>JADMNL010000027.1:75197500-76447500 GCA_016271365.2 Neoceratodus forsteri | reverse complement strand
TGCAGCTCCTTTGCCACATGGCAGCCTCTATAGCAGTGGTCCAGGGGGGAAAGATTTCAGATGAGGGACTTTCAGTTCCATTTGAGAACCTTCTGGTCCCAGAGAAAGGATTCCCTGACCAAACTAGTCCAAGTGAATTGAATCCTGATCCAGGCTTTGCAATGGTGGCAGGATCAGGACAATTTAAGTCAAGGAGTTCCTTTTGTCACTCAGTCCCATTCTCTAATCCTCACCACAGACGCCTCCCTCTTGGGCTGGGAAGCCCACTTGGGGGATCTTACCACCCAAGGGCTGTGGTCACCTCAAGAATCTCTGCTTCACAGCAATCTCTTGGAACTCAGAGCAGTGTTTCTGGCACTACAAGATTTTTCCAAGTCTGTTCAGAACAAAGTAGTCCAGATCAGAACAGACAATACCACCACAATGTGGTACATCAACAAGCAATGGGGCACTCGGTCTAACGGCCTTGTGCATAGAAGCAATGAAGTTGTGGTCTCTGGCCTATTCCCTGCAAACTTCTCTCACAGCAGTTCACCTCCCAGGGAAGGACAATGTCCTGGCAGATGCTCTCAGCAGGATATCTCAGGGCCACCACAAATGGTCCCTAGATCCCCTAGTTTTGAAAGTGATTTTCTCCAGATGGGGCACTCCTCAGATCGATCTTTTTACAGCCCCAGACAATCACCAACTTCCTCTTTTTTGCTGCAGACCCCCCAGTATTGGGCTCAGTCCCCCTGGATGCTCTGGTACTCAATTGGGAAGGGAAGTTCCTGTATGCTTCCCCCGGCCTTCCCTCTCCTGTTCAAGGTACTAATCAAGATCAGGTCTCAACCCTGCAAAGTGATTCTGATCACTCCAGACTGGGCTAGACAGCCCCGGTACCCACTGTTGCTGTCCTTAGCAATCCACCTTCCCCTGTCTCTTCCCAGGAATTACAATCTGTTGACATCCTCTCAGGGGAAGGTTTGGTATCTGAATCTCAAATCTCTCAATCTCAAGGCTTGGCTCTTGAAGAGTTAGAGTTTGCTGATCTGCACCTCTCTTAAGGTGTCCTGGATATTCTAAAGGTTTCTTGAAAGTCTTCCACCAGAAAGACTTACAACTCCAAATGGAAAAGATTCACTATTTGGTGCTCTGGTAAGCATATTTCTCCAGAATCTGCTGGGTTGCCTACAGTCCTGGACTATATGGTTCATCTCAATGGCTTGGGACTCAGACCAGCTATACTCAAAGTACATTTGGCAGCTGTTTCTGCTTTTTTGTCAGTAGGCAGGCCCTCTTCTCTTTCAGCTCATCCTGTATTTTGCAAATTCTTCAAGGGACTGTTGCACACCAATCCTCCCTTCAGGGACCCTGCTCCTGCTTGGGACCTTAATGTTTGCATTGCTCAGCTTATGCAACCCCCTTTTGAGCCTTTGTCCTCTGCAAAGCTTAAGTACTTGACTTGAAAAACTGTGTTTTTGATAGCCATTACCTCTGCCAGGTGCATCAGTGAATTGCAAGCCCTGTCAGTGGAGCCTGATTTCATCTCTTTCCATAGAGATAAAGTGGTCCTAAGAACTAACAGGAAGTTTTTGCCTAAGATGGTTTCAGATTTCCACCTTAATCAGTCTATGTCTCTTCTTGTTTTCTTCCCTGACCATTCCTCCTCCTCTGGAGAGAGGAGGCTGTGTAGCCTGGATGTAAAAAGGGCCCTTAGCTACTACATAGAGTGCACCAAGGGTCACAGGTTTGACTCCCTCCAGTTGTTCCTCACTAATGGAGAGGTTGGTAAGGGAAAACCTGCCACTAAAAGATCTATTGCCAGGTGGATTGTCTCTTGTATACAATTCTGCTACGAAAAATTGGGTAGAATCCCACCTCAGGCCTGAGGGCTTACTCTACTAGAGGTACAGCTGCTTCCCTGGCTGCTGCCAGGGATATTCCTATCTTAGAGATTTGTCAAGCAGCCACCTAGAAAACAGTCCATACTTTCACCAAGCATTACTCTCTGGATATCCAGGCTAGGAGTGATGCTCGGTTTGGCACAGCAGTATTTCAGAGCCTATTCCCAAAGTAGGTTCTGTCCCTCCTCCATGGAGGTACTGCTTGGTAGTCTGCAGTAGTCAGAATACATCAAGACTTCATGTTGTTTGAAGAAAATTACTCAACTTAGTAATGTTGTTTCTTCTAATGGAGTCTTGATGTCTTCTAACCTCCCGCCTCCTCAGAACCTGGTTTTGGGATGTGGGTGGGCAGGAGCAGTGTTGGCACCTAGAGGTGCCCCCAATTTTCTCACCGTCCTTTATTTTGGGTGTGTGTTGTGTTTTGTTTTTTGGGTTTCCTGACTTGAGTCTTTTGCTTTGAAACCGAAAAAAATTTTTTATCAAATTTAGTTGCCAGTTGGCTAGTGTGAGTTTACAGTTTCCACACAGAATTCCCAGTGAGTATAGCTCATAAAGATCTGATGGTTAGGGTTCAAACAACAGCAGACAGAGGCTTCAACCGAGCTCGAGCTCAGCTTTCCATGCCTTGCATGGAAAGTTAACTCTTTGTTCTCAGGGGCAGTTCAAAGGTTGGAGATCACTGCAATAGTCAGAATACATCAAGACTCCATTAGAAGAAACAACATTACTAAGGTGAGTAATTTTTTCTTTCTAAATAGGTAGCCAGCTGTTGGGGAGTAGGGTGCACATCGTCTGTGTATAAACTCTTATAAAACTCAGCCATACTTGGTATTACTTGGTAAGAAAGAACAGAAGAAGGCCAGAGCCCATCGAGACTGTCCCCCACACTATGTGGGACATTATTTATCTATTATCCCTCAACCAAACATCTAATTTGTTTTTAAAGACAGTGGCACTAGTTCCCTCTACTAATTCTTGTGGCAAGGTGTTCCATACAATGGATGCTCTTATTGGAAAAAAAGTTTCCCCTTTTGCTGGTTTTATAAGTTTTTACTTCAAGCTGTTTATTATGCAGTCTCAGAACATGTCTCCATTTGGAGAGTGTTAGACCACAGTTTTCCATTAGATCTGGTGAATTTATTAAATTAAAAACCATAAGCATATCACCTCTTAATCTTCTTGTTTGAAGAGAGAAGAGACCAGTAGCTTTTAATCTGTTCTGATAATCCAAGTTTGTTAATCTTGGAATCATTCTAGTCACTCTCCTTTGAACCTGTTCAAGAATTGCTGTCTTTTTTTTGGTTTGGATTCCAGAAAGGGGAGCCATAGTCTAGATACGGTCTAATGTATGCCCTATACAATGGAATAAGACATTGTTCAGTGTGATTAACAAAAGTGTGTTTTATTTGCCTCAAAAGTCTGTTGGTCATGCAAGCAGTTCTAACACAGTGATCATTTGATGTAAGTTTATTATTAACATATACCCCTAAATCTTTTTCACAGTTTGATGAGTGAAGTGGTAGTCCATTTATATAATATATTGTTTTTGGATTATTTACACCAAAATGCACTACTAAACATTTGTCTTGATTAAACTGCATATGATTTTCATTTGCCCAAAGTGTTATTTTTTCCAAATTGTTCTTTAATGCAGAAATATTTTCTTGATTATTAACCTTGCCCCCCCAATTTAGTATAGTCTGCAAATTTAACCATAAATTTGTCTATTGGCTCTGGGATGGGATAATAGCTGGTTAGTCTCAGGGTTTCTAAGCTTAGTAACCATAGTTTGTTTAAAGTCTCAGAAGCATCTGGCCAGATTTCTAGCCCCTTTTGTGCCCCCCCCGTACGTTAAGTTTTAAATAGAGCAGTTGTTGCTGAATTTTTTGATCCGTTATTCTCTGAAGTTTCTGTTTAATAATCAGATATTCTTATTTAACTGAGACATCTCCCTGATACATTTTTCCCTGTAACTCAGAAAAGGTCTTACGTAAGTCTTTCTCCAAGGTTTCTCTCAGTCTCTTTTTATGGGTGGAGTATCTAATAATTTCACCTCTCAGCACTGTTTTGAGAGTATCCCATTCCACATCCTTTCTGATACATATGGTTTCTCCAGCTGGGCATATTCTGCTTGCAACCTTCGCCTTACCAAGTGTTCTGCCTGCAACCATTCAGGCAAGTCCCTGACACTGGTGTGCCTTGCAGTGTCCTGATTCAACCACACTCCAGTTCTGCAGATGGCATTCACAGGATCAGTACTTAGTCCATCCATCTGTAACCTTAAAGCTTTTGACTGCGCCACCAGGCGTGGGGTTTTGTTAATTTTGTGAATAGCTAATCTCCCAGAGCTTGAGGCCTGGGTCCAGGTCAATAATCCTGATACACTTGTCCTATCTAAAACCTGGTTGAAACCCACTGTCTCTGATCTTATCTATACACTACCAGGCTATAATATGCTCCGGGCCGACCGTCCTTCCTCCAAAAGAGGTGGGGTCTTGGCTGTGTATTACAAGTCTCACTTGAATGTTTCTTTTCTGACTACCCCCCCTCAGAATAATAATGAAGTATTACACTCACTCCTGCTTCTCAGTGGTACCAAGAAACTGCACATCTTTGGAGTATATATATACCTCCTCATAATAGCAAGCTAGGTCTCGAGGAGCTTACTGAGCTGATTCCTGCAGTGTCAAAGAAAAATGAGGTGATTTGTCTTGGGGATTTCAACCTCGACTGGCTCGGTCCTCACTCCTCCTCTCTTGCCTCTACCATTAGCAAGGCTGACCTTTTCCAACTCATCTCATTAAATACAAGGATCTCAGAGAATGGTTCCAGCTATACTCTGACAGACTGGATACTCACAAACTAGAAGGAGTGTTACTCCCCTGCTGGGGTTTTACTTGACTCTGTTAGCGAACACTGCCCAGTCTACTGCGTGAGGGGTGCCTCCACTTCCTCATATCCTCCTAAAGTGCTATCCTTCACTGAGTTCTCCAAATTTGACCAGGTGGTGTTCCTTTATGATCTAGGACATGTCGACTGGTCTCTTTTTACTACTAGCAACATCAACCAGGCCACTGATTATTTCAACTCAACTTTACTAGCTTTGCAGAACAAGCATATTCAGTTTTCAACATGTAGAGTTAGAGGGAAAGTGACTAAATGGCTGAAGCGACCTCTCCTGCAATTACTCAAGCATCGAGACAAACTTTGGTCAAAATGGAAATCATCCTCCTTTCAAACTGATTTTAATGAATACCGCACCTTGCATAATACCTGTAAGAAGAAGGTTCATGCAACTAAGAGTGCCTACTACAATGAACTCCTTAACTCCTCTGCCTCTGACCCAGATAGATACTGGACCCGGATTTAATGAGATCCTGGGGAATACCAAGCCGCAGACTCCCAATGATATGCTAATTAATGACACCCTTTGCAATAACCCCTGGACTATTGCCAATGCCTTTAACACCCTGTTTATCTCCCCTCCTGCATCCTGTGGCCCACAGCTCCCTCATCCAGCTCCTCCTAATGCATCTCCTGCCCTGGCGCTTTCCAATGTCACACGTCAGGAGGTCCTTAGGTTACTGAGAACCATTCCCTCCCATGGCTGCGCCAGTCCGGATGGTCTCGAACCCAAGATCCTAAGACTTGCTGCCCCTCTTCTAGCTACTGCAGTTACTCGGTTTTCAACCTGCCCGTCAGCACCTCCACAGTGCCTTCAGCCTGGAAAACAGCTAGGATTATTCCGGTGTTCAAAAAGGGTAGCCCCAAAATGATATCTAACTATCGTCCCATTGCATTACTGCCAACTCTCAGCAAGTTATTGGAGAAACTTATCCACCATCAAATCACCTCTCACTTAATTTCAACCTTCAATCCCCTGTTTAGCACGGGTTCAGGACTGGTCATAGCACTACCACTCTCACCCTTTTTACCAGCGAG
This sequence comes from Neoceratodus forsteri, assembly GCA_016271365.2. Taxonomy (NCBI): domain Eukaryota; kingdom Metazoa; phylum Chordata; order Ceratodontiformes; family Ceratodontidae; genus Neoceratodus; species Neoceratodus forsteri. The sequence continues at coordinate 76,441,672 of JADMNL010000027.1, read as the reverse complement.
GTTAAGTCCAACATGGATAAAGGCCTTCTTACTGGTTCAGTGTTCATAGACCTCACCAAGGCATTTGACTTGGTTAATCACCCCCTGCTCTTGGATAAGCTTCATTCACTTGGTGCCTCCAAATCTACCTTAGCCTGGATCTACAGCTACCTGGATAACATATCCCAATCTGTCTCTTTCTGTAAAGTTCTTTCATCTCCTGCCCCTATTATCTGTGTTGTCCTGTAAGGGTCAGTCCTTGGACCTTTGCTCTTCTCCGTCTTTGTTAATGATATTCCTACTTCTATTCCACACTGTCACTTCATCATGTATGCAGACAACCTGGTGCTCTACTCTGCCTCTCGATCCACTGCTGAACTTAATGCTCATCTGTCATCTGCATTCCAGCAACTTCAAACCTGGTTCTCCTCTAACTTCCTTATCCCCAATCTTCCAAAGACCCAGGCTATGCTCTTCGGGTCCTCTAGAAAAGTCCATGTTGAGTCCCCCAAGCTTCAGGTACTCTGTTGTGACGGGTCTCCAGTCTTGACCACGGACTCCTTTAAATACCTGGGAATGATGTTGGATCCTGCTTTAGATTTCTCCTCTCACATAAACGAGGTATGCAAATCCACTAACACGAAGATCAATGCTGCCTACTGTGTGTGTCACTCCCTAATTCCTGCAGCAAGGATCTCCATGGCCAGAGGTGTCTTGCTCGGCAGGCTACTATACGCTATCCCTATCCTTTCCCAGACCAGTGCTGGTATTCTTAGAAAGTGGGACACCACTTACAACATTTGTAGATTTGCCCTCTCGGCCCCTCGCCTAACCCACCATCACCTTCTCTACTCCACCCTGCACTGGTTGTCTCCCAGTCCCTTCTTTCCTGCTTGCTAGGATGTTTCATCAACTCCACGACCAGAAAACCCCACCCTGATTCTCTTGGGGCTACGCTAAACCCTGTGTTACACTCCCGCCCTCTGAGGTCTTCAAACTCTCCTCTGTTCTCAGTACCGCACTGTTTAACAAGAATGGGCGAGCAGACATTCTTTCATTTTGCCCCCAAATTCTGAAACTCCCTTCCCCCCAGTTTAAAGTGCTCCTTATCTCACTCTTCAAGTCTGCATTCTTTTCTCACCTCTATGCACTTGATACTTGTGACTGTACCCAACCTCACTCTGCCTTTTGATTTGCTTAGTGATTGCCTAGGCTTTATGGTTTCTCTGTACTCCAAATATTTCTCATGGTCTATCTTCGTCAGCCTCTTCAACCCTGCATGGATGGTCCTGCTTGTATGTATAATTCCATAACTATCCCTGTATGGATACCTGTTGTAAACATTCACTATCTGTATACATGTTCCTGAGTTTTGTTTGTAATGACTGTATCTTGTACTCTTCTAGGTCGCGTCTGAAAATAGGCAGGGTTATTGACTTATGCTCTTACCTGGTCATCAAAAGATAATAAATAAAAATAAATAAATAAATAAATTTGTCTGGCAGCTGGATAGCAGGGCAGTGATAAGGCTTAGGTATGGTCCGCTGGATCTCATGATGCGAAAATTGGTACCACTTGGGGGGGAGGGGGTCCCTCAGTCACATCGGGCTCCAGGTCGTCCTGGATCTCTTCATGCTCAATAGTTACGCCAGAGGCTCCTACCCATATAATAGGGCGGGAGCGCACAGGCGGTGGGGTTTCTGCTGCAGCTGGAGTGACAGGTAAACTGTTGCCAAGCAGGGACCAGGTAGGAGACCCCCTGGGCCCTGGAGGATCCCCTGATGGCTTTGCAGGCCCCTGCCCCTCACTCTACCACGGGGATAGCTGACAGTTGGGGACGAGGAGCTGGGCACATGGCTATGCTCCCCCTTTCTGCCCTCGGACATTTCTTCCACTGCCTCCACCTTAACCTCTGATAACCCCTCTTTCACCTCCTTCTCAGCCTCCACACTCTCCTGAAGTTCTAGCCTGGCACCAGTACCAGTCCCCACACTGCTTTGGGTTAACAGTGCAGTGCCAGTGGACACACTAACAGGGTACTCCCAAGAAAAAGTAAATGGTGGGCCTCCAAAAACGACTCCAGGGACGGCCCTGGAGCAGATCATAGAAACACAGAAGTTGACAGCAGATAAGGACTGCAAGGCCCATCCAGTCTGCCCATTTTGTCTAACTTATGAATGTGCCATAGGCCTGTACTCTGTCAATGGCCTAGCGTATATAAGGGTAGTCTTACAACTCCTTCTCCATGATATCCACATCTGACACAGAGATCATCTCCATGCCCTCTCACCACCGAATTCCATAACTATGTGAGCAGGGGGTCTGGGACCATTGCCTGAGGTTCCTCCTTGGTTGAAGCTCCATCAGACATCTCTCGTTTTGTGTACACCAGCCCCACCTTTACCTCGAGTTCTCTCCAAAATTTCTGGTCTCCCAGTACTACTGCTAGCCGCTGAAGTCTCTACCTGTTGGTTTTGCTACTCTCTTGCCTTTACCAACGGCTCTCACAAAATGGCGACTCCAGTCCCACCACCAGCACAACCACTGTTCAGCCAGTCAGTGCAGTTCGAAGCAAGCACGTGATCACCCTTCCACCACAGAGGTGCCAGCGAGAGAGAGAGTAAACAGGTCCCGACACCACCACCAGGACTCCCATCCAGACATCTGCTCCACAGATTTTTAGGCCTGGGCCAGTCAATCCCGCCAACCCTCCTGAGTCCCAAATTTTGAGGAAGAGTTCCACTTTTGGGGCGCAGAAAATCCCAGACAAGTCCCCACATCTGTAATGCCTCCTTTCCTCCTGTCTAGGGGCACCTGATGGGAAAAAATTGGGAAGGAGGCCACAGACCACAAGTGCCAACCTGAGAATCTCCACGATGGAAAATATGCAGACATCCTTGACAGAACACAATAACACTGAGACGACTTACCTTTCGAAGTCTTCAAGATTGCAGAGTGCCTCTGAACCCCCGGATGCCAACCTTTCAAGCCCACAGCAGGGAAACTGGAAATGGAGCTTCTGATCTCAACTTCTCACTGCTCCAGGACCCAAGACTGGGATGGAGTTAGGTTTGAGACTTTTTAAATGGCTATGAGAAAATTGATTAGTCTTGAAATAGAGTAAAAATTAATTCATTTGAAGCATTTCTTCACAAATCACCAAATGGACACCAGAGTTACCCAAACAAGGACATTTATTTCCTGAGGCACCACAATCATTAAGGGCCCAGGAGCTAAACTTCTCACACTCTCAAAACAGCTCCATGGGGCTAACAAACTCATTAACAGAGAGAGGACCTTGGCAGCCCTTAGGCACCAGAGTATTTTCACAATCATCGAACAGCAGATTTCAAAGCAGTTAAGGATCTAGCTGACAGAATCTGTACATTACGAGTACCCAGCTTCTTCCACAGAAACCATTTATATTTTTCCATGCTTATTCCCCAAATTCCTTTCCATTCCTTATTTCCTCTGCAAGGGAGTTTATCTACTCCTCTAGTGCCACCAGAGAGAACAGTCTCTGGGGCGATGAGCAGCCTAGCCTCCGTGGCTGCTCCCAAATCATTAGATCTCTACCTACTTCCCTTCTGTACTGCCATAGATGCCCAATATTTAGCCAATAACCCCAGCTAGGATGGACTCTCACCAGAGTTGAGGGGCATAAAACAAACAGCGCAGTGGCTCTCCTTCCTTTCATTCTAGTTTCCACAGGACATGGCCCTTAATGGCCTAAAGATCCATCCCAGACATGGCCATGGTGGATCCCGGGGCCTGCCCCAGACACGGGCATGGCAGGCCCCATCGAGTCCCAGGCCATGTTCCTCCCTTTCAGCCTTACACCCAGACCAATGTGCCACATGGGTGAGAGCTCCCAGCAACTGCCACCAGCCGACGGCCCCCTGTTGCAGCCCTGTCACCACCGCAACAGCCCGACTTGCCTGAAACTCCATACTTTAAAAGATTTCAGGGTCCCTAAGACTCCTACTGCCTTCTGGTGTTCTGGTGTCTCCAAAACAGGTCTCCCACCTCTTTAGCCTTCTACCCAGGGGTGAATGACCCCTAAAACTGTAAATGACTGCTACTGCCTGACTCGCTTCCTCCCATGGAGCCCAACCCATGGACTGGCACACCGCTGCTGTAGGATGACCTGCCTAAGGCTGGAGTGGGGTGGGGGGAACCCACTCCAGACACTGCCCTGCTCAACTGCCAAGATACCTCTCCCCTCTTTCACCTGCCTACCTCATCTTTTATATTCCAAGCTGGTGCTACCCCCTACTGGCAAACACCTAAAAAATCCCAAGGCGCCACAACAAGCTCCCTACCAGCATCAAGAGAGGGGTCCGAGGGGGCAAGCAAGCTCCCCCATGAGGGGGGCTTACATTATTGAGAGATTTGAGAACCTAGATGCCAAAAGGCCTGTGTTCTACGTACCGTAGCAATAGGACAGTACTATGCTACTATGTTATTGTAGACGTAAGATGGCATGAGCCCATCGGGAATGTCTCTCACAGCTTTGTGGGTCAATTAATCCATACCCATAATCTCATTTAAGTGTTTGTCGAATTTAACTTTAAACTACTGAGTACGTGGCTGTTAAGGCCATATTACATTTCTAAGATCTGGATCATGCCATCTAAATGTGACCCAGCATTTATTTTCTAGTGTTGGTGGATCTAACCCAACCAGCGGTACTATTACTGTCATATTTTTCCATGGCTGTCTAATGTAAACTCCGTTTTGGGATGATGGCTGGAAAATATGCTGGATTTGTCTCCTGATCCTCTGCTCTTCCTCTTTTACACATATAGCACATACAGTGTCATCTACAGAATAAAATGACAGAAATATATATTATTTGGCCATGTGCTGTATAGGAGGCTATTTTATCCTAGCTGAGTAATGTGCACTTGAGTGGTCTCTCTGAATTGAAACAAGTAAGCAATAAGACATGACAGGGTATGCATTATGGTGGAATAATCGCATGCTTCAGGTGTGTTATTAGGCACAAGACTCAGCTGAGTGCTGTTAAATGCACATGAGAAGTATGATTATTTCACCATAATGACATACCCCTGGAGTGTCTTATTGCTCTTACAAAATGGCATTTAAATATATGACTTAAAATGAATTTAAATAAGAAAAAAGTATTTTAAAAAGATAACAATTGGACCTTTTATTGAAATATGCTTCCATTTTAACTCCGAATACAAAAAATAGCCCCCATTCTGGTAACTGTGGGGTTAGCTAAAAACATAAAACATAATGAAAACTCTGTGTGGCACACATTTTTATAAGAAGAAAAAAAATTACCTTGCATTTTAAATCAGTACAAGTACTGCTTCTTAATGGAAATGTGTTGAAAACTTTAAACCTGCCAGGTTGCTTTTTTTTGGTGTGGGGGTGATAGATTTCATTTAAACATACCCAGGTATAATTCAAATATAATGTATGGTAAGTGCCTATTAACCACCATAATCAGCAGTCACACAGCTTTGTTATGCACTGTTTAGAATTTTAAAAGTTGTTAACCACACTTCGGAACTTCCAAACAATGGCATAACAAAAAAGAATGCACCAGAGTTCCATAATTTTCACACATAGAATGCAAACAGTGTTTTTTGACCATACACTATAAAGATGATGGCTGGGGATCAGGTGACAACCACGCTGAAATCACCTCTCATGGTTGCTGGGGCTACAATAAACCTCTCGAGCTGCGCTCTCGAGGTTTACCATGTTGCCCTAGCAACCACTCGAGGTGATTACAGTGTGGTTATCACCTGATCCCCAGCCATTATCCTCTATGTATGTGCTTTTATAAACTTCAGGAAGTATTTCAGCAGTTTGGATCTGCCTCTGCCTATGTAACTGTATTTCCCACTTTTGCTCTTTTTTTATGAAGTATTATTGCCTACTTTCTTCATCCTGTTTTTTTTTCTTTCCTCTGTCTTTCCCCACATTCAAGATATGGAATGTTTGCCATGGAATACAGGGATTCAAAATTCTGCTCAGTTCCACTGACAGAATGTTCCTCTTCTAACAAACTGCATGCACACACACACATACGCACTCACAAAACGAAGGCCTTTTTTAGAGCCACAGACTCAGTTATCTCACTGTCAGGGAAAGAAGAAGAGATTTCCCTAACGAGCAGTTAGAAACAGAAGGAAGATTTTTCATTGTCAGCAAAGAAACAGTTGTAATGAAAACTATGAACTATGTTTCTGATTTGTATATGTGTGTGTTAATCAGGGAAACAGCATTTAATTAATTTGTTTTATTTTTTATTTAAGGTAGTTTTATTTTTAGGGCCTAGCTGAAGGTGTTTTACCATGTAAAGGTAGCTGCCATGTTTGTGATGGAAGATCAGTTCTGGTTGTAGGGGGACTGATGGAAGATAGTTCTGGTTGTAGGAGGACTGGTTTGCTCATTTTGTGATGTGGTTTAGGACCAGGATGACAATGTATTATGCACTAATATTGAATAGTCACCTGACTGGTTTTAACCAATTAAAGTTATTTGATTTATAGACCCATTTTATAATAATGATATAGTGTATGGTGGAACGCTGCTGTGTATGGAAATCCATACTTAGACCAGCATTGTTGTGCTATAATAGTGACATTGTGATGTTGTGCTGCACTAGCAGTGTCACTACTGTAGCACAACAATATAAAACGTGGTTGTGCAGCCACTTTCCTCTCAAGCTGCATCAGCGATCATGGCTGAAGTCCTTTTTTTAATTTGCAATTTCTGTCTATTGTGCTAGAGAGTTACGGTGCAGCTCCTCAGTTTGGAGTCTATTTACTGTGGAGCTCGGTGCTGCTGTGACTTGGACATCATGAACGGTAACCCCCACACATGCACACTCTTCTTGTTTTTATTACCTGCAACAAACTGAGCAAGGGATAGAATCATCACAAAAAGTAAGATGATTTTTAAGAAGCAATTTTTAAGCACTTTCAAGCCTATGGTTGGCAGTACACTATAAAAGATTGTGTATGAGCAGTCATGCCCATACAATCATGTGTTTAAATCTCAAGGTTTCCGTGGTAACAGGAGACCCCTTGAGCTGTGCTTTCAAGGTCTCTTGTTAACATGGAAACTTCTCGATTCATACACTGGCTTGTTATGTATGGTTACTCATAACCAGTCCTCTATAAAATGATAATAGACAAGGACTACAGAGGTAAGGTGCTCGGCACCTGGGGTGGATAGCATGAGCTATCTGACATTGGCCACGCCTCAGCGGACTATGGAGCGGTATTGGCATATGCTACATTTATACTGTGATTGAGACAAGAGCCACTTCAAGATCATTAGTTGCTTTGTGGGTTTTTTTTGTCTATATTCTGTTTTTGCACTCAGCTACCCTGGAGGGAGTTTCAGTGTCCTGACCACTTTCACCCATACTTGTCTGCTCCCTTTCAGACCAGCTTGACTTGCCCCCCCCATGGCAGGGCCATCACTGAGGTTCGTCAAGCCCCTTCAGAAGCTCTGTCTTCCAGTTGGTGAGGGAGACTGAGCTTGGCCTGCAGGTGGGTTGAAATCCATCATTCTGCTGGGTAGGGATTTACCACCTTTTCACCCCAGGAACCCCTCAGTATGCTTTACTAATGCAGTGTTGCCAGATGGGTTCAGCTGTCCCGGAGGTGGAGTTTATGTTGATGATGCCAGGAGAATTAGCCTGTTGGGCTGCAGTAAGAGAGTGCTGCCTGTAGCTGGAGCTGTGAATCAGTCAGATGCATTTCTCCGCTGACAGGACAAGTCTGCCCCGGAGCTCTCTCTTCATTTTTTCATTTGAAGAAGTTATTTTCTTTAAAAGTCAGTGTATTTCATTATTTGGTGCTGCCATTAGTTTTTGCTGTCATTTTTATTGTTTTTGGTTGTTTCCATTGTTCCTTTTGATTCCCTGGAACCACGTTTTCTCCCCTCATAGCGGTTCACTTTGCAGTTCCCGTGCTTTTTTATTTGTGTAAAAATACCGCTTCTAAAGTAAAATATCTGCAGCTTTTATATTTTAACATTACTATTTTCGCAATTCCTGGTTTTTGAAGGGAACTGTGTTTTTACTATACTTTTTTTATTTTTCTCTTTAGGGATTCATTTTCAAACGGTTCCTCAGCGTTTGGGAACAAACCAAATTCTTTCCTTTTTCCCTTCAGGGAACCAAATTGGCATGTCAGATAAACCTAAAAAGAGGACTGGACCCACTAGTTTTAAAAATGACATAACTTACATAAAGTACATTGCTCTAAAATTGTGGCCAAAGTAGACAGCCACGACAATTGTTTAAGTTGTCCAGCCCATATTTTTACTAGTTCCAAAGTGTATAAACTCCAACAAACCAGAATGGAGTTGGTTCAAATTTCAAGAAAAACAGTATTTATTCAGTAAATTACAGATCTAGCCTCTGCCAGTAACAAATGAACACCTAACCCCAGCGCTTTGCCTAAAATACAAGGCTTCATCAGGGGCTAACTGTGAACTTTGAACTAAATGTTGTTCAAAAACAGTTAGAAAAAGAGCCAAAAGGCTAGACATGATGGCTTCTCAGTGTGCCTCTCCCTGTAGTAAAAATTCAGAAGAGGGGCTCCTCCTCTCATCAGAAATCTAAAGGCAGGTGCTCCAAAGACCCCCCCCCCCCAGAAAATAAGTCTGATGAAAATAATAATGACCAAGCCAAAAAAAGACATACTGAGCAGGTTTCTGATCCAGTGCCTGCTAAAAAGAAACAAAAAGAAAAACATATCACTGCCCCTCCTGCTGAACAGCACAGGGAGATGCCAGTGTCACAACAAGATATTCCCTCTGCAGAGGAAATGGCAAAGGCTTGGCAACTATATCAAACCTTTCAGGCTGTAGGCAGCCTCTTTAGCGCCCCACCTGGTCCTACTGCACCTGTTCCCTCTGACCCTGGTCTTGGCCAGGGTATTTATTTTGATGAGGGTGATGATGAAGAGGAGGGTAAATCCTTACAACCAGATGTATCCCCTGACCTGGAATTTGGCACTCCTTCCAGTGGCCAGAGGATTTTCCTTCCCACTATACCTTTGACCAACATGTGGTGGACACTCTGGATTTCTCTATCCAAGAGACCACTGATAGAGACGAGGAGGCAAACTTCTTAGATATGATGGGTCTTCCTCCTCCCCAAAAGCTGCTCCTTCCAATCCATAAGTCCCTTCACAGGACTACTTTCAAGTTGCTTCAGAATCCCACCCCCATCTCTGAGGTGGATAAGAAAATAGAGAAAAAATACCAGCTTGATAAAACCAATGCTCTGTATCTCTACATACACCCAGACTATGAAGGAGCAGTACAGGCTGCCTCTATCATCCCAGTCTCCAGAAAAATAATCTAGAAAACGGGATACCATGGGTAAGAAATCTTACACCAAAGCTTCCTTGCTGCTTCACCTATCTACTTACATGGCATACACTGCCCAATACCAGAAAGCTCTCTGGAACTCTGTTCTGGCTGTTAGCCAGCAAGTCCCAGACAAGGTGGCTCAGGACCTGGCAGAAACTGTTAAGACTATGCTGGAAACCACAAAATATTAGTTTCATATGGCTGTGGATGCCAATGACGCTGTCTCCAGAGCCATCTCTCTCAGGTGGTTTGCCTGGCTGAGAACCACTAACCTCTTCCAGGACACACAGACAAAAGCTATGGATTTCTCCTGCAAGAATAACTCCTTTTTTGGGGACAAAACAGAGGCATGCATAAAAAAGGTGGAAGAATACAAAACCACCTATCAGCACAATGCATCTAAAGAGAAAGCTTCTACCTCCTACAACCCTCAAGGCAGAGGGGGTAGAGATAGGGGCTACTACACCAGGACCTTTTATCCTATGCCTATGCCCTTGGATTACTCTCAAATGAGATATTTCTTTAGAGGATGGGGTAGAAGGGCTCAGAAATGTGCTGATCCTACCCCTTCAGCCAAGGCCCAAACTAAACAAAGCCCCTGACTGGAAGGCCCAGGTCACCTCTCCTCTACCTACTGAGGAAAGCTGATCCACTACCTCCACCACAGGCAATCCATCACCACAGACAAGTGGATGCTGGAGGTGGTGGGTCGAGGACTTAGCCTGCAGTTCAAAAAAATGTCCACTCAGCAGGGCCACAGGAGTCTAAACCCTCTAACCCCCACAGAAAGATTTCTGCTAGAGTTAGGGGCCAAGGCTGTCCTGTCAGCAAAGCCAGAGGAAAGAGTTCCCTTCTCCCAGTGCGGGAGAGGCCTCTATTACAAATATTTTCTCACGCATAAGAAAAATGGGGACTGGCGACCCATTCCGAATCTCAGATACCTAACCAAGCACCTGTTCAATCCCAAATTCAAGATGGTCACTCTGTCAGTAGTAATCCCATCCTTGCAATACGGAGACTGGCTGGCCTCCCTAGACCTGTAGAATGCCTATTTCCAGCTTCCAGTCAAGTCCTCTCACAGAAAGTATCTCAGATTCAGACTGCCTTGTGGCCATTACCAGTTTACAGTTTTGCCATTTGGCCTTTCTTCAGCTCCTAGGGCCTTTACAAAGTGCCTGGCAGTGGTGGAAGCCTACCTAAGAAGACAGGAGGTGTCTGTCTTCCCCTATCTGGATGACTGGCTGATAGTGGACACATCTCCCCAAAAGGTCAGAGACTCCCTCAGCCTCACACAATGTACCCTGGAGTCCTTGGGCTTCCTAATCAACATGGGAAAGTCCCAACTTGAACCAGCACAGCTGCTGGAGTTCATTGGAGCAGAACTGGAAACTCAACTAAGCGAAGCTCTGCTCCCACTAGACAGGGTGCGAAACCTCCAAACCTTGGCACGCTCGTTTGTCCTGGGCCAACCAAGATCATCCTGACACTTCCTGAGGATCCTAGGGCTCATGGCCTCTACTACAGCTGTAGTTCCAGGTGCCAGGTTTCAGATGATGGACATCCAATATCACCTGAGAGCACACTGGTCCCAGAAGAGATACTCTCTGTCAAAGCTCATTTCAGCCACAAGGACTCTACTGCAAGCCCTGGACTGGTGGAAAGATGAAAAAAACCTCATGGTGGGAATCCCTTTTCAGCAAAAGTAGCCCTCCAAGGTGCTCACTATGGATGCTTCCTTCCTAGGCTGGGGTGCACACCTGGCAGACCATATGGCAGGCATAAGTGGGGTCTGGTCTCCCAAAGAGTCCTGGTATCACATAAATCTTTTTGAGCTCAGAGCCATTTACCTGGCTATCAAAGCCTTTGTGCCCCAGCTAAAAGGTCAATATGTCAAAATCAGGACAGCCAACACCGCTGCTGTGTTTTACACAAACAAGCAGAGGGACACAAGATCCACGAAGCTCTGCACAGAGGCCATGAAGATTTGGTCTTTGGCCTATTCCCTGGACATGCAGCTTTCTGCGATTCACCTGCCAGGCAAAGACAATACACTGGCAGATTCCCTGAGCTGCATCAGTCAGGGCTACCATGAGTGGACCCTAAACAGACAAGTACTGGCCACAGTTTTCAGGAGGTGGGTCACTCCAGAGCTAGATCTCTTCAGCTCTAACCTCAATTACCTAATTCCCCTGTACTGCTGCAGGCCTTCAGTTCTGGGTTCAGTGCCAGTGGATGCTGTATCTCTAGATTAGATGGGAAGGTTTCTGTACACCTTCCCTCCATTTCCTCTGATTCTCAGGGTTCTGCTCAAACTGAGAAACCAGCCAGTAACAGTGATTCTGGTAGCTCCAGACTGAGCAAGGCAGCCTCAGTCCTGGTACACACTGCTGCTTTCCCTCTCTGTCAGACGGCCCATCCACCTGCCTTTCAGCCACAGTCTCCTGACCCTGCCTCAGACAGGGGTGCCATTTCCCAACATAGAGTCCCTTCATCTCAAAGCTTGGTACTTGAAGAGCTAGAGTTCCCAGACTCTCAGTATTCAAAGCAGGTCCTGAGAATCCTTCGGCTGGCCATAAAGCCAAGTACCAAAAAGACTTACACTTCCAAATGGAAGAGGTTTTCTTTCTGGTGCAAGTACAGGCTCATACCTCCATTGCTAGCTAGCCTGTCTTTTATCCCAGACTATCTGGTGCATTTACAAGCATCAAGCCTTAGAGCATCCTCCCTCAAAGTCCAGTTGGCAGCCATCTCGGTTTACCTCTCATCTGGCAAAGAAAAATCTATAATTTCCCATTCCATCTTCAAGAAATTCTTTAAAGCCCTGCTGCACCTTCAGCCCCCACTCAGTGAACCTGTTTCTCCCTGGGACTTGAACCTGTGTATAGCCAAATTGATGGAGTCTCCATTCAAGCATATGACCACTGCAGACTTGAAGTGTGTTACTTGGAAAATGGTTTTCTTAGTGGCGATCACTTCAGCCAGAAGGATTTCTGAGCTACAGTCTCTCTGCACTGAACCTGACTACATTATTTCCCTCAAGGATAAGGTAGTTCTAAGGACTAACAGGAAATTTCTTCCAAAAGTGGTGTCTGAATTAATCCATAACTCTTCCTGTCTTTTTCACAGATAAATCCACTCCTGGTGAGTGCAGGCTAAACAGTCTGGATGTAGAAAGGGCACTGAACTGCTATCTGGAGCATACTAACTAAGCAGTTCAGGGCCTCCCATACCCTGCTGTTCATCACCTATGGTGAGGTGGGCAGAGGTAGACCAGCCTCTAAGAGAATTACCTCTCGCTGGATAGTCTCTTGCATCCAGTTCTGTTACACTAAGGCTGGCAAGCTGCCTCCTCAAGGTCTCAGGGCCCATTCTACCATGGGCACTGCAGCCTCTGTGGCAGCAGCAAGGGGCATTCTCTTGCTTGAGATCTGTAAAGCCGGAGGACTGTACACACCTTTACGAAGCATTACTGCTTGGATGTACAGTCTAGATCTTATGCCAGATTGCTACTGCAGTCCTGCAGAACCTGTTCCCCAAATAGGTTCTGTTCCCTCCTCCCACCTGCACAGCTTTGTAATCTGCATTAGTCAAGCATACTAAAGGATTCCTGGGGTGCGAAGAAAAAATTACTTACCAAAGTAATATTGTTTCTTCCAGGGGATCCCTCAGTATGCTTGACCTCCCAACCAGCCTCACCTCACATTACCTGGCTGAGAATAGTTCTGCAATCCTTTCCTTTAGCCAAATTTGTCTTCTGTAAGAGTTTTTTCTTGGTGTAATGTTCACAGTTTCCAGGTTTAAATAGTTTTGCCAGTAGGCAAATTTTCTCTTTCTCTTTTCTTGTTCTTTTTCATTTTTGCTAGGATATTTTTGGGAATCAGGAGCCTTTTGCCCCTAAGCTTCAAAATGAATCTGACTGACTCCCAGTTACAGCTACAGGCAGCACTCTCTTACTGCAACCTGATAGGCTAATTTTCCTGGCATCATTAGCATAAACTCCACCTCTGGGCAGCTGAATTCAGCTGGTATCACTACAGTAGTCAAGTATACTGAGGGATCCCCTGGAAGAAACAATATTACTGTGGTAAGTAATTTTTTCTTTTGTTGCTCTCATGGCTGAGGATGCCAATATTAGGACACCATCAGACAAGCCCATGCACAGTGTGCATTCAGCAATGCCCTCCTATCCCTGCCTCATAGACTGGACTATGCCTCCCCCTGCGGTCACTGGGGGGGCAGTATTAAAGAAGGACTCAGCCCCCTCCCTCCCTGAAGGGAAGATGTGGCCAGTGGGGCACTTAACCTTCCTCCCCAGCTGAGTGTCCAGCATCCCAGCGTTAGCCAGTCTTCTTCAAGGATATCTTTGGACCCAGTGTTCTCATTGGGGTTTGAGGTTACTAACCTCAGGATTGATCCAGTTAGTTGGTTGGATCATTGCATGGTGATGTGAGCTTTTCTTTTGGCCCCACCCCCGAGTCCATACTCTATGGAGATGGTTCACTAACATCTTTTAAAGGGACTGTCCCTAAAAGGACTCTAGGCAGTGGTGGATCTCTCGAGAGTGTGGGCTGCTTATGCAATTAGATTAGAGGAGGCAGTGACAGCCTGTAATTGGGCCACTGCCTCAACCTTCAGTGCAGTCGCACTGGTACATGACCCTTGACTCGGCACTTGAGATCTCCATAGTTTCTTGGGGAGCTGAGGGAGCCTAAGTTAAGGGGTTGGAGGTTGGAGTGCTGTTGGAGAAGGTTCAGGTCTAATGAGGACAAGTTTGCTTTAGAACTCAGCATAGTGAGTATCAAAGGGCGATTTCAAGTTCAAGTTTATTGACAGGAAAGTTTCACTGAGCAAGTTCATTTACAAGAAAGTCCTGGTATACAATACAAAAGAACGATGAATTATAAAAGACTGCAGTACAAAAGCAATGTCAGTTAATACAATATGGAAGAACCATTTACTACACAAAACAGGGAACAATACATAAGGATGGCAGTCACTACTATAATATTCAGAAGTCTTCATCCAATTCAGAAAGAGAAGAGATTATGGTTATGTATAGTACAGGGGATGTCAGATATTGAAATGCAGGGATAGGGTAGGAAGGGGATAATTTGCAAGAGTACTGAAGGAGGAGAGGTGATAGAAAGGAAAGGGAGAAGGGGAAGGTGGTAGAAAGGAAAGGGTAAGTGCTATGCTTGGATAAAGGCTGACTATTCAAGGTAGAGGGCTATTGGTGCAAAATATAGTGCTATATTTGGCTGAGAAGGCTGGTTAGTGCAAGGAGGAGGCAGATAGCTCAATTTGCTATGCAGGGAAATGGAGATAATTTATATAATAAGATCCCAGTGTATAAGGCAAGGGAAGGATCTAAGATCTAGGCGTAGGAAGGGGAGGTGGGAAAGACAAAGATAGTCTGAATATTGAAAAGATAGGACTGGTTACGTTAGGTTGGGTGACACTGACAGGTGTCCGAGAACGTCTTTCTAAGCAAGGACTTAAAGAGGTTAGGGGAGACTAGATCCAATAATCTAAGTGAGGCCTGGATTTTGTTCCAGGTTGATGGGATAACATAGCTGACCGCAGATTTGCCATATTGAATGCGGAACCTGGGGGTGTCAAGAAAGATGTAAGTACTCTTCCTAAGGGAGTAATAACTGCACGTTTGGTGAAAGAGGGATGTAATGTAGGATGGAAGTTTGTTGAGTAAGGCTTTAAGGGCCCAGCTGCCAGTGTGTAGCATTCTCCTTGTGGCAAGGGATGACCATCCCACAGCTGCATACAGGGCACAGTAAAGCCTTTTGCCCCTCAAGCTTCGAAATGAATGGTGCTGAAGTAATGAAGCAGATGGCCCAGTGGTAGAGGTTATCTAATTTGTGTAGGTTAGAAGCCGAACTACAATTATAAATAATGTCAGCGTAGTCCAGCAATGGGAATGATGTGGCTTGTACAAGCCTTTCAAACACCATGAAGTCTTGCTATATTATAACATTAGCAGTCAGCCACTGCAGCTGAACTGCCTCGGAGAGAGGAAGGAGTTAACTCCAGAGGATCTGGAGTTCTACAGCGCGAGGGCGCTGTGCCCAAAGCTCTATCTGGCAGTTTCAAATGAAACTGTCAGATTCTTTACTCCGCTTCACTGAACAGTCGCTCCGGAGATCAGCTCCTTCAGCTCGGTTCATTCTCGGTTCAAGCGAGTATTTTTCGGTTCATTTGAACCGGCAAAAGTCATTATTTTTACCGCATTTCGGTTTTAAAGCTCTATCTGGTAACCGTAAGTACTAAATTTTAAGTCTGTGTGGAAAATTAATTATCGGTTCGGTTTTGAACCGATCGGTTTGTTATTTCTACATTTTAAAAGTGTACAGTGGGTTTTAGAGTGCGGTTCCCGGTTCTTATCGGTTCTAAAAAAACCAGAATTATAACGTTTTTTTCAAATACCGTGACACGGTTAGGAACCGATAAGGTGTCTTGCCTGGCAATGCCATCAAAAGGGCAAGTTTTGGTTAGGCTGGCATTATGTCTGAGAAACCCAAAAGAAAACTGGCCCACTGGGTTTCAACATCAGACGCCTGTGGGGACGCCTGCCAAGGCTGACCCACACACCACTTGTGTTTATTGTCTGGGGGCTGACCACCTCCTGTCAGACTGCCAGGTGTGTAAAAATTTCCCTGCAGCCACCCTGGAAAAGAGATTGGGCCGGCTCAGGGAACGAGAGGCCAAAAAGTCCGCTGACCCGGATGGCCAGCCCGGTCCAGTACCCACTGGACCAGAGGGAGTGCCCTCTGACCAGGGCGAGACTTCCTCGGGTAAAAGGAAGGCTGGTTCAGAGGAACCAGTCCCGAGTAAAAAGACAGTCCAAAATTGTGTCTCCAACTGCTGCAGAGATAGCTAAAGCCATTCAGATTGTCCAGTCACTGTCTCAGGGATCTGTAGAACCACCAACAGTTGGTAAAAGGTTGGTTCGTTCAGTCCCAGTGGTTCAGGATTTTGAAGTTGAGGATTTTTATGAACCACAGGAGGGGGAGGAGGAATTTGATCAATATATGTGTGGCTGGGGGTCTGGACGCGCCCATTGAACCGGACATTTCTCCAGACAGACCTTTAGAATCTCCTCCTATTCTGTCTGAGTCCCCTTCTTTCTTTATTTTTACAAAAGGTTGCAGAAACCCTCCAGCTTCCTTTAGAGGAGGCTGTGGATGAGCAAGAGGAGCCTGATTATGTGAAATGATGGATATTCCAGAGTCTAGGAGGTTGTCTATTCCTTTGCATAAGTCATTTAGAAGCAAACAACAAAGATTTTAAAATTCCTCATTCTGTCCCTCCTGTAGATAAAAAATGGACAGAAGGTATACTTTGTCAGGCTCGGATACAGACTTCCTTACTGAACAGTGTAGTCATGTAGGTGTGGTACAAGCTGCAGCCTGTGACAAGGCTAATATTCCTCTGGCCTCACATCCTCCTGATAAGGATTCCAGGAAGATTGATGCCATGGCAAGAAACAGTATATGGCAGCTTCTTTGGGACTCAGGCAGGCAAATTATATGGCTTATGTGGCTAGATATCAGAAATCTAGGTGGGACACAGTATTGCAGTTAGCCAAGCAGGCCCATGGCCAGCTGGCTAGTGAGTTGAACAGGTGGCTGCTGATGGCATTGAAGCCTCTAAAGTTCAATTTCATACTGCTGTTGATGTTAATGATGTTTCCTCTAGGTCATGGCCACTTCTGTAGCTTTCCGTAGGTTGGCATGGCTCAGATGCACTAATCTGTCCCAAGATACCCAGTCAAAGGCTATGGATTTTCCTGTAGGGAAATTCTCTGTTTGGGGAGCAAACAGAAAACTATATGAAAAATATGGATGAATACAAGAACTACTACAAAAGTGCCCAGGCTAAGGAAAGCATGCCATGCCACAAGGCATGTCCCAGAGGTAGGGCAGGCCTTTTACCAATTTCGGCCTCCTCTGCTGTCTCGAGAGGGTTTCTTCAGAGGCAGGGTAGACGAGGCACAAGTCCCCCCTCCCTCAGCCTAAGGTTGTTGCTAAGCAGGCACCCTGATGGGTGCCCAGGGCGATTCTCCTGTACCAGTGGGGCAGGTTGGCCTATTTCAGCCGGAACTGGCTGTCCCTAACCACGGACAGATGGGTTCTGGAGGTATAGGCCAGGGTCTGGTTCTCAGCTTCAAACACTTTCCAAAGATGAGAGCCAGACATTTTCCACCTGCAAATCCTTCAGAAGCCCTTGCTTTGAAGCAGAGGTTTCTTCTCTTCTGGACTGCAAAGCAGTGGAAGGTTCCTCCTTGCCATCAGGGCAAGGGGCTTTATTCAAGATACTTTCTTACCCCAAAAGACAGGAGAATGGAGGCCCATTCTAGATTTAAGGTACCTGAACAAGCATCTTTTGAAACTAAAGTTCAAAATGTTGACTCTGGCAATGATATTGCCTTCCCAAGGCCAGGGACTGGCTAGCTTCCTGGACCTCAAGGATGCCTATTTTCATGTTCTGATCAGGCCTTCTCACCGAAAGTACCTCAGGTTCGAACTGCCCTCAGGCCACTACCAGTTCAGGCAATGCCCTTCGCCTGACCTCTGCGCCAAGGGTATTCACAAAATGTCTCGCTAGTAGTGGCTCACTTAAGAAGGCAAGGGTTGCTGTGTTTCCTACCTGGACGACTGGCTCATTGTGGGTCAGTCTCCAGGTCAGGTGAAACCCATTTGCAAGTCACCCAGCAGCTTCTCACTTCCTGGGATTCCTGCTAAACTTACCAAAGTCAGTTCTGGAACCGGTTCAGGTCCTAACTTTCATAGGCGCAGAATTGAACACAAGGTTAGCCAGGGCTTTTCTTCCCTCGGAAAGGGTGGACAGACTCATCGCCTGGCATCCTCCTTTACCCTGCGGGCTCTCGACCAGCAAGGCATTTTCTGCAACTCCTTGGGCACATGGCTGCTTCCACAGCTGTCGTGCAGGGAGCAAGATTCCAGATGAGGGACATTCAGTTCCATTTGAGGCCTATTGGTCTCAAAGGAAGGACCCCTTACCAAGCTGGTTCCAGTTACTCAAACTCTGATCCTAGCCCTCCACTGGTGGCAGGTCCAGAGCAATTTAAGACAGGGGTTCCCTTCATTCCCATTTCTCTCCCTCACCCTCACCACGGATGCCTCCCTGTTAGGGTGGGGGCTCACCTGAGCGATCTTGCCACCCAGGGGTGTGGTCTCCTCAGGAATCTCTGCTCCACATCAATCTGTTGGAACTCAGAGCTGTCTTTTTAGCTCTTGGATGTTTTCAGATTCTGTCCAGAACAAAGTGGTTCAAGTCAGGACAGACAATACCACCACAATGTGGTACATCAACAAGCAAGGGGCACTCGGTCTTCAGCCTTGTGCACCGAGCAATGAGTTGTGGTCTCTGGCCTACTCCTGAACACCTCCCTGATAGCGGTTCACCTCCCAGGGAAGGACAATGTCCTGGCGGACGCCCTCAGCAGAATTTCTCAGGGCCATCACGAATGGGCTCTGAATCCACAAGTGCTGGGGTCCGTCTTTGCCAGATGGGGCACTCCTCAGATAGATCTTTTCGCAGCCCCAGACAACCATCAACTTCTCTTTTTCTGTTGCAGGCCTCCAGTACTGGGCTCAGTCCCTCTGGACGCCTTTCTGTTGGACTGGAAAGGGAAGTTCCTGTATGCCTTTCCTCCCTTCCCTCTTCTTTTCAGGGTACTAGTAAAAATCAGATCTCAACCTTGCAGAGTGACTCTGATTGCCCCAGATTGGGCCAGACAGCCCTGGTACCCTCTGCTTCTGTCCTTGGCAGTCCACCCTGCCCTGAGCCTACCCAGTGTCCATGACTTACTGGCCTGTGCACAGGGGAGAGTGTGGTATCCGGACCTCAAATCCCTCCACCTCAAGGCTTGGCTCTTGAGGAGCTAGAATTTGCTGACTTACACCTTTCTCAAGGTGTCATGGATATTTTAAAGGCTTCTGGAAGCCTTCCACTAGGCCACTTATAATTCTAAGTGGAAGAGGTTTTCCATCTGGTGCTCTGAGAGGCAGATTATCCCAGAATCTGCTGATCTTCCCATTCTTCTGGAATATTTGGTCCATCTGAATTCCCTAGGCCTTAGACCAGCTACCCTGAAGGTTCATCTGGCAGCTGTCTCTGCTTTTGTGTCAGCAGGGAAGCCTGCCTCCTTTCTTCTCACCCTGTGTTCTCCAAGTTTTTTAAAGGGTTACTTCATACTAACCCTCCTTTTCGGGAACCAGCTCCCGCCTGGGACTTGAATATTTGCATTGCTCAGTTAATGCAACCCCCCTTTGAGCCTCTGTCTTCAGCAGAGCTCAGGTATTTAACTTGGAAAACCGTTTTCCTAGTAGCTATCACCTCTGCCAGACGCATAAGTGAGTTACAGGCCCTGTCAGTGGAAGAAGATTTTAT
Source organism: Neoceratodus forsteri (assembly GCA_016271365.2). Classification (NCBI taxonomy): domain Eukaryota; kingdom Metazoa; phylum Chordata; order Ceratodontiformes; family Ceratodontidae; genus Neoceratodus; species Neoceratodus forsteri. The sequence goes on along the minus strand of JADMNL010000027.1, from coordinate 76,421,893 downwards.
CTCTTTCCACAGAGATAAGGTAGTCCTTAGGACTAATAGAAAGTTTTTGCCTAAGGTGGTTTCTGATTTCCACCTGAATCAATCTATCTCTCTCCCAGTATTTTTCACTGAGCATTCTTCCTCAGGTGAGAGGAGACTGCACAGCTTGATGTCAAAAGAGCCTTAAGCTACTATTTAGAGCGCACCAGAGGTCATAGGTTGAATCCTCCAACTGTTTCTTACCTATGGCGAGGTTGGCAAAGGAAAACCTGCCACTAAGAGAACAATTGCAAGGTGGATTGTTTCTTGTATCCAATTCTGTTATCAGAAACTAGGTAGAGTACCGCCCTCAGGATTGAGGCCCACTCCACCAGAGGTACAGCTGCGTCTCTAGCGGCTGCTAGGGACATTCCATTCTGGAGATTTGTCAAGCTGCTACCTGGAAGACAGTTCACACCTTTACAAGCATTATTCCCTGGATGTCCAGTCCAGGAGAGATGCTCGGTTTGGCACAGCTGTGTTCAGAGCCTATTTCCTAAGTAGGTTCTGACCCTCCTCCATGGAGGTACTGCTGTGTAATCTGCTAATGTTATAATATAGCAAGACTTCATGGTGTTTGAAGAAAAATTACTCACCTTAGTAATTGCTTTTCTTCTCATGGAGTCTTGCTATATTATAACCACCTCCTCCTGCCCTCTCAGAACCTCTACTTGGGTAGGGTGGCGAATTGTGCAAGCACTGTGTCATGCCATTGTAGTTATCCCTTTACCTCTTTCCTTTGGGTTAGGGATCTGGTTGCTTTCATTTAGGTTATTTATATTGCCCCTTCCTGGACTTGAGTCTTGGGGAAGGGGTTCATAATATGCTTGTCAAGGGTGGTGAAACGAACCATAATATCATCAATTTTTGTTATTATGGTTCTGGTGTTTCTTTGTTGTTTATATTGTTGTTACTATTTACTAGTAGGTAGCCATGGGCTAGTGTAGTTTTTTCCACACAGACTTTCTGTTCTTTGATGTTAGCTTTGTAAAGATCTGACAGTTTCATTTGAAACTGCCAGATAGAGCTTTGGGCACAGCGCCCTCGCGTTGTAGAACTCCAGATCCTCTGGAGTTAACTCCTTCCTCTCTCCGGGGCAGTTCAGCTGCAGTGGCTGACTGCTAATGTTATAATATAGCAAGACTCCATGAGAAGAAAAACAATTACTAAGGTGAGTAATTTTTTCTTTCCTGACATCAGCGAGGAAAAGTGATTTAATCCTGTATAGGAATCCTAGCCTGATTTTAAATTTTTTGGAGAGTGATTCAATGTGGGCTGCAAATGTCAGTTTAATGTCCAGCTAAATGCCTAAGTATCTGAATTTTTCGACCGTCTCAAGACAGTCTCCAAGGAGTGTCACGACAGGGTGCAGGAGAGGTGAGTTTACATGAGGAGGATGAGGACTGAGGGTGGGAGAAGGTACATCACTTTGTTTTGTTTTTTTTGGTATTTAGTAACAGTTTAGAGTGGAGAAGATTGTGCTGTAGTGTGTTGAAGTTGGCTTGTAGATCGGAGCTGACCTCAAGTAAAGAAGGCTTAGAGATGTACAGTACGGTGTCATCCGCAAAGAAATACAATTTGAAGTTAAGGATGCCACTGTTGAGGGAGTTTATATAGCGAGCAATAAAGGTCCTAGTATGGACCCCTGGGGTACTCGTTTTGTGACTGGGAGTGGGGAGGATAGGAGCTCAACGGATTTAATACGTTGCAGCCTGCCGGTAAGGTAGCTCGAGAACCAACTTACTGATAGGCTATCCAATCCCAGATCATCAAGGTTGCTTAACAGGAGGCTATGGCCGACCATATCAAACACTTTGCTTAGATCTAAGCAAACAGCACCCATAGCAAGGTTGTTGTCCAGGGCGAAGAGCCAGTCGTTTGTGACTAGGGCAAGCGCCGATACGGTATTATGATGCTGTCTGAAACCTGACTGAAATGGGTTAAAGAGGTAAAATTTTTCTAAGTGATTCCGGAGTTGATTATTAATTAGTTTTTATAGCAGCTTAGACAGCACTGGGAGTATAGAAATTGGTCTATAATTATTCAAGTCACAGGAATCACTGGATTTAAAAAGGGGCAGTATGTGCACTAATTTCCAACAAATAGGTACTGTAGTGGAGGAGATTGAAAGATTCAAAAGATGGAGTATAGGGGCGGTACGGTACAGAAATCCAAAATTTAAGAAAAATAGGTTCGATACTGTCTGCACCTGTGCTTCATTTTTTTGTCTATTTTTTTCAGGAGGTCCTCTACCTGTTTGTATGTGACTGGAGAGAGACTAAAGGGAGCATGCCATGAGGAATTTGTGTGAGCACAGTTAACTGCATTAGGGGTAGGGAGACTGGCAAGGGGGGAGGAATTGAAGGCTAGACCCGCCGCTGCGAAGTGCGTGTTTAGTTGTTCTAGGATCGTGGTGCAGTCCGAAATGGTGTTGCCTTGTGAATCAGTTTTTGTAGGGATAGAGAAAGACGTTCTGTGGCCTTCTATAGTTTTGATAGTCTTCCAAATTTTTTCAGAATTTCCTTTGGCTTCTTTCAGAGCCCCCCACGTAATAGTTACATTTAGCTGACCTAATGAGCCTTGTGTAATCATTCCTTGCTATTTTAAAGGCTATCGAGTCGGCTTTGGAGCTTTGATCTTTTGCCCAGAGTTTATCTCCTCAAGAGAGGGCTGCTTTTAAATCGGCAGGGGGAATGTGTTTTTCACTCTGCAGCAAATGAAAGGGACATGCTTATTGGATAAACTTAAAAGGAGTGTGTTGAAAATATCAGCAGCCTCATCTACGGAAGTGGCCAGATAGAAATTCTGCCAATTGATGTTTCTAAGATCAGCTAGGAACTTTTCAGGGCTGAATTTATGGAAACTCCGCTTGGTGATGAATTTTGATCCCGAGGGACGTTTGTTGAAATTTCTGATGCATGCGACTATATTATGATCACTTATATCATTATGGAACACAGCAGAACTCAAGATTTTATGGGGTCTATTTGTAAGTATCAGATCAAGGATGGAGCTTTTGGCATTGTTTTTAGCATTAAGTCTGGTGGATTCCGTGATCAATTGCGAGAGACCCATCTCCTTACCTAGGTCTTTAAGGGCATTGGCTTTAGAGGAAAGCCAGTCTAGGTTAAGGTCTCTGAGAATAAGTGATTCATTGGAATGGGATTCTAGAAAATTTTTGAGGGTAGGTGGGAGTTCAGTGCTCCCTGCAGGTGGCCTGTAGCAAAAAATTATGTATATTGCTTCAGCCGATGGAAGAGAGATCTTTACAGCCAGATATTCATATTCCTTGGGTTTGGAGGCTGTGAAGAGTTCAGTAGCGGTATATTTAGAATTGACCTAGATGGCTACTCCCCCGCCCCGAGTAGGTCTATCCAGTCTAAATAAGTTGAAGGATGGAAGAGAGACTTCTACGTCAATGTTCCCTGAACAGATCAGTAGTAGTAGTATTATTTGCTTTAGCCTATATCTTAGGAATGCATATTCCCTCCTAGATGAGTGGGACAGTTAACATTGGTACTGCATACTGTAAATATGTAGTGTTGTAACCGCATGGATAAGTAATATGTCCCGGTAATTACTTTTTTGAGGGTATATAATGGAAAGTGCAAGGGAGATAGTGGATAAGTCCCATGAAGGGTGATGGCTGGGGGCAGAGGGGGGCAGAGAGATGAAGAGGAGACGTGAGGGGTGGAAGAGGCTTGGTTTGGTCTGAGTGGAGCGCTGGGTATGGGTACAATATGCATAGTAAAATAATGGAGAGCAGCTTAGTAGGGTATAATAGATAAATTTGAAAAAGGGATTAGAACAGCTGTGAAGGCTATAGCGCAAGGTAATAGCTGTGGAGGCTATAGCAGTTAGTAGGGTGAGCCAGTAATGGATGAAATTGGTTGCTGTAAGTAAAATAGTGTGGGGGTTCTGTAGCATATGTTGTAATTATTTATGTCAGATATAGGATTTGTTAAGAAGGCGGTTCTGTGGCAATAATCTGTGATGTGGTAAATAAATGGGATCACCAGTACTTAAGGCAAAGACCTAGGTATAAGGTTCCAAGCAAGAAGGAAGATAGGGTGCTAAAAGGTTGGAAGATAGCACTCAAGTTGTTGGACTATAGGTAAAATGGTCTTGCGGCTGTTGAAACTGTGAAAGTGGAGACTTGTGAGTTGTGTTTTTTTTTTTTGTATTATATTTTTATTAGGCTTTCATGTAAGAAACCAGCTCACACAAACATAGATACCTAAGAGGTTCCATCACAATATGATTTTCATTAAACAAAAGGATAGGATAAGGAACCCCTCCTAATATACTCTCCACATTGGGGGAAATATAACATAAGATTTCCTAAATTGTGGCATTTAGCATGCAGCTCCAGAAGTGTCTCAGAGGAGTACCCGGTCCCTCTAGCAAACCACGCTAGCCGGGGGCGAGTCAAATGACCCACCATCCTCTGAGAGTAATTATCTCCATTATTTATTTAATAGTCCCAAAACCCTTAGCATAAGATAGCTTGTTACAACTTTTGGATTTAAAATTCTAACATATAGGATCGATATACTGTATAAACATTAGAATACACACCATCCTCCCTTTCCTCTAAATGCATCTAGGCCTCCCAGTACTGATAAAGTCCACAAGGTCCACAAGTTCTCAACAAAAAATGCAGGCTATCACCTGAAGCTCAGGAAGGAAAAATCAGAAGGGCAACCTCGGGGAGATATCTCATAAAAAGTATCAGCATGTCACCCCGTCCGGGAATCAGGTCTCATTCCTTAATGGTTTAACCTTCCATCTGATCTACCTCATGGCCCTTAGTAATATCCAAATATAAGAATCAGCCCCTCTCCATGTTATTAGGCCCCAGCTGAATAACAACTCCAGCCTAACTAAGAAAAAATGTACAATACATGGGCTAAATCTCAAAGGGGGACAAAAGAAAATCAGTACATTACAAAGTTACAAATCCAGGCAGTCAGTCTCCGTCAACTTGAATTTCTGCAGCCTCCTGTTCCAAGATTGGTAAAATCTTCTCAGCTTCCTCCGGGGACCCGAACATATACATTTTGCCCTGCCAAACGATTCTGAGTCGAGTGAGGAATATCAACTGATGTGGAACCTTTAGACTACGTAGTCGACACCTCACTCCATCATAAGCCTTGCATCTCTGCTGTGTGCCGTAGGAGAAATCAGGGAACACCATAATCTCCGCATTGCCATATTTCAGCCGTCGCTTCCTCCTGGCCTCCTGTAACACCCGGCCCCACTCTCCAGTGCCTGAGCATACCACCACCATAGTTCGTGGCGTGGTCTGCATTGCCGCTTCTCTGTGCAGGGTAATCCTGTAGGCTCTCTCCAACGATAATGGCAGATCTTCTTCGCCCAGCCCCAGCAGTCCTGGGAAAAAGATGTGCACAAACCCCAGCGGGTCATCTCCTTCAGCAGCCTCGGGTTAGCCTAAAATCTGTAGATTTCTGTTGCGGATCTGATTCTCCACGCTGTCTAATCTTTGCCTTAGCCAGATATTGTCCTTTATTAACTTTGTTGAGACGTCATTGGTTTTATTACGGCTGGTATCCATTTTATTAAGTCTTTGGTCTGCGGGATCCATAGTGTCAAGCTCTGCTACCCGAGGGGTTAGGGCATCGAACTTCCTGTCGAGTTCCTGCACAGAGTTGACCAGTTTTAGCAGAGTTGCATTTACCATAGTCAGCGTAATTTCTCCCGGGTCCACCACAGCAGAGGACCCTGCTAAGGCATTTCTAGTAGGCCCTTCATCCCGTTTATTCCTCGGGGTAAAAAACCTCAGCAGAGGCAGCCACGTTGCCTTTGGTTTTCCCCATGTGTCCACCTTGTAGGCTGCTCAATCAAATGGAGATGTCGAAGGCAGACAAAAACACCAAAAGAAGTAATTTTTAAGTAGTTTTAATTAAAAGTTCGTGGGAGCTCTGAATATGTGCTGCCTTCTGATGAGCTGCTCAGCAGCGCCCCCCATGAGTTGTTGTTTAATAGCACTCCTAGTGGAGGTTTCATATAAGGAGCTAATGGAAAACCACATACTTAGGAAAACAATCGCTTTGTGAAGAGCTACGCCCACTACCACTCAAACGTGATCTCTCACTGCTATTTAGCTAGCAGTCCAGATAGGGCAGGCAGGTGGGGGTTGGTGGGGAGCCGGCATGCAGCGCCAGTGGGGTTCCATGGAGCTGGGTAGGTGGCAGGTGGCTGCAGAGAGTGCCGCAGGGAGGCGAGCCTGATCAGGGGAAGGATCCTGGGGGGGGAAGGAGGGGAAATAAGTTAATTTATAATGCAGAGGTAGGAGGGAGGTTTTTTGTAACAGAGCGGGGAGGGGGAAGAAGAAGAGAACAAAAGAAGTGACAGGCAGACTTGAAGAGCTGAGCTGAGCTACAAGAACAAATAAATGGCCGAGCTGAGCTGTAATTCGAGCAAAGATAAACAGATGAACTAAAAAGTTCAGTCGGTTCGGCTCGGAGAAGTAAAACATAAGAGTGAGTAATTTAAAAGTAAGAAATAAGGGCAAGAAATGTAATGAATGGGAGTGGAGAACTCAGGAGAGCACGTATAGAGCAAGAAAATAAAGGTTTGAAGGGTTCACCAGTTGGCTGGGGCAGAGATTTTATAGGTAGAAAAGCAAGTGCAGAGGAGATAAAAATGCATTAGCAATATAAATTCCCCCTAAGATGCTGCTAGCAGAGTGGCAAATAAAATCCTCGCTAGTTCACTGCAGCCCAAAAAAATCCTAACTAACAGACTTTTTTTCAGCAGACCATAACATAATGTGATCTGATTTTCTTACTTTTTAACAGTAAAAAATTAGGAATACTGCAGGTACAGTCTAACACATGGTTAAATTTAGCAGAGTTACAGAGGAAGGTGCAGAAGGCACTTAAGATTACAGAGCAGGCAGCAGAAACAAAAGGAGCCAGTGAGGTGCTGTTTGGCAAATGGTGCCAGAATCTGAAATAAATCCAGTCTGGCTTCTGCATACCTCAGTGGTTCCACGGAGCTGTGCGGGTGGCTAGCGGTTGCAGAGAGTGCCACAGGGAGGTGAGCCCGATCAGGGGCAGGATCTTGGGGGGGAAAGGAGGGGAGACAAGTTAATTTATAATGCAGAGATAGGAGGATTTCCCATAAGAAGGCAGTATTTCTGTCCAGGGGATTGCTGCAGGGAGAAACCAACCAGCTCAACTCTTTCGGGTGGTGGATGGACTTTTTTAAATCCAGTCTGTCTGCAACCAGTAAGAGCTCATTCATTTGCTCGATGCAAAGAGTTTGCTCAGTTTTTCTTTGACAGGGTGTCCTTCATTTGGTTAGGGATATCTTCATCTAGATCATCTTTATCCAGCAGTATCAGGTTGGTGAGGGAGAAATGTGATCTGCCAGTCTGGAGCAGGTTTAGACCAGTTTTGATGTAAGAGGTTTGTGGAGTGATCTTGGAGCTGCGGCCCACCTATTGTTAGCTGGATCCACGCCTGACTCGCCTAATAATTGGGAGTGTAGGGTTTCTGGGCCTGGTGATCACCAAATTGATCTGGTGTTTCTTTTCAGAGGGAGTCTTTCCTGGGGTATTGAAAGTCACTTTGGCTTGACCTCTTCTGAAAAAGCCATCTTTGGACGTGGACTGTTTGGTGAATTATAGATCCATCTCTAAACTCTCCTTTCTGGGTTATAGAGAATGTGTTGGCTCTGCAGCTTGAGGAGCACCCCACGGCCTTTGACATCTATGAACCTTTCCAGTCTGGGTTTAGGTCCAGGCACAGTACCGAGATGGCATTGGTTATGGTGCAGAATGATCTGCTCAGGGCTAGAGATTGAGGGGAGCAGTCAGTTCTCGTCCTCCTTGATCTGTCTTCAGCGTTCGACACTGAGGACCATGAGTTGTTGTTGTATTGTCTTAGGGAGCACTGTAGACCCACCAGCACTGTCATCCACTGGTTTGAGTCCTATCTTGGAGACAGGATGCATAGGGTGGTGATGTGGAGCTCCAGTGGGGAGCTTCTTCCATGCTTCTGATGCCCTTGCTTTGTGGATTACCCCAGGGATTGAGCCTCTCTCCCTTGTTGTTAACGGTGTATACGCTGCCTCTGGGAGGGATCATTAGACGATACGGGCTGGGTTTCACTGCTAAGCAGATGATATCTAGCTGTAACTGTCTTTTGTACCCAGGACACATGGTGCTGTCAAAGTAATGAATTCATGCCTGGCTGAGATCCAGGACTGGATGTCATCATGCTGGTTGTGACTCAATTCAGACAAGAGAGAGGTACTGGTGATTGAACCTGGTCAGAAGGGCGGTACAGGGGCCACCAATGGGGAGACCAGTTTATGGCTAGGTCCTTCCAAGTTGGTGACCTCTGCTAAGGTTAAGAATCTGAGGGGGGGTCATTCTGGATGAGAGGCTGACACTTGAGATTCAGGTGTCTGCTGTAGCCCGGAGTGGCTTTTACATCTTAGGAACATCACCTGGATTAAAACTGTGATCCCCCTGAAGACTTGCCCTCAATGGTACATGCATTCGTTACCTGTAGACTTGACTACTGCAATGCTTTATATCTCAGGGTGAGTGGTACGACATCTGCAGCTAGTGCAGTATGCAGCAGCCCAGTTGTTGACGGGTTTTTCAAGGTCATGTCATAAAACTCCAGTCTTGTGGGACCTGCACTGGCTGCTGGTGAAGTAGAATATCACTTTCAGCATCAGTTTACTGACCTATAAAGCCCTATATAGACTGGGTCCTGGCTACCTATGTGACCTACTCACCCCCTCTGCTCCTCTGAGGTGGGCTTCCTAGCCATTCCAAGGGTGAGGTTGAAATATTCTGGTGATAGTGCCTTTTCATCTGCCAGTTCAGCCCTTTGGAACAGGTTTCTCAGGGTTTTGAGAGAGGTTCCCCTCACGGATGCTTTTAAAAGGGGCCTGAAATCCTTCCTCTTTCAGGAAGCTTATAGATACATAGATACATAGACAGTGTCAGCAGATAAGGGCCTATGGCCCACCCAGTCTGCCCATTTGAGCTTGTAAGTTCAGTTTATGTTTTCCTAGAAGTCTGTTGCCCCTTACCCCTGACCTCCAGAATTCCTTTATGTCTATCCCATGCATATGCTTATGGTAGCATATAATATTCTGCCAGAAATTCACCTACTGATCAGCATTGCACTATCGCTTATTAAATATTTATTATTTACAGTTATTTATAAATTTGTATTTTAATGTGGTTGTTTATTGTGAATGTTTTTTTTTTCTGTTGTAATGTCCATAATCTTGTGCAGCGCTCACAGCCCCTGGGACTGGGCACTATATAAATAAAGTTTACTACTACTACTGTGACTTCTACTACTACATATCTTTGGCCACACCTTTGGAACTATAGCCGTCAGTGCTAGGATCACACAGAAACTTTTGCTAGCTGGGGGCTGCCCACAATGACATGCCACATCTACGTGTATACAAATGTGGGTGGCCCCATCTCTCCTCACTTCTTTTCCTGCTGTTGATCATCCTCATCTGACCTGCTGAAGGAAACGTGCTCAATCTAACTGTTACCATTTGTGCTTTTGTTTTACTTACTGTTTTATTCTGTGGTCTCAGCATGCTGCCAATGTTGAAAGAGCCTTTATTTCAGCATTGTAAGTGAGGAGATAAAATTTACAAAGAAGACACACATGCGGTTTGTGTGTGCTGTCTGGACCTATCTCACAACATGAGGGCTTATGAGATTTGCTTGAGTTTCAGCCAGGCTACAAGGCAAAGCCATAAGAAAGCTCTAAAAAACATCCTTTTTCTCAAGACATTGAAAGCCATGGAGAAGGAACAGGGCCCAAAGGCTTTGTCTCACTGTCCACTGAAAAGAAGCTGTGTAAGTCTAAGGACCAGGGCAGGGAACAGTTGTCATCGCTTTCATCTTCCTCATCCAGCCATAAGCACAAACACAGAGAAAAAGAAAAATCTGCTTCACCAGCGAGGTCCCAGTCACCGCTGAGTCAAGGTAAATGTGCACCATTGCCTGCTCTGGTGGCATTGACATTAGCCCCAACTGTCGATGAGACACCAAGGTTGGGGCTTGGCTTAGACACTGCCATACCTACTAGGGACAGTAGGGCGCCACTGTCGCTGGGCCAAGGCTCGTTGACGTAAAACGTTCCATCCCATTCACAGGGCGCTGTTGACTGTCAGGCTGTGCTGGCATCGTTTTCAGAAATGATAAAATGCATTCTGCCTGGTTTACCAATGCAGGCAGTTATTCCACTGATGGGGCAGCCCTTGTCAATGGGCTACACTAGCATGCCACAGATTCCTCCCTCTCAGCTGCTGCCATCGTCACTGGTTCATTCAGCAGTGCCATTCGTTGATCGTGCTCATGACAACAAAGTGGAATACAATCCTGACCTCATGCATTTAGAGAAGGAATATAAGGGAGAACAATTTCTAGCACCTCACTCTAATTCTACTCTCTCATCCTACAGTGAAGACTCAGTGGTTGATACTCTGAAAGCTTCTCCTGAGGATCCAGCTTTCCAAGCCACGATGCACCACCTATATATCCTGTATTAGAGGATGCTACCTTTGCTGCTTGGTACAGACTAAACTCACTGCCTGCATTTCCTAGAAAGGCTAATAAGCAGTATCCTACAGTATCTGTTAAGCCATATGCTAACAGCTAGAAACTGACTGTATGGTCATCATGGATGCTCATGATAGGTCGAAGGACCCTAAACACATGAGCACTTTGCCTCCCAATAAAGAATTTAGGAGGCCGGATGTGATGGGCAAACGTACATATGCCTCTGCATCATTGGACCATAGGATTGCAGACTACCAGGATCACATGATAAAATATCAGAATAGCCTGTAGAAAGTTTTGCCTGATGGCTCTGCCAAGAATGATTTACTTAAAACATTGCATTGTGGTTGGCAAACATTTGCTACACTCAGCTTATGATATCTCTGATGCTTCTGCCAGGGTGGCTGCTTCTGGCATTTGTATGAGGGAATATTCTTGGCTTAGAGTTGCTGGCTTTGTGAATGATGGATACATGTATGAATAACTCTGAGCAGTGCAGGAGAGCAGCTAGCAAGGCAAACAGGATGTTGGGATGCATCGTAAGGGGGATCACCTCTAGGAGCAGGGAAGTGATTCTGCCGCTGTACAATGGACTGGTTAGACCACACCTTGAGTACTGTGTACAGTACTGGAGACCACATTTGAAGAGACATACAGCTCCTGGAGAGGGTACAGAGGAGGGCAACAAAGATGATACGAGGACTAGGGATTTGACTTATGAGGACAGACTTGAGGAGCTCTGCCTGTTTTCATTGGAGGAGAGGAGAGACAGGGGGACATGATTGAGGTCCTCAAGTACCTCAAGGGAATAAATAGGGTAAATATGGAGGGATCTTAGACTAAAGCAGGGAGGTATCACCAGAGGGCATGGTTTGAAGTTGGAAGGTGGAAGGGTGAGGGGAAAAGAGGAGGAGGTTTTCACCAAGAGGGTGGTGGACCCTTGGAATGCACTGCCTGGTGAGCTGGTTCAGAGATCCACAGTGGAGGGCTTCAAGAGAGGGTGGGACAGACACAGAAAGTGGATGTATCAGATGATGGCCTGTCCCGGGGGGGTTGGGATGGATGATAGGGGTTTCTAGAGAACAAGGGATGGGAGGATCTCGGCACCCAACTAAGGATCTAGGTTCGAGCAGACGCGATAGACCGTAAGGCATAATCTGCTGGCAAATAGTATGTTAGTATGTTAGTATGTTAGATATGCAACAGGCAGCTTTGCATGGTCCTTTTAAAGGGGCAAAACTGGATATGATGTTGAAATGACCCTATGTGGCCTTCAGACTTCAAAAATGACTCTAAGGTCTGTTATGTCCCTGTATCCCACTCCTGCTAGAGGTCGTGGTCAGGGCTTCTTTCATCAGCCTGTTGACTGAGCTAACTGTGCCTACTATCAGCAGGGTCATGGCAGAGGAGATGGCTCCTTTCCATGTCCACTCCCTTTTGTTGTCCATACAAAAGCACCCAAAGGCATCATTTCCAGTGGTCCTGCCACCACCAGTACTGTCTGACTCTTCTGTCTCTCCACCCACCTCAGACATTACCTCCCGGGGTGAGTGTAGGAGGAAGGATCTCCCTGCATCTAAAACAGTGGCAGGAGATCACTATGGATGAGTGGGTTCCAGAGAGAGTTGCAAGGGGACATTATTTTTTTTTTTTATTTATTTAGTTTTTGTTGACCGGATAAGTGCACTAGACAAATCCTGCCTATTTTCAGGCACGACCCAGGGGAGAGGGATACAGATGAATGCCAACTGACCTGGAAGCAGATTAAGCTGTTGGTGGTATTTTTTTTTAGTGAATGAGGGAAATTTGGCCAGGACACCGGGGAAATTCCCCTACTCTTTTCAATAAGTGCTACGGGATCTTTAACATCCACCTGAACTACCACCAATCCAGGCAGATAGGACCTCAGTTTAATGTCTCATCCGAAAGACGGCACCTCTGTGGTGCTGTTACAAATCCCTCCAGATCATCCTCTGTCTCCTTCCTTTTATCCTCTGGGCCATTTGTCCCTTCAGAAGGAAGAAGTTCAGTCTGTATTCCAAGACAGGCAATACCTCCGCTTTATGCTGGAAAGCGAACATTATCAGTTCTGAGTTTTGACCTTTGGCTTGTCTTCTGCTTCACGGGTCTTTACCAGATGCTTGGCAGTAGTAGCAACCCTTTTCAGGGAAGGTCTGTATGTGTTCCCCTGTCTGGACGACTGGCTCCTGAAGCCGGCTCCAAGGAAGTTATGCTACATACACTGTCTCAGACACGTCAGTCGTTCGACAACTTGGGGGTCACAGTGAATATGCCAAAGCCTGTGTTGACTCCCTGCCGAAGTCTGCAGTACATAGGGGCAGTCTTGGACACAGAGAAAGAATGTGCTTTCTTGCCACAGGACAGGGTAGACATTCTGATTGCCCAGGTGCAGTTGGTATGCAGGAGCCACCTGTAAATGATCTCTTCACAAAATGGGTTCATCCAGAGTTGGACCTTTTGCATGCCCACACAATACAAAACTGCTGCATTTCTGCTCACTTGCTCCAGTGCCTGGAGTTTTTTGGTGAGACGTAATTTACCTCTCTTGGAAAGGGAAATTCATTTACACATTTCCTTCATTCCTGTAATACAGACAGTCATGCTCAAACTGTGGGTGGAGGGTGCCACTGTCATCCTCATTGCTCTGTTCTGGCCTTGCCAGATATGGTTTCCACTCCTTCACCCTCCGGCGTGGTGCCTCCTGTCCCTGTATCTCGTTGTCGAGGACTGTTGTCATAAGACAAGGGGTCCCCTCCTAGTCCTTCCAGACCGAAAGTCCCTACATCTGCATGCATGGTTCCTGAAGACATAGCCATTGCATGTTTTGGGGTATCCCCTAAGCTTGCAGATGTCCTGATTGCAGCTGGAAAGCCTTCTACCAGACATACTCATTGCTTGAAAAGACAGTGGTTCCCTTTGAGGGCTGCTTCCAGGAATTTTGACCCTTTTACATGTCCTGTAAATACTGTGTTGGAATACTTGCTTTCCTTGTCTGATTCTGGCATGCTGTATTCCTCACTTAAGGTGCCTTTGTCTGCAATATCAGCTTTCCATGCCCCTCATACAGTTGCCCAGTTAGAGGTGTCCCATGTATTTCTGAGAGGTTTTCTTCATACAAAACCTCCTGTCCCTAATCCAGCCTCATCTTGTGACTCTAATTTTGTACTTGAGTAACTGGTGTTGGCTCCTTTTGAGCCTTCTGCAGTTGTGACTTACATTTCCTGTCATGGAAAATGTTATTTTTCAGATGCAATGACTTCTGCTCGAAGGATTTCTGAACTTCAGGCGCTAATGTGTGAGCCTTCTTATTTAATTTTTCATAGAGTCCCTTTGCCTACCAATCCTAAGTTTCTTCCGAAGGTGGTATCTAAATTTACAGTGAATCAAATGATCCACCTTCTTGAATATTATCCTGAGCATGCCAACCAGGGTGAGGCACTATTCTATACTTTGGATGTACATAGAATACTAAGATACTAGATTGTTTGTACCAATGACTGTAGAAAGTCTTCTCGGCTTTTTGTTTCATTCGCCCATGGGAAACAGGGCACTCCTGTATCTAAACAGTGCCTATACAAATGGCTGGCACATTGTATTACGTTCTGTTACAGAAGATATGGTAGTGCACTTCCTGGTGCTGTTTGTGATCACTCCACAAGGAGTATGGCCACTTCTGTTGCCTTTTCAAAAATGTCCCTGCTGCTGACGTATGCGCTGCAATCACATGGAGCACTGTCCACACTTTCACTATAAACATTACAGCCTGGACATCATTTCTCGTAGACATGCTAGCTTTGTGCTTGCTAAGCAGCAAGGCTTTCTGTCCTGAATATGTATCAGACTGTACCATCATCCTAGTATACTTTGTACTGTTTTGGGAATTGCTACAAAGGTGTGGCCTAATGGAGATATTCTTGAAGAAGATAAAATGCAAGAACTTACTGTAACAGTAGATCTTCGAGAGAATGTGCTCCATTAGGCTATGCTGTCCCTCTCTCCTTCCCCTTTTTGCTTTCAGTGAGTATTCTATCAGATGTTGTGCCTCAGTCTGACTCCATGCATCCTGTGTACAGCCCTATGGCTCTCCTTGTATGCCTGGTGCTGCTCTCATCTTCTGGTTACCCACGGTTGGAGGTCCTCCTAGGCTAATCTCCAGGGGGACTGAGGATTGATGGGTCCACCCAGGTTTATATACATGTAGACATGGTACGCCATTGTAGGTGGCCCCTGGCTAGGAAAAAGTTCTATGTGGTCCTAGTGCTGATGGCTGTAGTTTCATAGGTGTGGCCTAATTGAGGAGATTCTCTTGAAGATCTACTGTTATGTTAAGTTATTATGTAACTGTTCTTTTCATAACCTGTTAATGGCCTTCTAGATCCTGCACTGTCTAATTTTATTTCATTATCTGGATTAACTCCATTTTGTTTTACAAACTTGCCTTAAACAGCATCTATCCAGTTGGTCTCCCCAAGAAACCTGAGGAACTCTTACCTGCCCCAAAGCTGAATGCTGCTAATATTTCTTTTTGTAGTAGCCCCTATTTTGTAAGGGAAGGGATCATATTTTGGTTCTGTGGAGCTGCGTCACACTGATCCCTTCCACTTCCTGGTACCTCTGAAATGTGTAATCCGCTCCTGATCGGCCCCCGTGCTAGCACATTTTGAGAGGTCATTATATGGAGAGTGCAGGGGCGCACTCCACAGACATGAATTGGTCCATTTTTAATATTGATTTTTTTCGTAGTTTAGATAGTCATTCAGAACAAATCAACTTTAAAAATCACCCAATTTATGTCTGTAGAACTACCCATGCTCTCCATATAATGACCTCACAAAATGTGTTAGTGCGGCGGCAGATCATACATTTTGGAGGTAGCACAAAGTGGAAGGGATTGGCACAGCTCGGCTCCAAGAAGCCAAAATATGATCCCTTCCTTTACAAAATAGGGACTACTAGAAAACAAAATATTAGTAGCATAGGCATTGGGGCAGATAAGGGTTCTTCAGGCTTCTTGGGTGGGGATTTGAAAATGAGGTGATTAGTTGCTCTTTAAGGTTTTGTAGTAATGTTTAAAATTATTTTTATTTGTTGTTCCATAAAGAATGAATTTCTGTGTTTGCAACACAGTGAAATATCTTGAAAGTGATTTTACGAGCTTTTGCAGATGCCTTTTTCACAGTATGCCATTGCCACCCATGCTTCAGATGTTGAAGCTGCAATTTGTTTTGTAAAAAAAACTGACATAGTAATTTTTTTATGTTTTATCAGCACTGCATCCTCCAGTTTTCTGTGTGCGGTCACACCCCCAGAAAGATGTCATGCAAGGGAACTGTCAATGTTTTACATATGGCACCAAGGAATTTTGGGTAAATTATAATGTTGATGCAAATGTTAGTTACTCAGAGGAGCAGTCTCTTATTTTGGTGCTGGTGACTGCACCTAATATGTAGATGTACATAGCAAGGCATTGTGGGTACAATAAGAAGTTGTTTTCCAATTCCCGTACTCTGAGATACAGTATCATGTTTCTGTAGTGGCTTCAACAATAACAGCTCTCATATGTTTATTTGCAAAACAAGGCATCATACATACAGTATCTAGCTGGCAAGATTTCTTTACTGAGAGATGTAGTTAGTCTCCTATGTCAGTAATGTGGACATAGACAGGGTAGAGAAGGTTCAGAGGAGGGTAACAAACATGGTACATGGATTGCATCACAAGTCCTATGAGGACAGGTTGAAGGAATTGAATATGTACTCCCTGGAGGAGAGGAGGGAGAGAGGGGATATGATAGAGACATACAAGTATCTTACAGGGCGAAACAGGGTGCAGGAATACACTATTTTTAAGTGAAAAAGATATTCCAGGACTAGAGGGCATGGGATGAAGTTGGAGGGAGGACAATTCAGAGGAAACGTGAGGAAGAATTTCTTCACAGAACGGGTGGTGGACAAGTGGAACACCCTGCCAGAGGAAGTGATGGGGGCTGAAACAATCACAGGATTTAAGAATGCATGGGATAGACATAAAGGAATTCTGGAGGTCAGGGGTAAGGGGCAACAAACTTCTAGGAAAACATAAAGTGAACTTACAAGCTCAAATGGGCAGACTGGGTGGGCCATAGGCCCTTATCAGCTTGACACTGTCTTTGTATCTATTTATCTATGCCTACAATACCAAGACTAACCAACAGAGGTCTTTATTTCAAAACAGTGCTTAAAAACGTTGTTTCCCTTGCATGTTGTCATGCTTGGGGGTTGCAGCACTTAAAAAAAAAGGGGCGGGTAATACATATACCTCTCAGCTGTCCTTGGTTTTCAGAGACGTCCCCAATTTTGCTTCAGGATTTTACTCTGTCCCTCCTAAAATTTGTGTTTCTATGGCTAAACAGTGGAAATTGTAAGCACAGAATAATATCAAGCATTAAAGTTACAGACTTGTTCTTCTTTAGAAAATGCTTTCTGCACTAAGCCCCATTTTCTACCAGCTTTTCTGGATGGATATCTCTAATTTTGAAGTCATGTCCCTGATTTTGGTCCTTTGTCTCTGATGTTTTTAAGCATTGTCCCTGATTTGTGAGGCAAGAGGTTGAGAGGTATGGTAATACAAATGAAGCAGAGTACAGAAATAAAAGCTTTTATTTCATGGAAAACAGCACTTTTTGGCAGTTTGAATGGTAGGAGATTGAATCACAACTCCTACAGGTTACTACAAGTTACTAATCCCATTTGCTATGGCAAAGTTCACAAAATCACTTTAATTTCAAAATGGCCAATACTGGCCATTGGGTTTGGAAGGGTGACTGTGCCCTTATAACCTCTGAATGAGGCTTAGCTTTTTAATTTATAATATAATGACAAAATCCAGTGTCTTATTCATTTGATAACACAGCTGCTAGTAGCATTAGTGTGCTAATTTTTTCAGGTTGTAAACACCAAAATAAATTTAGTGCTGACCCCCTACTTTCAATTCTGCCATGTGGTGGTGGGGGAGACGGCGGTGTCCCTCTAAATGCAAATTTATACATTACTTACAGTGTGCATAAGGGATATGCAATGGCCTGACTCAAAATATGCATTTTTTCTTCAAGTGTGAGGGGGCAGAATTATAACTCACAAGTGGTGGAGCCATGAATGCATTATCAAAGTACTGCCCCCCCCAACAAGTGATGATAAATTGTGTATTTTGAACCAGACCATTGCGTATATGATTTATACAACATAATTTTACTAGTTATAGCTTTCAAACCTGCTGTTTGTTTGCAGATTGAACGTTTTTGTATTTCTGCTGCTGTATTCAGTGCTGAACAGAGCTATTGTGATGCCATCAGCATTGCGAAAGATGCTCTCTGGTTAGTTCAGTACTTACACTTGGACCGTTTAAAACCCACCTTAAGGAACACCTACTGACCTCAAACACCTGCGACTGCACCTGAACCCTGCCCCCTCCCTCACCTTCAACACTGTTGAGGGCCACTGACGATGGCCTCTGGCCTGACTATACCGCCCCCCCCCATCGCCTTTCAACCTAGGAATTGCATCATATCTGCAATTCTACCTGTATTGTGGAGGATCTAACAAAGTAATTCCTAGCATTTGAATGTTAGCCTTGCTGTTCTTTGTAACAAACCTGAACCTTCATTGTGTAATTGTTATTACTGTCAGTCTGTATCTTATCTCTGTGATGTAGAACCTTTGTAAATGAGTCTATGACTCGAAGATATTTTTCTGAACCAAATAAATAAATTGTGATGAAACTAACCTTAAAGATATCAGTTATAACAAAACTATCAACAAGGTATCATCATATCGTGAGGTTAGCTACAAATATGTTTCTTGTTTGTTTGTTTCCTAGCTTCTGTTCTTTAATTTTTTTCGTATAGTTGTTCATCCCCTGACTGCCACCTTCACCTGCTATCAGGCCTTTATGATGATGACCTCCCAGCCCCATCTGCTGCTCCCCTACTCTCTGAGTCAGTGGGGATGCATACGGTGCAGGGCCTGAGAATACCAGCTGCCATCAGACATGCAACATAGGAGTTTCCAGTTTCCTCCCATTCTCCTAAGCCCTCCCATGTCCCTGACACTGGGCAATGCCCTGTCAGGCCTAACACACATGGTGTGCACCCTTGCAAAGGAGACATGCTCCCAGGCCAACTGCAGGGGCCACTGCGGCAACAGAACCACAGCGCCATGCTTCCCTAGTTTACAGCACTGCCACGTGACAGCACCTACCCCGCCCCTTGGCTGCTTGATCCGGCTCCCGAGTCTGCTCCCGAATCCAGGTCCCTGGTGTGGAAGTGAAGTACACCAATTATTGGGTCATTGAGTGGCCCCCAGATTCTATTCTTGTCTAGCCTCACATTCCCCCTAAGATCTATCCACTTATCTTCCTTACCCACGTATACCTCTTCACTAATTATGATTACTTTTCTTTTTATAGATAATCCCTAAAAGAGACCTCTGTTTGAAACGTGATTCTAACTTTATTTCAGCATGCATTTAATCTACACTGTTTTGTATGGTTTGCACCCCACATGATGATGTGGCACTCTGTTTTGTTCTTTATTTAGTGGGTTGCACACTGCATAAATAATTCAACAAAAAGTTTTGCCGATTTCTTCAAAAAATGTGTAACCCCTAAGTGGCTCTATCCCAAGGGCTACTACCCCTTCCTGCTTGGCTAGTAGCAGGTTAAGGAGCCTGGGTAATGAAACGGGTGCCTCCACCCAGAGGTCAGGGTTGTTAGTGGTCAAGCTAACCTGAGCACAGCCCTCCGGAACACTGTAACCCTCCCCCCTTCCCTTCTAGTGACTTGAACAATATACAATAATTACTTTCACAATGACCCTTATTCACCAGGCAATTACCCTCATTGTTTGCACTTACCACCAGGGCTGGTTCCTCTAGCTTGACCCTGGGAACCCCTGTAAAACAAGGTTAAGCACAGCAAATAGCAACAGTACAGTACTTTTGGCACAAACTGGAACTACGGTCAGGTTAAATGCAAACAAAGTTAAATCTGATTTATTCAGGAGACTTGAACAAGGGAGGGGTGTAATTAGGTTGATTTGCTTAAAAGAAATATTAATCAGACAATTAAACATGCAGTTCAGAGTCCCTACACAGTCACACACTCTGGGTACCCAGGTAGGAAAATAGTGGGCTAGCCAGGAACGTTGCAGCTGGTTGAGATCATGGGATGGAAGAAAGCAACATGCACAACACACACTATTTGTAATCCAGAGCTGGAGGGCTCAGTTCATGAAAGAAAAGGGAACAAGACACTCAGATGACAACACTTTTAGATTTAGCTGTTGTTGCAGGGAGCTAACCTGATGTTTACTCGCAATACCCAATACTGGACACAGGCAGGATGAAATCAAGACTGCAGGCTGTTGAGCTGGAGTGCCCAGAGAAGCAGGGCCCACACGAATCACCGAGGCGTCGTTCCTGTTCAAGGCGTTGAGCAAGGGGCTGATCCCAGGTCAGTCTCTCGTCGATGACTTTCTCTGCGTAGCAGGTATTCTGGCTGGGCAAGTGTAGCAGGGCCCAGGCAAATGGAAATGGATACAGATTCAGTCCGTGGAGCTGGGTGCAGCCTCCAACAAGCAAAACATAGTTCAGACACACAGTGGGGAACCAAATCACGACCCACTATAAGCACACAGCACATTCACATGTAAGGAAATTCCACTGTACCAGGCAAATGGCTCTCCGGTTGCAATTACAGAGTTTTTGCACAATCCGGGAGTTCAGAGATAGCTGGAAGTCCTGACAGGCTGATTGCATTCAGAAATCTTTGGTCTTCTTCAGGTTAAAGCCTGGTCACAATTCAGTGGCCTAATTCACTCTCCAAATTCGGATTCAGTCAGATAAAAAAACACTAGTTATCTCTCAGAAACAGCTGGCAGGCATGCATGCCAAACTCAGGCCTTTCCATAGTTCTCCTGCGAGAATCCACTATGGATTGCTGCTCGAACTATCTCAAGCTGTTACTTCTTCACTTCCCAACTAACTGAAACTGCAAGCAGTGTGGAACTTTCCCCAAGATCCAAAAGGTTCGGTTGCTGATCTGTCTGTCAGTCATGACAAGGGCTCCCCCTCCAGGTTATTTTAGGCGTCAAAAGCCCAAAACTGCAATTCCTACAAATTTTGTCCCCACCAAGCCCCTGTAGGCAGGCTCCATTTTAGAGTCCCAAATGTACTGATTGGCCCATTCTGCGGTCCAGGACCAAGATGATGGAAACAAACAGAACTGTCCATGCTGCAAAGAAGGCAGGTTAGAACAAACTGCAATATTAATAATAAGAATAATAATAATAACTTTATTTTTAAAGCGCCTTTCAAAATATCAAGGCGCTTTACATGTCAAAATGCACAATATAAAACATCACATAAAACACATAAATACAATAAATACATAGCAACATCACATATTAAAAACCAACAATAAAATCATCCATACAATCCAAAAAATAATATTAATACTCAAATATCAGATTAATCATCCAAGAAGGCCTCCGCCACAGGTAGGTTTTCAAATTTTCTTAAATACCTCCAGGAGGTGCACTCCTTAACTGGCGAGGTAGAGAATTCCAAGAGTGGGAGTTGCATAAGAGAAAGCTCTGCTACCAGAAGATTTTAAACTCACTCTTGAATCTCTAGCAACCCCTCGTCAAGCGAGCGATCGGCCGAGCAGTAAGGCACCAGAAGTTCTTTCAGATAGGTCGGACCCTGATTGTGAAGGGGTTTTAAAAGTCAATAAAATGACTTTAAAGGAGATCCGCCACCGTATGGGAAGCCAGTGCAGTTCGCGCAGTACCGGGGTAATATGACTGGATCTCCTTGTCCCAGTCAACACCCTGGCTGCAGCGTTCTGCACCAGCTGAAGGCGACGGATTTCAACCCCAGAAAGCCCAAAGTAAAGGCCGTTGCAAAAGTCCAGCCATGAGGACACAAAGATGTGGACAAACATTGGCAAAGAGTCAGACGGAACAAGATGACGCACCCTGGCAATATTCCTGAGATGATAAAAGGAAGTCCTGGCAACGGCCAACACTTGAGATTGGAAGGTCAGCCTGTCATCTAGGACAATCCCCAGGTTGCACACCCATTCAGAGGTCGGAAGTGACACGCCGTCAAGAAAAATTCCAGAGGGCGAGCCATCATTCGGCCTCATTATCTGACTACCAGGGTCCACCACCAATACCTCTGTCTTCTCTGAGTTCAACTTCAACCAACTAGAATCCATCCACCCTCAGATTTCTTCCAGACAGTTATTAAACACCGAGAGAGCTCCATCCTGGTGAGGCGCAAAAGGCAGGTATAGCTGGGTGTGATCTGCATAGCAGTGAAACCTCAGTCCATACCGTCATATAATGTCTCCGAGGGGCAGCATATACACTGCGAATAACATGGGTGACAGCACTGAACCCTGAGGCACCCCACACAACAAAGAAGTTGGGGTGGAGGAAGAACCCCCGACACAACTCTCTGTGATCTCCCGGTAAGGAGTGAAGTGAACCATTTTAAAACAGTTCCCGACATTCCACATATTTGCCTCAGGCATGCTAACAACACCAGGTGATCCACAGTGTCAAAGGCTGATGAGAGATCAAGAAGAACTAGAATAGAACATATCTTTTGATCCCTCGCCCTCAGAAGATCATTAAGCACCCGAACCAGTGCAGTCTCGGTGCTGTGTCTTTTACGAAAACCAGACTGGAAGGATTTGTAGATATTATGGATGGTTAAATGGTCTTCCAATTGGCTTGCCACTACCTTCTCAATAACCTTCCCCAAAAAGGGAAGGTTAGAGATAGGTCTTTAGTTTGAAAAACAGTCTGGGTCCAAAGTAATTTTCTTCAGTAGAGGTGTAACCACTGCTTCTTTCAGGGAGTTAGGAAACTCACCTGACTCTAAGGAACACCAGACTATCTGTACCATAACTGGGCCAATGATCTCAAGACAACCCAAAATTAGCAGGGTTGGTCCAGAGTCTAAACTACAGCTCGTAGGCCGTACACTATGGATGATCCTCATAATATCCACGACCTCCGGTTGGTAAAAGGAACTCCAAGAGAAACTAGGCATTGTGAACTCGCACTGTTCCACAACATCACCCTTAGAGATTGCTGGGCAGAAGCCCGCCCTGATGTCGTCCACCTTATTTGCAAAGAACCGAGCAAGCTCCTCACACTCCAATTGCGAAAAAGCTTTCCGGACTTGTAGACAGGCTGGGTTGCACAGTCTGTCCACAGTCTGAAACAGCCGAGCCAGTCAATTCCGTGCAACTGCAATCTCCCTGAACAGGAATTCTGCCTTCTTATGGGTGATTGCAGATTGATAGATAGAATAATGTTCCATCAATCTGAGGTGGTCGGCATTAAGGGCAGACTTGCGCCAGCACCACTCTAACCTTCGCCCCTGTCTCCGCAACTCCCTCAGCGTCCCATCAAACCAAGGGGACCTGGGGCGAAACAATAAGGGGCGCTCACGAACAGGAGCAATAAAATCCAGGGCCACCGTAACAGCCGTATTATAAGCTGACACCAGTTCCCTTGGATTACTGCTAGCCAACACAGGGGATGAGAGATCAAGGACCGCAGCAAGGCCCTGAGAAGTGATATTTCGTAATGGGCAGTACCTGACCATCTCCACAGGGGAAGGCCTTCTAAGGTGGGGTGCAAAAATTGAACCTCACGGTGTGGTGGTCAGACCAAGCTACTGGTTCCACCCCCATGTCGGATGAATCAATCCCTAAGAGGAAGACTAAATCCAGAGAATGCCCAGATCTATGTGTAGCAGTGGAAACTACCTGTGTAAGGGCCAAAGAAGACATAAGTTGGAGGAAGTGGTTACCAAATTGTGAGAGTTCATCGTCGATCCAGGCGTTAAAGTCACCCAGAACCATCAATCTGGGAGACTCAAACGACATATCGACGAGGAAGTCTGCTACTTCCTGTAAGAAACGTTTCCCATCTCCGGGGTGGACGGTAGATGAGAATGATTTGAACGCCTACACCTGCTACAACTGTGCACTCAAAAGATTCCACCTCACCTACTACCACATTCATGAGGCCCAATTTAGTTTTGAAACAGACTGCAACCGCCCCTCCCCTGCGGTCCCATCTCAGGCGGTGTATCACTGAATACTCGGCCGGAACCATGGCCTCCAATATGGGGCCAGATTTTTCATCCAGCCAGGTCTCAGTGATGCAAGCCAGGTCAGCTGAGCTAATAAGATCAGCAATAATAGCGGTCTTATTACTAACAGACCTGGCATTGCATAACACCGCCCGAGTTAGACAAACCTCGGAGGTTGTCTGACCTATCTGCCCAGCACATTTGGCAGTGCCCTTGGGTATGGGCACCAGACATGGGAAACCCCTGTCTGGATTCCATTTCTCCCCAGGGCGCCTTCTGGACTTAATAATCCTGATACGGTAGCCACGCTCATTCATCCTCACCTGTTCGCCCACCCCCGCCCTCCCCACTCTCCTACAGGCAATCCCCAGCACTCTACAGTGTTGGTAGGTCTCAAATTGCAAAGGAGGGGTATAAAAAGAGTGGAGGGTGTGAAGAGAGGAGGACGAATAGCGTGCCCCCGTGGAACCTGCAGGCCAACACATACTACTGCTAAAACTAAAACAAAATACGTCTAATAAAACAAAAAACTAATCTAATCTCAAAACCCATACAAAAAGACACATAAAAATAAATAAAAATAATAAACAAAACAAACAAAATAAAATAAATAATTATAAAATAAATATAAATATAAAGGGGAATCTCACTACCCCAACACAAAAATCCCCGAGTCTCTCATAGCAAAGGTGAGGGGAAAAAACAATCTTAGCACTCTCACTGTAAGACAAAATAAAAGTCACATAAAAACAAATAAAACAAACAGCATGGGTCTGAAGCTGTCATACTATTAAAAGGCCCCACTAAAAAGTCATTAAGCTTAATAAAGCTAATCATAAGCCCCACATAACAAAAGTTCATAAAGTCTCAGTCAGTACACTTTCT
The DNA here is from genome assembly GCA_016271365.2 of Neoceratodus forsteri. Lineage (NCBI taxonomy): Eukaryota > Metazoa > Chordata > Ceratodontiformes > Ceratodontidae > Neoceratodus > Neoceratodus forsteri. The sequence continues at coordinate 76,397,245 of JADMNL010000027.1, read as the reverse complement.
TCATACTCCTGGCATTCAACCATTCATGATATTCCACCTGGAGGGAAGCACTCTTCACCCAATGAACCCCAGGAGGGCACGGATATGCAAACTGTCCCCCCTACTTGGCAAGCCAGACACAGCCCAGCCTCTGCCAGGCTATTCCGGCACCACCCAGAGGCCCCGAGAACACCAACCCACCGGCAGGTACTCCCGGCCTCCCAGGTACAGACAGCAGCACTCCGCACCCACCTCTGGAACAATTGGGCTAATTACTCAGATCTTTCTTCCTCCTTCCTCCTTCCCCAACACGATTCCACAGCCAAATTCTACAGCCAGAAATTCAGCTTTAAATCCTGTGGTCCACTAAGTCCAAACAGGGAGCAGGCAGAATAAACAGTGAATGACACACTCCTTATCAATCCCCAGCGTCACAGTTCATATGCATCAGTCAAAATAATCAAAAACCCCAAAAAGGCTCACTCCTTGGATCCACTCAGTATCCAACAGTTTCAGTTCCAAATTTAACAAAACCTCCTTCAGTCTTTCTCGTCTCCACAGCCCTTCACGCTGTGACCAAAAAGACACTTAGGTCAATAAAGCAGCACAGTGTCACTAGGGGCAAAACAAAGTCAGTGCTCCAATATCCCAAATAGAATCTTCTCCATAGCTGCTCCCACTCCTCAACACTGCAGCTTCCCACGTCGCGAGTCCAAGCAAAATTCAGGCATAAAGAGTCATACAAACTCACCGGGGCAAACAGTATAGCACTTGCAACGAATTCTCACTTTCCTTGCTCTTACTTGCTTCTGCCAAAAGCCCCCGACTCCACAGCCTCTCGGGAGATCGGGAGACAGCGAAGAACACTAAGGAGCCAAACAGCGAAGAACGCCAAAGAGCCAAACAGACAAGGACAAATGCAGGACTCCAGGAAACAAAAAACAGGGCTCCAAAAAACGACAAAACGGGACTCCAGAAAACGCCAATCGCAAAAACGACAGAGCGTCCCGAACCTCACATTGCTACAGTCCAAAATGCAAAAAACTCAAAATTAACTAAAAAACAAATCGAAAACGACAAATTGCAGAGATCAGTGTTCTGGCTGGCTCAGCTCAGCCGCCGCCATATTATTGCTACTCTAACAAATGATCAGCAAACAAGTACATCTTCTAACAGAGCTCCCTCTCAGATTAATTATAACTGCAATCCAGGCAGCTCTTAAAGAGACCGTACACAGAGGCTATACAGGCACTCTCTGGCAATACATTTAAACTGCTAAAATGCAGAACACCAGCCTGGCAGTGAGCATTTAGGCAAGCTCAAGGAAGACTTTTCGGGAACCCCCATTTGTAAGGGGGTTACAAATAGTAACAATTTTAGTTTAGTTTGTTTATTTTGTTTAGTAACAATCCACAATACAGCATCAGACTTGTAAAAACAAAGCAACTCACTGCAGGAGGGGGCAGTGGAAATAAAGCACTGTTGTTTTGAAATGTTGGCACCTGTGATGCTCTGATGTCATGGATCTGAAAGTATCGCTGGTGTTTTACAAGAGTCATACTTTGGATAATTACTAAAGACATTTCTTCAAGAAATTGGTGAGTCCGTTCTGAATTATTAAAACAGTGTGCACTCCCCACCCACACACCTGGATTTTGAGGTCAGGGTTTATCTGCTCAGCAATCAATTATATGATTTATATATACTGGAGGTGCAGGATAAAAAAAAAGTAAAAAGCTGGTGGAAAAAGGCCTCCTCCAATATCTCACCTACTCCACAGCAGCTGTCTGAGAGGTCCATCCCTTCTGCCCTACGTAACCTTAAAGGAAAGCTGTCATAATTGTAGGTTCCCCACCCCCAAAAGCCTTATCCTCCAATTAGGGGTTTCGCAAACAAAACACCTTTTTTTCAGGTGTTTTAACTTATTTTTTTCTATTTTTAAAAAGTCTGGGTTTCTGAAAAATGACACATGCTGCACGTTTCCATTTCAAGGAAAAGTGCGGCGCCGCACCGCTCAGCTCCAATACAAGTGTATTGGAGCTGAGCGGCGTAGTGCCGCACTTAGCCTTGAAATGGAAGCGCACAATGTGCACCATTTTGCGAAACCCCGGTCTTTTTCAAAATAAAAAAAAGTAAGTTAAAACACCCGAAAAAAGGTGTTTTGTTTGCGAAACCCCTAATCGGAGGTGGGGAACCTACAATTATGACAGCGTTTTTTTAACACTGTATCCTGGGTCTTTCTAAGCAAAAATGCAGCCATACACACCATACCATAAACAAATGCAAATTTATTTATTTATTTAAAAGTTTCAATGGGAAAGGCATGCTGAGCTGGGAGCTTGTTTCCAGATGCGTCCTGGGGGAAAGTTGTACAAGAGGGACAATTGTCGCACAAGAGTATAGATATAAAATACATGATGGCAGACCATTACAGAGCAGTACAGAGTTGCAGTCAATCATAAAATACAATTATGAATAGTACATACAGGGGTTACTAACATGGAATCAGTAGGCAAATCCAGATATAGTGCAGGCAAAAACACTAGTGTTAATAGACAGTCATTAGTCAACAATCAGGGAGGCAGTATGGTGCAGTGGTTTAAGGTTCTGAGCTGTAAATCTGGTGACATCCAGCAGACCAGACCTGGGTTTGAATCCCACAGCTTCCACTTACATACTGTGTGACCCTGAGCAAGTCACTTAACTTCCCTGTGCTCCCAGGTTGCACCTGTAAAAAAGCTTACAGCTTAGTGTGCTACTCCTGGTTAAACAACTGAAAAAAAAAAACAATTATTTTACAGAGCAGTAATAATGCAACCCAAGAAAATATGGACATTTGTGAGAAGGCAGTAGAGTACGTGATTTCCTAGATCAGAACATAAGTGCCTAAAATGGCAGGGTACCTACTTGGTAACAAGTCAGAGGAGAGCAGGTGGAGGGAAAATTCCTTACATGGCATTGGGGCACCAGCATTACAATGCTAGGACACCACAGTGCCGATTTTTGGATTTGCTGCCCTCTCCCTGAGGTCCTCCCCCTCAGAGTTAGAATAATTAGTAAGGGGAGCACGGGAGGGGTCAGCAAAATTGCATCCTGGAACTGCAATAACCCGGCACACTACCACTGGCACCCTGCTATGGTGGAACCGGGGAAATCTGGAGCAGTTACAGTAGGGAGAGGAGAGACCTCTGAGGTGACTTGATAGAATCCAGGTGGAAGAGGATTAGCAAATGACGAGAGGGAGGGAGTTCCAGATTTTAGGGAAGTGGTGGCTGAATGCAGCGTGGCTCAATTAGTAGCACATCCGCCTCTGGACCAGAAGGTCATGGGTTCTCATCCCACATTGGGATAGACTTGCACCTAAAAATCGCTAGCATCTGAGTGCAGTATTGGGGGGTGCTGTACTGCTGGGGTGTGCCATCCTTCGGATGAGATGTTAAACTGAGGTCCCTTCTGCCCATCCTGGTGTTGTCCTGGTGGGTGTCCAGGTGGGAGTAAAAGAACCCAGGGTACTCTTCGAAAAGAGCAGGGAACATTCCCGGTGTCCTGGCCAACATTCCCCTTCCCATAAACTGGTTCATGCAATTATCCGGGCTGTGTGTGGGTGATGATGTGCGATATGGCCGCCACCACACATTCAGTCACTTCACTACCAGTCTAGCATTGCTTGTAAAGCGCTTTGGGATACTGCATATGAAAAACGCTATATAAATACTGATTCTTCTTCTTCTTTGCTGGTGGATGTGTACACTGGAGGGATTGCTAGGGTAGGGGCATTTGAGCACCTGAGGGTATAGGAGTGGGGGAGAGGATGGGAGAGTAGGAGGCTGAGAGTGGGAAGGAGACAAACCAGAATTTGCCTACAAAACTGGTGCAGTGAGCATGGCATCTGTCCACAAGAGAGAAAAAGAAAGAGATTGATTCATGGAGCAGTGATGAGTGCTGGGGGGGCAGTTGAGAGCATAATGGCAGAAAGAGTTGAAGAGGGTATCCAGTCTGGCCAGGGTTGTGGCTGGGGCAGCGCTGTAGACAACACCACCATAGTCAAAGATTGAGAGGATCATTCTCTAGATTATAACGTGATGTGCCAGTAGTGGAATACAGTCATGGTTCTTGTATAGTGCACCTAGCTTGGGGTGCAGTTTTTTACTATAGCATCCACATCCTCCAGAGGGGAGCCATCCAGGATGCAGAAAGATGGAAGGGAGGGGAGCCTAGAGAGTCTCTACCTTGTTCCAGAGTACATGGAGACAGTCTTCTTGGCGTTGAGGAAGAGCTGATTTGTACGTAGCCAGAGCAGAACTTGATCGAAGTCGAGCTGGAGTCTGTGCACCACATCATCAGCGGAGGGGCCTGATGTGAAGAGAACCATGTCATCCACATACACGTGAATGGATGCAGATGAGGATATGGAGGGGAGATCATTGAGAAAGACAGAAAAAAGTAGAGGGCCTAGCACAGAGCCTTGTGAGACTCCAGTAGATATAGGCAGGGAAGGGTAAAGGGCGTTGCCAATTTTGACTACCTGGGACCTACCCATGAGGTAGGAGCAGAACCAGCCAACGGCTGAGACAGAGAGGCCTGCAGCCTGGAATTTGGCTAATAATAGGGGTGGGAGAGAGTGTCGAACATCTTGGCTAGATCAGCAAAAATAGCAGAGGTGAAGAGGCCACGATCCATACCATTGTGGATGGAGTCAGTGAGTCTGAGAAGGGTGGTGGTAGTGGAGTGGTTCTTACAAAATCCAGAATGGTAGAGGGTGAAGAAGGAAGGGGAGTCCAGAAAGTGGGAGAGCTGAGATAAGACAATTCATTCCTGAATTTTGGAGAGGATAGGTAGGAGTACGATGGGTCAGTAGTTGTTAGCAGCAGATGGATCACCACCTTTTGGAAAAAGAATAACAGTGGTGGTCTTCCAGTCTGTAGGGATGGAGGAACAAGAGAAAGAAAGGTTTAGGAGGTTAGCCAGGGGGAGGAGATTGCAGGGTCAGAAAGACAGAGGAGGCTGTTATCCAGGCCATCTGGACTCTTACCCTTGAATGGGTTGTGGGTCAGGAGGGCATCAGTGATGGAGGATGGGGTTACAGGATGGAAGGAAAATAGGGGAGAGGAAGGAGATGTCTGCCAAACAGACCGGCCAGGGTGAGAGGGAGGAGATGATGGGGGAGAGAGGAGAGTGGAAGAGCAGGTGGTAAAAAAGAAATTGAACTCTGAGGCAACCTGGGATTGGTTTGAGATCACTGTGTCATCCACTTAGAGGACTGGCAAGGGGTTTGACTAGGAGGGAAGAGGAGATTGTGGACAACCTTCCAAAATTTAAATGGGTGACCGATGTTGGCATTGAAGGTAGATGTAAAATACTCAGCTTTGGCAAGCCTTACTGCCCTGGTACAGGTGTTGCAGAGGTAGTGATATTTCTGGAAGGCTGTATGGGATGGGTTACATTTATTTTTGGACCAGCCCAAATCACGCATACTCAAGCAGGCTATAAGTTCCTCAGAAACCGTAAGTGCTACACACAAAGTACGGGTGGCAAAGTTATTCAGCACAAAATTACCTTTTTAATGGTGGTATGCAATCAATTCTTTTTTTTTTATTTGTAGTTTATGCTCTTGCTTCCCCAGCTGCCCCCTTGACCGACCTCCCCAGCCCTGTCACCCAGCTCCTCTGGGACTTACCTTATGAGTCCAAGTGTCCTCTGCCACAGGACTTGCGGCATGTGCCCAGCTACTGGTGCAGAGCCTGCGAGGGGTCAAGTCCTCATCATGTCACCAGATTTTTTTCCCACATTTTCTCCCCTTAACCCCAGAGCCCTGGCCATACACAGATATGCATGTGCGTGGAGGCGTGCATGCACACTGGCACAGGAGATTGCCCTGATCTGCCCACCCAGCCTAGTGCCTAGCCCCCCCATGCCCAATGCTACCATCGAGCCTCTACTTGGTGGCAGCCAAGAGCTGGGGAGGCCTACCACCCCTACCCGGGAGAGGAGAGCTGCCTGGCAGCTGCTCCCTCCCCCCAGCCGACCCCCCGGCATCCCGTGCTTGTTCCTGAACACAGGTCGCCGGTGTGGTGAGAGGTAAGGTGTCCAGCGCCTCAGCCCTCTACCCAGTGGGCTAGCTGTATGTAATCAGTTCTAAGCAATTTTTTTTTTTTTAATACTACCCGAAATACCCAAAAAACTGATTTTTAAAAAAACTAGAAAAAAACTATGTAAACCATTTTTGGGGGGGAATAAGTAGCATATCTACACCAAATTATGTATCCATACATGATAAGCAGGTAGTAAAGTAATTCTGTACTGAAAAGCAAGCTTTCTAATATAAAACGTGTTATCCTTTTTATTCAAAGTGCCTTTGAGAGGCTTGATGGACAGAAGTCGACCATACCATAAACAAATGCGAATACCTCATGAACCGTAACTGCTACACACAAAGTACAAGTGACAAATTTGTTCAGCACAAAATTACCTTTCTAACAGTGGTATGCAATCAGTTCTAAGCAATTCGTTTGTTTTTTTTATACTAGCCGAAATACCCCAAAAACTGATTTTTTTTTCAATAAAAAAAAAAGCAACGTACAACCCATTTTTTGTGGAAAACATGTAACATCAACACCAAATTAAGTATCCATACATGATAAGCAGGTTGTGAAGTACCCCTAGAAATGCTTAAATAAGCCCAGAGTTGATTAGCTGGCTAAATATGTACATCCAAACTGGAGATGTCCATAGACGTTTCCCAGAGGGACTGTGAGTGATTTGCCACCAACTACAGATGTTTACCATAGTGAAAGGTGGTGTTTTCTTCTGCCACCTACAGACAGTTACCAGAGTGAATGAGATTTATAAGAAACCCATAGATAATGTTCTTTTACTCTCATTAACTCTTTTCCTTTCCTAGGGTTCAGATCAGAATGTTTTGGGCCTGTTACTTTGGGCTGAGTTTACCCACCTGCTATAATATAGCTTGTTTCACCTTCTAGGTGAGCCATCATCCCCCTGCTGCTGCCCACCATGTATATTCCAAGCGAGGATGGACGTTGTGGCAGGAAATCACCATCGCCAGCAAGTTTCGGGGGAAAATACCTCTCTATCATGCCACTCGGTAAGAAAAGTGAAAATTATACCAAAGTAACTGTTGCTGTATAATGATCCATGCAAGTTTGGTGGTAGAAATGTAAACTTGATTTAAAAAAAAGCCTAACAAACATCAAAGTTTATCATATAGGGATGACTGATAGCAGAAATGGGTTTCTCATTATTTGCAGACAGTGCGAGCTAATGGGCGCATATAAATTGCAACTGCTGCCTTTTGGTCTCTCTGCATGTTGAATTAACCATCAAGGCATAGTCATGGATTGAGTTACCATCAGTAAATCTAGCCCTAAGGGGATCATGAGGTATGAGGTAAAGTCAAGTGTCTTATGCCCCCAAGGTTAGATTACAAAAGGGAGGGGGGAGGGATGTTTGGAGAAAACATGAGAAAATCCATAGCACTGTCTTATATGACAGCCTGGGTGTCTAGTTCTTGGCTCCCAGGGTCTTACAACCTTCCGGCACTGGATCGTGGCTCATATAGTGAGCTGCTTTGGTGGGAGGAAGGCCCCTCCCCATGGACCCCATCACGGGGGGCGGAGTAGCTGCAGGAACGCTGGTGGGGGAGGTGGGACCTGGATTCGAGGGGGTTCAACAAGGACAGATCAGGGTACATCTGTGGGATCAGGGTACATACCTGGCTGAGTATGACTGGGAGAAAATACAAGTAGAAAAAAAAATAAACTGAGCAGGGGAGGTGGCTGCATGGCTCCTGGGCACAGGCACTGGTGACTTATCACGGGAGCCCTTGGTTTCATTATCAGTCTAGGCCACATGTGAAATGAGTTTGGGCTCTCAGCCATGTTCCTATTGGACAGGAGTATGCATCCAGCAGTTTGGCATGGTCTGACACTATTGGCAGGTTGCTCAAAACAGCCTCAACCAGGATGGCTCAGTAGTCTACTAGCAGCATAATGTGCTGTCATATAGGAAACCTGAGTGCAGAAGCAAGCTCAGAATGCTGCATCAGAAGACAGGCAAGGTTGCAGCAGCTGCTGCTCATTAGTGTGCTGCGATTGGGGAGGGTTGGCATCTGGCTTCGATGCTGCAGCAACACCTGCAGTGAGCCAGGGGAGATTGCTCCCTCCAGAGGTCATTGCTGTGTGAAGCTGAGGCTGCTGGAAGGCTCTGCTCATACCTGGGGAGGATGGAGGACAGGAGAGAAAACCAGGGAGAAAACCCATGTACTGCCTGCATGATAGCCTGGTTTTCCAGACTTCCTGGGTCCTAGTGCCTGCCGACACTGACCTCTCAAGCCCCTGCCTCGAAAGAGAAGCCATGGGAATGTCAGGATGGCAGGGGAACAGAATCAACAGGCCTGAACAGGGTAGGGCTTCTCATTGAGATTGCACTCTGATTAATCAGATTTTTCCTGACACTAGCTCTTCATAGTATAGGGCTATTACCAGGGCCCATTGTTCTCTGTGGCACTTTGTCCTGATTTATGTGGCAAGGCTTCTAGGCTTCTGCAGCAGCATTTTCTAATTCTAGGGATGTGGATATGATGTTCGATCCACACAACTTGGCAGTGTCCTATCCCCTTTAAAATCTGCCAGAAAGTCTTCAAGCTGGCTCCTCCCACCCACCCGGGTGGTAACTCCCCTAGCACTGCCCCGTGACGCCAGTTCTTCCTTTCCGCTGGAAGAAGCAGGTTCCCTCCTTATCGTTCTCGCATATACTGAGGCCCTGTGCTACTTTTTGCTAGTTATTAAAAAACAAACTTGTCTTCAAATTCCTTGTCGCTGCCACTATGGCTGATGCAAAGTCTGCTCCAGGATTCCAGAAATGCGATTGCAGGCAACTTATTTCACAATCAGATCCGCATACCTCATGTGTTTTCTGCCTGAACCATGAGCACGATGTCTAGACCTGCATCCATTGTTGTTCTTTTCTACTGGCTACATTGGAAGATCACCTCACCTGCCTACTCCTTGGCTGTCCTGTCAACAGGGATCTGACCATTCATTCAAAGGACGCTCATCAGGTGGTCTCTGCAGCTGCTGGTCCACCAAGCAACTTGTGGCTTTCGAGGAGGCCGTGGCCTAGTCCTCCTAGGCTTTGGCCTTTTACCATTCAATTTGGACGCTTCCTTCAGGGGAGCATTCAAGAACCTGTGCCAATCCCTGCCCACCCTTGGGCAGGGTCATAAGAGCACCAAGTCCAAGAAGCAGAAAAAGGACAAGGAGAAAGAGACCATGAAGCGGTCTCACCGATGTTCATGGGATCAGGAGCGCTCTTGGGCTTCTGACTCCTGTGCTTCACCAGAGCACTTGGCTTCTGCCAGTGCTTCAGATTTGACCACCAGCTCCATGGTCTCCCTGTCGGGCCGGTTGGCTGAGACTCAGGTCAACGTTCCAGCCGGGATTTTTCTCGACCCAATCGACACTTTGTCTGCCAAGGAGGTTGACACCTTCTTGTCCAAGACTCCGGTTCTGACTTTCTCGTGGGGGGATGGGGCAGCCCACTGTTCTGCCGCACCCCACTCCAGAGCCTCAGGACCTGGAGAGGGCTCAGTCTTTACTGGCCCCCTCTGAGACCCACTGCTGGTTCCCCCAGTGGTCTCAGTCGAGGTCCTGCTCCAGAAGCCCAGACTTGGATAGCCTGTGTTGTTCATGGCACTCATGCTCCAGGCACTTGGGCAAGTGGTGCCGCCACTTTTCCTCATCCTCCTTGTCCTCCTTAGGCAAGGAGAGGCACTGGCACAAGTTGGGTCAGTGCTATGAGAATCATATGTGACAATAGATCTGGCTAACCTGGCTCAAGCTGATCCCGGCTTCTCCAGACCTTCCTTGGGTTCCACCACTGGAGCTGCAGCAGACCCCACCCCGGCAGGAGCCAGTTCATTTGGTCCCAGCTTGGCCAACTCCAGTCTCTCCACCAGTCCTGGTGGAGCCACTTTCTAAACAGCTGACAACTGGCGCTCCAACTAAGGATGCCTAGCTGGGCAAGGGGTTGCCCCATCAGCTGTCAGTCACTGTCACCCCAAACCGCCTTCACCAGGTAAGTGGGGACTTGGGTAGGTGACTTTTTTTCCACGATTCTTCGGAATCAAGGGGGCTTCCCTCCACTCCCACCTGCTGGATGAGGAGTCAGTGGGGGTCTTGTTAATGGATCAGGGTCCCACTTCCTTCATGGTCCTGCTCTGCTTGATCTCTGTGTCGATGGGTCTCAAGCTGGAGCCTACTAAAAAGCGGGAATGGTACCCGCTTACCAAGATCCTAGACCATGGTGACACTCCTGTGGAGTCCTTCCCAGTACAGGATGCTGTTCTCGGTCCTACCCTGGAGCTGTGGCAGCATCCATTATCTTGCCCTGTGCCACTGACCCGGATGGCCTGCAAGTATGTGGTCCCTACCAGATCCCTGTCAGGATTCACAGAGCACCCCTTGGCCGAGGGACTCACAGCTGACTCCATTTTTTGGTGCATGGGCAATGTTGGGGACATGGACAAACCCCCCCAACAAGGAGTCCAAGATGTTGGACCATATGGTGAAAAAAGTGTATGTTGCCTCTCTGCTCAGCCTTCGGCAAGCAAGTTCAGCCCTTTTGATTGAGGGCCCATTTCTCACATGCCCTCTTGGAGTCCCTCGATGAGGTGCTCCCCCACCTCCCCATAGACCTGCAAACCACTGTCAAGCAGATCTGGGACCAGGGCTGTGCCATTGTGAAGCAGCAGTTCTAGATGACCATGGGCCTTGGGGACACTTGCGCCTGGTCCATGGCTGCGGCAGTTGCCATGCACCGCAGGGCTTGGCTGCACATCTGCACCTTCATGGCAGATACACAGCACAAGTTGGCAGATGTGCTCTTTTTGGGGACCAACCTGTGATGGGGTACCTCACCAGGATTGAAAAGTCCAACACCACCTTGGACTTGGTGTCTCTAAGGGCTCCAAGCCCTCTAAGCAGAAGCCCTTTCAGTTTGCCTCTGCCCCTGCAGCCAAACCTGCCAGCCCCAATATGGTCAGCAGCAGGCCTAGCTCTCATGGCCCAAGTCCATGGCCTCGGTCATCAGGAAGCCCGGAGATCATGGTCTCGGTGGTCCCTCAGCTGGGCCCTCCTCCGCTTCCCAGCCTGCCCAGTTAGGGGTGCCCTCCCCACTTCCATGCTAAACCCCCTGGATCCTCCCATGGGGGGCCAGCTCCACCACTTCTTTCCACCTGGTCCACTGTTACCATAGACAGGTGGGTTCTCAAGGTGGTCAGCCAGGATCTGCCTCTTGAATTCGAGGCTTACCCACCCAGCTGAGCCAACGCTCCCCCACGGGAGGACATGGTTTCAGTCGACATTCGTTAGGCCCTTCGGGACAACATTGCCCAGCTCCTTTGCAAAGAGGGAGTGGTTTCTGTCCCGGACCCTTCACCTCAATCAGGGTTTGTCTCCAGGTACTTTCTGGTACTGAAACAGACAGAGGGGGGGCTGGCACCCCATCTTAGATCTGCACAACCTGAAAAAATTCCTCAGGTCCCACACCTTCAGGATGGTAACTCTGTCTCAGATCATACCATCTTTTGAGCAAAATATGTGGTTTTGCTCTCTGGATCTCCAGGATGCGTTCTTCCACGTCCTGATCCATCTGTCTCACTGGCAGTTTCTCTGCTTTTGAGCAAAAGGGATCCTTTACAAGTTGCAGACCACGCCATTTGGCCTGTCCTCAGCCCCCAGGGTCTTCACTAAATGTGTAGCAGTGGTGGCTGCCCACCTGAGGTGTCAGGGAGTCCAGGTATACCCTACCTGTATGACTGGCTCATCTCGGGTCCCTCCAGGCAGGAGGTGGAGCGGCCCAGGGACCTGGCCCTCCAGACCTGCATCTTTCTTGGCCTCCTGGACAAAAAGGCCAAACCAGGTGATCCACTTCATCTGGGCAGAGCTCAACATTTGCAGAGCCAGGGCTCGGTTCCTGGCAAACAGAGTGAAGGTTCCTACTTCCTTTGCGCGATCATTTTGGGTTGGGCAGTTGTACCCTGCATGGGACTTCCTGCACTTGTTGGGACACGTGGCGACTTGCACTAGCATGGTCCATTGGGCCTGGTGGAGAATGCACTTTCTGCAGTGGGAGCTGGCCAGTCAGTGGTCTCAGCACAGGGGTCACTTTGACCAGCTGGTCACTGTGACCCAGTGGATGTAGGATGCACTCCAGTGGTGGTTAGTCCCAGAGCATCTGCAGGAAGGTATCTCATTTGTCTGCCCAGAGCCAATGGTCATCCTGACGACTGATGCCTCTCTCATGGGCTGGGGAGCCCATCTTGGGGAACGCAGAGTCCACAGGCTGTGGACCCCCGAGGAGTCCCAATGCCACAACAACCTGATGGAGCTCAGGATGGTTCGGCTGGAGCTAACCGCTTTTGCTCCTCATCTCAGGGGTCAGGTGGTTCAAATCCAGACAGACAACATCATGACCATGTACTGCCTCATCAAGCAGGGAGGCACGCACTCCCTTTCAGCTGTGCAGGGATGTTCTCTCCATCTGGACCTTCGTGCACAGCCTGGAGGCGGATCTCCTGGCCATCCATGTGGCAGGTGTCTCCAACCAGCTGGCAGACACTCTCAGTCAGGTGGATGAGGTGTCTCATGAGTGGTCTGTCAATCTCAAGGTAGTGCACAGTCTGTTCTCCCAATGGGGCATGCCTCTGGTGGACCTGTTTGCCTCCAGGGAGAATGCAAAGCTGAGGCTATATTGTGCCAGACCCTCTCAGCAGGGAATGCTGTAGGGGATGCCTTCTTGAGGCCCTGGACCCTGGGCCTCCTCTGTGCCTTCCCTCCATTTCCCTTGATCCACGAAGTGCTGCTCAAGGCACAAGGGACAAGGCACAGGTGATCTTGGTGGCTCCAGACTGGCCATGCCAGTTCTGGTACCCCAATCTCCTCAGCCTCAGATGCAGGCTCCTGAGGTGTCTTCAGCTCTGCCCGGACCTGCTGTCGATCTATCAGGGGAAGGTACTCCACCTGAACCTTCAGTCCCTGCACCTGACAGCCTGGTTCCTGAGCGGCTAGAGTTCCAGGGTTTGGATCTCTCCGAAGATGTCCACAACGTGGTAGAGACTTCTCAGAAGTAGTCAACCAGGAAATGCTATGCCTTCAAATGGAAGAGGTTCTCCATTTGGTGCCAGGGCAAGGGGCTGGATCCTTTGTCTTGTCCAGTGGCTAGCATCCTTGACTATCTTTGGTCCCTCTCTCAGTTGGGCCTTAGGTTGACGACCCTTAAGGTATACCTGGCAGCCATCTCTGCCTACCGGGTGTGGGCTGGTCAGCAGTCAGTGGCACAGGAGAAGGTGGTCTGGTGCTTTTTTAAAGGCCTTGACCACATTTCCCCTCCAGTGGGTGAACCACCACCACCACCTTGTGATCTGTTGCTGGTTTTGGCAAAGCTCATGGGCAAGCCATTCAAACCGATGCACAGGTGTGAGATGTCACACGTGTCGTGGAAGACCGCCTTCCTGGTAGCTATCATGTCAGCCAGAAGGATCAGTGAGCTCCAGGCGCTTTCAGTGGAGTCTCCTTATCTGGTCTTCCACAGCGACAAGGTTGTCCTTTGCCCCAACCCGAAGTTCCTTCCAAAGGTTGTGTCGGACTTCAACCTTAACCAGGTGATTAATCTCCTGGTGTACTTCACCAATCACACATCGGAGGCTGAGCACAGGCTCCATACTTTGGACCTGTGGTGAACACTAGCCTACTATAAGGAGTGCATGGCTGGAGTTTGGGGAGAAGTTTGCCAGCTATTTGTCAGCTATGCTGAAGGTACACCTGGCAGATTGGCAGCTAAGCAGATCACTGTCAGGTGGATTGTATCCTGCATCGACCTGTGCTATAGGTTGGTGGGTAGGGAGCCTCCCTTAGGGCTAAGAGCTCATTCTACCTACCATACCGCTGTGTCAGTGGCTGCTTCCAGGGATGTCCCTATCCAGGAAATCTGCAGGGCTGCTACCTGGAGGTCAGCACACACCTTCATTTCCCACTACCACATCGACCTTGAGTCACGCCAGGGTGCTGGATTTGGGGTCTCAGTTCTCCAATTTCTGTTCCCTAAGTAGGGGGTGTTTGCCTTACCCCTTCCTCCCAGGAGAACTGCTAGGAGTCTGCCAAGAGGTGTGGATCAAGCATCATATCCAAATCCCTAGAAAAACAGGTTACTCACCTGTAACAGTAGTTCTAGGTATGGTATGTGATGTTCATCTACATGGACCCACCCAACTTCCCCTGGCAGTGGCATCGGGCAAGAACCGGCATCATGGGGCGGTGCGTGGGGAGTTACCACCTGGATGGGTGGAAAGAGCCAGCTTGAAGACTTTCTGGCAGATCTTAAAGGGGAAAGGACACTGCCAAGATGTGTGGATGAACATCATATACCGCTCCTAGAACTACTGTTACAAGTGAGTAACCTGTTTTTTTCTGATGCATGATTTATTTATTTCTGTGGCAGAATGCCATCCTACCATGGGCCAAAATAAGATGTAATGTAATGAATGACATCACATGCCTAGCAGAGCAGAGGAGCTTCAGGATAAATGAGACGGGGAAAGGAGCCGGGCAATATGGAAGAACTATATATCTTAATGAAAATTCCCCCAAAACAATGAATTCTGCTGCACTATGTACTGTATATTCTGTGGAAAATTCCATGGCTGCTGAATCACAGAATTCCATTATCAACATAGTTGAGGTAATGTGGTCTAGTGATTAGAGCACTGGCTTGGAAACTAGGAGATTGCAAATTAAAACCTGATAGAGCCAAAATGATCAAATACTCACTGTTTTACCTTGGGCAAGTCAGTTTACCTCCCAGTGTTCCAGTTCCAGTCCACCCAGCTGCGGAAATCGGTAGAAGTAGGAACCCTTTGGAAACTCAATGTTGCATTTCAGCGAGGCTAAAAAATATCTATGCATTTAGCAAAATAAATGTATAGTTAGCATTTCTAAACAGGCAACTATTGCAATCCAGTGACTCTTGATAAATTATATCAATCAGTTTTCCCATTTGTGACTCTTGATAAATTATTTTAATCAGTTCTCCCCTTTGCTTTCAAGAAATGAATGACTGTTTAACTTTAATGATGGCGTAAACATCAAGGAAATTAAAATCAAATGGCGGATTGTAGTGCAAAACACAGTTCAGTTTGTGGAAAAGTATTTTATTCAGTTTACTTGCAAAACAATATGCTTATATATGCTAGAAATATAAATAATGCAGGTATAGAAAACCACCAACACATTAATCACAGCAAGCAAACTACATACATTAATTAACATTTCCATAAAGCTTATAGGAATTTGTCTTGGGTGCTTGATTTTCAGATAATTCATGAACCACATGGTATATTTTTACCAGCATTTTGGTTTTAGCTCCATTTGAGTCATGAGGGTCGAATGAGAATTGTAGGTTCAAACAACATGAAGTCTTGCTGTATTCTGACATATGCAGTTAGGTCCTGCCTTTCAACTGCCCTGGAGAACAAAGAGTTAAACTTTCCATGGCCAGCATGGAATGTTCAACACGAGCTCGGTTGAAGCACCTGTCTGCTGTTGTTTAAACCGCAACCGTCAGATTCTTTACTCCGCCTCACTGAACAGTCGCTCCAGAGATTTCTCCTTTGCTTGATTCAAAAAAGTTGGTTGAAGTGTCGTTTTTTTGGTCAGTTTCTACCGAATTGTCGTTACCGCTCAGTCGGTTCAAGTCTCTGTCTGTGGTACCGTGAGTACTAGATAGGTTTTCTGTTTAGTTTCTGTGTGGAACTTGTAAATTGTGGATCGGTTCGGCTGAACCGATTAGTTTGAGGTTAAAAAGTTTGTGCTTCATTTAGAGTGTGGTAACCGGTCCATATCGGTTCTAAAAAAAAAAAGATTTTATTGTGGTTTTTTCCAAGACCCGTGACACGGTCAGAAACCAATAGAGGAGTCTTGCCTGGCGGATTGCCGAAAAAAGGGTAAGTTTTGGATAGGATTGGCCATGTCTGAGAAACCCAAGAAAAAAATGGGCCCACTGGGTTTCAGCACTGCAGTGTGTGTGGGGAAGTCTTTGCCAAGGATGATCCCCACACCACCTGTGTTTATTGTCTGGGGTTTGACCACTTCGATTCAGACTGCCAAATTTGTAAGAATTTTCCCAAATCTACCCTGGAAAAGCAATTAGGTAGACTGAGGGAAAGGGAGGCCGAGAAGTCCGCTGACCCAGATGGCCAGCCCGGTTCAGTTCCGACCGAACCAGAAGGAGTGCCCTCTGACCAGGGCGATACTTCTTCAGGCAAAAGGAGAGCTGATTCTGTGGAGTCGGTTCCGGTGAAAAGAAAGAGAAAAGATAATCGTCCGGTTCGGACCCAGAAATTCATGCTCCGACCGCCGATGAGATAGCCAAGGTGATAAGGATAGTGCAGTCGCTTACTTCGGTTCCAACCGAACTGGCACCATCTGGCCAGGGTTCCGTTCGGTCAGTTCCCCCGGTTCCGGATTACACTTTGGAAGAATTTTATAAACCGGAGGAGGAGGAGGAGGAGGAAGGAGAGTATGAGGATGTTTATGGTGATTATGAAAGTCTGGATGTGCCTATTGACCCGGAAATCTCCCCAGACAGACCTTCAGGTGTTTCTCCTCCTAGGCTTTCTGAGTCCCCTTCTCACTATATGTTTTACAAAAAAGTGGCTGAGACCCTCCAGCTTCCTGTGGAGGAAGCAGTAGAGGATCAGGAGGAGCCTGATTTTGTTGAGATGATGGACATCCCAGAGTCCAGAAGACTGTCTCTTCCCCTCCACAAATCCTTTGGGAAACAGACACTTAAAATTCTTAAGTCTGCTAATTCCATACCTTCTGTGGACAGACGAATGGACAAGAGGTACACTCTCTCAGGCTCAGACATGGAGTTCCTTTTCCAGCAATGCAACCATGTTGGGGTAGTGCAGGCTGCTGCCTGTGATAAGGCAAATATCCCCTTGGCATCACACCCCCCCAGACAAGGACTCCAGGAAGATTGTTGCCATGGCAAAGAAACAATACATGGCAGCATCTTTGGGATTCAGGCAGGCTAACTATATGGCCTATACAGCTAGATACCAGAAGTCCAGGTGGGACACTGTGCTGGCTCTAGCTAAACAGGCCCCTGACCAGCTTGCCAAGGAGCTGGAGCAGGTGGCTGCAGATGGGATTGAGGCATCTAAAGTACAATTTCATGCTGCTGTGGACTCCAAAGATGTTTCATCAAGAGTCATGGCTACATCTTTTTGCTCTTCAGAGGATGGCTTGGTGCAGATGTACTAGCCTCTCACAGGATACCCAGGCTAAGGCCATGGATTTTCCTGTAATTGGTAATTCTCTGTTTGGGGAGCAAACAGAGAACTACATGAAAAAGATGGATGAGTACAGGACCACTTATAGGAGTGCTCAGGCCAAAGGAAGGCAAGCAACTCCTCAAAGGCAGCAGTACAGGGGCAGGGGCAGGCCTTTCCAAAGGCCTTTTTACCAAGCTCAGGCCTCCTCTTCTTTCTCTCAGAAGGGGTTCTTTAGAGGGAGAGGCAGACGGCGGGATGAGCAGGCCTGCATCCATCCCTCAGCCTGAAGCCCCTGCCAAGCAGACACCCTGATGGGTCTGCCCGGGCTGATTCTCCCATACCAGTAGGGGGCAGGCTGGCTTACTTTGTCCAGGACTGGAAGTCTCTAACATCAGACAAGTGGGTCCTGGAAGTAGTAAGCCAGGGGCTGGTTCTCAGCTTCAAAAAATTTCCCAAGATGAGAACCGGATCCTTTCCACCTGCGAATCTCTCAGATACCCTTGCCCTAGAGACAGAGGTTTCTTCTCTCCTAGCTCTCAGAGCTATAGAGAGGGTTCCCACCTTACACAAGGGCAAAGGATTGTACTCCAGGTACTTCCTAACCCCCAAAAAGACAGGAAAATGGTGGCCCATCCTGGACTTAAGATATCTGAACAAACATCTCTTAAATCCAAAGTTCAAAATGGTGACTCTGGGAATTATCCTTCCCTTCCTTCTCTAAGGCCAGGGGACTGGCTAGCCTTCCTGGACCTCAAAGATGCCTACTTTCACATTCCCATCAGGTGCTCCCACAGAAAGTATCTCAGGTTCGAGTTGCCCTCAGGCCACTATCAATTCAGAGCAATGCCCTTTGGCCTAACATCAGCCCCAAGGGTTTTCACAAAGTGCCTGGCAGTAGTGGTTGCTTTCCTAAGGAGAAAAAAGATCTCCATCTTCCCATACTTGGACGACTGGCTCATAGTAGGTCAGTCTCCAGATCAAGTCAAGTCACATTTGCAAGTGACCCAGCAAGTGCTCACTTCCTTAAGATTCCTTCTCAACCTTCCAAACTCAGTTCTCGAACCAGTACAGCTCCTCACCTTCATAGGGACAGAGCTGGAAACAGTAAAGGCAAGAGCCTTCCTTCCCCTGGAAAGGGCAAGGAACCTCATGGAACTGGCCTCTTTATTCACCCTTCAGGTGTCTCGACCAGCAAGGCATTTCCTTCAGCTTCTGGGCCTCATGGCAGTTTCCACAGCAGTGGTCCAAGGAGCAAGATTCCAGATGAGGGACATTCAGTTCCACTTAAGAGCCTTCTGGTCCCAAAGAAAGGATTCCCTTACCAAACTAGTCCCAGTGACTCGAACCCTGATCCAGGCCTTGCAATGGTGGCAGGATCAGGACAATTTGAGACAAGGGGTTCCTTTTGTCACTCAGTCTCATTCAGTGATACTCACCACAGATGCTTCCCTGCTGGGCTGGGGAGCCCATTTGGGGGATCTTACCACCCAAGGACTGTGGTCACCTCAGGAATCTCTGCTTCACATCAATCTCTTGGAACTCAGAGCAGTGTTTCTGGCACTGCAAGCTTTTTCCAAATCTGTACAGAACAAGGTGGTCCAGGTCAGAACAGGCAGCACCACCACCATGTGGTACATCAACAAGCAGGGAGGCACTCGGTCTACGTCCTTGTGCACAGAAGCAAATGAAGTTGTGGTCCCTGTCATATTCCCTGCAAACCTCTCTGATAGCAGTTCACCTCCCAGGGAAGGACAATGTCCTGGCAGATGCTCTGAGCAGACTATCCCAGGGCCATCACTAATGGACCATAGATCCTCTAGTTTTGAAAGTGATTTTTCTTGAGATGGGGCACTCCAGAGATAGATCTTTTTTGCAGCCCCAGACAATCACCAACTTCCTGTTTTTTGTTACAGACCCCCAGTCTTGGGCTCAGTTTCCCTGGATGCTCTGATTCTGAACTGGGAAGGGAAATTTCTGTATGCTTTTCCCCCCTTCCCTCTCCTGTTCAAAGTGTTAGTCAAGATAAGGTCACAACCATGCAAAGTGATTCTGACTGCTCCAGACTGGGCCAGACAGCCCTGGTATCCCCTGTTGCTGTCCCTAGCAGTCCACCTTCCCCTGTCTCTTCCCAGGAATTACAACCTGTTGAAATCCTCTCGGGGAGGATTTGGTACCCAAATCTTCGGTCTCTCAATCTCAAGGCATTGCTCTTGAAGAGTTAGAGTTTGCAGATCTGCATCTTTCCCAAGGGGTTCTGGATATCCTTAAGGCTTCTCAAAAGCCTTCCAGCAGAAAGACTTACAACTCCAAATGGAAAAGATTCAGCATTTGGTGTTCTAAGAAGAACATTTCTCCAGACTCTGCTGAGTTGCCTACGGTTCTGGACTACATGGTCCATCTTAATGGCCCAGGCCTCAGACCAGCTACCCTTAAAGTACACTTGGCAGCTGTTTCTGCTTTCTTGTCAGTAGGCAAGCCTTCCTCTCTATCATCCCATCCTGTGTTTGTAAGTTTTTCAAGGGATTGCTTCACACCAATCCCCCCTTTAGGGATCCTGCTCCTGCTTGGGACCTTAATGTTTGCATTGCTCAGCTTATGCAACCCCGCTTTGAGCCTTTGTCCTCTGCAGAGCTTAAGTACTTGACTTGGAAAACTGTGTTTTTGGTAGCTATTACTTCTGCCAGGCATCTCAATAAATTGCAAGCCCCATCAGTGGAATCTGATTTCATCTCTTTCCATAGAGATAAAGTGGTCCTAAGAACTAACAGAACGTTTTTACCTAAAGTGGTTTCAGATTTCCACCTCAACCAGTCTATATCTCTCTCCCTGTTTTCTTCACTGACCATTCCTCTTCTGGAGAGAGGGAGCTACACAGCTTGGATGTTAAAAGAGCCCTTAGCTACTACATAGAGCATACCAAGGGTCACAGGTTTGAATCCCTCCAGTTGTTCCTTACATATGGAGAAGTTGGTAAGGGCAAACCTGCCACTAAGAGATCTATTGCCAGGTGGATTGTTTCTTGTATACAATTCTGCTATGAAAAACTGGGTAGCGCTCCACCTCAGGCCTGAGGGCTCATTCCACTAGAGGTACAGCTGCTTCCCTGGCTTCTGCCAGGGATATTCCTATCCTAGAAATTTGTCAAGCAGCCACCTGAAAAACAGTCCATACTTTCGCCAAGCATTACTCTCTGGATAGCCAGGCTAGGAGTGATGCTCGGTTTGGCACAGCAGTACTTCAGAGCCTGTTTCCAAAGTAGGTTGTGTCCATCCTCCAAGGAGGTACTGCTTGGTAGTCTGCATATGTCAGAATACAGCAAGACTTCATGTTGTTTGAAGAAAAAATTACTCACCTTAGTAATGTTGTTTCTTCTAATGGAGTCTTGCTGTATTCTGACCTCCCCCCCGCCTCCCCTCTCAGAACCTAGTTTTTGGGATGTGGGTTGGCAGGAGCAGTGTTGGCACCCTAGCTTTTTTTCACCCTCTTTTAGTTTGGGTGAGTGGTTGTGTTTTGGATGTGTTTTCTTTTTTGGATTTCCTGACTTGAGTCTTTGCTTTGAAACTGAAAAACCCTTTTATATAAATTTAGTTGCCAGTTGGCTGGTGTGAGTTTTACAGTTTCCACAAAGAACTTCTAGTGAGTATTACTCATAAAGATCTGATGGTTGGAGTTAAAACAACAGCAGACAGGGGCTTCAACCGAGCTCATGGTGAACATTCCGTGCTGGCCATGGAAAGTTTAACTCTTTGTTCTCCGGGGCAGTTGAAAGACAGGACCTAACTGCACATGTCAGAATACAGCAAGACTCCATTAGAAGAAATAACATTACTAAGGTGAGTAATTTTTTCTTTTCGTAGTCTAATATTTGCAGTTGCGTTTACAGTGTCAGTGGTTCAGCAGATTGCATACTTGCCTCTGAGGCTGCAAGACTGGAAGGTTGTGGGTTCTAGCGCCACACCAGGAACTTGGGGTAAATCCTAATACTGACATTGTAGTGCAGCATGAGGAGAGAGCTGCACTTCTGAGGTGCCGTCCTTCGGAAGACACAGTACAGGTAATCTATGCCATGGAAAAACTGACAGCTGCCTGTCATCGAGGCACAGGTCAGGAAGCATAGGAAAAACCAGGAGCAGTTGTAAAATTCGCAAAAGGTGTTTATTGGTACTAGCAGTAACATAAAAAAATAAACTTGCTCAGTATAACTATTTACAAAGGCAAAATAAACAGATAAGATCCATCTGAGTTTTCCTTCAATCTCTGTGTGTGTCTCTCTCTCTCTTGCAAGAAATTGCAGCTCTGTTTTTATAAGTCCTTGCAACCCCCTTCTTAACAAGCATCCTGTTTTTTTTCTAAAATGTTCTTGTAGATATAAGGCATGTGTAGCCAGAACTTAATGTCCCAGAACCAAGGCCCCTTCTCCACAGCTTCTGCAATCATCTCAAACTATAATTATAAACATTTCATCAGTAACACTATATAATTTCTAAACAAAGGGATCCCAAGATCAGTTACATTTCCACATAATGATCTGCATATAGTTTTATACCAGCAGATATGCAGGGAAGGAAAAAACAGAAACAGCAAGGGAAGACTGAGAGACAGTGAGAGTCAAAGAATTGCAAGACTATCGGGTGATCAAGTCCCAGGTCTCACAAGAAAACTTGGTTGTCCAACCAGACAGATAGACAGAAAAGGAGAGAATAGAACAGATCCCTGCATTCAACCTCTCCATAACAACTGGGACAGGGTCCTAGTCAACCCTGTCATACTGCCCTAATGCTTTCGGTAAAATAATTCAGTAATGTCTGGAAGTGCTGGCTGATTTGGATCATGGGTCATCACCCTGACATTTTTCCTCAGGGCCTTATTCCTAACTAAGGTATGCAGATAGATACATAGGGGATTATAACTTCAGGCCTAGCAGTCAAGGGAAGAAAACAATGGTCTGAACTTGATAAATTAGTGAAAGACCACTGATTTGTCCAAATGAACATGCCAGCAGATGGAGGCATTATTTTTATTTGTTTTGAAAATGTTTCACCAGGAAAGGCATACTTAGCTACTTTAGCTCGTTTCCAGATACACCCTGAAGGAAAGGGAAGAGTGGATACAATACTGAATACAGAATCAACATAAAAATTAAAATATACGTAGAGGTAAGCCTGTACATAAAACATTAAAGCAAATATCAAACATTCAAGTGGGATAGGCAGGCAGTACTTATCACATATAGACTGAATACTTATATCTTAGTTATCATTTACACAGGCACTGACTTAGTACACATGAACGTAATCATAAACATACACATAGTACACATCAAACACATATATATATATATTAGGCTTTAAAACAACTGGTAGTAGGAGGAGGAGGATGACTTTCACAGAAAAGGGGGAAGGGGAGATGGACTGGATAGCTAAATGGGCCTGCACCCCTCTGGGATGTAAACCCTGCAAGGGGATTAGCAGGGGGGAGTAATAAGGGATAGATTGGGCCTACACCCCTCTGAGATGAAAACCCCACAAGGGGATTGGCAGGGGGGAACAAAAATGGTTTGGGCATACACCCCTCCAGGATGAAAACCTCACAAGGGGATTGACAGGGGAGAGCAAAAGGGATGGATTTAGGGACTGGATGCTGGCACATAGAGGTGAGATGGGGGACAGGAACCTGACAGAGAGGTAGGGTGAGTAAGTTTAGGAAAGGGGGAGTATGTAACTGAGATCAAGAGAGGGGAGGATGGAGATCGGAAATAATGAAAGGGAGGAATTAAGAGAAGTGAGGAGGTGGGGGCTAGCCTTACCCAGGAGCGGAACCCCAGGGGTATGATCACTACCCGATGCAAACCCTGCTAGTGCTGTAGACTAGAGGCATGATTAGGGAGGGGGTAGGAGGAAGGTGAGCAGTAGGAAAATGAAATAGATGAGGGTCAGAGAGGAGTAAAGAAGGAGGGCAAGGGAGGAGTAAAGTTGGGGAGGTTGGTCAGGAGCAATTGCAGGAGGGGGAAATGTAGTGCTGAAGAAGAAGGGATAAAGAACAAGTGGATGAGGCAGAGCAGATATCTAGGGGGAGGGAGTTCCAAATATTAGGAAAGTGATAAGAGAAGGCTACTCTCCCTGAAGTGGAAAGCCAGGAAGGGAGGGAGGGAGGGCAAGGGTCCTAAAGGAGTTGTGCAGGGAGTAGGGGGCTAGAAGACATGGAAAGGATGAAGTGGAGCTTGGGTGGCAGGGAGTCAAGCCAGAACTTTCCAATTAATGTGGCACTACAGGCAAGGTATCTGTCCCCAAGAGAGGGGAAGGAGAGAGCAGAGTACAGGTCGCAGTGGTGAGTACGTGGTGGACAGGCGGGAGCAAAATGATAGAAGGAGCTGAAAAGAGTGTCCAGTCTGAAAAGGGTGGATTTGGGGGCAGTACTGTAGACTACATTTCCCAAAGTCAAAGATTGGGAGGATCATGTTTTGGACAATCTCATGGCGGGCTGGCGTAAAAACCAGCTGTGGTGTCTATACAGAGCACCTACCATATACATATATATATATATATATAGAGTCTGCTCAGTTGTGAAGCTCCCTATGTATTTAGAAAGGGAACTGGAACTGCCACCCCTTCCCTATTCCCTTTTGATTTCCCTAAACTTCCCTGTCCCCCTTCTACCCACAACTTCCCCCAACCCTGTCCTACCACCCCCTTCTGAAGCTGTGCAGCATTCCTAGGGCTATCACCTCCTCTGGCAGCTCACTCCACTTGGCCACCACCCTCTCAGTGAAAAAGTGCCTCCTCATCTCCCTCCTGAACCTTCTCCCCACCAGCTTTAGACTGTGCCCCCTAGTGGTCTTGTTCCCGCTAAGGTTGAATTGGCCCTCATTGCTCACCCAGTTAACATCCTAAGGTACTTGAAGATCTCAGTTATGTTTTCCCCTTCCTTCTTTCCTCAAAAGAGTACATGCTGAGCTCCCTGAGCCTCTCATAGGCATTATCCTCCTGGCCCCGGATCATCTTGGTTGCCTTTCTTTGAACCTTCTCCAGCAAGTTGATATCCTTCTTGAGATATGGGCACCAAAACTGCACACTGTACTCCAGGTGTGGTCTCACCAGTGACCTGTACAGTGGCAGAATGACCTCCACCTTCCTGGTGGTAGTTCCCCCTGGCTATGCAGCCTAGCATCCAATTTGCTCTGGCTGCTGCTGTTTTGCAGTGTGCAGTGTTTCAGGTCACTTGTGAGTATTACTCATTGTACGTAAAGATAGAGAGGATTTGTGAGGTGCTTGGAGGACTGTGCATGTGCTGAATGGTGAACTGTAAGAAATTACATGCTAGAGTAAGTGCTGTATTGGTCCTTTTAAAATTGAATAAAGAGTAAATAAAAAACAAAAATAGGTCCCTTTTGCCCATTCTGTTGGTAGTTCAGGAGTATCCAATGGAGCTTCTGGAAAAAAGTAGGGGACATTTTTATTGATATTCAAAAACATAAAACCATCATGAAAATTCAAATCTTATACAATGGCAAGAAAAAATCCTGGACTCTGATGGGTCAGTCTTGGACAGGACCCATGATGTTATCCCAACACAACATCACGGGTCCAGTCTCAGCCTCACTGTGAACCTGCTGATGGGCATGCTGAGCATTTGCTTGATTGTTTCATCTGACCTTAAAAACAAAAATATTTTTCCACACAAAAGCATCTTTAAAATTATTTTTTTTATTCTGTATAACAACGAGCCATTGTATAATAGCAATAATGCCCTCCAGGGTGTGTGTCGTTTGGGATAACGTCATGCCTCAGTTGTTGGACGCACTCGGCCTGCGGCCTCGTACCCAACCACCTGAGGTGTGACGTTATCCCAGCACAACACACACCCTGTTGGGAATTATTGCTTAATTACATCATACATGTGCCAACTAATAAGACAAAAATTAAAAATTAACAATCCAAAAATCACAAAACATGAAAAAAGGGAAAGGAAAATCCTGTGTTCAACCAAATAATAATCTGTTTCCTACACTCCGTGTCCCCTCATACTCAATATACATGTCCCATTCAACCACCCATCTTTTAAAGTAACATACCTTCTAAGTGGAGAATCTCATTACAAGATATAATTTTCCTGTACAACATACCCAAATATCTGTGAACCTCTAATCCTGGCCCTTAGTACAGGTCAATCCACCCAAACTATATCCTTCCATAAGTACACACAGATCACTTCCCCTATTGTTTTCCTTTCATATTGATAAATCTTGTCTAATTCGGCCTAAATTTTAAAGAATACGTCTTGTATCAAAATGTCTTCATTTTGAAGGAATCGGTGACATAAAACCTGCCACAAAGGCCAATTGATACAGGCCAAGAAGACATAAATCGTACTGTTCTTCCATTTACCCCACTCAGGTGGTAATTGTCCTAACAGAAGTGTATCATACGTCATATCCTTAAATACATCCTCATTACATGATGCTGCTAAGTCCCCCCCAAAATTTTTAACGTATACATAATCAAAAAATAAATGTGTCATGGTCTCTATTTGTCCTCCACACTGCAATTCTCCACAAAGTCTTTCTTCCTTCTGCTTATGATTTTGACTGCCTTTCACACTGAGTTTTTGATGTCCACATAATCACATCACATCCTGCATCTTTAATGGAATTCTTGGTTCAGTCATGCTACTAAGTATATTATCACAGTCTATCTCAGGCTGAACTTCAAGCATGGGCTGTTCCCAATAACATTTCTCTAGTATCAGTGCATGAAATTTTCTCCTGTCATTGGAGATAAATCAGTTCAACTCAATACTCCATTGTCTAATGTATTTCAAAGTGGTTCGTACATAAGCAGGAAGCAATTTGTCAGAGGCATGCCACTTGCCTCTACCCCATGCTGTAAGAAAATCTCTTCCCCAGAGCTCCATGCACTGCTTTCCTATTCCATCAGCTTCCAATACCAATGGTTTTATGTTAGAATAATAAAAATTACTACAAAAGAACACCAAAGGCTGAAGCATGTTCTGGCCACCCGCTTTCCAGGCCCTATATGTGTGAGCTCTTTTGACTGGGTTGAGTCTACTTCCCCACAGTAATAGGAAAAAGAGACCCATTATTTTCATATGCATACAGTACGGCAATGGGTACACATGAGAAACATATAAAAAATGGGAGATACATATGCCCTTTCCAAAAATACCCTTTTTTTCTCATCATTTTCCATGACTTCCAGGCCTGTACTTTTTCATTAGCTGCCTCATAAGCCAAATTCCAGTTTAGGCTTTCAGCTTCCCTTGTACAAAAAAATAACCCTAATATCTTAATATGCCCTGTTAACATTGGGATAGGGAACTCATCCTGCATGGGGACAGTTCCTAACCCTATCATCTGACTCTTACCTCTATTAAGTTTTATACCAGTGTTATCTACTAACCCATCTAACAATTGTATCACTCTCCGTCCTGAATCCAAGTCCGCTAGTGCTATAGCACAATCATCCGCATATGCTTTAATCTTGCCAAAACATGTCCCTGTATTACTTGTGGTAGCTCTGATATCTTCTGCTTCTTCAATCAGTCTTCATATTGGATCTAATCAGTTGTTGCTTTATAGCATCAAATGCTGTCTCTTGATCTAGTGTCAGAATGTAGCCTTCTAAATTTATTTATAAACCTTGCTCAATAATCTCCCTAACATAGAGTACATTTTGTGTAATATTCCTGCCTGGATAGGCACAAGTTTGTGCTGAAAATATAAATTTTTTTGCAACCGTTGACAGTCTTACCGTCAAAATGTTGGTTAAAATCTTATAATCTGTGGACAGTAAACTCAAAGGTCTCCAATTCTTAATGTCCTGTGGGTCCTCTGTTTTATAAAGGAAGGTCATCACCCCATCATTCATACTAGGAACCAGCCTATCTTCATGCTGTATAAACTAAACTGTAAGCCTGGAGCAAGAATATCAATTAATGTTATATAAACATCATTTGGAATATCATCTTTCCCAGGTGTGGTATGTGCAGATGACTTAGAAACTGCCACTCTTATTTCTTCTAGTGTGATAGGTGCTATCAACTCACTCTCCTCTTGCTCTGTTGAGTGTGGTATCTCCAAATGCTGAAAGAAGGGGTCTTGTACAATCTTTCCTTCTTTCTGAAAGGTATTCCTAACATGTTCTTGAACTATGTGTTGTAGCCCCAATTCTATGATGGACTACAAGTCCAGAGCCACCTTTTAAAGCTGACAGTCACCTTATGTAGTCTCTGCGAATCTAAATGATATGGATTAGCCTGCTCTTTTGTTCCTGTTGTTAGAAATTTCTGCTGTTTAGCCACTTATCTTCATGTTCTTTAAGGTACATATACATCTTCTCTTTCATAGTAGAAAGCTCAGTCATCATATCCTGCCCAGTCAATCTCATCTGTGTAAACATTTTCAAATACTGTATTGTGCCCTAAAACCTAAATACTGTATTTTATTTACTTTTGGCTCTTCTGCATGAAATTGAAATTAATAGGTCTTTCAAATCTAGTTTGGTATCCTCCCATCACTCAGTGGGGTTGTCATACATAAAACTAATGTCCTTCTGAAGCTCTAAGACGTCCTGTATATTACTTCTATGTACTTCCTCCTGTAAAAGTTCAGTATTCATCTTCCAATAACTTCTACCTATGGAAATCTGATGCTGTCATCCAATTTTAGCCTGTACTGCCAAATGGTCTGAGGTTTCTAGTGGCAGAACTGTAATACATATTCCTTCCACTCTATCTGAGGTAAATAAAAAATCTATCCTCATGGATAGTTTCCCTTTATGAAAAATATGTTCTGAGGTTATCTGAAGTGTGTCATAAATATCCCTTAATTGACTGCATTCCAAAATTTTACACAAAGTATTGGTATCACTATATATCTTCATAGTTTTCTCCCCAATCCCTATAAGTTAACCCACAATTAAAATCCCCTCTCCATATAATCAACTTGAAGTGTGTGAATAGGGGGACATTTTGTTAAACAAGGTAAACCTTTCAGCTTTGGACTGGGGTGCATAAATGTTGATGAGTCTATAGGAGACTTTATGTAAGAGAACATCTATTAACAGAGCCCTTCACGGGTGTATATCTCTAACTTTCAGCACAGCTATGTCAACTCCTGTAAACATGGTCCCTATACCTGTACATCGATCTTCCCCTATAGACCACAGGGAAGGGCCCCACCTCCAATCTCTCTGTGCTGCTGTTAATTCTGGTATAGTATGGAACCTGGTGTCTTGAACAAAAAATACCTGCCGCTGTCCTGACTTCAAACTGGCAAAAGTAATACTTCTTTTCCTCTGGGTCTTAATACTATTAACATTTGCAGTAATAAAAGTAATACTCCCATCCATGAAAAAAAGTAAAGACACGCAGAAATCAGATCAAAACATGTCACTTTTGTTTTTTCTGTTTTCTAGGCTTCGGTTTGTCCCCTAGCATAGGGTCAGTGATATCAGATTGTACCAAACTGACTGATGAGACATCCGAGTCACCTCCTATGTCATCATCCTCCAAATCCATTAAGACATCATACGAATTGGCAACCATTATGCCTCCTGACTCTATACTCCCAGGTGGACGTTACATATGTTTCTTAGCCACTTTAGATCTGGTAACCCTCTGAAAGGCCAGATCAACCACGGTTCCTCGGGGTAGCATTTTTTCCATAACTATCACCCCCCCGCCCCCTCCCAGACTGAGGGTTTTTCTCCAAAGACGACGCTGCAGCCATTACTACAGGGGGAAGGAGTTCTGCACATTTTTCTTATTAACCTGTATGTCAAAAACCTCTGGTACTGTCCTTGCCGACTCAGTGGTTTGTTTACTGGCATCCTTTCCTTGTAGTATGGGAGGGGGAGGGTCCACAGATCTTTGCTCCCCTATTCCCTCTGACTCTGGGCCTGCCTGCCTAGAACATGTCACTCTTTGGGGTTAAGGATCCCCTGTAATGGACTGTAAAATTAACTTATGCATTCTCATTCGTTCTTTTTGTGCTGTGGCTACATATCCATCATGTTCAGCTTGTAGAGTGCTATCCAAGCTATTGTGAGCCACCCATGAACAGTTCTGAAAGGTGTGCCCATGCTCTTCACATACTTTACATCTGAACGGCTGTTGGCATTGTGCAGCTATATGACCTACTGCACTACAAAGCCCACATTTTTGCTTCGCGCACACATTACTTAGATGGCCCACAACCCCACACTTGTAGCAGGCTCATGGTTGACCTGAAAAGATCACACCTCTGTCTCTCCCTAAGAAGAGAAAATTCTGCAAGTGTTTAGTTATTCCAGATTCTTGTCATAGGGTGCTTTTATACTTCCAACCCCCATCCATAAATGTTCCTCATCCAATATGGGCTCTGGGTAGCCAGTAACTGTACAATGTTGCTTCAACCAATATGTTATGTCTGACACATTGACTCCTTATTTTCTAAAGAGAACAGTTATGTTTTTGAACATGGGTTTGGTCAGAGGTATAGCCAAAAACGGTTTCCACAATGGCGAGTGCTTAATCACTTGATACTCTTTCCAGAATCTGTCCAAGGCAGCGGGGTGTTTGAAACTGATATCAAATATGAAGTCTCCAGGCATGTGTATTAATGCGTAAATTTCTTACGCATAATGCTTCATACTATTTTTAAGTAATGCATGACCCACAAAGAGCCTATCGGGTAGATTTGTCATGTCACCCCTGTATTTGAGGTATACAGCATTATGACTTGCAGCCGGCTTTGACACATTCCTCACATTTTCTGGGAACAGCCGTTCCCTAACATTTGTATTCCATACAGAGAAGGTTGTTTGTGTAGGTTCCTCTACCAAAGGAATTTCAGTGTCTTTATCTAGAATGACGGGGGTATCCCTCTGTTCAGGACAGACTGCACTCCTCTCAACACCATGGGGGGGTACATCTTCTACAGTTAATTCCTGAGTCAACTCTCCTTCAAGTACAATAATCTCATCTAAAACTGGGTTGTCACCTGAAACTGAGTTAGACTCTTCTACAACCACATGTTTCTGCCCAGGAGTAATCTGGGACCTGGGAGAGGAAGCCGGTAATTGTTCTTCTGGACCCCCAGCAACAGTCTCTGCTTTAGTGGAAACATTTTTACTCCCTAGGGATATCGGAAGGTTAGCATCCCATCCTGGGCCATCTAACTTCTTAACCCAGCCTGCTCCCTGTAAAGCAGTTGCTACCCACTCCTCCTGTATTGAGGAAGGACCTGATACCTGCTCCTGCAGTGCATCATTAAGGGGAAGCAATGAATTCTCTGTATTTTTCAGATGTCCTTTCGGCCTCTTTCCAGCTACATCATTGGCAGGTATTTTTTTCCCTGGCCCTCCTTGTGAAACCCCAATATTAAAAGAAATATGTGTCCCACTCAATAAGTTATAATCAGTAACTTGCCCTGTGCCCTGTACATCACTTTCAGCTAGCAGTATGGAAACAATGGGGATGCCATCATCCCCTAGATTCATTTTATCAGTCAGATTTAATTAAGTTGTGGCTCCCATCCGAGTCGGCTGCCACCGACACATTACGGTAATTACCTGCAGCCTCAGAGAGTTTTCCTGGGTGTTTGTATCTGTATCTGTATCCTCCTCCCTCCCTGGTGTAACCCCCCTGCAAATGGGGGTTCCCAAAAATTTTCCAGGAGCGTGCCTGAATGCTCCAAGTCTGGGCAGTGTTCGGCGTCTGAGCTGTTTAAATGTGGTTCCAAGTGAGTGCTATTTGAGCCCCCACTTACTGTCTCTTTAAGAGCTGTCTGCTTGCAGACTTAATTAGTTTGTATGGGGGGACTGTGTATTTAATGCTCGAATCCCGCCTGAGCTGTTGATCAATTTGTCTCGCCTTGCCGCCGCTACATGTGCAGAGGGAGCCTTGTTGAAAGATATAACTGTTTGCCAGAAATCATTTAGAGTGACAGAAAATGTAGTTTGTCTAACCTGTCTTCATTTCAGCACAAACTGTTTCAGTGTAGCTTTTTCATTTTGGTCCTGAATAGCTGACTTGGACCAATCAGGATGATAGGGAGACCCTAAAATGGAGCCTGTGGACGAATCGGAACTTGGACTCTCAATTTTGAGCTAGCCACAAGGGGATTGTATGGGCAGTGACTCTGGGAAATGTAGTTTTGACCTTGGCGCCTTTTTTCACCGACAGAGGAAGTCTTATTGTGAATGACAGCTGAACCAGCCAACACAATGGTGAGGAACTCAAAGAAAATGCCCTGCTCTGTTACTGGAAAGTCATATCAGTTGTGACAGTGAAGAGAGAAGGAGCTCTGTGCTTCTGCGGTGTATAGTTTCACACGGGAAGAGCATGTGAGGCACTGAGGTTCGGCCAGCAGCCGTTCTAAGTGCCAGTTCAGACTGAATCTGATTTGTGAGGAGAACGAAGGAAGTCTGAAGAGTGGAAACCATGCTCACCCTGTAGAAGACTGGAGAAATTGCTGAATCGCGCTTGGTCTGTCAGGAACTAAAGCTGCTGTGTGTACTCCCAGGTATTTTGCAGTAATTGTGATCAGGATCGAGGAGCAGCCTGCTTGGTATAGTACTTTCCTTTTACATATGAATGTGCATAGTGCTTGTGGGGAATCGCTATTTCCAATCCCCCGTGCTGTGTGTTGAAGCGGGAAGCAAACCCCAGCTTGTCTCAGACTAAATTCAGTTGCTATCAACTGCAGTGGGGTTCAGTCACAAGGACCTTCTCTTCATGCCCTGTTGTTCTGGCAATCGAGAAGAACATCTACCATCTGGTCCTCAGCTTGGGTATTGTGAGTACAAATCAGGGTATTTCCTTGCAGCCTGTTTTCAATCACAAATGTGTCATCTAATTCTTGTTGTTTCCCTGCTTCATGGACTGAGCCATCCGGCTCCGGATTACAATTGGGTGTTGTGCATATATTTTCTTCTACAGGGCCCTATCCATCTGCACCTGCCGGCCAACCCTGGGCAACAGACCTGGCTAGCCCCCCCAACCTGGGTACCTAGAGTGTGACTTTTCAGCCCCTGTATGTGTGCAGAGTACTGTGATTTAATGCCACAATTAACCTGATTTCCCCCTCCTGTGTTACTGCCCCTAAATAAATAAATAAATCAGATTTGTTGTTGTTATACTATATACTGTCTGTGGTGTTGGTACTTATGGAAACAGTATTGTGTTTCGCTGTGTATGTTGTTTAACCTTATTTTACAGGGGGTCCTCAGAGACGTGCTGCAGAATCAGTCTCTAGGGTAAGTGGTATCTATGTGAGTGAACAGTGTGTATACATGGGGTATTGGGGCTGTAACTCCGGTGTACTGTGTGAGCCACTAGAGGGAATAAAAGGGGTCTCAGTGTCCCAGAGGGCTGTGACCAACCTAGTCTAACCACTACAAACCCTGACCTCTGGTGGAGGCACCCGCCATAGGACCTAGGCTCCTCAACCTGTCCGTAGTGAAACAGGCAGGGGTAGTAGCCCTTGGGATAGCGCCACCTAGGGGTTACACTGGGATGATGCTGAGAATAGGCAGAATTACCTAGACCATGTTTGTGTTTACTTACCTAACTTTTTATGGCTGCATAGTGAGAGCTGTGTTGATGTTGGATAAGAGAGAAAAAGGGGTCTCTGGAAGGGCATGACAGAATTCTGAATGCATAACATTATGTTTGCTCTGTGCTCCTCCCACCCCAGTGGAGTTGAAGTACATACAGTACACACAAATCAGTGCACTTTCTCTGTCTCTGTCCCCTCGCCCTTCCTTCCCCCAGTGTAAATAAACAAAAATAAAATGCCACTCCCTCCTTCTGCATGTTCTTCACCCCTGCCTCCTCCATTCCCAGTCCCAGCACTGGCCCCACGTAAAAAGATCCCATCCACTTCCTGCCCCCCCAATCACTACCCCATCTTGGCTGCGCACTCAAAAGATCCCACTCGCTGAGGAACATCCTGCCCCCTCTCAGTCACTGCTGAAATAGTGGATGGCAGATAATAAAGAGAGCTGCCGCTTGTTTCAGATAGGCTCCCTAACCCTGCAACTGGAAAAGAAAATGGACCTCGGGGGTCGAGAGTGCGGGCTGCCCTTGCACTCTCCCCTCACAAGAGACACACAGATGGCTCGGCTGGGGAAAGAAAACTGGTGGACTTCACTGGACTCGGGGGCGGAGAATGTTGAAAGCCTTCCAGTCTCCCCCCCCCCACATTAAGGAACTGTGGCAGCTGGGAGCCAGTCGGAGGCTCCAGCAGGAAAGGTGCCATATTTTTGTCTTGGCTCCCTATTAAATGGGTAGCCCAGATCTCGGAGGAAACAGTGATTGAAAGATTTGGGGGTCGAGGGAGCTGCCGCTTGCTTCAGATAGGCTCCTTCCCCCTGCAATGGGAAAAGAAAACGAACCTCAGGGGTTGAGAGTGCGGGCTGCCCTTGCACTCTCCCCTCACAAGAGACACACAAACAACTCGGCTGGGGAAAGAAAACTGGTGGACTTAATCAGACTCGGGGGCAGAGAATGTTGAAAGCCTTCCAGTCTCTCCCCCGCATCAAGGAACTGCGGCACCTGGGAGCCAGTCAGAGGCTCCAGCAGGAAAGGCGCCAAAGTTTGTCTTGCTTTGTCTGGGCTCCCTATCAAATGGGTAGCCCAGAGCTGGGAGGAAACAGCAATTGGGAGAGTTGGGGGTCGAGGGAACTGCCACTTGCTTCAGATAAACTCCCTTCCCTGCAACGGGAAAAGAAAACTGACCTTGGGGGTCGAGAGTGCGGGCTGCCCTTGCACTCTCCCCTCACAAAAGACACACAGACAGCTCAGCTGGGGAAAAAGCCCTGCCACCCACCCCTGTGTGTCATGCTTATTAAATAGGCTGTGGTTCCTAGCCCTGCCTTCAGTTTAGATACTTTGTTTGGGAAGCTGCAAAGCTTAAAGGGCACCAGCTAGCTTAAGCCCTGGGTGGCAGTAAATTCAGAACTGGCAGCTAGAGAACTCAAGGCTACAGTAACTGTATAGGACTAGAGACAAATTAACCTGAACTTTAATAAGCTCTGGGTGGAGATTTGTGGAGAGATTACTAAGAGTGGTGATGCATAATTTTTAAAAGCTCCTACTACTGTGCCTGTCTGAAAGGATATACTGTCGTTATGGGGGGGAGGGATTCTTGCTGGGTTGCATCCATGTCTTAATAATTGTAACAATGGATCATATGATGAAAGGACAAGGATGGTCACATTGGTATGGCGATAAGCTAGATGGTGGCCACTTTACTCCTGGCTGTCACCGCCCCTGCTTTAGAACAAACGTGGAGGCATTGCACATGCTGCAAAAAGGGGGTCTGTACTTTAAGATTATGATCAAGGCTCACAAAAGGACCTTCCCCTCTCTTCTACCAAATAAGCTCTTAACAATTCTCCTGGGTCTGACACTATTAATGGAGGGTGATGTAGGGTGAAACCCTGGCCCCCCCGGCACCAGTATCCCAAACATAAGCCCCACCACACCCGAGTGGTTAAATGCCAGGGGAAGAAAGATGGTTCATATGAACATAAACGGCCTCAGGCCCAAGATACACGAGCTGAAGCCTGGGCCAAACTTTTTTCCCCTGATATAATTACTATTTCAGAAGCATGGTTGAAACCAAATATATTATCACATGAGGTGGAACTTCAGGGGGTTGACTCTTTTAGAAGGGACAGAAATGGGAAGAGATGTGGTGAAGTTCTTATTTATGTAAACTCTCAACTCAATGCCACCCTGGTGACTACTCCAGATCAAGAAGAGGTGGGATGTGAAGCAGTGTTTATTATTCCAGTTTTACCAGGAGAGACACACTGACCTGAAAGCTTGTTTACAGGTGCGACCTGGGAGCAAAGGGAAGTGACTTGCTCAGGATCACACAGTATGCAAGTAGAGGCTGTGGGATTCAAACCCAGGTCTCCAGATTTGTAGCTCAGAGCCTTAAACCACTGTGCCATACTGCCACCCTATTAAGCTTCTTTTGGGTGGGATAAAGCCTCTACTAATCAGGCGTGTCTACAACACTCCGAGGACGGTTATAGGGGCTTTACAAATTCTCACAAACGCCATACCTGATATGCAAGTCAGTGAGAAAATAATGCTAGGGGACTTTAATCTGCACTGGGGTGCAACTCTGAATGAGGATATTAAACACAACCTGCAGGAAGCAAACATAACACAGCTAATAAAAGGGCCTACACGCTTTCAGCCTAAATACAGGAAACCATACCACGCTCGACTGGGTGCTAGTGTCCAATCCAGATACAGCCAGACTGGCAGGGACATGTGCTGACTCTCTCAGCGACCACACTCCAGTGTTTCTGGTGTGGAGGAATAACTACCCCAAACGGCCTCCCAGAACTTTCTGGTCTCGAAACTACTCAGCCCTGGATGAGAGGTATTTCCTCCAATCTCTGTCAGAAGTGGATTGGATGCAGGTTTTAGATGCCCCAAATTTAGACGCTGCCCTAGATGGCTTCATAAAACATTACCTATCTATAGCCAACAAACATGCCCCTCTAAGAAAAATCAGGGTCAAAGGGCAGGACTCCATATGGCTAAACCCAGACCTGAAAAGTCTCATGAGAGAATGAGATAGGGCGTGGTGTAAATTCAAGGATACTAATTTTAATCAGGACTGGGTGAAATACAGGGAACATAGAATAATTGCAAAAAAGAGCTCAAAAAAAGCCAAGAAGCATTATCTACATACCCTGCAACCTGTCAGACCCCAAGAAATTGTGGATGCAAATAAATTTGGTTCTAAAAGGAAAAAACGGCTAAAGAGACCGGTGAAGTTAAAGCTAATGAGGCATGCCAGTCCACCTCCCAAGACTTGGCAAATGCCTTCAATGCTTTATTCACTGATCTACAGAGGATCAAAACAGATAATCCCAGCCATGGGCATAACAGCCAAGAGAAACAGGTGAGCCCTATTCAGGGCCCTGAATTCCACCTTAAACTGGTATCCACAGGAGAAGTCCTAAAACTGCTCAGGGGCCTAAAACTAGAAGGCTCAGCAGGTAACAACAATCTGGAGCCCAGACTGCTCAAGATTGCTGCCCCTATGATTGTGGCACCAGTAACCCGGCTATTTGATAGGTCCTTGCTTGATGGGAAAGTACCCGCCCAATGGAAGGTAGCACTGGTAACCTCGTATTCCCAAAGGTGGGTCACAAGAGGAGGTGGAGAACTACAGGCCAGTCTCCATCCTCTGTACCCTTAGCAAACTGCTGGAGAAGGTGGTCTACCACCAGATCATCACTTACCTGGAAGAGCATAACTTACAGGCGGCACAACAGCATAGCTTCAGAAAGAAGTATGGTATAGAAACTGCCCTTGTAAGCTTTACCTCAAATGTTTATGCAGCCCTTGATCAAGGCCAACTCCTTGGTGCGGTCTTTATTGACCTCACCAAGGCCTTTGACCTAGTGGACCACTGACTACTTATAGGATGTCTAAAGGCTCTAGGACTAGATGTGCTAGCTTTGCACTGGTTCTCGGACTACCTTCATGGCAGGACACAAATCGTCTGCTGGCATGTGGCTAGATTGGATGATCACCCAGTGCATGACGGTGTCCGCCAGGGCTCCATTCTGGGCCCCATGTCATTTTCATTATTTATAAATAGCCTACCATTACACTGTGGCGGGGCTAAGGTCACACTATATGCGGACAATGCGGTGCTGTATAGAACCTCCAGTGACCTGGGGTCCCTAAACCAACTGTTGAGACAAGACCGCGCAACCCTTGAAAAATGGTTTCAGGTTAACAAATTAGTTCTGAACAGCAGTAAGACCAATGCAACGCTATCTGGCCCTAACAATCTGGGCACAAAGAGATTGCATCTCCTGCCTCTCTCTCTCTCTCTCTCCGCCTCTAATGGAGCAGAGATCGAAGTGGTAGAAAGTATAAAGTACCTAGGAATGTATATAGATCAGGATGTTCTGTTCAAGAAACATATTGATCACCTTACCAAAATGGTAAATCAGAAACTTGGCCTCCTATTTAGGCTTAGCCCCTACCTGACCAATGAGTCTAAAATTGTGGTCAGCAATGGGACTATTCTCCCCACTTTGTTCTATGGATCAACTCTGCTTCAAGCACTAAAGTCTACAGAACTGCAACACTAGAGGACTTTGTACCATAGAGTCAGTCACTTTGCTGCTGGGGTGCACCACATGGAGCACTACTGTAAAGTGCTGAGCACTATAAACTGGCCGATCCTAGAAGGGAGATTGGCATACACCTCACTCTGTCTGGCTTACAAGCTACAGCAACCGGATGCCACCCCCAACCCCCAAGTCTGGAGGAGCCTGCTGGCCACGAAACCAAATAGGAGACAGCTCAGGTCTGCAGATCACAAGCTCCTGGAAGTTCCCACAACCAGATTCTTCCAAGGTCAGCGATACACTAGAATAGCCCTCTCTAAACTCTGGAACAATCTCCTGAGTGAACTTCAGGATTGTGTTTCATTTATGGGCTTCAAGAAAGGACTCAAGACTCACCTGAGTGAATGGTCTGAGTGCTACTGCTACAGCTACAGCTAGTCCCCTGTCAGAAATCTCTAGGGAATGATGCAAATATAACCTCAGGATAGAATACGCCTATAATATTGAAGCTCTGCGTTGGTATGCGCTTAACGATGTGGCTAGATATTGTGATTGTATGTATCTAACAAATTGTTAGAACTGTAATTTGTCTATTATGGATTGTTTGTAATTTGGACTCCATATATTTTTCTTTTTGTTTCCCTCTAGGTACTTGTAACTAATTCTGGGTCGCCCCTGAAAAAGGGACTGTCATGGTCTCAGCGGGCCTACCCAGTTACCAACATTTAAATAAAATAAAAAATAAATAACTGTCCCTCAACAACTTTTCCTTTTTTTCTTTTTACCTGAAATAAAGAAAACGGTCCCTCGTTATCTTGTGCTGCCATCCTGAACCTCACCCTCCCCACTCTGACCCTTGCACTCAGCACCCTCCACCCCCTCACCCCCATCCCTGTACTTACCTACGGGGGGGTCCATTGTCATAATCCTCTCTGGACTGGAGACGTATTTTCCACTCTTCTAAGCCGGACTGGTAACTGAGGAAGTCAGGTAAGGGTAAGTGCAGTTAATGTATTTCAATGCATAGTCATTTTTTTGTATTTTTATATTTTTACCCCAAATTTTTAACATGGTCTTTTTGGGACCCCACCTCATGAATAAGGTAAGTGACATTTTTCAGATCTAGCCTGAAAGGTGATTTCTCAATGACTCCGCTAAATCACCTTTCAGGTAGAATTTGAAAATCTTCACCTACCAGGTTTATGAGGTGGGGTCATAAGAAGACTATGAAGACTATGTTGAAAATGTAGAAACATAGAAACATAGAAGTTGACGGCAGATAAGGACCGCAAGGCCCATCCAGTCTGCCCATTTCTTTTTTCTACCTCATAAATGTGCCATCGGCCTTTGCTCTGTCAGTGACCTATCTATTCATAGTCATTTGTATTGCTCCCTTATGCCTATCCCATGCCTGTTTGAAGCCCTGCACTGTATTCATAGCCACCACTTCTTGTGGTAAGCCATTCCATGCATCCACCACCCTTTCTGTGAAAAAGAATTTCTCATATTCCCCTTAATCGGCCTCCCTCTAATCTCATGCTGTGTCCTCTTGTCCTGCTATTTTTCTTATATTTAAACATGTTAGACTCTTTCACCTTGTTTATGCCCTTAAGGTGTTTAAATGTCTCGATCATATCACCTCTCTCCCTCCTTTGCTCAAGGGAATACATATTGAGCTCCGTTAATCTGTCCTCATATGTCTTCTGATGCAGTCCCTGCACCATTTTGGTTGCCCTTCTCTGGACTGCCTCAATTTGGTTAATGTCCTTGTGAAGGTGTGGCCTCCAATACTGCACGCAGTACTCCAGATGGGGCCTAACCAGTGTCTTGTAAAGAGGGATTATTACCTCCCTCTTACGACTTGTGATACCCCTACTAATACACCCTAACACCCCTAGCCTACCTACTGCTTTAGAGGTCTGCTTGATGATTTTAGGTCATCAGTGATGATGATGCCCAAGTCTCTTTCTTCCTTTGTGACTGCTAGCAACTCCTCCCAGCCTATAAGTGGCTTCAGGGTTCTCTTCCCTATGTGCATGATTTTGCATTCTTGCATTAAACCAGTTGCCACTCTTCTGACCATTCTGCTAGTTTATCCAGATCTCTTCTCATTCTGCCCACCCCATCTGGATCATCTACTCTGTTGCAGATCTTGGTGTCATCTGCAAACAGACAAGCCTTACCCTCTAGTCCATCTGCGAGGTCACTAATGAAGATGTTGAATAGGACTGGCCCCAGGACTGATCCCTGAGGTACCCCACTTGTGACTTGCATCTCTTCTGACTGTATACCATTTACCACCACTCTCTGTTTTCTGCCAGTCAACCAGTTTGCCACCCAGTTGACCAACTTCTGACCCAACCCGAGCCTACCTAGCTTATTTATCAATCTTCTATGTGGAACAGTGTCAAAAGCTTTGCTGAAGTCAAGGTAGGCGACATCAACTGCTCCCCCTTGGTCCACCACTCTGGTTACCCAGTCAAAGAAATCTATGAGATTAGTTTGACAGGACCTTCCTTTTGTAAACCCATGCTGTCTTGGGGTCAAATGTCAATGTGGGGTCAAAATATGAAAAAACAACAAAGTTATGAATGTACTTGTAATTTTTCATTACTCATTCATAACTTTGGTAATGTTCAGTAGTCTGACAGCAAATTTTTAACACAGCCATTTTTCTCACCACCTCGTGAACATGACAGGTGTTGTTTTTCAAATCCTGGTCAAAGTGTGTCCGCACTAGTGGTACACAATGACGTTTTGTGCAGTATTTTATAAATGACACCTGTCATGTTCAGAAAGGGAGGTGGTCATAAAAAGATGACATTGAAAAATGTTGGTCAAAAACCCACAAAACAAAAATTTATTGAAGTGACTTTGTTTGCTGGGATGGTCGTTGTCCCCGTGGGCCAGTGACCTGAGCTTGGATGTGAACCCAGTGAGCCAGTTGAATGGGCCATGGCTGCTACTAATACAATGAAAATACAGTCCAAACCACACCTTAATTTTACAATGGAAGGCATACAAAAGTTGATCAGTACTGAGGTAATGCTGAGGTATACTGAGGCACTCAGGTTACAGTTTGCATTAGCTTAATGTGATTTTGCCTCAGCATTACCTCAGTGTGTGTCCTACCACTATATATCTTTTATCATGTTAATGCAGAAGAAGCCATTTTGTTTCTGACTAGAGTTTGTTTTCTCCTGGCCCTGTCTTAGTTCACTATCTCTCTCTGGCCCTGGCCTTCATCCTCCACAGCTTAGCACCCCTCCTTCCCTCTGTGGGGTTGGAGGGGGTACCCAGTACCCCCCCCGAGAAACACATCTGGTTGAGCTAGAGGGGGGAATAGCAACATGACTTGTTGGGCCAGGGGAGATAGTGGTCGCAGGACATAAGAGAACCAGCCACCAACCTTGGCATGATTTTCTCCCTTTTTTTTTTTAGTCCTACCCACCTCCCCTGACACAATGTACACTTTGACAGCCTCGCACACTGTGGTGTTGGCAGCAGATGCCTATCCCTGGTAAGGAAGCAGGCTCCCTGATGCACTGTAAGTGGTTGCGTTGGCTTTGGGCGTCAACACACTGCCAGTGGCAGTGATCTTCCTAACACTGCCTGTGCGGTTGTAAGCTCCTATGTCTGCTCCCAAACCTGGGCTCGCTCACATAGAAGAGTGACACACTTGCACTGGGCCAACCTTCGGTCCTTCATTTGTGATTTTTTTTTTAAATCTAGCTTTTTAGCTTTTTCTCCAAACCCTGTTCTGGTCCACCATCTGGTAGGTGACCCAGTAGCCCATGGTTGACATCCTCCACAACTTACTCCCCCATGGCAGGGTTGGAATGGATTGCTAAATGGGCCCCCCCCCAAAAACAACATATCTGGTTGGGCAGAGGAATTCATGGCCATAAGGCATGAGAATACCAGCTAACATCGGGATCGGAACAGAATTCTCTCCATTTTTTTTACACTGTCCCTGATGTCCTGCACTGTATCTTGCAACCTCACATGCTGTAGCATTAACAGCAGGTGCCTACCCCTCACAAGGGAGCAATCTCCTTAACACACCACAGGGGGCCACTATGTTGCTGAGCTGCAGTACCAGCCTACTGTGGCTGGGATGTGGTGCCAGTGGCAGTGGTCTTCACAGCTCTGACTGCTCAATTGTGGGCTCTTGCATCCTTCCCAGGTTCTTGCATCACCTCCCCAACCCAGGTTGCTCACATGGAAGTGTGAAGCACTTCCGCTGGGCCACCAGTTGGCCAATTTGTGATCTTTAAAAATTTTTTTTTAAATGCCATCTGATCCTCCCTCTTGCAAACATAGTTCAGTGTCCCCATAAGCCAAAGGCCTAACAGTGCCTCTGGAGGAATCCCCTCTAGCTCTTTTTCCCGATGACTTGCTTAAAGTCCCGGGATATGCCCATGCAGAGCCATTGATCCTTGATTGGAAGGAACTCCTCCAGGACAACCTTTCAGCTCCTTGGCCACACCCCTTGAGGAGAAGGTGTCAGAATCAGATGTGGGTGGTGTAGTGCATAAGAGTCTGTGTGCTCAGATGGGCAGGGAAGGGGAACCCATGGTGCCATCATCTGTTGAGAAGGGTCATTTTCCCTGCTGTCTCAAAGGTCTTTACCACAGAGGCGCAGAGGTGTACAGTACTTGCCAACATGAGATGCATATGTCCTTCCCACTCACTAGCAGGCCAGACAACACTGACGCCTATGGTTACACATATGGCAGTTGTTCATTGGGAACCTCTATCTTCTCCCTTCTGAGTTGGTGAGCAGCCATTGGAATGCTCTTTCCTCTTTCTGACAGCTTCAGCCATGCATCTGGCTCGGGGTCACAAATCGTGCTGCAGTAACATTGGGCTGGCCTCACATAATCCTTAGACAGAAAAAACAAATTTATGTCCATTTCCCCTGAATACTGTTGTCAGGAGATAAATAGTTTACTGAGATTGTTTTAGATAATAAACCTGAGTTTAAAAAAGATGTGTTCAGTTTGTTTGCCCCCGTGGTGTTCACATTTTCAGCTCCTGCTTGCTCGTTCCACCACAGAAACATCTACAGATGCTGTCATTGGAGAAGAATATTTGTTTCATGATCCCAACACTTGTGTTTATCAGTTTTGAATTGTCAGAACAAAGATTTTGATGTCAGACAATTGATAATATGTAACACTCAAGGAGTTATTTATTTAGCTAAATGTAGCTGTGAAGCATACTATGTAGGAAAGAGAGCATTTAAAATAAGAGTGTTGGAACATGTTCGGGCAACCAAAAAGCAGGATTTAACTTATGCCACTGCAGCACATATAATGGAGCATAAAAATGAGAGACACAATTTCAAATTCATGGGAATAGAAAAAGTTTATGAAGTACAGAGGGGTGGTAATTTTCAAAATAAAATATTGAGAAGAGAAAATGAATGCATTTTAAGATTAAAGGCAAACAGAAAACCAGGAATAAATACAAGCTTAGAACTTAAGCCATATTTGGAAAAATAGGTAGAGATGCTCTTGACAACAAATATTTTATATTATGAATGAACTTGTATTCAGAGCACTTTATTAATGTAAATGAGTGAATTTGTTTGCTTAAATATGACTCTTGCACTTTAAATGTAATAGTACTTGTCTAAATGACTTAATTATGGTAATAGTGTTTTTACCAGTGTGTAGTTGTGATGAGCCAATGAATTGTTTACACGTCTTCATGACATCATATATATACTGATATTTAACTGATGTCTTGTAGTAATGTTTTAACCTTTGATAAAGGACCTGTTTGTCTGAAACGCGTTCGGTGGCCTGGTTGGTGAAATAAAAATAATAGTTTTAGTAGCCCCGTGTTTAATTTTGTTTTTGGGATGAGGTGTGTGCTTCAGCATTTTGTGTGAATATTGATTTTAGCTGAAAGCACCACTGTTACCTTGTGCACGGTTTGTTTGAAAAAATGACTTGTATTTATTACTCATCAAAAAATTTCATCCGGTAGTTTATTGATTTATTTCCCCCTTCCCCCCCTCCTTCTCAGCAAGCCCCATCTACCTTGTTACTCCCCCCAGCCCTGTCACCCGTTGTCTCTGGGGCTTACCATCCCGCTGTCTTACAGTACCCCACAGATCCACCACCCCCCCCAGGACCCCAGTGTTTCTAACAATGTGGCTACAGTTCACTGTTCACACTCTGGTAGTTCTGCTGGAGACAGTTGAGTCATCAAACTAAGCTCTTCCGACCACCCAGGTGGTATATACTCCAGTTCCACCCCATGATGTCAAATTTCTTTCCACTGGAAGGCACAGGTCTAGTCTTTGCAGCTGTACAGCATTGAAGGAGTCTAGTATTTCAAATGCTTTTATCATGCAAATATTAAACTGTTTCAGTCTGCATTCAACATTAAAGTCACTTCACAGTCTTCCAGCTCCGCTTCGCGATCATGACTGATAATGCAG
Source organism: Neoceratodus forsteri (assembly GCA_016271365.2). NCBI lineage: Eukaryota > Metazoa > Chordata > Ceratodontiformes > Ceratodontidae > Neoceratodus > Neoceratodus forsteri. The sequence goes on along the minus strand of JADMNL010000027.1, from coordinate 76,353,345 downwards.
AACAAGAAACCGGGTTTAAAATTCTGCACTTGGTGTAGGCAGAAAATGTTGGCTACAGATCCACGTCACATGTTTATACTGCCTGGGTGATCATCACAACGTCGATGGTTGCAGCTTGTGCTGGACCATGCTGCCCATGTCCGTCAAAAACTGGAAGGCTCAACTGACCTGTGGTGGGCCAAAAGACCTCAGAAAGGTCTTAGTGGTAGCTGAATCGACTGCTCAGCTTGTGGCCATGGAAAAAGAGGTGTCAGCGGTGAGTTTCTTGGTCTCGGTGCTGTTCCCGGCTGGGGCCATAGTTGGAGAGTCATTCTCTGATAAGTTCGGAGAAATGTGTCTGGCCCTTCAGACCTTTGGGGAGAGTCCTTCTCACCATAACAAAAAACACAAGAAGGTTGCAGGTTGTGGGATTGGGAAAAATCACGCTCTTCCAGCTCCTTTAACTCCCCTGACTGCTCAGCCTTGATTGAGCTCCCTACAGTCGAGGGTTCTATGGTAACCCCATGGGTCTGTTGACCTCTACTCTGACTGAGCAGGCAGTTGAGATGTTTCTCAAGCCTGCTGACCTACATTTGGAGGAGATAGATGAGGAGTTGGTCTCTCGGACCTTGGTGCAGCCCTTCCTCACCCAGGAGGCTGAGGCCCAATCAGTACCCCAGGCTAAGTTGCCTTGGGAGTGTCCTTCACTGGTGATTGTGTTTCCAACGCGTAACTTGCTTAACCTGCTGAGGCAGATGGTTTATACAAACCCTCCAGAGGACACCTGTCAACATTGACCCTTGGCTCGATGGTCACGGTCGAGATGTCATTCACACTCTCAATCTTGCTCAACCCTGATAAGTTACCATCGCCGCTCCTTGATCTCCTCATCCTTGAGCAAGGAGAAGCATTGACATAAAATGCACTGAAGCTACGATGAGCTCCTCTGGCAACAGTGGACCATTGCTAGGAGGGGTAGGGCTCCGCCCTCTGGACCTTCAGTCCCTTGGTAGCCGGTCGTTCCCTCACTAATCCATGCTACTCAGCAATCCCAGTGTCTGCTTCTCCACCTCTTTGGGTGAAGCCACCTCCACCCCAGCCTCTGTTGAGGGTCCCTGGCCCAGGAGTCTTGTCCTACGGCATGCATGCTAGGCTGACTCTTGGTGGAGACCTCCTAGGATGAGGATACCAGGGTGATCCATGGTGGCAAGCAGTTGAGGGCCATCTTTGTGGAATTCCCCAACCCTGAAGATGTATTGTCAGTGGCCTTGACCAGGACTCATATTTTTTGTCCCAATTAGTCGGGGAGCTGACCACTGACCATGGGCCGGTGTAATTTGGAGTTTTGGTCTGACATGTCAGAGTCCATGAAAGTTCACCTATAGCCAGTTCAGAAAAGGGCTAAGTACCTGTTTACTAACATACTGGACAGGTTTGATGGGGGTTGCATTTCTCGTGGCTGTGGTCATCTTGGGACTGACACTGGGGCTTTGGCAGCATCCTGCCGGGCACCTACTCCCCATCTGGTCTACAACGCAGTGACAATGGGCTCCCTTTCTGGGTTTTTTGACCACCCCTCTGTGGAGCACTTGGTTTCGGACTCGGCGTTATGTAAATCAGGAAGCCAAGAGAGAACGTGGATGAGCCTTCAGACAAAGAATGCAAGAAGACTGACAATGCAGCTAAACAGGTGTATGCTGCTGCATCACTGGATCTCTGTCAGGCCAACTATACTGTCATGAGGACAAACTTTGGATATTCCCTGTTTGCAGTTTTGGGGAAACTCCTCCCCATCTTCCAGCCAACAAACAGTTAAGATGATCAGAGACCAGCGGGCCGTTGGTGTAGTGGTAGCACCTGTCACTTGCAATGCTGGTGACCCAGGTTGGGGAACAAGCCTGGGTCATTGGGGGCTGGGCAGGGGGTGGATTGAGTGTCCCAGAGGACACACTCCTTCCCAGGAGAGGGAGAGTCCCTTCTGTCACCGCCATACCACCCTCTGGATGCAAGAGATGGTAGGGCCCAGCCAGACTAGGGATGGTAGAAGCCACACTGGCTTTGTGTGACATCACATTAGTGTGCATGCTCCCTTGCAACTCTTGCACATGCAGCTTCCGTGGACTAGGGAGAAAACCTGAAAATGATTGAGCCTTGTGTCTGATGATGTTGTGTGACAGGGTTGAATAAGGCTCTGCCCCATTTGTTATGCAGAAAGAGTTTAGGCACGGGGGTCTGTTCTATCCTCTCCTCTCCTTTTCTTTCTCTTCTCTGTCTGGTTGCGCAACCAAATTTTCTTGTGAGACCTAGGAACTGATCACTCCGGTTTTGCAGTTCTCTGCCTGTCACTGTCTCTCTGCCTTCCCTTGCTATTTCTGCCTTTTCATCCCCCTTGCATATCTGCAGTTATAAAAAAATATATGTGAATCTCTGTATAAAACTGTATGTGATACTGGGATCGCTTTGTTTAAAACTGTATGTAGTTACACTGTTGAAATGATTGTAAAAAGCTATTTGGAACTCCTGAGATGCAGTTTTTAAGCCTTTTGGAGATCTGTAAACAAGAGGTCAGTTCTGGGTCACTATGTTCTTTTTGCTACACCTGCAAGGAATGAAACTTACAAGAACATTCTGTAAACTTACAAGAACATTCTGTGAGAAGCAAGCTGTCTTAACGAGTTCCCAGACAAAGACTTATAAAAGAGCAGCAATGCTTTTGCTAGAAAGACAAGGACAGTGAGAGACTGAGACATTAAAACTTGGAATTAAGAGAAGATACACTCAGAATAAGGACTTTGTTTTCTCTGTTTGCACTCCCTTTGTAAATAGTTGTGCTGAATAGTTTTAATTTTTTTTATTTTACTGTTAATAATAAAACTCTTGTTGTGAATTTTACAACTGTTCCTGGTTTTCTTATGCTTCCTGACCTGTGCCTCGACAACATGCTGATGATGACAGCCCCCGGCACACCGCACGATCTTCCTGCCTGGACCTCTGAGATTGCCACTCTAATGGGACTAGAATTGTTCGAGGGTGTAGCCTCCACCTCTTCCCCATCTGAGGGTAAACCACGGCTCTATGGTGGGTGGCACCTTGAGAAAGTCAGGTAATGGGGGGACAGAAGGTTTGTCTTTGGAGGACCAAAGGAGATCAGGCACAGAGAGCTAGGAGTGCATAAATAGAATTTAGACACTCACTCAAAAAGTGATGATCAGAGACCAGGGTCAGTTGCTGGCTAATCACCAGCTTCAGATGGTTTTGGATATGGGCCACTCCTGTGCTCGTGCCATGGCAGTGGTCATCGCTATGCATTTTCAGGCCTGACTGAGGCTTTCCACCTTCACGGCGGATAGTCAGCATAAGCTGTCTGATGTCAGCTTCTTGGGTACAGATGTCTTCATCCTTGGGGTGGAAGGGCATCTCATATGAATTGAGAAGTCCACTGCCACCCATGATTTCATGGCTTTGCCCCAGAAAAAACAAAAGGCCAAAAGCCTAAGAAAAAGGCCTTTCAGTTCCAGTCCTTTCAGCCACAACAATCTCAGTATTAGCTCCCGCAGGGACAGTTTCAGTGCTAGTGCCTGAAACTCAGGTTTGGTGGCTAAGGACAAAAAGGGCCCCAGCATCCAGAGCCCCCACCAAGGCTGTGCAGTGATGGGTTAGAAACATAGAAATATAGACTTTGACAGCAGATAAGGACTGCTTGGCCCACCTAGTCTGCCCATTTCCCTACCTACAGGATAAGCTGCAGATCCTAGTTAACCAACAGCCTATTTCTTTCTACCCCCCACAAGAATTGCCTTATGTCTGTCCCATGCATTCTTGAATTCTCCCACAGTTTTAGACCCGACAACCTCCTCAGGTAGGCTGTTCCATGCGTCCACCACCCTCTCTGTGAAAAAATACTTCCTCACATTGCCCCTGAGCTGTCCCCCCACCTTCAAATTGTGTCCCCTTGTTCTTGCACATCTCTTTTTTCTGAAGAATACTACCCTTTGAACTTTGTGTATTCCACTGGGGTACTTAAAAGTTTCTATCATGTCCCCCCCTTCCTCCTTTCCTCAAGGGTATACATATTAAACTTCTTTAGTCTCTCCTCGTATGGCTTCTCGTGCAGACCCTGCACCATTTTAGTTGCCCTCCTGTGGACTGCCTCCATCCTGTCTATGTCCTTGCGGAGATGGGGTCTCCAGAACTGGATGCAATACTCCAGATGTGGTCTCACCAACTGTCTGTACAGAGGGATAACAACTTGTTATCTGCTGGTGATGCCTCTCCCTATACATCCCAGTATACCGTAGCCCTCCCTACTGCCTTCTCACATTGCTTACTAACCTTAAGGTCACCTGAAATGATTACCCCCAAGTCCCTTTCCTTTTTTGTTGTTGTTACTACCTCCCCCCATTGTGTAATCTTCCCCTGGGTTTTTGTTTCCCAGGTGCATAATTCTGCACTTCTTTGCATTAAATCCAAGCTGCCATACTTCTGACCATTCCTCCAACCTTGCCAAGTCCCTTCTCATCCTTTCCACGCCTCCTTGTGTATCAACTCTGTTGCAGATCTTTGTATCATCTGCAAAAAGGTATACTTTTCCTTCAGTCCCTCTGCAATGTCACTTATAAAGACATTAAAAAGGACTGGACCCAGAACTGAACCCTCATTCCCCTTGTAACCCCTCTTTCTTCAGAGTGGACTCCATTTACAATTACCTTCTGTGTCCTGTTGTCCAGCCAATGTTTTACCCAGGCTACCACCCTGGGACCCACTCCCAGGCTGGTTAATTTGATTATTAATCTTTTGTGTGGGACTGTGTCAAATGCCTTGCTAATGTCTAGGTAGGCCATGTCCATAGCCCTTCCCTGGTCTACTACTTTGGTCACCCAGTCAAAGAAATCAATTAGATTCATCTGACATGACCTTCCCATTGTGAACCCATGCTGCCTTGGGTCCTGTGCCCCACTTTCCTCTAGGTACTCAACAATTATTTCCTTCAGAAGTGATTCCATCACTTTCCCTATCACAGAGGTCAAGCTGACAGGTCTATAGTTTCCTGCCTCTGTCTTGCTCCCACTTTTGTGAAGGGGAATCACATCTGCCTTCCTCCAGTCCTCAGGTACCACACCATCCTCCCATGATTTGTTAAAAAGGGTAGTCAGTGGTGTCACTAGTTCTCCCCTTAATTCTTTTAGAATTCTGGGGTGAATTCCATCAGGCCCCATCGCTTTGTCCACCTTGAGTTTTAGGAGTTCTTTCAGAATCTTTTCTTCTATGAAAGGACTGTGATCAACCCCTCTATCCAGAGTGCTTCAGTTAATTGGATTAGGCACCTCCTCCTCCTCTTTTGTGAATACTGAGCAGAAGTATTCTTTCAGTATCCCTGCTTTTTCACTATCCTTCTCTGCCCACCCACCGTCCTTTCTATTCAGCCTCACTATCCCTCCCTTTGTCTTTCTACGCTCCCTGATGTACCTATAAAAGGTTTTATCCCCTGTCTTAACCGAGTTGTCTATCTTTTCCTCAGTTTGGGCCTTTGCTATTCTGACTTCCCTTGCTGCTTTCTTCTGCCTTAACTGGTACAGTTCTCTGTCTTGCTCCTTCTGTGTTTCCTTATACTTCCTAAATGCTATCCTTTTCTCCCTAACCTTCCCCGCCACCTCTTTTGAGAACCATAGTGGCTTTTTCTTTCATTTTGAATTGTTTATTTGCTTCACACGAAGGCTTGTTGCCTCTGTGATGGCAGTTTTGATGTTTCCCCATTGTTGCTTCACCCCTCCTTCTAGCCTGTTTGCTAGTGCTTTTCTAAGGCACTCTCCCATCTTGCCAAAGTCAGCCCTCCTGAAGTCCAGTGCCATCACTTTTTGTATGGCTTGACTCTGTAGCTGAGTTTATCGTGAACCACACTGTTTGGTGGTCACTTGTTCCCAGATGGCTACCCACTTCTAGATCTGAGATCCTCTCACTGTCTCCATTTGAGAGTACAAGGTCTAAAATTGCTCCCTCGAAAGTGGGTTCCAAAACTAGCTGTCTGAGGCATGCCACTTTATAGGACATCGAGTATGACCCTGCTCTTGGAATTGTGGGATGTCACCCTCCCTCTTATCCAGTCTCTGTCCCAGCTGTCTGTCGGAGGTCAGTTGCACCACTTCTTGCCACAATGGTCTGCCATTACCTTGGACAAGTGGGTTCTGGAAGTAAGCAGAGAATGGCCTCTGGAATTCAGGGCTCTCCCATCTTACCAACTCTGAGCTCCTAGGGGGTCCAGGGTGTCAAAGGACACATTTACCACACTACTAGTCAACATCGCTCTGCTCCTAGAGCAGGGGGTGATAGCCCTTGTTCTAGATGCACTGGCCAGTCAGGGATATGTGTCCCAAGTACCTCCGGGTTTAGAAACAGATTGGGGGGGATTGCTAGCATCCCATACTGGATCTGCACAAGATGAACCAGTTATTGTAGAAGTGCAGGTTCTGGATGGTCACTCTGAATTAAATCATTCTTTTTCTGGAACAAGGCATGTAGTTCTGCTCCCTTGACCTCCAGGATGCGTTCTTTTACATCCCAGTCCATCCGTCCCATCACCCGTATCTTCAGTTCCATGCAGAGAGGATGCTGTACCAGTTCCAGGTCATGCTGTTTGGACTCTCGTCCATGCCCAGGGTCTTCACCTAGTTCATGGCAGTGGTGGTGGACTGGCTTTCAAAGAGGCTGTGGAGAAGTCGAGGTATCTGGCCCTCCAGACCTTTCAGGACTTGGACTTTCTGGTCAACCAGGCCAAGTCAGAGCTGGTCCCCTCACAGGTGACCAAGTTCATCGGGGTAGAACCTGACTCCCTGTGGGCCAAGGCCTGCTTTCTGGTGTACTGGGTATTGGATCTTATCTTCTTTGCCTGATCATTTCAGGTTTCATAGTTTTGTTTACAAGTCCAGTCAGCCTCAAGGCCATAAACGGACTTGCCACCTTTCAGTGGACATAAACCCATTTTCTAATATGCATATGGTGGTCGAGCGACCTTTTAAGATCCAAGATGGCGGTCATGCTGGACTAGCCCTCACTACTCATTTTGTTGCTCTGTGTGATTTTGTTTTAGTTTTTGTTTTATTTTTATTTCAAAGGCGTTCCTCGGTAAAGTGCTTACTCGTTTTTTGCTTTAGCAGTCGCTATTTTTGCTGCCGTGTTCGGTGGTTGCTGCATCGGTTGGTACCCTTGGTATGAGCACTCATGGAGAGAGCATTTTGAGTGTTGGAGTCAGCAGCCAGCTCAGAATCGGGAGTTGGTGAGACAGAGAGTGGATTATTTTTCTGGGAGCTACCCTCTCGAATTGGAAACCTGAACTTGGGGAATTTTCTTCGGATTTGTTCCTGGTGCTTCAGTCTTTGATTGTCTTTGTTCTAAACTTGCTGTCTTTCAATGTGCTTTGCAGTGCTAGACATGGAAGAAGTGGGACTAGGATTTTAGGCAGTGTAATAGCTCTGGATATCGGCCGGAGGGACTGCTGTGGGTTTTTTCTGGAGTACTGTGAGTGAGGGGGTCTGATTTATTGACCAGAGCCCTGATTTTTTGCAACTTTATTTTTAAACTGTTTCCTGAGTTGTGTATTCAGTAGTAGGGCCATAACAGCAGTTTTGGAGGTGAGAGGTCCCCCCCCCATGCCTGGCTAATCTTGGGTGCCACCTGGGACCGAGCAGGAGCTACCTCACTTTCCCCTAGGGAGTTAGGGATTAGTGGGGGGCCCCTAAGTTATTTTCGGGGTCAGTCTGATTGCTCTGGCCCTGAGATATCTGTAGCTGCAGGTCCTGGTGGTGTAATTTACCTGATTAGGCAGCTTTGGGGGTGTGGGAGGAGGAGAGCCCCGCTTTCAGTGACTTGGCCTGTTTACTTTCTGGCTCTTTCTGAGACTTTTTGTTTTTTTCCCCTGGATTTATTCTGAGTCTAGGTGTCACTATATTTGGAAAGCCTTATTCTGACCCTGATGGAACTTTTGCTGCTCGGCTTTTTATTTCTCTATTGGACTTTGCCTATGTTGGATTATTTGATATTTCGATTGGATTTGGATTTATTACTTTGAATTTTTTCTACAGCTCCTCCCACTGCTCGATGAATTTTCTCCCAGTCTTATTAAATTTTTTTATGCTCTCCTTAGTGATGAGAGGTCCAGAGTGCCTATGTTTTATTTACTATATTATTTTGATGTCTATGTTTATGTTCATTTTTGTTGCTGTTTGTTTATTTTTCTTTCTTCCTTCCTCGGCTGAGAGGGGAATGTATTATTGTTTTATTTTTATTGTTATTTGTTTTATTCTAGGGTTAAAGTCATCCTATAGTAGTAGGAGGAGGTTAGTTTAATATATTTTGTTAGGGTAAGGATTATTGTATAAGTTATTATTGTTTTGGGGCTTTTTAAATTGTCTGCTGTTTCCCCTTGGATCTGGGAATTTGATGTTTTATGTGCTTTCCCTACTATTTTGCTATAATTATTAGTGGTATGTGCCTGCTTGTCCCCCCGTCCTGCGCTGTTCAGCCTCCGCTCTCCGCACCCTATGCCCGTGTTCTTCTCCCTCCCACCTGCCTTTGTTTATCAGTGCTATCGTGCACTGAGGATTGATCGCGGGGAGGGAGTCAGAAAGTGGAGTGAGGGTTGTGGACAATGGGGCCCCGAATGGTGGTGCTCTCCATGGGGTGGTTAGGTCCAGGAGACGCCCTGGGGTGAAATGGTACCTGGAACGTGCTAATTTTGGTCTGGTTCCCATACACAAGGGCACCTCCATTTTGGGAGGGCAAGTAGTTGGGACAGCTCGACAACTTCGCCCAACTTGGGTGCTGTTATGCAATGCCAGATCTGTCTGCAACAAAACTGGTCTTATTGCAGGCTTTGTTGGAGGGGCAGATCTGGTTTGCATTACCGAGACCTGGCTAGATGGGAATTTGCCCCTATTTTAGAGGCAGCTGTTCCCGCCGGGTACTCAGTTTTACATCACCCAAGATTGGACCGTGGGGGGGGGCATGGTCTGTTTCAAGACTGAATTGGGCCTAACTAATGTACCAGTAGAGGAAGCTGGGTCATTCGAGTGCACCGTGGCAACTGGTGTGGGGTGCAGGATAGCTCTCATCTACCATCCACCAGGTAATGAGAAACTGTTCCTGCATGAAGTAGCAGACTTCGCCGCTGACATGGCATTGGAGTCACCCAGATTGATGGTTCTGGGTGACTTCAATGCCTGGGTCAATGACAAATCCTAACTTTTTGGTCAACACCTCCTCCAGTTGATGACATCTCTGGGCTTCACACAGGTTGTTTCCTCAGCTACTCACAAGGGTGGTCACTCTCTTGATCTGGTCTTCCTCCTGGGGATCAAGGCCTCCAACTTGGTGGTGGAACCAGTCGGTTGGTCCGACCATTATTCTGTTGGGTTCAATTTTTTATCTCCCCCCCGGATAGGTCGGCCCCTGTGGAGATGGTCAGTTATCGCCCTTTGCGGGAAGTGGTCCGTGACGACCTGATGGAGGTAATTGACCTCTTGCTGTTGGATGAGACTAGCAAGGATCCTGAGTGGTTAGTTGTGGCCTATAATAGGGCTGTTTCTACAGCTCTCAATCTAATTGCTCCTGTACATGTACGCCCCCTTCCGCGCCGCCCTGAGGCCCCTTAGTTTGATGGGACTCTAAGGGAGTTGCGGAAACAGGGGCATAGGTTGGAGCGTCGTTGGTGGAGGACAGCCTTAGATGCCGACCATCTTATTTTGTTAGAGCATTAAAAACTCTATCAAACAGAAATTTCCCACAAGAAGGCAGAATTCCTATCCAGGGAAATAGCTGTCACACGAACCGACCGGCTCAACTCTTCAGAACTGTTGATAGACTGTGCAACCCAGTCTGTAAACAGTTCCGTCGTTTTTTTTCACAAAGTGATTGTGATGAGATCACTCGCTTCTTTGCGAATAAGGTGGCTGACATCAGGCAAGAATGCCTCCAACCTCACTCTATGGGTGATGCTGTTGATCAATGCCATGTCACAGCGCCTGGAGTTTCCTGGAGTACTTTTGTTCTGCTGGAGTTCGTGGATATTATGAGGATTGTCCAAGCGATGCGTCCCACCTGCTGTAGTTTAGACCCAGGCCCTACTTCCCTGATTTTGGGTTGTATTGACATTATTGGCCCAGTCTTAGCTCTGATTGTCCGGTGCTCTCTGGATTCAGGTGAGTTTCCTAGCTCCCTGAAGGTGGGGGTGGTGATACCCCTCCTGAAGAAAGCATCTTCAGACCCGGATAACCTAGCAAACTACAGGCTTATCTCTAACCTCCCTTTTGTGGGGAAGGTTATTGAGAAAGTTGTGGCAACTCAATTGGATAACCATTTAACCATCCATAATTTATACAAACCTTTCCAATCAGGTTTTTATAAGAGACATAGTACTGAGACTGCTCTGGTTCAGGTGCTCAATGATCTCCTGATGGCGAGAGATCAGAGACACCGTTCCATCTTGGTTCTTCTTGATTTATCATCAGCCTTTGATACTGTGGATCATGGGGTTCTGCTCGAACATCTGCGGTCCATCTGTGGGCTGTCTGGTACAGTTCTCAGATGGTTTAGATCTTTCCTTGCTGGTAGAATGCAGAGCTCTTACTTCGAGAGGGCTCTTGCAGTAGGTAATTACATATAGGACTGACGTTGGCAGGCGGCAGGACCCCATGGAAAAACTTCTAGCTAGCAGTCTGACACCTGCCTTCCAGTTCTTTCCCGCCGTTAACTCGTGCAGCGCCTCGCGGAAAATTTAGTTGCTTCGTCAGCCTTCCTTTGTCAGTTTTTACTGAATAATTCTGATTTTTTTCGACAATCGTCAGGTCATTGTTGGTGTATGTCATCCCCTACACCCTCCGAGCACAAAAATAAGTGTGACTCGTGCGGCGCCCAACTCCCGCACAAGGACGGCCATTCCCTGTGCCTGTTCTGTCTAGGCCCCGATCACCCACTCGAGAAGTGCCAGCACTGCCTCAGCTTCAACGTGGCTACCCGGAAAAGGTGGCAGCAATCCCTGGAAGCCCACATCTTGAAGAAAAAGATGAGCTCGATGGAGAAGGAGCTCAAAAAACTGAGGCAGGCGTCCACTTCCCCTGAAGGCCATCGGAAGAAGAAAGACAAGGAGAGGCACCGGGACAAGGGCTCCTCCACCGCGTCTCCCTCGGGAGTCACCGGGACTCAGGTAACGTCCCCTCCGGGGAACCGCTCCTCGACGGCCGCCTCGGAGGTTTCTGAGGGGGTGTCCGCCTGCCCGTCTGGCTCATGCTCGGGCCTTTCGGGTGCCTCCGGGCAATTGAAGGCCTCCACCCCCGTTGACCATAACTGCGGCCCTACTGGCATGGGCGATTCCGGTAAGTCAGACGTTGGCTCCTCCAATGTCCGCATGGAGAAAGCCGGTAAGGCGCACGACCCTTCGGGTGGCGTGCAACTCCTCTCCCACCAGACCAGGCCGATCCTTCCTCTTGGTCTGCCTCTGGTGACGGCTCCCATAAGTCAGACGCCGGCTCCTATGGCACCCGCCGGGAGCTCGCTGTCAAACTGCACGTCGGTTTGTCCGACGTCCGGTCGGCGAAAGAACCGACGACGGACCCACCCATGTCCGTCGTCCCTGGTTCTCCACAGCCTTCGCTGCCATCCGGGGACCCCGAGTCTCCCCAGCCCGACCCTGGGGATTTTTCCCCTCCATCCCCGGGCGACACTGGGGTTCCTTCTTCATCGGACCGTCCTCCTATAGGTGCGCCGGATCTGACACCGGCTCCCTGGACGCCAGCTCTGACGCCAGCACCTCCAACACCGGTTTTACTGACTCCAGCTGACATCCCGCTTCCGGATGTCACCCCGGCGCTGGGCCATCCACCCTCCGGGCACTCCAACCTGGATCTACCCATGAGGCCACCGGCTGGGCCGTCTGTTCCGGCAGCTCCTCCGGCTCCTGGATACCCTCCGTCCTATCTGACGCCGGCGTATCCAGGACCACAGTATCCGGCACCACAGTGCCTGATGCTGGTCTTTCTGATGCCGCAGTACCTGACGCCACAATACCCGATGCCAGGTTTCCCACCGCTGGGTTTTGGATACTCTCCATATGGGTACAACCCATATCCTTATCCCTCTCCTCCTCCTCCTCCACCACCCCACAGCCACCAGTGAATTTGCAGGAGACTCTGGCCTCCTGGTGGGCTGAGGCCAAGGCTCAGCTCACCAGGGAGGTGGAGAGCCACCTTCCAGCGATGGTGCTGTCTCAGGTTCCCATACGTCCACAGTGGTACACTTCCTCACCACCTCCAGACTCCAGGGCTCTCCCATCTGGGCCCAGAGAGGGGCAGGATATGCTTCCTCGGATGCTTCCCAAGGGGTCCGTTCCTCCCCCAGGTCGGGAAAGGGAGTCTTTTTCCTCTTCCTCTTCACCCTCGGACTCCTCGGATTCCTCCGACGGTTGCTCCAAAAGGGACGACGAGCCACACTCTCCGTCAAAGCCCAGGCCAAGGACTCCTCCGAAGTCTCCTCCGGAAGATCCTTCTTTTACGGAGTTGCTACGAAAAATCCAGGATGTTCATCAGTGGCACTCTTTGGAACCAGACCTTCAGTGGTTGAAACTCGCCGACCATCTGGATCTGCCTGTAACAGCTCCTACTTTCGTGCCACCCTTGATAGAGCCTCCCGCCGACCTTGTTACCACAGTCTGGAAGCAGCCATCAGCTCTAGCCCCACTTCTGCGGAAGTCGAATAGGCTATACCAGGCTCCTGAGGGTGTTGATTTTTTAGATTCTCACCTTCGTGCTGACTCGGTCGTGATTAGCGCTGCTCACGGCTGGTCAGCTAACCCAAAACATCTCAGCTCGTTGCCACCTGACAAAGAATCCCGCCTACTGGACCAATATGGAAAGAAGATCTTTGCTTCCTCCATGCTGGGGATTAGGGCCCTGAACTATGTCGGCCATATGGGGGACTACCAGAAGGTCATTCTTACTCAGGTGGAAACCAAACTGGACTCCCTGCTGGACTCTCAGGTCAAGCAGGAGTTGGCTGATCTTGTCCACTCTGCACGTTTGGCCAGTTGACACATGCTCCGTGTGACCTACGATGCAGTGGACACTGCTGGATGGAGCTCAGCTTTCGCTGTAGGCCTACGTAGTCATGCTTGGCTCCGTGTGTCAGGGTTGGTCCCGGAAGTGCAATCCGCTATCCAGGAAGTGCCCTTCCAAGGATCGGTGCTTTTCGGTGGCGATGTCAAGGACATCATCACCGATTTGCATGATAAGGGGATGGCACTGAAGTCCATTGACTCCATGTACCACCCCCATCAGCTGCAACATCGTCCCTTTCACAGATGGAATCGGCCCAAGGCGAAACCCCAGGGAAGGCGGGCCACAAAACGTCGGGCCTCCACAGCTGCTAAGTCCCCCCACCCAAAAAAGCAGCGGGTGCTTCAGCTGCGGTGCTGCCCAACACCACCCGACTCCTCTCCTCTCCCACAGCCTCTGAAGGTAGAGGGCAAACCTCCCTCCTACCGGTTCCTCCGGGGAGGAGGAATTGGTAGGAGGGAGGTTTGCCCTCTACCTTCTGGGATGGGGGAGGATAACATCAGATTCTTGGGTGCTCCAGCTGACCGCAGAAGGACACTCGATAGGGTTTCTACAGAAACCACCTCGCCACCCCCCAAAGTCTTCATATTCACAGAAACATCTTCTCTTGGTCCAGGAGGAAATTTCAGCTCTGCTGCTGAAAGAAGCAATAGAACCCATCCCCCTTCATCTTGAAGGGATGGGTTACTATTCTCATTTCTTCTTGGTCCCAAAAAAGACAGGAGATCTCAGACCTATTCTAGATCTCAGTTCCCTGAATCTTTTTGTGGAATACAAAAGGTTCAGAATGCTCTCATTGCAGAGCCTTCTGCCCCTTCTCCAGTCGGGTCAATGGCTATGTGCCCTGGATATGCAGGATGCTTACCTGGACGTTTCTATTCACCCGTCTCATCGCAAATATCTTCGTTTTGCATTCCAGGGGGATCACTACCAGTTCAAGGCACTTCTGTTTGGCCTATCCTCGATGCCCTGAGTATTTACCAGATGCCTAGCAGTGGTGGCGGCCTACGTGCGTACCCGGGGGTGCAGGTTTTCCCATACCAGGACGATTGGCTTCTGGCGGCCTCATCCAGGGAGGAACTCCTGCATTGCCTCACCCTTACCCAGCAGGTTTTTGCCTGCCTGGGTATTACCATCAACCATTCCAAGTCTCACTTGATCCCATTTCAGAGACTACAGTTTATCGGGGCGATTCTAGACACGACCATTGGCAGGGCCTTCCTGCCACTGGACCAGGCGTCCACTCTCCAGACTCAAATAAGTCTGTTGTCCGGCCGCAGGCAGGTCAGTGCAAGGTCGGTCCTTCGCCTTCTCGGGCTCATGGCGGCTGCTATCCCGACAGTTCCTCGTGCTTGGCTTCACATGGGAGTCTCTCAGTGGACTCTCCGCTCCCAGTGGGATCAGTTAGTGGACGACTTAGATCACCCAGTTCTAGTCTCCTTGCTGATGCTCCGAGACTTGCAATGGTGGATGGTTCGAGAGAACCTGTTTCGGGGAGTTCCTTTCTTTTGTCCTGCCCCCTCCCAGACTCTAACCACAGACGCCTCGGGCGAAGGTTGGGGAGCCCATCTAGGTCCCCATCAGACCCAGGGCTCTTGGTCCAAGCTCAAACAGACACTCCACATCGGTGTGCTCGAGTTTCGGGCAGTGTTGTACACTCTCCAAGCCCTTCACCCATACATCCTTCCCAGCTACCTAGCCATTCAGACGGACAACATGTGCGTGGTTTGGTACATCAACAAACAAGGGGGGACTCGGTCCTATCCTCTTTGCAGGGAAACAATGAGGGTTTGGGATTGGGCAACACAACACGACCTTCACCTCACGGCAATTCATGTTCGGGAGTCGACAACACCTTAACAGACCAGCTAAGTTGCTCATCTGCTCTGACTCATGAGTGGGAACTGGACCAAGGGGCCCTAGACAGTATCTTCTGTCTTTGGGGAACACCACAGGTCGACCTGTTCACATCCCCTCTAAACACAAAGCTTCCCGTCTTCTGCTCACTCGTTCCAGAGCAAGGCGCTTTCTGGAGAGACGCTCTGTCTCTAGACTGGAAGGACAGCTTCGTCTATGCCTTTCCCCCAATTCCACTTATCCCATGAGTCTTACAGAAACTAGCCTCAGAAGGAGCACAGATGATTCTGATTGCTCCTTTCTGGCCCAGGCAAGTTTGGTTCTCTCTTCTACAACAATTCTCAGAGGATCCTCTTCTTCCTCTTCCTCTATCACGAGGTTTGCTGACCCAGGATCAGGGGACCCTGGTCCGTCCTGGCCTCAAATCTCTTCAGCTGCATGCATGGCTCCTGCAGACTTCGTTCAATCCCGTTTTGGGGTTTCTCCCCAAGTGGTGGAGATTTTGGTGGAGGCTAGAAAACCCTCCACTAGATCTGCTTATGCCATAAAGTGGAAAAGGTTCACTATCTGGGCTGCTTCTAAGCATGTGGAACCCTTTTCCTACTCAGCAGGGCTTCTGCTGGAGTACCTATGCCATCTTTTTGACCTGGGTCTCAGTCATTCTTCTCTGAAGGTCCACATGGTGGCCATCTTGGCCTATCATGTCCCCTTTGCAGACAAGACATTTGCTCAACTGGAGGTCTCTAAGACCTTTCTCAGAGGGGTCCTCCATCTGAGACCTCCTATATGTACTCCTGTTCCCCCTTGGGACTTGAACTTTGTTCTCGAAAAACTTACTTTGCCTCCTTTTGAACTGGCAGTTTCAGCAGACTTGAAGTTGCTTTCATGGAAGACTCTCTTCCTGGTGACCATTACGTCCGCTCGGAGAATTTCCAAGCTCCAGGCCCTGATGTGTAAAATTCCATACTTGCTTTTTCACAAGGAACGTGTTGCTCTGCGCACTAACCCTAAGTTTCTCCCTAAGGTAGTAGCGGAGTCTACTCTAATTCAGTCCATAGAGTTACCCACCTTTTTTACGCAGTACTCTAATCAGGGGGAGTATTTACTTCATACTATGGACGTTCACCGGATTCTGAGATACTACTCCAACAGGACGAAGGATCTCAGAAAGACTGATCAACTGTTTGTCTCTCTTGCTCATGAAAGAGAATGCAATGCTGTTTCTAAGCATTGCCTTTCTAAATGGTTGGCTCATTGCATCTGCATCACTTTCTGTTATGACAAGTACAACAAGACCCTGCCGGGTCAAGTAAGAGGCCACTCCACCAGAGGAGTAGCTGCCTCAGCGGCTTGTTTCAAGAATGTGTCAGCGGCAGATATCTGTGCTGCCGACACCTGGACCTCTGTCCATACCTTTACAAAACACTACAGTTTGGATATTGCCTCTCGCGGTAGAGCAGGCTTCGGGCTGGCTGTTCTGCAAGGCCTATTATCTTAAAAGCTTGCACAGCTAGGCTTCTACTTGAGTAGATTTCCTCCTCCCGGTGCTTCTCCTTGTTCCAGACTGCTTGGGATTCAGTCCTATGTAATTATCTACTACAAGAACCCTCTCAGTAAGATAGTACAGTTACGTAAGAACTTACGTAACAGGTATGTCTTTGAGAGAGGTCTGCAATGGTAAACCTTCCGCCCTCCATCCCCCTCAAGCTTTTCAGCTCCTTTTCCATTAAAGGAAATATCCACTCCTCTCTCATCCGGCCTCTTCTGGCCTGTATCGGGAAAGAACTGGAAGGCAGGTGTCAGGGACCACCCCTTTATACCAACGTCTCTTGACGCCGGTCACCTGACTGGGGGGCGGTCTCTCACCAGGGACTGCTAGCTAGAAATTTTTCTGTGGGGTCCTGCCGCCTGCCAATGTTAGTCCTACATGTAATTACCTACTGCAAGAGCCTTTCTCGTTATGGTAAGTTCTTACGTAACTGTACTTTATCTCGGGTATATTTTCTTCTGGAGCATTCTCTCTGCCTTGCAGGGCACCCCAGGGTTCGGTGCTGTCCCCCATGTTATTCACAGTATATATGGTGCCCCTCAGAGACATTGTAAGATGGTATGGGCTGAGGTTTCACTGCTATGCTGATGATACCCAGCTCTACCTATCTTTTGCCACTGACCAGGATAGTGCTATCTCAGCATTGAACAGCTGCCTCACAGAAATCCAAGACTGGATGAGTACCAGCGGTTTAAAGTTGAACCCAGGAAAGACTGAGGTTTTGGTTGTGGACCTGGGTCACAGGACAGAGGGGTTGAGGACCGGGCCCCCCTCTGGTTTAGTCTTGGGGGGCCCAGATTCTCACCTCTGAATGGGTGCGTAACCTAGGATTAGTGCTTGATGATGGTCTGACCCTTCGTTATCAGGTGTCGGCAATCGTCAAGCTGGTCTTTTAACATCTTAGGAACATTGCTAGGATTAGGCACCTTGTTTCGCCTAGCGACCTTCCTGTTTTGGTCCACGCCTTTGTGACATCGTGCCTTGATTACTGCAACTCCCTTTACTTAGGGCTTCCTGGGGTTGATATCCACTTGCAGCTAGTAGTAAGAACGGCGCTTTGTTGACTGGGGTATCTAGAAGAACCCATGTTACCCCTGTGCACTGGCTGCCTATTCAGTGGCGGATCACCTTTAAGGTAGGTCTATTAACTTACAAAACCCTACATGGGCAGGGTCCTGACTACTTGAAAGAGCTCCTGGTTCCCTACACCCCTCTGCGACAGCTCCGCGTGGCTGAGGAGGGTTGCTAGAGATTCCAAGGGTAAGTTGAAAGTCATCTGGTGCATGTGCTTTTGGGTTTGTGGCATTTACCCTCTGGAATTCTCTGCCACGTCAGCTTCGGGAGTGCAGGACGGTGGGGTGTTTCAAGCAGGCTCTCAAGACTTTTCTGTGGGGAAAAGATTATTCTGTATTTTCTTGATTTTATTGTATTTATTGTATGCTGTTTTTATTTTGATTGTACAGTGTTTTGATATGTGAAAGGCGCTATAAGAAACACATTTTATTATTATTTTAAATGCTGCCATGTTGCCAGCTCCCAACACCTCCGGTGGCAATGAGTTCCACTCATTAACCTCTCTCTGATTGTACCATCTTCCTCTCCTTTGCGATTTATAATTTTCACCTTGTAACTGATAGGCATGGAGCCTGGTTGCCCTATCTGGCCCTTTCTTTTTTCTTAGTCCTGCACATTCCCAGAGGATTTTGTTCTGGAAACAAGTATATGCAAAACACAAATCTCCCCCTAAAACTTCGATAGGACATTGAATACAGGCCTAATCTTGTGAGTCTGTCTTGGTAGCCATTTTTCTTCACTATGGCTATCTTCTTGGTGAATCTGTGCTGTACTCTTTCTACACGCTTACAGATGCCTATACTTTGTGGAGTACTAAAGGGCCTCCCATATTCAAGAACTGGTCTAATCAAAGATTTATACAGGGGCACTAGGACCATCTCACTTCTACTGTAGATATTCCTTAAAATATTCCCCATTAATTTGTTTGCTGTTTTTACCACATCAGAACTATGTTTATCAAAAGTTAAGGTGTCAGATATTATCACTCCCCAATCCCTTTTGGTGTCTGTATTGGCAAGTAGTTTGTTATTTAATTTATAGTTGGCTTTCATGTTATTAGGACCAAGATGCATTACCTTGCACTTCTCAACATTGAAGCTCAGCTTATGTTTCTCTGCCCAATATTCCAACTTATACAGCTGTTCCTGGAAGGTGATTACTGATGTTGGTGTATTTACCACTGCCCCCACGTTGGTATCGTCCACAAATTTACATAGCCACTTTTCTTCTGAAACTTGCATGGATGTGACAAACAGTTTGAATAGTATTGGTCCCAGGACCAAGACCTGGGGAACCCCGCTTGTTATGTCACCAAATGTGGACAGAAACCCTATTATTTGTACCCTCTGGTGCCTGTCTTTGAGCCACACACTTATCCATGTTCTTAATTGCATATGTACCCCAAGTTCTCTTAGTGCCTCCATAAGGATACCATGAGACACTGTATGAAAGGCCTTGGTGTAGTCTAGATAGACCACATCCACAGGAAGGCCCTGTTCCAGTGCCTGACTAACTGTCTCAAAGAAATGGAGCAGGTTACTAATACAGGATCTACCAGCCTCAAAGACATGCTGGGAAACATCTGTAATCTGGAGATTGTACAAGTTCTGTTCCAAGAGATCCTTGATACATCCCTCCATTATTTTTCCTATCCCAGATATCACACTTATTGGCCTGTAATTCTGGACCAATTGCTTCTCTCCCGATTTAAATATTGGGGTGATATGAGCTACCCTCCACACATCTGGAACCTTCCCTTCTCTCAGCGACTTGTCAAACAGTACCGCCAATGGTCCAGCCAATTCCTCAGCCAGTTCTCTCAAGAATAAAGGATGATACCCATCCAGTCCACAAGACTTGGATGTTTTTAGATTCTTAAGTTTCTCCTTAATTTGTGTTGTAGTTATTAGTAGCGGCCCTTCTTGCTTTTCTACATGCCCCCAAATTGAATCTATTTGTTTGTTAGGTGTGCTGTATACACTTAAGAAATATTTATTAAAGGCTGTAACCATTTTATCCTCTTTAACCACTATCCTGTTCCTTTCTTTCAAACTTTTTATTTGTTTAATACCCTTTTTTAGGCTTCCCACGTAACTGAAGAAACTTTTATAATTGTCTTTATTGCATTGCACTAATCGTGACTCTGCATTGGCTCTGGCCTTTCTTATCATTTTCTTACATTTCCTGGCTATCTGTGTAAATTTTCACTTCCTTTCTTTGGTGGGGTTGGTTCTATACTTTTTGTTTACCATATCTTTTTTTTGACCATCCTACATATTGATTTATTAAACCACACAGGGACACGTCCCCTCCTGTCATATTTTACTATTTCTGGAACAAAGTTCTTTATACATTCCTGTAAGAATTTTTTTTGATAGCCATCACTCACCTAAAGGCACACATAATGTGTAGGCTCTACAAATCAGGAAAGGACACTGATTGGATTCCACCGTGTGTACAACTTTAATAATGTATATCCACCACACAATATTTTCAAACAGTAATCACAGTTTGCTCACTGTACAGAAAGAATCCTTTGAATGAAAATGTGAGTACAAGTCTAAATGTCCTTATCCAAGTCCAAAATTCAGCATATCAAAGTTAAGAAAGCAGGCCCAGCTGAGGCCAACATTCAGCTCATAACTTGCAGCAGCAAACTGGAGGGATCCGCCTCCTAAGGTCACTTGAGGCATTTCATACTGTGATCAGTACTTTCTCAAAGTATGACCATTAGCTCCACAATTCCACCTTATCTACCAGTCTCTTAAAGAGGCATCGTCCATTACTGTTACATATAATGAAAAAACAGTTCTCAACAGTATAAAAATGTATAAATATACAACAAACTACATCCATTTTAATCAACTACCACTAAAACATAACTAATCTATGCAATATTTATTACAGAATTCAAAAATATACAAAAGATAGAATGATACTGTGCCAACTATACTTCATAGAGCACCAGTAAAAAATTGCACAAGTCCTTTAATGATAGATTCAAAATAACTTCTTCCAACATGTTAGATGTATGTTATTTTGTTTATTTGTTTATTTACGACTACAATTACCTTTGAGCCAAGGCTCTTTACAAAGGTTCCACGTCAGGAGAGTACATACATATTAAACATGTTAAGCAAGGCCATACAACATTAAAGAGAGCATACAACAATATTCATCAGTTCAGGTACAGCATCACGATAAATAGGATACATGAACAACACACACAAGGAATCATTTCGGAAACCTAGAAGAAATCAGGGAGGAAGGGTGAGAGGATAGGGGATGGCAGCCAAAAAAGAGACTAGAGCAGCTCACGGCATTGTCAAAGAACATCGGGGGGGGTGGTTGATCTCAGTGAGGAAGGGAAAAGTTAGGGTGGCAGTACATGAGCTGGAGCCCATGATATGATGATGGAGGCTTGATTTGAATATACCCAGGGAGGAGGTGGAGGTGATGTGAGTGCTGAGGGCATTCATCCAGCTGGGTGCACTGTGTGCAAATGATCTTTGGCCCAGAGTGGTGCGGCATTGGGGGACCTGTAGAAGCTGACGTTCAGACCCTCTGGTGTTACGAGGATTAGTGTTTGGGCACAGGAGGGCTTGGACACTAGGTGGAGTAAGGCCCAAAGTAGTTTTTTTCGGCATCAAGCAGGTAAGGTACTTTACGCGGTTAGCAAGTTGAAGCCAGCCTGTTTGAGCGTAAAGCTCACATGTATGTGTGAGTCAGTGGGCTCCAGTAAGCAGTAGACAGGCCTTGTTTAGGGAGGTCATTATGCGCCTGAGGGCGGTAGTGGAGGCAGAGCCATAGATTATGAGGTCGTAGTCTGTGACGGAGACCACAGAGCTCTGGATAGCAATCTTTAGTGCTGCTTGGGTAAGATGCTGTCTATTTCAGTAGAGAATTCTAATGCATGAGTTTACGACTCTGGCAACACTATCAATGTGAGTCCCATAAGATAGGCAAGGGTCAAGTGAGATTCCAAGGTATTTAAAAGATGACATTTGTTCGAGGGTATTACCAGTGCTTGTATTGATATCAAGGGGGTATCGCCTGTATTTGTTTTGCAAGCTGCAGAAAAGCATAGATTTAGACTTTTTGTGGTTTCAAATAAACCATTTATGCTGAGTTATACTGAATTGATGTGAACTAAATAGAAGTTATTGGAAATACAGGCTCTGTGTGGGCTGTTATTTTGCACTGTAATATACCTGTGTTTTTCTGCACGTAATATACCTTTAAACTTTGGAGCCCTGGGACCATATTTGGAAACAGGAAGAGATTTTGTGGTTCATTGGGTTTAACCTGAGCTACAAATTACCCCTTCTTTTTAGTTTTATTTTTAATCTTTTACTTTTCCCTGGTGTGCTAGCGATCTATATAGTAGCTAGAATACTAGGCTTGATATTTTGGGTATTTTAAAGTCCAAAGCGTCTCGAGGGACACGGAGCTTACTTCCGGTGGATTCACTTAAATTCCTCTCCACCGGTGAGTGGAGCAAGCCGAGTGGAGCATGTCTACTTTGCTGGAGATCACAAGAGAGACATCGTTGTGGTCTGGCTGTGTCCGCTTGGGGACACTGGAGCACTGGGGGATTAACTATTTAGATTAAAACCTAAATAGTATATATCATCTATCTTAGCGGCTGTCTTTTGGGTGAGTAACTTAACCATAAGCATGGCGTTTACAAGACAAAGAAAGATGAAAGGCAGAAAAACATGTCAGGAATGCCTGATGTTTACTGAAGAAGTTTCCAACTCTCAATTTACATGCGATAAGTGTATTAAAAACTTTGCTCTACTTAAAGAGGTTCAAGAGTTGGAAACGAGGTTACAAACATACAAAGATATTTCCAGGCTGGAGGATTATATTAACGAGGCTGTTTGTGATGTCAGTAATAGACAATCCCTGGTAGTAAATAATGTCGAGCATAGTGAATATACAAATGAATATGCAAATGGGGCAAAGGAAGATATTGATGCAAACTTTAATGATAAGGATGAAGGATTTCAGCCCAAACCTTTTATAGATTTAAATAATAGATTTGAGTGTCTTAATACTATACCATCTGATGCTCTGGCGGTATTATCCAATTGTGAATTACATGAAGACCCTGGCCAATTATTAAACGCACCTGTGGCCCTCAGAAAAGGGGATAATTCATATGCCCCCTCAAAAACACCTGATTCCAATGAAGTAGTTAGCAGTAAATTTAGTACTTCCAATAAAGAACTAGGGGACTCTTGTAAAGAAATCCCAATTGAGCCCATAAGTACTATTGGTACTGCCAAAATAAGGGAACCAAGAGAGTCTAATCCCATGGAACGAGATATTTTGATTATCGGAGATTCAATTATAAGGGGCATTGATACTTTAGTGTGTTCTAATAGAAAAGCACATACCACAGTTAGTTCACTGTCTGGAGCTAAACTACATGATGTTGTGGGCTTGATGGAGGGACTATACGAAAACACAATTGCACCCTTGGTTATCCTTCATGTGGGGGCAAATGATGTAGAGAAAACAAACTGGCATTGTATGCTACGGGATTATAAGTATATCGTCGATTCAGTTATAAATCATGGAGGAGAAATTATCATATCTGGTATTCTTCCTATGTACGGCATTAATGACTATAAAAATAGACAGATTGTTGACATTAACTCCAAAATTAGGCAATTTTGTGTCGAATCAGGGGTTGGTTTTATGGATAATGCACGAACATTTAGCAGAAGTTCCTTATTTAAAAAGGATGGAATTCACTTAAATTATGCAGGGGTATGGGTCATGAGTAAAAAAGTTTTGGAGGTCATGAGGTTTCATTTAAACTGGTATGGGGGGGCACAGTTGAAAGTAACGTAATAGGTTCCTTATCAGCTACTCAAAATACCCCTGGATGGAAAGTAATTTTATTAAATGCCCCCAGTTTACAGAACAAATATGATGAGTTCAACATCTTGCTACATAAAAATAAAATTCACATTGCCCTCATTACTGAGACATGGTGGAATGAAAATGATAGTTGGGAAAAAGAAATTGAAGGCTATAAGCTGTATTCCCATTGTAGAAAATATAGAAAGGGAGGGGGGTGGCAATTTATATTCATGAAGATATACCTTCAGAAACTATAAAATGGGAAACAGGTAAACTTGAACTCCTATGGGTTAAACTGTTACCCAATAATAGTCCCAAAATTATTATGGGACTTTTATATAGGCCCCCATCCATGTCACAGGAAGATGATAAGGCCATGTTGGATATTTTTGGGAACCTTGATCCTACTGATAGGTTATTGATTACTGGGGACTTTAACTTACCCAATATAGATTGGGGTAAAGGTCTAGGCTCATCTCCTTTTGAGAGGCAGTTTATTGATGTTATGGATCATGGGGGATTTAAACAGATGGTACTTAACAATACAAGGGCAATAATATTCTGGATTTGTTGTTTACTAATATGGGTGAGACAATCAACTCAGTTGAAATAAGTGTACCTCTGGAAATAGCGATCACAGTTCAGTTTTATTTAATATAAGTGAATCCCAAATGTCCAAACCCACTGGTACAACCATAATGTACAACTTTGGTAAGGCAGAATTTCATAAAATGAAAATAAAATTAAGTTGCTGGGATTGGGAAACTGATTTTGTTAATAAATCTATACATGATATGTGGGAATCCCTTAAAACTAAAATTGATAGCTTAACTACAAAGTTTATCCCCATTATTAAAAAATACAATAGTATCAGGTCTTTGAAACCTATTTGGCTTTCACCTAAAATAAAAAAAATAATTAATAAGAAGAATAGATTATATAAAAAAACAAAATTATCTAAATCACCAAGAATTCATGCTGAATACAAAGAATGCCTTAGGAAAATAAAAATTAATATCAGGAAAGCCAAAGCCCAATGTGAGGTCAACCTTGCAGATAAGGTAAAGGATAATAAAAAATCCTTTTTCATTTATTAATAATAAACAGAGGAGGCCCCCAGTAATATAGGACCGTTTACTACTGAGTCAGGACTTATTTCTTCTAACCAACAAATGGCTACCATCCAGAACCATTATTTTTGTTCAGTATATAATACCACTGATGCAGATTTATATGAATCTATAAGATCACCAGTACCAGGGTCAATTATTTTAATCCCAATACCATATATAAACAATTGGCTAGCCTGATGTCAATAAATCCCCAGGACCAGATGGAATGCACCTAAGGATACTGAAGGAGTTGGCAGTGGAATTGGCTCAACCTATAACTTATCTTTTCCAAGTATCTATGGATATGGGATTGGTCCCTAGGGATTGGAAACTGGCTAGTGTTGTCCCTATCCTAAAAAAAGGGTCTAGAACTTTGCCTGAAAACTTTAGACCAATCAGCCTAACTTCAGTACTGGGTAAGATAATGGAGGGATTAATCAAGGAAATTATAATAGAACATCAGGAGAGACAAGATATAATTGACCATAAACAACATGGATTCACCAAAAACAGATCATGTCAGACAAATTTATTGTCTTTCTACGAAAATGTGAATCGAGAAATGGATGTGGGAAATTCTGTGGATGTAGTTTTTCTTGATTTCGCCAAGGCTTTTGATAAACTACCCCACAATGGCTTACTGTCAGTCTTGGAAGCCATTAATTTGCCTAGTAATATCTGTAAATGGGTTTCAAATTGGATTCAGGAAAGAAGGCAGAGAGTGGTTATTAATGGAGAATATTCTGATTGGGTTCCTGTGACTAGTGGGGTCCCCCAAGGCTCTGTTTTGGGCCCTTGTCTATTTAATATATACATCACTTCATTAGCAATGAGTAATAACAACATTTGGATGTACAAATTTGCAGATGACTGTAGATTGGGTTTAGTGGTTAATGATGTTCAACAAAAAGTTACCCTACAGCAAGCCTTGGATTTAATTTACAATTGGACATTCTTAAATCAGTTAGAATTAAACAAAAACAAATGTAAGGTAATGCACTTTGGTAAGAATAATAAGAGAGATTATATATTTTAGATAATAACACCTTGGGAGAAGCAACAGAGGAAAGGGATTTGGGTATTACAGTTACTAATGATATGAAATTTAGATTACACCGTAGGAACCAAATTAGGAAAGCAATCCATAACCTAAATTGCATTCTCAAACATATTGTAAGTAGGGATAGAATGGTATTGATCCCACTTTACAGTGCATTGGTGAGACCTCACCTCGAATATTGTGCTCAGGTTTGGTCTCCCCAAAATAAGGCAGATATTTTATCAATAGAAGGGGTTCAGAGAAAACTGACTAAGCATATAAAAGGATTAAAAAACCAAAATTACTATGAACGATTACTCAGTCTAAACCTTTATTCATTATCCTATCGTAGGCTAAGGGGTGATCTGTGTTTTTTATTTAAAAACATGATTGATGTAGATTTAATGAGAGAAATGGGGCTCACAAGAAACCTTGGAAGAACTAGTACTAGGAAACATGCCAAACAACTATATCAGCATGCATGGGAGCACAATTTTCGAAAACAATGGTATAGTTGCAGAGTTGTGGGGGTTTGTAATACCTTGCCAATAGAACTGGTAGATAGTATTACTATGACGGGATTTAAGAATGGGATTGACCATCATTTTGGTAATAGAACATTTTTAATCTAATTATGTTTGGCAAGCCTTATAAGGTAGTACACTATCTTCTGGCTTGTAATTACCTATGATGATACCTATGATGATAGAGCCAGTTTATGTCTTGAGAACCAGTTTTCAGCAGCAGAGAAAGCAAGCTGTAGGTTGTGAAGTAAGGGTTGTGGGTCCTTATGAGGGGGTGAGAAGCACAGCATCATTGGCATAGAGGATAATTTGTTCTGGGCAAGACAGTAGAAGGGAGTTAAGTGCTGTAGTTTCCACCCTAGTAGATGAACACCAACTGTGTAAATGCTGTAAAAGGTAGAAATAAAGCTAATTAAAAACAATGTAAGAAAACTACACAAAACATAAAATATACCAATTAACCATAGAAGACAACTTAATTTCCCTTCAGAAAAGGCTTGATTTCAATTCTATCATTTAATCCTGGTGGCTGCATAGCTTTCATGGAACAAATCCAATACTTTTCTCTTCTAAGCAACAAATTATCATAGTCCCACACCTCGTTTTGTGAGAAATGGCTTTTCTGTGGCCGTGAACATAAATTCATGTTCATGTCTATTCTTCACTTTCGACATATGCAAGGCTCACCTTCATTTTGTTCCCCCTCCAGTCCTGCCTCATTTTCATTTAGAAAGAAAGCCTGTTGACATCTAGTACAGTCTCAAATAAATCAAACTTCTTGGTGGGAGTAAATGAAAGTCCCCTGTTCAAAACATTAAGCTCTGTCTCATTTAACTGATAACTTGAAAATTTAACAACATTTACTGAAATCTCCCTCGACAACGTCTTCCTCTCCAGCCCCTGTTGTACTTGCTTCTTCCTAACTGGAAGGGGGGGCAAAATGAAGGTGAGCTAACTAATATACAAATGCAAGGAACTAATGATGTTACAAGGTTTAGACCACAGTCAGATTTTTGCCAACCTTTGTCAGCAGCCTTACAAATGTTTGTTAAATGCTGTGAAGAGGATTTAAATGTGCTAAATGAAATGACTGATTGGTATTTCTTTCACAATGTGAGCAAGAAAGAACAGGAGGCACTTAATGATGTGGGGAAAAATACAGCTATCATAATTAAAGACTGCTGACAAGGGTGGATCGATTGTGATTATGGATAGTGACAGATATGAAATGGAGATGTTAAAACAGTTAACTGATTAAAAATTGTATCAAAAGCTGAAAAATGATCCAGCTGATGCTTTTAAAAAACAAATTGATGGATATTTGTGTGGCATAAGAAATGAGGGGTTTATAACAAACCAAGTTTTGAATTTCCTTATGGTGCAGCACCCTACAAGGGCCACTTTCTATTGTTTGCCCAAAATTCATAAAGATTTGGTGAATCCTCTGGGGAGACCTATTGTTTCAGGCAACAATAGTTTAACAGAGCCCTTAGCAAAATATGTACACTCTTTTTTGACTGAGCAGGTGAGATAAATACCTTCCTTTATAAAAGACACGGGGGATATGTTAAGAATTTTACAAAATATAGAAATTGAGAGAGAGAGAGTATACTGGTGACATTAGATGTAGCCTCATTATATTCTAATATACCTCATGTAGAAGGTTTACAGGCACTTACATATTACTTAGAGAAATGATTAGTACAGGAACCCCCCACTGAGTTTCTAATACAACTAACCAGATTTGTGTTGGAATATAATACATTTTTTTACAAACAGAACTTTTTTCTGCAAAAAAGAGGGACAGTGATGGGCGCTAATTTGGCACCAAATTATGCAAATTTATTTATGGCCAAATGGGAGACAGAAATAATTTGAAGTGCCAGCAATCCCTATTTATAGAAAATCAACCTATATAAATGCTTTATAGATGACATTTTTATTATCTGGAAGGGCAGTGAAGAGGAACTGTTTGATTTTGTAAAGTATTTGGAGGGGAGTAATGAGAACTTATGTTTTAGTATAAGTTTCAGTAGAAAAGAAATACGTTTTTTAGACCTCGTAATATATAAGGGGGAAGGGGGTGGACTAGGTACTGATTTGTTCAGAAAAGGTACTGATAAAAATACACTGCTAGTGGCTAGTAGTAACCACCAACCACATGTTATGAGGGCTATTTCGAAGGGCCAGTATATTCGAACAAAAAGGAATTGTAGTAACCAGTTGAAGTTTGAAGAGAGAACAGCTAAGTTGACAGAGAGGCTGGAAGAGAGGTGATATCATAAGGAGAAGTTAGTGAGAACTATGGAAGAGGTCCAAATAATTCCTAGGGAGGAACTGCTCAAAGAGAAATGTCAGGGTGAAAAATGTGATCCCCAGCTTACCTTTGTTTCGACGTACAGTCCACAATCTAATCAGAGAACATCCATCGTCAGAAAACATTGTCATCTGGTCACTATGGACCAAAAGGTGAAACATATTAGTGCACAATTCCCTAGAATGGTATATTGGTGGGGGAAGAATATTAAAGATGAGATTTTGCATTCAGTCCAGCCAGTGCCAGATAAGCCTAGAAACTGGTTGACGGAGAGGATGGGTGGCAGTAATAAATGTGGGAAACTGTAAATTTTGCCCGATGGTAAGAACCACAAAATATTTTAGAAATCCAGCTACTAATAGGGTTGTAAGGGTTGGGGGTCCATTACCTGTAGTACAGTAGGGGTCATTTATATGGCAGCATGTAAGTGTGGAAGGTACTATATTGGTAAAAGAAAAAGACAATTTAAGATCTGGATAGGGGAACATGCAAGAACAATTATTAGTTTGGACCCCAAAATGCATTGACCTTGCATTATGTCGAAAGTGAAGAATAGACATGAACATGAATTTATGTCCACGGCCATAGAAAAGCCATTTCTCACAAAATGAGGTGGGGGACTATGATAATTTGTTGTTTAGAAGAGAACAGTATTGGATTTTTTTCCATGAAAGCTATGCAGCCACCAGGATTAAATTATATAATTGAAATCAAGCCTTTTCCGAAGGGAAATTACATTGTCTTATATGGTTAATTGGTGTCTTTTATGTTTTGTGTAGTTTTCTTACATTGTTTTTAATTGGCTTTATTTCTACCTTTTACAGCATTTACACAGTTGGTGTTCTCCTACCAGGGTGGAGACTACAGCACCTAACATACATCTAACATGTTGGGAGAAGTTATTTTGAATCTATCATTAAGGGACTTGTGCAATTTGTTACTGGTGCTCTATGAAGTATAGTTGGCACAGTATCATTCTATCTTTTGTATATTTTTGAATTCTGTAATAAATATTGTATAGATTAGTTATGTTTTAGTGGTGGTTGATTAAAATGGATGTAGTTTGTTGTATATTTATACATTTTTATACTGTTGAGGACTGTTTGTTCAATATATGTAACAGTAATGGACGATGTCTCTTTAAGAGACTGGTAGATAAGGTGGAATTGGGGAGCTAATGGTCATCCTTTGAGAAAGTACTGATCACAGTACAAAATGCCTCAGGTGACCTTAGGAGGCGGACCCCCTCCAGTTTGCCGCTGCAAGTTATGAGCTGAATGTTGGCCTCAGCTGGGCCTGCTTTCTTAACTTTGATATGCTGAATTTTGGACTTGGATATGGACTTTTAGACTTGTACTCACATTTTCATTCAAAGGATTCTTTCTGTACAGTGAGTAAACTGTGATTCCTGTTTGAAAATATTGTGTGGTGGATATACATTATTAAAGTTGTACACACGGTGGAATCCAATCAGTGTCCATTCCTGATTTGTTGAGCCTACACATTATGTGTGCCTTTATGTGAGTGCTGGCTACCAAAATATTATTGCTTTTATATTTATTTTTAGCCTGGCATCACCGTTTCCCAGGTACGGTCATTCCATACAAATTCCTGTAGTTTGTTATCTATTTTTACCCACATTTCATTCAAATTGTGGTCTAGTAACTCTTCAGTCCAATCCCAATTCCTGCAGTACTTTCCTTATTTTCATAGAATTCGCCTTGTCATAATTGTGTGTTTTTGTTTTCCCCACTGTTTTGTCATGCTTTACCTTCAGGGAGTAGCTGACCACGTTGTAGTCACTGTTCCATAATGGCTGGATTGTTTCAACATTTTCAACCATACCCTCCCTGTTACTCAGAATCAGATCCAAGATGTGATTTTCTTTTGTTGGTTGTTGTACACATTGTTGTAACCCATTACTGTTACTATTGTCACTATTGGTAAGGAGCAAAATTGGCATCTGCCCATACATGCTCCTGTATTTTACTGATAATAGTGTAGTTCCATACCACATTGAATAAGATTATCAAGACCTTTTTTAAATATGTCTCTGTTACCACTCTGAACCAGACTTTCGGGTAAGCTAATCCACAAATTCACCACTCTCTCAGTAAAGAAAAATTTCCCTTTGTTTGTTTTAAATCTATTACCCTGTACTTGCAATAAGTGACCTCTAGTATGTGAATTTTTTTTTGTTTGTTTAATGCCTAGTTCCTCTCTAAGTATGTCATTCTTGATAATATCAAAATATAAGATTAGGTCCCCTCGTGTTCTTCTCTCTTCCAAGGTGTATAAACCTAATCTTCCAGTTCTTTCTTTATATGTAAGAGTTTTGACATTAATCTGTCATATCTCTAGAAATATTTTGTCAGTATTACTTTTCCCCTGATGACTATTCCAGTCAATATTTGGTAAGTTAAAATCCCCAGTTATAATGCAATTTTCTTTACAGGTCATATCTTCAATCTATTCCAGAAAGAGTTTATTTCCAGCTTCCGACAGACCGGGTGACCAGTAACAGACAACCACTGTGAATGTTTCATTTTTTTAGCTGAAACTTAACCCATATTTGTTCAGGGCTTATCGTGTCTAGGTTTTCTTTCTTTTGTAGAACTGCTTTTAGATGGTTAGAGACGTATAGTCCCACAACCCCACCAGCCTTATTTGTTCTTGGTTTTTCAAATAAGTCATAATCCTGGATCTCGTTCCCCAGTCATCTTTTCTACTCCAGGTTTCTGTTATACCACATACATCAACACTTTCTCTCAGAAGTATATATTTAAGTTCATCATACTTATTCCTGATATTTCTGTCATTTGTGAGCAGGCGTTTTATTTCACTTTTCTTTACTGGTTTGGTCGTAACTGTGGTATGTTCAGAGTTCACAGCCACAGTACCTACACTATCCACTACTGAATCACAGGTTGGGTGCTTGTGCCCTGCCAAGAACTTCCTGCAGCTGCTGGGGTGTGTGGCATCCTCCACCAGTGTGACGTGTTGTGCTTTCTGGCAGATGCACCACCTGCAGTGGGAGTTGGACTGGCAGTGATACCAGTACCTAGGTCACCTGGACCTGCCAGTCGTAGTGACCTAGCCAGTGTGAAATGCCATCCATTGATGTGTGGACCCACAACATCTGGAGGAGGGAATCCCATTTGTCAACCCAGAACCATCCATCATGCTCAGGACAAATGCATCTCTAGTGTGGTTGGGAGCACACCTGGGAGACCACAAAGCCCATTGGCTCTGATCACCCTGTGAGTCCTGTCACCACACCAACCTGCTGCAGCCTGTGTGGTACATCTGGCGCTAACAGAATTTGCTCTGTTGTTCAGGTCTAGATGGACAACATGACCACCATGTTCTACCTGAGCATGTAAGGCAGATGCCCTCCATTCCATTGTGTTAGGAGGCTGTTCACATCTAAACAGTTATGCATAGTCTAGGTGCAGATCTTCTGTCGATCCAAGTCATGGAACAAAACAATCAGCTGGTGGACATTCTCATCCAGGTTGCAGAGGCGTTGCATGAGTGATTCCTGAATCAGAAGGTGCTAGACCACCTGTTCTCACAGTGGGGCACTCTTCTGGAGAATCTGTTCACCTTGTAGGAGAACACCAAACTGAGGCTGTGTTGTTCCCCCCGTCCGGGACTCTCCTCCTGTACGTCTTTTGACAGGCTGTCTCATGGGTGCTGTCAGGGTTGCTCATGAGCTGTGAGGTAGCTTAGATGATTATATATATATATACACACACACACAGTACAATCTGTTAGGCCATTATTTATTTTATTTTTTTTTACTTCCTAAATAGATGTGGGTCCCAGGGATGCAAAAACCTTTGTTGTTTAGTTATTAGAAAAATAGGTGTTATCAACAGCATGGGTTCTTGGAGACTGAATAGCAGAGGGTGCTTCCAGCATACATTCCTAAAGACAGGACCTCAGAGAGAACTGGTGCCCTGACAAATCTCAAAGGGGCTGAAAAATGCATTTTCACATGTCACTCCCTTAAAGGCAGTCTCAGACAGACCAGGGGAAGTCTACTTTTGAATGATTCAGTTTTTTTAAAACATTTTATTTATTGTTTTCTCTTATTTCAATACAAGAAATACATCCATTTAGGAAACTAACCAGTACATAGGCATGTAAATTGATGGGGCAAAATGACATTTTATACAAAAGAAGATAATCATATTCTTCAAACTGTGGTACATCATCGGGGCTAACATCAAAGTGAGTAAAATATTTTCAAAAATATTATAGATTGAGACATCAGTGTCAACCAATCAGAGCATTCCCCTTCACTGCTGGTGAGATACTCTTATACTGTGTAAAGAGTGTCTCATACACAGGCGCCCTGGAAACTGGCATCTTCGGGCAGTGTTGGAATTATACTTTTTGAGCTTTGGAAGCTAGGGGGGGCCTGTAAGAGTGCTGTCTTTAAACTGAGCCCCCCCTTTTACCATTATACATCAAAGGCAGTGATGCATGAGCTACCAGGGTTCACTTTAGAGCTAAGGGGGGCCAAACTCTGGCAAGCCCCCCTGTAACTCCAACACTGACTTCAGGGGAGGATTTTGATCAACAATACATCCTCCCAGACCACTCTTACAGTTGTAAGAGTGGTGCCATATTCTGAAAGTATCAGATCTGCTCACCTTTGGTTTGTGGTTCTCATACCCTAAGAACAGGGCTCCAGATAAGGAGTGTACAGGCTTCATTTACACATGTAAGAATGATAAAAATGGGTCTCTATGAAGCTTACATCATATTAAAAATGCATGTGGTATTTGTGAATGTGCTTGATTTGCTCCGTGTCTGGCCCAGTCATTGTTTATGTACCCCCACCCAACCTCACCTTGTGCCTGTGGGTCCTTTGCCAGGGCCCGCTGTTTTTTCAGTTGTCACTTTGCCCACCACCCTGCTTTCCAGCCCGATGACTGAACTGTACCAGTCTAAAAAAGTGACTGCGTGCCTGCAGCCTTGCTTTGTGGTCCTGACATGCTCACTTCTGCAGAAACATGCATGCACATCACCAGTTGTGTGGGGAAAGGTGGGAGTGAGTGAGTCTCAGTAAAGCAGGCCAGTAATTGTGGGCAGGCAGGTGAAGTGCTGTGATTCCCGAAGCAGTACCAGTCCACAGTGAAGCAGCAGCAAAAGTGCGGTGCACAGCAAAAGGGCAGCGCAGCCTAGAGAGTGGATGTCACCAAGGCAGTTTATTTTTTTTGAAGGTCGATGGATCATAAGGTAATTATCTTTTGTGTGATGGTCAAGGCCCCCATGTCAGATAGGAAAGCGGGAGCAAATGATAGCACAGAAAGGTATCGGAGGAAACTAAATGGATCAATGGAAAAGAAAAAAAATGTTTAAAGAAAGAAAAATAGACAAAAAGATAGATGGGCATGAGATGAGTGAAACCAAATTTCAAGGAGTACATTATTACTAAACAACATTAACAAAAAAGTAAAATTTCTACAAAGGATGTTTAATTTCGTACACATCTAAATTTGGTTTTACACACCTCACTTTTATAGTGCTGAGTAAATTACTCACTTGGTAAAATTTTATCTGGAGCCCTGCCTAAGAATGCACATAAAACAACTTTTGCAACTGTAAATGTAGTCTTGGAGGTATAAATATACAAATCAAGTCCTGTATGCTGATTGAAATGGCCCATGAGTGGCACAGCTTGTCCATCAGAAACCAAGTTCACTGAAAACAATGTCCAGGGTCCCGGTCCCGTGTAAGGAAAGTTTGTGCAATGCTCAGTCTCGAGAAACTAGTTCCAATTCCAAAATACTAGGCATCAATCTGCAAGATTGAAAACTGTGTATTTAAAGCCTAAAGGTTTCATAGATACAGACATTAAACAATTACAGTCCCCAACGCTTATATTGGGCACATTTGTGTAAGGTAGTTTTGCCCGGAATAGACAGCGGATGATAAAACTGCAAAAGCAACAGAGTCAGGGGAGAAACAGTACAGCAATGGACCCCCACACTGAGACTGGACCAGTCCCTGTGAGACTTACTCAAGTAAGTGAAAAATACTCCTCAGTCCCTTGTCACTTACTGGCAGCAACACAGAAGTGTTTCTGTCTCTGTACTGTCTGCTCTGCCGACTGTCCTGCCAGTACTGTGTTCACGTCCACCTGCCTCTCAGCCTGCCCTGCTGTTGCGCCTAGTGTTGCTGCTATACGCTCACTGTCTCTGGTCCCTCGCTTCATTTCTGGTGTCTGTGACCATCCTCTGGTTCCTCCACTTCAAATTCCTAAGTCATGTTGGTTACTGCTTGGTTCCTTTGAATCTCTCTCCACTCGGACAGACATCTCCATCTCTAACAGTGGTGCTACAACCTCCCGACAACTGGCCACATTTTTTTTTATATCGACAAGAGAGACGCACCACTAAATCCCTTTTAAGTATTTAATTTCAACTAAATTACAACAAATACAATATAACTTATTACATCGCACCTATTGCACTCCAACAAAACTTAACAAGATGAACCCAGCAATAAAACATGAATGTCCCAGATGTCACGGTTCTCCGGCAGACCTTTCTCACATGTTTGTCAGTTGCCCAAGTTTGAATCAACTCTGGTAAGATATCTTTCGGGTGACATATCTTGTTACAGGTATTAAGCCTAGCATCAATCCTGAATTTATTTTTTTGGACACTATACTAAAAGCTATTTACCAGCACCACAGCAAACTTTCGTGCATATATCCCCTCATACTTGCCAATAAATTGGTTCTAATTAACTGGAAAAGTTCTACATCCCCAATGTTTATAAGCGGAAGAACATGATGGTGGATGTGGCCAAGATTGAGCAAATCCATTACTGTATATGAACCAGACATCAAGTCTGGGAAAAGATATGGTTACTTTTAGAAAAAAAAATTGTAAGGATGAGATGTTAAACCGAGGTCCCATCTGCCTGGATTGGTGGTAGTTCAGGTGGATGTTAAAGATCCCATGGCATTTATTGAAAAAGAGTAGGGGAATTTCTCCGGTGTCCTGGCCAAATTTCCCTCATTCACTAAAAAATTACCACCAACAGCTTAGTCTGGTTTAAGGTCAGTTGGCATTCATCTGTATCCCCCTCCCCTGGGTTGTGCCTGAAAATAGGCAGGATTTGTCTAGTGCACTTACCCGGTCAATAAAAACTAAATAAATAAATACATATTTTATGTACCCTCCTACTGCTTGATTGAAATGAGTTGTACTGTACTTAATGTATCTCTGTGACTTCTCTGTAACCTCTGATTTTAATTGCATTAATAAAAAAAAAAAGACAGCCACACCACTAATGAGGGCAGCCTGGTGGAAACAAGACACTGTAATTAGTGTCATTCACACCTACTGGCAGATTCATTTAATACCCGCTGATAGTGTTACTTCGGTCAACTCTGCTCGAAATAGGCTGCGGTTCTAAGATGTTATCACCAGTGATTTTACTTTTATCATCTATGGAAGTGACAAATGGCAAACAGAAAATGCCCAAAATAACCAATTGCCCAGGATACCCAAGGGTGGTATAAGTGGAGTGGACTTTACTATTAAAATAAATGAGTCAGGGAACTCTTGATAATGAAATACCCATTAAATGAATACTCGACTAACCCAACAGTGCAGAATGGTAACAATTACCTATAGCAAGTAACATATGTGAAAGGTGAGGTGAAACTTCATCTCTCTGGGCAAGAACACATGCTTCTAGGGATATGGATATGGTGTACTTAACCACACTTCTGGCAGAATCTTTTCCCTTTAAGAACAGCTGGAAGGTCTTCAAGCTGGCTCCTTCCACCCACCTGGGTGGTATCCTCCTTGACATCACCCCATGACATCAGATCTTCCTTTCTGCTAGAAGCATCATGTTCCCTCCATCACAGCTCCATGCTAGGTATAGGCCCTAACTTTTCACAACAACTTCTCAGTCTTTTAAGTTTTGCACTTTAAACTTGTACTTTCGTAAAATGGAATCAGGAGACCCGAAATCCAGTCCCGGCTTCAAAACATGCTAGTGCGGCCAGAAATAGTTGAATATGAACCTGCACACCATGTGCATCTGCTGTTTAGGTCAGCAGCATGATCCACAGGCTCAATGTGCTGCACCTTTCATCCCTCCACTTTGGAGGACCGTTACACTTGCCTCATCTTGGGCCATCCAGACAAACGGGTTCCCCCAGTTAATTCTAAGAAAGCTTGCAAGGCGGTTTCCACAGCAGCGGACTCGGATGTGCAACTTGTTGCCTTCGAGGATACAGCAGCCTAGGCCACAGTGGGTGCATTGCCCGTTGTCCACCCTGGTCCCTATGAGGTTTGGCGCCTTGTTTACTGGAGCATTTCAGGACTTTTGTCAGTCCCTTCCAACTCCCAGGGAGGGCCCTTCCTGGGGATCTAAATCCTCGAAACTTTCAAAATGGGACTTCAAGAGTAGGAAGTCCAATCTCAGGTCGTGGGACCGTGAGCACTCTTGGACCTCAGATTCCTGTGCTTCTGTGAGCTCGACGACTGTTGAGCCCTTGGCTTTCAGCCAATGCTTCTGTCCAGGCCGCTGGCTCCATGGAATCCCCATCAGGCTTGCCGGCTGAGACGCATGTTGACCAATCTGTCGAGAGTTTTCTCAACCTGGTCGACCCGTTGTTGCAGGACGAGGGGGATGATTCCCTTTCCAGGACCCTGGTCCTGCCTGATCTCTCCCAGGGTGGGCAGGCTCAGCACACTGAGCCAGACCCTCCTCCTAGGGAGCCCAACCTTTTGTAGTTTCCCAAGCATCTCTCACCTGTCCCCCTCTCTCCTCACCGACCAGTACCCTAGCAGTCGAGGGCCAGGTTGAGGTCTCGTAGCTTGAGGCTGAGCAATTCCCGACATGATCGTGGGTCTCACTGTCAGCACCTGAGCAAGCGACACTGCAGATACTCCTCCTCCTGCTGTTCCTCCTCGGGAGAGGAATGGCTTGGCCATACAATATGGCGCCATTATGAGAAATTCATGTGGCAACACTGGCTTTTAGGCACTGGCTGCATGCTGCAGCCCATGTTACTGCCCACTCTGGTGCTTCCATGGTTGCCACCCTCTTGGCCAATGCCAGACCTGCCAGTCCAGCCATAACCGGCGTCTTTACCCATTCTGGTGGAACCTCCTCCTCTGCAACATAAGGAGGGACCTCCCCCTAAGTGCCTGGCCACTGGGCTTCCCTGTCAGCTGTTGGTCACTGTCTTTCACAACCACAAATCTAGGAAAGTCTGTGGGGACATGGGGGCTCAGATGGTTTTTGAGGAGTCTTCGGACTCAGAAGACTCCTTAATGCACTATCACCAGACCCTGGGCTTCGACCGCAAGTCTGGGGAGGATCTTTCCTCAGAGCAAGGACCCACCTTCTTCGGGGTCTTGCGCCGCTTGATCTCTTAATCCATGGGTGTCCTGCTGGAGCCTGTCCAGAAGCAGGCTAAGTACCACTTAACAGAGATCCTCGACAGGAATGATTCTCCAGGGGTCATCTTCCCTGTAGCGGAGGCCATACTTTACTCTGCTATAGAGCTGTGGCAGCATCCTGACTCCTGCCCTCCACCTTCGGACCCTATGGTCTACAAATATGTGGTGCCTACGGGGTCCTTGTTGGGATTCACTGAACACCCTTCAGGGTATGGCTGCGGATATTGACTTTCACAGCCAATACCCAGCACAAGCTGGCAGATGTTCCCTTTTTGGGCATCAACTTGTTCGGGCCGAGCATGGATGGCCATCTCACTTGCAGTGAGAAGTCCAGCGCCACCCTGAACTCCATTACATCCACCCAGAAGGCCTCTTAAGAGCCAGAAACCAAGGAAGAAGTCCTTTCAGTTTCTGTTTTGGCCCTTTCCTGCTCTTGTGGCCAGACTACCTCAGCCCCCAACAGGGCAAAAGCAGGCTTGGCGGCC
Organism: Neoceratodus forsteri; assembly: GCA_016271365.2. NCBI lineage: Eukaryota > Metazoa > Chordata > Ceratodontiformes > Ceratodontidae > Neoceratodus > Neoceratodus forsteri. The sequence goes on along the minus strand of JADMNL010000027.1, from coordinate 76,314,992 downwards.
TCAGCAAAAGCAAGCCTCCTCCACTGCCAAGAAGTCCAGAGGGTGAGGGTCAGCTGCTTCCTCAGCCAGCCCCACCACCGCTTCCAAGCCTGCTCAGTGACTGGTTGGGGGGGTGCCCCACCTTGCCCATCTTGCCTGCCCCTGGCCTGTCCATGGGGGCCGGCTCCTCCACTTCACTTCCACCTGGTCCACCATCACTATGGACTGGTGGGTGCTCGAGGTGGTCGGCCGAGGTCTGCTTCTGGAGTTCGAGGCTCTCCCGCCCAGCCAAGCCTGTGCCCCACAGGAGGACGTGGTGTTCATGGACATGTTGTCTGCCCTTTGGGAGGACATCTCTCAGCTTTTCTGGAAGAAGGCAGTGGTTTGCGTCCAGGATACCACAGCCGGCCCAGGATTTAACTCCAGATACTTTCTGATTCCAAAACAGACGGGGGGTTGGTGCCCCATACTGGATCTGCACAACCTCAACAAATACCCAAAGCCGTGCAAATTCTGGATGGTCACTCTGAATCAGATCATTCCATCCCTAGAACTGCACATGTGGTTCTGCTCTCTGGATCTCCAAGATGCCTTCCTTTACATCCCAATCCATTTGTCCCACTGGCGGTACCTTCGGTTCTGCTCTGCCGGGATGTTGTACGAGTTCTGGGCCATGCCGTTCGGCCTTTCCTCAGCTCCCAGGGTCTTCACCAAGTATATTGCAGTAGTGGCAGCCTTTCTGTGGTGCTGAAGTGTCTGGGTGTTACCCATATCTGGATGACTGGCGATCGCAGGTTCCTCCAGAGCCGAGGTGGAGTAGTGCAGGGACCTTACCCTCCAGACCTGCTCGGCCCTAGGCCTCCTAGTCAATGAGGCCAGGTTGGAACTCAGTCCATTGCAGGTCATCCAGTTCATCAGGATGGAGCTCAACTTCCTTTGGACCAAGGCCCAACTCCCGTCAGACAGAGCAGAGGATCTCCTTTGCTCTATCATTTCTGGTTGGGCAGTTGTGCCTTGCCTCTGGGACTTCCTGCACCTGCTGGGATACATGGCAGCTTGCACCAGTGTGGTCTGATGGGCAAGTTGGAGGATGCGCCCCCTGCAGTGAGAGCTGGTCCAGCAGTGGTCTCAGCACCTCAGTCACCTCGACCAGCTAGTCATGGTGATGCAGCTGACGTGGGATGCCATCCAGTGGTGGCTGGTCCCAGAACATCTCCAGGAAGGAGTCCCATTTGTCCACGAAGAGCTGAAAGTCACTCTCACAATGATGCCTCTCTGATGGGTTGGGGAGCCCATCTGGGGGACCACACAGAGACCACGGGCTCTGGACCCCATGGAGTCCCGATGTCACATCAGCCTGCTGGAGCTCCGGGCAGTGCATCTAGCACTGATGGCCTTTGCTCCACATATTCAAGGTCTGGTTGTTCAGGTCCAGACAGACAACAGGATGACCATGTACTACCTCAACAAGCAGGGGCGGGACACATTCCCTCCCATTGTGCCAGGAAGCCCTCCACATTTGGAACTTCATGTGCAGTCTGCATGCCGACCTTCTTGCGATTCATGTGGCAGGTGTGTCCAACCAGCTTGTGGATGCCCTCAGCCCTGCGGAGGTAGTCAGTTGCTTGTTCTCCATGTGGGGCGCTCACCAGGTTGACCTATTGCCTATTCTGTGCCCACCCCCCTCAGTGCGGAACACTGCTGAGGGATGCCTTTGTGAGGCCCTGGACCCCGGGCCTCATGTATGCCTTCCCTCCCTTTCCCCCTGAACTATAGGGTGCTGCTCAAGGTTCGGAGGGACAAGAAGCAGGTGATCTTGGTCGCGCCGCACTGGCTGCACCAGTATTGATACCTCAGTCTCCTCAGCTTCAGCGTCAGGCTCCCATCGTGACTGCCTCTCTGCCCAGTATTGCACCTGATAGCCTAGTTCCAATCTGTTGTCTGACATTCTGCAAATTTTTTAGCCATTATAACATTTTTCTGCTGTCTATAATTGCACTGATATTTGATAAGCCTAATTTGGCTCTTATGTGTGTGGCAGGCCATGAGTGAGGTAAACCCAGTGTACATCTTAATAATTTTTGAATCGGGATTATTAATTTATCAGGTTTATTACTTTCCCAGATGCTCTGTAAACTATCTGAGCTTAATACTTTGTTTTATTGCAGTTGTCAAAGGATAAATTGTAAGTCCGCCATAAACAGCATTGCATTTATTTAGTCCTTGCTTTGTTTGTTAAGCTGTCTCTAATACGAGGTTGAGATGTTGTGACCAAGTAATCAGAGGTGTAAAAATGATACCTAAATATGTGTATTCCTGCATTGATTTTAAGATATCATTGCCCAGATTACATTTGTATGTTTTGTTTCTGAATCCAAATGTCATTAGTTGGGATTTATTACTGTTTATTTTTAATGTTAACTTTTTAGTATATACATCTAGCAGTACTAGTTTCTTCCATAACCCAGATTTGGTTAATGATAAAAGTATAATGTCATCTGCATAGGCATGTGCTGGTATGCTACAACCATTTATTTTAGGAGAATCTGCATCCAGCTGTATAAGGGTGTTTAACAACCCATTTATGTATAAGGAGAGAAGTGGGGGGGCCAGCACACAGCCCTGCCTTACCCCTTTATTGTTTGGTATGATTATAATGTAAAATGTAGTGGTAGATGGCGGCCATGCTGGGCCAGCCATCTGATAGTCTGCACTAGCTGTTTGAGTATAAGCCATTTTTGGTTTTCGTTTTATTGTTTGAAGTGGTTTTTTTTTGCTTATTTTTATTTTGCGATGTTTGTTATTTATTAACTGAAGCAAATTGAAGTAAACTGCAATATCTCCATGGATGTTTGACCTTGTGCTCATTTTCTGCAAGCGGTTATTTGATTCTTTATTGCAAGCTGAGGCATTTAGTTTGCAGTGTTGCTGTCATTTGGGAGGAACTGAGCGCTGGAAGCAGAGCGAGTTTTGGACAGACGGATAGTTTGCCAGCTTGAGGAGCCATCTAAGGAGCCGGTTCTCAATCTTCAAGTGATTGTAGCCGAGAAACTTTCTGAATCTTTGGACAAGGGGCGAGGAGCCATTGATAAAGTAAGGAGCTGCGATGGTGTTTTTTTAACTTTTCGACCCCCTATAAATCAAGATCTGACTGAGGATTTGACTGGGGTAGATGTTGGGGGAAGGCCCGTAGCCATCTATCGGGAGGCCGCTGTCTTCCTGGCCATGCTCATATCTGGGGTAGGACACCTGCACCTGGCTGCCGATTAAGTCAGCGGGGGAGTGCAGTGTGTTCCTAAGGCATCTAGGGTCGGTCTAACAGCTGATCCTTTGCTTGTCTCTAGCCACTATTTTCGGGTTTGGTGGGGAGCAATGGCTTTCCTGGTGATATGGTAAAAGTCTTTTTGATTCCCTACTATCGTCTTTGGGCCTAGTCTTTGACTTTTTTTGTGGTTGGAAACCTACTAGATAATGGATTGATCGAGCTTGTGGAGTGATCTTTGGTGGGGCTACTAAAGACTGCTATCTGATCCTTGCTCGTGGATTTAAAATCAATGATTATAGCCCCCGGCCCTTTTCTTTCGTGATGGTCTGCTACATATGTGACTTGTGTCTTTGGATTGCATCGCTCAGCTGCTTTGTAATATTGTATATTCTGGAGGGGTGGTGAGAGTACCCTGCATTTTTTATTATATTACAAAATTACTGTTTTTCAGTTCCTACTATGTGAGAGGTGGTATTGGGACCGAGGACCTTTTGATTACCTGGAATTTCTTCTTCATACACCCTGAATTCTGGTTTGTTCATTGTTCCGAGGCTTTCGGTGGCTAGGGTTACCACCTATCCTGATTTTTGCAGGATAGTCCTGATTTGGGCAGCTGTATCCTGCAAAAAAAACGTGAAAAATACCACATGTCCTGATTTTATAGTAGAAAAAATATTTTCTAACTTTCCACTAAATGTTGCAGAAAACTACAATACCTTAACTAAAATACCTTAAAATGATAAGAAACAACAAAAGCAACTAAGAAACTAAAATACTTAAACAGATGAGGCATACTGATGAGTCCTGGTAGGACGAAACACGTGTCTATGTCTTCTGTTGGCACCCTTTGCAAACTGCGTGAGAGGCCGTTTGGCACCATGCATTTCTGCTTAAAGTTGAACCAGCATAATATTCTGTGGTGATTTGTATATGCAGCCCATAATGCTTTGCATTGTGGGGGCATGCGTGATTTTGTATTTCTTTGAAACTTAGTTTCCTGGACAAATGCCCTTTGGGGTAACCATTGCCTCAGTGCTTGCACACAGAGGTTCTTTGTCTTTTACATTGTTTTTTGTTTTAATTGGGTTCACCACAACATAACCCAGATAGACCATCTTAGGGTAACTGGTTCATTCCACTGGGGTGTCAAACAGATGAGGCATACTGATGAGTCCTGGTAGGATGAAACACGTGTCTATGTCTTCTGTTGGTACCCTTTGCAAACTGTGTGAGAGGCCTTTTGGCACCATGCATTTCTGCTTAAAGTTGAACCAGCATAATATTCTGTGGTGATTTGCATATGCAGCCCATGATGCTTTGCATTGTGGGGCTTGTGTGATTTTGTATTTCTTTGAAACTTGGCTTCCCGGCCAAATGCCTTTTGGGGTAAACATTGCCTCAGTGCTTGTGCACAGAGGTTCTTTGTCTTTTACATTGTTTTTTGTTTTAATTGGGTTCACCACAACATAACCCAGATAGACCATCTTAGGGTAGCTGGTTCATTCCACTGGGGGTGTCAAACAGATGAGGCATACTGATGAGTCCTGGTAGCATGAAACACGTGTCTGTGTCTTCTGTTGGCACCCTTTGCAAACTGTGTGAGAGGCCTTTTGGCACCATGCATTTCTGCTTAAAGTTGAACCAGCATAATCTGTGGTGATTTGCATATGCAGCCCATGATGCTTTGCATTGTGGGGGCATGTGTGATTTTATATTTCTATAATACTTAGCCTTAATTCTGATTATATAGAGAATTCTGTTACATTGGTCGAGGTTATGTACTGTCCTGTGAAAAATCATGTTTCAGTAAGAAATGTCCCAATTTGGGCTTCTTAAAAAGTGGTAACCCTATCGGTGGCCCTCCTTCCAGGAACCAGGAGAGACTAAGCTCTTACTGAGGATGTCTATCCAGACTATTGTGGTCATGGTCTGGGAAGGAGTGGGGGTCCTCTAGACTGCAAGTTCTTTTATTATTTTGTTTATTTTGGGAGGCACTGAGAGGGCCTTGTTTGACTGTGATATATACATTAAAGGCTGTGATGCAGCAGTGAGAGTGCTGCACTGTTTGGAGTCATTTAAGGAAGGAGCTGGTGAGAGCTCCCCTTTCCATTACAAAGTTAGGGGGTTGTGGAGTTTACCATAAATATTGGAAACATTGACTATTTTATGAGTCCCCATAAAAGGCAAAGGTGATTGGAAACACTGGATGGGGGTATATTGCCTTATTTAATACTAGGTTATTACGGATATATGTTGATCTTTGTTTTTGTTTTATAGATTTAATTTTATTTTATTTTTGGGTTGTGGTTGGGGGATTGGATGGGTTATTTTGAGGTGGGGTAGTTTGGGTTTTAAGTTACTGAGTTTGTGTGTGTGGAGCGTGTGGTGTAGAGTGTGTTTGTGGGTTGTGTTTTTTTTGGGGGGGAGGGTTTACGTAATAGGAGGAATGTGTCTGGGAAGGTATGAGGGCCTGGGGCAGGCTGGGATAGTGCATGGGGCATCCCAGCTGCATGATCTACGGCCTTTCTTCAGCCTCCCAGTGTCTATTAGTACAGCAAGACGCTGTTGGAATAGGGAGGAACCGTGTGATTCATTCGGGTTGGGGTGCCCCATGCACTGTGGTTGGTTGTAGGATCAAGGTAGTGGGGTATAGAAGGCGTCCTGGGATTAGACGGGTCCTAGAGAGAGACCAACATGTTTATTTCCCATCACCAGGGTTCCCACCAGACCGAGTGGGCAGGTAGCCAGAGGGGCTGCACTGTCCACCAAGTCCCTGGGGGTGGTGCTTTGCAATGCCAGATCGGCCAGAAACAAGACTGCAGTTATAGCGGACTTGGTTTCTTCGGCTGAGCTGGCTTGCATTACAGAGACCTAGATTGGTGATGTTGCTGGCCCAATTTTAGAGGCTGCCATCCTATTCGGATATACCGTAGTGCACTGCCTCAGAGTGGAACGCAGGGGTGGGGGTGGCCATCTGTTTTAGATCCGAGCTAGGCTTCACCCTGCACCCATTGAGAGCACCACATTCATTTGAATGTGTGGCCATCCATGAGGGTCTGGGCGCAGGTTGTCTGATTCTCCTGATTTACCGCCCCTCTGGGGCGGCAGGAGACTTTCTGCAGGGGATAGCCGATTTCGTCGTCGGGGAGACGTTGGAAGCCCCCAGATGTTTGGTGCTGGGGGACTTCAACGTTTGGGCCAACAACAAATTTTCTCGGCTTGGTTTTAATTTCCTCCAGATGATGTCATATTTGGGTCTTGCGAAGGGTGTTTCCTACGCAACTCATTAGGGTGGCCACATGTTGGATCTGGTGTTCTCACTGGGGCTTGAGATTAATAGTTTCAGGACTGATTGGGTCATTTGGTTTGATCATTGCAAGGTGAAGTTCTCATTCGGGGCCCCCCCCGATAGCCCTCCCCCTGCAGAGATGGTCAGCTATCGCCCTTTGAGGGGGTTGACCTCTGAGGGTTTTCTGGTGGTGGCTGACCTACCTAGTGTGGACAGTGCATGCGTTGGGGGTGTGTGTGGCAGTGGATGCCTATAATAAGGCACTGGCTGGTGCGCTCTACTCGTTTGCACCAGTCCGTGTATGACCCAGGTCTTCTCACTTGAGGTCCCCTTGGTATGATGGTGAGCTCAAGGTGATGAAGACCTTGGGTTGGAAATTAGAGCACTGCTGGTGGAAGTCTGGCCTGGAGGTAGACAAACTGGCCCTACGTGCGCACTATGGTGCATACCAGGGGGCAGTCAACCATAAGAAGGCAGAATTCCTGTCCAGGGAGATTGCTGCCAGGTGGAACCGACCAACTGTGCTCTTTCGGACTGTGGACAGGCTTCTCCATCCTTCCTGTCTACAGCCGGAGGTAACCTTTTCTAATGCATTGTGCGAGGAGTTTGCTCGGTTCTTCTCGGACAGGGTATCTGCCATCAGGCAGGGGGTTCCGCCAGTGGGCCAGAGTTTGGCCTACAGTGGTCACCATGGATGACTGGAGGGCACTCCACCTGGTTGGGGTGAGTTTAGACTGGTGGAGGTGGCTTAGGTCATTGAGATTGCTTCCAAGCTTCGGCACACCTTTTGCGAACTGGACTCGGTGCCAACTCGTTTCTTAATGAGATGTGTTGACTCTGTTGGCCCGGTGTTTGCCTTGATTGTCCAGTGTTCCCTGTCAGAGGGGGTCTTTCCCAATGTCTTAAAGTAGGCACTGGTGAGACCCCTTCTGAAAAAAACATTGTTGGACCCTGAGAGCAAGGCAAATCACCATCCCATCTCCAATCTTCCATTTTTGGGTAAAACTGTGGAGAAAGTGGTGGTGCTTCAGCTTGAGGAGCATATCGTGACCCATGATTTATACAATCCACTCCATTCTGGGGTTCATGCAAGGCATAGCTCAGAAACTGCACTAGTACAGATGCATAATGACCTCCTTAGGGCTAAAGATTGAGGGGAAGGGACAATTCTTGTTCTCCTCCTCGATCTCTCTTCAGTAGTTGACACAGTGGACCATCGAGTGTTACTTGACCACCTAAGAGAATTTTGCGGACTCGTCAGCACTGTCATTTGCTGCTTTGAGTCTTTTCTATCTAACAGGAGGCAGAGGGTAGTGATGGGGAATTCCTCCTAATCCCCTAGTCACCTGTCATGCGGAGTTCCCCAGGGTTCGGTCTTGTCACCGATGTTGTTTGCCATGTATATGTTGCCCCTGAGAGAGCTCATTAGGAAGTACAGTCTGGGTTTTCATTGTTATGCTGATGATACCCAGCTGTATCTTTCCTTTGCCTCGGAACATCTTGCACAGTGGAAGTGCTAAACAGCTGCCTTGCTGAGATCAATGACTGGATGGCTTCCAGCTGGTTGTGACTGAACCCCGATAAGATGGTGGTACTAGTGGTGGCGTTGAACAGAGGGTGTGACAGATTGGCCTCTGGTGCAGAGACAGGGCTTTTTCTTGGTTCTGTACCATTGAAGGCCTCCTCTAGGGTGCGGGATTTGGGCATTATTCTTGATAGCAGATTGACACTTGAGTCTCAGGTGGCATCCGTTGTCTGTACTAGTTTTTATCATCTGAGGAATGTCGCCAAGATAAAGCCCCTAGTTCCGCCACAGGACCTCCTCACCTTGGTGCATGCCTTTGTGATGTCCAGGCTTGACTACTGTAATGTACTCTATCTCGGGGTCTCTGGGGGTACCCTATGCCAACTGTAGCTGGTGCAGAATGCGGCAGCGAGGTTGTTGACAGGACAGCCTAATTATTGTCATATTACTCCGGTGCTGTGCCAACTGCACTGGCTGCCAGTTAGGTGGAGGGTCCTCTTTGAGGTGGGCTTGCTCACCTTTAAGGCCCTACATGGCCTGGCCCTGATTACCTGAAGGACCTCCTTACACCTGCTGTCTCGGTCCACTCCCTTCGCTTCTCCTCTAGGGGCCTCCTTGCGATTCTCAGGGCGAGGTTAAAAACAGCTGGCGACAGAGCATTTAGTGTTGCCGCCCCCGTCCTGTGGAATTCGCTCTCTCCAGCTGTTAGGGAGGCCCCTTCTGTGGAGGTATTTAAAGCCCGCCTCAAGGTCTTCTTGTATAATCAGGCCTTCCCAGACTGTGTCTTATAGTCCTTGCCTATTTTCAGAACCTTATGTTTAGGTTAGCCTTGGCTTTTTAGGTAGTAGCTGTTGCTGTTTAGGGTAATATTTATATAAAATGTTGTTTAATTGTTGAAATATTGTATGTTTATGTTTAATAGTGTGTTGTTACATATTTATTATGATGTGTAGTATGCATTTTTAATATGTTCGGTGCCCAGAGCCTCCAGGATGGGCGTCTCTTAAATAAAATTAGCCTTGCCTTTATTGACAGGAATGGTGCTTGAAAGTTCACCATCTCTGCCTAATCTTATTCTTGCCCATGTGTCAGTGTATAGACTGGAAATTATGTGTACTAGAGCCGGTTCTGTCCCATTTTGTAGCATAATGTTCCACATAGTTCCTCCGTCTATGGTATTGAATGCTGCCGTAAAGTCAAAGAGTTTTTGTTTTCTTATCCTCATATATTTTTCTCTTTGGTGTAATAGAACAAAATAATTATCTAATGTAGAGTAATTTGACCTGAACCCAGCCTGAAGTTCCTTGAAGCCTCCTTTTTTAATTCTTTTTTTTAAATATCTTTTTTATTAGAAGATTTTTGTTACACTTTGACAAGAGTACAGTACATACATTTCATTACATTGCCACGTATCTTCAGTTATTTTATATTATTGACAGTTTACATGTCATCCACATAGAGACCTAAATCATTAATATAATGGTCATATATATACATATATATATGTAACCCCTCACCCCTGCCTTTTTACCAAAATGACAGGTGGCATGCTGTTGAAGCTGACAGCAGTACCTGGTGGGGACCTGGGTTCGGGGAGGATGAGGTTATTCGGCACAGGGGGACCTAGGTTTGACTACTCTGCACAGGGGCACCCAAGTAAATCCAAACACAGGAAGCAATAACTGTAATGTCCAGAACCAGGAATGGGATTCTACAGTGTGGCTTTTATTCACAAACTAGCTGAACAAAACAAAGCATAGACAGACCCCCATGGGGCTACATTTCCTGGTAAAGCAGATTAGAGACTATAACGCGGTCCACTGGAAGAATGAACCAATTATACTGTTTTCAGGCTCTGGACCCACCAGGCACACAGTCCGGACTTGCACGCGCTTTGGGTACACAGCCCGATTGGCCCGGCTCCCCTGCCGGCCACTTGATTCACAGTCCATTGGAAGAATGAACCAGTTATCCTGTCGTGGCTTCCCACACCACTTAGAGTCTGCGACTCATAGAGAGATTTCTTCCTTACTTCTTATGACTCCCCATCTCACAAAGAGAATTCTTCTTTACACTTGTTGTGGCTCCCCACACCACTTAGAGTCTGCGACTCCTAGAGAGATTTTCCCTTTTGCAACCCCACGTCTGGGTACTTCCCTCATCACTGGCCAAGTGCACGAGGCAAAGTAGCAACCACAGCAGAAATCTGTAGAGGTGGACCTGGTTACTAAAGATGGCGGGGGGTTTTCCCACCTCCAGCTCTCACAGCCCATACCCAGCCATTTCCCTGGGAAAACTGAAACTTCTGAATGTAGATTAAAGGGTAGATGAACTGGCGCATCTCCTCTGCATATTACTTGAACTCACACAGCACTCTAGCATTTGACACTACTCCACTTGTTTGGCCTAGTCCTATAGGCTTCCCAAAATGTAGCTCAATTCCTAGATTCCCACACATGTCCCAGGTTGAAGAAAACATTTTTGCCCTCTCATGTTAGAGCAAACACTCGCCCTTTAGTTGCAGGTGCCCCACAGGCGAATCACAAATCTTCCAACTTTCCAAAACAAAGGCTGAACTGAGCTGGCAGCTTTTCTTCCTCTTGGCAGAATTAAGGGGATTGCCCCAGGAATCTGCATGGGGATCTTTACATCCCCCCCCCAGAGGGAGGTGGGCACTGAGACCCGAACAGCGGTCTCCACCACTTGAGCACACCTTACTTGCTCAAGACAAACTGGACACTGCCTCCTTCTTACTGAAGACAAAACTGGAACTCTGACTACTCTCCTTTGAAAACTCCCAACGTTCTATCTAACTCCCTTTGCTGCAGATTCCAGTGTGGCTTATGCAGCTGCGAAAGTTCTATTGGTGATGTCATCCCTTAGTCTCAGCTGAGACTGAGAACAGAGTGAGACAGTGTGAAACACATTTAACTGGAGTTTCACAAGCTGCCTTCCCTTCCTACCACTAGGTCTTACTGAGATTCTAGTAACCCCGTGTAACAAGGGGTTACACTCGCCCTTGGCCAGGAAAATGACTGTCCGCAGTCATTATTTACCCAGCCTTAGGCCATCCCATCCTATGTGCTACCTGTGGAGGGGGGTGATCAGGCCCCCTCCTACCATGTGCAAGCACAGGCAGGTAACACTAAGGGCCTAGAGGCCTGTAGCTGACATGTCAGCCTCTACACTATCCACTTACTATGGACACCTAGTGGCTCTGGTAGAACTATCCAGAGCATAGCCCTGATAGATCAGCACTGCGGTCCCCATGGCCACTGAGGAACCACAGCCTGTCTATCCCCCCTAACCCTCTAGGGAAAACCTATCTGCCTCTAACATAATATTCCCAAAACAAAAACAACCCAGGGACCTCCCCGACCTTGGGCAACCTGCAACCACACCATTAAAATACCAAATTACTGCCTCCTCCCTACCCCCACAACCACACCTGTGGAAGGAAAGGGTTAATACAGCAATAACCATAACAATAACACCACAGTACTTTAAATTTCTAAACAATAAAGCACTGATGAGGAACTCCGATGAGCCCCTCCTCCTCTTCTTGTCTTCTCTTCTGTCTTCCCAGGAACACCTGTAAGAAAAAGAAAGACAACACACACTTCTAATCTGCATACACAGTCTGCCTAAACCTCTACCATCAAAACACTGCATAATCCCAAAAAGATTTTTTTTTTTTAGAAAAAAGGTAGAAAAAACAGTATTTACATTAGATAACAACGACATTATTTACAATACACATTTGGGGGGATGGAGTGCCCGAAAAGTCCCAACTGGTGACCACAAGGCCTGAAGGCTAGTCCAATAAAGAGTCTCTCCTGGGCCGGAGCCCGGTGAAGCACAGTTCTAAACAGGCCAAAGTCCCGAAGGGGAGAGTCTTTGTGGACAGTTCACACATTTTTGAAGTCTGTAGTGTAGGGTGTGTACTGCAATGTCATAAAGATAGAAAAGTTCGGACTTACCAGCCACTTGTAGTACAATACTTGGCACCACCTGCACCTCTGTCGAAGACTCTCCCTGGCAGCATTTCTTCCGATACAGCTGGGTGGACATCTTTCGGGAACCACAGGAGGGCACATCTGGAAACAGCTGGGATGATGTCATCTCTGGAGACGGAACCTTAGAACAGGAACAAAAAGAAAACAGCTGGTCCGACGTCATCCGATTACCAGGTGATGAACAGGAAACAGCTGGGTTGGTGTCCTTTCTGGATCTGAAGTCATCTGCTGGGCCAGTTGATGGCTGCTGGACAGGACAGTACACTGTAGACTGATGAATGTGGGGCACCTGAGTCCTGGATATTCATATTGGCGGATCAATAAAGGCACTTCACAGTCTGGTGTGGCAGTATTGACTACCACTGCTCGGCTCTCCATTTTGTAGGCACAGGCACATTTGCTGAGAGGTCCTTGCACTGAGGCCAATAGTACCGGGAGTCAGAGGCTTGAATTATTACCCCGTCTGGGCACACATAATTCACACAGTGGGAGATTTCATGTCCCTCTCCGTCCACTATTCTCACTCTGTCCATATACAGTGTCCTGCCTCTCTTCCACTGGGTATACTTTTCGTGGAACAGTCTATTCTTTACATGCTTTTTGGTGCCAGGATGCACACTTTTCATGGCTTCATCCCAGATCCAGGATTTCCTGCAGTTCTCAATCTCCTCCCAGACTTTCCAAGGAAAGGTAGAAAAGGTCATACCATAGATCTCATTTGCCTTCCTATGAACCAGTCTCTCCTCTTTACTTGCTTTGGTCAATCTGAGACCACTAGTCTGGCTTGGGGGTGGCCAGTCCTGGTTCTGCCAGATACGCATCCTTAAGGAAATTAGAAACGGATCCCTGACTTCTTCCTCCTGCAAAGCCAGGGAAGTGGCATCACCACTTTCTTCCATACATTCCTCCGAGGCAAGATCTTGAGGCTGTGTACCCGTTCCTTTTTCACAAGGCCACATAGGTTCCCCCTCATCTTCCTCTTCACTGAGGATCTGAGCCCAGGAGTGAGCAGTCGTTCTCACCCCTGAGACTATCCACTCATCACTAGGCGCGGAGGTCGACACCTCCCACTCAAAGGCCTCCCGCATCTCATCTTCACCTAAGAGACTTGGGCTAGGCCCCCCTCGCCCAGGTGTCTATTGATGCTTTATCTGAACTTTCTTTCTGGGATCCAACACCCGAAACTTCAACTTCTGGTTCTGTCTCTAACTCTGCACCCTCTAGCTTTGTGCCACACTTCCCCAAGGGACCTTCCTCCACAGGCTCCGCCTGGTGCTGTGTGCTGCCAACTGCAGATTCCTGAATTTTTGTCCGTGTGGGAGCCAAATGGATTGGAGGCGCTTTATACAAGCCATATTTTTGCAGGCATCCAGCACAGTGAGGAATCATGAAGACGTCCCTTCCAGCTCCCAAGCATATTTGACATACACGCACTGGATAATTAGGATTCGCCACATCAGGAGGCAGTTGCCCTCCATAGCACCACTTTTCAATATCTCTCAGTCTATTTACTGCTGCTGTTACTGCAACCCGGGCATGATCCAGCTAACGAGCTGGTCCTGAGGCCATAACTGCAGAAAAACAAACAAAAGTTCACTGTAACTGAAAGTCCCATTTATTGAACACACTCTTTAACTGTAAAATGGCTCCTCTGCTGCTGTGTTTACTTTACTACCCCACCCTGTAATGGCGGCGGCAGCACTCCTGTGCATCAACATTTAGAATCTGGGTCAAGCCACTGTGCACCCGATTTACACAAGCTACTGATAACTTTTGCTCAAACTGCACAACTTGCTCTGAACTGGCTTTAAACACATTTACAGGATTTTCCTTGGACTTTTTACATGCTGGTAACATTTATTTTATTCACAGTCCCTTAAAGCTTCAGGTTTTTAGCACAGGATTGCCTGCTTTTACTAGTGCTGCACTTTTCTACAACCCACAGTCTCTCTCTGGCTGCAAACTTTAAACTGAGGCTAAATTCACTTCTATGCACACAGTCAATGGCTTAACAGACTTGCACTTACTGGCAGGACTTCACACAGTCGTTACTTGCAAAGCGACTACACTGCTGCACATACATTTTATATGGTATAGGCTGAAAATCACTGATTGAGCAGTTTCTTGAATGTTTACTTACTGTTGTCAGTAGCAATTTGCTGCGATGGGGAAAAACGGCCTGCAGACAGTTCTTGAAGGCCTCAGTATACAAACGGGCGGGCAGTCCTAGCGATCGTCTTCTTAACCACCACACTTGCAATTTTAACGATCGATTAACGGGTTGAGCCCGATTTTAAACTAAAAAGTCTATTTTTGAACTGTTTACAACGCTTTGAACACTCCGCGACGCTCCTCCACTGCCAGTACATGTACTCCACTCTCACTCCCTCTCGAATGCTGGGGCAGTCTCTCTAGAGCTGGCTGAGGGGTGGGACTAATTGCAGCCTGACCAACCACACGACGCCATGCAAATGAGCCTCTTCTTCCTAGCGAGGGCTCTTCTCCTCAAGGCGATCGTCGATCAGGCAAATTGAATGCAACTTTTTTTTTTCAACTGACTCCACGGCGGGAGCCCATTTCAGCCATATAACATAGCCATTTACTCTGCAGTCTCTCAATTCACTCAGAAAGCATTTCCAACGTCCAGAGCATAATTTTCCTTTTGCTACCCCTAGTCTTCCACACTTTCCTTCACAACAATTAATTTTTAAAAGCATTTCAAACGTCCAGGGCACAATTTTCCTGTTGCTACCCCTAGTCTTCCACACTTTTCTTTACAACAGTTCATTTTAAAAGCATTTCAAACGTCCAGGGCACAATTTTTCTGTTGCTACCCCTAGTCTTCCACACTTTTATTTACCACAGTTCATTTTTAAAGCAGGCAAAAATGCTGTAAACAATTTTGATGATGCAGGACAAGGGCACACTCTTTGGCTTTACAGCTCCTTGGTAAGCAGTTGGCATTTTTAAACAGCAGCACAAGATTCACAGCACACAGCAACACACACTAGGGAAATTGCTTCAGCTTTTGGGCTACCCACTGCCAGATAGCCAAAACGCTAGCCCCCTTGCTCAAGCACCTTCCTTCCCAAACAAAATCCAAAGCAGTGCCTCCATTTTTGTAACCCCTCACCCCTGCCTTTTTACCAAAATGACAGGTGGCATGCTGTTGAAGCTGACAGCAGTACCTGGTGGGGACCTGGGTTTGGGGAGGATGAGGTTACTCAGCACAGGGGGACCTATGTTTGACTACTCTGCATAGGGGCACCCAAGTAAGTCCGAACACAGGAAGCAATAACTGTAATGTCCAGAACCAGGAATGGGATTCTTCAGTGTGGCTTTTATTCACAAACTAGCTGAACAAAACAAAGCATAGATGGACCCCCATGGGGCTACATTTCCTGGTAATGCAGATTAGAAACTACAACGCGGACCACTGGAAGAATGAACCAATTATACTGTTTTCAGGCTCTGGACCCACCAGGCACACAGCCGGACTTACCTGGCGCTTTGGGTACACAGCCCGACTGGCCCGGCTCCCCTGCCGGCCACTTGATTCAGATCCATTGGAAGAATGAACCAGTTATCCTGTGGATCCCCATACCACTTAGGTCTGCGACTCCTAGAGATTTCTTCCTTACTTCTTATGACTCCCCATCTCACAAAGAGAATTCTTCTTTGCACTTGTTGTGGCTCCCCACACCACTTAGAGTCTCGGACTCCTAGAGATTTTCCTTTTGCAGCCCACATCTGGATACTTCCCTCATCACTGGCCAAGTGCATGAGGCAAAGTAGCAACTACACCAGAAATCCGTAGAGGTGGACCTGGTTACTAAAGATGGGGGGGTTTTCCCACCTCCAGCTCTCACAGCCCATACCCGGCCATTTCCCTGGGAAAACTGAAACTTCTGAATGTAGATTAAAGGGTAGATGAACTGGCGCATCTCCTCTGCATATTACTTGAACTCACACAGCACTCTAGCATTTGACACTACTCCACTTGTTTGGCCTAGTCCTATAGGCTTCCCAAAATGTAGCTCAATTCCTAGATTCTCACACATGTCCCAGGTTGAAGAAAACATTTTTGCCCTCTCATGTTAGAGCAAACACTCACCCTTTAGTTGCAGGTGCCCCACAGGCGAATCACAAATCTTCCAACTTTCCAAAACAAAGGCTGAACTGAGCTGGCAGCTTTTCTTCCTCTTGGCAGAATTAAGGGGATTGCCCCGGGAATCTGCATGGGGATCTTTACATCCCCACCCAGAGGGAGGGGGGCACTGAGACCTGAACAGCGGTCTCCACCACTTGAGCACACCTTACTTGCTCAAAACAAACTGGACACTGCCTCCTTCTTACTGAAGACAAAACTGGAACTCTGTCTACTCTCTTTTGAAAACTTCCAACGTTCTATCTAACTCCCTCTGCTGCAGATTCCAATGTGGCTTATGCAGCAGCGAAAGATCTATTGGTGATGTCATCCCTCAAGTCTCAGCTGAGACTGAGAACAGAGTGAGACAGTGTGAACCCCATTTAACTGGAGTTTCACAAGCTGCCTTCCCTGCCTACCACTAGGTCTTACTGGGATTCTAGTAACCCCGGGTAACAAGGGGTTACATATATATATATATTTTCTAATATTTTTTAAAGTCAGAGACCATTCAAATGGTAAAACTCCAGCTCCATTTTGTGTATATCTTTACTTTATTTTTTCCCCTTTTTTCTTAATTAGGACTCTCTAAAGTTAAGTTCTCTTTTGCATTACATTTCTATATATATATATATATATCCAGTCCTTCCCCCTAACTCCCCCTCCCCATGATTTAACTTAAAATTAAGCACAGAAATGTGGATCCACCAAATTTTAGTAGAGGACCCATTGCCTCCATCTCAACATGTATGCTGGAGTTTTATCTTGAATTTCAGCATTAAGGTTTTCCATAGCATACAAGTCAGACATGATAGATCTCCATTCTGATACTGTTGGAAATGTATTAGTTATCCATCTATGGGTAATGGACTTTTTGGCTGCCAAGAGACTAGAGGGCAGAAGGGTTTGTTCCCATGGCAGGAAATGGTCTGGAAAGATCCCCAGCAGTACCTGCTCAGCTGTTAATTCTACCACCTGTTCCAATAGTTTAGTTAGTTCTGTTTGTAGGGATAGCCAGAAGGGCATCAAACCAGGACATTGCCAGAATATGTGTCCCAGTGTCGCCCTCGGGCACCCACACTTATGCCAGCAAACTCCATATTCTTCTGGAAGGAATTTAAGCAGAACTGCTGGAGCTCTAAAAAAGGAACTACACTTCCATGCAAATTCCCTCCAAAATGGTAAATAAGTAATCTTTACCACACTCAAAGCTGATCCCCTCCATTCCTCCACAGTTATTTTGAGGTGGATATCTTGATTCCAATCCGGCAGTATAGATTTGGTAGATTCCTTTTCTTCATTTCTCAATTCCCTATATATTGTTCCTATTAAATGTTTACCCAAGTTCCCCTTTTTAGCGTCCGTAAATAATTTGTAAAGTTCCGGGATTGGATATGAGATCTTGAGTTGTATTATTCGGTTTTGGAATATATGGTTTCTAACCTGGAAATAACGGAATAAATCTGATCCACGAAGATTATATTGGGACTGTAGTTTGTCAAATGGGAGTATACCTTGGGGAGATAAAAACTGGAAAAAATGAGACAGACCTAGTCTTCTCCATTCCTGGAATGTGGACTCCATATATATGGATACGAATGAGTCATCTGATATTAATTTAATGTATTCATATATAGTACGGAGTGGGCCATTTTGTTTTGTGCATCTCCAGCATTTATAAATTTAAGCTGTAATACCCATAAAGGTTGTAGGAGACAGAGACCCCGCCTCTGAAGAGAGAAGAATTTTCTTAATATCAAATAGATCATTTAAGTGAAATTCAATATCTTTCCAAGGGTCCAATATGATTCCGTTAACCAGATCAACATTATTCTAAGAAATGATGCCTGAGAGTATAATTTAAAATCCAGAAGGTTAAATCCTCCCTGGGCTAGTGATAGTTTAAGTACAGCCAACCGTATCCTAGGACGCCCTTTACCCCAAATAAACATGGAGATTATTTTGTCCCATGATTTAAAATAATATGTTGCCGGGAAAGAGGGAATGTTCTGTATTAAATAAAGCAATCTAGGGAGCATGTTTATACAAACTATTTCTATTCATTGGTGGAAGGGAGTCAGGAAAGTGGACCATCTTTCCAAATCCATCTGGATAGTGTTCATGAGGGGCTCATAGTTTAAAATCTCCAGCACCTCTGGGTTGAGCGGGATATTAATTCCCAGATATTTTATTTTCTTTGCATGCCATTTAAAATAATATTATTTTTTTAAATATTGAGAAGGAATGAAATTGAAGGCCAAGATCTCTGTTTTTGTGGTGTTTAACTTAAAGCCCACCAATGTCTTATATTGCTTCAGTATTTGCCAGGCCTCCAGAATTGATTGGGATGGTGATAGTAGAGTTAACAAAATGTCATCAGCAAACATTTATTTTATATTCTTGCTGAGCTATTGGATTCCCTTCCACCAAGTCCAGGTTCCTTAATCTTGCTGCAAGGGGTAGCAAATATAGTGCAAATAAATAGGGTGATAAGGGGCATCCTTGTCTTGTGCCTCTACTTAATTTTATCGGAGGGGATAGATTTCCGTTTATTCGCACATAAGCCCCTGGGGATCTATATAGTTTGGTAAGGGAAAGAATAAAGGTGGCCGGAAAATTAAAGGCCTCCAGGGTCTTCCATAAAAATGGTAAATAGACTCTGTTGAAAGCCTTTTCGGCATCCAGTTGATAAAAACCAAGGACATTTCCCTTGTCTTTACATATTCCTGAAGTATTAGGGTCGTAATACAGGCATTATCCATAGTACTCCTATTCTTGATCTTTTTTAATTATTTGTTGTTGAAGTCTGTTTAATACTAATTTTGTAAAGATTTTTTGATTTGCATCTAGCAGACTGATTGGTCGATACATTTTTGGGTCAGTTATACTGCCCTTTTTATGAATCATTATGGCTCTGTACCTTTTACCTACTGCTGTCATTACAATTTGTATGGATTGCTTCTGCATTTGTTATACTATTGTTTCCTCCATTAATTGCTGCATCTGCTATTAAGGGGATACGTAATGGGCAGGCATACGACAGCAGTTTTATCAGTATGAGTGGCAAGTGAGCTCGGGGTCATCACAAGTGGCTCCACGAAGTGGAGTCATGAGTGATTTAACCCCGAGCTCGCTTGCCATGAGTGTGATTTAACTTAGCTCACTTGCCTTGAGTGTTGATAAAATCCACTAGCTTATGCCTCCCCATTACATATCCATTTTATATAATATGCTAGGCATACCTCTCAACTGTCCCTGATTTTCAGGGACATCCTTGATTTTGCCTCAGAATTTTCCTCTGTCCCTCATAAAATTTGTGTTTTTGTGACAGAACAGTGGGGACTGTAAGCACAAATAGAATTACAGGCTTGGTCTTCTTTGGAAAATGCATCTTACACTAATCCCCTTATTCTGTCAGCTTTCAGAATGAATAATACCAATTTTTAAGATGTGTCCCTGATTTGGGGTCTTTGTCCCTGATTTTTTTAAGCATTGTCCCTGATTTATGAGGAAAGAGATTGAGAGGTATGATGCTAGGTACTTCTCAATTGTATCTGCCATTCTTAACTGCCAACTGCTGTTATATTCATTGTTAGCACTAATTGTATTCTGTATAAATGTCGTCCTTTGTTAGCACTAATTGTATTCTGTATATATGCCATGTCTGTTCTCCACAGTCCCCCTTCCACAGGACGCACCTGGAATCGAGCAGTGCTCTGCTCAGCGTGCCTTCCTGGTAACGTTTTTAAATAAATAAATAATATAATAGGGGTTGACCTGTTAGTGTGTATTGTTCCATAGTTTTTTGTAATGTGGCTTAGTTTTTACCTGTGTGTTGGGGTGTTTCTTTTTATTCCTGTGTTTCTGCACTACTGTTATGAATGGGCTTGGCTCCAGTGTGTTATTGGTCTTTGCTGTGTTATGTTTCATGTGCTTTGTTGTAATTGGTTGTTGCAGGATGTGGGTGGGATTGCGTTTTTCCAGGTCTCTGTTACTGCATCAGGTCGGGTAGGGTTCTAACATGTACGTTTTTGTATCACCTGTAGTCGGAAGTTGTTTTTGAATGGAACGGGGTGGCTGGAGGTGGGAGGGGGAGTGAATTTAGTTTGGCACTTTTTTCTCACTTATTTATACACAGTGGTGATAACAGCCACTATGTTATGAAAGTGGTGATAACCGGCTTTATTTTCCCCTGTGTACACATCATGAGGAGTGGTTTGGCTAGGTGTGCCAATAGCACTTTTTATTGAATGTGTTATAGGTCAACCCCTATTATATAATGTTCTGTTATTTGTCCTGTTTAACCACTTTGTAGCCTCCCAGGTCATGCCTGAAAATAGGCATTTCTATGTCTAGTGCACATACCTGGTCAACTAAATCAGAATAAATAAAACTCAGTTCCTCTCCATGATTCTGGGATAAAAATTCTGTTTTGATGAAATTATTATAAACATTTGTGAAAAAATCACACCAGATTAAATAAATAAACACATAATTTACAACTTGGAAGTAATTTATGTACCCTTAAGAAAAAAAATATAACAAAAGTGTACAATTCCTTTATAGTTAAACAAAACAATCAGATTGCAAATTAAAAAAAGGAAAAGTTGTTTAAAAAACTCAAAAATAGTTCTCCAGCTGATAAAAGTATAATCCATATCAAATATAGAAATACTTTAAAGAATCTAAAAAACTTGATTAAAAAAGCCAAAATGAAATTAGAATTTAAGCTGGCACACACTAAAGATGGCTATAAATCACTCTTTTCCTATCTAAATAGTAAAAAGGGAAACTCTAGAAAAATCGGTCCTCTTACCAACAATGGTATAACTATATTATCTGATTCTGATATAGCCAATCTTTTTAATGATTACTTCAGCTCAATTTTTTTCTACCAAACCACTTCCCCTACCTAAGGTGAATCCTAGGACATGTTCTGTCTCTAGTTTGCCCCATAAAATTACTGTGTCTGATATTATTCCCCTCCTGAAGTCTCTAAATAAAAATACAAGTCCAGGAAATGATGTAATCACTGCTAGATTTCTCATTGAATCAGTGAAAGCATTATCCATTCCTTTAAATATAATATTTGATAAATCCCTGAAATCAACCAAAATTCCAGCTGACTGGTTATGGCATCCGTAACTCCTATTCATAAAAAGGGAAATAGATCACTTGTCCAAAATTATCGCCCTATTAGTCTTACTCCTATTATTTGCAAAGTTATGGAAAAGTTAATAAAATCCTTTCTAACAAAAGAAATGAAGAATTTAAACATAATTGATAGTTCCCAACATAGGTTTAGAACTGGACATTCTTGTACTACAAACCTGTTAGCATTTTATAATAACATTAGTCAGGACCTTGATAATAAACATCAGGTGGACGTTATCTTACTCGACTTCAGCAAGGCCTTTGACAAGTTCCCCCATGAAAATTTGATTATAAAAATGGAATCCCTAGGATTTTCCTCCTGTCTAATTAACTGGGTAAGTGCTTGGTTAACAAGTAGAACCCAGAGAGTCACTATAAATGGCAGTGTTTCAAATTTAGGTTCAGTTACAAGTGGGGCTCCTCAGGGCTCAGTGCTTGGCCCCTTATTGTATAATATTTATATAAGTGATATGCAAATAGGTTCCAAAAATTGGTTATCCAAATTTGCTGACAATACAAAACTAGACGGTATTGTGGATACCCCCCTGGATTCTGACTCTCTTAAATTAGATCTTCAACATATCGAGAAATGGGCATTAGACAATAAAATGGACTTCAACATTGAAAAATGTATTGTTTTTTCATTTTGGGTTACATAACCCTCATATTAAATATTACATTAATAATATTTTAATTAAATCATCAACTAAAGACAGGGAGCAGGGCATCCTGGTTAATTTTAAATTGTCATCTTTTGATCATTGTCTAAAAATAGCTATTATATCGAATAGTTTAATCAGACAAATTAAACATTCTTTTGTTTCTAAAAGAGAACAATGCCTAATACCCCTTTATAGAACATGCATGAGACCACTCATCGACTATGGCTCTTCCCTTTGGTTCCCCCCATTTAAAGGGTGATATAAATAGGCTTGAAAGGATTCAGAAACGGGCAACTAAAATGGTCCCAAGACTTCAATATTCCCCTTATCAGATTAGACTTCAGAAAACTGGGCTAAATTCCTTAGAACGCAGAAGAATCAGAGGGGATCTACTTTTGGTTATCAAACTGATGAAAGACCCAGAATTTATGAATAAATGTGGCCTAAATTTAATTACTAGGAGAACTGTCCCAAGATGTCATAATAGACAACTTATCATTCCCAAAGCCAAAACCAACCAGCGTTTACATTTCTTTGCAGTTAGAGAACCAAGATACTGGAACAAACTTCTACAGGAACTAATCAATGTCATTAGTGTAGAAGCTTTTATAAAGGGTCTTGATGATTGGTTAAATCATTGCATGCCTTAATTTACCCACTTTGTGTGGAGGAAAATCCTAGATGGGCCTTGGCCTTCTTTTTTCCTATACAACCTAGTAAACCTAGATCGGAGGGCTGCCACGATAAACATCTGGTGGGATCTTATCTGGACCTTCCCTACTTTTAATGTTTTCATTGCCAAATAAACTTCTGAGCGATATAATACTATATGACTTTGAAGCTCCTTAAGGTTTTGCTGGTATGTGGTTATCTGTGAGTCATAAAAAATGGCTCTAAAGTGTTCTGTCCACACTTTTTCAGAAGTATAAGAATCAGGGGCAGATTTACTGTCACAAGTGTCCCTGGCAAATAGGGCCCAAAGTGTTTTTGAATTTTTCTCCTGAATTGCAGTTAGCATTTCCCGCTCTGGTTATAGTAATGTTACCAGATACCAGGGAAATACATTGCAGCGCAGGGGACAGCACGCAGCACAGAATTTGCGTGAAAGGATCCTTTTTCATGACTCATAATATGAAAAAAGGATTCCTAACAGTAAATAAAACACATTTCTGGGGCATTGCTCTCATATTGAAGTGCAGACTACACCTAAGGGGGTTCCGATCAGCCAGCTAGGTGTGGTTGTCTCTCTCTGGGATGTCATTTTTGTGGCTTTTAAAAAAATTAAGAAAAAACTGAAACAAGATGGCGGCTCACAAAAAAGGATTTTTCTCTCATGAAAAGGATTTCATTCTCAAGAAAATGGAACGGGTCTCGCAAAAGTGAATCCTTTTTCGTGAGAACAAATCTTTGGTCAATTTTTCTCCCTCTATCTTGAATAATGATCTTCCCATTGAAAAACCAATGGGAAATAAAAAACGTAATAACTTTGCAACAGATTAATAGTTTTACAAAAAACAAAGCATGCCTGTTCTGTTAGCCAAGCTGTTTCTACCATTAAAAAAATCACATTAAAATTCCACACCATCTGGATGTAGGGCGGTGAGGAGAAAACTGCAAAAAGTGGCGACTTTATGACTTTTTGCACTGTTTCAGTCTCAGAATCCACACATACAACTTGAACAAAACTTGGCATATCAAGAGATCTACACCATGGAACAGCTCATGACAAATTTTGAGCAAATCCATTGATTGGTTGCAAAGATATGAAAGTGCAGAATTTGAGATTTAAAATTAAACACGCTGCTCAACCCTGACTATAGGGGTGCTACTGCACCCCTATTATCTATACATCACAAAAAACTTTGTTAATGCATCAGTTAGGGCTATCACAATAAAAGTATGGAAATGGGGCATTAGAGTTTCCAACCCTAACACCACACCCCCACCCTGCACACACCAACAGGCATCGGGGGTGTGCCTTGGGGTCATTAACCCTAACGCTCACCCCTTTCCATAAGTAAATAAGCTGAGATGGGTACAGTATAGCAGATGACCCAATGCCACATTTTCCTAATTTTGTCACGACAGCCCTAACTGATACATTAACAAAGTTTTTTGCAATGATTTTCCTGGCTTTTTCATATAGTTTACTTGTATCCTTATTTGCCTGTGGGAGTGAGCCCTGCACTCCCACCCACCATAACTGTTCTTATTTTGCTGTGGGAGCACAGGGCCCTTTGAGCCCTGTGCTCCCACGCTCCTTGATCCCTTATGTGTATATGCATGTAGCTGTGGATGCACAGGACCCACCCCGGGTCCTACACTTTCATTTATAGGACAACAGTGACCAAACTGTCAGCATATCCATCTTATTACCCCATGTCAGGTACCCCTTACAGAAAATGTTCAAATCCCTGCCAAAACATAATTCTGCGCAATTGCAGCGACATTCTGTACCACAGATGCACATTTTAGCCAGGATTTGAAAAATGACAGTTGTGACATATATGAGGTGGGGTAATAAGAAGGCTATGTTAAAAATCTGGGGTCAAAATATTTAAAAATTCCAAAATTATGAGCGTGCATAGTGAATTTGCAATGAATGCTCATAACTTTGTCATTTTTAAAGATTTCGACCCAAAATTTTCAACATAGCCTTCTTATGACCCCACCTCATGAACAATGTGACATATTTGACTATGGTGACACTATATATGCTAGTGCTCCCAAGTCTACCCTGGCCAGACTGGATCCACTCTACCACTCCTTCTGTAGGTTTGCCCTGGATTGCCCCCCCGATCCACCACTGCCATCTCTATACCTCTTGTCTCCTTTCCCTCCTTTGAAGCCAGACGGCTTGTTCCTTGCTCCCCACTTATTGCTAAGTACTGACTGGGCTCCCTCCCATCCTACCTTATGTCTCTTCTCTTCTCTCAGTAGCTCTAACCTCCACTCTCTAACTCTCCCATCCAGGCAGACCTCGGCTGGGCAAGCTGCTTTCTCTTTCCGCCTTCCCAAACTCTGGAACTCCCTCCCTGGCCCTATTCTTTCTGCTACCTCCATCTGCTCCTTCTCCAGTCTTATATGTGATTACTCTGCTTCCTCTTGCAACTGCCCTTGACTCCCCCCATTATTGCCCCCATACCGTCCTCTTTCTGGCTCTCCACCACCTCCCTCACTGTCATACTACATATCTCCCCCTCCCCTTCCCTTCCTCCCCATTCCTCTACCTCCTCTACCTACCCACCTACCCTAATTCTGGACCTTCCTTGTCTTCTTCCCATGATCTACCTTCTCCTTTCTCCCCCTCTCTACTCTTCGCTAGACTACCCATAGCCACCTGCACTAACCTGGTTCATTCCCTGTTTCTTTGAGCTCCCCTGAGGGAAGCCTGCAGGTCACGAGGGCAAGAGAATCACAGTCCTCCCCTCAGTCAAGCCTCAGCAGCAGACAAGGGCTGCAGTCTTCTTTGGGCTCCCCCGAGGGAAGCCTGTGGGTCATGAGGGCAGGAGAATCACAGCCATCCCCTCAGTCAAGCCTCAGCAGCAGACAAGGGCCGCAGTCTTCTTTGGGCTCCCCCGAAGGAAGCCTGCAGGTCGTGAGGGCAGGAGAATCACAGCCCTCCCCTGAATTGAGCCTTAGCAGCAGACAATGGCTGCAGTCTTCTTTGGGCTCCCCAAGGGAAGTCTGCGGGTCATGAGGGCAGGAGAATCACAGCCCTCCCCTCAATCAAACCTCATCAGCAGACAAGGTAAGCAGTAAGGAGCAGGACGCTCACTTGCCTGGAACGGCTGAATGTTGGAATTGGCACCTTTTTTTGAATCATCCTTCCTCCATTTGAGTCACCAGACAAGTGCAGATATTTTTTGCACTACTGATCTATGCAGCCAAATGTGAGGGTTTGTACCTATTCTCACTGTGCACCTTAAGAGGTGTTGGAGTAAAAGTAATTTCTGCTCATTCTAAATGTAGCTTTAATTTGTGCAGGGTGCTTGCAAAGTGTATGCAATTTGTGCTTCACTGGGTTAAACAGTGCCTAGATAGGCTTCTCTGCTATTGCCATCTCTTGCAGTCAGCATGCACTAACCTGGTTCATTCCCTGTTTCTTTGAGCTCCCCCGAGGGAAGCCTGCAGGTCGTGAGGGCAGGAGAATCACAGCCCTCCCCTCGATCAAGCCTCAGCAGCAGACAAGGGCTGCAGTCTTCTTTGGGCTCCCCCGAAGGAAGCCTGCGAGTCATGAGGGCAGGAGAATCACAGCCCTCCCCTGAATCGAGCCTTAGCAGCAGACAATGGCTGCAATCTTCTTTGGGCTCCCCCAAGGGAAGCCTGTGGGTCACGAGGACAGGAGAATCACAGCTCTCCCCTCAATCAAGCCTCAGCAGCAGACAAAGGCTGCAGTCTTCTTTTGGCTCCCCTGAGGGAAACCTGCAGGTCGTGAGGGCAGGAGAATCACAGCCTTCCCCTCAATCAAGCCTCAGCAGCAGCAGACAAGGGCTACAGTCTTTTTTGGGCTCCCCCGAGGGAAACCTGTGGGTCGCAAGGGCAGGAGAATCACAGCCCTCCCCTCAATCAAGCCTCAGCAGCAGACAAGGTACGCAGTAAGGAGCAGGGCGCTCACTTGCCTGGAACGGCTGAGTGTTGGAATTGGCACCTTTTTTGAATCATCCTTCCTCCATCTGAGTCACCAGAGAAGTGCAGATAGTTTTTGCACTACTGATCTGTGCAGCCAAACGTGAGGGTTTGTACCTAGTCTCACTGTGCACCTTAAGAGGTGTTGGACTAAAAGTAATTTCTGCTCGTTCTAAACGTAGCCTTAGTTTGTGCAGGGTGCTTGCAAAGTGTATGTAATTTGTGCTTCACTGGGTTAAACAGTGCCTAGATAGGCTTCTCTGCTATTGCCATCTCTTGCAGTCAGCATGATCCTTGATTTAAATAGATGAGCACCCTGAAGAGAATAGGCTGCTTTAAAGTTCAGTAAGCTGAAAACTGATTGTGACTGTAAAGTGTAGTGAGTAGGGAAAAGTGTAGTGAATAGGGTTATTTTTAAAATGCAGCAGTGTTCTTTCTACCCGCTCATAGCCTTTCTATCACAGCTTGTCCCCAGTGTAATTTCAAGTGCTGCATGCTGCTAAATTGAACCTGCTTTCTCCCACAGTCAGCTTGAGCTGGACAAAAGCCCTGCACCTTAAAAGCGCTGTGGAACTGGGGCCATTTTAATTTGGCTGAGACTTCCATCCACCTCTGCGCAGTGCTGTCGCGACCCCCTTCCCTATCAGCCACACCTGTAAACTGATCTCCAGTTTTTTTGTCTGTCTCCACAGGGCTGCAGTCTTCTTTGGGCTCCCCCGTGGGAAGCCTGTGGGTCGCGAGGGCAGGAGAATCACAGCCGTCCCCTCAATCAAGTCTCAGCAGCAGACAAGGCACGCAGTAAGGAGCAGGATGCTCTCTTGCCTGGAATGTCTGAGTGTTTTGTCCTCGCCGGCGCTGTGCGCTGGCTCCCCACTACCCCCACCACCACCCTTGGTCAACATCCAGCTTTATAGGAAGA
The DNA here is from genome assembly GCA_016271365.2 of Neoceratodus forsteri. Lineage (NCBI taxonomy): Eukaryota > Metazoa > Chordata > Ceratodontiformes > Ceratodontidae > Neoceratodus > Neoceratodus forsteri. Next base: position 76,287,407 of record JADMNL010000027.1, on the reverse strand, counting down.
ACCATGTGGCTCCCTAAACCAATCAGTCGACTTTCCCATCTGCAGGTTATTTTCTTTAGCCACTAGCAGCCGCTACACTCTTAAATCCCTATGCTTTTCAATTAAATCCTACCTACTTGATACACAGCTCACAGAGCTAATCTCTAGCAGCTGTTATCCAGCCAATCTAGCAGTTTATCACTCTGTCAGGTGTTGAAGGGGTACCAGAGCCACCTTGCCCACCACCCAACCATGCAGACAGTCGCCACCCCCCCATAAGTCAGGTTTTGGGATGGAATACAAGGGTGCTGTCAGCTCTCTCTTGCATATCATGAACTGCCAACTAATCCTGTATCACACTAGCCTGCCCCTGTCCTGGCTAATCCTGGCAACACAGAGATCGGGAGGACAAATCCTGTTCCTAACACTGCTATTATGCTTACTTCAGGTGTCTACCTCAGTTCCCATTAACAACCCCCATGGAGTGAAGACCTCACAACACAGTGACTTTACCTTCTCAACCAAATTGCGAGACACGACATGTGCGTGCCCATGCCACCCTTATCTTTCGGAAGGGTAGTACCTATAACTCATTTCGCACGCTCAGACAATACAAAATGTCACAAATGGTACATCTCCCATTCCACACTGTTAAACTGTGGTTTCTCATTCTTATCATCATCCTATTGTCAGGGGACTTGGACTTAAATCCAACTCTCTTCCACTGACCTATCGGCTATCCCAGGTAAAGGACTTCTCATTGCCCATATGAATATTAGGAGCATTACTAAGCACCTTGCCGATCTCGAGGCATGGATCAAAGTGCACAATCCTGACCTACTCTGCCTATCTGAAACTTGGCTTAAGCCCCACATTCTGGACTCCTTATGTTCCTTAACCAATTACTCCCTGATACGGAGAGATAGGCCCTCCCCAAAACGTGGAGGGGGGTCGCCCTTCTCTACAAAAAAAATCTTGATATTACTGTATGCCCACCCACCGCCTCCCCCTCAGTCTGTGAGTCTCTACACACACAATCATTGCCCTTGGTGCAAAAAAACTTCACATTATCTGCGCCTACAATCCACCCACTGGAGGTATCACAGGTCTTCAGGACTTACTTAATCAAACAGCCATGAATGCCAAGCAAAAGGAGGTCATAATCTTAGGAGATTTTAACCTAAACTGGCAGGGACCAACTCACGGTGCACTGTTGACGCTAACACAGAGTTATAGCCTTCACAACACCCTAACTGAGCCTACTAGAACCATCTCTTCTCTAGTTACATCCACCCTCATAGACTGGGTACTGGTGAATCACCTTGGCCATATGCAAACTACAGGCATCTTGGCAGATGCTATCGCAGACCACTCACCCACTTTCTGTGTATGGAGTCCGGAGACTGCTCCCCACCACCTCCATGCTACATCACTATTACCAACTTTGCTAAACTGGACATGGAAGCTTTTCTCTATGATGTTTCCTGTATCAACTGGTCTGACATCTATTGCTCCTATGATGTTCAAACTGTGCTTGATATCTTCATTAACAACTTCACAGCACTCCAAGACAAACATACTCCGAAGGTCACCAGAAGGGTAAGGGGTAAACAAACAAGATGGTTACACAAGGACCTGCTTGCCAGCCTGCACATTTGGGACAAACTCTGGAAGAACTATAAAGAGCCCAGACTACCAGTGGATTAAAATACCTACAGAGCCTGTCGGAGCACCTGCAATAAACAAATCAGAACTGCAAAGAGCATCTACTACAAGGAACTGCTCACTAACTCAGCTGGTGACCCTAGAAAATTCTGGACGCACATAAAGAACTTTCTTGGGGCTGCACAGTCATTGACCCCAGGGGATATGATCCTAAATGGTGTGCATTGCAATGACTTGAACACCATAATGAATGCCTTTAATAGACCTTTCACGGACATGTCTTGGTACACCTCGTCTTTCGCTTCATCTCCCACAACATCTCAGCCTTACTGCACACCCAAGAGATCTGCATCTGGTGCTGACCACTGCAAACTAGCTACTACCCCCCCCTTTCTACTTTAAAGCTATATCTAGGTCTGAGGTTCAAAGGCTATTGCAAACCATATCCGACAACACTAGCCCTGGCTCTGATTCACTCGAGCCACAACTCCTGAAGCTAGCGACACCATTGATTGCCTCACCTCTGGCCAAGATTTTCACTCTGTCTCTCTCTCTCTTGGCGTTGTCCTTGATCTCTAGAAGATTGCCCGACTTATGCCCATCCTGAAAAAAGGTGACCCAAAGGATATAAACAACTGCAGGCCCATAGCCATTCTGTCTGTGCTAAGCAAGCTACTGGAGAAGCTTGTTGCAACCCAAACAATTGTCTATCTTACAAAGAACAGCCTTCTCTCAGACACTCAGCATGGTTTCAGAAAAGGGCACAGTACCTCAACTGCCCTTCTCAAATTCACTACTGATGTCCTCTGCAACATGGACAAAGGCCTACTCACTGGAGCAGTATTTATTGACCTTACCAAGGCTTTCGATCTTGTTGATCATTCCCTGCTTCTCTCAACCCTGCATAGACTTAACTTCTCATCCCAAGTAGTTGACTGGTTCAACAGCTACTTATCAAACAGATTACAACTTGTTAAATTCAGCTCTGCTCTCTCGGATGTGACCAGTACTGACATCGGTGTACCCCAGGGGTCCATCCTGGGACCCCTTCTCTTCTCACTTTACATTAATAACATAGATTCTACCATAGTCTCCTGCTCAGCTATCCTATACGCTGATAATCTCGTCCTCTACTCCAGCACCAACAAAGTCAGCATCATCAACAAAAACCTCTCCTCGGATTTCACGAATGTGCAAACATGGCTAAATGCAAATAAGCTCATCCTCAACACTAAAAAGACACAAGCCATGCTACTTGGCACTGCCCCCAAACTTAGGGCCTGTAAGGAACCCCTCCTAGTCCTTGACTCTGGGGGGTCTCTCATCAACTGTGTCACATCCTTCAAATACCTGGGAATCCTCCTTGATAAATCCCTTGATTTCAGTCTGCATGTACAGTCAGCATGCAAAGCTACAAATGCCAAACTTAGAATCACCTACAAGACTAGTCACCTGCTAACACCATCCGGTAAACTGGCTATTGCCAAGGGTATTCTGCTTCCAGCACTGACATATGGTGTCTCCACTTTTGCTAATGCCCATAAGACTGCTCTCCATAAATGGGATGTCGCATATAACAACATATGTCAGTATGCCTCCTCTTCACATCGCCTCAAGCACCACCACACACTGTATAACGAACTGGGCTGTCTCTCCCCTTCTGCCTACCGACTTTACTCCCTAGGGACCCTCACAGACTCTGTAATCCAAAACCAAACACCCTCCTCCCTTACAGCTCTACTTGTTCCACTGACACCTGCTCGTGGACTACGCTCGGCAAATAAATTTCTACTTACCATACCCAGGTGTCTTACTTCTATAGGCTCTGAAGCATTTCACTGCACCGCCCCAACCACCTGGAACTCCTTCCCATCTGCTCTAAGACAGGCAAACTCCCACCTAATATTAAAAAAAAAAGGACTATATTGCCACCTATCCTGGGACCCTTGTACATGCTTTGATCCCACTTGGGGCCTCACAGCTAGCCACCCTACCTCGCCCAGGACACTGCTGCACTTCTGAACAATCTTTGCCTTATTTTTGTCTTAATAGCTGCCACTTAGCCTAGTCTCAGTTGTTATTTGCTTGTACTACTGTCACCTTGTGTCATCTCTGCCTAGCCATACATATAAGCTCTAGTACTGTCTGAATTGATCTGTATTCTTACCTACTTGTACTATATACTATATAACTATCTGATCTCATCTCTTTTATGTATGTATTCTCCTGGGTTGTGCCTGAAAATAGTCAACTCTTGGCTGGCGCACCTAACCCGGTTAACAAAAACTAAATAAATAAAATGTTACTTACTGCCATTGCTGCATTTTCTGTAAATAATTCCTATGTATATGCTCTTGTACATTCAATGTATATTACTCAATGTTTAATTTATGATATGTTGTATAAAAGTGCCTTAATATGAGTGTACATTCTCTGAAAATATTTTTACACTGTATGGATATATATTTCTCCCTGTACCCTCTCCTCCAGGATGAAACAAGTTGTTTATGGCTCAGTATGTCTCTCCTGGTGAAACTTTTGAAATAAATTATGCAAATCCCTCCTGAAAGGTGAATTTGCCAAGTGACCATGAAATTACCTTTCAGGCAGGAGTTGCAGAATGACAGTCATATTGTTCATGAGGTGGGGTCCCCAAAAGGCCATGTTGAAAATGTGTGGTCAAAATCTCAAAAAATGGTGAGTTATGCATAAAGTTGAACCCCCCAATTGAAATACATTGAACTGCATTTACCTTAGTTTCTCATATTGCAGTCACCGGTTCCAGCAGCAAGACGTCTTTTCAGTCAGAGAGTGCATCTTCATCATGTAACCTGTCCAGGTGAGTGAGGGTGTGTTTGTGGGGTGTACTGGGGGGTGAAGGGTGGTGGCTGCGTAGTGGGAGGTCTGATCGGCGAGGGACCGTTTTCTTTTTTGCAGCTTTAAAAAACCATCAGGACCATTTTCTTTATTACAGATACTTAACAGAGGGACAGTGATTGGAAGGGAATGGGGGGGTGCCGCTAGACACCAGACAATAAAAAAAATACACAAGGGTAGTGACTGGAAGGGTGGGTGGGTGCCACTAGACACCAGGGAATAAAAAAAATAACAGAAGGGTGATCGGAGGGTGGGGGGTGCCACTAGACACTAGGGAAACAGCGGCTCACTGCTCAAACTCTCAAACTGCAGCCGGTAGCATGAGTTCCAGCTGCGGCTGCAGAAGTCAGAAAATCCCACTGTTCTCATACAGAAATCGCAGGAGAAGCACTCCTCTCACTAAATCCAGGATTTTGGGTACCCAGAAAAGACATTTCTTGCCATAATTAAAAAAAATAAACATCGGAATGTAGCTAAATGGGTTTTGTTTAGCTAGGTTGATGTTTGTTTTTTTGAAATCCATTCATTTTTGTGTTTTCTTTCTCTCACTAAGTGAAAAAACAAAATGGCAGACAAAAGAATTTCCCACCTGTGACACACGATGACCCATCTGAGAAAAGGCACTAGACTCCTGCAACACAGGATGACCCATCTGCAAAAAGGGATTACGCTCCTGCAACACAGGATCCTTTTTCATGCTTGTCATGTATAATTTCCCATTGAAAATAATGGGAACTTCAAAATGTAATAACTTTGGAACAGATTAATATTTTTTCACCAAACCAGCAAAAGGCACATCTGTGCGGCAAAGGCTTTCTACCCTGAAAATTTCAGACCACAATTTAAAATAGTTTCTGAGATAAAGATGGCAAAGAAACAGCAAAAAAACACATACATGAAACCATTTAGACTCTGTATCTCAGAAACCACACGACTCATTCAAACCAAATTTACCACATCAAGAGACCTACTCCATGAGATTATTCATGCAAAATTTCATGAAAGTATGCTGAACTGTTGCAAAGTTATTAAAGTACAAAAAGTGGGCTTTAACATAGAAGTCATCCCTCAACCCTAACCATACTGGCGCTACCGTCTCAGTTTAATATATTAATATGTTAATAGCTTTGCCCCCCGTTAAACAGGATAGCACAACATTTTGCATACGTAGTTTGGGGGTTAAGATGTCCTGATTTGCCAAATTTTGTTCCAGTTGGATGTGCAAACTCCAAGATCCGGATAGTGTGTTTTAAGGAAAAATCTTTTTTTTTCTTTTGTTTTGTCATCACCTACAGCCCAGATGATTTGTAATTTTGGTCTGAAATTTTCAGGGTAGAAAGGGCTTGCAACAGATTGGTGTCTTTCATTGGTTTGGTATAAAAAATATTAATCCATTCCCAAGTTATAAGGATTTGAAATTTTAGTTCTGAGTATGATAGGTAGGGTATCAAATGCCTATCCAAAAGATCCTACTGAGCATGCTCAGAACCAACATTTCAAATCCTTATAACCTGAGAACAGATTAATATTTTTTCACCAAATCAACAAAGGCACCATCCTGGGGCAAGCCATTTCTACTCTAAAAATTTCAGCCCAAAATGCCAAACCATCTAGAAAGTAGGTGATAACAAAAAGACAGCAAAAAATCAAATTTTTCCTAAGAACTCATTATCTGGATCTCGGAATCCATGTAGCATACTGGAACAAAACTTGGCAAATCAAGAGACCTTGCCAACCAGACTGCGACCTCAAAATTTTGTACACTGCAGTTGAATGGGTGCAAAGCTATTAATGTGCAAAGTTAGTGGTTTAATGTTAAACAGCCTACTCAACCCTAACTATAGTGGCACTACCGCACTATAATACTGTATATAGATGTATATGCTGTATATAAATATATTAATAGATTAACCCAGTTCAGTGAAATTGCTCAAAATTTTGCATACACAGTCTGGTTGGTAAGGTCTCTTGATTTGTCAAGTTTTGTTCTGGTCGGATGTGTGTTCTTCCCACTCCCATGACTGACTTGATGGCTGTCGAGCCGTTAGCTTTGGCTGATACTTCTGCTGTTCCTTTCCAGGCTGCTGGCTCCTCGGTGTCCTTGTCAGGCTTGCTGGTCAAGATGTGGGTCGACCAGTTGGCCAAGATCTTTCTCGATCCGGTCGACCCATTGTTGGAGGACAGTGGGGATAACTCCCTTTCGAGGACTCCAGTCCTCGCGGCTGTCTCTCAGGAGGGGCCAGACAAGCCTGCCAATCCAGTGGTCTACCCTTATGAGATTATCTCTCAGGGGTTCCTTGGGGCCCAGCTGTGTTTGATCACACAGTACCTTTCCCCATGTCTCCTCCCCAATGACCTGACCATTGTCGGTTGAGGTCCCAGTTGAGGTCTCAATCTGGCTGTCGCTCGGGATCTAAGGAATTTCAGTGTTCCTGCTCTTGGCTGTTGACCAAGAAGCACCGTCAGTGTTCTTCATCTTCCTCGTCTTCAGATGAAAACAAGATCTGCTACAAATTATGGCATTGATATGAGTAACTGCTGTGGCAGCAGTGGTTTCTTGGCCACAGTCGAGCCCGGCCTCAGCCACCGGTACTTCCATGGTCACCTTTGCCGTGATCTACCTCAGTCATCCTGAGCAAGCTGATGCTGTGTCTCCTCCCATTCAAGTGGAACCCTCGCCATGGGGCCCCAGCCAAGGCTGCCCGACTGACTTCCTTTCTCCCAGGTCAATTCTCTATTAAAATCACCCATTCCAATGAGCCCTGGGTTGTCCAGTGGGAGTCTGTGTCAGGGGCAGTGTTTGAGGACTCCTCCATGCTTTCCCTTCGGACACTGACCTTCGACCGAGAGTCCTCGGAGGAGCTCACCACTGAGCCTGGACCGGTCCCCTTCGGGGCCTTGCTCCAATTGATCTCCAAGTCCGTGCAGATCCCATTGGAGCCAGTCCAGACACAGGCCAAGTATGCCCTGACTGAAGTCCTGAACAGGGAGGACTCCCTGGAGGTTGACTTCCCAGTGACAGAAACCATTCTCGGTCCTCCTGTCGAGCTCTGGCAATGTCCAGCCTCTTGCCTGATGTCCTCGGCCCATATGGGTTGCAAATATATGGCCCCTACTGGGTCTTCCCCTGGTTTCACCAACCATCCTTTGGCTGAAGGATTGGTGGCGGACTCGGTGTTCCAGCAGATGGGCAACGTCGGGGATGTTGATAAGCCCCCAGACAAGGAGTCCAAGAAACTGAACCATGCGACCAAGAAAGTCTATGCCACTTCCTCCTTAGGCCTTCAGCAAGCTGGCTCTGCCATCATGATGGCCAGCTTCATCCATGCTCTTATGGGTGTCCTGGACCAGTTTCTTCCCCGCTTCCCTATGGACCTGCAGTTGGCAGTTAAGATGCAGTAAGCACAGTCCAATGAAGAAGAGGAAGATGAGAGGGGTACCTGACTGGGCTGTGAAGGAAGCCTGCTTAGGTTTGCTGAAAGTTCTGTTGGTCTTTCATACAGATTTTGTGCATTCTTGAGTATTTTTGAGTGACACTCTTTCTATCTATAACAGCCTGGGGTTTCTGAAGTTTGTTTAATTTTGGTTGAGGCAGGTTGTTCCAGCTGGCAGTTCCCTAGCTTACATTTATCTAGGAAATATTCAGATGAAAGACATAGGGCATTGCTGCTGAACTCTATCTCTACCTCTTTGTTATACCTGTATGTTTTAAACGTGTTGTAAACAGTTTCTCAGTAAAGTCTAATTTAGCATATCTACTGCAGAGCTACTGTCTGTTTTAAATATATATACCTTTAGGGTATTAAATGTTGGAAAATGCATCATCCTCATTTTCTCTGGCAGGGAACAGAGATTGGTTTCATTTTTTTACTAAGTTTTCTATAAATTCATGCGGCTTATGGTCTCAGTAACGTTGAATTAGAGTGTTGCTATTCATTATAAAAGCTGTTATAGCCTAGAAGGACTATCCTCCAAAGATGTATCTTGTTGATAAGTATGATCATTTTAATCTGCATGTATTAAGAGTGGTGACGCCCTCATTGCTGTTGCAAGTTATTCTCATGTACCTCATCTGGATCTGATTTTGTATGCTTTATTGCTAACCCAATAAATACAAAGTTTAAAAAAAAAAATGGTCCGGGATCAGGAACGCTCTGTTGCCAAACAACAGCTCCAAATGGCTTTGGACATCGGTGACTCCTGCACCTGATCTGTGGCTGCTGCGGTTGCCATATGCTGTCAGGCTTGGTTATGGATGTCCCCTTCTCGGGTGCTGACCTGTTTGGTCAAGGAGTGGATGGTCACCTTACCTGGATCGAGAAATCCAGTGTCACATTGGATTCCGTAACATCCTCTCAGAAGGACAGTAAGGGCCAGAAACAGAAGAACAAGCCCTTTCAGTTTTAGCTCTACCCAGCACCACAGTCCAAGCAAGGCAGCCCTTGCTTAGGAGCGTAAGCCCACCATATATGGCTCTAAGAAGTTGGAGGCTGGGGAGTCCATGCTCCTCTGTTGGCCAGTGCCAGAGCTTCCTCTAAGCTTGCCAAGTGACGGGTTGGGTGGTGTTGCCCTCCTGCCCATCCTGCCCTTCCTGCTCCAGCCTTGGGTTCCCATGGGGGGTTGGCTGTGCCATTCCTGGCACACCTGTTCCATCATCACATTGGACAAATGGGTGTTTGACTTAGTGGGTTGCGGTCTGCCTCTAGACTTCAAGGCCCCCCCCACCATGCCCATGCCTCCCAGGAGGCTGTGGTGTCCCCGGACATGCTGTCCGTCCTTTGGGAGGACATCACCCAGCTCCTTCAGAAAGGTGCTGTGGCCCATGCCCCAGGCTCCACAACTGGTCAGGGCTTTGTCTCCAGATATTTTCTGGTTCCCAAATGGATGGGGTGCTGGTGCCCCATACTGGATCATCATAATCTCCATCAGTACCTGAGGAGGTGCAAGTTCGTGATGGTCGCTCTGAACTAAATCATCCCATGCCTGGAGCAGAACATGTGGTTCTGCTGTCTGGACTTCCAGGATGCCTTTTTCCACATTGCGATCCGTCGTCCCACCTGCAGTTCCTTCAGTTCTGCATGGAAGGGGTGCTGTACAGATTCTGCACCATGCTGATCATCCTCTCCTCAACCCCCAGGGCCTTTACCAAATGCATTGCAGTGGTGGCAGCATTCCTGCGGTGCTGAGGGGTCCAGGAGTATCCATACCTGGACAACTGGCTGATGGCTGGTTCCTCTTGGGAGGAAGTGGAGTAATCCAGGAACCTGTCCCTCCAGACTTGTTCGGCCCTGGGCTAGCGAGTCAACCCAGTCAAGTTGGAACATCACCCCTCTCTGGTTATCCACTTCATCGGGGTAGAACTCGACTCCCTTTAGGGCCACAGCCCAACTCCCAGTGGACCAGGTGGTGGATCTTGCCTCCTTTGCCCGATCATTTTAGGTTGGACACTCATGCCCTGCCAGGGGCTTCCTGCAGCTGCTGGGGTACATGACTTCTTGCACCAGTGTGGTCTTGTTATCCCGCTGGTAGATGCACCCCTGCAGTGGGAGCTGGCCCACCAGTGATCTCAGCGCTCAGTCACCTGCACCTGATGGTCACGATGACACAGCCAGTGGTGGCTTGTGCCCAAACATTTGCAGGAAGGAGTCCCAGTCATCCACCCAGAGCTGATGGTCACTCTGACAACTGATGCTTCTCTGGTGGGATGGTGAGTCCACCTGGGGGACCACAAGGTCCTCGGGCTCAGGACCCTCAGGGAGTCCAGGTATCACATCAGCCATCTGGAGCTCAGTGCAGTGCTTCTCATTCTGATGGTCTTTGCTCCATCTTTTCGGGGTCAAGTCATGCAGGTCCAGAGGGACAACTCCATGACCATGCACTACTTCAACAGGCAGGGCAGGACGCAGTCCCTCCGGTTGTGTTGGGAAGCCTTCCACACTTAGACCCTCATATGTAGTCTGGATGCTGCTCTCCTGGCAATCCATGTGGCCGGTGCCTCCAACCAGCTTGCGGATGCCCTCAGCAGAATGAGCGAGGTGTTTCACAAGGGGTCTCTTCACCAATCATCTGTTCTCCCAGTGGGGGACTCCCCTGGTCAACCTGGTTGTCTCCTAGGAGAACACGAAGCTTAGGCTATTTTGTGCCCACTGCTCCCCCCCACACACACACACACACAGTGCAACTCACTGTTGGATATGTCTTTGCGAGGCCCTGGGCTACTGGCCTCAGGTGCATCTTCCCTCCCTTTCCCCTGATCCACAAGTTGTTGATCGAGGTGTGGAGGGACAAGGTGCAGATGATCCTGCTAGCTCTGGACTGGCTGCACCAGTTCTAGTACCCAGATCACCTCAGCCTTAGCAGCAGACCACTTGCCTTTATTTATTTAGTTAGTTTGTGTTAACTGGGTGGGTGCACTAGACAGAAACTTTATTTTTTCAGGCATGACCTGAGAGGTTACAGGAGAGAGAATGAGCACAACAACATGACAATACAATGGCATGCAACAGGCACAGAGATTGGAAGATGCAACAACAAGAAAATAACCCAAGTTAAGATTACAGAGATAAGCACTAACATAAACACAGTAATGGTACTACAGTAGGTGACAAATCTAGGTAGAAGCCTCTTTTAAGTGGGCCAAGTTTAACACAGTGCACATGCACAGGAGCATGTTAATTTCTTAGACGAGCAGATGCACTTGGAGACAGCGAATAAATGTTTGCGGAGGGAGTGTTGAAAGCCCCCAGAAGTAGAACTGCTCTGTATCTCAAGAGAGATGTTGTACCATACCCTAGGCGCAAAGTTCTGAAAAGCCGCAGCACCAAGGCTTGTCTTGAGTTTAGATACAGTGAGCAGGTGAAGGTCCATGGATCTTAAAGGATAGGGGTTGATCTGTAGTTGAGGCAAGGTAGCAAGAAGGTAGGGCTGCTTGTTATACAGGAAGTTGCAGATGGTGCTTCCCAAGGCAAGGTCCTGCATAGCCTGGACCTGCTCTCTTCCCATCAGGGGAAGGTTTGCACCCAGACCTTCAATCCCAACACCTGACAGCCTGGTTCCTGAGTAGCTGGAGTTCCAGGATTTGTTTCTCTCTGACAAGGTCCTCCACATTGTTGAAGCCTCTCAGAAGTCGACTCGCTAGTGCTACACCTTCAAGTAGAAGAGATTTTCCATTTGGTGCAAGGGCAGGGAGCTGAACCCCCACTCTTAACTATGGCTAACATGCTGGACTATCTGTGGTCCTTCTCTCAGTTGGGCTTGTAGACGGTGACCTTCAAGGTGCATCTGGCAGCCATCTCTGCATACCAGGCGTTGGCCAGTATGCTGACGGTGGTGCAGGAGAGGATGATTGGGCACTTCTTTAAGGGCCTTGACCACTTGTCCCCACTGGTGTATGAACCTCCACCACTTTGGTACTTGTTGCTGGTACTGGCAATGCTCATGGGCAAGCCATTTGAACTGATGCACAGGTGTGACATCTCCCCGCCTGTCATGGTAGACTGCCTTCTTGGTAGCTGTCACATGCACCAGAAGGATCAGTGAGCCCAAGTGCTCATGGTGGAGTCTCCTTACTTGGTTTTCCACAAGGACAAGGTTATAACAGCAAGCTCCAGGCGTGCTTGGTGGATTCTCTTTACCTGTTTTTTCGCAAGGACAAAATTGTCCTTCACCCCAACCCAAAGTTCCTCCTGAAGGTTGTTTCGGAGTGTCACCTTAACCAATCCAACCTCTGAGGCTGAGCACAGGCTCCACACATTGGACCTGAGGACAGTGTTCGCTTATTACACCGAGTGCATGGCTGGAGTTTGGGGAGAGGTTCACCATCTCTTTGTCACTTACACTGAAGCTGCACCTAGCTGGACAGTTGGTAGGTGGATTGTCTCCTGCATCAACCTCTGTTATAGGTTGGCTGGTAGGGAGCCTTCCATAGGGCTAAGGGCTCATTCCACCAGACATACTGCTGCCTCGGTGGCTGCTTCCAGGGATGTCCCTATCCAGGATATCTGCTGGGCTGCTACCTGGAAGTCACCACACACCTTCATCTCCCATTACCACATTGACTTTGAGTTACACCGGGATGCTGGTTTTGGGACCTCAGTTCTCCAATCCTGGGTCGCACCTGGAATCGAGCCTCAGCTCAGCATGCCTTTCCCGGTTACCAAATGTTTAAATAAAATAAATAAAAATCCTGCTTTCCAAAGTAGGGGTATGTGCCTTGCCTCCTCCTCCTCCCAAAGAACTGCTTGGATTCTGTCTAAGTGTGCATAGTGCACCATATCCATGTCCCTAGAAATGAGGGTTACTAACCTGTAAGAGTAGTTCTAGGAGTGGTATATGATACATATTCACATGAACCACTCAACCTCCCCTGGCACGTGGCACATGGATCCTAGCTTCCATCATGCAAGATCTGACATCACGGGGCAGTGCTGAGGAGGATACCACCCAGGTGGGTGGGAGGAGCTTAGCTTGAAAACCTTCCAGCAAGATTTAAAAAGGAAAGGAAGAGTTGCATAAGTGTGGATGTGCACCATATACCACTCCTAGAACTATGGTTACAGGTGAGTAACCCTCATTTCCAGGACATGTAGGAGGAAAGAAACCTGGCCTTTTCCGAGACCCTCCCTGTGTGGAATGGGGGAAAGGGAATGATAGAGCAAGTAAGGAAGAGATTGAGGAGTTCAATGGGTGGTTGAAAGGATGGTGTCAAGAGGAGAGATACCATCTTGTGGGGAAACAAAAACACACAACCACGTGCTGCACAAATGCTGGAAGCCATAGATGTGCAGCTGTAGTATAAGGCAAATTCCAAACAAACACTGAAAAAACAGCGCTCACCATGGCAGAGATAATGCTTCAGAATTTATTGAAAAGCCATTCCCCAGCAAAAGTTATCCTGGCGCTCCGAGGATGCACTGCCTCTTTGTCAGAGAGTAACATTTTGTGTGGAACAGGGTGGTATCTAGGACAGGAGGCTTCTTTTAAATTTTTTTTATTTAAAGTTTATTCTCCTGCTCGTCCCCAGCAGCTTTCCTCTGAGTGCCCCCCCAGCCCCATCACCCTGGCTCCCTTGGGACTTGCCCTCACTCGTGCCCCCTCTCACAGGGCTGTGGATGTCTTCTAGTCACCAGGTGTAGGGCCTGCGAGAGGTCAGTCACCATGGGGTGTTTTTCCACTGTTTTCTCCCTGGACTCAGGAACATGCAGTGGGTGGAGTGGCTGAAATCTGTATTCACAGAGATGGCCTGATTCTCTGGATGTGGGGTCCCTCCTCAACTTTGGTGGCATGCATGTGCTGGAACCCAGCTGTTTCTGGGGTGTCAGGCAAATAGCGTGCCACGCCATTCCCCCCTCCCCAGGAAAGGAGAGCTGTCTGTGAACACTTGATCCTTTCTCTCCATGCTGGACCCCCCCCCCCGAGCAACCCGACTCCGTTCCCGACTCCGGGTCGCCGGCATGGTTGCGGAGAGGCATAGATGCCTCAACCCGCCACGCCACTGGGCCGGCCAGACAGGAAGCTTTTTAAGAGCGATGGCCTTCGCCTGATGAGAGAGGAGGCTGGTGCTCTGGGGCAGAAGTTTAACATCTACATTGGGCAGTTAAACTGACAGCAGGGGAGATGGAGGCTAGGGGAACAACTGAGAAGGGAGAGTGGGTAGGGAACATAGCTCGGGCTCTCTCTGAACAGGGGACTAGCAACAATGTGGGTAACAGTAAGGCTGAAGTTCAAATTATGTTACAGGCAATGAGGGAGGGCTGACAAAGCCTTCATTCAGTGTGAAAAATAAAAAAAAAATTAAGGAGACTAGGGAAGTATAAGTGAAAAGAACAAGAAGACGCAACAAGGGATCAGGAGAAAGATGGAAAGGGATCTGCCTTAATGCAAGGATTCAGGGATATAAAATTAACAAATTCCAGGCAATTATGGTGGACACTAAGATGGACCTAGTAGCCATGACAGAAACTTGGGCCACAGAGAATAATGACTAGGACCTGACAGTCCCAGGCTACACCTTGTTTAGATGGGATCAAGGAAAAGGTAAAGGAGGAGACATAGCCATATATGTTTTCTCCCCCAATTGTTTAACCAGGTGAGACACACTAAGCTGAAAGCTTATTTACAGATGCAACCTGGGAGCACAGCGAAGTTCAGTGACTTGCTCAGGGTCACACAGTATGCAAGTGAGGGCTGTGGGATTCAAACCCAGGTTTCCAGATTTGCAGCTCAGAGCCTTAAACCACTGTGCTATACTGCCTCCCTCAAATGTTAGGGAAGGCATAGTAGCAGTGGAGGGCAGAAACATTAGCAGAGGTAATTGGGAAACAAAATCGCTGTGGGTTCAGCACTTGGTGGCCTCAGGCATTAAACTATGAATTGGGGTACTCTGTAGACCTCCAGGAGATGAGGAAGAGAGAGAGATAAGGAGCTAGGGGCAGAACTAGAAAGGGGGAGTGTCAAAGGGGGTGGTGGTAGGAGATCCAAACCTGCCAGATATTGATTGGGCTAGGGGCTCCAGATGTCAGGCACTGCTGGATAGATTGCTGGTGCAGATGGTTAAGGAACCCACTAGGCAGGCTGCCATTCTCAATGTGGTGTTCACCAACTCAAAAATGGCAGGAGGAGTGAGGGTTGGGCAGCCACTAGGGTCCAGTGACCATAACTTTGTATGGTTTAACCTGGTCCTTGGGACTAGTAAGCCATCATCAGAGGCTGAAGTCCTAGATTTCAGAAAGGCAGACTTCAGCCAGATGAGAGAGCTATCCTGGGACAAATTAGCCAGAGCAGACAGCATCAGAAATGTGGGAAAAAGATGGGGGGCAATCAAGGGGGCCATTTTTGAGGCAACAGAATCTTGCACTAGAACAGTAATCAAATGAAACGGGCACAACAGACCTATAGGGTTCTCTGGAAAGGTGAGGGAAGCAGTGAGAGCCAAAAAGAAGGCCTTCACCAGGTAAAAGACAAAATGGGAGGAGGAATGGGGAGAGTGTAAATAGTTCCTTCAAACAGCATGGAGTCTTGCTATATCATAGACATTAGCAGTTTGTTCCGGCTCTAGAACTGCCCCGGAGTGCAATGGTTAAAACCATTCCAAAATGGAATTTTGGCACAAGAGCAGCTCTATCTGTGTCATTTCAAACTTGAACTGTCAGATTCTTTACTCCACCTCAGTGAACATGTCGCTCCGGAGATTTCTCCTTCTGCTCGGTTCATTTCTCGGTTTAAAAAGTGTTTTCTCGGTTGGATTTAACCGAGAATAGTTTTATTTTAACCCAAAACCGCTCGGTTCAAGCTCTATCTGTGGTAACTGTAAGTAAATGAAGGTTTTGTCTGTGTGGAACTTGTAAGTTATCGGTTCGGTTTTGAACCGATCAGTGGGTTTAAAACTCATTTAAAACTAAAAGTTACTATTTTAGAGTCGGTTCCGGTTCTTATCGGTTCTAAAAAGCTGGTTGTTCGTTTTTCCAATACCGTGAACGGTTAGGAACCGATAAGGGTGTCTTTGCCTGGCACTGCCATTAAAAGGGCAAGTTTTAGTTAGGCTGGCATTATGTCTGAGAAACCCAAAAGAAAACCGGCCCACTGGGTTTCAACACTGTGATGTTTGTGGGGAAGTCTTGCCAAGGCTGACCCATACACCACATGTGTTTATTGTCTGGGGTTTGACCACCTCCAGTCAGACTGCCAGGTATGTAAGATTTCCCTGCAGCCACCCTGGAAAAAAGATTGGGCAGGCTCAGGGAACGAGAGGCCAAAAAGTCCGCTGACCCGGATGGCCAGCCCGGTTCGGTGCCAACCGAACCAGAGGGAGTGCCCTCTGACCAGGGCCAGACTTCCTCAGGCAAAGAAAAGCTGGTTCTGAGGAACCAATTCCAGTAAAGAAAACAAGAAAATCAGCAGGTCTGGAGTCCAAAATTCCTTCTCCAACTGCTGCAGAGATAGCAAAAGCCATACAAATTGTCCAGTCACTGTCTCAGGGTCCGTCGAACCACCACTATCTGGTAAAAGGTCGGTTCGTCCGGTCCCAGTGGTTCAGATTATGATGTTGAGGAATTTTATGAACCAGAGGAGGGGAGGAGGATTATGAACAGTATGAATGTGGCTGGAAGGTCTGGTGTGCCCATTGAACCGGACATCTCCCCAGACAGACCTTTAGAATCTCCCCATGCTGTCTGAGTCCCCATCTCATTTTATGTTTTATAAAAAAGTTGCTGAAACCCTCCAGCTTCCTTTAGAAGAGGCTGTGGATGAGCAAGAGGAGCCTGATTTTGTAGAAATGATGGATATTCCAGAGTCTAGGAGATTGTCTATTCCTTTACATGAGTCTTTTAGGAAACAAACAATTAAAATTTTAAAAGCTCCTAATTCTGTGCCTCCTGTAGATAGATAGAAAGATGGACAGAAGGTATACATTGTCAGGCCCTGATACAGAATTCCTTTCTCAGCAATGCAGTCATGTTGGGGTAGGTCAGGCTGCTGCCTGTGATAAAGCTAATATTCCCTTGGCTTCACATCCTCCAGACAAGGATTCCAGGAAGATTGATGCCATGGAAAAAACAGTATATGGCAGCCTCTCTGGGACTCAGGCAAGCAAATTATATGGCTTATGTAGCTAAGGTATCAGAAATCTAGATGGGATACTGTTATGCAATTGGCCAAACAGGCCCATGGCCAGCTGGCTAGTGAACTAGAACAGGTGGCTGCTGATGGCATTGAAGCCTCTAAGGTTCAGTTTCATGCTGCTGTGGATGTTAATGATGTTTCCTCTAGGGTCATGGCCACATCTGTAGCTTTTCATAGGTTGGCCTGGCTCAGGTGTACTAGTTTGTCTGGGATACCCAGACTAAGGCTATGGATTTTCCTGTGGTGGGAAATTCTCTGTTTGGAGAGCAGACAGAGAATTACATGAAGAAGATGGATGAATATAGGACTACTTACAAAAAGTGCCCAGGCTAAGGGTGGCAAGCCACTTCTCAAAGGCATGCCCCAGGGGTAGGGGTAGGCCTTTTCACAGACCTTTCTACCAGACTCAGGCCTCCTCTGCCCTATGCTCAGAGGGGCTTCTTCAGAGGCAGGGGCAGACGAGGGGTGGGCAGACCTGCTCCACCCCCAGCCTAAAGCTTTGGAAACAGGCACCCTGATGGGGTGCCCAGGGCTGATTCTCCTGTACCAGTGGGGGCAGGCTGACTTACTTCAGTCAGAGTGGGCTTCTTTAACCTCAGACAAGTGGGTTCTGGAAGCAGTAAGCCTGGGTCTGGTTCTCAGCTTCAAAAGTTTTCCAAGTTGAGAAGCAGACTTTTCTACCTGCAAGTGCTTCAGAGACCCTCGCTCTGGAAACAGAGGTCTCATCCCTGTTAGCTCTCAGAGCAGTAGAAAGGGTTCCTCTCCTGCATCAGGGCAGGGTCTGTATTCCAATACTTCCTTACCCCAAAAGACAGAGAATGGCGGCCCATTTTAGATCTCAGATATCTGAACAAGCATCTTCTGAAACCAAAGTTCAAAATGGTAACTCTGGCAATGATTTTACCTTCCCTAAGGCCAGGGGACTGGCTAGCCTCCCTGGACCTCAAGGATGCCTATTTCCATGTCCTAATCAGAAGATCCCATCGAAGTACCTCAGATTCGAACTGCCCTCAGGTCATTACCAGTTCAGAGCAATGCCCTTGGCCTTACCTCTGCTCAGGGTATTCACAAAGTGTCTAGCAGTGGCAGTGGCCCACTTAAGGAGGCAGAGGATTGCTGTTTTCCCTATCTAGATGACTGGCTCATTGTAGGCCAGTCCCCAGAACAGGTAAATCTCACCTGCAGGTCACCCAGCAGCTTCTCACCTCCCTGGGTTTCTGCTAAACCTACCAAAGTCGGTTCTGGAACCAGTCCAGGTACTCACCTTTATAGGGGCAGAATTGGCACAAAGCTAGCCAGAGCCTTTCTTCCCCAGAAAGGGTAAGGAATTTAGTGGCTCTGGCCTCTTCCTTCACTCTGCAGGTCTCTCGACCAGCAAGACACTTTCTGCAGCTCCTGAGGCACATGGCTGCATCCACAGCTGTTGTGCAGGGAGGCCAGATTTCAGATGAGAGACATTCAGTTTCACTTGAGAACCTTTTGGTCTCAGAGAAGAGACCCCCTTTCCAAGTTGGTCCCAGTGACTCAGACCTTGATCCTAGCTCTCCAGTGGTGGCAGGATCAGAGCAATTTAGAGCAGGGGTCCCTTCATTTCCCCTTCTCACGACTTGACTCTCACTACAGATGCTTCCCTTCTGGGTTGGGGAGCCCACATGGGCGACCTTTCCACTCAGGGAGTTTGGTCCCCCCAGGAATCTCTGCTCCACATCAATTTGCTGGAACTCAGAGCTGTCTTTTTTAGCTCTTCAAGCTTTTTCTGCATCTGTCCATGACAAGGTGATACAAGTCAGAACAGACAACACCACAACAATGTGGTACATCAACAAACAGGGGGGCACTCGGTCTTCGGCCTTGTGCACCGAGGCAATGAAGTTGTGGTCTCTGGCCTATTCCCTGAACACTTCCCTCATAGCAGTTCATCTTCCAGGGAGGACAATGTCCTAGCGGATGCCCTCAGCAGATTTCCCAGGGCCATCACGAATGGTCCCTGGATCCTCAAGTGCTGGGGATAGTTTTTGCCAGGTGGGGCATCCCTCAGATAGATCTTTTGCAGCCCCACAATCACAAACTTCCTCTGTTCTGTTGCAGGCCTCCAGTGCTGGGCTCCAGTTCCCTGGATGCCCTTCTTCTGGATTGGGAGGGAAGTTCCTCTATGCTCCCCTTTCCTCTCCTATTCAAAGTACTAGTCAAAATCAGATCTCAGCCTTGCAGGGTGATTCTGATTGCCCCGGATTGGGCCAGGCAGCCCTGGTACCCACTCCTTCTGTCTCTGACAGTCCATCTTCCTCTGTGCCTCCCCAGGAATCACAATCTGTTGACTTGTGCCCAGGGAAGGGTTTGGTATCCGGACCTCAAATCCCTCAACCTCAAGGCCTGGCTCTTGAGGAGTTAGAGTTTGCTGATTTACACCTCTCTCAGGGTGTTCTTGAGATCCTAAAGGCTTCCAGAAAGCCTTACACTAGGGCTACTTATAGTTCTAAATGGAAAAGGTTTTCCATTTGGTGTGCTGGGAAAAATATTTTCCCAGAATCTGCTGAATTGCCCATTTTGGTAGATTACATGGTACATCTTAATTCCTTGGGTCTCAGACCAGCTACCCTGAGAGTTCATTTGGCAGCTGTGTCTGCTTTTGTGTCAGCAGGAAAGTCATCCCCTCTTTCCTCTCTTCCTGTGTTTTCCAAGTTTTTAAGGGATTACTCCATACTAATCCTCCCTTTCGGGAACCGGCCCCTGCTTGGGACCTTAATGTTTGCATTGCCCAGTTAATTCAACCCCCTTTTGAACCTCTGTCTTCTGCAGAGCTTAAGTACCTAACTTGAAAACTGTTTTCTAGTGGCTATCACTTGCCAGAGTATAAGTGAATTGCAAGCCTTGTCAGTGGAGACTGACTTTATTTCTTTCCACAGGGATAAGGTAGTCCTTAGGACTAATAGGAAGTTTTTGCCTAAGGTGGTTTCAGATTTCCATCTTAATCAATCTATCTCCTTCTAGTATTTTTCACTGATCACTCCTCTTCGGTGAGAGAAGGTTGCACAGCCTGGATGTTAAGAGAGCTCTTAGTTATTATATAGAGCATACCAAAGGTCACAGGTTCGAATCCTCCAACTTTTCCTTACCTATGGTGAAGTTGGGAAAGGCAAACCTGCCACTAAGAGATCAATAGCCAGGTGGATTGTCTCTTGTATCCAATTTTGTTATCAGAAAGTGGGCAGAGCCCCCAGTTTGAGGGCTCATTCTACCAGGGGTACAGCTCGTCTCTAGCTGCTGCCAGAGATATCCTTTATTAGAGATTTGCCAGGCTGCTACTTGGAAAATGGTACACACTTTTACCAAGCATTACTCCCTGGATGTCCAGGCCAGGAGAGATGCTGCTTTGGCACAGCTGTTCTTCAGACCCTATTCCTAAGTAGGTTCTGCCCTCCTCCATGGAGGTACTGCTGTGTATTCTGCTAATGTCTATAATATAGCAAGACTTCATGTTGTTTGAAGAAAAAAATTACTCACCTTATTATGTTGTTTCTTCTAATGAGTCTGCTATATTATAGACCTCCAACCTGCCCCTCTCAGAACCTCTACTTGGTGGGGTGCGGGCAACTTAGTGTGGGCACTACTTATGTCCTGTTAGCATTTTGTCCCCTTTGGGACTTTGGGGGTGTGTATGTGTACGCGTGTGGTGTTAGTATTTCTGGTCCCCTGACTTGAGTCTTGGGTGTTGGGACCATCAATGGTTGTTATTATTTAGGTAGCCATTTGGCTAGTGTAGGTTACAGCTTCCACACAGACCTTAGTGAGTTTGGCTCGTAAAGATCTGACAGTTCAAGTTTGAAATGACACAGATAGAGCTGCTCTCGTGCCAAAATTCTATTTTGGAATGGTTTTAACCATTTCACTCCGGGGCAGTTCTAGAGCTGGAACAAACTGCTAATGTCTATAATATAGCAAGACTCCATTAGAAGAAACAACATTACTAAGGTGAGTAATTTTTTCTTAGATACATTAGGCAAAAAAGAAAGGATGGAGGAACTGTTTGTCTGACTGAGGGAGGGAGGGAGGTAGGGTAATTGAGGAGAATGGGCAGAAGGGAGCCATTCTTAATAACTACTACTGCTCTGTATTCACAAGGGAAGACAGAGAGCCTCCGCCACAGTGTGGCAGTAAAACAACTGTAAGGGAGATCTTGGAGATGAGGAAGCAGGTATTTATAAGTAAAAGGGTTCGGACAGGGCTTTCAGCAGATAAATAAGGCCCCGGGGCCAGATGGGATGCATCCAAAGGTGCTCAAAGAATTGGCAGTGGAACTAGCTAAAACCCTGGTAGAGCTGTTCAATAGCTCAGTTCAGAGAGGGGAGTTCCAAAAGACTGGAGGATAGCAGACATAGTCCCACTGCATGGGGGGAGGGGCAAGGAGCAACTGGGTAACTACAGACCTGTCAGTCTTACCTCTATTGTGGGTACACTGATGGAGACACTGGTCAAAGAGGACCTCATGGACTACCTGGAGAGCAGTGGACTCCAGGATAGTAAATAGCATGGTTCATGGCAAGGAGGTCTTGTCAGATCAATCTGATAGTTTTCTTTGACTCGGTGATGAGGGTACTGGAGACAGGAGATGTCATGGATTTACTCTGCTTTGACCTCAGCAAGGCTTTGGATACAGTGCCTCATAGAAGGCAGCTGAAGAAGCTAGATGATCTGGGTGCACCAAAGGACACAGTTGTGTGAGAAAACTGGTTTGAAATGAGACAGTAGAGGGTTGTGAGTAACATAGTCAAATCAGAAGGGGGGGGGTCTCCATAGCTGGAAATCAGCGATCCTATGTATAAGAGGTCTTCACAAGCAGGCAGTCCTTGGACTAGCCAATATATAATAACAAGGAGAAACCAGCTCTTTTGTCTGTCTTCTAATTCAGAATCCTCTCCTAGCTTCAAAAACAGCTGAAGGGTTTACATTTTAGACTTTTATTCTCACTGTTTTATCAAATAATTATTTTCTCTTTTCTCTGCTGAAATGCAGTAGAAAGTTATCGATTGGATGTACTTACCTTTACAGTTTGTTTCTCATGTGTATATTTTAGCCAGTACGTAACTATTCCTGCTGGACTGTGATAACCTGCTATCCTCCCTGGGACCCTTGTGAAACCAAGATGCTGCATCTCATGGGGTTATGCCAGTTGGAGTAATTTCAAATAAATATATAAATATGCTTTAATTTGAAGATTCTTCCAAGTTTAGTACCAAGAAAATAAAGGACTGTAGGACCATGTTCATATACCAAGAAATATTTGAATGCGGCAAAAGGGGTATCTTTTAAGAGTCCATCTTCTCCACAGAGCTTTTGAGGTCATCACACACCATGCACATTCGCACGGCACCTGGTATGGTGCCATGCCACCAACAGCGTAAACAGGCAAAATACAAAAAACAATCCAGGAACCAGTCTCATTGCTGGAGCACAGATCTGTAAGCAGGGATACTGGAATGATTTTGCAAAATGAAAAAAAAATGGGCAAACTCCAATGTCATGCTCCTTTGTAATATTCTTTATTTCATCCACACATATCAAGGGCAACAGTTTCGTGACTGGCGCCACTTCCTCAGGCTGACTGTGCTGGTCTTTTTATTTAACTTTTCTATGTTCTGTATTCCATGTAAGGATGCAAGTCCACTGTTCTCATTCTCTCAAAAGAGGTGATTCATTTCTCCTTGTATAAATTTGCATTCTTGTTTTACCTCTTCTACACTTCTCCCAGAGGTGCAGAATAGCATGGCCTTACACTAGGAGTCAACTTGAGCATTGCTATTCTGCACCTCTGGGAGAAGTGCAGAAGTGGTAAAACAAGAATGTAAAATTCACTAAACATATACCACCAACAGCTTATTCTAACCCCAGTAATGCTCAGACCATTCATAACTTTGTGCAGTCAGCCTGGTGGGTTGGACTGCCCGGAGAGATGGAACACATGAAAATGATGAAATTCTTTGCACGTGAGCATCTTTCAAATACTGCCTCTACCAACTGTAGTGTTCTAAGCACTTCAGATTTTTCTCTCCACCTGAAAGTCTGGTCGCTTGGAGTCTCTGTCACCCTCTTTCACGTGAAGAAGAAAGAAAAAAATCAAAAACCATAAGTATTTTTAGTTTCTTTTACTGCCTCTATTAATTGTTAGTTTATTATTGTTTAAATTGTTGTTTTCTCGGTTCCTCGCGGTTCAGCATAACCATGAGGGATCCGAGTTACTTTTAACTTTATTTCGGTTCTCTAACTAAAGAACCTGTTTATTATCGCTAAATTTTGGTCCTAAAAAACTTTACTTGTAACTGCTTTTTATCGGTTACAGAACTGCTGAACCAGTTCATATTTCATCTCCTCCCTCGGTTCCATCGGTTCCGCAACTGACCGCAAAAAAAAGGAAAACCTTTTTCAGCTGTTTAAATAACCGCATTAGTATTTGGCATTTAGCTGTTAAGGTTTTTTACTTTATCTTTTACCATGACTGAGAAACCTAAGAAGAGAACTGGGGAGCCTGGTTTTAAAAACTGTTTATTTATTTATTTTATTTATTTATTTAGCTTTTGTTGACCGGGTAAGTGCACTAGACAAATCCTGCCTATTTTCAGGCACGACCCAGGGAGGGGGATACAGATGAATGCCAACTGACCTTGAACCAGATTAAGCTGTTGGTGGTATTTTTAGTGAATGAGGGAAATTTGGCCAGGACACCAGGGAAATTCCCCTACTCTTTTCGATAAGTGCCATGGGATCTTTAACATCCACCTGAACTACCACCAATCCAGGCAGATGGGACCTCGGTTTAACGTCTCATCCGAAAGGCGGCACCTCAGAAATGCAGCACCCCTCTTATGCTGCATTACAGTGTCAGTACTGCGATATTAACCCAAGTGCCAGATGTGGGAACTGAACCCACAGCCCTCTGATCTCCCGGCCTCAGAGGCGAGTGTGCTACCTACTGAGCCACTGACACTGATAAAGTGTGGAGATGTGTTTGCCAAGGCAGACAAGCACACCTTATGAGTAGCTTGTTTGGGTTTTGAACATTTGGACCAGGAATGTGAGGTACAGTATGTAAAACATTCCCAGAAAAAACTGCTGAAAAGCGCCTTGAAAGGCTTAATAAAAAGTTTCCTAGGGGTCCCTCAGGCTCTGACCAGCTGACGCCCCAGTCTGTTGTGGTTGAATTAGCGAGTGCTTCTACCCCTGCCCCTGATACGGGTGAAAAAGGGGCACAAAGAGGGAAAGAACCGGCTGACTCTCCGGTTCCCTTAAAGAAATTAAAGAATCTCAAGCGTGCAGAAAACCCTCTCCTGCTAAACCAGGGACTTCTGCGCAGCAGCCTGTAATGCCTTCAGCTCAGGACATAGCCCAGGCATTTAAAATTATTCAGGCTCTGTAGAGCATCATCCCTCAGCCTCCTGCCCCTTCCCAGGGACCCCAGGTTGCTGCTACTGTGTTGCCCCCTGTTCCGGAGCAACACTATTTTGAAGAGGATGATGAGCCTTATGAGGAGGACAATCCTATCCCCCCAGAGGTGTCCCCTGAGCAGGAATTTGGCTCGCCTCCCAGAGTGTCTGAGGATTTTTCCTCCCATTTTTCTTTCGTAAGGAAAATGGCAGATGCTCTGGATAGTGCCACAACAGAACAAGAGGAAGATGAGGAAGAGATTGAGTACCTCAGTATAATGGGTTTAACACCTACAAAGGCCCTCCTCCTCCCAGTATATAAATTCTTTAAGAAGGATACTATGAAGCTCCTGCAGACCCCAAATTCTATTCCTCCAATTGACAAGCGAATAGATAAAAAATACCAGCTGGACAGGGAGGGAGCTGACTTCTTCTTCTCCCACCCTGATCATCAAGGGGTAATACAGCAAGCTGCCTGTGATAAGGCTAAAGTCCCTCTGTCCTCACGCCCACCGGACAAGGACTCCAGAAAACTGGACAGTATGGCTAAAAAGGGCTATTTGTCAGCCTCGTTGGCCATGAGACAGGCTACTTTTCAAGCTTATGCTGCCCAGTATCAGAAATCCCTGTGGCAATCAGTACTGGCAATGTCCATGAAGGCCACCTCACCCTTGTCAGATGACCTGGCACAAACTGCTAGGTTTGGGCTAGAGGCGACCAAGTACCAGTTCCAAATGGCTGCTGATCTGAATGACACTGCAGCCAGATGGATGGCTAATACAGTGGCCCAGAGGAGGTTTGCTTGGCTTAGGGCCACAAACCTCACTCAGGATACCCAGTCAAAGGCCTTGGATTTCCCATTAGAAGGAAATGCGCTTTTTGGGGAGTCCACAGTGGCCTTTATGAAAAAGGTTGATGAATATAAGGCTACTTATAGAAGTAACTCTGCTAGAGACAGAGCTTCTTCATCCACCAGGCCCTATGGAAGGGGGGCTAGGGGTCGTTCTTTTTTATCAAGACACTTTTTCCAGCCAGTAGCCATGCCCCAATACCAGCAGTACCCCCCACAGGGCTACTCAAGGGGTAGGGGTAGAAGGGGCTCTAGGCGAGGGGCTCAGTCACAACCTCAACCCCAGCCTAAACAGAACCCCTGAGATGCAAGCTGCCTCCTCCCTACCTGTTGGAGGCAGACTGTCCTTTCCTCCCCCTCTGGTCAACCATCACCACAGACAAGTGGGTATTGGAGGTAGTGGGCAAAGGTCTGTCTCTGCAGTTCAAATTTCTTCCTTGAAAAAAACCCAGGTTTTCCACCTCCCCACCCCTAGCACAAATCTCATTGCTAGAGGCAGAGGTTCAGAAACTGCTTCAGCTCAAAACAGTGGAACTAGTCCCTGCAACACTGAGAGGAAGAGGTTTTTACTCCAGATACTTTCTAACAACAAAGAAAAATGGGGAGTGGCGGCCAATTTTGGATCTCAGAGCTTTAAACAAGCAGCTGAAAAAGCCAACGTTCAAAATGGTCACTTTGGCTCGGATTCTGCCAACAATCCAAAAAGGGGACTGGAAGGCATCTCTGGACTTGCAGGATGCTTATTTCCACATCCCCATAAAAGAATCTTATAAGAAATATCTCCGATTCAGACTCCCATCAGGTCATTATCAGTTTGCAACCCTACCCTTCAGCCTTTCCTCGGCACCAAGGGTGTTTACAAAATGCCTAGCAGCTGTGGTGGCATTTCTTCAAAGACAGGGAGTGACTGTCTTCCCATACCTGGATGACTGGCTGGTAAGTGGGCAAATCACCAGAACAGGTCACAACCTCTCTAAGGCTCACACAGGATCTTTTGGAGTCCTTGAGTTTCATAGTAAACCAGAAAAAATCTGTCTTCACCCCTACACAGACTTTACAGTTCATAGGAGCAGAGATCAGCACCCTACAGGCCAGGGCCTTTTTACCACTAGACAGGGTGCAAAGTCTTCAGGTCATAGCAAACTCCTTCAAGTTGCACAGTCAAAAAACAGCCAGGCAATTCCTGCAGCTCTTGGATCATATGGCTGCATCCACAGGCACAGTGCAGGGTTCCGGGTTTCACATGAGAGACATCCAGTTTCACCTCAGGACTCATTGGAGTCAGAAAAAAGATCCCTTTTCAAAACTCATTCCAGTGACAAGACCTCTGTTACAAGCCCTCTTGCAGTGGAAAAAGGAATCCAACCTAAAGCAGGGAGTCCCCTTCCAGAAGAAGGATCCTTCACTGGTCCTCACAATAGATGCATCCCTTCTGGGCTGGGGTGCCCATCTAGGGGAGCACACAACTCAGGGTACCTGGTCAGGGGCAGAGTCCCTCCAGCATATAAATTTGCTGGAACTCAGAGCAGTGTGGCTAGCACTAAAAGTTTTCTCTACACTGGTAATGGGCAAAGTGGTACAAGTCAGAACGGACAATACCACCACTTTGTATTACATAAACAAGCAGGGTGGCACCAGATCAGGTCCCCTATGCACAGAAGCCATGAGAATTTGGGGTCTGGCATATTCTCTAAAGGTGTCCCTGCAAGCCATCCATCTGCCAGGAAAGGACAATATCTTGGCAGACACACTGAGTCGGATCAATCAGTCCCATCACGAATGGACACTGAACAAACAGGTGGTGCAGGTAATTTTCAGCAGGTGGGGCATTCCAGAGATAGACTTGTTCGCATCCCACCAGAACCACCAGTTGCCTCAGTATTGTTGCAGGCCACCAGCCCAAGGCACAGTCCCTCTGGATGCCCTGGTACTGGATTGGTCGGGCAAGTTTCTCTATGCCTTTCCCCCTTTTCCTCTAGTTTTCAGGGTACTGCTGAAGCTCAGATCCCTCTCACCTTCTCTGATATTGATAGCTCCAGATTGGCCCAGGCAGCCATGGTACTCTCTTCTGCTCTCCATGGCAGTGAGCAGGCCAATAAGCTTACCTCTCAGGCACAATCTTCTAACCTCCAATCACCGAACATTGCTGTTCCCAAATCTCAAGTCTCTCCACCTCAAGGCATGGCTCTTGAGGAGTTAGAGTATGTAGGCTTGAACCTTTCTGAAGCTGTATTAAACATCTTGAAAGGTTATAGGAAGCCTTCCACTAAGAAAACTTATTCTGCTAAGTGAAAAAGATTCTCCTTCTGGTGCTCTGGTAGAAACTTCACTCCAAATGATGCAGGGGTCTCAGTGGTGTTGGATTATCTGACTCATTTACATTCACGAGGTCTGCAACCCAGTTCTTTAAGAGTTCACCTTGCAACAGTATCTGCATACCTGTCTGCTAGGACAAAGGTGTCTGTAGCATCAGATCCCATTTTCAAAAGATTTTTCAAAGGCCTGATGCATTTGAAGCCTCCTCACAGGGCACCAGTGCCCGCTTGGGATCTTAATGTGTGTATAGCCAGATTGATGCGGGTTCCTTTTGAGCCCATGGCTACAGCCCATTTAAAGTATGTGACCTGGAAAACAGTTTTCCTGGTAGCAATTACCTCAGCAAGAAGAATCAGTGAGCTTCAGGCTCTCTGTGTTGAGCAGGACTACATTTCCTTCCCCAGGGATAAAGTAGTCCTCAGAACAAACAGACAATTCCCAAAGTGGTTTCAGATTTCCATCTGATCCAATCAATCACTCTGCCTGTCTTCTGCACAGACCATACAAGCTCTGGTGAAAGAAGGCTTCACAGTCTGGATGTGAAAAGAGCTCTCAGCTACTACATGACAGCTACTAAAGGCCATAGGCAAGACAAGAAACAACTTTTCCTTACATATGGGGATGTTGGAATGGGAAAACCAGCCTCAAAAGATCCATTTCTCGGTGGATTGTCCAGTGTATTCAATTCTGCTACACCAAAGCAGGTAGAGAGTCCTCAGCTGGGCTGAGGGCTCATTCAACAAGAGGAACAGCTGCCACTATTGCAGCTGCTAGGGAGGTGCCATTGTTGGACATTTGTAAAGCAGCTACTTGGAAATCAGTACACACCTTTACAAAGCATTATCATTTAGATATTTTGTCCAGAAGTGACGCCAAGTTTGGCACAGCAGTCCTGCAAAGTCTGTTCCCAAAATAAGTTCTGTGCCCACAACCAGGGGGTACTGCTTGGTAGTCTGCACAAAGTTATGAATGGTCTGAGCATTACTGAGGTTAGAAGAAAAAATTACTTACCATAGTAATCTTCTTTCTTCCCAGTGATGCTCAGACATTCCTAACTCCCTCCCATCCTCCCCTTCCAGAACTTCAGCCTCTGCATTCTGCATGCTAGTGCCACATAGCCATACCCTTCTGGGTACACTTCTCTATGCTAGACAGATTTTAACAGAGTTTTCTGTCTCTCTTAATAGTTTTTCTCACTGTATAGTGAACACCATTATTATATATAGATATAGTCCCTCCCTTGGAGGTTTTTTGAAGTAAGTTGTTTTATTAGGCTAATCCTAAAAAAATGTTTTAATTAATTAGTTGTCGGATTTTTCCAAGTTGCCTGACTTCCAGGCTTCTTACAAATCTGAAGGACTTAGAACACTACAGTTGGTAGAGGCAGTATTTGAAAGATGCTCACGTGCAAAGAATTCCATCATTTGCATGTGTTTCATCTCTCCAGGCAGTCCAACTCACCAGACTGACTGCACAAAGTTATGAATGTCTGAACATCACTGGGAAGAAAGAAGATTACTATGGTAAGTAATTTTATCATCTGGTTCAAGGTCAGTTGGCATTCTTCAGTATCCCCCTCCCCCGGGTCATGCCTGAAAATAGGCAGGATTTGTCTAGTGCACTTACCCGGTCAACAAAAACTAAAAAAAAAAACAAATTTATACAAGGAGAAATGTATCACCTCTTTTGAGAGAATGAGAACAGTGGACTTGCAGCCTTACATGGAATGCAGAACATAGAAAAGTTTAATAAAAAGACCAACACAGTGGGCCTGAGGAAGTGACGCCAGCCTTGAAACTGTCGCCCTTGATATGTGTGGATGAAATAATATTACAAAGGAACATTACAGTGGTGTTTGCCCATTTTTTCTCATTTTACTGTGTTTGAAGTCAACTCTGGGATGGTTCAAGACATAAATACACTGAACCTACAAGCATCCTGAACCTTGCTTGTAGAAACTATATTGGAATGATTTTCCAGTAACCATCAGAGAAGTAAGAGATCATGGTAACTCGCACCATTCTGATAACTGCACCAACTACAGCATGGCTGAGCCTTCGTGTCCAAGCACAATAGACATGTCGTTTCTGGTGATGATATAGGAGGGATTACCCCAGGACTTGCAGAGACGAGAGAGAAAGTCAAGTATAGTGAGGTCAAGTGACTTGCTCAGGGTCACACAATGAGTGGCAGTGGTGGGATTCCGTACGGGTTTCCACTTTCACAGAAAAGAAATGGATGTCAGGTCGCCCAGCGTGTAGTGCATCGTGCTTCCACACCATGACCTGAGGTTGGTAGTGAACTTGGGAAGCTGGCTGGGTAGCCCAGGGCTGGGAGACGGTGCTTCCACATGGCAGTGCTACCAGCCTGGGGAGGGATGGTATTACTTGGTATGAAAGAACAGAAGAAGGCCAGAGCCCATCGAGACTGTTCCCCACACTGTGTGGGACATGATTTATCTATTATCCCTTAACCAAACGTCTAATTTGTTTTTAAAGACAGTGGCACTAGTTGCCTCTACCAATTCTTGTGGCAAGGTGTTCCATACAATGGATGTTCTTATTGGAAAACATTTCCCCTTTTGCTGGTTTTACAAGTTTTTACTTCAAGCTGTTTATTATGCAGTCTCAGAACGTGTCTCCTTTTGGAGAGTGTTAGACCACATTTTTCCATTAGATCTGGTGAATTTATTAAATTAAAAACCATAAGCATATCACCACTTACTCTTCTAGTTTGAAGACAGAAGACACCAGTAGCTTTTAATCTGTTCTGTTAATCCAAGTTTGTTAATCTTGGAATCATTCTAGTTACTCTCCTTTGAATCTGTTCAAGAAATGCTATGTCATTTTTTTGGTTTGGATTCCAGAAAGGGGAGCCATAGTCTAGATATGGTCTAATGTATACCCTATACAATGGAATAAGGCATTGTTCAGTGTGATTAACAAAAGTGCGTTTTATTTGCCTCAAAAGTCTGTTGGTTATGCAAGCAGTTCTAACACAGTGATCATTTGATGTAAGTTTATTATTAACATATATCCCTAGATCTTTTTCACAATTTGATGAGTGAAGTGGTATCCGTTTATATAATATATCATTTTTGGATTATTTACACCGAAATGCACTACTAAACATTTGTCTTGATTAAACTGTATATGATTTTCATTTGCTCAAAGTGTTAATTTTTCTAAATCTTTCTTTAATGCAGAAATATTTTCTTGATTATTAACCTTGCCCCCCAATTTAGTATCGTCTGCAAATTTAACCATGAAGTTATTTGGCCCTGTTTGTAAATCACTGATAAAGAGATTAAACAATGTTGGTCCCAAGACTGACCCCTGTGGTACGCCACTTGTCACTCTACCCAAATTAGACAAGATATCATTAATTCTGACTCTCTGAGAATTGATTTGTCAACCAATTTAAAGTCCAGTTGACAATATCAGGTGACAAACCTAGATTGTGCATTTTAGTAATGAGTTTTTCATGTGAGACTTTATCAAAAGCTCTACTAAAGTCCAAGAGAATTACATCAGTAGGGACACCCACATCTAGTAGAGTACTTATATTATTGTAAAAAGATATCAGATTGGTGGTGCAGGAATACTTGGGAGTAAACCCATGCTGATTTGAATCATAAATTCCTAATTTTTTACAATCTTGATCTATTAGAGACTTCATTACTCGTTCCATTAATTTACCAGCCACTGAGGTCAGGCTAATTGGATGATAATTTTGCACAGAACCTCTATTGCCTTTTTTAAATATGGGAGTAACTGTTGCTGAACACCAATCATTTGGTACAATGCTTTCTTGTAAGAATTTGTTGAAGATAATTGACAAAGGTATAGAAATATTTATAGAGGTTTCGATCAGAAACCATGGATGAATACCATCTGGGCCCAGACTAGTATTTTTTTTTAGTTTTTTGATAGCCTGTATAATGTCAGTTGGATAGAACCTATGATAATCTACGTGGTGAACTTTAAATGTACTAATAGGTGATTTTTGAGAGAAGACAGAACAAAAGTACTTATTAAAGAGATTCGAGGTTTCTATATCAGATAGAGAAGAGCCATTGGTTATAATGGGACCA
This sequence comes from Neoceratodus forsteri, assembly GCA_016271365.2. Lineage (NCBI taxonomy): Eukaryota > Metazoa > Chordata > Ceratodontiformes > Ceratodontidae > Neoceratodus > Neoceratodus forsteri. The sequence continues at coordinate 76,255,588 of JADMNL010000027.1, read as the reverse complement.
ATGGTCCTTGGTGCACCTTTTTTTACTATTTATATAGGAGAAAAGAGATTTGTGACAGTCTTTTGTTTGAGCTAGTTTAAATTCCAGCTTATTTTTTGCTAATTTAATAGAATTTTTTTAAGTTTTTCACAGATGCAATAGAGTAATTTTAAATGGAACATAACTATTCTTAAGTTTCCTAAAAAGCTTAATTTTTATTTTAATCTGATTTTTAATTATCTTGTTGAACCAAGGGGGAATTTTTCCTTTATTATTAAATTTCCTCTTAGATGGAATAAAGGTATTTTCAAAATAATGTACAATATTTTTAAAAAAGTCCCAAGCTTGTTGTGTTGTACAGTTAAGAAGATTAGATTACCCGTTTATGTTTTGTAAGTATTCATTGATTTTAGAAAAATCTGCTTTATTATAATTTTTTTATACAGTATAACTTCCTTTGTGTAGTTTTAAACTGTTGGATAGATGTCATGTTCCACCACTTAAGTTGACCCACTGCGGTTGGGCCAGGGAGTGATCCGTCTTCAGGGGATATGAAATGTGCTAGGGCCAGAACAGGGGCTGTGCATAATGTTTGTGGGGTGAAAGCAGGAAGGAAAAACCTTGCAGTGGCAGGATGATGTCTCATTGTCCACACAGGTCCTGCATCACCAACTGATACTGGCTGGCAATCTGGATGCATAAGTGGGAGTAGGCATCCCTCTTCTCCCAGCACTGCCATGGAAGGGTAATCCATGGGAGATTTGAGTCAGTCAGGTAAATCCCAGAGATTGTGGGTGATGGGACTTGGGGATGGCTGAATGCTGAAGGGGGCCCTGCAGTGAACAAGGGCATGAAAACCTTTTTTTTTTTTACAAGAACAAAAAAGCAATGGAAGTCAGCTTCTCTATGACTGCTACAGGGCATCATTACAAAACCCTCCTGATGCTCAATGGAATGACACAAATCCTGCTGACATAGCTTCCTTGCAGCTTTCCATCATGCAACACCCTGTAGCTTTGCCTTTAGCTTTAGAGGGGCAAGGGTTGCAGCTATCACTGCTATGGTTAATGACATATTGAAAGATGCTGGACCAAATCCTTTGGTCATAATCCATGCAGGTACTAACGATATTGATTTCACCCATCCTGATCAACGTAAACAGGATTATGTAGCACTGAACAACCTGCTGGTAGAAAGGGGATGTTCCGTTTGCTTGTCTGAAATCCTACCTGTGTCTAGAGCTAGTGATTCTAAAGCCCTAAAGCTAGTGATTCTAAAGCCCAAAAATGATGCCTCAATCAATTCCTTGCATTACACACTGGGAGGATTTTCATGACAGCACTTCCCTATTTTTTATCTCAGCTGGAGGGGCAGCACACCCCTTGGCAGACGCACTGAGGCATGTATTGGAAAACATTTAAACTAACAAATAAGGGGGAGAATGGGAATGTACCCAGGTCTCTGACACCAGTTACTACTATAGACTGTATGACTCACTGTAAAATTCTTGCACTAAATGCAAGATCCCAAAATCTTGTTAAAATAGCAGAGCTAGAAGCAAGATGTACAGACCTTGATATTGGCATAATAGCTGTTACCAAAACTTGGTGGGATTCCAACTCTTACTGGATTGGCAAGATTCCAGGATACAAACTAAATCATAAAGACAGAATAGATAGAGTATGGGGTGGGGTTTGTATATACGTCAGTCAGGAAATTCCTTCCTATGAAATTCGGCATCAAACCACCACTGAGAGCATATGGGTTAATATCCAATTTAAAGGGCAAGACCAAATTACAACAGGGAATTGTTGTTGACCTCCATCTGTTGATTTGGATTATACCTCTCAGCTCCTGCATGACATTTCACATTTAGCTGACAAAGGGGATGTTATCATCCTGGGTGACTTTAATGTGCCAAACATTAATTGGAATACACTAGCAGGCACTAGTTTACATGAAAAAAGTCTGGTTTCAACCCTCACTGATGCAAGGCTTGACCAACTTATAAACCAGCCTACAAGGGGGAACTTCATTCTGCATCTCCTTATCACTAATATAGAGAATAAAATATCTAACCTGGAAATGATGGATCCACTGGGAAACAGTGATCATAATTCCATCTTGTTTACCATAGCATACAAGCAGAAACCCCAGATAAACCACTTGCTGTACAAAAACCATGATAAGGCAAATTTCGAAGAAATCAGAGCTTCCTTGTCCAGGATACCCTGGCAAAGTATCCTATGCAGTTTTACAGTTGAGGAGGCCTGGAACCTATTTAAAACAACTATCTTTAAACTTGAGGAGACATATGTACCTAAACAAGGAAGTACAATAAAAAGGGTAAGATTCCAATCTGGTTAAATAAATCCATTATGACTCAAATCCAAAAAAAAAAAAAAAACTGTACAAAAAAACTTAAATCTAATAGTTCTAAGGATAAAACAGGGATTTACTCCAAATGTAAAACAGCAGTATCAACATTGAAACACATGATTAAAACATCTACAAGTAACCTAGAATTTAGGCTGGCACATTCGGAAGATTGTCAAAAATCATTATTTTCTTATAAATAACAGAAAGGGAAATCAGAGGCTTATTGGTCCAGTAACCAATAACAGGGACACCCTGACCATGGAAGGTGATATAGCCAACCATTTTAATGACTATTTTTTGTACAGTATTTTCAAAAAAGGACTCCCATAGCCCTGCTTACTTTCCCAGTAATACTTCACCTAATACATAGGCTGTTTCATCAAAGGAGATAGTATCCATCTTAAAAACTCTGAAAAAAACTACAAGTCCAGGGCTAGATGAAATCAATGCCAGACTCTTAATTGAAACAGCAGAAGAAATAGCCCTCCACCTATTAATGATCTTTAATAAGTCTCTCAAGGAAAATAAAATCCCCCCTGACTGGCTTCAAGCGACTGTCACACCAATATTTAAAAAGGCAATAGATCTAACGCCCAAAACTACCACCCAATTAGCTTAACTTCCATCATATATACAGTAAACTAATTGAGAGAATTATTAAATTCTATGTAGAAAAAGAATCAGAATCATTAAATATTCTCGACCAAACCCAGCATGGATTTAGGCCAGGCTATCCCTGTATAATAAACCTTATTGCTTTTTATAATCATATAAGCCAGAAACTAGATAAAAACATCCCTATGGATGCCATTGTCCTAGATTTCAGCTGTGCTTTCAATAAAGTCTCCCATGATAAACTAATCGACAAATTAGCCTCACTAGAGTTCTCAAAATGTCTAATCAACTGGGTCAAAACTTGACTTACAAACAGGTCGCAGAGGGTGAGAATTAATGGTTCTCTCTCCCAATATAGGACTAGTCACTAGTGGAGTTCCCCAGGGCTTGGTACAGGGACCTACACTGTTCAGTATATTCATTAGTGACATGCAAATAAAATCAAACAATGTGCTGTTAAAATTCGCTGATAATACCAAATTATGAGGTAGGGTGGACACTCCTACAAACATTTCTGCACTAATTTCGGACCTAAAATCTATTGAACTTTGGGCAGACGCCAGCTATATGTTCTTCAACACTGATAAATGTGTAGTCTTACATTTTGGGAAAAGGAATCCTAAACACACTTACCACCTTAATAACACCCCTCTTAAAGAATCGAACAACGAGAGAGACTTGGACATTGTAGTGAATAACAAACTTTCCTCTTCTGACCACTGTACAAAAGTCACCCGTATGGCTAATAGACTTCTTAAAAAAATCCAACATACCTTTGTTACTAGGACTGAACAATGCTTTATTTCACTATATCGAGCATATGTTAGACCATATGTGGACAACGGTTCTCCTTTTTGGAACCCGTATCTTAAAGGTGATATAGCATGCCTTGAACAAATACAGAGGTATGCAACAAAAATGGTTCCGCATCTTACCTCTCTGGACTACCCCACAGACTTCAGGAAACAGGCCTTCATCCACTACATACCAAAAGGTGTTGGGGTGATATCCTATTTTTATACAAACTCGAAAAATCACCAGAGTTTATGCGCCAGTGTGGGATCACTTATTCTTACAGATGCATTGTCCCCAGACTTCATAATAAAGAGCTTGAAGTTAAGAAAATTCAAACAGAAGGGATAATTTTTTTAACAGTTCATTCTTCAAAGATTTGGAATACTCTGCCACAGGAGTTGGTCAACGTCGATAACTTCAACTCATTTAAAAATAGTCTTGATAATTGGTTAAAAGAAAATCCACCCCTAATTTAATGGCCCACAATGTGGGGGACAATCTCGATGGGCTTCTGCCTACTTTTGTCCTATCTAACCTAGTAAACCTAGTAGTAAACACAGTGGTTCCCTCAAGCAGCCCAGCAGCAGTCGACCCAGTGGCATTTCTTGTCAGCACTGGGGAAAATAATGTGGATGGTGTTTTTTGTAAAGCAGTTGAATAGGATTTACACTATTGGAACCCACTACCTGTTAGTCTCTGGCCCATGTACCTGCTTCATTCCTCCTTGATCACCCTACTGACACTGTCTGGCTACTGCTTGTCTTTGCTGCTTAACCTGTTGCGTTTATTTGGAGCACAAATAGTCAGCAGTATATTGCTATCTTAGAGAGTACCAAAGTGACATATGTGCTTTCTAATTCTTCCGCCTCCCTTACCAATGGTAACTAGCCTCTCACTGAGGAGTGCCCCAACTGTTCACATCTATAGAAGGGCTCAAATCTAATCCTAACTTGCATCTACGACACTTGTACTCAAGGTTGTGGGGTTACTGAAGATCCGTGCTCTTATATGGGAAGTCACTCTACTGCAAATGACTAACCATACAGAAAGACACAAAGTTGAAACACAACTCTATAAGGAGTGTATCCACCAGTAACTTTTGTTAGTAGGCCTTGTCAATATCAGGCTGCCTTGGTTCTTGTCTCACTTCAGGTATTGAGAAGGACACATTTGGATGTACACACTTGCTTTTGACAGAGATGGTTTCACTTATTTTGCCATAAATCAGTTTGAAGTCGATGCCTGCTCCTAATCTGCAACCAAATTAATGCAGATTTAACCTTTTTCATGACTGATGCAGTTCCATAACCATGCTAATATGCAAGCTGTATAACATACAAATAAAATCTTTATATCCCGTTTATCACATTTTACTGCTCACTTTATGGTAGTTATATTTTAGTCAACCAGGGGTTAGAGTTAACAGTGTGTTAATCACCCCCTTGGAGTGTAGTGTGGCATGAGGCATAGATGAGTACCACATGCCCCTGGGGGTGATTAACTGACAGTTAACCTAACCCCTGGGAGTGCCTTATTGGTATTATAATAAAACTGGTATTTTAAAGCCACAGTACTAGTTAGCCAGCAAAAAATGTCATCCTACCTTTTTTTTTTTAGCAGTAATGTATTCCTATAACCCTAGATTTCTTCATTCGGGTACCTTAAAGGGTGTCTAAACAAGCAGTGTTTTAAAACTGCAAACTCCAAAATCTGGCTTCATAGCGAGGTAAAGTAAAGGCTGCTGTTTACATTTATGCTAAAACTGCATTCATGTAAATAACATAAATGCAGTTTCACAGCATTTGAAAAACGTAAACATCAGTCTTTCACTGTCAAAAAACAGCCGTATCTTCTCCCTAAGATGTCTGCCAAGTGTGTTAAGTAAAGAGTCATGATTAATCAATCAATCAATCAGTTGTATTTATAAAAAGGTGCCTTTCTAAAACCAAGGCACCTGTACAATAAAATACATTATTATAAACAACATATAAGTTACAGCAAAGAATAATATAAAACCACATAATAAATAACCACATCAATCAACAAAAGCCAGGTTAAAAAGATAAGTTTTTAAAGCAGTTTTAAAACTCTGAATGGTCAGCCAATCTCATACCCGATGAGGTAGAGAGTTCCACAGGGACGGAGCAACAAAGCCCTTGCTCCTGATGTCTGCAAACGCACCGTGGGAACCTCAAGCAATTCCTCATCTGTGGATCAGAGAGGATGGGAGGGACAGTAGGGACAAAAGAGATCTTTCAGGTAGCTCAGTCCCTGGTCATGTAGGGCTGTATAGGTTAGCAAAGCAACCTTAAAGGTGATCTGCCACTTAATTGGCAGCCAGTGCAGACCGCGGAGCACAGGCATTATATGACTGGCTCTTGGAACACCAGTCAACAGCCTGGCAGCTGCGTTCTGCACCAGCTGCAAGCAGCAGATATCAACCCCAACAGCCCTAGCTAAAGGGCATTGCAGTAGTCAAGGCGGGAGGTAACGAAAGCGTGAACCAACGTTGGAAGATCATCGGGAGGAACCAGATGTTTCACCCGGGTGATATTTCTCAGATGGTAAAAAGAGGTTTTAACAACTGCTGACACCTGTAATTTCAAGGTCAAACAGTCATCAAACATAACACCCAGGTTCCTTACCCAGTCTGAGGTGGCTAGCTGGACACCTCCAAGCCACAAGCCCGAAGGTGAACCTGCCAGCACACCCACCTCACGACAACCTGGGTTCACAACCAACACCTCAGTTTTATCAGGGTTCAACCTCAGCCAGCTCATGTTCATCCAGGCCTGGATTTCAGTTAGACAGCTGTTAAGCACCGAGACAGCATCGTCTTGTTCAGGGACAAAAGACATGTATAGCTGAGTATCATCTGCATAGCAGTGAAAACTCAAGCCATGCCAACTAATAATCGCTTCTAACGGCAGCACATACACTGCAAACAACATGGGTGCTAAAATGGACCCCTGTGGAACCCCACAGGGCAGGGAGAATGGAACTGAGGTACAAACCTCAGGCACCACTCTCTGAGTCCTACCCATGAGGTAAGATTGAAACCTTCTGAGTACAGTCCCCGACAGTCCACAGATAAGCCGCAGGTGATCCAAAAGCACACCACAGTCCACAGTATCAAATGCTGCAGAGAGATCAAGAAGGACCAGGATGGAACAGGTCCTTCGATCTGTCGCTATCAGGAGGTCATTTAGTACCCAAACAAGAGCCATCTCTGTACTATGTCTCTTCCTGAAACCAGACTGGAGAGAATCATAGATATCGTGGCGGGTCAAATGGTCCTCCAGCTGTAAAGCCACCCCCTTCTCGATAACCTTACCCAAAAAGGGAAGGTTAGAGACTGGCCTGTAGTTTGTAAGACAGTCAGGATCCAAGGAGGGTTTCTTAAGAAGGGGCCGTACCACGGCCTCCTTAAGGGAGCTGGAAAAATTCCCTTCTCCAAGAATAACCAGACTATCTCAGCAAGGACCGGGCTGAAGACATCGATGCAGCCAACAAGCAAGCACGTCGGGCCCAGATCCAAACTACAGTTGGTAGGAAGTAAAGTCTGGATAACCATCACAATATCATTGATTGTAGGCTGGCCAAAGTCACACCACTCAAACCGGGCATCCGACATCTCCTGCCGACCACTGCTACTCCCTAGAGAAAGGATCAGGCGGATATCAGAACTGATCATGGCAACCTTATCCGTGAAGAATCGAGCAATCTCCTCACACTGCTTTTGTGAAAAAGCATTTCTGGGCTGAAGACAGAGTGGATTGCACAATCTGTCCACAGTCCGGAAAAGCTGAGCTGGTTGATTCTGCACGGCAGCAATCTCCCTGGACAGGAATTCTGCCTTCTTATGGGAGATTGTTGATTGATGGACCAAGTAATAGTCCATCAAACTAAGCCTGTCACATACCAGGCCGGACCTCCGCCATCGCCTCTCTAGCCTTCGTCCAACTCTCCTCAACTCCCTCAGGTCCTCATCAAACCATGGAGACCTAGGGCGAAGGGAGAATGGGCGAACACAAACAGGAGCAATGGAATCCAAGGCCTCTGTCACCACCCTATTATAGGCAAGTACAAGAACCCCTGGAACCATGCATTCCCTTGGCATGCCCGATAGGTCAAGCACCGCCATCAAGCCATCTGGGGATACACCCCTCAAAGTGTGGTACTCGACCATCTCCATAGGGGCAGGCTTCTTAGGGGGGACCTTAAAACTGAAGCTGATGGTATGATGATCCAACCATCCGACTGGTTCCACCACCAAGTCACACTACCACATAGTAAGGATTAGGAAGGAGGGGGGTTGGGTGGAAGCAGGGTGCGATAAGGCGGAAGCACTAAATGAGTACTTCTGCTCAGTATTTACTAAAGAGAAGAGGGGGGTGACACCCAAGGTGGGAAAAATGGCAGAAGCAGGGGGGGAAGTGGTGACAGATGGGAAAATCATGGAGAGCAGAGTTCAAGAGGGTTTGAAGGCACTGAGGGTGGACAAGGCGCCAGGCCCAGATGGCATCCACCCCAGGGACCTTGCAGGATCTTTGGCAGACCTATTTAATGCCTCACTACATTTGGGGTGTGTACCTCAGGACTGGAGGATGGCTCATGTGGTGCCCCTCCACAAGAGTGGCCCCAAGGATGAACCGGGAAACTACAGACCAGTGAGCCTCACATCCATCGTGGGTAAGCTAATAGAGACTATCCTGAAGGAGAGGCTGGTGGCCCTCCTAGAGGCCAAAGGACTACAGGACAGCAGACAGCATGGCTTCATACGTGGCAGATTCTGCCAAACCAACCTGGTCGGAGTTCTATGACTGGGTAACTAGGCAACTGGACAGGGGCCATGCAGTGGATGTCCTGTATCTGGACTTCAGTAAGGCATTCGACTCAGTGCCACATGGAAGACTGGGAGGAAGTTAGTAGGCACAGGGTGGGTGCAAAGCTGGTGAGATGGGTAGGAAACTGGCTGCAGGAAGACAACAGAGGGTGGTGGTGGGTGGGAGCCTCACACCCAAGGGCAGTGACGAGTCGGTGTTCCACAGGGCTCAGTGTTGGGACCAGTGTTGTTTGGGATATTCATTGCAGACATATCATGGGACATCAAGAGCAAGATCAGTCTGTTTGCTGATGATACCAAGATAGGCGCGATGGTGGATGACCTAGGGGGATGGCAGGGGTTGCAGGATGATCTGGCAAAGCTTGAAACCTGGTCAGACACCTGGCAACTGGGCTTTAATGCCAAAAAGTGCAAGGTGCTGCATTTTGGGATGAAGAACCCAAGGAGGAGTTACCAGCTGGGAGGGAGTGCAGCCAGCCCAGACAGAGGAGGAGAAGGCTCTGGGTGTGCTCTTACAGGGTCAATGAACAACTCGGCACAATGTAGGAAGGCAGCTGCAAAGGTCAACAAAAGGCTGGGTTGTATTGCAAGGGGTATATCCTCGAGGAGGGAGGAGGTGATTCTACCACTGTATAGGTCATTAGTTAGACCACACCTGGAGTACTGCGTGCAGTACTGGCGTCCGTTTCTGAAGAGGGACATTAAGTTACTGGAGGGGGTGCAGCGCAGAGTGACAAAGATGATCAAGGGGCTGGGGGACTTATCATACGAGAGGAGGTTGAAGGAGTTGAACATGTACTCACTGGAGGAGAGAAGAGACAGGGTGACATGATTGAAACCTTTAAATACATGAAAGGAATAAACAAGATGGGTACAGAGGGGCTGTTCAAAGTAAGGGAGGGAAGGGCCACCAGGGGCCATGATATGAGACTGGAGTGAGGAAGGTTCAGGAGGGAGATGAGGAGACACTTTTTACAGAGAGGATGGTGGCTGGGTGGAATGCTACCTGCTGAGTGGTATGCAGTAGAACAGTGGACTGCTTCAAACGAGGATGGGACAGGACAAGGGGAGGTTAATGAAGGGAAGGGTGGAAGGGAAGGGCAGCTGCAGAATAAGGGGTGCTAGCTGCACATTCAAGCAGACTTGATAGACCTCTAGGCCTTTATCTGCTGGCAAATTTCGTATGTTCATAAGTCAGATATCTCCATCCCCAGGAGAAACACCAAGTCCAATGAATGACCACCAATGTGGGTCGAGGAGGAAGCAACCTGTGTGAGGCCCAGTAAACTCATTAACGGGAGGAAGTCTTGTCCAAACTGCAAGAGTTCATTGTTGACCCAAGCATTGAAATCACCAAGGATCAGCCATCTATGTGGTCTCAATGTTAGGTCGGCGATGAAGTCCATGACTTCCTGCAGGAAAACATTCCCATCTCCTGGTGGACAGTAGATGAGAAGAATCCTGCACCCCACACCCTCACCCATGATACATTCAAAGGAGTTGGTGGCTCCCACTGGAATTTCCCTCAGGTTCAGTTCTGATTTAAAACAAAGGGCCACACCCCCACCCCTATGATCGATCCTCGGGCAGTGTATCACTAAGTACCCGGGTGGAACCGCTGAAGCCAAAACAGGGCCAGCGTTTCCATCCAACCAGGTCTCGGTGATGCAGAAGTAGGTTGAATTAACAAGATCCGCAATTATAGCAGTCTTGTTTTTAATTGACCTGGCATTGCATAACACTGCCCGAGTTTGATGAGCAGCCAAGGAAGACTGAGTTTCCTGTCTGCAATAGGCAGAACCCTTGGGTATGGGAACCAGACAGGGAGGACCCCTTTCCTGGACCCATTTCACCCCAGGGCATCTCCTTGTCCCCACTATTCCAATCCATCCACTCCTCTCCATTCCCCCGCCAAGCCGAGTCCCCATCCGAACCCTCATTGCTATTCCAAAACCCCTACATCATCTATACACCTCTGGGGACAAAGGGGGGGGCAAAATAAAGGGCGGAGATCTCTCTTAGCGTGGAAGGGGAATAATGCCTAACCATCAACCCTGGACAACAAATAACCCAAACTAAATAATATATGACCACCCCAAACAATACAATCTATATCAAATACAAATACAACCCCCACTCCCAAAACAAAACTAACTAAAACAAAACACAAAAACTTCACTAAAATAAAACCAACTTTAAAAATATTGCCCTAACCCCTGTATACTGGATTAGAGACATCTGCACATACATAAAAATTATTTCAATCCTTCCTCCTATAGTGTCGTTGTAAGGCACTCTTACTGACCTACAAAATCCAAAATTGTAAAAGAAAAAAAGAAAATAAAAATAAGTAAAATAAGTTCAAGCCTGAACAAATTTATGAAGCATAAGACAAACACTAAATCAGAAGAATAAATAAAATAAATAAAATAAGTTCAAGCCCTCTCATTGCCTGAACAAATTTATAAAACATCAAACAAACAATAAATCAGAAAAATAAATATAAGAGTCAAAGTGTGGACCCCAGGTCCTCTCACCACCGGGTTCCACTGTGTAAGTCCCAGTACATAAAACATAAAATAATATTATCCTTTCAAGTGCAGATACTCCAAAGTCCAGAGAAAGAGAGAGAGAGAGACGTACTGTATCCTACGAGTAAGTCAATAGGCACCTCCACTCCACTGAGCTACGATCAAGTAATCAGCTCCCAAGCAAATCCAGGCAATAATCCAAAACCAATCAGGTATAGCCACTCAAATCCTTGATTCATGGGTCAAAAAGCAAAAACAGTGAAACAGAACTAAATATTAGACCGGGCAGATAAAGTTATAGAAAGGGAAAAGAGACTCGCCATCCACCGCCCAAAAATGGAACCCTAATCACTCCTGGGACCCACAGCTACAAAGGTCACGGCAATTAGGCCTCCCGGACCAACCCCGAGGCCTCTTAGGGTGGTCTTCGATAATGCCACCAGCTTCCTGGGACAAAACCCAGCCAACTCCCGCTCGGTCCCTGGGAGTCAATATGGCCCTAAAGCAGTGGAAATCAGGGAGGCCCCCACCCGACACTGCCCAATCAAGGCAAAAACCTTGATAGCCACAGATCTTTAATCTACCGGCTCTTTCAATCAGAACTCCAAAACGACACTATCAGTTCTTTATACTTCGATATCTTAAATAAAGCTGTTCCTCATAGATCCACCAATGTTCTGTACCCAGACTGTAGATATTCAAAACCACTGTAACAAGAATATTCACTTAATTTACTCCTCTTGGGTGCCTCTTCTGTCTCCACTCCTGGTTTCAGAAAATCCAAATTCAGGGTCCCAATAGTAGTCTCAAATACTGAGCAACAGAGCTCAGCTAAACAGTTTCAATGGACTTTGTGTGCGGAGCCAAAATAAAGCTGAAGTGAAATGGCCCTCCATGCACACTACCAAATAATCTCCAGGCACCACAGCATCGGTCTTAATTCCCTTCAAATCCGCACACTCCGATCGTAATTCGAGCTTCGTTTCTCATAGCTCGTAGTTCGCCTCTAACAGGGCTCAAAGGAGGGGGATTTCAACACCGTAAATAAACAAGTTAAAAAATAAATTATCAGAAAACCACCGAATGCACTAACGATAACATGACAATAACAGTAGACAAATAAACAATAAGGGTGGACTGTAGCCAGCGAACGAACAATAGTCAGATGCAAAAACAAACTTTAGGCGACTTGAACAGCCGACAGCACGCCCAGCCTGGCAGCCATCTCGTCATCTTCTGAACTCACAGTCTAGTCTACATAGGAAGGCCAGTACCAGTCAAAAAATTACATAATTTGAGCCAGAGGCAGAGACCCACATAGCTCCCTATAGTGCTAACTAGTTCTTTCCCTTTTTGTTTGAAATGTTTTATCAGAGTGATCAACACCATGTGTTGACACATGGATTATTTTGATCAGTGCACATGTTAGGCTATGATTTTGTTCATTTTCTTTACTTTAACTTGCTGAAAATGTTTTGCAATCCAGCTGACTTTCACTTTGGCAAATCGCAGTACAGTACAACACTTCAGATACCTGATGATCTAGTGGTTATGCGATGCCCTGAATTTTTTTTTTTTAACCAGGAGAGACACACTTATCTGAAAGCTTGTTTACAGGTGTGGCCTGGAAGCACAAGGAAGTTAAATGACCTGCTCAGGGCCACATAGCGATGTATTGGTCTGGTTCAATTCCAAAGCTCATACTTTTTTGGTACTGTTAAAAATTGCCTCCCAAATCAATCAATCAATCAATCAATCACTTTATTTAACCAGGCATAAACACCATTGAGCAAGCTCATTTTCAAGGTGGTCCTGGGCATTAATACAATACAGTACACTTCATAAGATTACAATTACGGTGGACAATGGTGCAAAAAAAGAAAAAAGGAAAAACATTGTGAAGGTGCCGGTCAATATGGGCCTATACATACCGGTCAACATAATTAACATGCAAAGGTACATAATGATGAGCTTTACTGAAATGAGAAGAGACAACAATCCCATATAGTCTCCGCTAAGTAAGAGCTCATACCTAAATGATAAAAAATAAAGAGGTACTAAGGAATAGGGTAGAAATTGGGGTGAAAGAGTAGGCAGCCAAAAGGGAGGCCAGAATAGGTAAAAGGTAGAGAATAGGCAGGGCCATCTTGGATTAAGGGAACTAGGCTTGTAGGTCCTAGGTTTCTGTTGTTAGGAATGTGGGGTGGATGAGATACTTAGGCATAGGATTTCAGGGTGGCACCTGGGGTTTAGGGGTCATCGGCGTCTGAAACATTTCCATGATTCCTTCAGATAATCTGTTAATAGAGCTTTGAATGTGAAAATGCTTGGAAGTGAGGATAATTTTAATGAGTCTTGCATAGTGTTCCAAAGTGATGGAAGTAAGAAGTTGATTGCTGCTGAGCCAAGGGTAGTTTTCACTCTAGGAATCTGGAGGCAGATTAAGGAGAAGCGTTTCAGGCCATAGGAACCTTTAGCCCATTTGAAGATGTTCGAGATGTATGCAGGGAGGTTATCAGATAATGCTCTAAAAAAACAGAGGATAGCATTCCTTTTTCTTCTAGTTGAGAGTGAGGTCCATCCCAAAACCTGGTATAGACGACAGTGATGTATACTACGGGGTAGATTTAAGATAAATCTTAAAGCCCGGTGGTACAGGGTGTCCAGTTTGTTTAGCATCGTTGATGGGAATGACTGTAAAGGAAGTCCGTGTAGTCCAGTATAGGTAGGAATGTAGTTTGTACTAGTCTCATTCTGGCTTCTAACGTGAGTAGGTGTTTAATGCGATAGAATAAACCTAATCGCTGTCTTAGTTTCTTCGAGGTTTCATTTAAGTGGCACACAAAGTTGAGCTTGTTATCCAGCCAGAACCCTAGGTATTTAAAGGTATCAACTACTTCAAGGGGTTCATCTAAGAGTGTTCGGATCTGTGTGATATGTGGACATCCAGAAGTAGACTTTGGTGAGAGAATCATTGCTTTAGTCTTTTTGGCATTGAGGAGGAGCTTATGAGTGAGAAGGTTATATTGGACGGTGACAAAATCTTTCTGTAACTACTCATGGGCCAGATCCAAGGTACAGTATCATCTGCGAATAAGTGCACATTTGCTGTGCCCAGCTGTGAGTCCAGATTATTGATGTAAATTGCAAAGAGGATGGGGCCCTGGATGGAGCCTTGTGGGACTCCTCGTAACAAGAATTTTTGTGGGGACAGGTCTTCTATGGCTTTGACTTGTTGTAACCTATTGGTTAGGTAGCTGGTGAACCATTTAATAGCAGAACTATCAAGTCTGATGTTGTTACTCAGTGCAGTAAGCATGATGGTATGATCCACAGTATCGAAGGCCTTACTTGGATCAAGGAAAAGGGCAAATAGATGCTTTTTAGAGTCCAAGGCCATTTGCCAGTCTGTAGTTACTTTGGCAAGAGCCGATACTATACTGTGTTTGGCTCTGAAGCCGGACTGAGCCGGGTTTAGCAACTTTTGTGAATCCAAATGTTCTCTAAGTTGGATGTTGACAATTTTTTCAAGTAATTTAGAGAGGACGGATAGTACAGAAATAGGCCAGTAATTATTCAGATCACTTGGATCCCCAGTCTTGAATAATGGTAGGATGTGGGCAGTTTTCCACAAGACAGGTAGCTCACCTTGAATCAGAGAGGTGTTGAATAAGTGTGTAATGGGGGTGGTCAGATAGGTATGGCCAAGTTTTAGGAAGTAAGGTTCAATACTATCTACACCCGCACTCTTTTTTGTATCCAGAGAAAGGAGGAGGTCCTCCACTTGCTTGAACGTAATTGTGAGGAAGCTGAAGGGGGTGGGATGTGGTTGGTTATGGTTGTGATTATCAGTGAAGCCAACAGTGTAGTCTCTTGCTGGGCTAAGTTTGCTGATAGGTGAGGTGTCAAAGACAAGCCCTGCAGTGGCAAAGTGATCATTAAGCTTCTCTAGTATATCAGCTTTGTCCGTATAGGTGGTACCATCAGACACAATTTTGTTTGGAAGGGCTGTTGCAGTGGACTGACCTTCGACTTCTTTGAGGATGTTCTAAACTTTGGCAGAGTTGTTTTTATTGTCTTCTAGTTCTTTTTGGAAGTACCTAGCTTTTTCTGACCTAATTAGCTTGGTACAAGCATTCCTAGTGGTACGGAGTGCTAACCAATCAGCCTCCAGGTGGGATTTCCTCGCTTTTTTCCACCAGTAGTCCCTATCCCTAAGTGCTTTCTTCAGGATGGGAGAGAACTAGCCAGGAGTTTTATTTTTTGATTTGATCAGTCTTAGTGGGGCGTGTTTGCCTATTAGCCCCAGTAAGAGGCTGTGAAAGATGTTAAATGCCTCGTTAAAGGTGGGGGCTAGATAGAAATCCTGCCAACAAATGTTGCTTAGATCTTTCAGGAAAGTGTACTGGCAGAACTTTTTTAGGCATCTTTTCAGTTTGAATTTGGAGGCCGTTTTTATTTTGGAAGAATGTTTGATGCATGCAGTAGCGCAATGGTTGCTTATATCGTTGAAGAATACTCCAGTATGCAAGATAGTGTGAGGTTTGTTTACTAGCATAAGGTCCAGGAGGGTGCTGCGCACAGGGTTTTTTCTGTTAGGTCTGGTTATAGCAGTCGCCATTTGTAACAGACCATTAACATCGCATAGATCCTTTAATTTCTTAGAGCTGTCATCATTCCAATTTAGATTGAAATCCCCCATTAGAATACACTCAGTATTAACAGAGTCAAGAAGGTTTTGAAGGTGTCGAAGAAGTGCCCAGCAACCAGACGGTGGTCGGTACACTTTCTCAATGTTTGACTTCTGCTCCCACAGTAAACATTGAGTGAATAACCACCCTTCTGCACAGTGAAGGCAGTATGTACAGTTCTCCTGTTATGTTTTTTCCCCGCCTCATTGACCAACAACTAGGTCTTCCTGGAGGGCCAAGCAATAAGCATCAGAACCCACCAGAAAAACTGCTGGTCATGCCCTCATAAGGGCTGCACTTACTATGGATAACAATATTATTAGCAGGAGAGGCATACTAATGCCTTGAGCTGCAGAACCCTGCAGGACAGCTCCCAGCAATTCTTCTCCAGTACTTTTCTGTGCCCTACTCAGCAATGGTGAGTTGGGTGACTACCACCCTTCCAAATCCTGAATGAGCTATACACAGCTCCCTCAGTACTGTACTAACAAACATCAACATCCTTCCCACCCGAGGGTAATCTCCCTACACTGAATTCAAGTAACAGTTTAGGTGCAGCTCTGCCACTCTGAGTATTTGTCATTGCTGGCTGCTCTCATCCACAGTCAGTTATCACGGTGCTGGCAGCCCCACATTTCAGATATTACAATGCCAATGCTCAACGTCCCTCTTCCTGTCTTCCACTAACCTGAATATAGCTGTGCCCTACTGGAATGGTCTCTTCAGTCCCTCTCTGGCATTCATTCTTCTCACCTGCTCCCCACACCAAAAACTGGTGAGCTCACTAGCCTTCCGCATCATGAAGGCAGTTAGTGCAGTCTCCTGTGGTATTCTTACATAATAATAAACATGATCTTCTGGTAAGCCAGGCTGATAACAGCAGGGCACAAGGGGAAAATAGACTTTTCTACCCATATAAGATCTAATCCACCTATGATTAGGCACTATTAAATGACATGCATAATGATGTGCACACCCATCATTTAATAGTGCCTAATCAAAGGTAGCCTAGATCTTTTAAGGATAGGAAAGCCCATCATTCCCCTTGTTCCCTGATGCTATCAGCCTGACTTACTGGAAAGATTTGTTTATTTTTGATACATCAAAAAACTTGGGGACTGTATTACCTGAATTCATGATGCATAAAGGTGATGAACTCACCGTTGTTGGTGTGAGGAGGAGTAGTGAAGAATGAATACCAGAGGGGGACTGAGAAGGCCACTGCAAGGTACTGCTCTATTCAGGGAAGGGGAAGACAGAAGGGGACAAATATGAGCAGATCACTGTGAGAAATAAGACGTGGAGCTGCCAACACCATGATCACTACCTGTACCTGATCCCATTGTCCTGGCCAACATTCCCTTTCCCTTAAAACCAGTACATGCAATTGTCCAAGGCTGTGTATGGGTATTAATGTGTGAAATGGCTATCACTACACATTCAGTCACTTGACTACCAGTCTAGCATTGCTTGTAATGCACTTTGGGATACAATGTGTATGAAAAGCACTATATAAATGCTGATTCTTATTATTATTATTATTTCCCATGGAAAAAAAAGACATGACAAGCATATTTTTGATTTCCGAGAAAGTATGAACTCTGGCATTGGACTACACAAGGACTTTGCTACAAACAAGTGGTGGCTCTGGGGTGGTGAAGGGTGCGGCTGCAACCCCCATTGTAATGTGCTTGCTTGCTACTGCTGCATTTCACTTTCTTAAAGAAGTCTAGTTTATTGATTGTATGAATGTTTACATTCAAAACTATAGATTACATTTGTAGGGTCTATCAAAAATGTACCAGAAAAGAATAATAGCAGAAAATATAGAGGTTTAATAAAAATGTTAAAAAGTGCATACCAAGTATGCACACCAACAACCCCCCCATTGTAGCATCCTGGATCTGCCATAACCACTAGACCACCAAGTTATTCAAGATTTGTACTGCATTGTGGTTTGCCAAATAGAAAGTCGGTTGGATTAAAACACAATTTCAGCATGTTAAAGTAAACAAAACGAACAGATCCATAGCTTAACATGAGTACTGATCTAAATAATGCACATGTTTTTGACAATTTTGGTGAAACAATTCTATACAAAGGGAAAAAAACGAATTAGCACTATAGAGAGCCATATAGCTCTCTGACTCTAACTCCAATGATGTCATCACTTAACACATTTGGTGACCATCTTAGGAAGCAGTTAAGGCAGTTTTTTCGAAATTGGAAGGCTGCTTTTACATTTTTCAAACGCTTTGGAACCGCATTTAGGTAAATTATATAAATATAGCGCTAGCATTAATGAATACAGCAGCCTTTTCTTTAGTCCCCTATGAAGTCAGAGTTTTGAATAATTTGTTGTCAAAATGTTGTTTAGGTATCCTTTAAATTCAAGTCAGCTATTTTTAAGACCATGTTTAATTACAGCTTTTGTAATTTGAGTTAATCTACAATCAAGATGGCATCCCTGGCAACTTTCAAAAGTCTTCTCCCCAGAGATCATACACTAACTGTAGCCATTGTATATATAATGCAGACATGTCAGGGTGTTGTCAGCACATGTTTCTGATGGACAACAGCATACCATCACCCTGATCTGCATACATCTATAATAGTGGACCTGGCAAAAATGAAACAGATCCAGCCATTCAGGAAGCTCTATTTCTCAGATTCTTTTTGTCAAATATGATATGCAGCATTATGTGATGCATGTATCAATGACTCTAGCTGGGTTTCCTAACATGGAGCTGGTGTAACCCGTAGGTGGCGCTATCCCAAGGGCTACTACCCCTGCCTGCTTGGCTAGTAGCAGGTTAAGGGGCCTGAGTTCTGAAACGGGTGCCTCCACCTGGAGGTCAGGGTTGGTAGTGGTCACGCTAACCTGGGCACAGCCCTCCAGGACACTGTAACCCCCCTCTTTCCTTACTAGTGGCTGGAATAATACACAATAATCACTTTCACAATACCCCTGATACACCACACAAGTATCCACACTGTTTGCACTTACCACCAGGGCTTTCGTCTGGCCCAGTCCGGGGGGCCCCCTGTAAAACAAGGTTATACACAGCAAATAACAGCAGTGCAGTACAGTACTCTTGCACAAACTGGAACCACAGTCAGGGTAAATGCAAAAAAGAGTTAGATCTGATTTATTTAAGGGACTTGAACAAGGGAGGGGCGTAATCAGGTTAATTTGCTTAAAGACTGTATCAATCAAACAGTTATGCATGCACTTCAGGGTCCATAAACAGTCACACACTCTGGGTACCCAGATGGAGAATGGTGGGCTAGCCAGGAACGTTGCAGCTGGTTGAGGCCCTGTGATGGACAAAAACAACATGCACAACACACACTATTTGTAATCCAGAACGGAGGGCTCGGTTCATGAAAAGAAACCAACAAGACAATCAGATGACACTCTTTTTGATTAGGCTGTTGTTGCAGGGAGCTACCCTGATGATTGCTCACGATGCCCAAGACTGGACACAGGCTAGATGAAAATCGAGACAGCAGGTGGTTAATCTGGAGTGCCAGGAGAAGCAGGACCCACACGAATTGCCGAGGCATCTTTTCTATTCAAGCATGGAGCAGGGGGCTGATCCCCAGGCAGGTCTCTCGTTAATGGCTTTCTCTGTGTAGAGGTAGTCTGGCTGGGCCAGTGTGGTAAAGTCCTGGTCAAATGGAGACAAATTCGAATACAGTCCATTTTGGGCTGGATACAGCTTCCAGCAAGAAGAACACAGTTCACACTGTGGGGAACCAAATCACAACCCACTAACAACTCACAGCACATTTACATGTAAGGAAATTCTACTGTACCAGGCAAACCGCTCTCCGGTCATGATTGCAAAGTCTCTGCACAAACCAGCGATTCAAAAGCAGCTGGAAATCCTGTCAGGCTGATCGCATTCAGCAAAATCTTCGGTTTCCTTCAGGTATGAGCCTGGTAAAAAAATCAGTGGTTCTCACAAACTTGGATTTAGTCCGAAATAATTCTCTTCTCTCCCTCTCAAGGGCAGCAGGCAGACTTGCAGACCACAGCTCAGGCCTTTCCACAGTTCTCCCGTGCAAAACTACTCAGACGGCTGCTTGATTGTCTCAAGCTGTTGCTTCTTCAGCTCCCATCTTAGATCTGACTCAAATGCCAGCAAGCCTGGGACTTTCCCCAGAATCCAAAAGGTTCGGTTGGCTAATCTATCTGTCAGTCACAACAATGGCTTCCCCTTCAGGTGCAAAAAAGGCACCAAAAGCCCAAAACTACAATTCCTACAGATTTTGACTCCAGACAGCTCCTGTAATCTTGCTTCATTTTAGGTCCCATCAGTACTGATTTGTCCAATTCAGCAGTCCAGGACCAAGATAGTGGAGATAAACAAAACAGTCCTTGCTGCAAAGAAGGCAGGTTAGACAAACTACATTATCATTATCACGCTAAATGATTTTTAGCAAATGGTTACATCTTTCAACAGAACTCCCTCTCAGATTATTTATGACTACAATCCAGGCAGCTCTTAAAGAGACAGTGCACAGAGGCTATGCAGGCATTCTCTAGCAATCACATTTAAACTGCTAAAACACAGGACACCAGCCTGGCAGTGAGCATTTAGACCAGCTCAAGGAAGACTTTTTGGGAACACCCATTTGTAGGGGGGGGTTACACTGGTATATAGACCTCTCACAAATTCACTGCAGGCCCTTTTGTTTGGGCACACCTTTGCTGGAAAGTAACGTTTCAGGTATTTCATAAAGAAATTCATGTACCATAAGTCAATTTGTTTATTGAAATTGGTAAACTTCTCTGTAGGGACTGTGATTGTCCGACAAAATGTAGACTGTAGCCTTTTCTGTTAACAGGGTTGCACAACTACAGTGCTGCCATGTTAACAATAATTGACTAAAGTGATGTAACCCGAGGTACATCCTTCACATGTGCAGTCTGATGTTTCCTTATTAATGTCTCAGGTGTAATACATTGTCTGAGACAGCTGCAGGGTAGTCCAGAGTGTCAGACGTGAATCGGTTTTCCATGAAAGTGGAGTCCGGACAAATTAGTTCAGATCTGTGTAAACAGGCATCATCATGATGGACTATCTAATCAGATCAGAACAAGCGCATTAAGCAACGCTTGAAGCATGCCTTATCATTGTCCTGCTTCAAGCCGGGACTTCCAGAAAAGATATCCATCTCCCAACCAGCAGTGTGTGAGAGTCTAAATAAATATGCAGATGTCTGCGCCTCAAATTGGAAGCAGGAAAAGAAAGGCTGACCAGGAGTGTCTGTGTGTGAGCAGATGGCTTGCAGGATGCCACTCAACAAAGCCAAATTAATCCAGAAAAAACATTCCCTCTATTCTGACTGGGTAACTAAATGTAGGGCAGATTTACCTGGATTCCATATAGTAAGCTGTATCCATTAACTATTTGGAATGAGGCTGATGAAGGCCAGAAATAGTTTTGATACCTAGAATCCAGAACTTATCAAGAAATGTAGAGGAGAAATAGTAGTATATATAGTAGTAACATAGTATTTTAACAAATTAATTCCAATAACTCCGTATGAAGTCTAAGCCGTCTACTGCTTAACGTGATACAGAATGGTTGCCCAGGTGAAAATGAGTTCAGGTCTCAAAGGGACTCTGGGTCCATAATTTTTGCCCCCCGCTTCATAAAATATGTATTAACACTGTACTACTCAAGGGGTGGGATATCGAAAAGGGTTGCACATGGCGCAACAGGGTTGCGCCCCGGCATGATGTTCAAAGGGGCAAGTTACACTGCGCAACTCCCTACGCGCCAGGGCACATCAGTAATGTATGCGGCACAAGTGTGTGGGGGGGGCGTGCCTATGCATATGCGGCACATCTCGATATTCAGCCCGCCTTGCGCCGCTCAAGGGGGCGCAGAGTTGTGCCTGGTAAAACCAAGAACAAGACCTGGCCACCCACAGGTGAGCTACCATATTGCAGGGTGCAACACGGTAGCCGCCAGCTGTGGGTGGCCACCCGCCCACCCAGGACACAGTCCACATGAGCCCTGCCCATGGAGTGTTGTGTTCCCCCTCGCCCATTCGCGGGCATAGGAACAGTACATCCCTGGTGGTCCAGTGGGCTGCTGTCCATCGCCCGATCATGGGCATCAGTAAATAAAAGCCCTGGTGGTCCAGTGGACTGGTCCCCATCGCCCAATCATGGGCATCAGTAAATAAAAGCCCTAGTGGTCCAGTGGACCCCCCCAGTGTCTGATCATGTATTGAATCACCGAAAGACACCCGCATTCATTCACATATCAGGGCTGTGTAGTACAGTATGGTCTGCACGCCCATTGGCCCATGCAGTGGACTAATAGGCGTACAGGCCCTACTGTATGCTGTCAGTCAGCGGGCGGCATGCGGGCGGGGTGCTGCCACCCGCCGTTGACTGGGGGGGTGCTGGGTGGCGGGGGCCTCAGTGGTTGGGTGGGGTGGGGGTACCACTGGACCAACAGGGTGTCTTTCAGTGATTCCACCTGCGATCGGGCATTGGGAGGGGTTCCACTGGACCATCAGGGCTTTTATTTACTGATGCCCATGATTGGGCGATGGGAACCGGTCCACTGGACCCACCAGCGATGTTTTGAACATATGCCTGCGACCGGACATACGGCAGCAGGGTCCTCCACGGGGCTGCAGGGCATCGGTCCCCGACGGCTGCAGCCTGGCACAGCGCCAGGCGCAAGTCACCAGGGATCAGCGCACCGCATGCAAATGAGGCCTTAATGACATGGAAATGGCCCCATTTGCACCTTGCATGCATAATGGCCTCATTTGCATGCCCAGTGCTGAATATCGCAGTTGATGCGCTTAGTGCAAATGCACTAGCACTGGCGCATGCCCCTTCTCCCTTCTGCCATGTGCTGGGCGCGGTGGCACTCGCCCGTGCGCGGTCTCGCGTGTGGTGGGAGAAGCCATATTCAGCGGTGCTGAGCCATGAAAGCGCACACCAAACATCACTTGTCCATGCCCTGGCGCAGCCCAGTTGCTCTGCGCCCAGGCTTGCACCTTTGCCTGGTGCAGTCTGAATATCCCACGCTAGGTATCCGTGTAAGCAAGAATTTGTCCAGGCTTACATTGAAGGCCTGTACTGTCTTGATGTCCACAGTCTCCACAGTGACAGGCACAGTAGACACTAAAACTATTAGTGGTGCATTTCCTGGCACTAATGTCTGTCCTTGCTCCATTCATTGTACAGATGATAAAGTTAGACTGCAGTGAAGGATGACAGCACCATTCATTTCTTTTCTAAAATGCTTTTGCCAGCACTATCAGGCTTGGGGTGGGGTGGAGCGTGTGTGCAGTTACTCCTCTTGGCATCTCATCATAATGCTCCATTACTAATACCAAGTTTAAGAAAGCATGTTTTAAAAGTCAGTAGCTCTCCGTGTCTTTAGAACACAGAGAAGCATGCTGTGTGAAAGGCATGGTTCTAATGTGACAAGCTGCCAAAGTCCTTATGCTGCCATGACTCATCTCTCTCTGTGTTCCCAGGTGCCATTCATTTAGAGTTCCACTCCAGTGGGAACCACTACTTGTGGAGAAAGGTCACCTCTACAGTACACAACATCATCGTAGGCAAGCTGTGGATCGATCAGGTCAGTGCTGGTCTGTGAGACAGTTTGCATCCTAATTTTCTGCAGTTTGTCTCCCTTTCAGAAGCCAGAATCGGCAAGGATTTAACTTTAGAACCAGTGTAATCCATTTCATAACAAGCAGTGAAATTATCAGAATAAGTGCCCCTGCTTTTCTTAAGGGGTTTCATTGTTGATAAGAATAATAATTAATAGAAGCAGAGTTACCTGTGTTAGAGAATGTTGGAGTATGTTAAGTGTCGGTGCATTTTAAAATGCATTAATGCTGTGCAGTATTCTTACAATAGTTCTTTGCAAACATGCAACTTAATTCTAATTTCTTGTTCCTTCCCAGTCTGGTGAAATTGAAATTGTTAATAACAAGACAAAAGACAAGTGCCAGCTGAAGTTTACTCCCTATAGCTACTTCTCAAGAGATGTCCCCAGGAAGGTAGGTTCCAGCTAATATTACTGATAGCATGTTCCCCTAATGCAGTCTTACAGGGAGAGCTACTCCTGTCTGTTGATTGAAAACTGAAACATATGACACAGGAAACATTTTAAGAGAGAAATCTTCTCATCTGTGTAGAGCTTTTTAGTATGACAGTGACATCTGTTGACAGAAAAATGCTGCGACTCTGATGAGAGGCACCATAAACGGGAATCCTGCCAGTGCTGGCTAGTAGCTCAGTAGCATGACCCTCGCTTGAAGGGAACACAAACCTTGTTGTTAACTTTTTTTATATAATTGTAAATTTGGACATGTGTGAAGTCTGTTTATTAACCCCAGTGTGTTTTTTGCATGTTTGCTTTAAAATAGGCCTATATTTTCCTTATTAAGGGCCTGTTTAAAATGTAGCCCTTTTCTGGATCAGTATTCATTTTTGAATTACTTAGTCCTGGAACCCAGTGATATTTGAACGGAAGACCTGTGTGGAAGGTTTCAATCTAGGCTTCTGCACACCTGATGTCCCTGGGTTCCAGAACTATAGAAGGTTTCAATCTAGGCTTCTGCACACCTGATGTCCCTGGGTTCCAGAACTGTTAACTCATTGAATAAGTTCTGGTCAGAGCAGATATGGCTGTGGAGAGCTTTTAGGAGCGGCAAGAGCATTGAAAAGAATATGCATTGCTCTTGCTCTCGCTGCACCGGAGTCAGCCATAACTAATACTGCAGAAATTACAGTACTGCGCATGTGATACACTCATGCATGTGCAGTTTGCCCAGGAGTCAGCTGTGTGCAACATGGTGGCGCTGACATGACTACTTATGCACAATACTCGTACATGCGCAGTTTAAGTCAGCACTGCCATATTGCACACGCTGGCTGTTACTTCCACAGTGGTGGAAAGGAAAAGTTGTGCGTTGAGAAGGGGATGTGTTTATGCGGCTCGTGGAGGGGAAGGGCTGCATTAACAGAATCACTGGAAACTGTGCCAGAGCACTGTTGCAGCACATCAGACAGCGGTCCAGTCACGTGCTTTCACAATGCTCTTATACAACTCTGATAATGGTATAACATCTATGGAGCTTGGCCCACGCAGCTGTAAAAATCAGACTCAGGAGGAATCTATTAACAAACTAGAGATCTGGTCTGGGACTTGCTCGGCATCAGAGTCACATTCTCATTCTTTTCTAAGCAGCAATTTCTGGTAAATGTGCTTTACCCATATCGATCTCAGTGCTGGTAGACCACTTCTGATTTTCCCCCAGTTGTAGTAGGTGGGGGTAGTAGCAGTCTTGAAGTGTTAGCTGCCGGTGGTGGCACTTTCTGAAAAAAAGTGGTACTCTGCTCGTCTGCACATTTTAAAAATGACCCCTTTCCTTGTTTTTGCTGTAAAAAAATTACCCCTTTAACACAAAAAAATGGAAATTACGTACTTACCGTAATTATTGATCTTTTTGGATAGTCTCCATCACTCATTCACACTAGTGGGATGGTGCCAGAGGTGCTAGGACCAAGAGGGAGCCAAAAATTTTCTGAAGGGTCGGCGCCGAGGTAGGATCACGCATGCGCATCACCATGAGACTGACTTGCGCCTGTGTAGGCTATCTCGGCGTCGACCTTCCAACCGCCTTAGTACCTTTTCAACCAAGAAGGTACAGTATAACTAATGAGAATAACTCATTCTGAGTTTCTGAGCCTGAGAGGGCCCAGATGGCCTTTGTAAGAAAGGTCAAAGAACAATGTCTTCACAGTCTGAACCATAGGCCATGAAGACCAGGAAAGAAAAATGAGTGAACCCAGGGGATGGTGGGTGGGTGTGTGAATGAGTGATGGAGACTGTCCAGGAAGATCAATAATTACGGTAAGTATGCAATTTCCATATCTTCCTGGACTAAGTCTCCATCACTCATTTACACTAGTGGGAGAGTACTGAGCTAAAACCCACAACCCTGAGTAGGGTGGTAGGAGATAGGGTTCACCCAGAAAGGATGGCCAAGGACTGTCCTGCTAATAAAAAGAGCCATCTTGTAAAGGGCATCCAGAACATGATGCTTACAAGATAAGTGCTCGAGTTGTAACTCACCACTTTGCAGACGACTGCAATGGGCGCAAAATGAAACTCTGCCAGGAAGCCGCAACCACTCTGAGAGAGTGGCGAAAACCCGGACTCACAATTTGGTATAGGACCAAAACTAATAGTGTTAAAGACATGTACTAATCTAATGTAAAAGGACCTCAGGAACTGCAAGAGCCGGAGGTAAAGTCTACAAGTTCAGGGTAGACCGAGAAGCGGAGACGGAACCCCCACTACCAAGTATGGCTGACCTGCAAACAACAGGTCCAGGAGCACTTGAACCCCTTACTTGGTGAGCAAAAGAAGGTCCAGGTGGGGTAGCCCATCAAGGAGAATGGTTTTCACTTAGTCACTGAAACCTTCCTGATGGAAGGCGAAGCACAACTTAGAAGCCTCTTGTGGTGATCTAGTAGGATCAAATCCTAGCCACTGCCTATTCCAAAAAGGAATCATCCTGCCCCTGTGTGTATAACTGTAGTAGCAGTCTCTGAATTCAGGGAAGAAAGGAAAACGTGTACAGGAGAATGTATCCACTGTGGAAAAAAACATTCTGACAGAAAAAAAACAGGGGCTGGATTTTTAAGGCAAATAGAGGCAGATGTGCGTCGAGGAGGGACACAGCAGAACCAAGTTAGGGCTAACTCATTTGTTGAAGTGACCGAATAACGGCAGAAGTGGCTCAGTGCAGTGAGGCACTACTTACTCCAGTCTTCCTGAAGGGAGTAGGAAGGACTCTAGTTTGCTTTGTTGGAAAAAACAAACATCACAGCTCCGTCACGCAGTCAGAGAGGATAGCTTCGTGTGCGACTGGCATGGAACCAGTGCGCAGGAACTGAAGGTGTGAATATTTGAGAAGCTATCTCAGAAAAAGACCTACTTGACCTATGGACCAGAAAGGAGCATGTCGTCTGTTAAGCTGAAGCAAGCATGGAAGTAGGAATCTTAAGTTCCGACTCACTGGAGAGTCACTTCTGTTGCTGCAAGGCTCTGATCAAGAGTAGAAAGCCTGATTAAAAAACCAAAAGGAGGGACTAACAGACTGGTTAGACACCTAGGTTTTAGAAATATCACAGTATAAGAGAAATCTCTCTAGAGAAAAGAGGTGAGCTATACCACTGCTGGATTGGACTGCTGCTAGGGGTAGAAGAAATCAGATACTCTTTACCGAAGTTTAGAGACGACTGCCTCAGGGTTGAGGTGGAACCTGACCAGATCCAAAGTGTGATATCAGGAAATTCCAACTAGGCCCTATACTGTGATAATTCTAACCCCTTTTTTTATCATTAGTCTGAGCCTGACAAGGTTGCAGGCTGCTATTTCGCAAGGATTGGCCGATACAGAAATGACAAGGATCTCATCCCTCTGAGGATCAGGAGGAACCTGAGGATCCATAACTGATCTCTTGACTGGACTAATAATAATAGCTAGACAGATGTTAATCACCTGTGTCGAAGCAGGCACCAGAGGGGCAGCATCAGAAGGGGGCTGTATACCCCAATCAAAGGAGCGGAAGAGTCTGTGCGGCTCCCGACCATTGAATTAGAATGTTCCACAGAGTGTAATTGTCTTGACGGCTGAAAGAGTCTAGATGCAGAGGTGTATGGTCCACAGATGCAGTCTGAACACTAGGTGGACCCCATTACTGAGGAACTACTGGAAAAGAGCTTCCATCACGGACTCTGATGATAGAGAGGGCATGTCCTTCAGTATATAAAATGAGTCATCAGCTGTATCACTGACCAGGACAGGGAGAGACTCATCTAGATGCCCTTCTACTGCAGAAGGACCCCAGAGAGAGGTCTAAGTCAGAGCCACTAGAGACTCTGCCACCAGGAAGGGTGTCGAGGAGCTTGGCACCACGTAGGGAGCTGAGAAAGTGCTGAGCAGAATGAGAGATTCTGCTGGCAGAACAGAACAGAAGAGTCCCATCAGTGGAAAACTGCTGGATGACATAAGACCCAATGCAGAGCACCACCCACTAAGATGTGTGGAAAAAATAATCTGCAGAACAGGACTTTATTCTGCAGAAACATTCTGCCACAAGTCCCGCGGAAGAAGAGGTCCACAAACGGAGATCTTTCCCTAGTTCTGTCGGACAGCACCAACTGGCACCCCTGTGGCACCAGCATCACTTGTGGCACAGGAGGGCACCAAACAGTACCTATGCCAACCTGAGAGACACCCAAGGGCACCCACGGTGGAACCTATAGGTATCCTCGGCACCAATGGCAGCAATGGCATGCAAGGGCACCCCCGACGCCCAAGGCACCCATGGTACCATGGCACCCAAGAAACCCATGGCAGCAATAGCACCTGAGGGCACCCATGGCACCAAAGGTACCATGGCACCCATGACACCCATGGACTCACGGCACCCATGACACCCATGGACTCATGGTACCCATGGCACCTGTGGGTGGTGCCAGGTGCCACTCATGGCTGCCAGGCATCACCTGTGGGTGCCAGGCACCACCTGCAGGTGCCAGGCACCGCTCACAGCACCTACAGGTGTCCAGCACTGACCACAGTGACACCCACAGGTGCCCACCACTGCCCACAGTGCCCGTGGGTGTCCAGCACCGTCCGCAGCACCAGCAGGTGCCAGGTGCTGCCCCAGCCGTGGGTGCCCGCAACACCCATGAGCACCTACGGGCATCCGTGGCACCGTGAGACACCCACAGCACTGCCAGCGGTGCCAGCAATGAAGGCAACAATGACAGCACCCACGGTGCCACACAGAGCCCACGGCACTGAGCGCAGCACCGAGCATGGCACCAAGTGCGGCACTGAGCCATGGCGCTGATCCAATGGCGCCAACTCCTGGTGCTGACCCAAACACCAACGGTGCCGCCTACGGCACCAATGCCAAACCAGTGGACACGGCGCCGGACCTGCAGTGCCACCAAGGTGTCAGGCACGGCATCAGGAAAAACACCGTGGAAAAGCCAATGGAGAAGATGGGGAGAAGGAGAAAGGTGGTGCCCGTGCTGGCCCCAGCATGGAACAGGAGGAGGGGGGGTAGGCACGAGGGGCCGACATGATGGCAAAGGCACCAAGAGCGCAGCACGCTCATTCTGATCCAATTGACCCGGCCCCGGTCCAATGGTTCCAAGGCCTGGAGGCCCCAAAAACAGGAACACAGCCAGGAAAAAAGGAAAGTCAACCCCCCTGCTCCACAGGAGTGGCCCAGAGGTGAAACTGCTCACCGGAACTCCAACGAAGACAGAGATGGAGTCCGGAGTCGAGAATGCGGCCGTTTGGAGCAGGGCCAAGGGGAACCCATGAAAGTCGGTTCAGACCTATCACTCCTTCCAACGAACAATCCTCATGCAGATGTACCAACAGGCAACCTCAAGCAGCACCGATTCTTCTTTCCCAAATGAGGAAGAAGAGCTCGAGGCTAAGCAGAGCCAGATCCCCGGCACCACCAGATTCGTGCTTCGGTGGACTGCCCCCCCCCCTCGAGCACAGGACTCTCCGTAGTCAGACCCTCCCCCGTTACTTAAGGGTGGTGGACTAGGCACAGCCCCTCTGCCATAACAACTTTCAAACGAAGTCTTCCTACCATCACCGCTACCGTCTAAGGACAACTCAGTTGATGGCAGGACATAATCTCTTTTCTTGTTCGTAAAATAAGAAATTACTACTAAATAGTTAAATTAAACAGTTAAATTAAACACTAAATGCTGTTGTCGTATAGAAGAAAACTTTGACTCTGGCAGACGAGCAATGTCGACATCCAAGCGCACTCAAAGGCGGGAGAAAAGGAACTGAGGCAGTTGGAGGGTCGACGCCGAGATAGCCTACACAGGTGCAAGTCAGTCTTGAGGTGCCGCGCATGCGCAATCCTACCTCGGCTCTGACCCTTCAGAAAATTTTTGACTCCCACTTGGTCCTAGCACCTCTGCCGCTATCCCACTAGTGTGAATGAGTGATGGAGACTTAGTCCAAGAAGATCAAGAAATCAGTTATGGGCCCCCCCCACCTTTTCGCTTCAAGTGAGAAACATGATTATGGATTTGCATCAGATGTACAGTGACAGCCATAGACGCATAATATTGTTAAACAGTAATCAACTGTACGTAAAAGTTTTTTTTTTTGAATGTGTGCTTTCTTAATGTTGTCAATATCACTCCACACATTTTTTACTCTGCTCCTGGATTTCTGTGCCCCAAGTGCATTATTTTACATTTTTGTGTTGAAGTCTAGCTGCCATACCCTTGACCACTGTTCCAGGTGTTCCAAGAGTCAAACCTTCCCCTCCTGCTCCTTTATGATTTCACTTATAAAGACATTAAAGAGGACCAGGGTCCAGCACTGATCCCTGAGGTTACCACCCCATCACCCTCCCTTCCTTGGAGTGAACTTCATTTACTACCAGCCTCTGTCACCTATCCCCTAACCAATTTCTTACGAAACAGCCACATTTTTTTTTCTCTGAGCCAACACAGTAGGAGTCCTGCAGAACAAAAGTAACTTTCTCGGAAAGTATACAAGTTACACAACACAACCATCATTAAAGTTGTTCAGGACAAAAATACCTTCCAAATGACCATATTCACTAAGCTATACTAATTATATTTTTTATAATATGGCCATCTGATTACCTGAATTTTCATTTTTCTTCACAGTTTTCCCCTTTTGGATGGCTATATTTAAAAAAATATAATGAATTCAGATTAGTGACTACCCTCATTTGAAAGGTATTTTTGTCCTGAAGAACTTTCATGCTGGTCGTGTATGTGTAACTTGTATACTTTCCGAGATATTTACATTTGTTTGGCATGACTCCTAATGTGTTCGCTCAGAGAGAAAAAAACAATAATTTGTCAATGCCAGATGTTTGCCAGTGGTATTGATGTTGTATTAGGTCTAGGAGCAGATCTTCATGCCAGAAGTCTAATATGGGCTGAGTTTGAGATGGGATGGGAATGGAGGGAGGACAGTTATGGTGGGGCAGCAACAGACTTTCATTTAAATTAGAAATGACATGAATAAGGCTGAAACTGATCTAGATAGTGGGGGAGTGTAGACTAGCAATTTGTGCACTAACCACTGAGCCACTTAACTTCATTTTCTAATTGCTGTGATGCACACACATTAATACATATACACATATATGCATATATATTCCAGTGAGTATGACATGGCAGCACACCATCTACACACACGTTTACAGATTAAAAGAAAAGACATCAAGGGACCATTTTCTTCTTTTCAGGCTCTGAGGGCCCTCCACCTTGTCCGTGTTTTTTTTCTCAGATGGGGGCTCCAGAACTGGATGCAGTATTCCAGGTGTGATCTCATGAGTGTCTTACACAGGGCAAAATTACCTTCCTCTTTATACTCCTGATACCCCTCCCAGTTCATCCAAGCATCTGGCTAGCCTTTACAGTCACCTTATCGCACTACCTAGTTTCTCTTATGTCCTGTGAGATGATAACTCCCAAGTCCCGTTCCTGCTTTATGACTGTCAGTACCTCCACACATAGTTTGTACTTTGCCCGGGGTTGGGTTTCCACTTGTGCTGCCGATGACCCAGGCTCAGGAACGGACCTGGGAATCAGAGAGCCGGCCGGTGGGAGAAGGCTTGAGCCTCTGACAACTGCTTGGCTTCTCCAGGGAGGAGGGGTGCTTGAGCTGAGGCATTTGCTGGCCCCTGGCAGAGGCCAGAGGCACAGCACTACATCAGACTACACTGTAGAGAAAGTGTGTCGGAGGTCGGCTGTCGCCTTGACGTCGGGTGGCATGTCACACTCTCGGGGAGAAAACGAACAATGGCCCCAGCCCAGCTGGATGACTGCTGCTCCTATTCCCACCATGCCAGTCCCCAGAGTGCACTTCCTCCTCCGTCTCCCATGTGGACCCATCCAGGGGGCACCATATCCCCGAATTCTTCTCCCTTCCCTCAGGGGAAGGGCCTTTTCGATAGGGTTAGCGCCGGACCCCCTGGGGTGCAGGGGCTCACAGGACCATGACCAACAGAGGGGAGGGAGTGGAGGTAAGATAACTGGTACAGGGAGCTATGTGGCCTGAAGCAATGGCAAGGCTGGGAGCCCGGGGTGCAAACAAAAAAGAAACGTACTTCCCAGTCAAGCTACGGAGCATATAAATGTTACTAGAGATGTACAGAGGTTTATAAAAGACCGTAACATAACCAGAATTATTAGACTGTGTACAATTCACTGCATATTCTCCATGAACCTGTTAGATGCATTGTACTCTGGTTCACTACACAGAACATCAAAAGCTATTAGGCCCATTTGCCTCATTTTCATCTGGTTTCTTACTGAATCTGACAAGAAAAATGCTGTAGTGCCCTCTGGCTGGACTTGTACTGCTGGAAGAGTTCAGTAGATAAGAGAAAATGTCCGTTAATGTTTGTTTTTAATCTTTTTCTTTTCCATCTTGAAGGTAACAGGTGTGGTGACAGATGCTGACGGCAAGGCTCACTACATCCTGTCAGGGACATGGGATGAAAAAATGGAATGTGCAAAGATAGTGCAGAGCAGTGGAGGAAGCACCGCCTCAGAGGAAAAGCAGAAAACAGTTTACCAAACATTAACACCTAAGCTCCTGTGGAAGAAGTACCCACTCCCGTAAGTATCATACTTAGAGGTGATAATGTCCAGAAATTATTACCACGTGTTCCAAGTCCTCTTTCTCACAGGTGCGTAATAGAGCTGTTTGTACTTAAAGAGATTCACCAAGTTATATTGATTCTCATTTGCACCCGATATATGGGTGCCTTACCTCAAGGGAAATCTTTCTCTCTCCAGATGGCCATAAATGGTGCAATATTTTAAGTGTAAAAACGCTCATAGTTTAGTTACACCGGGTCCGGGAGGACCTCCCATTCTGAAGAGCAGCCCACGCTCCGCTCCTGCACTCAGCAAAGTTATGACGTGATGCTAGGGAGAGTGAGGGGCATGCTCCATTATAGTGAATGGGCGGCAGCTTTCCAGGTGCTTTTTTATATTATAATGGTCACTTGCTGTTGAAACGTGTGCACTGTTCGACTAACAAGGGCCTTGTTAGTCAACCAGTGCCCACATTTCATTACAATATAAAAAAAACTTTCAGAAAGTTGCTGCCCATTCACTATAATGGAGCATGGAACCTGTAGTGCTAAACACAATGTCAGTGATTAACCTGACCTGTTCCCAGTAGGGCCTAAGGGGAGGCATTTCCAGAAAATATAGGAGTGATCTGCCTGCTTCTCCCTACAGTTCTTCTAGCAAAAAAACATGCCCAGTGCCCATAAAATGCATTTGATTAGCAGGGGTCCTAAAGAACCTCACTCTGCATTTCCACAAAAACTCCCTTAGATAGGATGCCATAGTTTTTAAAGCAGCAGTGCAACTAACTTGGGTTAAAAATTTGACCCTACCCTTTTTTCACTACAAAAAAGATTCCAGGCACCTTCGAGTTTTATTTGGTGGTAAATTTTTTTAGTTCCATCAAAATTTGAGTATTTTATAAATGTTTTTATTTAGTTTTCTCAGAAGAAAAAAAATAGTCGCCACATTTGGCTTAGAAATAGCATTGTAGGACTTCCAGTGATGTTATCACCCCAATGGTTGCCTTTGATTAGCCCTCATTCATTCCCACTGCTAAATTTACCTCAGATCAGCCAAAAACAAAGTTAAAAATATCTTTGCAAGCTTTAGAAATGTCTGGGGGACATAAAGCCAATAGATCCCATGGAAAAAATGGACCAAATCGGCAAGATGAGGGTGGATTATCTGAAAGAGGGAATGCCAGCAGGAGCTCCTCGCCGGCTAGCAGCACGGCCTATGATCCAGACACAGACCAAGAAAATGAGCTACTCTCCCACTCACACTTTAGAGCTTAAAGCTTCTGAGCTGAAAATAAGTCTGAATTTCAAAGCCTACAGGGCAAAATACAGGAGATGGAACAGAGAACGGAAAGGGTGGAACAAAGAGTTTCGGAGGTCAAGGAGGAAGCTCAAGAGATTTTTTCCTTTCTTTTCTTTTCTTTCTTTCTTTCTTTCTTTCTTTCTTTCTTTCTTTCTTTCTTTCTTTCTTTCTTTCTTTCTTTTCAACTTCAGTTGTTTAACCAGGAACATTAAGTGTTACTGATGGTTGTTTTATTTTATGAGGTCTGCAATGCTGGCTTTATGATGTAACACTGCCCCTACAGGCCTGGAGTGGCGTGGATTGAGGTTAAAATCATCAGAGGTTGCTACCCCTTTCACTTCCTACCCTCAGTTGAGATACTGCTTACAGAGTGGGAGAGACTGTGCAACATCATGGTTCTGGATCGCATCCATAAGGGCAATATAGCCCCTACTGGCTAAGTGATTCTTGACAGAGATGTTTTCATATCAAACAAAGGGATCTACAGTGAAAGTATAAGTACTAGAAAGCGGGGAAGAAATAAAGATGGGATTTTTTTCTGATGAACGGACAGCCTGTTATGGGGTGTTGATTGGTCTCATACTTTCAATCTTGTTAGGCTCTGGCTTTTACCGGGCCTCAAGAGGAGGGTCTCTAGTAAGACCTGACATACCTCTTGCGGTGGGCAGGGCTTTTATTAGGGCCTCCCTTCAGAGTACTAGAGGGTGTATCCTACCTTGGAAGTGTGACGTAGACAGCCAGTTCTGAGTGCTGTATTATATTGTTTTAATATAAAATGTATTAATGTCTCTGCTGAAAATTCAAATGCTCTAGGAATGACCTCTCTCTCATCTCCCCCAAGATTTTAGCTGACAGATGCAGGCCAAGAGAACTGCTGACAGCATTGTATCACACACTCAGTCTTTTAGAGACAATGTGTTACTGGAAACTTTATTAAGGATCCTGTTTCTCTGAGCTAATTACAGAGTTGTTAAGTTAATTTTGTTAAGAGAGAAATCATAAACTAGGTTTATGACATTAAAATAAGGGAAGCTAGGATGTTACATAGAGGTGTAAGGTTGTAAATGACCCTATGAAGCCTGTGTGAAGAGGGTACAGCATGAGATCAAAAGAGGTGTCATTGAAACTTGAGTTATGCTAAGGTTGCGGAATTAATGCATTCTGTATAGCTGTTTAGTATAGATTAATAAAATTACATCCTGTGGTTGTATAAAAATATATTTTTTGTTAGATATTTGACCAGAGGAGGGGCTGGATGACTTCATCAAAAAGGGGTTGGCCAATACTGCTTGAAAAGATTATTCTCTTTCACTATAGAGTTGCATTTTGTATCTGACATGGACTAAGGAAACATCTGAGCACTGAAAACAGGTATTTAGAAAGCTGGACAAAATCTAAATATAGTTGTAGGAATTGCACTGTTTTAAACTTTGTTTTGTTCAAAGATATGTATGTCTTGTGTTATAAGAGTTCTGTATTGTATGTTTGACATATTATTATATATTTTAGTAAAAACTCTAATTTTAGAGCAAACCTGGTCTGTCTTTGAATTGCTTTCTTTTGCTAAGAAATATTTATGGTCCAGCAGACATAAGCTTGTATGGTGGTACCAAACTAGAAACAGAAGCATTTAAAATCTGAGGTCTTTATTAAGTTTTATGGGTTCATCTCAATACCTGGTTGGGTGCCCATAGGCAAAGATATCTGGCCCCCCAAAGACAGATATATCTGAGCCTGTGCATTGGGTATGCTAGCAAGAGGTTACAGTTTGAATCCCTCCAGAACTGAGACCAAAGGTTGATCCAAACTCACAAAAACAGACAAGAGGGTTACCTTGTCTGTTACACTGTTCACAAGACTGCGCTCAGAGGTTAACACTTTGGGAGTAGAGGGCCTGACCTGCTGAGCAAATTTGTGACAGATTGGTTGGCAGCGGTGGCATAATTTTGGTATCACAAGCTTTATTGTTCTGTCAGCTGAGACAGTAAGCTCTCTTGCAAAGAAAGAAAAAGAGAGTTTTAATTTAAAAAGAAAACAGAACTATATATCACTTGGTGTACAGTCAAGTTCCTACCTATTTTATTTTGTTTTCTAAAGTGCAAAGTCAGAGCAGCAATAGGTAGGAAAAATGGCATCCAACTACAGCAGGCACACTGTAGAACAGTTAAAACAGTTGTGCAAGGACAGAGGAGTCCTGTTCGAGGTGAAAGCTGGTAAGCAGAACCTCATAGAAGTCCTGATGGTAGCAGATACCCAGAGCAGCGAGTCACAGAGACTGTGACTGAAAAGGACAGCAGGGCCACTGTCAGTGAAGGGCCACAGCAGCAGGAGATGGTCACCAGTATCCTGAATCCAGAGGTACTCAAACTGCAAATTGAGTTGCGCAGGATGAAACTGAAGGCAGAGCGACAACAGAGGGAGGCAGACCGTGAGGAGTGTGAGCGCCAGCGAGCTGCAGAGGAGAAGAGAGAGCAAGAACAAAGGCAGGCAGACCGTGAGGCAGAGTGAAAACAGAGAGAGGTGGACCGTGATGCAGAGCGAGAACACAGAGGGGCAGAGGAGAAGAGAGAGGAGCACCAGTGGCAACACAAGCTGGAGAAGATGCAACTCCGACCACCAGTACCAGAGCAGGTAAGTGGCTTCGGTTTAACTGGGACTGCAGAACTGGGTTACAAATTGAACTCTAAATTAATAGCTGAGTTTAAGGATGGGGAGAATACAGACACCTTTTTAAATTCTTTTGGAAAAGTTTGTATTCAGGCTAAAATTTCTAGGCAGTCCTGGAGCTTCCAGCTATCCCGCTGCTTACCGGAAAAACTTGAGATGCATTGGGTCACATGGACAATAAAGACAGTGATGATTAGAGCTAGTTAAAAGCTGCACTACTAAAAAAGTTTGAATTAACTGCTGAATCATACAGAGCTAAATTCTGTAAGCTCAGGAGAAGCCCTGATATGAGCTATGAGGAGCTAGCCACGAAACAATGTCAGTTTTTAAAACATTGGTGGGAAGGAATTGAGGCAAACACTGTTGATAAAATTGAAAATGTGATTTTATTAGAACAGTTTAATTGGGCATGCCCAGCAGAGTTAAAAACCTGGCTAGAGGACCGAGATCTAAAAACTGTGCAAGAGGCTGCTGAACTCTCGGACCGCTATGCCAAGAGCAGACCTGCTCTATGAGCGAATGGGGCAGGCATGGCAGCGCAGAAAGGGAAAAGCACGCCTTTAGGGCAGCTAAAACCCTCACTGCCTCCACCAAAACCAGTTAGCCCCAGGTTTCCAAGAAAAGATTTCTCTGAAGTAAGAAATGCTTGTTGGTTATGTAAAGAAACTGGGCACATTGCCAGACAGTGTCCAAGAAGGGCAAGCAATAATACGCAAAGTAGTACCAGAAAAGAAGTGGGTTGTTTGTGTGTTCCTGAGAGCATGCCAGTGAACATGAGAGAACACATGCACCCAGTCATGGTACCTGGCATACAGACACAGGGGTTAAGGGACACAGGGGCATCCCTGACATTGGTGAAAGAGGATCTAGTACAGCCTGGTCAGCTTATCCCAAAAAAACAAGTGACTGTACAGGACTTTGTGGGTGAAGCGAAAACATTGCCACTGGCCAGTGTTCTCTTGGACTGGGGTGAAATGGGGAACTGTGCAACAGGTGGCTGTAGCTAAAACATTAGCAGTAGATGTGATCCTGGGTAACAATCTCCAACAGGGGATGGTATGTGCAGTTACCTGTAGCCAAGCGGCAAGGGAAAATAGTAGTTCCCTGAACCCCACAGAAACTAGTGTGGAAACCACAGAGAGGCTGGTTCCCCAACCTGTGTCTCCAGATGGGGAGACTGATAAAAAGAGGTAAAAATTTCCCTGGTAGCGAGTGACCACACAGCTATGGAAGGTTATTCCGAAGAGGGAGGGGTGACCAATTTCCAGAGGGTTAGGATTGACAGTGATCCTGAGGGCCCTGATGCTAGTGCTAGGGACCTCAGTTTAGCGACTGAAGGGGACCTGTCCCATGCCTTAGGAAGGTGTGAGGTATTCGCAGCTGCTCAGAGAAGTGACCCTAGTTTAGAGAAGCTGAGGGCTTGGGCAGACTCTGAGGGCACACAGGGAGGTGACGGCAGACATAAGGTTTATTGGGAAGATGGACTTATGTATACACAGGCAGTACAGAAAGAGGGAGTGATGCTAGGCAGGTATCTTGTAATTTCCCAGGAATATCGTGAGCAGTTGCTGAAAATTGCACATGATATTCCCTTATCTGGTCATCTGGGAATCACACAAACTATGCAGCGGTTAGCCTGGAATTTCTACTGACCTAACTTCACCCAGCAGGTGAAGGAGCATTGCAGGTCTTGTCACTGGTGCCAAGAAATAGGGAAGGCGGGCAAGAAAACCCAAGCCACCCTGATCCCCTTGCCCGTAGTGAAGGAGCCATTCCAGAGGGTGGGAATGGATATTGTGGGGCCTTTAAATACCCCCAGCTCCTCAGGGAAGAGATTCATCCTGACTGTGGTGGATTATGCCATCCGGTACCCAGAGGCAGTTGCCCTATCCTCTTTTAAGACAAAGTGGCAGATACCTTGCTGGGGTTTTTCTCCCGTGTTGGGTTTCTGCAGGATTTAATCACCGATCGAGGGGGTTCGTTCATGTCGGACCTAATGAACTGCTTATGGAAGAAGTGTGGGGTGGTGCAGAGATGCACGATACCGTATCACCCACAAGCCAAAGGACTTGTGGAATGCTTCAATGGTACCCTAAAGTCAATGCTCCCGGCATTTGCTGAACAGCATGGGAGGGACTGGGAGAAATACCTTCCCCACCTGTTGTTTGCACACAGGGAGGTGCCCCAAGAGTCGACAGGATTTTAACCCTTCGAACCCTTACATGGACGCAGGGTACGTGGGCCCTAGACTTGATCCGGGAGGACTGGGAAGGCAAGCACGCCATCCAGGGAACTCCCATTGTGGATTATGTCCTTAGGTTTAGGGAAAGGCTGAAGGAGCTTATGGGGACAGCTCAGAGCAACCTGGCAGCTGCCCAACAGAGACAACAGGTGTGGTATGACCTCAGAGCCAGAGCTAGCTCATACATGGTGGGTCAGGAAGTCATGGTCCTTATTCCGATCCGGAAAGACAAGCTGCAAGCTGAGCGGGCAGGACCGTACAAAGTGGTTAGGAAGGTAAAGGACGTAAACTACATTGTGGAGTTACCTGACCGTAGACAGACAGAAAGGATGTACCATGTCAACATGATGAAGTCATATGCAAATAGGGCTGACATGATGTTCGCAGTGTGTAGTCATGGGGAAGGGGTGGATGAAGGAGACCCCCTTCTGGACTTGCTGGAAGACAATAAGTGGGAGTCCTCTGTGGAGGCAGTAAAATTGTCTCCCCAGCTGACCCCGGACCAGGTCCAGAAAGTAAGGGAGGTTTTAGCAGACTTTGCCCCCTTGTTTAGCGCCAAGCTTGGACTAACCCCCTTAGCAACACATGATGTTGAGACAGGGACACAGACACCCATACGGCGGACAGCATATCGGGTGTAGGAGGCTGTCCAAAAGGACATTAGGAGGTAAGTGGAGGAGATGCTGGATTTAGGAGTAATCCAGAGATCCCACAGTCCCTGGGCCTCACCCGTAGTCCTTGTGCCCAAGCCAGATGGCTCAACTCATTTCTGTGTGGACTATCGTGGACTGAATGCAGTCACGAAGTCCAGTGCCCACCCGATGCCCCGGACAGATGAACTCCTGGACAAGTTGGGAGGGGCGACCTACCTTACGACTACTGACTTGACCAAGGGGTATTGGCAGGTAGAATTGACAGACAGAGCTAGGGAAAGGTCAGCCTTCATCACTCCAATAGACTTATTTGAGTCTAAAGTAATGCCTTTCCGAATGAAGAATGCCCCAGCCACTTTCCAAAGGTTGGTGAACCAGGTGTTGAATGGTGCTGAGGAGTACGCCATAGTGTACCTGGATGACATTGCCATCTCCAGTACCAGTTGGGAGGAACACCTTTCACACCTTAGGGAAGTGCTGGGCAGGATACAGAGGACCAGGCTCACTGTCAAAGCCAAGAAGTGCCAGGTAGCCATGGGGGAAGTGGCATACCTCGGGCATGTGGTAGGCCGGGGACAGCTCCGTCCTAACCAAATAAAGATAGAGGTGATTCAGGCATGGCCCAGACCAGAAACCCAGAAACAGGTCAGGGAGCTTCTAGGGACAGCAGGGTATTACAGAAAGTTTGTACCTAATTACAGTGCCTGGCTGCTCCCCTATCTGACCTGACAAAGAAAAAGATGCCAAAGAAAATTACTTGGGGCCCAGCCTGTGAGGAAGCCTTTACCAGACTGAAGGAGGCACTGTGCAGTACTCCTGTTTTGACAAGTCCGGACTATAGCAAAACCTTTATAGTTCAGACGGATGCCTCAGACGTGGAAATTGGGGCAGTACTTAGCCAGACGTCTAGTCAAGGGACAGACCACCCAGTTGGGTACCTGAACAGGAAGCTGCTTCCCAGGGAACAAGCGTACTCCACAGTAGAAAAGGAGTGTCTTGCTCTAGTGTGGGCCCTGAAGAAATTAGAGCCATACTTGTATGGACAGCATTTTGTGGTGCAGACTGACCACAACCCCCTGGTTTGGCTGACGCAGATGGGATAGAGTAATGGGAGACTGCTAAGATGGAGTCTTGCTTTGCAAGGATATGATATGACAATCATACATAGGGCAGGCATTAAGAATCAGAACGCCGATGGGCTGTCTAGGGTCTATGAGGAGTGAACTGATTTGGGAGGCTCATCCCATATATTTTTGTTAGATATTTGACCAGAGGAGGGACTGGATGACTTCATCAAAAAGGGGTTGGCCAATACTGCTTGAAAAGATTATTCTCTTTCACTATAGAGTTGCATAGAGTTGCATTTTGTATCTGACACTGACTAAGGAAACATCTGAGCACTGAAAACAGGTATTTAGAAAGCTAGACAAAATCTAAACATAGTTGTAGGAATTGCACTGTTTTAAACCTTGTTTTATTTAAAGATATGTATGCCTTGTGTTATAAGAGTTCTGTATTGTATGTTTGACATATTATTATATATTTTAGTAAAAACTCTAATTTTAGAGCAAACCTGGTCTGTCTTTGAATTGCTTTCTTTTGCTAAGAAATATTTATGGCTCAGCAGACATAAGCTTGTATGGTGGTACCAAACTGGAAACAGAAGCATTTTAAATCTGAGGTCTTTATTTAGTTTTAAGGGTTCATCTCTGAATACCTGGTTAGGTGCCCATAGGCAAAGATATCTGGCCCCCCAAAGACAGATATTTCTGAGCCTGTGCATTGGGTATGCTAGCAAGAGGTTACAGTTTGAATCCCTCCAGAACTGAGACCAAAGGTTGATCCAAACTCACAAAAACAGACAAGAGGGTTACCTTGTCTATTATACTGTTTACAAGACTGTGCTCAGAGGTTGGCACTTTGGGAGTAGAGGGCCTGATCTGCTGAGCGAATTTGTGACAGGAAGCACGCATGTAAATAGTTCCTGTTTAAACTTGTTAAGGGTTATGGATTTTATATGTTGCAACTTACCAAGGCTACAACCATTTATTTAGAGAAGCGAAGTTCATTGCAAATTAGAGATAAGGATTGCTCGGACCATAACAGAAAGAGCATTATCTTCATTGAGGAACATGGGTAACCCACACACAGCTGAATATATGTTCACTGAATGTCAACAGACTTAACAATCCTGTTAAAAGTATAAGGTGATCACTCATTTGAAGAAACAGAGACCTAGCTTTATTTTGTTGCGAGAGACACACTTAAACAGGGCTGAACATGCCAAACTGACCAGGTATGGTTTCACCAAGGTGGTCTCTTCCTCTTACAAGGGAGGCAAATGCAGAGAAACAGTGCTACTGATACCCCAAACTGTCCATTTTCAACTAACCAGCTCTTACATAGATAAAGAGGGTCGGCTGGCTCTGCTCTCGGGTCTCCTAGAGGGCCAGATGATCATGGTGGCCTCCCTTTATGTCTCCCCCTGGGTTGGACGCTGCTGTGGTGAAAGGCCTATGTCAGAAGATAACAGAGAACCAAAAAGGTATACTAGTGGTAGAAAGGGACCACAATATGTTATACGGCAACCTGGATACGTCAAGGGTCCAAGTACCTAGAAAATCAACTGCACAAAGAACGGCTATGAGGTACTTCAGGGAAATGCAGTGGGTGGACGTCTGGAGCTCCCTTCACCCTACCCAGTGAGCTTACTCTCATTATTCAGCTCCACACAAGATATATTCCCATATAGACTACTTTCATATTTCTAAAGAGTCTCCATGCAGAGTAAAACATTGCCTGTTTACCCCCACATCCTTGTCTGACCACTTACAGCTAAAACTCACACTTGAGTTGGCAAGTGAGAAGTGCAACATTTTATGGAGATTTAATAACGTCCTTCTGAATCTTAGGGGAATTCATAACTATGGTAAAGGAAAGGATACAACAAATAATACAAGAAAATGCAGATCCTCCCCTTAAAAAATCCATACTTTGGGACACAATCAAAGTTGTGCTCAGAGGAAACATAATAAAATTTGCATCCTTTTATAAAAAACAGCAGTCTTTGTGCATCGAAACTCTCAGTAAACAGTTACAAAATTTACAAGAGCAACATGCAGCAGGGGATGAGGGATGCTGGCCTCTGCTCCAGGCTACTAAAGATAAATTACAGCAGTTACATGATATTCGTACAGAGCAAGCTTCACAGCAATTGAAACAAAAATACTATGAAGGGGGACCTGGGGTAACTAGGTTACTGGCCCACAGACTACGACAGAAAGCTATTCAGTCAGCCATTACTCAGATTAGGGAACCTAGTACAGGTTGGATGGTGCTTCTTCCACCCTTGATTGAGAGGGTCTTCCAGAAATTTTACCAAAATCTTTATACCCCAGAACATGAAATGGATCAAGATAAAGTAACTTCATTTATGGAGGGACTGGGACTTACATCCCTCACGACAGAACAACAGGAAAGATTGTTAATACCAATTACAGAAAAATAATTATCCCTAACAATTTCCAATCTCAAAACCAGTAAAAGCCCTGGCCCTGATGGGTATACAAAGGAATTTTTTAAGAACTTCAGGAAAGAGATATTGCTTACTCTACTTGATACGAGTCGGGATGTTCAGGGGGGAGCGGACAGCCCAGACTCCTGGAGATACACCACCATCACCAGTGTTTTAAAACCAGGGAAGGACAGTGCAAACTGTTCCTCATATCACCCCATATCAGTTCTTTTTTTTTTTTCAACTATTTTTCTGGCCCTCCGTCTCGGAACTCTGTCGGGCCACTGCACTCGCTGACTTGCTCTACCGCCCGCTGTGTTCTCCTGCATCTTCAATTTCATCGCGGGTCCCCAGGACAGGAAGCAGCAACCCAAGGAAACTGCAGGGGCAGTGACGAGGAACCAGCAATGGGCGTGTGGCAGAGGCACTGACAGGGCCTTCGCCTATCCTGAGTGGAGGGTAATTTTCTGGTTTTTACGCCCTCTACATTGGACATGCAATGCCGCTCAGCCTTCGATGTGAGTGCTCACACCCAGGTCTGGAAGGCAGGTGCCAATGTCTACCCTATGCTCGTGAGCCCCTAAGCATCACAGCGCCACCAGTCTCCACTGGGGGCCACTGCTGCGCCGGGCTTCCCCTGGATCCCTCCCCGAGAGAGGAGAACAGTCCTATAGATGCTCGATCCTCTCTCTCCCCTGCCAACCCACAGCGGCCCTGGCTCGCTCCAGAACCCGGGTTGCCGGTGCAATGCAAGGTGTGCCGTCCAGCGCCTCAACCCTCAGCACCACCATGCCGGCTCCCCATATCAATTCTTAACATCGACTATGAAGTCTTTGCTTCCATTATGGTGAAACGGCTGGAGATAGTGTTGCCTAATTTGATTAATCAAGATCAGACGGGGTTCATCCCAACTAGACAGACACAAGATAATATTAGAAGAACGCTTCACATATTCCACTACGCCTCCCTGTCGAGGGCCCCATTTCTGCTTTTAAGTTTGGATGCAGAGAAGGCCTTCAACAGGGTGGCGTGGTCTTTTCTTGAGATTACATTGGAGAAGATGGGATTCCCAGAGAAATTTAGGTTAATAACCACCCTATAAACATCCCCCAAGGCATGTACAGTATTAGAATAAATGGATCAATATCAGAAGCAATCAACCTTGAGTGGGGTACTAGGCAGGGGTGCCTTTTGCTGCCCCTATTATTTGCATTGTATTTAGAACCCTTTGCTCAGGCTATAAGACAACATGTGGGAATCACTGGTATCAATTGGGAGGGGAGTGCCACAAGTTGGCCCTGTATGCAGATGACCTGCTTGTCTATCTTAAGGACCCTGAAAGATCTTTGGGTCCACTATGGAAGTTGCTAACAGACTTTGGGGAAATAGCAGGGTATAAAATAAACACAGCAAAAACAGAAGTAATAGAACTCC
Source organism: Neoceratodus forsteri (assembly GCA_016271365.2). Taxonomy (NCBI): domain Eukaryota; kingdom Metazoa; phylum Chordata; order Ceratodontiformes; family Ceratodontidae; genus Neoceratodus; species Neoceratodus forsteri. Next base: position 76,211,238 of record JADMNL010000027.1, on the reverse strand, counting down.
ATTACACCGCTTCAGCTCATATTAGATCCAGCTTCCCTTTTCGATGGTCATTGCCATCTCGCAAATACTTGGGAATACAGTTGGGCCAGGGTCTTGACCAATTATTCAAACTTAGCTATACACCACTCCTAGAGAGGATGGTGGAGGAGATGGAAAGATGGGGAGTATTGCCCATACCATTAATGCAAAGGATAGAGGCAGTCTGGATGGTTCTGCTACCCCACTTCCTGTACTTAACACAGACAATCCCAACTGAGGTGCCAGACTATTACTATAAAACGTTGAATAGAAAGATTATGCAATACATATGGGGGAAACAAAAGCCAAGAATTAGGCAATCTATCCTTCAGCTCCCTAAAAATGAAGGAGGGCACCACAATCCGCACAGAGGTTGTATAGAGACCCCCATGTCAGGGGGGGGAATGGACAAGGATATGATAGAAGGCATACTTAGGATGACAGAGAAAGGGGAGATACTGTTGATGGGGGACCTTTATATGTCAGATGTTAACTGGAGCACCTTTGCTGCAGCCACATCCCAAAGCAGGGCCATTCTTGATGCCCTTCAGGTGGCATGCCTCAGACAGCTAGTTTTGGAACCTACTTGTGAGGGAGCAATCTTAGACCTCATACTCTCAAATGGGGACAGTGAGAGGATCTCAGAGCTAGAAGTGGAAAGCCATTTGGGAACAAGTGACCACCAAACAGTGTGGTTCATGATAAACTCAGCTACAGAGTCAAGCCATGAAAAAGTGAGGGTTCTGGACTTCAGGAGGGCTGACTTTGGCAAGATGGGATAGTGCCTTAGAAAACCACTAGCAAACAGGCTAGAAGGAGAGGTGGAGCAACAATGGGGAAATATCAAAACTGCCATCACAGAGGCAACAAGCCATTGTGTGAAGCAAATAAATCAAAATGAAAAGTTACTATGGTTCTCAAAGAAGTGGCGGTGAAGGTTAGGAAGAAAAAGATAGCATTTAGGAAGTATAAGGAAACACAGAAGGAGCAGGACAGATAACTGTACCAGTTAAGGTAGAAGGAAGCAGGGAGGGTAGTCAGAATAGCAAAGGCACAAACTGAGGGAAAGCTAGCCAACTCGGTTAAGAAGGGGGATGAAACCTTTTATAGATATATCAGGGAGCGTAGAAAGACAAAGGGAGGGATAGTGAGGCTGAATAGAATGGATGGTGGGTGGGCAGAGAGTGACAGTGAAAAAGCAGGGATACTGAATGATTACTTCTGTTCAGTATTCACAAAAGAGGAAGTGGGGGAGGTGCTTAATCCAATTAACAGAAGCACTCCAGAGAGGGGGGGTCGATCCCAGTCCTTTCACAGAAGAAAGGGTTCTGAAAGAACTCCTAAAACTGAAGGTGGACAAAGCAATGGGGCCAGATGGAATTCACCCCAGAATTCTAAAAGATTAAGCAGAGACTAGTGACACCACTGACTACCCTTTATAACAAATCATGGGGAGGATGGTGTGGTACCTGAGGACTGGAAGAGGCTGATGTGATTCCCTTCACCAAAGTGGGAGCTAGACAGAGGCAGGAAACTACAGACCTGTCAGTTTGACCTCTGTGGTAGAGGAAGTGATGGAATCACTTCTGAAGGAAAAAATTGTTGAGTACCTATAGGCCAGTGGGGCTGGGACCCAAGGCAGCATGGGGTTCACAAGCGGAAGGTCATGTCAGATGAATCTAATAGATTTCTTTGACTGGGTGACCAAGTAGTAGACCAGGGAGGGGCTGTGGACATGGCCTACCTAGACTTTAGCAAGGCATTTGACTCAGTCCCACAAAAGATTAGTAGTCAAATTAACAGCCTTGGAGTGGGTCCCAGGGTGGTAGCCTGGGTAAAACATTGGCTGAACAACAGGACACAGAAGGTAATTGTAAATGGAGTCCATTCTGAAGAAAGAGGGGTTACTAGTGGGGTACCGCAGGGTTCAGTACTGGGTCCAGTCCTTTTTAATGTCTTTATAACTGACATTGCAGAAGGACTAGAAGGAAAAGTATGCCTCTTTGCAGATAACACAAAGATCTGCAACAGGGTTGATACACAAGGAGGCGTGGAAAAGATGAGAAGGGACTTGGCAAGGTTGGAGGAATGGTCAGAAGTATGGCAGCTTGGATTCAATGCAAAGAAGTGCAAAGTAATGTACCTGGGAAACAAAAACCCAGGGGAAGATTACACATTGAGGGGAGAGGTAGTAACAACAACAAAAATGGAAAGGAACCTGGGGGTAATCATATCAGATGACCTTAATGTTGGCAAGCAACATGAGAAGGCGGTAGGGAGGGCTGGGGGACACTGGGATGTATAGGGAGAGGCATCACCAGCAGAAAACAGGAAGTTGTTATCCCCCCTATACAGACAGTTGGTGAGACCCCATCTGGAGTACTGCATCCAGTTCTGGAGACCCCATCTCCGCAAGGACATAGACAGGATGGAGGCAGCTCAGAGGAGGACAACTAAAATGGTGCAGGGTCTGCAAGAGAAGCCATATGAGGAGAGGCTAAAGGAGCTTAATATGTATACCCTTGAGGAAAGGAGGGAGAGGGATCCCCTGAGCCTTATTGTGATTAAAACTGTTTAGCCTTTCAGCCAATTCAGTAGGGTCTATCATTAAACTGGAGCCCTTTTGCTCAGAGTCCCATTTCCTCCTTATTATTTGTGACCCCTTGTTAAACACAGAGGAAAAATATTTATTGTATTCCTCCGCTAGCTCTCTATTCTCTTTAACCCAGGAGGTTAAAGTTTCCTACCAATATTACATGCATTTCACATTAATCACATGATTTATCTTCTTGATAAAGCATGTGATTCGTGTGAAACATTGAGTCATGTTTGTCACTGTAGCTGCTAATTTTAAGTTTTACTAATAAGTGTGTCTTATTGCATCTTGTGGTTGGTAAGAGCTTTTTTTTCCCGGTTTGTGAGCTAGGGCTTTTAATACATAGTATTCTTTACAAGATTTGCCCATGTGCTCCAAGTACATCTTTTTTGAATTATTGTTTTGGATGTTCTTTACTTCTACCTGGATATTCACCAGGACAACACCAGAGATGGGTAGAAGGAACCCCTGTTTAATGTCTCATGTGATTGACGACACCCCCCCAATTGTACAGCACCCCCTAGTACTATACTAGGGTGCCAGCATTTAAAGTATGATCCCAGTCCCGATGTGGAACTAGAACTCATGAAACTCTGGCCCAGAGGTGGATGTGCTACCAACTGAGCCATCTGACACCTACTAGGAAGGCAGCTACAATAAGTTGGGGCTCCTTCAGCATCCAGAGAGATACAGACTTGCTCTACCAAGATGGGAGTCGGGAGAGTCTTAATGTCAGGGGGTGCTCAGCATGGACATACCTCCAGTCCCCCCACCAAGCCCCCTTACTGGGTACAAGTGAAGTCAGTGGGCAGATTCTGCAAACACTAATGTGACATATCAGCCTTCCAGCCAGTAGATGGGACCTTGTGAGAATACCAAGGGGTCCTCTCAGGATGTAAAAAACCCTCAAATAAGAGACCACTATGGTTCTCGAAAGAGATGACTGAACAGGTACAGGCTAAAAGGGTAGCATTCAGAAGGTAAAAGGGGATGCAGAGGGAAGAGGCTAGGGAGGTGTATCACCTTGTTTATTAGTGACATTGCAGAGAGATTAGAAGGGAAAGTATGTCTTTTTGCAGACTACACTAAGATCTGTAATAGGGTAGACACTCTGGTGGGGTGGAAAAAATGAAGAGGGATTTAGGAAAACTTGGGGAGTGGTCGAGAGTGTGGCAACAGAATTTGAATGTGAAAAAGTGCAAAATCATGCACTGGGGGATGCAGAAACAAAGTGACAGAGTATAAAATGGGGGGGAGTGGTACTGACGACCACCAAAAGGAAAGAGACGTAGGGGTAATCATATCTAATGACCTGCAGTTGGCCAAACAGTGTGACAAGGAATTGAGGAGAGCCAGTAGGATGCTGGGGTGCATAGGGAGGGGTATCACCAGCAGAAAAAGGGAGGTGGTGACACCACTGTAATAAATTACTGGTGAGGCTACACCTAGAATACTGTGTCTAATTCTGGAGACCACATCTCAGGAAGAACATAGAGTAGAAGTGGTCCAGAGGAGAGCAACTAAAATTGTGAAGCATCTGCATCAAAAGCTCTATGAGGAGAGATTGAAGGACCTCAATATGTACACTCTGGAGGAAATGAGAGCTGGCGGGGATATGACAGAGACTTTCAAATACCTCGCAGGTATACTGTAAATAAGGTTCACGAAGAAAATCTTTTTCAGAGCCAAAGATGTTCAAGAACTAGGTGCCATGTTATGAGGCTGGATGGGGGTAGACTCAGTGGAGTTGTAAGAAAGTACTTCTTCACAGAAAGAGTGGTGGAACAGCCTCCCAGAAGAGGTAGTAGGGGTAAAAACTGTAATGGGATTCAAGAAGGCATGGGATAGGCATAAGAGAACCTTGTGGCAGGCAAAAGGGGGGAGTAAAGCCAGAGGTCAAGTATGGTCTGTGATGTTACAGTAGGTAGTGGAAATAGGCAGACTGGGTAGGCCAAGTGATCCTTATCTGCTATCAAATTCTGTGTTTCTATCAAGAGAAACAGAGAAGCAGGGAACGCAGTACAGAGAGCGAAGGCTTAAACTGAAGAAAGAACAGTCCAATTGATAACGAAAAATGGGACAAGACGTTTTGTAGGTATGTGAGTGAAAAGGCGAACAGCAGAGGAGAGATTGCAAGTTAAAAAGGAAAGATGGGACTCTGCAGCGAGTGACCAGGAAAAGGCAGACATCCTAAGCAAAATACTTTTGTTCAGTATTCACAGAGGAAAGAGAAGGGGAAGGGACACATACAATTTAGAGGACCACTGGAGGGAGGGAGGGAGGTGGACACTGGTCATTTTTCAAAGGAGAGAGTCCTGAAGTGACTCACTAATCCAAAAGTGGACAAAGCATTGAGACTAGATGGGGTGCATTGTAGGATAGTGAGAGAGCTCAGGGAGGTACTGGCTGCACCTCTGACAGTCATATTTAACAGATCACTAGAAACAGGAGTGGTTCCAGAGGACTGGAGGAGGGCAGATGTAGTCCCACTTCACAAAGGTGGTAGCAGGGAGGAGGCTGGCATTTATAGACCAGTCAGTCAGCCTGACATCAATGGTGAGAAAGTTGAGGGAATCACTTCTGAAAGAAAGGACAGTGGAATATTGGGTTACAAGACCTGAGGCAGCATGAGGGTGGTGGGGGGGGAGCATGTCAAACGAATCTGATAGATTCAAGGAATTTGACTGGGGTGGACCAGTGGGTGTGTCTACCTAGATTTCAGTAAACTTTTCTGTATCAATCCCATTGTCAATGGGGAGTTAAAACGTGGGTAATGAACACTTTACTGAAGTAGCGGCACGGCATAAAGCTGTCAATCAGCACAGATCCTTGGGCACATGAGCATTCTGAGATCATTTATTATTCAGTCTTTTCTGTGACAAAAGAGGGGTGGGATAGCATAGGTAGAGCTCTGTCAAGAAAGTGTCTGTTTTATGATTCATTTTTTAATTTTTGGCAAGGATTGTGCAACTGAGAGGCAGGTTGGGGATACCTGGTATCAGGGAGCACCCTGAAATTTAGAAATCGTGCCTGTTAAGCTGTGGCTTTCAAATTGATTAACCTGCCTCATAATGTTTTTTTCTGTGCCTTATGTTCATAAATGGAAGGCCACATGCCTTTTTAGTGTGATTAGAGTGTGCTACAGAGGTCTCAAAGTCCACAGCCTGGTGCCCAAGGGGGCATAGTTAGTCAGATTGGGACCTAGTATTAACTCCTTTTTTCTTTCTTCTTTCCCTAGCATGCTGTTGGCAGTGGACCTCACCTCCTCTTTCCTCATTTCTTTTCAGTTTAGCCTAAACTATGTGGATCCCCCTTCTCCTCATACAGTGCCCTCTAGCACTTCCAGGTTGTTTAAGACACTTATTTGCTTGGTGGCTTTTTGGTGTTTGTTCCACAGCATTTCATTGGTGTTAAGACCTTTCTTTGCCCTGCAGGTCACAGGGAAAGGGGAACCACTGTTGGGACTGTGACAGTTTCAGCTCCAGGTTTTTTTTTCAGCATCTGGTAAAGTTTGCACCATTTTTTTTGAGCATCCGGTAATGTTTGCACCATTTCTCTTAGGCGCACTGCATGGTTTGCATTGTTGGCGAGCTGCCAGCTAGCATGCTCTCACACTTCTTCTGTTGGTGTGGTACACACCCATCTCAGCCTTGCACTGAAGTCAGTGTGGCATCAGTGTGACAATGTAGCTATGCATACATGCTCTCGCTGCCCAAGGAAGACCACCCAGCACAGTAGCTGAGGTGGAGCATTCTCAGTCTCAGCATGCAGCTTCCCTCACTCAGCATGGTTGGGTGGTTTGTTTTGAGTAGTGAGGGTGAGCTGGAACCACTAGAGAAATAGGAGCTGTTTTCTGGGGGAGCACTAACAACAATGGAAGACAGCAGAGAGAAGAAGGTTCCTCCTACAGCGCTGGGAGGTGAATCCTTTGTACTTGGGCAGTGGGGATCCAAGCAGTTGTAAGTGGAAACAGTTGCATTTACTGGCTCCAGCACAAACCTTGCTGTCTATAGAGAAATGTTTACATTGAGCTTAAGCTCTGTCTCTGTGGGCTGCAGCATAGGAACATTGTTTTCCATTGGTATCTAACCCATTTAGACGTTGGGGCTTACGTTTTTCTCTATTTTGCTGACTGTTAGAAAGTGGTACCATGGCTTATCGGAGACCAGTAGTGAGATTAATTGATCTCAGAATGCTCATGTGCCCAAGGTTCTGTGCTGAGTGACAACTTTGGGCTGTGCCACTACCCCAGTAGGGGTGGTCATTACTCATATGCAGTAACACCTCATTGACAACGTCAGAGCCAACAGAAAAGGAAATTATGCTAGACATGAAGGAATTTCTCCTTTCAACACCAGGAGACTAGTAAGAAAGCTGGGTACCTTAGGAGTGGGTCTCTAGATGGTAAACTGGGTAGGAAATTGGTTAGGGGATAGGCAACAGAGGATGGTGGTAAACAGAATTCACTCCAAGGAAGGGAGGGTGATAAGCGGGGTGCTTCAAATCTACAATAGGATGGACAGTCCAGGGGGTGGAAAGGATGAGCAGAGACCTGAGAAAACTCGAGGAGAGGTCAAGGGTATGGCAGCTGGTTTCAATGTGAAAAAAAAAATAATAATACAGTTAGAAGACAGAAGCCTAGGGTGGAGTACAAAATGGGTGGAGTGTTATTGACGACCACCAAGCAGGAGAGAGACCTGGGGTAATAATATCTGATGACTTAAAGGTGGTCAGGCAGTGTGACAAGGCAGTTGGGAGGGCTAGTGGGATGCTGGGTATCATCAGCAGAAAGAAGGAAGTGGAGCTGCTTCTGTAAAGATCACTGGTAAGACGCCACCTAGAAATCTCTGTCCAGTTCTGGAGCACACATCTACAGCAGGACTTAGGCAGAGTGGAGACATTCCAGAGGAGGGCAGCTAAAATGGTGCAGGGTCTGCATCAAAAGCCTTAGGAAGAGAGAATAAAGGAACTCAGTATGTACACCCTGGAACAAAGGAGGGAGAGGTGGGATATAACCAAGACCTTTAAATATCTCACAGGAGTAAATGAGGTATAGGAGGAAAGTATTTTTCCGAAACAGAGAAAGGTGCTCAACAACAAGGGCACATGCTATGAAGCTGGAGGAGGAGGATAGATTCTGGAGAGATGTGAGGAAGTACTTGTTCACAGTAAGAATGGGGGATTCGTGGAACAGCCTACCAGCGGAGGTGCTGGTGGTGGGGGGGACCATGGTGAGGTTCCAGAATGCATGGGATAGGCATAAGGGAATCACAGTGGAAAGGAAGGAGGTAGGGAGAAAGAGACAGAGATCAAGTAGGGTCTGCAGTGATACTGTAGATAGGGAAAAATGGGCAGGCTAGGTGGGCCAATCAATCCTTATCTGCTGACAGATTATGCTTCTGTGTTTCTAAAACCTCTCAGTCATGTAATAAAACAAAACAGTAAAGAGCTAATAAGAACTCCAGTCTCTGCTAGAGGGCTACAGTGTACACTGAAAAGCTATGAGCAGTGTTATCAAACAGTAAGTGTGGCATATTGTTACTGTATTAACTTTGTCTCATTTTAAAGTCTCTTCATGGTCAGTCATATGTCTGATGAGAGGAAAATGGTAAATGCGAGTTGTAATTATTCTGAGAGCATGAACACTTGAAAAAAAGTTTCTGGAGCAATCCCCTGTGATGACAGCGCTAGAAAGTCCCAGAATCTTAAACCTCACAAGTGAGTCAGGTGCCAGGCCATGAGGGGAGGAGGGATGACTTATAATGATGTTCTGAGTTGTTCATCACTGTTGCAAAGCCCCAGATAAATGAGATAGTAGTTAATCCTTGCTGTGCCATGGACTGATACCAGTTCAGAATTCTGGTATGTTCTAATTCTGTAGGCAGCCTAAGGGTTAAGCATCAAGGCCCTGTAGCCAGGGTTGCTATCTAGTGATCATGTGCAGTGAGTGCGTCTCGAGTATGTGCCATGGCCTGGAGAGATTCTGTAAAATGGCGGGCAGTGCTGTATACAAAGAGCTTGCTCCATGTAAGCGTATGACTCACTGCTGTCAATATACCTGTCACCCCCCAGTAGATCACAGGATTAGTGCTCGGGAAGGGGCAAAGTTTTATATGGGTTTAGGGGCACCACTCCTGCATCTCCTTAGGGTAGGAATGTAATCCCATACTCAACCCTGAATGTGTGCCCTTTGCCATAACTTTACTTTAGCTTTAACATAGTTTTACTTCTCCTTCAGGGCAGGCACACTAGGCTTCTGTCCAGTTCTAAACCCTCTGGAAAGTTTGACACAGATGTCAGTAATAGAGTGGTACATTACTCTCTTAGAGCTTTGAGAACTACAATCCAGATGTTGTCTCTAGTACTATAGGGTGTAGGTAAATGTAAAGCCACCTTTTGACTCTCTCATCTAACCAGCTAAGTATCCTCCACTAGGGCCATAGAAGTTCAGTGTCCCTTGGGAAATCCTCCAGTGTAAATGTGCGTACTGGTTGTCTTAGTGGTAAAAAAACATTACGAGCTATTCTGAGTTGAGCTAGTCACTGGTCTCCAGTGATCGCTGATGAAGAGTGTGGCTATGGAAAGAGTTTAACAAGTCTTTCTGTCTTTTTTATTTTTTTTTATCTTTATTTATAGATCAGTGTGTTGTACAGAACACCTGTACATAATAACACATCATTGTACATTTGCACCAATTGAATGCCTCATAGACAAGTTACATAAAACTGTCGCCAATCAGAATCCTTTATCGGAATAAAATAAAAAATATATATATATGCCTTCTACTCAATCCCTATTACTGGACTATGTCTATAATGAGAAAACCCTTTGAAAAATATGAGGTCCATGCTGCTGTCTCCTGACCAAACCCTGAACTCCCCCAAGCAAAATATAAGCTCCAAAATTATGGCACAAAGCTGGGACCTTCCTGGGTTTTATGTCTTCTTTGATAGAATCTGCATGACTGCAGAGTTCCACTTTCCAGTTTCTGACCTGCAGCCAGCAACTATCTCTAGTTAGGGAATCTGATTACAGCGGGCAACTGGCGGCCTCCTTGGGGGCTGTAGCAATCCCGAGATTCCTTAAGTCCACCATGGCTTCCAGTACACACATAGGTACGAGGTCCCTTTGGAATGGCTTTGGAATAAGGGCCCGGTGAGCATGCTTGATGTTTAGAAGCAGTTCAGGTTGCAGGTGTAAAGTTTCTTTTAACACTGTCTCAGTAAAGTCCGTCATGTTCAAGGGTTTGATACTTTCACGGAGGCCATATATCCTAACTTTCTTGCACCTGGAGTGGCCTTCTAGATCCAGGCATTTTGCTTTGAGACATGCCTGCGTATCAAGAAGATGCATCAGCAACCTTGTGCGTGAGTTGACATCCTTGATGTCCGAGATGTGCTGCTCAAGCTGCTTGACGTTGGCTTCTTTCCGATATCTATCAGTTTTTATCTCTTGCAGGGTGTGCCTGTTTTTTTCCCTAAAAGCTCTCAATTATAGTGTTTGTTGCAGCTTCCCTGCAGGTTGTCGTGACGTCGCAGTGGTAGGCCCCTCGGGACTAATGGTGTCTATCCCAGGTCTATCCCATCGGTACTGTTGTCATGTTACAATCTGGAGCCATTGAGCAGTAGTTTCTTCAGGCAGCCCATTTCTGGTACATGCTGCTATCTGCCTCAACTCACAAATTTAACATCACTGATGTTCCATTCCAGAGTGATGGATGAGGCTAATCTGCTCAGGGCTGAGGAAGAGCTTTCGGTTCAGCCTGCCATGTTGGCAGTGACATCACCAGAAGTCCGTTATGTTTTATTTCAGATGTAGTTTTCTTTTTCCATTTGCTCATTGCAAAGTTTAATACCTGATAGCATTAGTTGGGCTGTAAAGAGCAGTACGTTACTTGGATGCTAACATACCTAGTTCTTGTTCCTCTTAATACTTCATCAGAATTGTGACCTCACTCACTGGAACGTCACAGTGGACTGATCTTGTAGCAGGTGATTGGCTGTTCTTGATCAATTGTGATGTCACAGTCATTGAGGTTATAGGACTGATAAGGTATGAGGAGGAACAGAACTAGCCATGTCAGATTCCAGGTATAGCACTGTTCCACACATCACATCAAGTACTGTCAGAAAGAAAATTTTCTAATTAGTGAAAGGGAAAAAGACAAAGAATAATTCAAATATAAGAAGTAATAGTTCACTGTTTTTGAAAGTTAATCTTTGTATGTAGTACAACAGCTCTTTAAAGAACAGCTGACACCTCCCGGAAAACGTGACATTTAGACATAGCTCGGTTTGTCCCATGTTATTCTTGCTGAGGATAGCTGTATATCAATAGGATTGTGGAACTTTATGCATCATCTGTTAAGGAAAGGTTCATGACTTCAGGTGCAGATGGTGCACCCTGAGCAGATTAACTATAAAGCGCAAAGGCCCAGTTCTTATACAAATATCCTTAATTTAATTGCTGTGAAGCAGCCATTTGGCAGTAAGGTTATTCAGTAGAATCACTGAACTTCTAAAAGTGTTATAAAAGTGGGGGGAGTTAAAACAGAACTGAAGCCTGACTTACAAAGCCTGCATTAAAGACAGTGGGAGTACAGGTAACTGCTTCCCTCTGTCGATCGAGAAACAAGCCTGTGTGTTTGAAAACTAAATCCTCGCCATCAGCTGCATTTCACATTATCAAGGCGGACGTTTCATGCTCTGCCTCTGCCTGCCTTGCGCTTGTCGAGCGAGTTAATCCTGTGAGACAGTGACATACTAGCACCTCCACCCCCACAGCGTAGTACCCTATGTTTGGAAAGTTTCACATAACAATTTACCATGTTTACTACTGTGCTTGCCAGGATTAACCCCATGTTCATTGTAAGCATAGTTTTCACCCACTGGTGCAGTGCCAGGGTTGCCACCCATGATGCCACCAACCCAGGTTCAGGAAAGAGCCCAAGACATTGGAGGACTGGTGGGGGTGATGGCACAGGAGACTTTAGTTCTCGGAGTGGGTGGACAGCTGATCCCCGCTGAACAAGCACCATCTTGTGGGTAACTGCACACTTACCATGCTGATGTGGCTGATGATTCAGTCATTGGTCAACAGGTCATATTAGCATAGCATGATCAAGGGAAATGCACCGCTATCCACTACATGGCAGCAGGCAGCCTTTGGGATGGAAGTTATGGAGCAATATTAAAAAGGAAATGTTTTCTTTTCACCTAAAAACACTAATCAGGGGTTCATTGTGTGTGTGTGGGGGGGTTCATTATTTGTTTAGTTTTGCTTTAGAAAAATAAAACTAGGGCATGCCCAGCAGCCGAACAGGAAAGATGCACTGAGCATAAGCTCCCACATTGCAGAACTAATTTTACATTAATTCTAAAGAAAACCTTTAACTTTTGAATGCAATTTAATGTCTTTGCATAGATGTTTGTCAAGATGTACAGTACCTGCTGTGCTCATTTTTGTCATGATGGGACAAAACACAAGAGGAGGAAACCAGGAAGATGGAGACAAGACATGGACTGAGAAGTCAGGCCTTAACGGCGATCTTTCCACCTGTGCTGCTACACCTGAGGCCTCACATCCATCTAATACAGCCTTATTTAAAGTGATTCAAGCTATTCATAAACAAATAGAGGAATATACGATCAACGTAACTGTGCTGGACACAAAAATGATGGGTCTGCAGAACAACACTAAAGCAGCTGCAGACTCTGTACAGTGAGGATTAAGAACTGCAGCAGGATTAACAAAAGAAACCCCCTTTTAAGGCTTCAGCTCAAGAATTTGGAAAACTCAGCTAGAGCAAACAACATTGTGATCATTGCTGTGCCAGAGGGTGGAGAGGGAGATGAGCCTAAATCAACTGTCCAGCACTGGCTGTCAGACTCAGTGTGGATGTAGTATGCATTAAAAAATGTACCGTGTTACACCGCGCTGCGTCATGGGTATGAATCCCACATCGAGAATGGTCATAACAGTGATAGGAGACACCTCCCAGCAGGACAAAATACTTCAAGCAGCCAGGCAAGCAGAATCTCTGGAATGACCAGGACAAGAGTGTACACATCATCCTGGACTTGAGCTTTGCCACCAGATCCAAGAGAAAAAGTTTCTATGGAGTGAGAGGGCAGCTTAGGGAAGTAGGGATACATCAGTCCCTAATGTTCCTTGACAGACTGAAAATCAGGTACGGGGGCAAGACTACATCTTCACATTCCTCCAGGAGGCTGGCAAGCAAGTGCAAAAATCTGAAGGGTGTTTGACACCAGAAGGGAAGAGAAGAGATTTGTCCGCTGGGACAGGTACTGTCAATTCACATCCTGATAAGTGTGTGGCTGGGGGGGGTTAGGCTTCAGCTGGACTTTCACCAATTAGGTGCTTACTTGACTGATCACTCTACTTAGGTGATGGGTTAACTGTTAAATTTCTATTTCAATTGTTGCTTGTAACTGTGTAACATAGGACAGATGGCCACGTTGTAAAATGGTCATCCCCCATGCCACATCACATGTGGAGCTTCCTCTCTTTTATTTTTTGCCTGAATGCCTTGAAGTATTTTGAATCAGCATATTGTAAGATAACTTAGTGAGTGGAACAGTTTAACTCTGGTAGCATATCGGGTATGCTTCTCATCATTATTCTTACTGGTTTAAAGTTCCGGTTCTTGACTGTATAATGGATACATTTGCATTAATTTTAATTTTATCCACTTGCATTTCCTTCCTCCCCGAACTGACTCGGATTATACTCGATGGAACAGGACAAAATTAACTAGATTACAAACCCTAATCGGTGATAAAACAATTTTATCCTTTGCTGAACTTCATGAGAGTTACGGTCTCCCCAAGGAGACTTTTTTAGATACCTACAAGTGAGACGTATGCAGTCACATGATTTACTATTGAAGATAGAGAATTCACACCACTATGATGTTTTTTCTATTGGGCAGCAATGCTGGTGGGTAGGGGAAGGACTGTGTCAAAAGTGCATACATGTTGATGGGCGAAGAAAACAGAATTCTTAAACCTTAAAACACAGTGGGAAATAGAGGCGGGGAATTCCATGTCGGAAAAGACATGGGAAAAGGGATGGAGAGTGACAGCCTCATCATGAAAGTGGAGAGAATATCAGTGGAAGTGCATGACCAGGTTCTTCTACACCCCCTTCAATCATTCAGCACTTTCAGGCAAGTAATGCAAATTTGTGCTGCAGGAGCTTGTGGTCTGTGTGGGATGCAGTACCACAGTTTTTAGACCTGCCCAGAAATTACCTCTTTCTTTTTTTTTTAAAGCACATCTTTATTTATTATCCAGCAAAAAGACAAGACAAGACAAAACAACAAGCAAACAATCCTGGAATCCCAAGGTACACAATCCAAAACTGACTGTGTAAACTATTTACAGTATAACTATTTACATGCACAGAGAAGTGTCCCCCCTCCTATCTAAACTAACTTTATACTAGACAGCCCTTCCTGTCACAGCATCCTACTATTTACCACACCAACCATCTCCCCTTGTTCACAGAAAATCCCGTATAACCTAACAAATGCTCTTAGGGCCAAATTTGTACTAAGTTAAGACCTGCTCAGGAGGTGATACCTCTCTGCGCCCCGGAAAGAGAGAGAACCTCAACCCCCAGCGTCATGGCAGACCCCACTTTTCACTACTAAGCACGTCCCAAAGCCTTACCAATCTTCTTACCAGCCGTCTCATCCCTTTCACCTCCCTACTAGTACTACCTATCTGTACCCAGTCTAATTACAGTTTTTAGCTAAACACAGCCCTGCAGACAGACCTGTGCCAACCATGCGCCCTTTTATTGGGAATAAATTGCCTCCAACACCGCCCATCTTTTGGCGTACAGTCCCTTCCTCCCCTCTGAATATAGATGTCTTTTGATCCTGGATAAGGCTCCAATAAGATCTCCTGCCCAGAGCTTGTACTGATAAAGTTGATCATCTTTCCAGTGCTGGACCACATATGATTTAATTACCGCCGCCATCAAAGATATACGATATTTTGGTGCAACACCCTCCACTTGCGATAGATATCCTAGAACACATATCCCTGGCGTTATGAAATCCGAATAGTCCAGCATTGGATCCATCCTTCTTTTAATTTCACCCCACAAGGGTGCTATTTTGCTACAATTCCACAGCACATGAAATAAATCCCCTCTCTCTTGCCCACATCTGAAACACAGGTCTGTCTGCCTAAGGCCTCTGTCACATAGTTTCACAGGGGTAAAATATAAATTAGAAGCAATGAAAAAATGTAAACTCCTGTATTTAGGTATCACTATGTATATGCTATTTTTCCATACACTAGTCCAATCAATGCCCTGGGGAGCCAACCTGTCGTTCCAATATGACACAGATATGGGGGAGCCAGGACCAAAAAATTCCAATAATATTCTATAAACTTGCGATAGCAGTTTAGATTTCAAATCGATCCCCCTCAAATCATCCCACTTAAAGGAAGAATCTGAGAGACCTCCTGTCCTCTTTAGAACACCCTCTAACATCCGTGTAAGTTGCAATCTATGAAAAAAAAGCATTCTGCCGCACTGCGCCGGTAGGGCCGCAATGCACCGGTAGGGCCACCCTGTTGCCCTGGATAACATCCTTTAAGTACAGGCCCGAGGCCCACTTAACCCATTTCCCTTTAATTACCTTATCCCCTATGAGTAGATTAGGGTTACCCACCAGCGGCTGTTCTTGGGCCTTCATCTGATCCTCTTTCTGTGCCGTAGTCAAAAATGACCACCAGGCCTCCACCACTTTCAAAATTGGGCCTCCCAACCTTTGCTTAAAGTGGTTGGTCATATTAGCGTATAAAAGCACTTCTGGAGAAAGCCCAACTTCCCTCATCACTTGAGACTCTAAATGTAACCAGTCCGGAACATATTCTGCTCCCTCCATACTATTACCCCTACGAGCCATTAGACCCAGCTGCCCTGCTACATAATACAAATGAAGATCTGACAACTTGACCCCTTCCAAAGAAAGGGGGAGTCGCAGGTCGTTATATTTTCTCCTAGGGGGTTTACCATCCCATAGGAAATCTGAAAGTAATTTCTTAATCCTTCCAAACCACTTTTTAGAAATACTGTATGGAGCTAGGTATATCGGATATAACAACCTAGGCAACAAGTTCATTTTAATTAGCCCAAGCCTGGCCATAAAGTTCAAAGGTAGCTTATTCCATTTTATTAGATTATCCTTGATAGTTGACAAAGTCTCTTCCATGTTCGTTTCAGCCCCTTTGTCATAATTCCTTGTGATCCAAATACCTAAATACCTAAGCTTGTCTGACATCCATTGGATTTGCAGCTGAGCAAAGTCAGCCTTATATACGTACGGCGTCAAGGGAATGATCTGAGTTTTAGTCAGATTAAGTATATAATTAGAGACTCTAGCAAATCTTTCAGTTAGCTCTCTAGTCCTCTCAAATCCCTCCACCGGGTCTCGAAAATGCAGCAATATATCATCTGCAAAGACTGAGAGCTTAAGCTCCCTTCCCCCTATCTCGACCCCCTTAATTTGTCTATCCATATTAATGGCTCTCAAGAGTGGCTCCAAATAGATATTAAATAATATCGGGGAAAGTGGACACCCTTGATGAGTTCCATTCTCCAATTTTGTTTCCCGAGAAATATAACCATTACAAAGAACCCTAGCCGTCAGTGCAGCGTATAGATTTTTAATACCTCTAAGTAGACCTTCCGGGAAGCCCATCCTCTCCATTGTAGCAAACAGGAAGGGATGAGAAACTCTATCAAAGGCCTTTTCTGCATCTAGGGATATTAAGGCTAAAGGTATTTGAGAGTCCACTGCATAATTTAAAATATGGTGAAGCTTCCTCAATGCGTCGTGGGCTCCCCTTCCTGGCATAAATCCCACTTGTTCCTGACTAATTAAAGCGGATGCTATCCGCCAGATTCTGTTAGCCAAGATTTTGGTAAGGATCTTAATGTCCTGATTCATTAATGCTATAGGTCTGTAATTACCTATTTCTTCTTTAGGTTTGCCCGGTTTGGGGATTAAAGTGATGTAGGCAGAAATTACCTCTTTCTTGACCCAGGTTCATGATATGTTAAACCAGATATGGCCAGCCCAAATCGCCTTCAAATGTGAAAACTTTAATATTAGGGATGCAGGTAAAGTACATAGGAATCCATAAGCAACAGAGTCTGCTTTGAATTTTGTGCACAGCGTCTCAAAAAGAAATCACAGTGAGCTAGCTGATAGACATAGTTCCTTCGAGTGATGCATGGGTAAAGAAGGTAGAGGAAATCAGGAGAATAGAGGAGATAATGGCAAAATTGAGACTGACACCTCAAAGTATTGTGTTGGGTGTCACAACTCCACTCAGCAGGTCAGGCTCTCTGCTCCCACAGTGCCAACCTCCGAGTGCAGTATCGTGAACAGTTAACAGAACAGGGTAACCCTCCTGTCTGTTTTGTGGGTTCGAATCAAACTTTGGTCTCAAGTTCTGGAGGGATTCAAAGTGTGAACCTCTTGCTAGCATACCCAATATACAGGCTCAGATAATTCTGCTCTTCGGGGGGGCCAGATATCTTCACCTATGGGCACCTAACCAGGTGTACAAAATGAACCCTTAAAACTCTATGAAAGACCTCAGAATAAACTCTTACCTTTTCCCAGTTTGGTATTACCAATAGCTTTGCACAGTGTCAACTTTAACCATATATGCTTCACTTGTCAAATAAAAGAATTTCAGAGGCACACCAAGTAGTCTCTAAAAATGAGACGTTTACTTAAAAATAGATAAAAACGTAAAATGTAAATACAGAACCATGTATCACAAAACATACAAATCACTTAAAAAATAGGTTTAAAAGTGCAAACAAAATCTCCTACCACAGTACACTTAGAATTGTCTTTTCTAATGTATATCTTCTAACAGTGCCTGATGTTGCTTTTTCAGAGTCCAAACGTCTGCGTAAAGGTCAGTCACAACATAGTTAAAAAACTGTCTCTGGCCCTTCCTCCTCAATGATGTCAACAAGCTCCTCCTCTGTTTATTAAAAATTACACACCCCCAGGATGTCATCATTCAGAAGGCAAATTTAATAGGTGACATCAGCAAAATTTTATTTCCCCATGTGACTTCCCAATCAAGTCTGTAATTTTGCAGTTTCTTTCTTTCATCCATGAGCAACATCCTGCTCTTTACAAAGACACGAAAGAACTTTTTATGACTCTCTTTCTCTCTCTGTCTCTGTGAGTTCTCACTGAGGTGTAATATTCTTTTGACACCAGCTGCAATTAACTGACCTTCCTACGGACGCCATAAAATGGACATTTCAGGACTTAGCTACAAACATCCCATATCTTAAATAAGGCTATAAAATGTGAGTTCTTAGGAGTTAATCTCATCACAGAGATCTGCTGTTTAATATATATCCTGTCCTGTTAGAACTGAAACCTGGGGGGGGGGGGTGTTGGTTATCCAGGCACAGCATTTCTCATGACAGACAATCACACTACATTTTTTTTATATCCAAAAAGCATAGATTAATCAGACCCAGCTGTCCAAGTGTCACATTGTGTACTTCTCTTGAATGCAACTGTAATGAGAAGTTTCTTTTCAATTTGCCTTCAATAAATGAAATGATGATGATGACACTAGAAAAACATACAGATCTGTGGTCCAAGTGGGTCTGTCATCGAGGCACAGATCAGGAAGCATAGGAAAAATCAGGAGCAGTTGTAGAATTCACCAAAAATATTTATTTACAGTAGCAGTAACAAAAAAACTTGTTCAGAATTACTATGTACAGAGGAGAAATACAGTAGTTTTCCGTGAGTCTCTGTGTCCCTTTTTCTTCTAGTCTTTCTTGCAGTTGCAGCTTAGCTCTTATAAGCCCTTTCAACCCCCCATTCTTAGCAAGCATCCTGTTTTGTAAATATCAGGCAGAAGCTGCTAGAACACATTGTGCCTGAGCTGAGAGGCCCCATTTCCACAGCTTTTGCAAAAAGGCCTAAAGATTGAACACCGGTAACCTCTAGTTGACAATAGCTTTTTGCAGTCATGTCAAAATACAATTATATACATTTCAACAGTAATGCTATACATTTTCCAGACAAAGGGATCCCGATATCAGCTACATTTCTATATATTGATTTGCATATATTTTTATATTAGCAGCTATGCAAAAGAAGGAAAAACAGACAGCAAGAGAGGGCTGAGAGACAGTGTGAGGCAAAGAACTGCAAGACTGTTGGGTTGATCAAGTCCGAGGTCTCACAGGAAAATTTGGTTCTGCAACCAGACAGAGAAGAGGCAGAAAAGGAAAGAATAGATCTTTGCATTTAAACACTTTCTCCAAGACAACTGGGACAGGGTCCTATTCCACCCTGTTACATACACCCCCCCCCCCCCCCAAGAGGGAACCTGTTGTATTAAACAGGTTTTCAAAACTTTTTATTAATTCTTTACTAACATTTGCTACTTTCAGAAATTAAGCACATGTGCATCATCTGTTTGTTAATAACTCTACAGCAAACAGTAAAGTTCAAACCCATACATTTGTTTTTCAGCCTTCAGAATCCTCAATTCCTGATCCATATCTTGACAGAAAATCAGCATTCCTGTTCTCTTTACCAGATTTGTGTATCACCGTGAATTTAAATGGCTGTAGTGCCAGGTACCACCTTGTGATTATGGAATTGTTATCTTTCATCTGGTTTTTCATAGTTTCATTTACAAGTCCAATCAGCCACTGGGCCGTAAATGGACTTGCCACCTTTCAGTGGACATAATCCAATTTCCTAGAGTGCATATATTCGTCGAGCAACCTTTTAAATACCCCCATACTGTTTGCTCCCACCACCTCCTGTGGCAGCGAGTTCCACTCATTAACCACTCTCTGGTTGTACCATCTTTCTCTCTTCTGTGTTCTATAGTTTTCACTCTGTAACTGGTATGCATGGAGCCTGGTTGCCCTATCCAGCCCTTTCCTTTCTCTTTTTCTTAGTCCTGCACATTCCCAAAGGTTCCTGTCTTGGAAGCAAGTATATGCATAGCACAAATCTCCCCTTAGGCTTCGATAGGTCATTGGGTACAGGCCTAGTCTCGAGAGTCTATCCCGGTAACCACTCTTTTTAACCTTGGCTATTTTCTTAGTAGATCGCTGCACTTTTTCTACATGCTTACAGCTACCTATACTTTGTGGACTACTAAAAGGCCTCCCATATTCAAGAACTGGCCTTATCAGAGATCTATACGGGGGGGGGGTACCAGGACCTTCTCGCTTCTACTGTAGATATTCGTTAAAATGTTTCCCATTAGTTTGTTTGCTCTTTTTACCACATCAGAACTATGTTTGTCAAAAGTTAAGGTGTCTGATATTATCACTCCCAGATCCCTCTCAGTGTCTGTACTGGCAAGTAGTTTATTATTTAATTTGTAGTTGGCTTTCTTATTATTACAACCAAGGTGCATTACCTTGCATTTCTCAGTATTGAAGCTCAGCTTGTGCTTGTCTGCCCAGTATTCCAACTTATACGGCTGCTTCTGGAAGGTGACTATGGATGCTGGTGTATTAACCACTGATCCCACCTTGGTGTCATCTGCAAATTTACATAGCCACACTCCACCCGAAACTTGCATAGATGTGACAAACCATTTGAATAGTACTGGTCCCAGGACTGAGCCCTGGAGAACCCCGGTTGTCACCTCACCAAGTTCGGACAGAAACCCTCTTATTTGTACCTTCTGATGCCTATCTTTGAGCCATGCACTTATCCATGTTCTTAACTGTGTATGTACCCCAAGTTCTTTTAATGCCTCCATCAGTATACAGTGAGACACTGTATCAAAGGCCTTTGTGTAGTCCAGATAGACCACGTCCACAGGGAGGCCTTGATCCAGTGCCTGACTAACTGTTTCAAAAACATGAAGCAGATTACTAGTACATGATATACTGGCCTCGAAGCTGCAAGACATCTGTAACCTGGAGATCATGCTAGTTCTGTTCCAAGAGATCCTTGATACATACCTCCATTACTTTCCCTATCACAGATGTCACACTTATTGGCCTGTAATTTTGAACCAGTTGTTTATCTCCCGACTTGAAAATTGATCTGATATGTGGTTAAGCCAACAGAGAGGATAGTGATCTGTTGCAAGAACAAAATCAGTTCCTAGCAAATAAAACTTCAGGGATTCCATGGCCCAATTTGCTGCTAAATGTTCCTTTTCTATAGTGGAGTACCTTTTCTCTCTGTCATGCAATTTCCTACTTATGTACAGAATAGAATGTTCTATCCCATCTGCATTTTGACTTAGGACAGCACCTAGGCCTATCTCAGATGCATCTGTTTGTAGCAAAAATGGTTTCTCAGAGTCTGGGCTTCTTAAAACGGGCTGAACATAATGCAGCCTTTATGGCTTGAATAGCTTCATCACACACTGGGGTCCATTTCACATTATTTGGGTACCGTTTTTTTATGAGTTCAGTGAGGGGAGTAGCTAACTCAGCAAACTTAGGAACAAATCTCCGATAATAACCAGCCAGGCCTTAAAATGACCCGACATGTTTCTTTGTTTTAGGTACAGGGCTGTTAGCAACAGCTTCTATTTTAGAAATCTCTGGCTTAACTTCTCCATTTCCCAACACATAGCTTGAATATCTGGTTTCCTGCATGCCCACTGCACATTTGGTAGGATTAATAGTCAGATCTGCATTTTTGATAGCTTGAATAACTGCTCGTAGGTGTTCCAGGTGGCTTTTCCAGTCTGGACTACAGTATATACCACAACATCATCCAGGTATGCAGCATAAAAACCAGTGTGAGGGGATAAAATTACATCCATGTACTGTTGGAATGTAGCTGGCACACCATGTAAACCAAATGGCATGGTGGTGAACTGATAGAATCCTATGGGGTGGCAAATGCAGTTTTATTTCTGGATTCTTTAGCTAAGGAGATTTGCCAGTAACCCTTGGTGAGATCGAGGATACTGATATACTTTGCACTCCCCAGTCTCTCCACCGAATCATCTATTCTGGGCACAGGATAACTGTCTAATTCTGACACTTGATTAAGTTTCCAAAAATCAAGGCAGATTCTAACATCCCCTTCTTTTTTGTTTACAGTTACCATAGGAGATCACTAAGCACTCCTCGACTCCTCTATGATACCCAATTCTTTCATTTTTTGTATTTCCTTAACCACATCAGCTCTTAACCGCTCTGGCAACCTGTATGTATTTTGCCTAATAGAAACATAGAATTTGTTGGCAGATAAGGACCGCTTGGCCCACCTAGTCTGCCCATTTCCCTACCTAATGGATAAGCTCCAGATCCTAGTTAACCAACAGCCTACTTCCTCCTACCCCCCACTAGAACTGCGTTATGTATGTCCCATGCAATGTTGAATTCCCCCACTGTTTTTGACTCTACGATCTCCTCAAGAAGGCTGTTCCATGCATCTACAACCCTCTCTGTGAAGAAATACTTCCTCATATTACCTCTGAGACGTCCCCCATCTATCTTCAAATTTTGCCCCCTTGTTCTTGCACATCTCTTTTTCTGAAAGATACTACCTTCTTGGACTTTGTTGATTCCCTTGAGGTATTTGAAAGTTTCTATCATGTCCTCCCTCTCCCTCCTTTCCTCATGGCTATACAACTTAAGCTCCTTTAGTCTTTCTTCATATGTCTTCTGGTGCAGACCCTGCACCATTTTGGTTGCCCTCCTCTGGACAGCCTCTACCCTGTCTATGTCTTTGAGGAGATGGGGTCTTCAGAACTGTACACAGTACTCCCGATGTGATCTTACCAACTGTCTGTACAGAGGGCCAAAAACTTCCTGTTTTCTACTGGTGGTGCCTTTCCCTATGCATCCCAATATCCCCCCAGCCCTCCTTACTGCCTTCTCACATTGCTGGCCCACCTTTAGGTCATCTGATATGACTACCCCTCAGGTCCCTTTCCATTTTTGGTTTTGTCAGTATCTTTGCAGTTCTTCGCGTTGAATCTAAGCTGCCATACATTTCACCATTTCTCCAACCTTACCAAGTCCCTTTATATCCTTTCCATAGCACCTTGTGTATCAACCCTGTTGCAGATCTTTGTGTCATCTGCAAAGAGACATACTTTCCCTTCCAGTCCTCTGCAATGTCACTTATAAAGACATTAAAAAGGACCAGCCCAGTACTGAACCCTGCGGTACCCCACTAGTAAGCCCCCTTTCTTCACTGTGGACTCCATTTACTATTATCCACTGTGTCCCATTGTCCAGCCAGTGTTTTACCCAGGCTACCACACTGGGGCCCACTCCCAGGCTGGCTAATTTGTCTATTAATCTTTTGTGCGGGACTGTGTCAAATGCCTTGCTTAAATCTAGGTAGGCCATGTCCACAGCCCCTTCCTGGTCTACTACTTTGGTCACCCAGTCAAATAAATCAGTTAGATTTGTCTGACATGACCTTCCTGCTGTGAATCCATGCTACCTTGGGTCCTGTGCCCCACTGGCCTCTAGGTACTCAACAATTCTTTCCTACAGAAGTGATTCCATCATTTTCCCTACCACTGAGGTCAAACTGACAGATCTGTAATTTCCTGCCTCTGTCTTGCTCCCACTTTAATGAAGGGGAATCATATCTGCCCTCCTCCAGTCCTCAGGTACCACACCATCCTCCCATGATTTATTGAAAAGGGTAGTCAGTGGTGTTACTAGTTCTTCCCTTAGTTCTTTTAAAATTCTGGTGTGAATCCCATCAGGTCCCATTGCTTTATCCACCTTCAGTTTTAAGAGTTCTTTCAGAACCCTTTCTTCTGTGAAAGGACTAATATCAACCCCCCTATCCAAAGTGTTTCTATTGACTGGATTAGGTATCTCCCCCTGCTTTTCCACTGTGAATACTGTGCAGAAGTATTCATTCAGTATCCCTGCTTTTTCACTGTCACTCTCTGCCCAACCACCTTCCTCTTTATTCAGCCTCAGTATCCCTGCCTTAGTCTTTCTTTGCTCCCTAATGTACCTATAAAAGGTTTTATCCCTCTTCTTAACCGAGTTGACTATCTTTTCCTTGGTTTGGGTCTTTGCTATTCTGACTGCCTTCCCCGCTTCCTTCTGCTTTAACTGGTACAGTTCTCTGTCCTGCTCCTTCTGTGTTTCCTTATACTTCCTGAATGCTATCTTTTTCTCCCTTACCTTTCCCGCCACTTCTTTTGACAACCGTAGTGTTTTTTTCTTTCATTTTGATTTGTTTATTTGCTTCACATAAAGGTTTGTTGCCTCTGTGATGGCGGTTTTGATGTTTCCCCATTGTTGCTCCACCCCACCTTCTTGCCTGTTTGTTAGTGCTTTTCTGAGGCACTCTCCCACTTTGACAAAATCAGCCCTCCTGAAGTCCAGCACTTTCACTTTTGTATGGCATGACTCTACAGCTAAGTTAATCGTGAACCAAACTGTTTGTGGTAGCTTGTGCCCAGATGGCTACCCACTTCAAGATCGTAGATCCTCTCTCCGTCCCCATTTGAGGTCTAAGATTGCTCCCTCCTGAGTGGGTTCCAAAACTAGCTGTCTGTGGCATGCCCCCTGTTGGGCATCGAGAATGGCACTGCTCTTGGATGTGGCTGCTGCAAAGGTGTTCCAGTTAGCATCTGGCATATTCAGGTCCCCCATCAGCAATATCTCCCCTTTCTCCGCCATCCCAAGGATGCCTTCTGTCATTTCCTTGTCCATTTCCTCCCCCTGAGATGGGGGTCTGTATACAACCCTTGCATGGATTGTGGTGCCATTTACAGTCTCCAGGGTGACCCACAGTGCCTCCTCTCCTCCCTGTTTACCCTTTAGTTCTGTTGCTTTGATCCCTTTCCTTACAAAGAGAGCTACTTCTCCTCCTCTTCCCTCCCTGTCCC
This sequence comes from Neoceratodus forsteri, assembly GCA_016271365.2. Lineage (NCBI taxonomy): Eukaryota > Metazoa > Chordata > Ceratodontiformes > Ceratodontidae > Neoceratodus > Neoceratodus forsteri. The sequence continues at coordinate 76,186,722 of JADMNL010000027.1, read as the reverse complement.
TCCTGTAGATTGTGTACCCTGGTATGTTGACATCCCAGTCATGATTCTCTGTGTACCATGTTTCTGTGACTGCCACAATATCCAGCCATCCCTCTTCCATCAAGGCCACCATTCCAGGGAGCTTTTTACCTAGACTACAGACATTGGTACTCATTACTCTCCATTTTTTTATGGCTTTATTTCTTTTTGCCCCATCCCTGTCCTTACTGCCTTTGTCTTTTTCTCCATTTACCCCTGCCCTTCTCCCTATTGACTGTTCTATCTTGGTGTGTACCTCACTGACTACCCTGATTTTTTGGAGGGGACCAGGATTTCCCTTCTCCTTTTCAGTGCCTTCCCCCTTGGCTAGTTTAAATGCATGCTAATGAAGCATTTAAACCTATCACCTAGGATCCTGGTTCCCCTCCTGGATAGATGCAGACCACCGTGCCTGTATAGGCCTGCATCCCTCCAGGTGGAGCCCCAGTCCCCAATGAAGCCAAATCCCTGAGCTCTGCACCAGTTTTTCAACTAGTCATTGAATCCCATGGTGCAGAGTACCCTAGCCTCATCCATGCCATAGACAGGTAACACTTCCGAGAAATAGGGTGAGCATTCCTTGTCACTATTACGTGCTCAGACCCTTTTGCTCAGCCTGGTACCATGGTAAAAGTACTGTTAAATGTATTTAGCACATTATGAAAGTCTGTAGTTTGTTCTGAGGTTAAGGAAACATTCACCTTTACAGCATCAGCACTTATAGTTTGTTCCAGTCTATCATAAACTACATCAATATCTTCCTTATCAGTTTCTGGTAAAACCAGCAAAACAGCTTTTGGCATTTTTTCAACCTATTTCTTGAGGAGGTTAGCATGGTATATCGTAGTAGAATTTTTCCTGTCAGGGGTTTCAATCTCATAGTTAATGGTGCTAGTATGTCTAAGAACCTTATAAGGCCCTTGCCACTTGTGACAGGGTAGACTAGAACCCTGTCTCATTTGTTGGAGAAAGTGTGCAAATGCAAGGATCTGTATTCTTTCCTTTTCTCTATCCTCTGTCTGGTTGCGCAGCCAAATTTTCCTGTAAGACTTCGGACCTGATCAACCCAAACAGTCTCGCAATCCTTTGCCTCTCACTGGCTCTCTGTTTTCTCTTGCTTTCTGTTTTTCCTCACTTGCATATCTAGATCTGATAATATAAGAATATGTGCAAATCAATATATGAAAATGAAACTGATAATGGGATCACTTTTGTTTAGAAAATATGGTGTTACTGTTGAAATGTATATATATTTATAATTTGAGATATCTGTAAAAAGCTAGAGGTTACTTGGGTGCAAATGCCTGAGCCTTTTGCAGTTGTTGTGGGGACCTCAGGAAGATCTCAGTGTTCTAGCAGCTCCTGAAATTTACAAAGAATAGGATGCCTGCAAAGGATGGAGGTTGAAAAAGACTTATAAAACAGCTGAGATTTTATTTTGCTTCTGTATATAGTTATTTTGAACAGGTTTATTTTATTTTATGTTTATGCAACTACAAATAAACACTTTTGTGGAATTTTACAACTGCTCCTGGGTTTTCTCTATGCTCTCTGGCCTGTGCCTCGACGACACCACTTCATTAACAGTTTATTTTCTATTGTGGGTAACAGTAGCAAACCTTTTCACCTGGCTTGAAAACTTTTTCTTTTACCCCATGGTCATAATATACCTTGTGGTGGTTTTGAGCCTCTTCCTGATTACTGTGGGCAATTTCAACCTATTTTGCCAGCTTCTTTCTTAGGACACACATGTAAGATGTTATAGATTGTTTCAGAGTGAGGTTATCTTCCCACATTTCTTTTATCACATCCGCTGGCCCTCTTGGCTGCCTACCACACAGCATTTCAAATGGTGAAACCCTGTTGATGCCTGTGGCACTTCTCTATAGGCAGAAAGTAGGTAAGGCAAGTATTGGTCCCAGTCTTTCCCTTCCCCTTTTACAAACCTTTTTAACATACATTTAGGATTTGGTTAAAACACTCAACAAGACCGTCTGTCTGAGGGTGATAGGGGGAGGTTCTTATGGCAGTGATACCTAGCAGTCTGTACAGCTCCTTAAGTATTGCAGCACCAAAATTACTACCCTGATCATTAATAATTTCTTTAGGTATGCCCACTCTGCTGAAATGTTTGGCAAGCTCTGCTGCAACTTTTGGGGCTGTAACAGTACGCATTGGAACTGCTTCTGGGTATCAAGTAGCATAGTCACATACTACCAGAATAAATCTATCAATCAATCAAAATCTTTATTTATCCAGGCGGGCACCATTGAGCAAGGCTCATTTGCAAGGTGGACTTGGTCATGAATACATCAAAGTACAGTACAGAAGCAGGTATACAAAAAAGCAATAATATACAAGGAAGAAAAAGTATATACAGTGTATACAATACAGTACAAGGTTGAAATAAATAAAAAAAGCATTATTTTACAATTGAAGAAGTCAGCAGATGTACAATCAACCATAGGCATACAGGGTTATAAGCAGAGATCTTTTGAGTGGAGGCAGCCGCAACTACACCTATAGGGGAAAGAGGCCATGTATGGGGTGGCAGGTTAGGAGAGGTAAAGAAGAGGAGGGATATATTACTGACAACTGGGGGAAAATTGAGCTAAAACCACAGAAAGTGACAATGGCTGTCGTGTACTTGTTTATTATGATAATGATGGAGGAGGGGTAGATAATTGGGACACTACTATGGATGGGGTGGAACTTTAGCCAGGCTGGAGTGCACAGGAAAGGGTGGGTGCAGCAAGAAGAGTTAATAGGGAAGAGTGAGAGCCAGGGGTAGAAACATGGCAAGCATCAGGATGGAAAGGGGGAGTTGCGGAATTAGTGGGCTAGCGGTGAGGAAAACATTTGCAAGGTGCTTTCATGTAGCTATTGTAGAGCACCTTGAAGATATTCAGGTTAACAGGGCAGCTCAGCTTCAAGTTCCTTTGTAAACCGTTCCACAATGTGGGTAAAGAGAAGTTTAGAGCAGCTTTGCCGAAATGAGTTTTGACCCTGGAACTTGGAGGGCAATTAGGAATAGCACTCTAGAGCCGCCGGTGCCTAACACATCGGGAATACAATCTGAGACATATGAGGGAGCTTGTTGGTCACCGCTCTGAAGGCCCACAGGGCAGCATTTCTGTTCCTTCTATAGTGAAAGGAAGTCCAGCCTAATGATGAGTACAGGGAGTAGTGTTGTGTGGAAGGCCAGTAATGAACCTGATAGCTCTGTGGTAGAGGGTGTCTCACTTAGCCAGTGCAGAGGCAGTGCAGTGGCTGTAGAGCAGGTCCGCGTAATCTATTAAAGATAGGAAGGTAGCTTGAACCAGTTGAATCTTGGCCTCCTTTGTGAGCAGGTGGTTAATTCTGTAGAATAGTCCTAATCGTTGCCTTAGTTTCTTCTGTAGTTTTTCGAGATGGTCAGCAAAGGAAAGTGTATAATCAAGTCAAACTTCTAGATATTTGAATTTAGCTACATACTCTAGTGTTTCTCCAAGAACAGTGGTAATTTGAGGGATAGCTCCCCCCCCCAGCAGGAATTGCCACATGCAAGGAGGGGGAGAAGAACATGGCTTTTGTCTTTTTTGCGTTGAGCAAAAGCTTTTTGTTTATGAGCTGGTATTGTAGAAGGTTAAATTCAGCTTGGAGGTCTTCACAGGTTGCTTCCGGCGTGGGACGACTCAAGTACAGTACAGTGTCATCAGCGAATAAGTGAATGTTGGCTTTTTTGATAGGGTCCTTGATGTTGTTAATGTAGACTGCAAAGAGGAGGGGACCGAGGATAGAGCCCTGGGCCATGCCCCTCAGCATAGGTTTTAATGGAGAAAGATCACCTTCAGCTTTAACCTGCTGTTTTGATTCTCCGAGGTAGTCTGCAAACCAGCACATAGATTTATGGTCCAGGCCTAAGGTGCTTAGGGAGGAAAGAAGCACGCTGTGAGCGACTGTGTTGAATGACTTACTAAGATCCAAGAAAACAACACAGACATGCTTCTTGTTGTCAAGATCTAGTAGCCAATCATTGGTCACCTTAGCTAGGGCTGTTACGGTGCTGTGCTTTGCTCTGAATCCAGATTGAACCAGGTTTAATAGGCTTCTGGATTCTAAGTATGCCTCTAGCTGGCCACACACTAATTTTTCTAGTAATTTAGACAGGATGGGGAGGAGGGAGATCGGTCTGTAATTATTTAGATTGCAGGGGTCACCTGCTTTTAATAGAGGGATGACATGGGCTATTTTCCATTGAGGGGGAGGATACCCTGGGAGAGTGACATGTTGAATAGGTGGGTGATTGGCACCGCAAGGACATGGTAGGCACATTTCAGATAGTATGGCTCTATGAAGTCAGAGCTTGCTCCCTTCCTGGTGTCCAGTTGCAGCAGTAGGTCTTCCACCTCTTTTAGAGAGACAGGCAGGAGATAGAAGGCCTCCTCGGTAGAGGGAGACTCATAGGTTGGTGGGCCCTGAGCTGTGCAGAGGTCATTGGCAGGAGAAGTATCAAATGCTAGCCCTGCCATTGCAAAATGGTTATTGAGGGCTTCCAATATCTCCGATCGGTTAGCGATAACGCTGCCACCGGACTTCATTTTTGCTGGAATGGAATTACCAGATGCGTGTCCAGACATGTCTTTTAATGTTTTCCAGAGCTTTGAAGGATTTCTTGAGGCAGAGGCTAGCTCCAAATGATAGTAGGTGGCCTTGGCTGCTCTGACCAACTTGATGCACTTGTTACGTGCTCTCTTAAAAAGGCACCCATCTGAGTCGTTCTTGCTTCTTCGGGTTTTTTCCATAAAGTATCCCTTTCTAACAGGGAAGCTTTGAGCTCAGGTGAGAACCAATGGCAGGTGCTGCTCCTGACCCGCACCTTAACCAAGGGTGCATGCTTATATAAAGCCTCACTTAAAATATCGTAAAAATAGTATATGCCCTGTTAACCATTTTGGCTAGGAAGAATTCCTGCCATCGCGGTGAATGTTTCAAGTCGTGCATGTAAGCAAACATATCAAAGTTGCGTTTGCACCTCTTGATAGAGAACTTTGCCACAAACTGTGGGTTGTGCACGGATCTAATGGTGGTGATTATACAGTGATCGCTAATGTCTGAGGAAAATGATCCAACATGAGAGAACAGGTGTGGCTTGCTAACCAAAATGACATCTAAGAGGGAGCTGTTGTTAAGGTTCTTTTTATTTGGGCGAGCAGGCTCGCCAATGAATTGCACCAGCACTAGAGTGTCACAAAAGGATTTCAAGGGAGCTGATGCACTTGATAGCCAATCGTAGTTCAGGTCACCAAGAATAATGGTTTCCAAGGAACTGAGCCCCAGTACGGAACTGAAGTGAGACAGAAGATGAGGCCCGGCAGAAGGGGGCCTGTAGCAACCTATTACACAGAGTGCACTGGAAGGAGAAAGTTTGATCTTTAGGGTCAAGCACTTGAATTCTTTGGGGGAGGATGATGCATCTATGCATGCGGCTGAATATTTGTCCCTTACATAAATTGCCACCTCACCTCCTCTTGATTGCCTATCCATTCAGAAGAGTAAATTATTTGGGATATTGATTTCATTGTCTGGGGTGGCTGGCCTAAGTCAGGTCTCAGTGATCACTAGGATGTCAGGTAGGGTGTGGCTCACCCAAGCCTGGATAAGGGTGAACTTTTTCAGCAAACTACAGGCATTAAGATGCATAAAAGACATTCCTTTGAAACCTGCTAGGTCTGATGGAGAAGCAAGGATGTCTAATGGTCCTGGGTTGAGTTCGACATTGCCTGAGCACACTAGTAAAAGAAGCAGGATTCTTTTTAAGGCAGCGAACTGTAATTTGTAAACACTATTTTTTGGGTGGTAGGGGAGGCGGTGTTGATGGGTAGGCCTGTACCCACTCCTGGTGTTATACTGGCCTAGTGTTGCAGCCACTAGTGTCCTGGCAGAAATTTGCCATGAGTAGAAAGTCTTAAGTCTGGATGGGGGAGTAATCTGCAGAGGCAGCTTGGGAGATGTCCCACTCCCTGGCAGAGACAGCTGAGAAGCCCAATAGTCCAGGATGGCTACCTGAAAGGAGCTGTTGGACGCAGGACAGGGAGAAGCGCAAGGGTCATTCTACTTTGGGGAGGGATGAGGGTTCAAAAGAATTGAGCTGAGCGCTAGTAAAGCTAGTGACACACCAAGAAACCAGTTGTAATTTCCCATGGTAGATCTAAATGCCACAACAGCCAGCAGTAAATGCCACTAGAAGTCTAGACTAATTGGTGATCAGGTGTCATAAGTTCAAAATCCTTTTGTTGGCTGAGAGGCATTTTTTGGTGCTGAACAAACCTGTGGAGCAACTCTTTGCAACTGAGCCAGTGAGGTGGTTCAAGGCTGCAATCCGGTGTGGCAAGATTGGTCTGTAGCTTTCGTTTCTGTTTCTGGCCCTGCTCTACCAGACAGAATGGGACTGGGGGCAGGCGTTCAACTCTTACAGCCTTGCAGAGTGGGCTAAAGAAATATCTCTCTGTTTCAGGACTGAAAAGTTAATAGCTAGTTCTAGGAATTCTCTGAACTCGTTTGACAGGAAATGGGGCAAATTGTATGTTTTATATTTGAATTAATGTACATGTGTGTATATCTCTGGCTGTGAGGGTCGGCACTATCTCACATGGATGCTGATCATTGTATATTGATTTTCTTCTGGAAAATGTCTTGTATGTTCTTGGTTAATCTCCCAGAAGGCACATCCTGGGGTGGAGGAGGGGGTGGTGGGAATAAGGGGGGTGGTGGTTGGGAAGGGGGGGGGACTTCTCCTTTTTCCGGGAAATAATGTTTTCTGCACTCCGGAATTCTCTTTGTATTTTTTCTTTTACCCATGGTGTTCAATAATGGTCTATGCTCCTAATTGTGATTCTGTATGCCAATCAAAAAATAAAGACCTTGAATTTCAAAAGTCTTGCAGCCTTAGTGGATGAGCATGGTTCGGCCTGAGAAACAGGCAGAAAAACCCCGGAGATGGTCCTCAGAAAGAGAGGTATCCCGGGTCTTCTAGAGCAGAAGAGGGTAAATCTATTACCCTTTTTACTTTTGTCTAATGGACCAACCACATCCATTGCAACTCTCTCAAAATAGATATATAGATACATAGACAGTGTCGGCAGATAAGGGCCTATGGCCCACCCAGTCTGTCCATTTAAGTTTGTAAGTTCAGTTTATGTTTTCCAGGAAGTCTGTTGCCCCTTACCCCTGACCTCCAGAATTCCTTTATGTCTATCCCATGCATTCTTAAATCCCGCGATTGTTTCAGCCCCCACATCTATCAAAATGCACATCTGTCAAGGGTAGGGGCACCTTGCTTTTTCTAGTAACTGGGGCTACTTTTTGACACTCAGCACAGGAATTACAATAGGTAGAAACATCTTCATGAATTCCAGGCCAGTAAAATCTATACAGCAATCTGGCTAGGGTGCGATCCCTCCCTGAGTGACCAGCCATAGAACTATCATGTGCTATCTGTAATAAATCTGTTCTATACTTCTGTGGTATAACCAATTGTTCTGTATGTTCCTGTGTCTGAGGTTTAACCCAAACTCTGTAAAGTAACCCATTACATTTTTTAAACATTGGTCCACACTGTTTTGGTTTTACCCCCAGCTGCTTAAAATAACCCTGGAGAGAAACATCATTAGCTTGTTCTGAAGGAAAATCACAATCGGTTATCAATTTAGTTTCAGCATTTTGATATGTTAACCCTTTATGTCCATCAGTCATTTGTTGCCATAGTTTCTTCAGGCTTCGTCTTTCTTTTTCTGGATTTCTGGATCTTGGAGCTATGCAAAAAACAAGTCCAAATCAAAATCTTTGAAAGGAAAAGTGTCCCCACCATCTGAAATTTTTCTTTGCCTGAGCTCTTGTCACCACAGCTGCTGAAACATCAGGATTTACTCCCTCTTTTATCAACTCAGTAAATCCCGGAAAGTCATTTCCAATAATCACAGGTACAGGTAACTTTGGTACTACCCCCACTTTCATTTGGTGTGACATACCCTTAATAGTCAGAGTCACTTGAGTGATAGAGTATTGAATGTCCCCATGGATGCAGATGACACCAGTACCTGCTCCCTTTGCACAGTGTTTTCCCAGCATGTTAACATGCACTAGGGTCTGTCTGCTTCCCGAATCAATGAGTCCCTTCACAGTCTTATTCCCCACCTTCACGTCTGTTAAGTACTTGCCCCAATTTACAAAGGACAAATCTGCTCCAGTGCCACTCTCTTTACTATAGCAGTTTCTTGCAAAATGGTCTGGCTTTTTACAGTTATAGCAGATAATGTCTTTGGACCCAGATTTGTTACCTCCACCAGAGTTTTTTCAGGCTTAGAGTTTAAATGGGAAAAGAGTGTCTTCCAGTGCTTGGCTGTTACCTCACTGCTGTGGTGTCTGTCTGGCCATTTGGTAGTCCTCAGCCAATGAAACAGTCTTTTCACCACTCTCTGGTCAGTGTTCCTTTACCCAGAACTGCACATCTGTAGGCAAGATGTTGATGAATTGCTTCATGGCAAATGTGTCGATGATCTGTGGGACTGTTTTGCTCTCAGATTGGATCCATTTTATCAGGAGTTCTCCAAGTCGGGTGAAGGCTGGTTGAGGATTGTCGACAGAGTTGTACCTCAGAGATCAAAATCTCTGTCTGTATGTCTCTCCAGAGATGTCATAGAAACATAGAAACATAGAATTTGATGGCAGATAAGGACCGCTTGGCCCACCCAGTCTGCCCATTTCCCTACCTACTGGATAAGCTGCAGATCCTAGTTAACCAGCAGCCTACTTCTTCCTACCCCCCAACCCCTAGAATGGCTTTATGACTGTCCCATGCATGCTTGAATTCCACCACTGATTTTGACTCCACAACCTCCTCCAGAAGGCCGTTCCATGCATCCACAACCCTCTCTGTGAAAAATACTTCCTTAAATTACTCTGAGCCGCCTCTATCTTCAAATTGTGCCCTCTTGTTCTTGCACACCTCTTTTTTGAAAGATGCTACCCTCTTGGACTTTGTTGATTCCCTTGAGGTACTTGAACGTTTCTATCATGTCCCCCTCCTCCTCCTTTCCTCGAGGCTATACATATTAAGCTCCTTTCGTCTCTCTTCATATGTCTTCCGGTGCAGACCCTGCACCATTTTAGTTGCCCTCCTCTGAACAGCTTCCATCCTGTCTATGTCTTTGCAGAGACTGGGTCTCCAGAACTGCACACAGTACTCCAGATGGGGTCTCACCAGCTGTCTGTACAGAGGGATAATAACTTCCTGTTTTCTACTGGTGATGCCTCTCCCTATGCATCCCAGTATCCCCCCAGCCCTCCTTGCTGCCCTCTCACATTGCTTGCCCACCTTTAGGTCATCTGATATGACTACCCCCAGGTCCCTTTCCATTTTTGTTGTTGTTAATATCTCACCCCCATTGTGTACTCTTCCCCTGGGTTTTTGTTTCCCAGGTGCATTACCTTGCACTTCTTAGCATTGAATCTAAGCTGCCATACATTTGACCATTCCTTTAATCTTGCCAAGTCCCTTCTCATCCTTTCCACCCCACCCTGTGCATCAACTCTGTTGCAGATCTTTGTGTCATCTGCAAAGAGACATACTTTTCCTTCCAGTCCCTCTGCAATGTCGCTTATAAAGAAATTGAAGAGGACCGGTACTAATACTGAACCCTGCGGTACCCCACTAGTAACCCTCCTTTCTTCTGAGTGGACTCCATTTACTATTACTCTCTGTGTTCTATTCTCCAGCCAATTCTTTACCCAGGCTGTCATTTTGGGACCCACTCCCAGGCTGGCTAACTTGTATATTAATCTTTGTGTGGGACTGTGTCAAATGCCTTGCAAAGTCTAGGTAGGCCATGTCCACAGCCCCTCCTGATCTACTACTTTGGTCACCCAGTCAAAGAAATCTATCAGATTTGTCTGGCATGACCTTCCGCTGTGAATCCATGCTGCCTAGGGTCCTGTGCCCCTCTGGCCTGTAGATACTGGACAATTCTTTCCTTCAGAAGTGATTCCATCATTTTCCTATCACTGAGGTTAAACTAATAGGTCTGTAGTTTCCTGCTTCTGCCTTGCTCCCACTTTTGTGAAGGGAATCACATCTGCCCTCCTCCAGTCCTCGGATACCACCCCATCCTCCCATGATTTGTTAAAAGGGTAGTCAGTGGTGTCACTAGTTCTACCCTTAGTTCTTTAGAATTCTGGGATGAATCCCATCAGGCCCCATTGCTTTGTCCACCTTCAGTTTTAAGAGTTCTTTCAGAACCCTTTCTTCAGTAAATGGCTGGTATCAACTTCTGCATCCAGAGTGTTTCTACTGTTTGTTTTAGGTACCTCCTCTTCATTTGTAAATACTGAGCAAAATATTTGTTTAGTATCTCTGCCTTTTCACAGTCTCCTCTGCCCACCCTCCCTCCCCTTTATTAAGCCTCACTATCCCTCCCTTGGTCTTCCTTCGCTCCTGATGTACCTATAAAGGTTTTATCCCCTTAACTGAGTTGGCTATCTTTTCCTCGGTTTGGGCCTTTGCTGTTCTGACTGCCTTCCCAGCCTCCTTTGCTTTAACTGATACAGTTCTCTGTCCTGCTCCTTCTGTGATTCCTTGTACTTCCTGAATGCTTTCTTTTTCTCTTGAACCTTCACTGCCACTTCCTTTGAGAACCATAGTGGTTTCTTACATCGTTTGTTTGTTTATTTGCTTCACACAAGGCTCGTTACCTCTGTGATGGCAGTTTTATTATTCCCCATTGTTCTTCACCTCCTTCCTGCCCATTTGCTAGTGAATTCTTAGGCACTCACCTATTTTGGCAAAGTCAGCCTCCTAAAGTCCAGTACTTTGCCTTTGTATGGCTTGACTCTATTGCTGTGTTTATTGTGAACCATACTGTTCGATGGTCGCTAGTTCCTAGATGGCTACCCACTTACATCTGTGATCCTCTCTCCATCTCCATTTGAGAGAACCAGGTCTAAGATTGCTCCTCTCGAGTGGGCTCCAGTACTAGTTGTCTAAGGCATGCCCCTGTAGGGCATCTAGAATAACCCCACTTCGAAGTGGCTGCTGCAACTGCACTCCAGTTAACATCTGGCATATTCAGATCACCCATCAGCAATATCTCCCTTTTTCTGCCATTCTAAGTATACTTTCTATCATTTCCTTGTCCATTTCCTCCCCTGAGAAGTGGGTCTGTATACAACCCCTGTGGATTGTGGTGCCATTGCCTGTCTCCAAATTTACCCACATGCTTCTCTCTCCTGTTTACCCTTTGTTCTGTTGCTTTATTCCTTCCTTATGTAAAGAGCTACTCCTCCTCTTTTACCCTCCCTGTCCCTCCTGTAGCTAGTGTATCCTGGTATGTTTACGTCCCAGTCATGGTTTTGTGTGTACCATGTTTCTGTGACTGCCACGATATCCAAATGTTCCTCCTCCATCAAGGCCACTAATTCAGGAAGCTTGTTACCCAGACTACGGGCATTGGTACTCATTGCTCTCCATTTTTTGATGGCTTTACCTTCTGTTGCAGCATCCCCCACTGACCTTTCTACCTCGGTCTTTTTCTCATTTAATACCCTGTTTTGAAGGGAGAGGCTGGGATTTTCCTGCTGCTTCTCAGTGCCTCCCCCTTTGACTAGTTTAAAAGCTTGCCAATGAAGTATTTAAACTGATTGCTCGAAGACTTGTTCCTTCCTGGACAGATGCAGATCATCCTGCCAGTATAGGCTGGTGTCCTCCAGGTGGAACCCCAGTCCCCAATGAAGCTAAACCCTGTGTTCGCACCATTTTTCAACCATTCATTAAACTGCATGGTGCTAATTACCCTCGCCTCCCCATGCCATTGACAGGCAGCACCTCTGAGAAGGATACTGTGTGCTACTTGTCTTAGGCCCCTCCCCAATTCTACAATGTCCTCCTGCACTGCTCTAATCTCATGATGAGCCAAGTCATTTGTCCCTAGGTGGACAATGATGTCCAGCTCAGACTCCCTTGCAGCTGTTCTCATGATCCTGAGGATGTGCTTCCTGCCTCTCCAAGCCATGGCATCAGGCAGACACCTTACTTCAGTTTTCCCAGCTTCCCCCAGTTCTATCCCCCTCATAACTGAGTCCCCACCAGGAGCTGCTTCCTTTCCCTGAGGTGTCCTCTGCCTTCTTCTTGTGGGCCTCCCTTGTGACAGTTGTCATCAGTCTTCTCTGCAGGTACATCCATAGGGGAGCTATGCTCCCCCAGAATGGTGTATGGATTGTGGAGTGGAACAATTGACTGGGTGTGCCTCTGCTCCACCATCCTCACCCTCCCTGAGCCCACTGTGGTCCAAATGCTGTGCTTTCTTCGCAACCTCTGAGGTAGTGGTGGTGGCACTGGTGCTCCCTGGATGGGGGAGGTTCCCTTCCTACTGTCCAGTGTGGCCTGGGGAAGGTTTCCTTACTACTGTCCAGTATGGCCTGAAGACGGGCAACTTCCTCCCTCAGGGCAGAGAGTTGTCTGCAAATAGGGCAGCATCTCAGCCTCCAGAAAGACTCCCGGAAGACTGCTGCCCCACAGCCATTACATTGCACTACTCCCCACATGTGTATCTACTTTTTGTTTGTTTGTTTTTGTGTGCGTGTGTGTGTGTGTGTGTTGCGCACATGTGTGATTGGTTTGTTATATAGAAATATATATATATTATACAATGTGTATGCTTATATTGTCAGTGCAGTGTGCTAGAGAGGATATGACAGTGATACGCACCTTGCACTCTTGAGGAAAATGATGTCAGAACCTCAGGTATAAAGGAACTATTTCCAGGGGTGTCATACCTTTTCAGGATTTTGCTTTTCACCAGGTCATAGTTTTCTGACTGTGCAGTGTCCATACTGCCGTATGCAAGTTGGGCTTTCCCTGTCAGGTAGGGTACTAGTCTGATTGTCCATTACTGCTCTGGCCATTGGTAGGCTGTGGCAACTCTTTCAGAAGTTGTCAGGTATGCCTCAGTATCATCCAAGGGATGCAACTTAGTAAGTTTAATGGCTTTTAAGTTGCTTACATTTTGTTGCTTGTCTGTATCTGTGCCGGATCCTCTGCCTTTGATAGCTTGCAAGGCATCCAGCCATCGCTGCTCCTGTTGCTGCATTTCTTCTCTCATCTGCTGCTCCTGTCACTGCATCTCTTCTCTCCCCTCTGTGCTTCTAAATGTTGAATCTTTTTTTCTGTCTGCTTCTCAGTCTCTTTTTGTTGTATAGCCTGTAACATGATTAACCCTCTACTAGTTATATTTATATTTGTGATATAAATATATGTTTATTTGAATGTCTGCTTAGAGAAATGGCAGCCATCAGCTTTTAAAGGGGCCTGACCTTTTGACCCCAAAGGCCCCTGCGTGCTGAAACAGCTGGCTGTCGTAAAACCTACCCTGTGGAAACTCTAATTAAGAACTTCCTTCCAAAGGCCAGGTTATCACACCTTGTAAACGCCTCTACTTTGATCTATAGGTACAAAGTGTGCATTTTATGACCTCTGAGGAAAAGGAAATTAACTGATTCTGTTAGGTTTCATAGCTATGTGATCACAGCTCCTCTGGAAACTTCTGAAGACATCAAAGGGACTTCTGTCTGTCATAAAGCCTCACTAATTAAGAAGAAAGATATATATTTTTTTGGACTGTGTGGCAGTGGGTTGAGACATATTCCTAATAAAATTAATTCAAGTTCTCAGGTTTGAGTGACCTCACAGCCAGCATCTGTGAGCTGTGTCATCAGGATGAGGAGTTTGAGAGAAATATATTACCAGCCAGCTGGGAGAAAAGATTGGCATTTGGGCATTTGGATTTAGATTTTTTGGTTGTGGGCATTTGACAAACGTGCCCTGGACTCTGGACAACATTTCACAGCACTTGTAGGTAAATTTCAACCATTTGTTATTATTTGAAACCTAGGATAGTAGAAATTCAGTAATAAGGCGTTGTTTTTGTATAATTATCCATTTTTTAAAAGCCTGTAAACCCAATTTTATATGTTCTGTGTTTTGTATTTTACCTATTTTCAATTTTTAGTAAACACTATTTTTCTTGAAATTCTGCCTGTGCCTTTCTCAGTTTCTTTTGCATGTGAATGCTGGAAAAGTGTTAATAATTCTGACAGCTGTTAAGGTAAGAATATACCTAGGTCTCAAATTGAGTCAAAAAGGGGTAGACTTGTGAGCCAGACTGGTGCCCACTGGGTGAAGTATTACACTGCATCCCCCAAAGAGAGTACATAACTGAGCCTGTTAACTGGATGTGCTAGCAAAAATGGGTTGATATTGGACCACAGGACTTGAGGCTAGTAGGTGATTCAGACCCAAAACAGACAGGAGGGTTACCCTGTTTGTCTCCTGTTCACATATTGCACTTCAAGGTTTGCACTGTGGGAGCAGAGGGCCTGACCTGTGGAGTGCATTTGTGACAGATCTGGTTGGCAGCGGTACAATTTAAAAGTATTTGGTAACACAAGCATTAACAGTCCAGTGTGTCAGATTGATTACTGCAACAGCTGACATGCAAAATAAGGCAGTGATTTAAAAAGTAAAGAACTATATTATTGTGCATACAGTCTAAGTTCCCTACCTGTTTTATTTTTTGGGGGTGTACGCTAGTGTGGCCGTAGCTTAGGGAAGAAGATGGCTTCCAACTACTGCAAGTACACTGCAGACTACGTGAGGCAGTTGTGCTGAGAGAGGAGTCTGTTCCAAGGTGCGAACCAAGCAGAACCTCTTGGAGGCTGTTGTGGCAACCGATGCCCAAGACCTCCAGTCACAGCCTGTGACTGGAAAGGACCAGACCTTGGGCGTGGAGGAGCCAAGGTCCACTGCAGTGTCCAGATCCAGGGAGGGGGACAACAAGACCAGTGGAAGCCAAGAGCCACAGCAGCAGGGGAAGGTCACCAACATTATGGAGCCAGAAGGGAACAGGCTGCAGATGGAGTTGTGGAGAATGGAGCTGAAGTTTGAACAGAAAAAGGTTCGAAGCCCAGCAGCGATGGAAGCTTGAACAAAAGAAGATGGAGAGAGAGAGAGAGGAGAAGCAAGAGCAGTGAGAGGCCGAGCAAGAAGAGCATGATGCCAGAGGAAATTTGAGCTGGAAAAGCTACAACTCCAAAGACCAGTGCCAGAGCAGATAAGTGGCTGGGATGAATCTGGGACTCTAGGACTGGGTTACAAATTAAATTCTAAATTGATAGCTGAATTTAAAGAATGGGACGATATGGATGCATTTTTAAATTCCATTGAAAAAGTATGTATTCAGGCAAAAATTCCCAGATAGTCCCGGAGCTTCAAGCTTTCAAGCAACATGAAGTCTTGCTGTATTCTGACAATTGCAGTTAGCCCCAGCCTTTAAACTGCCCCGGAGAACAAAGGGTTAACTTTTCTATGCATAGCATAGAATGTTCATCTCGAGCTCGGTTGAAGCCTCTGCCTGTTGTTATTTGAACTGCAACCGTCAGATTCTTTACTCCGCCTCACTGAACAGTCGCTCCGGAGAGTTCTCCTGCTGCTCGGTTCAAATTCGGTTGAAGTGTCGGTTTTTGGTCAGTTTTTCTACCAAAATTGTTGTTTCCGCACAGTTGGTTCAAGTCTTTGTCTGTGGTACCGTGAGTACTAGATAGGTTCTGTTCTGTTTTCTGTGTGGAACTTGTAAAAAGTGTGGATCGGTTCGGCTGAACTGATCATTCAGGTAAAATTTGTACTTTACTTTAGTGTGTGGTTACCGGTCCGTATCGGTTCTAAAAAAAACGGGTTTTAAGTACTTTTTTTTCCAAGACCCGTGACATGGTCAGGAACCAATATGGGAGTTTTGCCTGGAGGTTGCCGAAAAAAGGGTAAGTTTGGTTAGCTTGGCCATGTCTGAGAAACCCAAGAAAAAAAACGGCCCACTGGGTTTCAACACTGCAGTGTGTGTGGGGAGGGCTTTGCTAAGACCGATCCACACACCACCTGTGTTTATTGTCTGGAGTCTGACCACCTCGATTCAGACTGCCAAATTTGTAAACATTTTCCCAAATCTACCCTGGAAAAGAGATTAGGTAGACTGAGGGAAAGAGAGGCCGAGAAGTCCGCTGACCCAGATGGCCAGCCTGGTTCGGTTCTGACCGAACCAGAAGGAGTGCCCTCTGACCAGGGCGATACTTCTTTGGGCAAAAGGAGAGCCAATTCCAAGGAATCGGTTCTGACAGAAAGAAAACGCAAAGACAAGTCGACCGGTTCGGATCCAGAATCTCATACTCTGACCGCCGATGAACTAGCCAAAGCGATTCATATTGTGGAATCGCTTCGCTCGGTTCCGACTGATCCGGCACCCTTTTGGCAGGGGCTCAGTTCAGTCGGTTCCCCGGTTCAGGATTATACCCTGGAAGAATTTTATGAACCGGAGTTTGAGGAGGAAGGAGAGTTGGAAGATGATTATGGTGATGGTGAAAGTCTGGATGTGGCTATTGACCCGGACATCTCCCCAGACAGACCTTCAGGTGTTTCTCCTCCTAGGCTTTCTGAGTCCCCTTCACACTTCATGTTTTACAGAAAGGTGGCTGATACCCTCCAGCTCCCTGTGGAGGAGGCAGTGGAGGATCAGGAGGAGCCTAACTATGTAGAGATGATGGACATCCCAGAGTCCAGGAGACTGTCTATTCCCCTCCACAAATCTTTTGGGAAACAGACACAAACAATTCTTAAGTCTCCCAATTCCATACCTCCTGTGGATAGAAGAATAGACAAGTGGTATACTCTTTCAGGCTCAGATACGGAGTTCCTTTATCAGCAGTGCAGCCATGTTGGGGTTGTACAGGCTGCTGCCTGTGATAAAGCAAGCATTCCCTTGGCATCACACCCCCCAGACAAGGACTCCAGGAAGATTCATGCCATGGCAAAGAAGCAGTACATGGCATCATCCTTGGGACTCAGGCAGGCTAATTATATGGCCTGTGCAGCCAGGTACCAGAAGTCCAGGTGGGACACTGTACTGGCACTGGCTAAACAGGCTTCCCCCCAGCTTGCCAAGGAGCTGCAGGAGGTGGCTACAGATGGGATTGTGGCATCAAAAGTTCAGTTTCATGCTGCTGTAGACTCCAATGATGTATCATCAAAAGTCATGGCTACATCTGTGGCTCTTCGGAGAATGGCTTGGCTTAGATGTACTAGCCTCTCACAGGATACCCAGGCTAAGGCTATGGATTTTCCTGTAGTGGGTAATTCTCTATTTGGGGAGCAGACAGAGAATTACATGAAGAAAATGGACGAATACAGGATCACTTACAGGAGTGCTCAGGCCAAGGAAAGGCAGGTAACTCCTCGAAGGCAACAGTCCAGGGGCAGTGGAAGGCCTTTCCAAAGGCCTTTTTAAAAGCACAGGCTTCTTCTTCCTTTTCACAGAGGGGGTTCTTCAGAGGGAGAGGTAGATGGGGGATGAGCAGGCCTGCATCCACCCCTCAGCCTAAAGCCCCTGCCAAGCAGACACCCTGATGGGTCTGCCCGGGTTGATTCTCCTATCCCAGTAGTGGGCAGGCTGGCTTACTTTGTCCAGGACTGGATGTCTGTTACATCAGACAAGTGGGTCCTGGAAGTAGTAAGCCAGGGACTGGTTCTCAGCTTCAAAATATTTCCCAAGACGAGAGTCAGATCTTTTCCACCTGCAAATGTCTCTGAGTCCCTTGCCCTAGAGGCAGAGGTTTCTTCTCTCCTAGCTCTCAGAGCTACAGAGAGAGTTCCCACCCTACACAGGGGCAAAGGATTGTACTGCAGGTACTTCCTAACTCCCAAGAAGACAGGAGAGTGGCAACCCATCCTGGACCTAAGATATCTGAACAAACATCTTTTAAAGCCAAAATTCAAAATGGTAACTCTGGGAATTATCCTTCCCCTCTCTAAGGCCAGGGGACTGTCTAGCCTCTCCCTGGACCTCAGAGATGCCTACTTTAACATTCCCATCAGGTGCTCCCACAGAAAGTACCTCAGGTTCAAGTTGCCATCAGGCCACTATCAGTTCAGAGCAATGCCCTTTGGCCTAACCTCAGCCCCAAGGGTCTTCACAAAGTGCCTGGCAGTAGTTGTTGCCTTCCTAAGAAGACAAAAGATTTCCATTTTTCCATATTTGGATGACTGGCTCATAGTGGGCCAGTCCCCAGACCAAGTCAAGTTACACCTGCAAGTGACCC
Source organism: Neoceratodus forsteri (assembly GCA_016271365.2). Taxonomy (NCBI): domain Eukaryota; kingdom Metazoa; phylum Chordata; order Ceratodontiformes; family Ceratodontidae; genus Neoceratodus; species Neoceratodus forsteri. The sequence goes on along the minus strand of JADMNL010000027.1, from coordinate 76,168,533 downwards.
AGCAAGTGCTCACCTCTTTAGGATTTCTTCTCAGCCTACCAAAGTCAGTTCTCGAACCAGTGCAGCTCCTCACCTTCATAGGGGCAGAGCTGGTTATGGTAAAAAGCAAGATCCTTCCTTCCCCTGGAAAGGGCAAGGGCTCTCATGGAGCTGGCCTCTTCATTCAGCCTTCAGGTGTCTCGAACAGCAAGGCATTTCCTTTAGCTATTGGGCCACATGGCAGCTTCTACAGCAGTGGTCCAAGGTGCAAGATTCCAAATGAGGGACATTCAGTTCCACTTAAGAGCTTTTTGGTCCAAAGAAAGGATTCCCTTACCAAACTAATCCCAGTGACTCGAACTTCTGATCCAAGCCCTACAATGGTGGCAGGATCAGGACAATTTGAGGCAAGGAGTTCCATTTGCCACTGAGTCTCATTCAGTGGTCCTTACCACAGATGCTTCCCTGCTGGGCTGGGGAGCCCATTTGGGGGAACTCACCACCTGGGGACTGTGGTCGCCTCAGGAATCTTTTCTACACATCAATCTCTTGGAACTCAGGGCAGTGTTTCTGGCACTGCAAGCTTTTTCCAAATCAGTACAGAACAAGGTGGTTCAGGTCAGAACAGACAACACCACCACCATGTGGTACATCAACAAGCAAGGAGGCACTCAGTCTACAGCTTTGTGCACAGAAGCAGTGAAGTTATGGTCCCTGGCTTATTTCCTGCAAACCTCTCTGATAGCAGTTCACCTTCCAGGGAAGGACAATATTCTAGCAGATGCACTGAGCAGAATATCTCAGGGCCATCACAAATGGGCCCTAGATCCTCTGGTGTTGAAGGTGATTTTCTCAAGGTGGGGCACTCCAGAGATAGAACATTTTGCAGCCCCAGACAATCACCAACTTCCTCTTTTTTGTTGCAGACCCCCAGTCTTGGGATCAGTCTCCCTGGATGCTCTGATTCTGAACTGGGAAGGGACATTTCTGTATGCTTCCCCCCCCCTTCCCTCTCCTGTTCAAAGTGTTAGTCAAGATAAGGTCACAACCTTGCAAAGTGATTCTGATTGCTCCAGACTGGGCCAGGCAGCCATGGTATCCCTTGTTGCTGTCCCTAGCAGTCCATCTTCCCCTGTCTCTTCCCAGGAATTACAACCTGTTAACATCCTCTCAAGGGAGGATTTGTTACCCCAATCTTCAGTCTCTCAATCTCAAGGCTTGGCTCTTGAAGAGTTAGATTTTGCAGATCTGCATCTTTCCCAAGGGGTACTGGATATCCTCAAGTCTTCTCGAAAGCCCTCTAACAGAAAGACTTACAACTCCAAATGGAAAAGATTCAGCATTTGGTGTTCTAAGAAGAATATTTCTCCAGACACTGCTGAATTGCCTACGGTTCTGGATTATATGGTCCATCTCAATGGCCTAGGTCTCAGACCAGCTACCCTCAAGGTACACTTGGCAGCTGTTTCTGCTTTCCTGTCTGTAGGCAAGTCTTCCTCACTGTCATCCCATCCTGTATTCTGTAAGTTTTTCAAGGGATTGCTTCATACCAATCCCCCTTTGTTTATTTATCTGTTTTTGGTAACTGGGTGGGTGCGCTAGGCATGAAAATGCCTATTTTCAGGCACGACCCGGGAGAGAACAGTTAGAAAAAAATATACATACATAGGGGTGCATGTGACGCAGCATATGCAGCAGTAGAGCACAAACAAAGTACACAAGTTTGCAGGTAATGCAGCAACAATACTATATGTACTGGTGAATGCATTTCGAAACACTTTGAGAAATACAGGCAGTGCAAAGTGATGGCATACATAAAACAAAACAATAAAAGCAATCAAAACAGTAAAACAGTTTAAGTGCCAGGTTGTGATTGGTGAAGAGTGCGAGGAGAAGCAGGAAGAGTGGTGGGAAGCCTAGAAAAAAGGGTTTGAAAACAAGAGGGAGAAAGAAGACAATTGAAAAGGGGGGGTGTAGGATAGGTGGGAAGAAGGTGTCACAGGAGCGGATTAACTTGGAAGAGGGCAGAGAAAGGATGGTCTAAGGTGGATTAAAGCAGGTGCAGGGGCTGGCTACCCGCAGATGCTCACGGTGCAGTTGCTTGAAACTGGCATGGGAGGTTGCTTAACGAATTGAGTAGGGTAGGGAGTTCCAGTATTTTGGAGCCATGTAAGAGAAAGCTCATGCACCCATGTTTGTTCTGCATCTAGGGATGTGAAGAGGAGCTTCATCAGTAGATCGCAGTCCATAGGAGAGAGGTTGTGAGTGTAGCAGGGAGGCAAGGGATAGGGGGAGACCTGATCTGGCAATGCAGTCAATTAGAGAGCCAAAAGACTGGAGTCAGTGGGTAGAGGGACCAGGCCATTTAAGGTCATCATAGAGCTGGCAATGGTGTTTGTAACGTGGGGATGCAGAGGCGTAGCGGCAGATGTTGTTATAAGTGGTGTCCCATTTATGGAGGGAGGATTTTGAGGCAGTTTGGAAGGTGACTGAGCCATAGGTCAGGGCTGGGAGCAGGAAACCTTGTGCCACTGCTAGTCTGGCTGAGGGGGTGAGGGCATAGCTAGTTTTGTAGGCACTACCTAGCTTGGCATTCACAGACTTGCAGACAGTTGTTATGTGCAGGTCAAAGTCAAAAGATTCATCCAGTGTAACTCCCAGATATTTGAAGGATCTGGTGTTGACTGGAGGGGAGCCATCCGCACTTCAGATATTTAGGGCATGGTGGTTCATCTTAAGCCTGGCAGGTGAGCCAAATAGCATGGAGTGTGTCTTGGTAGTGTTGAGAACAAGTTTGTTCTTAGTTAGCCAGGATTGGATATTTGCGAGGTCCGAAGCAAGAGGGTGGGTTATGTCGTCGGCATTTCTAGCACTGTGGTAAATAATTAGGTCATCAGTGTAGAGCAGAGATGAGCAGTTTGGTTCTAGGAGTGGTAAGTCATTAATGAAAATTGAGAAAATCAAGGGGCCAAGTATGGAGCCTTGGGGTACTCCAACATGTATAGGGTTGAGGTCTGATATGGCTGAGTTGAAAACTACAGCCTGTTTCCTGTCAGATAAGTAGCTCTTGAACCAGGCTACTACATCAGTAGAGTAACCTAGGGAGCATAGTTTATTAAGAAGAAGGGTATGGTTTACCAGGTCAAACGCCTTGGTTAGATCAATGAAAATGGCACCTGTCAGGAGGCCTGAGTTCATAGAGGCATAGATGTCATTTGTGAGTTTCAGAAGGGTGGTGGAGGTGCTGTGGCCTTTGTGAAAACCATGCTGTGAGCAAGATAGAAGGTTGTATTTCTGAAGATATTCAATTGATTGGGTGGCCACTAGCTTTTCCAGAAATTTACTGAGCATTGAGAGAATATCAATGGGGCGGTAGTTCTTGATTTCCTTGGGATCGCCTTTTTTGGGAATTGGGGTGACTTTAGCTATTTTCCAGATATCAGGAACTGAGCCATGACATAGGGAAAGGTTGAACATTTTGGTTAGGGGAGAGGCAATGAGCGGGGCAGCTGCTTTCAGAAGCCTAGGCTCTAGACCGTCAGACCCTGAGCTGGTATTTTCAGGAGCAGAGAGCAGTAGTTTTAGCACTTCTGTTCTGGTGATACTCCGGAACCTAAATAGAGGGTGCTTGATTAGAGGTTCATTTGGGGGTGAGGCGGTACATATTGTCTGGAAAGATGTCAGGTAGCTAGTGAGATCCGAAAAATGGTAATTGAAGGAGTTTGCTATGGTCTCCGGGTTATTGCAATGAATACCGTTTAGAAGCATGTCACTAGTATGGGCGCTAGAATTTGCACCAAGGAGTGTTTTTATGGTAGACCAGAACTTTTTAGAGTTTCCAGCAGCCTTTGTTAGAAGGTCTCTGCAGAAAATACTCTTTGCTAGGTGAATATTTCTTTTACATATATTTCTCTGAGATCGATAATGGTTATAGTCATTTAGTAACCCTGTTGTTTTGAAGCGTCGCCATAGTTTGTCTCTGGCTCTTAGTTGTATAAGTAGATCTTTTGTTAGCCATTTAGTCTGCGTTCCTCGAATCAGACGAGTGACATGGGGGGCATAGTTGTCTTGAAGCAGGCTAAAATAAGCCAGGAAGTAGTCAAGTGCCACCTGGGCATTTGTAGAGGTGTAGATGGGGTTCCAGTCAATCAAGGAGAGATCATGAGTAAACTGAGTTAGGTTGAAATGGGCCATGTTGCAGAAAGTAATTAGTTTAGGAAGCGGAGATGGTTTATTTGTAGCATGCCAGATGCAGTAGATAGGGGAGTGATCACTTATGGCATCTGCTAGGGTGCCTGCATGTACTATGCTGTCAGGGCAATTTGTAAGGACCCAGTCAATAAGGGTGCTTGTCTGAGGGGGAGTCATGACCCTTGTTGGGTCTATGATAAGTTGATGAAGGTTGTTACCTTGTATCATAGCATGTGAGGACAGGTTAGATTTACTAGTCCAGTTTAGGTTGAAATCCCCCAGAATAAGGACTTCATTTCGGCCGATAGTGCTGTTAACTTGGGAGAGGAGTTCGTCGAGACCCCTGTAACCACCAGCAGGAGGATTATAGGCATAGATGATGTGTAATTTCTTTGAGCCTAGTTGGGATCCTGTTCCTGCTTGGGATCTTAATGTTTGCATTGCTCAGCTTATGCAACCCCCTTTTGAACCTTTGTCCTCAGCAAAGCTTAAGTACTTGACTTGGAAAACTGTGTTTTTGGTAGCCATCACTTCTGCTAGACGTATCAGTGAATTGCAAGCCCTGTCAGTGGAACCTGATTTCATCTCTTTTCACACAGATAAAGTGATCCTTAGAACTAACAGAAAGTTCATGCCTAAAGTGGTTTCAGATTTCCACCTGAAAGTCTATATCTCTCCCTGTTTTCTTCACTGATCATTCTTCCTCAGAAGAGAGGAGGTTATACAGCTTGGATGTTAAAAGAGCCCTTAGCTACTACATAGAGCGTACCAAGGGTCACAGGTTTGACTCCCTCCAGTTGTTCTTCACTTATGGAGAAGTTGGGAAGGGCAAACCTGCCACCAAGAGATCTATTGCCAGGAGGATTATTTCTTGTATACAATTCTGCTATGAAAAACTGGGTAAAACTCCACCCTTAGGCCTGAGGGCTCATTCCACAAGAGGTACAGCTGCTTCCCTGGCTGCTGCCAGGGATATCCCTCTCTTAGAAATTTGTCAAGTAGCCACCTGGAAAACAGTCCATACTTTTACCAAGCATTACTCTCTGGATATCAAGGCTAGGAGTGATGCTCAGTTTGGTACAGCAGTACTTCAGAGCCTATTCCCAAAGTAGGTTCTGTCCCTCCTCCATAGTCTGCAATTGTCAGAATACAGCAAGACTTCATGTTGTTTGAAGAAAAAAATTACTCACCTTAGTAATTATGTTTCTTCTAGTGGAGTCTTTCTGTATTCTGACCTCCCCCCCATCTCCCCTCTCAGAACCTAGTTTTTTGGGATGTGGGTGGGCAAGCGCAGTGTTGGCACCCTAGAGGTACCCCCTTTTACACCCTCTGTTCTCTTTGGGTGAAATGTTATTTCATTTGATTGGTTTTTGGTTTTGGGTTTCCTGACTTGAGTCTTCCTTTGAGGACCCAAAACATTATTTTTCTGCCAGTTGGCTAGTTAAAAATTTTACAGTTTCCACACAGAACACCTAGTGAGTTTTGCTCATAAAGATCTGACGGTTGCAGTTCGAATAACAACAGACAGAGGCTTCAACCGAGCTCGAGATGAATGTTCTATGCCATGCATAGAAAAGTTAACCTTTTGTTCTTCGGGGCAGTTTAAAGCCTGGGGCTAACTGCAATTGTCAGAATACAGCAAGACTCCACTAGAAGAAACATAATTACTAAGGTGAGTCATTTTTTCATCCCCACTACTTACTGGGAAAGCTCAGGACGCATTGGGTCAAATGAACAATCAGGAAAGTAATGGTTATGGCAAACTAAAAGTTGCACTGCTAAAGAATTATGATTTAACAGCAGAGGCATACAGAGTTAAATTCTGTAAGCTCAGGAGAAGCCCTGACATGAGCTACAAGGAGCTAGCCACTAAACAACGTTAGTTTTTAAAACGTTGGTGGGAAGGGATTGAAGCAGACTCTGTAGAGAAAATTTAAGATGTTGTACTGTTAGAGCAGTTTGTTTGGGCATGCCCAGCAGAGCTGAAAACCTGGCTAGGGGACTGAAATCCAAAAACCGTGCAGGAGGCTGCCAAGCTCTCAGACCGCTATACCAGGAGCAGACCTGCTCTGAGAAGGAATGGGATGGACGTGGCAGCGCAGAAAGGGAAAAACGTGCCTTCAGGGCTGCTAAAACCCCTCCCTGCCTCCACTAAAACCAGGCAGCCCCAGGTTACAAAGAAAAGATTTGCCTGATAAAAGAAATGAATGTTGGGTTTGCAGACAACCTGGGCCCCCAGACAGTGTCCAAAAAATGTAAACAGTGTGCAAAATGGTGCTAGGAAAGAAGTGAGTTGTTTGTGTATCCCTGAAAGCCTGCCAGTAAGCATGAGGGAGGGAAGACATACACCCAGTCACTGTGAATGGGGTACAGACCTATGGATTAAGGAACACAGGGGCATCCCTGACTTTGGTAAAAGGGGATTTGGTAGAGCCTGAACAGCTAATACCCAATCAGTTTGTGACTGTATGGGGATTCATTGGAGAGGAGAAAACGCTACCATTTGCTAGTGTTCTCCTGGGCTGGTGCGAGACAGGGGAAACTGTGCAAAAAGTTGCAGTAGCAGAGAATCTCGCGCTCAACATAATTATTGGGAACAATCTCCAAAAGGGGATGGTGTGTGCAGTTACCTGCAGTCAAGCAACAAAGGTAAATTGTAGTTCCCAGGAACCCATAGAAGCCCCAGTGGAAATCACTGGGAGGCTGGTTCCCCAGCCTGTGTTTCCTGATATGGGGAATAATTAAAGGGGGGTAGAAATTCCCCAGGTAGCAGTTAACAGAACTGCTACAGAAGGTTACCCTGAGGAAGGAGGTGTAGCCAGTAGTCAGAGGGTTAGGCATGGCAGTGACACTGAATGCCCTGATGTTAGAGCTAGGGACCCTAGTTTAGAAACTGGAGGGGACCTGTCCCATGCCTTGGGAATGTGTAAGGATTTTGCAGCTGCTCAGAAAAGTGACCCTAGTTTGGAGGAGCTATGGGCTTGGACAGACTCTGACAGAGCACAGGGAGATGACGGGAAACATAAGGTTAATTGGGACAATGGACTGCTGTATATGCAGGATGTAAAATCAGAGGGAAGGGTGACAGGCAGGCAGCTTGTCATTCCCCAGGGGTACTGTAAGCAGTTGCTCAAGATTGCTCACGATATTCCCATGTCTGGTCATCTGGGAACTGCACCCGCTATGCAGCGATTGGCCCAGAATTTCTATTGGCCCAACTTCACAAAGCAGATGAAGGAGTATTGCAGGTCTTGTCACCAGTACCAAGAAATAGGGAAGGCAGGTAGAAAACCCCAAGCCACCCTAATTCCCTTGCCCATAGTGGAGGAGCCATTCCAGAGGGTAGGTATGGATATTGTGGGGCCTTTGAATACCCCCAGCTCCTCCGCAAAGAAGTTTATCCTAACAATGGTGGATTATGCCACCCGGTACCCAGAGGCAGTCACCCTGTCCTCACTGAGGACAGACAAAGTGGCAGATGCCTTGCTAGGGATTTTCTCCCGTGTTGGGTTCCTGCAGGAGGTTATCACCAATCGAGGGGGTTTCTTCATGTCGGACCTGATTAAATATTTGTAGAAGAAGTGTGGGGTGGTGCAGAGATGCACAACACCTTATCACTCACAAGCCAATGGGTTTGTGTAAAGATTCAGTGGTACCCTTAAATCGATGCTCCAAGCATTTGCTGAACAGCATGGGAGGGACTGGAAGAAATACCTTCCCCACCTGTTTTTCATATACAGGGAGGTGCCCCAGGAGTCAACAGTGTTTTCCCCCTTCGAGCTCTTATATGGATGCAGGGTACGTAGGCCCCTAGATTTGATCTGGGAGGACTGGGAAGGCAAGTACACCACCCAGAAAACTCCCATAGTGGATTATGTCCTTAAGTTTAGGGAAACGCTGAAGGAGCTTATGGGGACAGCCCAGAGCAACCTAGCAGCTGCCCAACAAAAACAAAAAGTATGGTACAACCACAGAGCTCGCTCGTACACTGTGGGTCAGGAGGTCATGGTCCTAATCCTGGTCCGGAAAGATAAGCTGCAGGCCAATTGGGCAGGACCGTACAAGGTAGTCAGACAGGTGAATGATGTAAACTACATTATAGAACTACCTGACAGGAGACATACCCAAAGAATGTACCGTGTCAACATGATGAAGCCATATGCTAATGGGGCTGACATGATCTTTGCAGTGTGTAGTCCTGGGGAGGGGACGGACAAAGGAGACCCCCTTCTTGACTTGCTGGAAGGAAGTAAGCAGGAGTCTTCTGTGGAGGCAATTAAAATGTCACCTGGGCCAATATAAATTCTGGGCCAATCGCTGCATAGTGCGTGCAATTCCCAGTTGACCCCGGACCAGATCCAGGAAGTAAGAGAGGTTTTAGCAGACTTTGCCTCATTGTTTAGTGCCAAGCTTGGACTAACCCCCTTAGCGATGCATGATGTGGAGACGGGGACACTAGCACCCATACAGCGAACAGCATATCAGGTGTCTGAGGCTGTCCAAAAGGACATTAGGAGGGAGGTGGAGGAAATGCTGGATTTAAGAGTAATCTAGAAATCCCACAGCCCCAGGGCCTCATCCGTAGTCCTTGTTCCCAAGCCAGATGGCTCTACCCATTTTTGCGTGGACTGTTGTGGACTCAGTGCAATCACAAAGTCAGATGCCCACCCAATGCCATGGACGGACAAACTCCTGGACAAGTTGGGAGGGGTGACATACCTTACCACTACTGACCTGACAAAAGGGTATTGGCAGGTAGAGTTAATCACCAAAGCTAGGGAGAAGTCGGCCTTCATCATTCCGATAGGGTTATTTGAGTTTAAGGTAATGCCTGTCAGAATGAAGAATGCCCCTGCCACCTTCCAAAGGTTAGTGAACCAGGTGTTAAATGGTTCTGAGGAGTATGCCATGGCATACCTGGATGACATTGCCATCTTTAGTGCCAGCTGGGAGGAACACCTGTCCCACCTTTGGGAAGCACTGGGCAGGATACAGAGGGCTGGGCTCACTGTAAAAGCTGAAAAGTGCCAGGTGGCCATGGCTGAAGTGGTATACTTCGGGCACATAGTAGGCTGGGGACAGCTGCATCCTAATCAAGCAACAGTTGAGGCAATCAATGCATAACCCAGACCTGAAACACAGAAACAGGTTTGGAATTTTCTAGGGACTGCAGGGTACTATAGGAAATTTGTACCAAACTACAGTGCCCTGGCCACTTCCCTATCTGGCTTGTTAAAGAAAAGGATGTCAAAAAGGATTAACTGTGAACCAGCCTGTGAACAAGCCTTTACACGACTAAAGGAGGAACTGTGCAGTGTTCCTGTATTAGCCAGTCCAGACTATAGTAAACCCTTTGTAATCCAAACTGATGCCTGGTGCTTAATCAAATGTCTAACCAAGGGAAAGATCAAATAGCGTACCTCAGTAAGAAGGTACTTCCCAGGGAGCAGGCTTACTCTACAGTGGAAAAAGAATGTCTTGCCATGGTGTGGGCACTAAAGAAGTTAGAGCCATACGTATATGGGCAGCATTTTGAGGTGCAAACAGATCATAACCCCCTGGTTTGGCTGGCACAAATGAGTAAAACAAAGGTAGGCTGCTAAGATGGAGCCTTGCCTTGCAGGGTTATGACATAACTGTCTCACACAGGGCAGGGGCAGCAAATGAAAATGCAGACAGGTTATCATGTCAGTTTGAGAAGTGAACTGAATTTGGGGAACTCATCCCATGCTAGGAATAGATTCCCCAAGTTCAGCCTAGTTGGGAGGAGTGTAACGTGATTAGCCCTGTACTACTAATATTTATATTTGTTACATAAGTATATATTTATTTGAATGTCTGCTTAGGGAAATGGCAGCCATCAGCTTTTAAAGGGCCTGACCTTTTGACCCCAAAGGCCCCTGTGTGCTGAAAAAGCTGGTTGTCGTAAAACTGACCCAGTGGAAACTCTAATCAAGAACTTCCTTCCAAAGGCCAGGTTATCACACCTTGTAAACCTCTCTACTTTGATCTATAGGGACAAAATGTGCATTTTATGACCTCTGAGGAAAAGGAAATTGTTAACTGATTCTGTTAGATTTCACAGCTAGGTGATCACAGCTCCTCAGGAAACTTATGAAGACATCAAAGGGATAATTCTGTCATGAAGCCTCACTAATTAAGAAGAAAGAGATATATTTTGGGGGGAATGTGGCAGAGGGCTGAGACATATGACTGACAAAATTAATTCAAGTTCTCAGGTTTGAGTGACCTCACAGCCAGCATCTGTGAGCTGTGTCATCAGGGAGGAGGAGTTTGAGAGAAATATATTACCAGCCAGCTGGGAGAAAAGAGTGGCATTTGGGCATTTGAAGACCTCTGGGGCCAGATCTTTTAGCTTTGTGGCCCTGACCCTGTGGAATTCTCTACCTCGTCAGGTACAAGATTGCCCGACTGTCGAAACTTTTAAGGGAGCACTTAAAACATATCTTTTTAAACAAGCATATAATGATTTTTAATGTATTATTAGTGTGGTTAATTTATTGTTTTATTAATACTGTTTTATTATGTGATGTACAGGTGCCTTGGTTTTTAGAAAGGCACCTTTTTATAAAGTTTTGATTGATTGATTGATTTGGATTTGGATTTTTGGTTGTTGGCATTTGACAAACTTGCTCTGGACAATGGACAACCTCTCACAGCACTTGTAGGTAAATTTCAACCATCTGTTATTACTTGAAACCTAGGATAGTAGAAATTCAGTAATAAGGCATTGTTTTTATATAATTATCCATTTATTTTAAAAGCCTGTAAACTCAATTTTATATGTTCTGTGTTCCATATTTTATCTGTTTTCAGTTTTTAGTAAACACTATTTTTCTTGAAATTCTGTCTGTGCCTTTCTCAGTTTCTTTTGCATATGAATGCTGGAAAAGTGTTAATAATTCTGACAACTGTTAAAGGCTTAAAGTGTGTTACTATCTTGCTAAGGTAAGAATATACCTAGGTCTCAAATTGAGTCAAAAAGGGGTAGACTTGTGAACCATGCTGGTGCCCACTGGGTGAAGTATTGCACTGCATCTCCCAAAGAGTACATAACTGAGCCTGTTAAGTGAGTGTGCTAGCGAAACAGGGTCGATATTTGACCCCAGGACTCAAGGATAGTAGGTGATTTGGACCCAAAACAGACAGAAGGATTTCCCTGTTTGTTTCCTGTTCACATATTGCACTTTGAGGTTTGGCACTGTGGGAGCAGAGGGCCTGATCTGCGGAGTGCGTTTGTGACATAGCCCACCATTTGAAAAAAATCCATCGGGCTTTTAGGTTCTGTCACTGCCTGTTCTTTTTCCATAACTTGTGCTGGCTGAACAATCTCAGACTGGACTTCTGTCACTGCTAGTTTGGCTGCCATTCTCCTGGTAACCACTTCTGGACTTGCTGCTGCAGAATCCATACCTTCCTTTGTTCTTCCCTGGTACTAGGTCCAGGACCCACGCACAGATCTCCTGTCTTAGATATGCACGGCATAAATCCCACTTAGGTTGACACCATCTGTCATCGAGACACAGGTTGGGAAGCATAGAGAAAACCAGGAGCAGTTGTAGAATTCACCAAAAATATTTATTTACAATAGCAGTAACATAAAAAAAATAAATTTGTTCAGAATAACTACGTACAGAGGAGAAATACAGTAGTTTTCCTTGAGTCTCTGTGCCCCTTTTTCTTCTACTCTTTCTTGCAGTTTAGCTCTTATAAGCCCTTTCAACCCCCCATTCTTAGCAAGCATCCTGTTTTATAAATATCAGACTGGAGCTGCTAGAACACATTGTGCCTGAGCTGAGAGGCCCCATTTCCATAGCTTTTGCAAAAAAGGCCTAAAGATTGAACTCCGGTAACCTTTTGTTGACAATAGCTTTTTGCAGTCATGTCAAAATACAGTTATATACATTTCAACAGTAATGCTATACATTTTCCAAACAAAGGGATCCCAATATCAGTTACATTTCCATATATTGATTTGCATATATTTTTACATTAGCAGCTATTCTAGGGAGGAAAAACAGACAGCAAAAGAGGGCTGAGAGACTGTGAGAGGCAAAGAATTGCAAGACTGTTGGGTTGATCAAGTCCGAGGTCTCACATGAAAATTTGGTTGCACAACCAGACAGAGAAGACAGAAAAGGAAAGAACTGATCCTTGCATTTAAACACTTTCTCCAAAACAACTGGGACAGGGTCCTATTCCACCCTGTCACAGGGTCCTGTTGAGGGAAGTGCTAAGAGAAGATCAACATGATAGTTGATTTAAAAAATGGTGTTGGGGTGATTTGGGACAATACTTGGAGCCCCCCGGAAGCAAAACCTCCTTCATGGTGTAAAGATCATGTGCAACAGTTTTTGCACATTGTTAATAAAAGCTTGAATTCATGTCCCTGTGTCATCATTAGTGTTTCCTGAAAATGTCATGCTGTTTGGTTTTGTGGTTTTCTTTAAATCTGCATTTGTTAACCTGCTCTACAGTAGCTGAAAACAGTGGAGTTATTTCTATCCCTCTCAGTCAGGTTTGCAGAGTGATTACATTATCTTGGAGTAGCTTGCTGTTTTCAGATTCCCAATCAAAGCAGCCTGTACAGTTAATGGTTTGCTCTCCAGGTTTCTTACAAATTCAATCTCTGGTTTGTGGTTGGATAGATTGGCTTAAAATCTATCATTCTCTTCTTGTAAAAAGTTAATAATTTGAGTTTCAGTGCTGAACTGAACTGGTGAAAATGTTTCTCTGTGAGAAATCAGCTTGTCTGTATTACAGCTGTCAGATCTTTCTCATCAAAACTCTGATTTTTTTTCTAACTATATACTACAGGGTTGTTTAATGAATATAAAATAAATCTAAATTTTGTTCATTCACAGAAATAGTTTTGTCTGATGTAGCCTTCATAAACACATTCATGTAAGAACCTGTTTTTCATATCAAATTGACAGACAGGTAACACTCTGCTATTTCAAGCACATGTACTGTCTGAACTCACAAATTTCAGTTCTTTGGTGGTTTCTATGTGAAAATACATCATATATGTGTAAAACTAGAAACACTGTATGGAATCCCGATGCACCATGTCTCTGCCCCACAGCTGAGGCAGCTGCAGTCTACTGCCACCTGTTCCCTGATGCACAAGCCCCCCGCCTTCTGCTCCACATTTGAGGCTGCTGCCCGGTGTCTTCTCCCACACAGTCGGGGATTGTGCACCCTGCTGTCTCCATCCCCTGCCTAAAGAATCAGGGCTGCTGCACCCTGCTGCTCCCTGCCCAGATAGTTGGGGTTGCTGCACCCTGCTGCCCTTCCCCCCCCACTCCCACAATCAGGGACACTGCACCTGTTGCCCCCTGTTCCTGTCTCCACAGTCAGGGCTGCTGTACTCTGCTAAGCCCTAGAGTCCTGGGTCCCCTGCCTCCACAGTTGGGGCTGCTGCACCATGCTGCCCTAGGCCACCAGAGGTGGGGCATTTGCTGCACCCTGCTACTCACTTCCATTGCCCCAAATGGGCAGGGCTACTGCACCATGAGCACCCCATCTCACAGTCAGGACTGCTGTATCCTGATGCCCCCCTGTGTCCTGCCCCATAGTCGAGGCTTCTACGCCATTCTGTGCAACCCCAGTTGTGCAGACAGGAGCAGGGTGCAGCAGCCTTGGGTGTGGTGGCAGAGACGGAGGATAGCATGGTGCTCCACCATGCTGCCTCCTGTGCAAACAGTTGAGGTTGCTGCACCCTGCATCCCTCTGTACCCTTCTTCCAAAGTCAGGGCTAATGAACCCTGTTTCCCCCTGTTCTTGTCTCCACAGTCAGGGCTGCTGTGCACTGCTATACCCTAGAATCTGACATCCCCTGCCTCCACAGTTGGGGTTGCTGCCTCAGACCACCAGAGGTGAGGCTTTTGCTGCACCTGCTACCCACTTCCATGGCTCCAAATGGGCAGGGCTGCTGCACCACACACACCCTGTCTCACAGTCAGGGCTGCTGTACCCTTTTGGCCCCCATATCCTGCCCCACAGTTGAGGCTTCATGCTGTCCTCTGTCCCCTGTCACCACAACCAGAGCTGCTGCACCCTGCTCCTTTCTACACAGTTGGGGTTGCTGATGCCTGCTGTGCCCTAAAGCCCCATGCCTCCGCAGTTAGGCCTGCTTTACCATGCTGCCACTTACCACAAGAGTCAGGGCATTTGGTGCACCCTGTTGAGGCAGTTGCACCCTGTTGTTCCCTGCCACCAGAATCAGATCCTTTGCTAAACCGTGCTGCCCATGTCCCTTGTCCCAAACAGGCATGGCTGCTGCACCCTGTTCCACAGTTTAGACTGCTGTACCCTATGCCTCCCCTGTCTCCTGCCCAAACAGTTGGGGCTGCTGCACCCTGCGTCCTCTTTCCCTCACCCCATAACACAAGATGAAAGTATGTTTCTGTTTTTTTATTTTCAGTAGTTTGGGAAGTGTAGCAAAGTATCTGACTCTGGTAGGAGAGAGCAGCATAGTGAAATTACCCTAACTATGGAGGCAAGGGGCTCTACGGTGCAGCAGGGGACAGAGGACAGCATCGTGCAAAAGCCTTGACTGTGGGGCAGAACACAGGTGCGCACCAGGGCACAGCAGCCCTGACAGTGGCATAGGGTGCACATGGTGCAGCAGCCCAGCCCATGTGGGGCAGTGGAAGTGCATAGCAGGGTTCAGGAGCCCCAACTGTGGAAGCAGGGGGAATGGGGCTCTAGGGTGTAGCCCAGCACAGCAGCCCTGACTGTAGAGACAGGAATAGGGGGCAACAGGGTGCCGTGGCTCTGATTGTGGGGGTAGGGACAGAGGGCAGCAGGGAGCAGCAGTCCAAACTGTGGGACAGGGTGCAGCAGTCATGCATATTTGGGACAAGGGATGTGGGCAGCAGGATGTAGCAAAGGATCTGACTCTGGTGGCAGGGGGCAGCAGGGTGCAACTGCCTCAACTGTGGAGGCACGCAACAGGGTGCAGCAAATATCCTGAATCTTGTGGCAAGTGGCAGAATGGTGCAGCAGCCCTAGTTGTGGAGGCATGGGGCTCTAGGGCACAGCAACCCTAACTGTGTAGACAGGAGCAGGGTGCAGCAGCCCTAGCTGTGGTGACAGGGGACAGAGGACAGCATGGCGCAGAAGCTTTGACTGTGGGGCAGGACACAAGGGGGCATCAGGGAACAGCAGCCCTGACTGCAAGACAGGGTGCATGTGGTGCAGCAGCGCTGCCCATTTGGGGCAATGGAAATGGGTAGCAGGGCACAGCAAAAGCCCCACCTCTGGTGGCCTAGGGCAACATAGTGCAGTAGCCCTAACTATGGGGGCAGGGGACCTGGGACTCTAGGGCTTAGCAGAGCACAGCAGCCCTGACTGTGGAGACAGGAACAGGGGGCAAAAGGTGCAGTGTCCCTGAATGTGGGGGTGGGGGAGAGAGAGCAGCAAGGTAAAGCAACCCCAACTGTTCTGGCAGGGTGCAGCAGCCCTGATTCTTTAGGCAGGGGATGGAGGCAGCAGGGTGCACAATCCCCGACTGTGTGGAAGAAGACTGTGGGCAGCAGGATGCAGCAACCTTCAATGTGGAGCAGAGGGCAGGGGACAGGTGGCAGCAGAGTGCAGTTGCCTCAGCTGTGGGGCAGAGACATGGTGCATTGGGATGCCATATAGTGTTTCTAGTTATACACATACACGATGTATTTTCACACAGAAACCACCAAAGAACTGAAATTTATGAGTTTAGACAGTACATGTGCTTGAAATAATAGTGGGACCTGTTTGTCAATCAGATATGAAAAAAAATTCTTGCATGAATGTATTTATGAAGGCTACATCAAAGACAAACTATTTCTATAAATGAACAAAATTTAGATTTATTTTATATTCATTAAACAACCCTGTGTTTAATAGTTAGAAAAACAAATCAGAGTTTTGGTGAGAAAGAAATGACAGCTGTGATACAGACAAGCTGATTTCTCACAGAGAAAGATTTCCACTACTTCAATTCAGCATTGAACCTCAAATTATCAAATCTTTATAAGAGAATGATAGATTTTAAGCTAATCTATCTAAACACAAGCCAGAAACTGAGTTTGTAAGAAACCTGGAGAGTAAACCAATAACTTCTACAGGCTGCTCTGACTGGGAATCTGAAGCAGCAAGCTACTCCAAGATGATGTCACTGCTCTCCAAGCCTGACTGAAAGGGACAGAAATAATGCCACAATTTTCAGCCACTGTAGGGCAAGTTAACAAATGCTGATTTAAAGAAAACCACAACACCAAACAGCATGACATTTTCAGGAAACACTAATCATAACGCAGGGTCTTGAATTCAAGCTTTTTCAAGCTTTTATTAACTATATGTAAAAAACATTGCACATGGTCTATAAGTATTGCTACAGCTTGCTTTTGCTATGTCTGCAGTGTCTTGTCAATTTGTTTGAAGTTAATTGTTTTATGAGCAGTTATAAAATGTATCCTACTTACTACCAAGATGTTTATACAAAAGAAGTAAGGTAATACTGACTAAGGTGGAATGAAGATATCAAGTACGAGGCTAGAATGAGAGTTGAATACTTTCATACCCAGTAATATCAGAGCATAAGGCATTAAGGGACAGATAGAAAAATTGGTTGATCTGAAATATTTATTATTTATTTAGTTTTTGTTGACTGGGTAAGTGCACTAGACAAAATCCTGCCTATTTTCAGGCACGACCCTTGGGAGGGGGATACAGATGAATGCCAACTGACCTTGAACCAGATTAAGCTGTTGGTGATATTTTTTTTAGTGAATGAGGGAAATTTGGCCAGGACACCGGGGAAATTCCCCTACTCTTTTCGATAAATGCCATGGGATCTTTAGCATCCACCTGAACTACCACCAGTCCAGGCAGATGGGACCCTGGTTTAACATCTCATCCAAAAGACGGCACCTCAGAAGTACAGCACTCCTCTCATGCTGCACTACAGTGCCAGTACTGGGATATTAACCCAAGTGCCAGATGTGGGAACTGAACCCACAGCCCTCTGATCTCCCGGCCTCAGAGGCGAGTGTGCTATCTGCTGAGCCACTGACACTGCTATTACTGAGCCTTTAAGTAAGGAGTTTTTATACTGTTGTATTATTTATTCTTTCATGCCATGTTATCTTCTTTAATAAAGATGAGTTTAAAAAAATAAATTTGATTTACAGTATCACCTATAGGACCCCCCCATGTGATGCAACATATGTCAGATGCAGATGGAACCCTTGTTTAAAAAGCTGTTGCATATAAGGTGCCATATCTTCCTGTAACTGCGTCTGAAGAAGAAATTTGTATTGCTTTGTTTTTTAAATGCAATAAAACATAAGTTTAAAAAGAGCAAAACTCATTACAGTTGAAAACTATATTAGCAAGAAAAGACTATGCTGCAGTACATGCTGATGTTGTTCCTCCTATCTTGCAGAGAGAATGCTGAAAACATGTATTATTTCTCTGAGCTGGCCCTAACCCTGAATGAGCCTGAAGAGCGGGTTGCACCCACTGACAGCCGGCTAAGACCTGACCAGCGACTCATGGAGAACGGCAAGTGGGATGAAGCTAATGTGGAGAAGCAGAGACTGGAAGAAAAACAAAGGGGCGTGCGCCAGCGAAGGGAAGCAGATGCAGTTGAAGCTTTTGAGGAAGGTTGGTGTTACAGACCGTGTTTGAGCAAAGTACTTTTAAATAGTAGTACAAAAGTTATCTAACATTTAAAGAGCAGCTGACACCATCAGAGCAGGCAGCTCAAGGTGAAGAACTGCTTGCCTGAGGACCTGAATCAGCCACAAACTGAATAAAAAAAAAAATGATCAGCGATTTATTCAATGTACTTTAGTAATTTATTCATGTAACCCATCTGCAAATGGAGGTTCCCAAAAGTCTCCTAGGAGCTTGCGTAAAGACTCCAGCCTGGATGGTGTTCGGCATTTAAGATGTTTATTTGTGAGTGCTTTTAGAGCCTCTGGTACTGTCTCTTTATGAGCTGTCTGCTTGCAGGCAGGATTGATACATGGGGGGACTGTGTAGTTCCCTGCTTGAGTCCCACTCGAGCTGCTGACAAATCGCTCCATTTCTGCCATCGCTAAGTGGGCAGAGTGAGCACTATTCAAAGATGTAACTGTTTGCTAGAGATCTATTAGATTGGTAGTGGAAATGTAATTTGTCTAACCTGCCTTTCTTGCAGCTGGGACTTTGTGTGCTTTGCCCCTCCATTTTGGATCTGAACTGCAGACTAGATCCAGTCAGGTAGAAGGGGCACCTAAAATGGAGTTTGAGCGATGAACCAGGATCAGGACTTTCTCGGGAGCCGACTGGCCATGGGGGATATATCCAGTAATTCTGAGTAGTGAAGTTCTGGACTGTGGCGCCTTTTTGCACCAATGGGGGAAGTTTTGAGTGATTGGCAACTGAAGCCCACCAATTGGACTGGGTGGCACCCGACTGCAATTCCCTGCCTGGCGGCTGAGAAGGCAGATCCATTGTGACCGCGACTGGGGAAGAAGCTCCGGGCTTCGGCACCGCAGAGTTTTCGCGCGGGAAGAGCATGTGGAGGCCTAAAATCGGGCGTCGTGTTTTGCCGTGGTGATTCAGACTGAATCCGCTGTTACTGAGGATAGGAAAGGTTGAGTAGCTAAGAACCAGGCTTACCCTGTAGAGGACTGGAGAAACTGCGTCATCGCATTCGGTCTGTCAGGAAAGTGAAGCTGCATCGTGAACTCCCAGGTCAGCAGTAAGTGCGATCGGGACCTGAGAGCAGCTGCCTGGTATAGTAACTTATTTTACATATAAATGTGTTGGGTATGCCCTACTTGCAGAACCTTGTTCCCCTGCTATGCGAAGGGCGTCCAGAAATCCACGACACTCTCGGGGACAGCGTCCAGCATTAAGTTAGTGAGTGCAAATCAGGGTAGCTCCCTGCCATCTGTACCTTTAATTGCAAGTGTTTCATCTGATTTTCTCTCTTTCTTGCTACATGAACTGAGCCAACTGGCTCCGGATTACAAATTGGGTGTTGTGCAAGTATTTATCCATCACAGGGCCCCAGCCAGCTGCACCGATCCTGGCTAGCCCCCCTCCATCCTGGGTACCCAGTGCAAGTGACATTTAGGGACTCTGAAATTGCGCACAGTACTGTGAATATTTATGTGATTGATCTAATTAACCTGATTTTTCCCCCTGTCCTTGTTGCCATCCCCTAAATAAATCAGATCTGGTTGTTTCAGCAAAGTTACACTGACTAAGGTATGTATTTATGTTAAAGTATTGTACAGTGGCTATTGTATTACATTCTCTTGCTTTACGGAGGTCCCCAGAGTCAAGCTGACCGAACCAGTCCTGGGGGTAAGTGTACATTGTGAAGATACTCCTGATATATTGTGTGGGCCACTAGTGGGAAGAAAGGGGGGTTACAGTGTCCCAGAGAGCTGTGACCAAGTCAGAATAAACAATATCAACCCTGACCTCTGGGTGGAGGCACCCGCCATTGGACCTAGGCCTCTCAACCTGTCAGTAGTCAGTCAGGCAGGGGTAGTAGCCCTTGGGATAGCGCCACCTGGGGGGTTACATCTTGGAGGCACCACTGGGATTCTTAGCGTCCTCTATTGGCTGAGTGAAGGAAGTACCCCATTATGTCTAAATTAAAGGGAAAAAATGGAGGGGGGATACTACAACCAAGTTAAAACTCGATTCTATTAAGATGATGGTTCATAAATTGATGAGGTGGGGCGAAGCTGAGGAGTTGGACTCCCAAAAGACTGTATTACTGTTGGATGTCCCCTTGGGGATTAAAAGCTCTGACATTGTCTCTACTGTCGAGCGTGTTAAATGTCTGGGCAAGGTGGAAGTAAAAGGGCGATGTGCTGACTTGCTCGAACAGACCCTGCAAGTGCTGCTTTCATGCAGTATTACGATAGACCCTGAGATGGTGCCCGCAGTGATTTTCCCCGAAGGTGCCCAGAAGGGATGGAGGGTTATTCATGCATGTAGTGGTTCGGCCACCCCGGGTGGGTCCCCTAAGACAAATAGTTTCAAAGACAAACTGCTCAAACTGTTAGCCGCAGAAGGGAGAACTGCTCAGGAATTGATACAGGTATTAGACATCTCGTGTGACCTCACTCCCCTGCCGTCCCCAGGTACATCTCCTGGGTCGTCTAAGAGCTCCATACTAGCCCCACTCCCATGGTCATTTCTCCAATACAATTAGACTCCTATCGGAGATTGAGACTCTTCTCTGGTACTGTGCCTGTGCCTTCAAGGGAAGATGATTTGGAGACCTGGATGGACTATGCTATACCTTTAGTGCAAGAGTGGCAGTGTTCTGAGGGGGGGGAGAAGAGGAAACGGCTGATGGAAAGCTTGAGGGGTCCTGCACTGGATGCCATTCGGTTCCTACGGGCCACTAGTTCAGAGGCAACTGCAGCAGACTATCTTTCCACTTTAGAGGGGGTGTTTGGCAGCACTGAAACCAGAGAGGATCTGTTATGGAAATTCAAGTCAGCAAAACAGTGGAGAAATGAGAAATTGTCTACATTTGTTACTGGAATGGAGAGGGCTTTGCAAAAGGCCCACCGAAAAGGGAGAGTGACTTCCCAAACACTAAACCAGGTCCGATTAGACCATATATTGAAGTCAGCCAGATTTTCAAGTGTAATACTGCTGAAACTCAAATTGCAAGACTGGAGGGCCGACCCTCCTGAATATTGTCAATTAATGAGAGAGAGATTTGTGAAATCAAAACCGATGAAGAGGGGTGGGAGCCCTATGCTGGGGCCGTGAATCTGTGCCAGACTCCTGAGCAGAGTGAGCCAGACGAGACTCATCAATTGAAAGGGTTGATCAAGGGGATGACAGAGACCTATGGGGAGCCAGATCTGTATCAAGCTCCCCCTGAGATCAAAAGTGGAGTGGGAGTGCATGTTGCTTCCTCTGACCCCCGGATTGAGAGTAACTTGAGAGCAGAAATTAGAGACCTAAGGGAAATGGTGAGGGTGCTGCAGCAGGCTGCTATCAGCCCCAATAGACTTGGTGAACCAGAGATACCACGGGGTAAACATCCAATTCAAGAAGAGCCATGTAGAGCCCCTGAGGTGCCCCGCCAGATAAGTGACCCCCCTCTCCCTTCAAAGACATCCGAGATACTAAGCTCTGTTACCATTGTGGGGAAGATGAACACTTTCAGACTGAGTGTCGGCTACCAGAGAACTTGAGGAAAGTCACCAGTAGGTTAGTGGCCTGGCATCACAAAACCTGTGCCTGGTCACCAGGAGGGGCCAACCGGAAAAGTTTTGCCACCAGGGCCAATGCTCGAGCGACCTCTCAAGTAATACCCCCTGAATGGTCTGAATTAGGTGGTCCCTCCATGGAGACTACAGTGAAAGTGAATGGGGTGCCCACCAGAGCTGTACTAGACAGTGGCTCCCAAGTGGCAATCATGTTTCAGGACTGGTATCAGAAGCATTTGTCTGATGTGCCCCTGCAATCCCTAGAGGGGCTACATGTGTGGGGTTTGAGTGAGAAGGCCTATCTCTACTCTGGTTATATCCGAATTTGGTTGTCTATTCCTACTTCTATGGCTGGAGTGGCAGAGCAAGTGGAGACCCTGGCCTTAGTGTGTCCCCCTACTGGACTGTATGATGGGGCCCCCTTGTTAACTGGAACAAATGCACATATGTTTGGGCGACTGGCACAGTTGTGTTCTGAAAAACAAAAGTCCAGGACTGGCAGAGCCTTAAGAATCCCAGCTTTAATTAAAAGGGCCTATGAAGCACAGAGAAATGCTGGTAGGATGGAACCAGAGGAACCGGTGGGGTTCGTCTGGAAGAAGGACCCAGAATCTTTGCTGTTAGCACCAAATGCACAATGTGTTCTACAAGGAGAAGTCCATATCAAGAAGGATGTTAAGAACAAAATATTAATGCTGGACACACCAGGGGATGGGAAACTCCCCAAGGGGCTGCTGGTCAAACCCAGTATTCTGCCTGCTAGAGCTCATGATTTTGCCAGAAGAGTAATGGTTCAAGTTCACAATGTGTCTGACAGGGAGATCCGAGTAAATTGAGGATGCACCCTGGCCACTGTGCACTGTGCAGATACTGCCGTCCTGCCTAGTAACAAGAGTTCAGGGAAGAGTAACAGAGTGACACCTGACTTGTTTGATTTCGGTGACTCCCCGTTGCCCGCTGAATGGAGAGAAAGGATCAGTGAGAAGCTTGCCCAGAGAGACCAGGTGTTTTCTTTGAAGGCATGGGATGTAGGATGTGTGCAAGGAGCTGAACACTGCATCCAGCTACATGATGAGAGGCCATTTCATGAGACGTCTCGACATCTGACACCTGCTGACATAGATGATGTGAGATGACATCTGCAAGAGATGCTTGCGGCTGGGGTAATACAAGAATCCAGAAGTCCGTATGCTTCACCTATCATGGTAGTGAGAAAAAAGATGAAACAGTTAGAATGTGTGTGGATTATCGCACTTTGAACTGGCGGACCATTCCAGATCAGTACACCATGCCACGCATTCAGGATGCATTGGACTGCCTGAACAGTAGTAAGTGGTTCTCGGTGCTGGACCTTCACAGTGGGTACTATCAGATCCCGAAGGCCCCAGAAGACCGTGAGAAGACTGCCCTTATCTGCTCACTTGGTTTCTATGAGTTTATGAGGATGCCTCAAGGGATTTCTGGTGCTCCAGCCACTTTTCAGCACCTGATGAAGTGTGCAGTATGGGGATATGAACTTGTTAGAGTGCTTAGTATAACTGGATGATGTCATTGTGTTTGGCAGCTCACTGGAGAAACATGAAAGCAGTTTATTCAAGGTGTTGGATTGACTGGAAGATTTTGGCCTCAAATTGTCCATTGATAAGTGTTAATTCTTTCAAACATCAGTAAAATATGGAGGACATATAGTATCCACCGAGGGCATAGAGACTGACCCCAGTAAAGTTGAAGCTTTGACCACCTGTCCCCAGCCAAAAAATCTGAAGGAGCTGCAGAGATTCCTGGGTTTCTGTGGTTATTATCGGCGATTCATCAAGGACTATTCAAGCGTGATCTGCACTTTACTTAACCTTACTCAAGAGTATCCCTCAACCCACAAAAGATACAAAAATCAGTGCCCCTTGAGACTGAAAAAAGGTTTTTCCGTCCGAATTAAGTGTTTGGGGCCCGCTGGACTCCTGATTGTGAGACTGCTTTCCATGAAATCATACATCAACTTACCCATGCCCTAGTGTTGGCCTATGCTGATCCTACCAGACCATATGTCCTTCATACTGATGCTATCTTGCAAGGGTTGGGGGCTGTGTTGTATCAGGAGCACACAAATGGCCTGAGACCAGTGGCCTTTGCCAGCAGGAGCCTGACCCCATCAGAAAAGAACTATCCAGTGCACAAACTAGAGTTCCTAGCTTTGAAGTGGGCCATTGTTGATCAATTTCATGAGTACTTGTATGGAACTAAGATACTGGTAAAAACTGACAATAATCCTTTGACCTATGTGCAGACTTCAGCTAAGTTGGATACCATGGGCCATAGATGGCTATCTGTCTTGTCTACATACGACTGTGCAGTTGAATATAGAGCAGGCCTGAACCATATAGATGCTGATGCTGTCTCCCGGAGACCGGTCCCTTCAAATAATTGGGTCAGACTGTCAGAACAGGATATTCGAGCACTCTACCAAAAGTTTGACAGGGAGGAAAAGATGTCCCCGGACGCAGTGGACTGCATGGTGGATTGTCTGGGGCCATCTGAGAACTGCATACCTGCCGCTTATTGCCATTTTTCTGCATTAGACACTGGTGCTTTGCCTCAATTCAATAATGACAGTATTCCGCGGACTCAATCCCAAAATCCTATGATCAAAACAGCTCTAGAAGCCCTTCAAGCAAGGAAAGATGTGTCAAAATTACGCTCCACTGATTTGAGAACTGCATTGTTATATAAAGAAGGCCCTAAACTGAGAATGAAGAATGGACTGTTATACAGAGAGACAATGGACAAAGGGGGCCAACTGGACAAACAACAGTTAGTTTTGCCTGCTGCCTTTCGAGAGCTGGTGCTGAGGTCTCTACACAACCACATGGGACACCTCGGCATAGACAGAACTCTTGATTTAGTGAGATCTAGATTTTATTGGCCTAAAATGGGGGCTGATGTGGAACAACACATTAGAACTTGTAGTCGCTGCTTACAGCGGAAAGCTTTGCCCCAGAGGGCTGCCCCCCCCCTTGTTAACATCACCACTAGTGCACCCATGGAGTTGGTCTGTATTGATTTTCTGAGTCTAGAGCCAGATCAAAGAAATATCAGTAATGTACTGGTAGTCACTGACCATTTCACGCGATATGCTCAAGCGTTCCCCACCAAGGATCAGATGGCATCCACTGTGGCAAAAGTGCTTGTTGAAAATTTCTTTGTTCACTATGGAGCCCCTCAAAGAATTCATTCTGATCAAGGGCGGGACTTTGAGAGTCATCTGATTAAAGAGATACTTTCATTGTGGGGGGTACGAAAGTCAAGAACCACCTCTTATCATCCCCAGGGAGACCCCCAGCCTGAACGGTTCAACCGCACTCTGCTTGACATGTTAGGCACTCTTCAACCAAAAGACAAGCCCAGATGGAGCCAACAGATTAGCACTCTGGTACATGCCTACAACTGCACCAAAAGCGATGCCACTGGGTTTCCCCCTATTGACTAATGTTTGGAAGGGAAGCCCGACTGCCAGTAGATGTTTGCTTTGGAGTTTCTCCCGATGGGGTTCAAGCAGCTACTCATTTACAGTATGTGCAAAAATTAAAGGCCCAATTAAACCATGCGTACCAACTGGCTCAAACCATGGCTGCCAAAAGAAATCTAGCCAATAAAGAAAGGTATGACAAAAAAGTGAAAGCCCTGGAACTCAGAGAAGGAGATCGAGTGTTGCAGTGGAACCTAGGACTGCATGGTAAGCATAAGATTGCTGACAGATGGCATCACCTCCCTCACATCATAGTGGGAAAACTAGATAATCTGCCTGTGTACAAAGTACGGCCTGAGAATAATTCAAAAGATGTGAAAACTATGCATAGAAGTCATTTGCTGCCTATTGGACAGATCTTGATAGAATCTGAGCCTGAAGACAATGCTCCCTCTGGACCAGTAACTAGAGCCGCTGATAAGAAAAAATCAAGACAGACTGCACCTACAGAAGCTAAGTTAAAGTGTCCCCCCCTCCACAAGTTTCAACTGAACATGATTGTCAGTCTGTGTCGGAGGAAAGTGAGTGTAACTTTGAATATTACCCTTCCTATGAACTGAGTCAGTTGTTTCGGGGCAATCTCCTAGTCAACCCAGGGGATGAAGCTGGGTCTTCTGGACTGTCTAAGCCACCAGCTTTGTCCCTGGAGCCAATGCTCCCAGAAGGTGAAGTGCAAAGCATCAAATCAGAGAATGTGGAATCATTGTGCATGGTTGAACTGTTTGACTTTTCAGAAGAAGGGGGTGATGTACTGGAGCAAGCTGGTGATACACCAGAACCAGAACAGTGTGTTGAGTGCCCTGATAGTTTCCTGCCAGTACCAGGAGTCTCCACAGATGATCCAAGTGTTGTGGACTCAGAAATTGTAAACCATGGAGCTGAGAATGCCCCAAATTCTAGCCTCCCTGCTCCAATAGAGACCCCCTTGGCAAGTACAGACAGTGCTGAAAGTGAGTCTAACTGTTCAGAAACTGTGCCTGTTCCTCCCAGAAGGACCGGTCGAGAGGTGAGCCCTGTAGTACGGCTGAGTTACGAGTCCCTGTGCAGACCTGTGGACCTACCCCTCAATGTGGTTCATAAGGGAGTGTAGTGTATGTAACCCCGAGCTCGCTGCCCAAACTAAGCCTGAGGGATAAATCCAGACTACTTGTGTTGCCCTCTGAGTATGGTGCCCCTGCCACTTCCAGCCCCAATGTAGCTGATAGGGACGGGCCCCCTTTATCCAGGTTTCATGTGCAGGAAGTAATGACCTCAGTTAAAATATTTGTATGTATACATATGTATATATATATATATATATATATATATATATATATATATATATATAGGTACTGTTGTATGATCAATAGTAGAATGCATAATACAGTGTACGTGTATCTGTCAGAGGTTAATATGCTGATTGCTGTCTGAAAAAAACATGGCAGGTCAAATGTTCTACCTAAAAGTGATTTAGGGGTATCTACTTGATGCAGATGTCAAGCTTTTCAGGCTAGGAAGGGTGTAACCACCCTGCAAATGGGGGTTCTCAAAAGTCTCCTAGGAGCTTGCATAAAGACCCCAGCCTGGATGGTGTTCGGCATTTAAGCCATTTATTTGTGAGTGCTTTAAGAGCCTCTGGTACTGTCTCTTTAAGAGCTGTCTGCTTGCAGGCAGAATTGATACATAGGGGGGGCTGTGTGGTTACCTGCTCGAGTCCCGCTCGAGCTGCTGACAAATCGCTCTGTTTCTGCCATCACTAAGTGGGCAGAGTGAGCACTATTCAAAGATGTAATTGTTTGCTAGAGATCCGTTAGATTGGTAGTGGAAATGTAATTTGTCTAACCTGCCTTTCTTGCAGCTGGGACTTTCTGTGCTTTGCCCCTCCATTTTGGATCTGAACTGCAGACTAGATCCAATCAGGTATAAGGGGCACCTAAAATGGAGTTTGAGCGACCAACCAGGTTCAGGACTCTCTCGGGAGCCGACTGGCCATGAGGGATATAGCCAGTAATTCTGGGAAGTGAAGTTCTGGACTGTGGCGCCTTTTTGCACCAATGGGGGAAGCTTTGAGTGATTGGCAACTGAAGCCCACCAATTGGACCGGGTGGCACCTGATTGTAATTCCCTGCCTGGTGGCTGAGAAGGCAGATCTGTTGTGACCGCGACTGGGGAAGGAGCTCTGGGCTTCTGCACTGCATAGTTTTCGCGCAGGAAGTGCGTGTGGAGGCCTAAAATTGGGTGTCGCATTTTGCCACGGTGATTTGGACTGAATCCGCTGTTACTGAGGAGAGGCTGAGTAGCCAAGAACCAGGCTTACCCTGTAGAGGACTGGAGAAACTGCTTCATTGCGCTCGGTCTGTCAGGAAAGTGAAGCTGCATCGCGAACTCCCAGGTCGGCAGTAAGTGCAATCAGAACCTGAGAGCAGCTGCCTGGTATAGTAACTTCTTTTAAATATAAATGTGCGGGGTATGTCCTGTTTGCAGAACCTTGTTCCCCTGCTGTGCGAAGGGCATCCAGAAATCCATGCCACTCTCGGGGACAGCGTCCAGCATTAAGTTAGTGAGTGCAAATCAGGGTAGCTCCCTGCCATCTGTACCTTTAATTGCAAGTGTTTCATCCGATTTTCTCTTTTTCTTGCTACTTGAACTGAGCCAACCGGCTCCGGATTACAAATTGGGTATTGTGCAAGTATTTTTCCATCACAGGGCCCCAACCAGCTGCACCAATCCTGGCTAGCCTCCCTCCATCCTGGGTACCCAGTGCAAGTGACATTTAGGGACTCTGAAATTGCGCACAGTACTGTGAATATTAATGTGATTGATCTAATTAACCTGATTTCCCCCTGTCCTTGTTGCCATCCCCTAAATAAATCAGGTCTAGTTGTTTCAGCAAAGTTACACTGACTAAGGTATGTGTTTATGTTAAAGTATTGTACAGTGGCTATTGTATTACATCCTCTTGCTTTACAGGGGGTCCCCAGAGTCAAGCTGACTGAACCAGTCCTGGGGGTAAGTGTACATTGTGAAGATATTCCTAATGCATTGTGTGGGCCACTAGTGGGAAGAAAGGGGGGTTACAGTGTCCCAGAGGGCTGTGACCAAGTCAGAATAGACAGTATCAACCCTGACCTTTGGGTGGAGGCACCCGCCATTAGACCTAGGCCCCTCAACCTGTCAGTAGTCAGTCAGGCAAGGGTAGTAGCCCTTGGGATAGCGCCACCTGGAAGTTACATTCAGCTTACTTAAAGCTTGATCTCACTTCACCTGTGCAAGGCCTGCACTGCCCCAGTCACATTGGAACCCTACAGTATCTATAGCATGGCATTCCGTTCTCTGCCAAGCATCATTAAAGGAAAACTACACCCTCATATCTTGTAAAATTTTGTTTCCGTGACAACAGACAACTCTTTCTGTGTAGCTGTTAAAGATGTATGCAATTGCTTTAGTTTGTTTTCACACTTCATACTGGGCCCTGCAACTATCCTGGGGTCTCCATTTGTTGGTTGTAGAAATGTCATTGTGTCAGAAAGATGCATTAACATATGAGAACATGATGAGTCAGCACCCTTTAGACTCCACAGTATGCTTGTCTGCTTAATTAGACTTCAAAGAAACAAGCTGCAGGAAGGTGTGGAATACCACATTTAAATCAAATCAAATCAATATTTATTTGTATTGCGCTTTTCAAAATGCCAAAGCACAGAACATAACCAAAAACAAAATATATCGACAATAAATACAAATATAAAAACAGTTTAAAAAGCAGCAACATACTTAATCAAAAGCTAGTGCAAATAAGTGGCTCTTCAATAATGCTTTAAATGACTCTGTGGACTGGAACTCTCTAATCCGACGAGGTAGAGAATTCCACAGGGTTGTGGCCACAAAAGAAAATGCTCTGGCCCCAGATGACTGAAGACGAACCCTGGGAATCTCTAGCAATCCCTCATCGGTGGAACGGAGTGGGCGGAGTTAGCTTTGTAAACCGTTGTAGTTGTAATGCAGGTTTTTTTTCCTTTAAACTACATTCAGTTTATGTGTTTCCAGAGAGTTTGTGCAGGGTATTTGTTCTTTCAGCATAGAAATACATGGTATAAATGGGTGATGTGACATCATTTCTTATATGCTAATGCAGCTCTCATGGACAATGAGATTTCATCAGCTATAAAATGGAGACCCCCAGGGTAGTCATGGGGCTACCATGAGCACTGAAAACAAAGTAAAGCAAACATGTATAGTCCTAGCAGCTACAGGAAGAGAGAGTTGTCTTTTGACATGAAAACAAATACATCATATTGAAGTTGTAGTTTTCCTTTAAAATGTGGAATTGTGGGCAGGACTGCAGCAAGTGATTGACTGCTGAACTCTGATAAGGAGTAAGGGCAAGCTCCAAATAAGTTGATTAACTTACTAACCACTTCTTTAAAAAAATTCAGTTTGTGATTCAGGTCCTCAGGCAGGCAATTTCTTGTCATGAGCTGTCTGCTCTAAACAATTAATCGGGCCGTTTGCTCTTTGAAGGAGAGCTATGCTGAACCTCTGAGTCTTGTTTTCCTATAAAAGCTGTGCTTTAAATACTGGACCCCATTCAGTTGTTGTTTAGTCTTGATTATCTTTTTAGCAAACTCAGTGGGTGTTTCTTTTTTTCTTTTCCATATAACGTTTTTCTCGCTGGGAAGCCATCCGCCCTATCCCCATCTCCCCTAAGCAGCACTTACCTCTCCTGAGACCCTGTAGTAGTTTGCCATGGATTGCCCCCTGCAGCTGGGCTAGGGAGGAGGGCTTCCTTAGCCCACATGGCCCCCCTCATTCTATTTTCTGTGTGCTGCCTCCCCTACCACGGATATGAGCTGCCCCAGTCTGTGTTCCTCCCTCTGGAGAGAAGAACAGTTCATTGAACACTCAGTCCTCCACCCCACCCCCAGCCGACCCCCCAGTAACTCGAGTCTGCACCCAAACTTGTTTCGCCAGTGGCTTGGCAGGCAGTAGTGCGACCGCTGTGCCACTGAGCTGGCTCAGTGGCTGCTTCTGATTGACACTCTCGTGATAAGTACTATTTTAGAACTCGGTAACGAAGTGGCTAATATCCCAAGGGAGACCACAGCCTGGAATATGTTGCTGCATTTATAAAAAGATCTAGTGGTAAAAGTTTTAGCTTCAGCAGTGTAGCACTGTATGTTTGTGATTACATGCAGGCACAGCAGGTGAGTTGGCTAATCCAGTCAGAGAGCAGTATTTGTGGCAGCTGTCTTGACCCAGTTTGTAAGTCCCCTTCAGCTGCACAGTTCTATAATAGAACATGAATGCATTGGAACAACAATTTATGATCTGAGCAAGGACATAAACCTACATCATACACAGTTCTGAAATGGTCCTTACCAGCAGGATGTAAATCGGAAACACCTACTGAGTGTACTAAAAAGCCAGTAAAGATGGAACAATAACAGCGTGAACCGGGATTGGTTTCTACTGAAAATATAAGCCTGCATGTTCCCCTTTAATGTGCCTTAAAATGGAGATATTGTTAAATGTTCGAAAAAGGATCAGACTACATGGACTTTCATTGGGGCAGAATTCTGTGAACTTATACCGTTTGTGGCAAATAACATTTTGCATCTTATGACAGTATACCAAATTTGTCTCATGAAAGTTCAGTCTGGGATACTTAAACTCTAGTGTTACCACCATGTGTACCACACCCCTACCCTAAAATTTGAAAGTTTACTTGCATTGAAAAATACTGAGAGAATGCAAATCAGTTTTTATTCCTTCATGTTAGTAGGGTGGGACAAATCAACTGGAATTTTTGGTAACTTTCTGTTTATTAAGATTTGATATTCAGTATGCAAGAAACGTTATGCAATGTCACTGTAGAAATAAATATGTTTGGCTCTAATCGTAAAAACGATCACAGAGGGCATACAAAGTGTAGGTAAACAACACAGCACAGCAGGGTGTCCATCGAGCTCTGCTGTCACATGCTCCAGGTGCATTCTGAGGCAGAAGGCCACAGAAAGTATTGCTTATTTTAAAGTCAAATGCAAGATAATTTGTTTTAATTTCTAATATGCAATAAAAGTATATTTAATGTGCAAATACATCCATCCTGTCGAGACACTCTTAGCAGTGTAAGAGAGGTTTTACTTTGTCCTTTTGGTGCTAAGAACAACTCAGTTTCTCTGTTCACAACAATGAATGTGCACGAAACCACTCAAACTGCTAAGACTGACTCTGAGACACATTCCCACACATACTGTCAGTTCATATGCGCTCTGTGAGATGCCTCTTACTGTATAAAAGTGTCCTCCCATGCAGTTACGGCAAGAGGATCGTAAAGTGAAGCTGACCAATTCTGTTTGCCCAAACTGTATGACAGTGACCCAGTTATAACATAAGTGATATCTCAATGAGTAGATATTAAAGGAGAAGAAGATGTAACCATGTCACTCAGATTCTTAAAGCTCATGAAATTATCTTTTGAATGAGGTATTAGACTTACCTGTAGATGTCAGGAGTCCTGAGATATAAATACAACTTGCCCCTGAGTGACACCACTTTCTGTCTCAAGACTTCATGAAATGGCTGCCTTTACAGTAATTTAAATATTTATATCTGAACACTGCCTGCACCTTCACAATCTGTACTGTATGCCCAGCCTCTGTGGAGACAGGCATCCAAGAGGGATTGATTTTGTCCCACTTGTTGTTTGCCATATACATTTTGCCCCAAGGAGGTGTGATCTGAAGATACAGACTGAGTTTTCACTACTATGCATATGATACTCAGCTGTACCTTTTGTTTGTGCGTGGGGAGGATGACACATTGTCAGTGATGGAGAGATGCATCTCGGAGATCAGAAACTGGATGGCCATCAGCTGACAGAGATCAGAGACAGCTGGCTGAGATCAGAGACTGGATGGCCATTAATTGGCTGAGATCAGAGAGTGGATGGCCTGCAGCAGGCTCAGATCAGAGGCTAGATGATTATCACATAACCAAGAGCAGAGACTGGATGGCCATCAGACAGCTGTGATCAGAGACTGGATGGCCATTAATTGGCTTAGATCAGAGACTAGATAGAGCCCTTACAGACCTACAGCTGTGGGAGCACTTGGGCCTTAAGCACAGGAAACACTAGATCATACCCCCACAATTAGAAGCAGAAAAATGTAAAACCACAAAAAGGAAGCAGTGGATCTTATTTATATCAGTCTTCACCATTCATCACATATGGTTACTCGGCCGGAGGTCAGGACCCCGTGGGAGCTTTGTTTTTTTTTGATAGGTGGAGCTGACGTGCCCACGGCGCTGCCCTAAAGGCCGATGTCCTACATGGCACTCACCGGTTGGCCGTTAGGCACCGTCAACTCCGCCTGCCTGCCAGTTCTTCATCTCCCGCCATCGAGGTCACCTCGTGGGAAACTTTCTCTCAGCTTGAGTTCAGACCTACCTCATAGTTCGTTCTCGTTTTCAGAAATTTTTCAATGACAAGTCCGTCGGTTCCTCCTGCCAGTTCTGCTAGCCACTCAACGTTGCCGGTAAGACCTTTCCATTTACTATTTTCTAGCGATGTTGAGTCTTGTTTGTATTTCTCTCCGAAGGTCATGTCTAGGTCGGAGGGCAAGAAGGCTTCGAAAACAGGTCGGCCCCCCATGCGACGGTGCCCATGCGGCCAAAAATTTTCTGTCGCCGACCAGCACGACCCTTGCCTTTCGTGTCTTGGCCCATTTCACGACATGGATTCATGAGACGCCTGCTTCTCCATGGACCGCCAGGTCATTGAACAGCACACGTGGAAAGTGGGGCAAGTTCCACCGACTTACGGGGGTCGGGTGCGCACTCGTCGGGCCAAGCCACGTTCTCTCAGCCTTTCCTCCGGGTCCCTTCCCGGTTCTATACGGACTGAGGAGGAGGGAGCCTCAGCTTCTAGTAGCCTAGCTGTGGCCGAGGCTCCTCCCGTGGTGCAGGATGCCCAGTCCGTTCCCTTTGGGGGGGCGGGCAGGAGGCACCGTCATGGCAATCACCCCTTTGGGGGCGAAGGCTCCCCCAGTGTCGAACCCGTGCTTCACAAGGCCACGGTCGGCGCCGTCCTTGACGCTGTCGGTCAGTTCTGTTTGTGGTGCCATGGGCCCTGGTGGAGTCGGCACCGGCACTGGTCTGTTGCTCAGTACCGTGACTGCTGTTGGCACCGTTCACGGTGCCAATGCTGCTAGAGGCACTGTGGAAGTCACTACGGTGCAGTCCTTTTCTTCTCCTTGCTTAGGCACCATCCACGGTGCCAAGATAGAGCCAGCGCCATGTCCAGTTCTGGAGCCATTCGTGGCACCGAACAGGGGCACGGCGCCATGGGGGTTTCAGAAGATGCTGTTGAATGTCATTGCGCTGCTTGCCTCGCACCATTCATGTGCCGTGAGCAGGTCGGCGCTTGGGGGTTTCTGGCTTCGCACTGTCCAGAAGGTTTCAACTCTGAGGCTGCTGTTCAGGCTGGAGCCATGTCTTCTTCAGCCACCATTCGCGGTGCTGCGGAGAGCACTGGCACCGACTTGGGTGCCATCTCCATTACTGGCACCCTGTTTGGTAAGGATGATTAAAGGCAGTTTGACACAGGGCCTTGGCCTCCACTTCAGAGGAGGAGTCGGACTCTGAGTCAGATGAGCAGTCTGGCTACTTGGAACTAGCTGCTAGTGTGGGCAGCCTAGTGGTGTCTTCGACAGACCGGAGTTAGCCCCCCTCTGAGGAGCAGCCGGCGACTTTCGAGGCTGGGGTCAGGGGTGCTGACCAGCGGGCAGTGATGCATGCCACCATTGCACTGCGGCCCGGCCTTGGAGGATTCGCTGACCCCTCAGCGGTGGTACCCCCTCATGTGGTGTGCCTGGATCGCCCAACTTTGGGGCTGATTAGATCAGCTACGAGAGGGGAGGATACTGTGCCTTAGATAACTCTTTTGGGTGCTGACCAGGGCTGTCAGTTACCAAGGCAGACCATCTTGAGGAGGAGGGCACTCTCAGATTCTGAGGGATCGAGGGGCATGGGGTCTGCATGGAGGCCTTTTTCAGGGGCCCATCCAGGCTTTGGAAGAAGCTGCAGTGTGGATCTCCGCTCTTCCCCTTCACTTTCTTTGAGAGCGCCCCATTCTTTTGAGGTAGGGGACCGTCCCTCTGGACCTATACAGCCCTGGTCACCTCACAGGGGGAATTCTTCTGGGTGCAGCCAAGGCAGTTCCGAAATGGTTGTTCAGCTGTCGGCTGTAGAGTCTTCCAGAGCACCTTCTTCTTCTGGCACTCCTGGTCCACTTCCTAGCCCAGGCGGAGGTAGGCCGACTTCTCTTCTCTACTCTGTCCCTCTGTGGCACTGTCCTGCACTCCCAGGCATCCTTGGTCCTAGCGGGCCTTTCTCCTAGGAGCAGTTTAGAGACGTGGCTGCTCACTTTCCCGCTTGCGTCAGGGCGATGGACAGACAGGTTTTTCAACCTCCCCCCGAGCAGCCACCCTCTGAACAGCTGAGGTCCTCTAACTCCTTATCCCCCTCTTCTGGGGGAGAGGAGCCTTCTGTCCACATCTCCCCAGCCGCTGATCTCATTGAGTATCAGCGATTCCTTGTGAGGATGTTGGAGGATCTACATCTCTCTCCTGCCACTCAGAGAAATCCAGAGCACTTGGCACATGCCTTTTTGGGCGACCTCAGTGAGGACACTCTTGTGATGGCCCCCTGGCCTGCTCCCTTTAGGGAGGCATCTTTGCATTCCTGGCAGAGACCCTTCTCTGGAATTCCCGCCCCTAGGGATCTCCGCCAGTGGTATTGTGCCCCCCCGGAGTCTCCAGGTTCCATGCCTCATCCTTAGTCAGGATTGATGCAGCTGGACACTCCCGATGGGCTTCACGTCCTTCACCGTGACCGACCTCTAGATCAAGACTCCTTGACCTAGACTTCTAGGGTAGGAGGACTTTCTACTCGGCACAGTTGCTGCTTTCTATTTCTGCACATCAGGCTCACTAGGCAGCCTATGATAGGTTCTTGTGGTCCAGGCTGGGTCAGCTGCTAGCCTCTTTGCCTGACGTGGAGCAAACCAGACAAGCCATTGCTCTCTCTATACGTGGCCTGGGGCTAGCAAGGCACCAAGCAAGGGTGTTGTATGGCGCCAGTGAGGTAGCTACCAGGGTTGTAGGGACAACGATCTGCACTAGGTGGATGGCATGGCTACGTCTTTCCCGGTTGTCACCCTTGGCCCGGCATAGGGTGGTTAACTCCGCACACCAGAGGACCTAGCTGTTTTCCTGTAGGGTGAGGCGGCGTTTGTTGGGGCAGCTTCCTTCCCTCTCCGGGGGTTCCCGTCTCACACTCCCCACTCTCTGGCTTCTCCAGGCCTAGAAGATTCTCCCTCTTAGTGTGTCACCCACTGAGAGCTAAGGGACTTTGTCCTTTAGGGTTTTGAAAGCCCCCTTTGGGTTGGCTCGGCACTCACCCATATGTGATGAATGGTGAAGACTGACACAGATAAGATATGAAAATTACGTACCTACCATAATTATGATCTTTCTGTGTAGCTTCACCATTCATCACAACCCCACCAGCCATCCCCCTGGGGCTCAGTCTCTGGATCCCCCTCCCTGTCTGTGCCTTTCCTTGCCTCCCTCCCCTGTCTTTGTCGGGGGGGTAATCTGGGGCACATGGTGGGATGGTATGTCTGGAGGGAGAGTGGTCAGGATGGGGCGGCACTCCCTCTTCACTGCTCTGGCTCCACTCCTTGGAGTGGGAGATGGCAGTTGCCCTCCATCCTCGCCTCCTTCTTGTCTCTTTTCAAATTTCAGTTTTCTTGTCCTCTGGACATTTCTTAAAGCTAATTTACCCCTACTAAAAATTCTCATTACATGTGGGAGGGTGCAGAACCTATGACCCTGTCCTCTAAGAATATTCATTTTTCTGCCATGAAGGAGTTTCTTTGCCAGTGATTCTGTGCCTTGAATTCTGGTAATTAAGCCTCTTGGCTACTCCTTGTAGTTCCTATACAATCTAGACAGGACAGAATCCAGCATGTTTTGGCATTCTGTTCCCCCTCTCATGTCAAACATTTATATCTCAAAAATTCCCTACCCTTCCCTAACTCCCACCCTTTTCTGTTTTCCAGAGATTGGGGCCCCCTTCCCAATCTCCCTAGCTTTTCGTTTCTCTCTTGCTCTGTCCTCTCAGTTGTTTATTTCTCCTTTTGATTTTTATATCTTTTCCTTTTTCTGTCCCTTGGACTCTCTTGTCCTACCCTCCCAGCCCTCTTTTTTTCCTCAGCTCTCCGGCGACTCAGAACTGGCAGGCAGGTGGAGTTGATGGCACCTAATGGCCAACCTGCGAGCGCCACGTAGAACATCGGCCTCGAGGGCGGCGCTGAGGGTGCGTCGGCTTCATCTACCGTACCATATGTGATGAATGGTGAAGATGCACAGAAAGATCGTAATTACGGTAGATATGTAATTTTCATTTCTCTGTCAGGGTAACAAAAATCTGGAATGAGCTTCCACTGAGGTAGTTGCTAGTGGTACTATGATCAGCTTTAAGACACAGTTAGATGCACACCTTATTGCTAATAACATTATAGGATACCATTGACTTTAGCGAGCTACAATGGACTTCGGTCTTAATAGAGCTCTGCAAAACCTATGAAACCTATGGATGGCCGTCAGCTGGCTGTGATCAGAGACTGGACAGCCATTAATTGGCTGAGATCACAGACTGGATGACCATTACGAACGTACGAACTTGCCAGCAGAAAAAGGCCCACAGGTCTATCAAGCCTGCCAGATTGTGCAGCTCTTAGTTTCATATTACTACAGCTGCCCCAACACCACCCAAACCCCTCACTTACTCCCCTTTCCTAGTCTTCCCCCTTTGTGTTCTTGTCTGTACTAATCCTGCCCTTGACTCGGTCCCAACCCCACTTAATGCTATCCACTGTCTTTAGTTCGATTAACTCCTCCGGCAGTGTGTTCCATCTCGCCACCACTTTCTCTGTAAAGTAGTGTCTCCTCATCTCCCTCCTAAACCGTCCCTCTTCCAACTTCAGACTGTGCCCCTAGTGACCCTCCCCCCTTAAGCAGAACAATCCTCCCTCTCTGACTTTATTTATGCCTTTCAAGTATTTAAAGGTCTCTATCATGTCCCCTCTTTCTCTTCTCTCTTCCAATGATACATGTTGAGCTCCCTCAATCTTTCTTCATATGGCAACTCCCCCGTCCCATGATCATTTCCATAGCCCTGCGCTGCACCCCTCCAGTAATCTCACATCCTTTTTGAGGTATGGGCACCAGTACTGCACACAGTACTCCAAGTGTGGCCTCACCAGTGATCTATACAAGGGCAGGATGACCTCCTCCTTTCTAGAGGTGATCCCTCTGGCAATGCAACCCAGCATCCTATTTGCCCTTGCTGCCACCCTCCTACACTGTGCTGATACCTTCATGTCCCTGTGACTATTACCCGAGGTCCCGTTCCTCCTCTGTAGCTGTTGCCTGCACTCCCCTCAGCCAGTAGCTGGTCCTGGGATTTCTTGCTCCGAGGTGCATGACCTTGCACTTTTTAGTGTTAAACCCCAACTGCCACTCCCCAGACCAGTGTTTGAGTTTAGCTAGATCCTCCCTGAATGCCTGCCTCCCTTTTTTATTGTCCACTTTTGCACAAATCTTAGTGTCATCTGTGAACAGGCTGATCTTATTCTTGATTCCCTCTGCAATGTCTCCAGTGAAGACATTGAACAAAACAGGGCCCAGCACTGAACCCTACAGTACCCCACTTGTTACTGGCCTTGGCTTGGATGTCTCCTCCCTTTCAACTACCCTCTGTTGTCTGCCCTGCAGCCAGCTCTCAATCACCCCACCAGTTTCTCCCCCACCCCATGTCCCTCAGCTTGCTCATTAATCTCCCATGGGGCATCGAGTCGAAAGCCTTGTGAAGTCCAGGTACAGGACATCCACAGTGTGGCCTTCGTCAACTGCCCTAGTGACCCAGTCGAAGAAGTCGATCAGGTTAGTTTGGCACGATCTTCCCGAGACAAACCCATTCTGTCTCTCATCCTGTAGACCACTACTATCGAGAAAGGTTATCAACCTCTCTTTTAGAATGGTCTCCATCAACTTCCCCACTATGGAAGTTAAGCTTACCAGTCTGTAGTTGCCCAGTTGGTCCTTGGCTCCACTGTTGTGAAGGGGCACCACGTGAGTCATCCTCCAGTCCATGGGTACCTTCCCTGTCTCCAAGGAGGTGTTGAAGAGGTCCATCCGAGGGCCTGCCAACACCTCTGCCAGTTCCTTCAGGACCCTTGGGTGTACACCGTCTGGTCCTGGTGCCATGTCCACCTGTAAGGCTTTAAGGCCCTTCAGAACTCTATCTTCTTGGATGACCCCATGTGTTATCTCTGGCCCCCTTCACCCTTGCCCATTTCCCCTGTGGTATTGGACCATCCCTTTCTTTTATGAACACTGAGCAGAAGTACTCGTTGAGTACCTCTGCATGTTCTTCCCCTTGTTCCGCCCATCCCCCATCCCTCTTGATTCTAATAATGTCATCTCTACAACTCCTCTTCTCCCTTATGTATTTAAAGAACCTCTTTTCCCCCTCTCTGATCCACTGAGCCAACTTCAGCTCTTTTGCTACCTTGGCTATCCTGACTGACCTGGTCAGCTCCCTAGATGCCTTTGTGAACTCCTCTCTATCCTCCTCATGCCCCGATTTTTTGAACTTAAAGAAGGCCAATCTTTTTTCCCCATCACCTTCTACTCCACTGCCTTGCTGAGCCAGCTAGGTTTTTTGAACCTGGACTGCTTACTCTGAGATTTGGCACACGTGTTTCTAATGATTGCCCACTTCTGTTCAGCATCCATCACTGGGTTAATTTTAGCTAAATTAATTGGCTTAGATCAGAGACTGGATGGCCATCAGCTGGCTGTGATCAGAGACTGGATGGCCATTAACTGGCTGAGATCAGAGAATGGATGCTCATTAATTGGCTTAGATTAGACGCTGGATGGCCATTAGCTGGCTTAGCTCAGAGACTGGATGGCTATCAGCTGAGATTGCAGACTGGATGGCCATCAGTTGGCCAAGATGAGAGACAGGATGGTCATTAATTGGCCAAGATCAGCGCCTGAATGGCCAGCAGTTGGCTCAGATCAGCTACTGGATGACCAGCA
The DNA here is from genome assembly GCA_016271365.2 of Neoceratodus forsteri. Classification (NCBI taxonomy): domain Eukaryota; kingdom Metazoa; phylum Chordata; order Ceratodontiformes; family Ceratodontidae; genus Neoceratodus; species Neoceratodus forsteri. Next base: position 76,129,441 of record JADMNL010000027.1, on the reverse strand, counting down.
GATGACTGAGATCAGAGACTGGATGGCAATCATCTGGCTTAGCTCAAAGATTGGATTGCCATTAATTGGTTGAGATCAGATACTGGATGGCCATCCAGGCTCTGATCTAAGCCAGTTAATAGCGATCCAGACACTGGATGGCTGAGATCAGAAATTTAATGGCCATTAATTAGCTGAGACCAGAGAATGGAGGGCCAGCAGCTAGCTCAGATCAGAGACTAGATGGCTATCAGCTGGTCGAGATCAGAGACTGGATGACCATCAGCTGGCTTGATCAGAGTGGATTGCCAGCATCTGGCTTAGATCAGAGAGTGGATGGCCAGCAGCTGGCTCAGATCAGAGACTTGATGGCTATCAGATGACCTAGATCAGAAACTGGATGTCTATCAGCAAACTGTGATCAGCGACAGGATGGGCATTAAGTGGCTGAGATCAGAGACTGGATGGCTATCAGCTAGCTGAGATCAGAGACTGATGGCCAGTAGCTGATTCAGAGCAGAGACTGGATGGCCATTAATTGGCTTAGATTAGTGACTGGATGGCCGGCAGCTGCCTCGGATCAGAGACTAGATGATCAAAGATTGAATGACCATCAGTTGGCCGAGATCAGAGACTGGATGGCCATTAACTGGCTGAGATCAGAGACTGGATGGCCAGTTGCTGGTTCAGATCAGAGACTGGCTGCCCATTAATTGGCTTAGATCAGTGACTGGATGGCCAGCAGCTGCCTCAGATCAGAGACTAGATGACCATCAGATAACTAAGATCAAAGATTGAATGACCATCAGCTGGCCGAGATCAGAGACTGGATGGCCATTAACTGGCTGAGATCAGAGACTGGATGGCCAGTAGCTGGTTCAGATCAGAGACTGGCTGAACATTAATTGGCTGAGATCACTGACTAGATGGCCGGCAGCTGTCTCAGATTAGAGACTAGATGACCAAGATAGAGACAGGACGGCAGTCATCTGGATTAGCTCAGGGACTGGACTGCCATTAATGGGATGAGATCAGAGACTGGATGGCCATTAATTGGATGAGATCAGAGAGTGAAGGACCAGCAGCTAACTCAGATCAGAGACTAGAGACCATCAAGTAACCAAGATATATGAACATACGAACATACAACAGTGCCAGCAGAATTAGACCTCAAGGTCTATCTCATCTGCTCAAAATTGCATCTCACAGTTCAGACAGCTGCTGCTGCCCCACTCCCCTTCCAAGCCCCCCTGCTAAATTTCCCTCCCTGAGTTCACCACCCTGGTCAATTCTTTCCCTACTTGTACCTTACCCATGAAGCTAACCCATCTCTTATTAAAACTCCCCACTGTATCCAGCGAGATCACCTCCTCAGGCAGTGAATTCCAAGCTGCCACTACCCTTTCCATAAAGTAATGCTTCCTCAGCTCCCTCCTGAACCTTCCCCAACCACCATAAATTCATAAGTTGTGACAAAGCTAGAAGGCCTATTTGGTCCATACTGCTTGCCATAATTTTTTTTAATTTTACTGGTACCCCAAGATACCTTTACCTAAAAGAAATGTATCTAGGTTCTTTTTAAAGACCTGCAATGAGGGACTGGAGACCACCTCCATGGGCAGTTTGTTCCAGATTAGCACGACCCTAATGTTAAACCAATGTTTTCTTTTAGTGGTTTTATACTTATCCATCTGCAACTGGAAGGGATGTGCTCTTGTTTGGTACAGCTGATTTTTTTAATTTTAGCCCTGTTAATTCCCTCAACTTAGTGTCTGTGAGAGTTTTGTAAACCAAACTCATCTCCATGCATTCCCCTATATTCCAAGGTATATAATCCATATTTGTTTAAACGAGTTTGGTAATCGCACCCTTTTGTTCCCTTGATCATACGTGTAGCTCTTTTCTGGACCCTCTCCAATGCTGCAATCTGGTTTTCATAGCCTGGTGACCAAAACTGGGCACAGTACTCCAGGTGAGGCCGCACCAGTGAGCCATAAAGTGGTAAAATAACCTCACTCCTCCTGCATCCAATATGTCTGCTTCTGCAGCTCAGGATATTCCCTGCCTTTTTCACAATTAGACTACAATGTTTGTTAAATTTCAGATAATTTTGGATCCTTACTCCCAAGTCTCTTTCATATGTGACTTCTCTTAGGGTTTGCTTATTTAACCTATATGTGGCCCTTAGATTGTTCCTACCAAAGCGCATTACTGTGCATTTATCTGTATTAAATGCTAGTCTTGAAGTGTGTGCCCAATTTTGTAGTTTTTTTTAATGAATCCTGAATTTTATCAATGTCCAGGCTATTTTTAACAATAGATCCTAGTATCATCAGCGAACTTTGCTTCCCAGGTAGCCTCTCCGGTTGTCATTGAATATGTGTGTATATATATATATACATAGACCCCTGCGGAACACCATTCGTCACATCCACCCACCCTGAATTACTTCCTCTTATTGTTACTCTTTGTCTTCTGTTTGAAAGCCAAGAGCTGATTCATGTAGTAATTTTACCTTAGATGCCATGCTCAATTAAAGAGTCCACCAGTTCTCCATGGGGCACTTTATCAAATGCTTTCAAGAAATCCAGGAATATGACATCCACTGGGTAGCCCTCATCCAGTGCTCTGCTGACATTTTTGTAGAATCCCAAAAGATTTGTCTGGCAAGATCTTCCCTGACTGAAACCATGCTGTGATGTATCTATATCTCCCCTAGTTTGCATATCCTCCACTATACATTCTTTTATAATCTCTTCCAGCACCTTACCTAATATTGAGGTGAGGCTTATTGGACGATAGTTACCCACCTCAGATCTAGAACCTTTTTTAAAAATAGGGGTGACATTTGCCTTCCTCCATGCATCAACCACTTCTCCCTGATCTAATGAGGCCTGCAATACACTGATTAATGGTTCAGCCAGTAGATCAGCCAGCTCTTTGATCAGTCTAGGATGCATCTCGTCTGGGCCCATGGATTTATTTGGGTTTAAACTAAGTAGTCTGTGTTCAGCATTTTTCTAGTCCAGTATGAGCTGACCTTCAGATTTTAGATGTTGCTTGGTATTCCTGGTACTAGGATTATATACTGAGGAGAAATACCCGTTGAACTCAGTTTCCGTCTATGCCCCCTCATAGTTCCTTCCCCTTTCAGTCTAAACATGCCCTCAGTACTAACTTTGTTTATGCCCTTCATGTACTTAAAGGTCTTGATCATATCTCCTATGTCCCTTCTATCCTCCAGGGAGTACATGTTGTGCTCTCTTAGTCTCTCCCCATAGGATTTCTCCCACATTCCCTGGATCATCTTGGACGCCCTCCTCCAGACTCCCTCCAGGAGCCTGACTTCTTTAAGTATGGGTGCCAGAACTGCACACAGTACTCCAAGTGCAGCCTAACCAATGATCTGTACAGTGGCAGAATCATCTCCTCCCTCCTTGAAGCGATCCCCTAGCAATGCACCCCAGCACTCTGTTTATCTTTGCAGCTGCTTTTCTGCACTGTACTGAGTGATTCATATTCCCTGTGATCACCACATCCAGATCCTTTTCCTCATCAGATACGGATATCTATCCCCCCCCCAACCCCAAAAAAAAGGTAACTGTATCCTGGGTTCCTGGCCCCAAAATGCAGTCCACTGCACTTAGCATTGAACCCCAGCTGCCACATGTTTGACCACTGTCCATGTCTTTCCTGATCTTCCATGAGTACCCTCCTTCCTTTCCTCACTGTCCACCACCGCACCTAATTTGGAGTCATCAGTGAATGGACTCATCTTGCTCTTAAGTCCCTCCGCTATGTCCTCTATGAAAGCATTAAATAGCATTGGACCCAAAACTGATTGTCACAGGTACATGGGTTGCAGAGATAACACTGGACAGTTATTGGATACAACACACCTGCAGAGTGTTTTATTTTATACAAAAGTATCAAAATACAGAAATAATAAATAAATAGAAATAAACTGTTCAAACTGAGCTAGAAAATAAACAGTAGCTAAATGCTATTCCACCTTACTTCAGGTATCTCTATAAAACAATACTCAGCTTTTTTTTCTGCTTGCTCGAGGTAAACTCCTATTTCAGGCACATGTCCTTCTCTTACCTTGTTCTCAGGTAAGTGAGACTAGCTAGATAACTAATCTGAATCTTGGTGTTTGAGGAGGGATTATATAGCCCTCCCACTTATGGGAAAGTCCCTCCTATAACATCCAATTAGTTCTAGAATGGTCACTAAATAGGGAAACTCCTCCTCTATTCTATAATGAAGTTTTAGCTCACAGAGTATAAATACAGCCCTCTAGGGGTCGCTGTCGCCCTACAGGAAATCCTATTCCTGAGATCTTATGGGAAGTCCCTTATTTTCTAAGTGTGCAAACATTCATTGTATTTATCCATGTGCTGTATTATTATAGCATGCACACTAGCCCTTTAATTTACATTTCGTTTTCATATTTATTTGTTAACCGGGTTAGGACTCTGGGCCGAAGCCCTTTTTCAGGACCGACCTGGACATAAAACATAACAAACAATATCTTGGGGCTCTATTCAAAACAAGGCTCCTTTAGAGACCTGCGGGGTCTCTTTATTCTTTAATTTGTATAATTTCTTTATTGTTTTTAGCTTCTCTTGCAGCCCTCTCCTTATTCTGAGGGCTACTGTCTCTGTATAGCATTTCCATACAGAGGGACATTCCTGTCCCTTGAAATCATTTGTTTTCTATGTTGTAGCAGAGCGGCAGACTGCTAGACAATCATTGTCTATCTGCTCTGCTTTGGGGCTCTGTATGGATTTGGTAAGCCTGCCTCTTAAGCAGCGTAGACTGGTTGTACACATGCTATGGACTCCTCCACGGCTAGCCGGCATATTGTTATACAAAGCCAGCAGCTGGGAGTCCTAATAATACAGGGGCATCAGTAATTATTTACGAAATACCAAGCGGCAGCAAAAGTAAAAGAAAAGTTTGCTGCTAGGTTCAAACAGTTCTTGTTTCGATGCACGATTCCTTTGGCATAACATTCTACATAACAACAGAGCAGCAGCAAAATAATTCAAACAACATAAGCATAATGCTGCTTCATTTATATCCATAATCCACCTATCAGAGTGGACGTTATTTTGTATTTAACTGTCATTTTAAACATTTCCAAACATACCTGCACCCTATACATAAAAATGGCATAAGCATTAACTTTATGAAGCACTTTATTTCAAAAAATGCACTTTATTCAACCAGCACCTAATATCTCTTTAAAGGCACTTTATATCTTTTTAAACGCAGTTTCATGAACAAATCGGTGGGATGTATGGTACCAATGTATAGGTCTTATGTTAGGCCGTATTTAGACTTTGGGTCCCAGTTATGGAGTCCATACACAAAGAAGGAGATAAAGAGAGTTGAAGGAGTGCAGAGGAGCTATATTAGGATGTTTGGAACTTTAAATAGGTATGAATGTAGTGAAAGATTAAAAAGGACAGGATTATTTACTTTAGAACAAAGAAGGGAAAGAGGAGATCTAATGATGTTATTTAGAATAATAAATGACAAAGAACTGATAAATGAAATGAGGTTGGAGATGCAGGAGAAGCCAAAGAGTTGAGGACATGAAAATCAGATTAAATTGAAAACTGTAACAAAGAATGGTGTATACTATTCATTTATAAATGGAGCAGGGAGAGTATGGAATACTTTACCTGTAGAAGTGGTGAATAGTAAAACACTAAAGGAATTTAAAGGAAAGATTGATAAATATCTCTTGGGGAACAGGTCGATGTGTACCCACTAAGGTGGGGAACAGTTTATATGGACGATGGTCTTCTACTGTTCTAAACCAAGTATAAATACCAAGTATAAATTAAATGCCATAAGTGCACCTTATTTCATTTCTGCCAGCTAGCTTTAGCATGGTGCATGATTTGGGGGAGTTCTTGGTGAGGGATGGAAATATGGAAATTAGGACTAAAGGCAGTAGGAAAAAGATTTAGTAAGAAATAGAAAAGACTGACATAGGTGACCAACCTATGCTAGGGGCCGAGAAAGGTAAAGTATAGTATAGGAAGATACTGTTGAGCAACAGATTTCAGTAGGGAAAAGAATAAGATAGGAAAGGCATCCCTCCACCAGGGTTATTGGGCTGGCAGGACACAGTTCTGCCACTCTCCTCCCTCTTTAAGAAAAAAAACAGTAACTCTTACAACACTGGTTTTAGCAGCAAACCCCCCAGCATGTATGTACATTCCGTACTGATGGGGGTTTGGGTTGGAGCTTCCACCCACCTACCCACACTTTAGAAGTTCCACCCCAGGTCCCTTTAAATAATAAACATTACAGTACAGTCTTTACTGTACGCACTGTAATTACTTCATTACCCTGGGGTTGAAAAATTTGTACTATTAACCAGCATAGTAGTCTCATAATATTTCATCAACACATTGTACATAATTACATTTCAAGTTTCATTTGTCTAGACTAAGTCTGCACCATGCCGCGATAAAAAAAATCAGCATTCTTATGATGGCTTCCTGATCTATGCTTCACTGTAAATTTAAAAGACTGTAAAGTCAGGTACCGCCGGATAATGCAGGCATTCTGGTCCTTCATATGATTTATCCAGCACAAGGGGTTGTGATCAGTGAGAAGGGTAAACTCAGTGCCCGATAAATAAAAGCATAAAGCTTCTATTGCCCACTTAATGGCCAGGCACTAAGGCAGGGTGCACTAATGTCTGTCGACTACCTGTGTCGACTAACCCCATCATGTTCTTTTCCCTGATGGTGACAGTGGTGGCAAAGTTACCCCAGTTAAATATAGCAAGATGGTTTGCTTAATTCTTCTTCTTATAGCAGAAGCATTCAGTATGCCCTTTACAATTACAATACTAGCAGATAATGTTTGGGTTATAGGGCCTTCTTTCTCGGTTATCCTGTCTACCTGTATTTGTCCCAGGGGGATGAGGTGGGATAATATTAGAAGGTCTTACCAGTTGCTGGGTGGGAGTGATGGTCGAGTCTCTGGTCCAATATCCTCTCCTTGTTGGTTGCCTGGCAACCAGGTAATCCTTCCCTCCATGGTGATTGCAACCTCCGCCGATTCGTGATGATGTTCCCTTACCCAGATCTGGACCGCGGCAGGCAATATCTGCAAAAACTGTTTCATCACAATTGACTCAGTTATGTCCAGTATTGTCTTCTCCTCTGCTTGCAGCCATTTGTTGCAAAGTTCATTGAGACGGGTGAATGTCTGTCAGAGGGTATCATTCCCTTGATGCTTCAAGGAGTGGAAACACTGCCTGTAAGTCTCAGTATTAATGTCGAAATACTTTAAGATTTCCTTCTTGACAAGGTAATTTTTTTCAGCGCTTCATTGGTCCATGTGACTGTAGGCCAGTTGTGCTCGACTTATCAAACAGGGAGCCAACCTGACCACACACTGATCTGGAGGCCACCCACAGACCTTCACTACTCTCTCAATGTCATCAGTAACTGACATTTTTGTTAGTTTTATGTCTTTGGGCTAGCACGCATACCTTCAGCAGATTTATTGGTCCCAATGATCTGCAGGGCTCTCAGTGTAGCTGCCCAACACTTGTCCTGCCATCATCTTTCCCGCTTTTGTTCCTGCCCCATTTTAGTTTGCTTTCTGGCAAACCATCTCAACAGCTGGCCCATTTCATCCGGGGGTTCCTCAACCCGGACCTCTTCTAATTCTTCCTCTCCGTCATCCTCATCGCTGTTTTCTCTAAAGGATGTAATCGATCTCCTCTCCAGCTTGGCCCTCGGTGTCTTTCCAAACTCCAGGCCAGGAAGCAACTGCTCACCTGTCAGCTCAGCCTATGCTCCAGTCAGAGCAGGTCATGCTGGTATCGTCATCTCTGAAACATACCACCGTACCACCGGTTATCTTAGTGTCAGGTCTGACACCTACTGAAATCCACCCTGCGACTTAGGACTTTTAGTATCCCACTTTTAAAACCACATGTCGCAGGTACATGAGTTGCAAAGATAACACAGGACACAGTTATTGGGTACAACACACCTGCAGAATGTTTTATTTTATATAAACATATCAACATACAGAAATAATAAATAAATAGAAGTAAACCGTTCAAACTGACCTAGAAAATAAACAATGGTTCAGTGCTATTCCACCTTACTTCGGGTATATCTATAAAACAATACTCAGCTTTTTTTTTCTGCTTGCTCAAGATAAACTCCTGTTTCAGGCACAGGCCCTTCTCTTAGCTTGTCCTCAGGTAAATGAGACTGGCTGGATAGCTAATCTGACTCTTGGTGTTTGAGGAGGGCTTATATAGCCCTCCCACTTATGGAAAGGCCCTCCCATAACATCTAGTTCACTAAATAGGGAAACTCCTCCTCTACTACATAATGAGGTTTTAGTTCACAGAGTATAAATACAGCCCTCTAGGGGCCGCTGTCCCCCATAGGAAATCCCCTTCCTGAGGTCTTACTTATGGGAAGTCCCTTATTTTCTATATAAGCAAACACTGCAAACATTTATTGTATTTATACAAATGCTGTATTATTATAGCATGCACACTTGCTCTTTAAATTTATACCTTAGGGCTCTGTACAAAACGGGTCTCCTTTAGAGACCTGCATGCACACTAACCCTTTCATTTACATTTCATTTTCATTTTTATTTGTTAACCGGGTTAGGACTCTGGGCCGAAATCCCTTTTTCAGGACTGACCCGGACATAAAACATAAGACAGGGAACTAGCGGGACAGATCAGGAGGACCTGCGAAAAGGGTAGTGTGGTGATTGTGGGGGACTTCAACATGCCAGGAGTGGACTGGAGCACCCCAACAACCAGGAACAGAAGGGAGCAGGTACTGCTGGATGCCTTCCAGGACAGCTTCCTGCTGCAAATGGTCAGTGAACCAACCAGGTTAGGGAATACCCTTGACCTTGTGCTGGCAAATGGGGACTTTGTGAGAGAACTTAAGTGGAGGAACCTGTCAGGGAGTGACTACCACTCAGTATGGCTCACATTGGATATGGGCAAGGAAGGAGTGGAATCTGGCACAATGGTGCTGGACTTCAGGAGGGCCGACTTTGGGAGGATGGGGAAGTGGTAAAGGGTACCTGGCCAGAATTCAATCTAGTATGGACACTAACCAGAGGTGGGAGCTCATAAAGCTGGGGATAGTGGAGGCAACCAAAACCTGCTGCAAAGCCCAGAGCAAGAAGGCTAGGGCTAAGAAACCGAGCTGGTTGAGCAAGGAGGTCATGGAAAAGGTAAGGAGGAAAAGGCTGCCTTTAGGAAGTACAAGAAAACAGGGAGGGGGGAGGACAGGGAGGAGTACTTGACAGAATCGAAGGAGGTGACAAGGGCAGTAAGGGGAGCCAAAGCATCTACGGAACTCAGGCTGGCACAAGGCATTAAGAAGGGGGAGAAGGACTTCTTTAAGTACATCAGGGAGAAAAGGAGCTGTAAGGACCACATAGTAAGGATTAGGAAGGAGGGGGGTTGGGTGGAAGCAAGGTGCGATAAGGCGGAAGCACTAAATGAGTACTTCTGCTCAGTATTTACTAAAGAGAAGGGGGTGACACCCAAGGTGGGAGAAATGGCAGAAGAAGGTGGGAAGTGGTGACAGATGGGGAAATCATGGAGAGCAGAGTTCGAGAGGGTTTGAAGGCACTGAGGGTGGACAAGGTGCCAGGCCCAGATGGCATCCACCCCAGGGTACTGAAGGAGCTGGCAGAGGTCCTTGCAGGACCTTTGGCAGACCTATTTAATGCCTCACTACATTCGGGGTGTGTACCTCAGGACTGGAGGATGGCTCATGTGGTGCTCCCCCACAAGAGTGGCCCCAAGGATGAACCGGGAAACTACAGACCAGTGAGCCTCACATCCATCGTGGGTAAGCTAATGGAGACCATCCTGAAGGAGAGGCTGGTGGCCCTCCTAGAGGCCAAAGGACTACAGGACAGCAGACAGCATGGCTTCATACTTGGCAGATCCTGCCAAACCAACCTGGTCGAGTTCTATGACTGGGTAACTAGGCAACTGGACAGGGGCCATGCAGTGGATGTCCTGTATCTGGACTTCAGTAAGGCATTTGACTCAGTGCCACATGGAAGGCTGGGAAGGACGTTAGTAGGCACAGGGGCGGGTGCAAAGCTGGTGAGATGGGTAGGAAACTGGCTGCAGGGAAGGCAACAGGGTGGTGGTGGTGGGGGCTCTCACACCCAAGGGCAGTGACAGTGGTGTTCCACAGGGCTCAGTGTTGGGACCAGTGTTGTTTGGGATATTCATTGCAGACATATCATGGGACATCAAGAGCAAGATCAGTCTGTTTGCTGATGATACCAAGGTAGGAGCGGTGGTGGATGACCTAGGGGATGGCAGGGTTGCAGGATGATCTGGCAAGCTTGAAACCTGGTGACACCTGGCAACTGGCTTTAATGCCAAAAAGTGCAAGGTGCTGCATTTTGGGATGAAGAACCCAAGGAGGAGTTACCAGCTAGGGGGAGTGCAGCTAGCCCAGACAGAGGAGGAGAAGGATCTGGGTGTGCTCATTACAGGGTCAATGAACAACTCGGCACAATGTAGGAAGGCAGCTGCAAAGGCCAACAAAATGCTGGGTTGTATTGCAAGGGGTATATCCTCGAGGAGGGAGGAGGTGATTCTGCCACTGTATAGGTCATTATTTAGACCACACCTGGAGTACTGCATGCAGTACTAGTGTCCTGATCTGAAGAGGGACATTGGTTACTGGAGGGATGCAGCAGAGTGACAAAGATGATCAAGGGGCTGGGGACTTATCATACGAGAGGAGGTTGAAGGAGTTGAACATGTACTCACTGGAGGAGAGGAGAGACAGGGGTGACATGATTGAAACCTTTAAATACATGAAAGGAATAAACAAGACAAGTACAGAGGGGCTGTTCAAAGTAAGGGAGGGGAGGGACACCAGGGGCCATGATATGAGACTGGAGCGAGGAAGGTTCAGAAGGGAGATGAGGAGACACTTTTTTACAGAGAGGGTGGTGGCTGGGTGGAATGCGTTACCTCCTGAAGTGGTATGCAGTAGAACAGTGGACTGCTTCAAATGAGGATGGGACAGGACAAGGGGGAGGGTTAATGAAGGGGAAGGGTGGAAGGGAGGGGCAGCTGCAGAATAAGGGGTGCTAGCTGCACATTCAAGCAGACTTGATAGACCTCTAGGCCTTTATCTGCTGGCAAATTTCATATGTTCGTATGTTCGTATAAAACATAACAAACAATATCTTGGGGATCTATACAAAACAGGGCTTCTTTAGAGACCTGCAGGGTCTCTTTATTCTTTAATTTGTTTAATTTCTTTATTGTTGTTAGTTTCTTTTGCAGCCCTCTCCTTATTCTGAGGGCTACTGTCTCTGTCTCTGTATAGCATTTCCATACATAGGGACGTTCCTGTCTCTTTAAATCATTTGTTTTCTATGTGGTAGCAGAGCGACAGACCACTAGACAGTCATTGTCTAGGTGCTCTACTTTGGGGATCTGTATGGATTTGGTAAGCCTGCCTCTCTATTTTTTTTAATTTATTGAATTGTTTCACCAGGAAAGATACACTGAGCAAGTCAGTGCTCGTCTCATGGTACGTTCTGGGGGAAATGGGGAGTGGGATGTACAGAGTAAAAATTCATAGCTACATATTTTACTGAGGGTGAATACATACATGCAATTTCAAAACAGGTTCAAGGCATTGGATACATAGTGGGCAATTTCAACAGTTACATTACATTACTGACAGTTGATAGGAGATGCATACATACATACATGCAGAAGCAGTACAGGGTCAAAAGCATAGGATTCAAGGTAGACAAAAGCATACAGTTACATTGCAGGCAGTACACAGGTGATGCAGAAGCTGCAAGGGTGCAAACATAAGAACAAAGACACCTTTTAAGAGCTAGGCTATACAGGGCAGTATAAGTGCAGGTGGGGTAGGGGGATAGAGAAGAAGAGAGTGAAGGAGAGAGAAAGAGAGAGAGACAGAGAGAGAGACAGAGAGGGAGGCAGGTGAGTAAGGAGGGGGTCAGGAGCAGCTGCAGCTGGGTGTAAGGTAATTGTGTAGTGCAGAAGTGAGAGAATATACGGAGGAGGAGGGGTGGCGGATTTGTTGGGGGAGTGCATTCCACAATTTAGGCAGGTGATAAGAGAAGGCTTTTTGGACAGAGGATGTAGCTCTGCTGGGGACTGAGAGGGTACTTGAGTCAGCCTGGGATCTCAGAGAATAAGTGGAGTGAGTAGGGGTGCCAAGAGAGGAGAAGATATATGAGGGGAGAGATCCAAGCCAGAATTTAGAGATAATCTTAGCACCATGTAGTGCACGCCAGGAGTGGAGGGGAAGGAAGTTGAGGGAGCAGTAGAGATCACAATGATGGGTGCGAGGAGGGGCATCAAGAGCGAAACAACAGAAGGAATTGAAGAGAGAGTCCAGTCTGGATAGGTAGAACTGTGGGGTAGCACCGTAGACTATGTCACAGTAGTCAAAAATGGGCATGATCATCTTCTGTACCAGCTCACGCCTGGGGGCGAGCGGGATGCAGCTACGGTTTCTGTCAAGGGCCCCAAGCTTGGGCCTTAGTTTTTTCAGAACAGCATCGATATGTACAGAGAAGTCAAGGTATCTGTCCAGCCAGATGCAGAGATACCTGAATGAGGGGGAGTCCTCAAGAATAGTCCCATCATGGGTGTGAAAGGTGGGGAGGTGACTTAGCCTAGCGAGTCTCTGTCTTGTGCCAAAGGATATGGAGACTGTCTTCTTGGCATTGAGGAAAAGTTGATGAGAACTAAACCAGAGTTGAACTTTAGTGAAGTCTGACTGAAGCCTGGCAGTGACATCAGAGACAGAATTGCCAGAGGTAAACAACACTGTATCATCCACATACATGTGGATGCTGGATGCAGAGCAAACCAGGGGGAGGTCATTTAAAAAGATAGAGAACAGAATGGGGCCTAGCACTGAGCCCTGGGGGACTCCAGTGGTTATAGGAAAGAGGGGAGAGGTAGCATCAGCTATTCTCACTGATTGCAACTTGCTGGACAGCTAGGCACTGAACCAGCCTGTGGCAGAAGGGGGTAGTCCAGTGGCTGAAAGGCTGTGCAGGAGGAGGGGGTGTGAGACAGTGTCAAAGGCTTTGGCCAGGTCTACAAAGATAGCCAAGGTTATGTGCCCTTTGTCAAAGCCAGAGGATATGGTCTCAGTTAACCTCAGCAGAGAGGTGGTGGTGGTAGTGTGGGATTTCCTGAAGCCAGACTGGAAGGGAGTGAAGAAATCGGAGTCAGAGAGGAATGAGGACAGTTGGTTAAGGGCTATGTGTTCTTGTAGTTTTGCTATGGTTGGCAGGAGAGACATAGGTCAATAGTTCCCTGGTGAGTAGGAGTCGCTCTACTGCATGTTTCCAAACCGAGGGAACAGTGGCAGTCTCAAAACATAGGTTTAGTATGAGAGAGAGAGAGAGAGCAGGTAGGTAGTGGCAGGAGCAGAGAGAGAGAGAGAGAGAGAGAGGAGCCGAGGGTCAAGGCCATCAGGTGAGGAGCCTTTGGTAGGGTTTAGTGCCAGGACAGCTAGGAGGGTAGTATCAGGAGAGACAGGAGAGAAGGAGAACTGGGGGGGGGTGAGAGGTTCGGAGGAGGAGAAAGGGGGTTGGGGACAGATTGTGGAGGAGTAGTGGAGGGTTAGTCATTGTGTGAGGTGTAAGGAGGGGCCACCGGAGCAAGGGAGGGACCTGGGAGGGTGCTTAGCAGAGAAGGGGCACAAGTGGCGAAGTGGGAGTTGAAGCATTCTGCAGTGGCTATAGTTCAGAAAGAACAGCATGATTTAGCCTGAGGATAGGTGGCAGAGGGTTTGAGGATAGCAAGAAGAGGGAGAGGGAGTGGACGAACTTCCAGAATTTAGATGGGTTGTTTATATTGGTCTGGAAGTTGGACTTGAAGTGCTTGGCTTTGGCAAGGCAGAATGCTTTAGTGCAGCCATTCCGAAGTTCACGGTATCGTTGATGGTCACTAAGGCAGTTAGAGACTTTGGCCTTACGCCATGCAAGGTCACGAGCTCGTTGACAGGCCAGAAGCTCAGAAGTGACCCAGGGAAGGTGCCCACCACACACCCTGGTTTTACGGAGCGGGACTCAGGAATTCCAAATCTAAAGAAACTTAGAGGTAAGGTAGGCAAGGGCTTTGTCAGCTGAGGTTGCTGTGGAAAGGGAGAACCAGTCAGCTTGTGAGAGGTCGTGGAGCAGTAATTGCAGGTCAAGTGTTGTGAAGGGTCTAGTGAAGATAGTTTTTGCTGTGTGTTTAGTCCTATGTATTTTACACACTACAAAGGTCATGTGGTGGTCACTGATAGAGTCTAGTAGTAGCCCGGAGGCCACTAGTCGATGGGGATGGGAGGTGAGGACAAGGTCAAGCAGGGAATGGTTTAGTGTTTTAAAGTTTATATGAGTGGGTTTCAGTATCAGTTGGTGGCGGCTTAAGGCTTTGATGGTGGAACGAGTATTAGCCAGAAATGGGGCCAGCCAGTTTAGATTTAGATCTCCCATGATTAATAGTTTACTGCCACTGGCAAACGAGGAGAGCTTTGTGACCAAGTCAATGATGTTGGAATGTGGCTGACCAGGGCGGCAGTAAACTCCAGCGATGAAGATGGGGACAGTGTGGGGATAGGAGACTTATTTTTTTATTTTTTTTTTACTGTGCTTTTTTGGCCAGCCTTGTGCCAAACTTCAGCCCTGCTCATGTCCCCCGCCACCTCCTGCACCCACATGAGCTGCACTCCCCCTGGCTTACTCCCCAGGGCGGGGTCACGGCACATACCTGTGTCACGAACGTCGGTTTTGGGTTGGGGAGTCAGCCTGGGAGCACATCAAATTCGGTTAGGAGGGTGTCACGGAGGCGCTGTTGGAAATTTTTCTGTACTCCTCAGAGCCAGGTGCGTAATGACGCCAGCCAAGGCAACCCACGACGCTTCCTATGCTGCCCCTTGAGACATCTGCACCTGACCCCCCCATGTGCATGCCCATATACCTTGCTCCCCAGTCTCCGCTAGAGGGCACTCAGGTATCGATGCCATGATACCCCCCGCCCCAGGAAAGGAGAGCAGTCCTCCGGATGCTTCATCCTACCCTTCCCCTGCCTACACCTGGCGACCTGTGTCCATTCCCAAACACGGGTTGCCAGCGTGGCGCGAGATGTGGCGTTCAGCGCCTCAACCCTCAGCACCACCGTGCCGGGCTGGATAGGAGACTTTTAAAAGGAGAGCCTCATGGGATGACTGAACAGAGGTAGTGAAGGAGTGAGTGAACTGGTGGGAAGAGGAGGTATAGAGGTATAGATAGCCACGCTGCCACCTCTCCCGGTCCTGTCTTGTCTTGTCTTGATATTGTGAAGCCAGGGACAGAGGTAGCATGGTCTGGAATATTTTTGGACAGCCAAGTTTCAGAGATCACAATGATGTCGGGGCATAGGCATGTACCATGGGTTGCAATAGGGAGATTTTGGGAACAAGGTTTCTTATGTTTAGGTGGATGATTTTAAGGCCATTTGGTAGTGAAAGTAGAATAGTGGCTGGGTGGGCACCGGCTGGTGGATGGGCAAATTCAGGGCCAGGGTTTGGATGGATATCACCAGATGCTAGAAGGAGCAGTAGCCTGCTTCCCTTGGATGAGCTATAGAGTAGGCATTTAACAGTTTTAGGGGGAGTGACAAAATAATAGGAGAGGATACTGTCATAAGGAGGGTAATGAGCTGAATGGGTGTTGAGGTGACAGTGGCACAGAGGAGCACAGGGCAGTGAGGGAGAAATGTAGCGGCCGGGTGGTGCAATTTTCCAGTGGGGCAGACCGAGCTGTTAACCACTGTCAGTGGCACTACCAGACTGGGTTTGCCTCCTGGCAGTTCAATACGTAGTGAGAGAATTATTACTAGAGACAGCACCAAAGGTAGGTACCATAATTTAAAAGTTGGCCAGGATTCCATAGTGCAAGCAAGAGAGGGTGAGAGAAGACTGGAGGGGGATATGTAGAGACAGTGAGATGCAACTCATGTAGGGGACACTGCTGGCAGATGCCTCTAGTGGTAGAGAAATACTGTATAAGGAGCCAATGGGGAATTGGGTATATAGAAAAAATTGTGAGTCAGGTGACCAGTGGTTGATTATAAATATGTGTTGAGCAAAAGTGGGTGGGGTGGGTGGGGCACAAATGGCTGGTGTCTAGTGCCTTACCTGGAAGTCTGTGGATCTGGGCAGGAGGGCTCGGGCAGCGGCTTGAGGAGAGCCGTCGGTCCGGGAGCCGAGTTGGCTCGGTGGTTGGAGCTTGCGGTCCCTGCAGGGAGGGGGGCCTAGACTGGTGTACACATGCTACGGACTCCTCCACGGCTAGCTGGCACCATTCTACAACATATTTTTATACAAAGCCAGCCTTCGGGAGTCCTAATATTACAGGGGCATCAGTAATTAGTTACATAAATACCGAGAGGCAGCAAAAATAAAAGAAACGTTTGCCACTTGGTTCAAACAGTTCTTGTTTTGATGCATGATTTCTTTGGCATAACATTCTACATAACAACGGAGCAGCAGCAAAATAATTCAAACAACATAAGCATAATGTTGCTTCGTTTGTATCCATAATCCACGTATCAGAGTGGACGTTATTTTTTATTTAACTGTCATTTTAGACATTTCCAAACATTCCTGCACCCTATGCATAAAAATGGCATAAGCATTAACTTTATGAAGCACTTTATTTCAAAAAATGCACTTTACTCAACCAACACCTTATATCTCTTTAAAGGTACTTTATATCTTTTGGCATTAAATGCCATAAATGCACCTTATTTCATTTCTGCCAGCTAGCTTGCCTGGTGCATGATTTTGGGGAGTTCTTGGTGAGGGATGGAAATATGGAAATTAGGACTAAAGGCAGTAGGAAAAAGATTTTGTAAGAAATAGAAAAGGCTGACGTAGGTGGCCAACCTACACCAGGGGCTGAGAAAGGTAAAGTATAGTATAGGAAGATACCATTTTTTCACACCATTTTTTCAACCATTCGTTAAACTACATGGTGCAAAGTACCCTCGCCTCACCCATGCCACTGGCAGGCAGCACCTCTGAGAAGGATACTGTGTGTGCTACATGTCTTAGGCCCCTCCCCAACTTTACAAAGTCCTTCTGCACTGCTCTCATCTCATGATGAGCCAAGTCATTTGTCCCTAGGTGGACAATGACGCCCAGCCCAGACCCCTGCAACTGTTCTCGTGATCTTAAGGATGCCTCCTGTCCCTCCAAGCCATGGCACCAGGCAGGCACTTTACTAGTTTTCCTGCTCCTCCCAGTTCTATCCCCCACAATGAGTTCCCCACCAGGAGCTGCTTCCTTTCCTGTGGTGTCCTCTGCCTCCTTCCTGAGGGCCTCCCTTGTGATAGTTGTCTGCGACCTCCTTGTTTCTTCTGCGGGTGCATCCATAGGGGAACTATGCTCCCCCAGAATGGTGTATGGATTGTGGAGTGGAACAACTGACTGGGTGTGCCTCTGTTTCACCACCCTTACCCTCTCTGAGCCCACTGTGGTCCAACTGCTGTGCTTTCTTCGCAACCTCTGAGGTAGTGGTGGTGGCTCTGGTGCTCCCTGGATGGGGGAGGTTCCCTTACTACTGTCCTGAAGGGAATCAACAAAGTCCAGGAGGGTAGCATCTTTCAGAAAAAGAGATGTGTAAGAACAAGGGGGCACAATTTAAAGATAGAGGGGGGACGGCTCAGGGGTAATGTGAGGACATTTTTTTTCACGGAGAGAGTGGTGGATGCATGGAACCGCCTTCCTGGGGAGGTTGTTGGGTCTAAAACAGTGGGGGAATTCAAACATGCATGGGACAGACATAAGGCAATTGTAGTGGGGGGTGGCAGGAAGTAGGCTGTTGGTTAACTAGAATCTGCAGTTTATCCAGTAGGTAGGAAAATGGGCAGACTGGGTGGGCCAAGTGGTCCTTATCTGCCGTCAAAGTCTATGTTTCTATGTTTCCTCGCCGTGGTTGCAGAGGGTGCTAGGAGCACCTCTGATAAGGCCACTGACTCCCCTATCCCTTCGCACAGCCTTCCCACACCGTCAAACCTCTCCCTCACTACCTCCACCATCTCCCCCGCCAGGTCGTTCATCCCTGCATGCACCACTGTATGAGGTTTCCTCCTACCCCTCCTTATGCACTTTAGAATTGACTACCCTGCCTTGTCTGCTGTTAACCCTGGTATAGACTCCACCCATATGCAACTATGCCATCCCCCCCCCGCTGCCCCATCTGATCCCCTTAAGTATGGAGTCCCCCAATACCAGTATACCCCCCCTTCTTCATTCCTCACTCTCATCCCCACCTTTCTACCCCGGTTTCCATTTCTAGAGTCCCCATATTAGAAGCTTTCCCGCTTGCTCCTGCCCTCCATCCCTTACCTATCCGGCCTTTTGTTGCTCACTGATATCCTCCCCCACCTCTGCAACAACCTCTTGACTCCACCAGTATTGCTTCTCCTCCTCTCCTCTTCCTGAGTACCATTCTTGTGCAGTCTCCTCCTGTACCCTCTCCTGCCCCTCCTGAGCCCGCCTCCTTCCTCCTCCCCTCCCCACCAGTGTCATCAGTACCGCATAGACCTATTCCTTACCCCTCTGTTCTACTTTGCATTGTCTCCTCTCTCCTGACTTTGAGTCCCCCCTCTATTGCTAGGCCCGACCTGAGTCCATCCTCTGTCGTTAGGCATTCTGTCCTTTTTGCACTCGCCCCCTCCCTCCATCCCTTCCCTCTGCCCATTGTTTCTCCCATGTGGTGCTCTCATGTTACTCCGTGGTGATGACCCATGTGGTGTCCCCATGTTATTCCCTGTTGAAGGCCCACCTGCCCTAGAATCTCCCACCTCTCCCCAATCCTCTCCAGCTCTCTAACAAGCCACTGCATCTCATCCTCGAGCCCCCTCAGCCTGTGACAGATTGAACACCCTCCCAGTCTCCACAGTATGTTCATCCATACTACTGCCTCACAACCATTGCATCCCACAATCCTACCCATGGCTATCACTACCTATTAATGAAACAAAAGATAATACAGTACTATCTATACTAATTGTACCCCTATACCTGTACAAGGCATAAGACAATATTTACCAATGATACTTTACCGACTGTACCCGCTTAACTAGGGCAAAGCATACAGCACAGTACGGACTAAAAAGTCTATAGTAGTAGTAGGATTGAAGACCTACAGTGAACACCAGGTGCTACAAGGAAGTGGTATTGGTAGCTCTGCAGAAGGCACTCTCCCCTTGTTATAAATAGCCATATGGATGTCCCTGCTTGTTTTTAAGGGGCTACTGAGCTGTTCTGAGTATTAAACCGAGATCCTGTCTGCCTGTTCTGGTGATAGTTGAGGCTGATGTTAAAAATCCTATGGCACTTCTCGAAAACACTGTAAGAATTTCCCCGGGTCCTGACCAAGTGTCACCATTTATGAAATCACCAAAAGCTTAACCTGGTTCCTTATTAAGCCGTACTTCCAGTACACCCCCACCCCGGAAACAAAGATAAAAACAGAAAAACCCTGTAAATAAAAACAAATATATTATGTATATAATATACATATGTGAGCTATTGGCAACCCACCATCGGAAATTGAGTTCTTCGCTTGGTTAGCAGGGGCTTCTTAAGATTCCATCATGACTGAGCATTTGCAGTAGTAGCAACCAGGTAATAAAATTCTGTCCCAGAGTCCTTCCATTCTTCTCCCTCAGAGAAAGTATTTAAAACATATTTGAAAATGTGGCTTTTAATTAAAGTTTTCCCAGGTGATTAAGACAGCTGAATCTCTTTTCCAGATTCTTTTAAAGGTAATAGAATTTTTTTTTTACATAATTAACTGCCTTCCCATTTTCCTGTACATGTCAGTTACATGTTCTGATATTGTTTTAGCAAATTTTGATAAAATAAATAATCTGACTTTGGGGTGCTCTCAGATCTATATAGAGTCTCCCTCCCCTCAGCAGCTACTTGCTCTTTCTTTTCGTATTTCTAAGACATTCCATGATATCAATAACACTGTTCTATGCTACTCATTTGAATGGCCTGGAATGGTGTTACTGGTGTCACAGAATGGTCAGGCAACATGAAAAGAGTGAATGGCAACTGCTGAGGAGAGAGGGGTTCAGGGTACTCGTATTACTTTTAATACGAAAAGGAAAATGAAAGGGCATCTAGAGGTATTAACTGTTCTAGGGATGTGGCTATGATGTACAAATCCACACTTCTGTCAGTGTTTCTTTTCCTTTAAGACTTGCTGGATATCTTCAAGCTGGCTCCTCCCAGCTACCCGGGTGGTAACTCCCTTGGCACCTCCCCATGACGTCAGCTCTTCCTTTCTGCCGGAAGAAGAAGGTTCCCACCTTACCACTGTCTGCACTGAGTAGGCCCTTTGCTTTTCTAAGCCGTTCCTTCCTCTGCCTCCAAGCCTGCTCAATGGCGGACCCATCCTGCTTCCCCTGGGTCCTCTCATGGGGGCCAGCTCCACCACTTCCTTTCTACCTAGTCCGCTGTCACCACAGACAGGTGGGTTCTTGAGCTGGTTGGCCAGGGTCTGCCTCTAGAGTTTGAGGCTTACCTGCATTGCTGAGCACATGCCCTATGGGAGAACATGGTGTCCACCAACATGCTGTCTGCCCTTCAGGAAGACATTGCCCAACTCCTCCAGAAGGAGGTAGTGGCTCCGGTCTCAAACCCACCAGTACACCCAGGGTTTGTCTTCAGGTACTTCCTGGTGCCAAAATGGATGGGAAGGGGTCTAGTGCCCCATCTTAGATCTGCACAGCCTAAACAATTTTTTTCAGTTGTGCACCTTCCAGATAGTCAGTCTGTCTCAGATCATATCATCTTTGGAGTAGAGCATGTGATTTTGCTCTCTGGATCTTCAGGATGAGTTTTTCCACATCCTAGTGTGTCCATCCCACCGCCAGTTCCGTGCAGAGGGGATTCTCTATGAGTTCCAGGCTATGCCCTTCGGCTTCTCCTCAGCTCCCAGGGTCTTCACCAAATGCATTGCAGTGGTAGCAGCCTACGTGAGGCACTGAGGGATCTGGGTGCACCCCTACCTGGACAACTGGCTCATAGTGGGTCTTTCCAGGGAAGAGGTGGAGCAGTCCAGGGACCTAGCCCTCCAGACCTGCTTGTCCCTTGGCCTCCTGGTCAACCAGGCGAAGTCAGAACTCATAGCATCACAGATGATACACTTCGTCGGGCTGAGCTTGAGTCTTGCAGAGCCAGGGCTCACCTTCCAGTGGACTGGGTGGAGGCTCTCTCTTCCTTTGCCAGATCATTTCTGGTTGGACAGTCGTGCACTGCTCGGGACTTCCGGTGCCTCCTGGGATATATGGCAGCATGCATCAGTGTGGTCTGTTGGGCCTGGTGGAGTATGCACTCTTTGCTGTGGGAGCTTGCCTGCCAATGGTCTCAGTACCAGGGCCACTTGGACCAGCCAGTCTCTGTGACTCAGCTGATGTGGGACACTCTCCAGTGGTGGTTAATCCTGGAACATCTGCAGAAAGGAATTCCATTTGTCCACCCAGAGCCGACGGTCATCCTGACTACTGATGCTTCCCTGATGGGCTGGAGTGCCCACCTGGGGGACCACAGAGTCCATGGGCTCTGGACCCCCGAGGAGTCCCGATGCCATATCATCCTGCTGGAGCTTCGGGCAGTTTGGCTTGCACTGACAGCCTTTGCTCCACACATTCGGAGTCAAGTCATTCAGATCCAGATGGACAACACCATGACCATGTACTACCTCAACAAATAGAGCAGGATGCACTCCCTTCCTCTATGCAGGGAAGCTCTCTTCATCTGGACCCTCATGTTCAGCCTGGACACCAATCTCCTGGCCATCCATGTGGCCAGTGTCTCCAACCAGCTGGCGGATGCCCTCAGCCGTGTGGGCCAGGCATCTCATGAGTGGTCTTTCCATCCGGAGGTAGTACACAGCCTGTTCTTCTGATGGGGCACCCCTCTAGTGGACCTGTTTGGTTCAAAGGAGAACACAAAGCAGAGGCTGTATTGTGCCTGCCTTCCTCAGCAGGGAATGCTGCAGGGGGATGCCTTCTCGAGACCCTGGACCCCAGGCCTCCTCTATGCCTTCCCTCCCTTTCCACTGATCCACAGAGCACTGATCAAAGTCAGAAGGGTCAAAGCATGGATGATCCTGGTGGCTCTAGATTGGCCCTGTGAGTTCTGGTACCCCGATCTCAGCCTCAGCAATTGGCTCCCATGGTATCTTCCTCTCTTCCCGGACCTGCTGTCTTGCAGTCAGGGAAGGTACCTTCAATCCTTGCACCTGATAGCCTGGTTTCTGAGCGACTAGAGCTCAAGGCTTTGGGCCTCTCTGACAATGTGCTCATCGTAGTTGAGGCTTCTCGGAAGGAGTCAACCCAAAAATGCTATACCTTCAAATGGAAGAGTTTCTCCATGTGGTACCAAGGCAAGGGGCTGGACCACTTATCTTGCCCGGTGGCTAGCATTCTTGACTACCTTTGGTCCCTCTCTCAGTCAGGCCTTCAGTCGATGACCCTCAGTGTGGACCTGGCAGCCATCTCTGCTTGCTGGCTGTGGAATAGTATGCAGTCAGTGGTGCAGGAAAAGGTAGTCTAGCACTTTTTCAAAGGCCTTGACCACATTTTCCCTCCAGTGCTTGACCACCACCACCACCTTGGGACTTGTTGGTGTTGGCAAAGCTCATGGGCAAGCCACTCGAACTGATGCACAGATGTGAGATGTCTCACCTGTCATGAAAGATCACTTTCCTGGTGGCTATCACATCAACCAGAAGGATCAGTAAGCTCCAGCCACTCTCGGTGGAGTCTCCTTATGGTCTTCCACAGGGACAAGGTTGTCCTTCACCCCAACCCAAAGTTCCTCCTGAAGTTTGTGTCTGAGGTTCACCTTAACCAGGTGGTGCATCTCCCAGTGTTCTTCACCAATCACACCTCGGAGGCTGAGCACAGGCTCCA
The DNA here is from genome assembly GCA_016271365.2 of Neoceratodus forsteri. Classification (NCBI taxonomy): domain Eukaryota; kingdom Metazoa; phylum Chordata; order Ceratodontiformes; family Ceratodontidae; genus Neoceratodus; species Neoceratodus forsteri. The sequence continues at coordinate 76,106,430 of JADMNL010000027.1, read as the reverse complement.
CATTTTGGACTTGTGGCAAGTGCTTGCCTACTACAAGGAGCGTATGGCTGGAGTTTGGGGAGAGGTTTGCCAGCTATTTGTCACCTACACTGAAGCCACACCTGGCAGACCGGCAGCTAAGTGGATGATTGGCAGATGGATTGTGTCCTGCATCGACCTCTGCTACAGGTTTGTAGGTAGGGAGCCTCCCGTAGGGCTAAGGGCTCATTCCACCCATCATACCACTACCTTGGTGGCTGCTTCCAGGGATGTCCCTATTCAGGAAATATACAGGGATGCTACCTGGAAGTCACCTTCATCTCCCATTACACATCAGCCTTGAGTCATGCCGGAATACTGGTTTGGGGACCTCAGTTCTCCAATCTCTGTTTCCTAAGTAGGGGGTGTTCACCTTGCTTCCTCCTCCCAGGAGAACTGCTAGGAGTCTGCCAGAAGTGTGGATTTGTCCACCATATCCACATCCCTAGAAAAACAGGAATACTGTGTCCAATTCTGGAGATCGCATTTCAGGAAGGACATAGACAGTATGGAAGCAGTCCAGAAAAGAGCAACAAAAGTGATACATGGACTGCACCACAAGCCTTATGAGGAAAGACTCAAGGAACTAAACATTTATTCACTGGAAGAGAGAAGGGAGAGAGGGGATGACAGAGACTTTCAAATGCCTTAGAGGACTAAACAGGGTACCGGAGGGGAGCATATTTCAGAGAAGAAAGTACACAAGGACAAGGGGACATAACATGAGGCTGGAGGGAGGGAGGGAGGCTTAGGGAAATGCTAGGAAATATTTTTTCACAGAGAGGGTTGTGGATCCGTGGAAATGCCTACCAGTGGAGGTGGTGGAAGTAAAAACAGTACGAGGATTCAAAAGTGCATGGGATAAGCATAAAGGCACCCTGCTGTACAGCAGAGCGAGGGAAAGGCAGTCCAGATAAGAGTAGGGATTGCCAAACCAAGTAGAGAAATGGGCAGACTAGGTGGGCTGTATGGTCCTTATCTGCTGACAGATTCTATGTTTCTATGTAACAGGTTACTCTCCTGTAACAGTAGTTCTAGGAGTGGTATATGATGTACATCCACACACACCCCCGCCTGACCTCCCCTAGCAATTGACACACCGGTCTTGCCTCCAGCGGGTAAGATCTGTCATCACAGGGTGGTGCTGAGGGAGTTGCCACCAAGGAGGGCGTGAGGAGACAGCTTGAAGATGTCTGGCAAGTCTTGAAGGTAAAGGAACACTGCCAGAAGTGTGGATATACATCATATACCACTCCTAGAGCTACTGTTACAGGTGAGTAACCTGTTTTTCTAGGTATGGGGATATGTTATTCTATCCACACAATCTGGTAGTGTCCCCTGAACCTGGCATGATGTAACGGTAACTAAAACTTTAAAACAGAAAAAGACTCGACGCCATTAAAGAAAAGGGAAGATCTTACCGTTTATCTTCAGTAACGGCACCGAGTGGATGGCAGAACTGAGGCAGAACTCAATGCGGCGTCGAAAGCGGCTCCGAGGTGTCAAGCAACAGCTCTGAGGAGCGACCCCGAGGCATCAAAAAATGGCTCTGATGGACTATGCCGCAATGATGTATCACTAATTCACTTCAGCTGCATGCCAGGTGCTGTCTCGATGGTGGGAGAAGCAGAACTGAGGTGGAGGAGGAGCCAATGTCCATTTCTGGCCGACCCACGAGCACCACACAGTGCGTCAGCCATGTGGGCAGCGCTGGCTCCTCTCCCTAACAAAAAAAAAAAAAGGCTCCTGCAGGGTACTTGTCTCCTGACAATCACCCACCATTGATGAATGGTGAAGACTGACACAGGGAAGATCTTCTGCTCACAACTGCAGAACTGGAAACCCGGAGTGGACTTCCTGTCATCCATTGGAGTGGTGAAAAGTAGAGAAAACAAATATTTACTGAAAAAACTCTCGAAAGAGTTTTTAGAAGGTTTTAGGGCCTCAGTAACGCAGAGCAGTAAGAAAGGAACCTATTCTTTCAAGCTGAAAGGAAGATCTGGCATCATGGGGTGGTGCTGGGGGAGTTACCACCCAGGTGGGTGGGAGGAGCCAGTTTGAAGACTTTCTGGCACATCTTAAAGTGGAAAGAACAAGAAGCATTCTCGAAAATGGGCCGGCCTCCTATGCATCAGTGTCCCTGTGGCTGGCAAGTTTCTGCTCTGGACCGGCATGATGTCTGCCTTTCCTGCCATGGACCCCAGCACAACATGGACCACTGCAATGCCTGCTTCTTGATGGACTGCTGCATTCTCGAGCATCATGCATTGAAGGTCGGCAGGGCTCTGCCGACTTTTGGGGGGGCGTCATCACTCTCATTGGTCCAAGTGTAGGACTCTTTGCCTTTCTTTTGGGTCCCCTCCCGGGCCTACACAGTCCAGTGAAGAGGGAATCTCCCCCTCTTCTAGCCTTGCCATGGAGGAGGTCTCTACTGCGGTGCCAGAGGACTGGTCTGGCTTCACCCAGGGCCGGGCCGGGAGCACTGCCCTGGCAGTCACCTCTTCAGAGGTGCAGACTCTCCCATTGTCTGGGCCCATGGTTGCTGGGCCTGGCAGGGAATGTTCCTTGGGGCCACCTCCAGTGTCACCCCATATCCTGGAGCCATTCATGGCTCCGGTGATTAGGGCAGTGCTGCGAGGGGTGTTAGGCCGACCCACTGCACCATTTGAGGTGCCGTCGGTTGGAGAGTCCCCAGGGTCATCAGTCCAGAGCTCCTCTGGATCTCCTCCTCTCCAGAGCCAAATGATCAGGAGGCTGGCCCAGACTGGCAACCTGACTCTCCAGACTCAGTGGGTTCTCTGGGGCCCAGGACCTTGGCTCCTCCCCAGATGCTCCCTGCAGCTCTGGTAACTGCAGCCGGCATCAACCCCTGGGCCGATGGCAGTGCTGGGGGGGTGCAGGTCAGCAGCCCTGTTGCTACGGGTGGGCTGGTGTGGGCTTTGGAGAAAGGGCCATCCCCCTTCTTAAGGCTAGGACTAGATCCCCCTCCACTGCAACTCTTCTTGGGGAGCCTGTGGAGTTGGGGGATCGTTTGACACAGGGTCTGAGGAAGAGGTCTTCCTTGGAATTGACGGGGTTGAAGGGACAGGGCGAGGAGCTGCAACACTCCTCTGTAGCCCTCCAGGGCTTGGGAAGGAGCTGCAGTGGTGAAACCAAGTTCTCTCCCTCATTTCTTTCAAGGGAGTCCTAATTGGGAGTGACTGGGGACCGCCCTTCAGGATTGGTCCCCTCATAGGGAAGCTTCCCCTACAGGGCTCAGTCCTGACCATTTTTTTTTACTTCCAGGATCACCTGATAGGTCTTTTAGCCCTGGTGGAAGCGCACCACGTATGGTGGCCAGTTCCCCCATGCCTCTGCGTCCAGCCCCTCTTCTCCCAGGCCATGTTGGTCCTTTGGGATCTTTGACCTGGGAACAGTTTAGATCCCAAGCTGCGGACTTCCCCAGTACATTAGAGTCATGGATGAACAGGTCTTTCGACCAGTTCCCCCTCCGCAGTTGAAGTCTGACTCTTCAGGTTCCTCGACCTCCTCATTTTCCCTCCCCTGAGGAAGAGGGACTTGTGACAGAGTTGAATGGGGCCCTGTACCAGTTGTTCTGGAGAAAGAGTTTCAATGCAAGGATCTGTTCTACTCTCTCTTTTTCTGTCTCTTGTCTGTCTGATTGTGCAACCACATTTTCTCATGAGACCTGGGGCTTGATCACCCCGACAGTCCTGCAGTTCTCTGCCTCTCGCTATCTCCCTACCTTCTCTTTCCGTTCTGGCTCCCCCCCTTGCATATCTGCTGGTATAAAAAATATGTAAATCATTATGTGGAAATGTAACTGATACTGGGATCCCTTTGTTTAGAAATATATATAGTTTTACTATTGAAATGATTGCAAAAAAGCTGTTTGGAACTCAAGGGGTTAACCTGTTTGCAAACTCTTTGAGAAGCTGTAAGCAAGAGGTCAATTCTGGGTCACAATGTTCTTTTTGCTGCTCTTGTTGAAACTTACAACACTATGTGAGAAGCATGCTGTTTTCTTAATGAGTGGGGGTTGCAAAGACTTATAAAAACAGAGCTGCAATTTCTTGCACAGAGAGAAACACAGATACTGAGACTGGAAATTGAAAAGAAATTCAGATGGACTTTCTCTGTTTATACTGCCTTTGTAAATAGTTATCATAGGTTCATAGTGGAGTACGAGTTCATATAGACAATTTGCCTTTTAGTGATCTCATCACCTAATTTTCTTTTAAAGGTGGAACATATATTTTCTTTCACCCATGATCTAACCTATTTTTAAAAGTGGTAATGGTATTGCTATTTACTATGTGACTGAGCAGTGTATTCCACATATGAATTATTCTTTGTGTAAAAAATTGTGAAGGCTTTTTTGAATGGTTAATTTCACCTATTAATTTGAGATTATGTGATCTGGTAGTCCTTGCTTTATGTAGTGTGACTAGACCAATGGTTTCCGGAAGACTATGGTCTTTTAATGCTTTAAATGTTAGGCAAAGATCTCCTCTAGTCTGTCTGTAATTTGCAGAGTATAACCTCAAATGCTGTAATCTTTCCATATAACTTTGATATTACAGTCCTGTGATTCTTTTTGTTATTTTTTCTTTGAACTCCTTTTAATTTCTGGCCTCTGACTGTAGATGGTGCACAGAACTGTGTACAGTACTCAATATGTGGGCGAACCAAACTATTATATAATGGTAGTATCACTTTGGGTTCTCTACTTTTAATATTTGACAAAATATAGCCTGATATTTTTTGGCGTTCTTTGACAGTCACCTTAGTATGTTCATTAAAAAGAGATTGTCAATAATTATTATTCCCAGATCTCTTTCTTCTGAGGTTCTTTCAAGTATGTGATTGTCTAGTGTAAAGGTCAGCCTCAGATTATTTGACCCAAAATGCATTACTTTACATTTTTTATATATTAAAGGTCATTTTGTTTGTTTTAGCCCAGTTGGCCAGTATGTCTAAAGTTTCCTGGAGCTGTATACCATCTGTTGGTGTTTGTACTAAAAAACACCTAATTTGCAGTCATCTGTATATTTACTAATCCAAGCATTCCCAGAAGTTTGTAGTGTGGAAACTATTATGTTAAATAGAGTAGGATCCAGTACAGTTATACTGAACAATTTTATTTTTTTATTTTACTGTTAATAAATCACTTGTGAATTTTACAACTGCTCCTGGTTTTCCTATGCTTCCTGACCTGTGCCTCAATGACAGATGGTGTCAGCCTAAGTGGGATTTACACCATGCTTACTCTAAGCCAGGAGTTTTGTGTGTGGGTACTAGACCTGGTACCAGGGAAACATTGAAGAAAGGTATGGATTCTGCAGCAGCAAGCCCAGGAGTGGTTACCAGGAGAAAGGCAGCCAAACTAGCAGAGACAGAAGTCCAAGCTGAGACTGTACAGCTAGCACCAGTTACAGAAAAAGAACAGGCAGTGACAGAACCTGAAAGCCTGACTACCTTTTTTCAAATGGTGGGCTATACAACAAAAAGAGATGGAGAAACAGAGAAGAGAGGAGATGCAGCAGAAAGAACAAGAAATGCAACATTTAGAAGCACAGAGAAAAGAAATGCAATAACTCAAACAGCAGAGAAAAGAAGAGATGCAACAACAGGAGCAGCAGAGGAGAGAGGCAATGACAGGAGCAGCGATGGCTGGATGCCTTGCAAGTTCTCAAAGCTAGAAGATCTGGCACTGATCCAGCAGAACAACAAGACACAAACAACTTAAAATACCTTAAACTTGCATAGTTGTGTCCCTTGGATGATATTGAAGCATACCTGACAACTTTTGAAAGGGTTGCCACAGTCTGCCAGTGGCCAAAGTAGCAATGGGCAGTCAGACTGGTACCTGATTTGACAGGGAAAGCTGAACTTGCCTACAGCAATATGGACACTGCATAGTGAGAAAACTATGACCTGGTGAAAACAGAAATCCTGAAAAGGTATGACATCTCAGGAGACACCTACAGGCAGAGATTTTGATCTCTGAAGTACAACTCAGTTGACAATCCTCGAGAAGCCTTCACCCGACTCAGAGAACTCCTGATAAAATGGCTCCAACCAGAGAGCAAAACAGTCCCAAAGATCATCAACACATTTGCAATGGAGCAATTCATCAACATCCTGCTTACAGATGTGCAGCTTTGGGTAAAGGAACACCGACCAGAAAGTGGGGAAAAGGCTGTTTCTTTGGCTGAAGACTACCAAATGGCCAGACAAATGCCACAGCAACGAGGTAACAGCCAAGCACTCTTTTTCCCATTTAAACTCCAAGTCTGATAAGAACTCTGGTGGGGGTAACAAATCTGCTTCCAAAGACTTTATTTGTTGTAACTGTAATAAGCCAGGTCATATTGCAAGAAATTGCCATAGTAAGAAGAGTGACACTGGAGCAGATTTGTCCTTAGCAAATTGGGGCAAGTACTTAACAGATGTGAAGGTGGGAGATAAGACTGTGAAGGGACTTATAGATTCAGGAAGTAGACAGACCCTAGTGCATATTGAGGTTCTGGGAAAACAATTTCCAAAAGGACCAGGTACTGGTGTCATCTGCATCCACAGAGACACTCGATACTATACCACCAGCCAAGTGACTCTGACTGTTAACGGGATGTCGCACCAAATGAAAATGGGGGTAGTATTTAAGTTACCTGTACCTGTGATTATTGAAAATTACTTTCCAGGATTTACTGAGTTAATCAAAGAGGGAGTAAATCCTGATGTTTCAGCAGCTGTGGTGACAAGAGCTCAGGCAAAGAAAATCTCAAATGGTGGGGACTCTTTTCCTTTTGCTGATTTTGATTTGGACTGGTTTGAGCACAGCTCCAAGATCCGGAAGTCCAGGAAAGAAAGATGACGCCTGAAACAACAGTGGCAACAAAAGACTGATGTACATAAGGGGTTAAAATATGAAAATGCTGAAACTAAAGTGATCACTGGTTGTGATTTTCTTTCAAGAACAAGCTAACGATTGTTTCCCTCCAGGGTTATTTTAAGCAGTTGGGGGTGAAACCAAAACAGGGTGAACCTATGTTTAAAAAATGTAATGGGCTACTTTACAGAGTTTGGGTTAAACCTCAGACACAGGACCAGATAGAATAATTGGTTATACCACAAAAGTATAGATCTGAGTGGTTACAGATAGCACATGATAGTCCTATGGCTGGTCACTCAGGGAGGAATTGCACCCTTGTCAGATTGCTGTACAAATTTTACTGGCCTGGAATACATGAAGATGTTGCTACCTATTGCAGTTCATGTGTTCGGTGTCAGAAAGTAGCCCATCACTAAAAAAGACAAGGTGCCCTTGGTGCTCCTACCCTTGATAGATGTGCCTTTTGAAAGAATTGCAATGGATGTTGTTGTGCCCTTAGACAAAAGTAAAAAGAGTAATCAATTAATTTTGGTAGTATGTGACTATGCTATTCAATATCCAGAGGCAGTTTCAGTGCATACTGTCACAGCCCCAAAAGTGGCAGCAGAGCTTGCCAAAATTTTCAGCAAAGTGAGCATCCCTAAAGAAATCCTTACGAATCGGAGTAGTAATTTTGGTGCTTCATTACTTAAGGAGCTGTACAGGCTACTAGGTATCACTGCCATAAGAACCTTCCCTTACCACCCTCAGACTGGTGGTCTTGTTGAGCATTTTAATCAAACCCTAAAATGCATGTAAAAAAGGTGTGTACAAGGGGATGGGAAAGATTGGGACCAATACTTACCTTACCTGCTTTTTGCTTATGGAGAAGTGCCACAGGCATCAACAGGTTTTTCACCATTTGAAATGCTGTATGGTAGACAACTGAGAGGGCCACTAGATGTAATAAAAGAAACATGGGAAGATAACCCCCATCAAAAACAATCTATTGCATCTTATATGTGTACCCTGAGAAAGAAGCTTGCAAAATATGTTGAAATTGCCCATAGTAATCAGGAAGAGGCCCAAAACCAGCATAAGGTGTATTATGCCCATGAGATAAAAGAAAAAGTTTTTGAGCCAGGTGAACAGGTCTTGCTGCTGTTACCCACTACAGAAAATAAATTGTTAATGAAGTGGCAAGGACCTTATAAGATTCTTAGACGTACTGGTTCAGTTAACTATGAGACTGAGACCTCTGACAGGAAAAATCCTAGCTAACCTCCTCAAGAAATGGGTTGAAAAAACACCAAAAGCTGTTTTTCTAGTTTTACTAGAAACTGATAAAGAAGATACTGATGTAGCTTATGATAGATTGGAGCAAACTGATCTTCCCTTGTCAGCCTTCAGGATTCATTACTGCTGGGTGTAAGCGAGTGTGCACCTGCTGTGTATTTTCTTTTTGGGGGGGTGGTGCCGCCCATGAGACCCACATACTGCATGGTGCACATGGGTTGGCCATTAGGTGCCACAGCCTCCTCCTCCAGCCCGGTTCTGTTTCTCCCACCGTCGAGGTCGCACCTGCTGCGTGAGTTACAGAGTTTCCTGCATTATCAGGCCTTCACTGAATTTCAACACCATGTTACTGCTTCTCCATCCCAGTTTTGAGTTTCACCCGACCCCGTTTGGAAACTGATAAGCCCATTCCATTTATTTGTTCTTATCGATGGTGCCGGGTCCTTTTCTGTGAATTTTGTTGAATTTTTTTCGTGTCATGTCTGGTTCAGGGGCTAAGAGAAAATCCAAAGTGGGCTGTGCCCCCATGCGTCAGTGCACCTGTGGCCAGCATTTTTCCATTACAGACCAACATGATGTTTGTCTGTGTTGCCTAGGTCCCAACCATGATATGGACAACTGTGATGCCTGTTTCTCCATGGACTGCCACGTTCTTGAGATCTGCACATTTAAAGTCAGTAGGGCTCCACCGACTTTCAGAGGACAGCGTCGTTCTAGGAATGCTATGTCAAGATCTCTAGACCCTGCCTCTGCCCAGGTCTATACAGCCTGGTGTGGAGGAAACCTCCTTGGATTCCAGCCTTGCCATCGAGGAGGTTTCTTCTGCAGTCCCAGAGGAATGCCTCAGTTCCCTGTGGAACCAAGTCAGGAGCACTGCCATGGCAGTCACCTCCTTTGAGGTGCAGGCTCCCCCAGTGTTGTGGCCCACAGTTGCCGGGCCCAGCACCAGTGGACCCTTGGCACCACCTGCTGGCGCCACTTCGGATCCCGGTGCCATTCGCACTGCCATTGATCAGGGCAGCACTGCAGGTGGTGCTGTGCCCTGCAGCAGCACCGTTCATGGCTCCATCAGTTCTGGAGCTCCCAGGATCACCACTCTGGTGGTATGCTTGGTCTTCTCTTCTTCAGAGGAGGGTGACACACTGGCTGATCCAAACTGGTGTCCTGACTCCCCGGAGTCAGGGAGCTCCCTTGGATGTGGCACCAGGTGACCCAGTGTTCACATCCCAGGCTCTCCGGAGTCTGTGGTCTCTGCAGGCCCCCTCACTGATTCTGGTGTGGGGGGGCACTGTGGTGGATAGCGGTTCTGTGGGGCCTGGTGTGGCAGTGCCACCTTCGGGGGCCAGGGCAGCTGCCATGTCTGGTGCTGCCTTAGCTGCTTCGGTTGGGATGGGGACCCTTTCTTCTACAGCCTCCCTTGGGAAGTCTGTGGGATCGGGGGACCCCTTAGCACTGGGGTCGAGGAAGAGAGCAGCCTCAGAGTCCAAGGGGTTGAGGGGCCAGGGTGAAGCATGGGGGCCCTATTCCAGTTCCCTGCAGGGGGTGGTGAGGAGTCACAGTGCAGAGCCCCACTTCTCCTCCTCGGAGTCCTCAGAGGTGCCCTTAGTAGGCAGCACTGGGGTTTGCCCTTCTAGATCCATGCAACTCCAGTCGCACATCGGGGAGATTTCTCCTCAGGGTTCAGCCAAGATATGTTTTCACATCTACAGCATACGCTGACTGGGCCAACCCCTAGATCCCCTTGAGCTGGAGGATCTACTGTGAGGTCTCAGAGCCCTGGCACAGGCCGGACACTTTCAGTTAGATGCTCTTCTCCAATCCCTCTGCAGACACCTCCACCTCGCCCCGGCCATGTGGTCCCTATGGGGCCCTTAACCCGGGAGACATTCAGGGCCACTGTTTCAGCCTTTCCTAGGTATGATAGAGCCATGGACAAGCAAGTCTTTCACCTGTCTCCACCGCAGCAGGAGCACTCTGAGCACCCGAGCTCCTCGACTTCCTCAACTGAGGAAGAGGAACATTCAGTCCACCTTTCCTCTGATGCTGATTTCACTGAATATCAGTGGTTCCTCTCGAGGTTAGAACAGGAACTCCATATATCCCACATGATAAGACGCAATACCGAGTAGGAGACGTGCTCCTTTCTGAGCGAGTTTAGTGCGCACCACCTGGTGGTTCCTTCCTGGCCTATTTATTTATTTTGTTATTTATGTTTCGGAATTGCAAACCTTTGAGTCAAGGACTCATTTACAAAGGCTCCACATCGAGCAATGAAATATCAAAATCATGAAATACAATTTTAGCAAACGGTACAGTAAACATAGCTACAGAGGTTGGAACTTGAGTAGTCACAAAGGTACTTACATGATATGGAGAAAATAAGCTTTGTACAAATTAGGCAATTTACAGATCCAGTCTCAGCACGGAATACAAAGTACATGGAAGAAATCTAAATGACAATACTAGATCCATGGAAATAACAAGGTAACTAGTTAATAACAAACAAGTGGCCCACAATAACCTGTGGTGGTTTACAAACATCCAGGAGGAGAGAAGCAAACAGGTAACAGTCTGGGACAGACATAGTCAAGTAAGTACTGATATGGGAAACATGGCTAGGTAAGGGTTGGTGACAGATAGATTAAGTGCCATCGCAGAAGCTGACAGTATGGAGGTGTAGTCGTAGCTGAGATTTAAAGGGACCTAGTTTATGTTCAGACAAAAGTGTGGGAGGAAGGCTCAAGTCCGCACCTGGCAGTCACCAGCCACCTCATCCCCAGCCCCAGAGGACTGCAGGAGACGGTATTGTGCTCCCCAGGAGTCTCTGGGTTCTCTGCCTCACACTTCTTCAAGGCTGACGGCCTTAGATACTCCTTTTCGGGTTGAACACCCAGCATATGACCAACCTCCGGATCCAGATTCCGCTGAGTTCAACCAGTGGGGAAGAAGAGTTTTCTCTTCAGCTCGTGTGCTACTTTGTATTAGTTCACATTAGGTTCACCACGCTGCCTACAACAGACATCTGCGGTCAATGCTAGTGCAAGTGTTAGCATCATTGCCTGATTCGGAGGAATCTAGGCAAGCCATTACCCTCTCTACTCAGGGTCTGCAGCTTGCCAGGCTTCCAGACTGGCAGGGACAACGATCTGCATCAGACAGACAGCATGGCTTCGTCTGTCCAGGTTGTCACCCATTGCCCGCGTTGGGTGATTTCCTCCACTTTCCAGGGGGCCCATCTTCAAACAACATGAAGTCTTGCTGTATTCTGACAATTGCAGTGATTCCCAACCTTTGAACTGCCCCAGAGAACAAAGAGTTAACTTTCTATGCAGGGCATAGAATGCTGAGCTCGAGCTCGGTTGAAGTCTCTTTCTGGAGTGATTCAAACCTAAACCGTCAGATTCTTTACTCTGCCTCACTGAACGGTCGCTCTGGAGATTTCTCCTTCAGCTTGGTTCGAAAGTCAGTTAAAGTTTCAGTTTTCGTCAGTTTTTAAACCGAAAAAGTATCCTCATAGTCGTTCAGTCTCTGTCTGTGGTACCGTGAGTACTAGATAGGAATTGTTCTTTTTCTGTGTGGAACTTGTAAAAGTGCGTCTCGTTCGCTGAACTGGCCATTTGATAGTGAAATTTTGTTGTGTTTTACTTAGTGTGTGGTTACGGTTCTTATCTGTTCTAAAAAACATGTTTTAGTGCATTTTTTCAATACCTGTGACACGGTTAGGAACCGATAAGGGAGTCTTGCCTGGTGGTTGTCATAAAAAGGGTAAGTTGGTTAGGTTGGCCATGTCTGAGAAACCCAAGAAAAAAAATGGGCCCACTGGGTTTCAACACTGCATTGAGTGTGGGGAGGTCTTTGCTAAGGCCGATCCCCACACCACCTGTGTTTATTGTCTGGGGTTTGACCACCTCAATTCAGACCGCCAAATATGTAAAAACTTTCCCAAATCTACCCTTGAGAAGAGATTAGGTAGACTGAGGGAAAAGGAGGCCGAGAAGTCCACTGATCCAGATGGCCAGCCTGGTTCGGTTTCAACTAAACCAGAAGGAGTGCCCTCTGACCAGGGCGATACTTCTTCGGGCAAAAGGAGAGCTGATTCCGAGGGATCGGTTCCAACAAAAATAAAATGCAAAGACAAATCGACTGGTTCGGATCCAGAGGTTCATATTCCGACTGCCGAAGAGATAGCCAGAGCGATTCAGATTGTGGAATCGCTCCATCTGGTTCTGACCGATCCGGCTCCTTCAGGCAGGGGTTTGGTTCAGTTGGTTCCCGCAGTTCAGGATTATACCCTTGAAGATTTTTATTTGAAGAGGAAGAGAAATTTGAGGATGATGATGTAAGTGAAGGTCTGGATGTGCCTGTGGAACCGGACATCTCCCCAGACAGACCATCAGGTGTTTCCCCTCCTAGGCTTTCTGAGTCCCCTTCTCACTTTATGTTTTACAGAAAGGTGGCTGAAACCCTCCAGCTTCCTATGGAGGAAGCTGTAGAAGATCAAGAGGAGCCTGATTATGTAGAGATGATGGATATCCCAGAGTCCAGGAGACTGTCTATTCCCCTTCACAAATCTTTTGGGAAACAGACACAAAAAATTCTAAAGTCTCCTAACACTACACCTCCTGTGGATAGAAGAATGGACAAGAGATATACACTTTCAGGCTCAGACATGGAGTTCTTATACCAGCAATGCAGCCATGTTGAGGTAGTGCAGGCTGGTGCCTGTGACAAGGCAAATATTCCCTTGGCTTCACCCCCCCCCCCAGACAAGGACTCCAGGAAGATTGATGCCATGGCAAAGAAGCAGTACATGGCATCTTCTTTGGGGCTCAGGAAGGCTAATTACATGGCCTATACAGCCAGGTACCAGAAGTCCAGGTGGGACACTGTACTGGCACTGGCTAAACAGGCCTCCCCCAGCTAGCCAAGGAGCTGGAGGCAGTGGCTGCAGATGGGATTGAGGCATCTAAGGTTCAGTTTCATGCTGCTGTGGGCTCTAATGATGTGTCATCAAGAGTCATGGCTACATCTGTGGCTCTTCAGAGGATGGCTTGGCTCAGATGTACTAGCCTTTCACAGGACACCCAGGCTAAGGCCATGGATTTTCCTGTGGTGGGTAATTCTCTGTTTGGGGAGCAGACAGAGAATTACATGAAGAAAATGGATGAGTACAGGACCACTTACAGGAATGCTCAGGCCAAGGAAAGGCAGGCAACTCCTCAAAGGCAGCACTCTAGGGGCAGGGGCAGGCCTTTTCAAAGGCCTTTTTACCAAGCACAGGCCTCTTCTTCCTTTTCTCAGAGGGGGTTCTTCAGAGGGAGAGACAGAAGGGGGATGAGCAGGGCTGCATCCACTCCTCAGCCTATAGTCCCTGCCAAGCAGACACCCTGATGGGCCTGCCTGGGTTGACTCTTCTATTCCAGTAGGGGGCAGGCTGGCTTACTTTGTCCAGGACTTAATGTCTATTACATCAGACAAGTGGGTCCTGGAAGTAGTAAGCCAGGGACTGGTTCTCAGCTTCAAAAAATTTCCAAAGATGAGAGCCAGATCTTTTCCACCTGCAAATCTCTCTGAAACTCTTGCCTTAGAGGCAGAGGGTTCTTCTCGCCTTGCTTTAAGAGCCATAGAGAGAGAGTGCCTACCCTACACTGGGGCAAAGGACTGTACTCCAGGTACTTCCTGATCCCCAAAAAGACAGGGGAGTGGTGACCCATCCTAGACCTAAGATATCTAAACAAACATCTCGTAAAACCAAAGTTCAAGATGGTAAATCTGGGAATTATCCTTCCTTCTGTAAGGCCAGGGGACTGGCTAGCCTCCCTGGACCTCAAAGATGCCTACTTTTACATTCCCATCAGGTGCTCCTACAGAAAGTACCTCAGGCCATTATCAGTTCAGATCAATGCCCTTTGGCCTAACCTCAGCCCCAAGGGTTTTTCACAAAGTGCCTGGTAGTAGTAGTTGCCCTTCTAAGAAGGCAAAAGATTTCCATTTTTCCCATATCTGGATGATTGGCTAATAGTGGGTCAGTCTCCAGACCAAGTCAAGTCTCACCTGCAAGTGACCCAGCAAGTGCTCACTTCTCTGGGATTTCTTCTCAACCTTCCCAAGTCAGTTCTCAAACCAGTCCAGCTTCTTACCTTCATATGGGCAGAACTGGACACACTCAGAGCAAGAGCCTTTCTTCCTCTAGAAAGGGCAAGGGTTCTTATGGAACTAGCTTCTTCTTTCAGCCTTCAGGTATCTCGACCAGCAAGGCATTTGCTCCAGCTCTTGGGCCACAAGGCAGCTTCAACAGCAGTGGTCCAAGGGGCAAGATTCCAGATGAGGGATATTCAGTTCCACCTGAGAGCTTTTTGGTCTCAGAGGAAGGATTATTTTACCAAACTGATCCCAGTGACTCTGACTTTGATCCAAGCCCTCCAATGGTGGCAGGATCAGAACAATTTAAGACAAGGTGTTCCTTTTGTTACTCAGCCTTGTTCAGTGGTCCTCACCACAGATGCTTCTCTCCTGGGCTAGGGAGCCTATCTGGGGTCCCTCACTGCCCAGGGGCTGTGGTCCCCGCAAGAATCCCTTCTCCACATCAATCTCCTAGAGCTCAGGGCAGTTCTTCTGGCCCTAAAAGCTTTCTCTCAGTCAGTACAGAACAAGGTGTTTCAAGTCAGAACAGACAACACCACCACCATGTGGTACATCAACAAGCAGGGAGGCACTCGGTCCACGGCCTTGTACACAGAAGCCATGAAGCTGTGGTCCCTGACTTATTCCCTGCAAACCTCTCTTGTGGCAGTTCACCTTAAAGGCAAGGACAATGTGCTAGCAGATGCACTGAGCAGGATCTCTCAGGGCCATCACGAATGGTCCCTGGACCCTCAGGTGTTGAAAGTGATTTTTTCAAGGTGGGACACTCCAGAGGTAGATCTCTTTGCAGCCCCAGACAATCACAAACTCCCTCTGTATTGTTGCAGACCTCCAGTCTTGGGCTCTGTCCCTCTGGATGCCCCGATCCTGAATTGGGAAGGGAAGTTTCTGTATGCCTTCCCCCCTTCCCACTCCTGTTCAAAGTTCTGGTAAAAATAAGGTCACAACCTTGCAAGGTGATTCTGATTGCTCCAGATTGGGCCAGACAGGCCTGGTACCCCCTGTTGCTGCCCTAGCTGTCCATCTTCCCCTGTCTCTTCCCAGGAATTACAACCTGTTAACATCCTCTCAGGGAAGGATTTGGTACCCCAGTCTTCAGTCTCTCAATCGCAAAGGATGGCTCTTGAAGAGTTAGAGTTTGCAGATCTGCATCTTTCCCAAGGGGTTCTGGATATCCTCAAGGCTTCTCGAAAGCCCTCCACCAGAAATACTTACAACTAAAAAATGGAAAAGATTCAGCATTTGGTGTTCTAAGAAGCATATTTCTCCAGACACTGCTGAATTGCCTGTGGTTCTGGATTATATGATCCATCTTAATGGCCTAGGCCTCAGACCAACTACTCTCAAAGTACACTTGTCAGGTGTTTCTGCGTTTTTGTCTGTGGGGAAGTCTTCCTCACTATCTTCCCATCCTGTGTCACTTATGGAGAAGTCAGAAAGGTCAAACCTGTAACCAAAAGATCTATTACCAGGTGGATTGTGTCTTGTATACAATTATGCTATGAAAAACTGGGAAAAACTCCACCCTCAGGCCTGAGGGCTCATTCCACAAGAGGTACAGCTGCTTCCCTGGCTGTTGCCAGGGATATGCCTCTCTCTCAGAAATCTGTCAAGCAGCCACCTGGAAAACAGTCTGTACCGTTACCAAGCATTACTCTCTGGATATCCAGGCTAGGAGTGATGCTCGGTTTGGCATGGCAGTACTTCAGAGCCTATTTCCAAAATAGGTTCTGTCCCTTCCCCTTGGAGGTACTGCTTGGTAGTCTGCAATTGTCAGAATACAGCACGACTTCATGTTGTTTGAAGAAAAAATTACTCACCTTAGTAATTATGTTTCTTCTAATGGAGTCTTGCTGTATTCTGACCTCCCTCCCTGCCTCCCCTCTCAGAACCTGTTTTTGGGAAGTGGGTGGGCAGGTGCAGTGTTGCACCCCAGGGGTGTTTTTTGCTTGCACGCTCCTCCCTTTTAGTTTGGGTGCTGATGTATTATTGTTATTTGTAGTAGATTGATTTTTGGTTTTTGGGTTTCCTGACTTGAGTCTTCCTTGGAAATCCAAAACTTTTTCAGCCACTTGGCTAGTAGGAATTTTTACAATTTCCACATAGAATTTTTAGTTTAGTTGGGCTCATAAGAATCTGACGGTTTAGGTTTGAATCACTTCAGACAGAGACTTCAACCGAGCTCGAGCTCAGCATTCTATGCCCTGCATAGAAAGTTAACTCTTTGTTCTCCGGGGCAGTTAAAAGGTTGGGAATCACTGCAATTGTCAGAATACAGCAAGACTCCATTAAAAGAAACATAATTACTAAGGTGAGTAATTTTTTCTTTTCTCCCGCAGGGTGAGGAGGAACTTACAGGGGTGTCTTCCATCCCCCCCGGCCACGGGGGACACCTCCTCGACCTGACCAGCCTTGGGCCATGTATAGTCTAGCAGGACTACGGGGTCTCTCCTACGGGAGGCTGAGGGAATCTGTTCCCTCAGGGAAGTGCCAGGTCCCCTCCAGGGGACTTGGTACTCACCCAGCAGTAATGAATGGTGAAGATTGACAAGGGAAGATATAAACAAATTACGTAACTACCTTAATTCTTGATCTTCCCTTGTATCTTCACCATTCATTGCTGATTCCAGCCCACCTTCCCCTCTTGGGCCTCAGCTTCTGGGTACTGCCACCCTGCTCACCCCCCCTTCAAGGTCAGTTGGGGACAGAGTCCCCCTGGTTCCTCAGGGCCCTCTGTTTCCTTCTTTAAAAGTCACATAGCTCCCAACCTAAGAGGGCAGCTAGTAGGGTCCTCTCCCTGACCTTAGAGGGAACTCTCCAAGGTTCTCAGTGGGGTACACTTGGGATACTCATATGATGTGGCACAGATCTTTTGCTCCATTGTATGCTTTTTAAAAGGGTGGGGACTTCATCAATGCATCCCGTGGGAGGACCCATGGGGACTCCCTCCATCTTTCCCTTTCTCGCTGTTCCCCTTTTCTTCTAGGGGTGATTTCTGGACAGAATCCTCTCCTATTAAGAGGTGTTTCCCCTTTAGCTAAACCCACAGGTGGTAAGCCAAAGAGGGACATGCTCCAGGACTTCATTCCAGATGTGGGTCTAGGGGTTTGAGGGAGGTGGCTTCTTTCTGCCATGATTTGAATTTTCCAAAGTCCATATAAAGAAAAAATTTCTGGGCCTATGTCCAGTGGTCCCTGAAGTTGATAGGATGCTTGTTCCTGTGTCTTCTTTCCTCTCAGGGTTTGAGTCTAAAATGAGCCAATGATCTTCCAGCTAGCACAGTGGAGATTCCCCCTCTCCCCTAGTTCTTCAGCTTCTTCTCTGCCTTTTCCCCTCTCTCTCTCTCTCTCTCTCTCTCCCTCTTCACTTTCTCTTCCTGTGCTGATGTCCAGGGACTGGGGCCCTAAGGCCATTTAGGAAGAAACTCTATACCCTCTGTCCTCTGGTCAGCTTATTCCTTTTTCAGTTTATATCCTTTCCTTTTTCTTATCCCTCATCTCTTGGTATCTTGGTTTTTCTCTATCCCTCATTTTTCTTCCTCTCTGGCAAAACAGAACTGGGATGGAGAAGGAGCCTGCCAAATGGCCAACCCGCATGCACCATGCAGTGCATGGGTCTCATGGGCAGCACCGCTGGTGCCGACTCTGCCCCCCCAAAAAAAAAAAACACTTCCATGCAGGTGCGTGCCTCTGGCTTACACCCAGCAGTAATGAACGGTGAAGATACAAGAGAAGATCAAGAATTATGGTAGGTGCATAATTTTCATTTACTGCTGATGCTATAACGGTGAATGTTTCCTTAACCTCTGAACAAACCGCAGAAATTCATAACTTGCTAAAGACTTTTACACTTTTAAGACTAAACAGTACTTTTACCACAGTGCCAGGCCAAGCTAAAGGTGTCGCACACATAATAGCGACAAAGAATCCTACCCCTAGTAGGCAAAAGACATACAGATTACCAGAATGGTTAAGAGCTGTCGTGGTTAAGGAAATACAAAAAATGACAGAACTGGGTATCATAGAAGAGTCGAGAAGTGCGTGGTCATCACCAATGGTGACTGTAAACAAAAAAAAACTTTAAAGAATCTGTCTTGATTTTAGGCAACATAATCAAGTGTCAGAATTTGACAGTTATATTATGCCCAGGATAGATGATCTGGTGGACAGACTGGGGAGTGACAAGTATATCAGTACCCTTGATCTCACCAAGGGTTACTGGCAAATTCCCCTTGCTAAAGAATCCAGAGACAAAACTGCTTTTAGGATTCTGTCAGTTCACCACCATGCCATTTGGTTTACATGGGGCACCTGCTACATTCCAACGGTACATGGATGTAATTTTATTCCCTCACACTGGTTATTGTGCTGCGTACCTGGATGATGTCATGGTGCACAGTCCAGTCTGGAAAAGTCACCTGGAACACCTAAAAGCAGCTATCCAATCGATCAAAAAGGCAAGTCTGACAATTAATCCTGCTAAGTGTGCATTGGGCATGCAAGAAACCAGATATTTGGGCTATGGTTTTGGAAATGGATAAGTCAAGCCAGAGGTTTCCAAGATAGAAGCTGTAGCTAACAGTCCTGTCCCCAAAACCAAGGAACATGGGTCATTTTTAGGGCTGGCTGGTTATTATCGGAGATGTGTTCCCCACTTTGCAGAGTTAGCTACTTCCCTAACAGAACTCATGAAAAAACAGTACCCGAATGATGTGAAATGGACCCCAGAGGGTGATGAAGCATTTTGGGCCATTAAGGCTGCATTATGTTCAGCCCCAATTTTAAGAAGGCCAGACTTTGAGAAACCATTTTTGTTACAAACAGATGCATCAGAGGTAGGCCTAGCTGCAATCCTGAGTCAGAATGTAGATGGGACAGAACATCCTATTCTATACGTAAGTAGGAAATTGCACAACAGAGAAAAAAGGTACTCCACCATTGAAAAAGAATGTCTTGCAGCAAAGTGAACAATGGAGTCCCTTAAGGCTTACCTATTAGGAGCTGTCTCTGTACTTGTAACGGATCACAATCCTCTCTGTTAAATGAGGGATAAAAAATCTAGAATCACACGGTGGTACATGGCATTACAGCCATTTAAATTTAAAGTGATGCACAAATCTGGAAAAGAGAACATCAATGCTGATTTTCTGTCTAGATATGGATCAGGAAATAAGAATTCCGAAGGTTGAAAAATTGAAAAAAAAATGTGTGAGTTGAAACTTCTCTGTTTGATATGTTGCATATGCACTGAAGTATAAAGATTATAAGATACTGTCATGTTAAAGGAGAATTTAAAGACAGTTTTGGAAACCTGTTTTGTAAAACAGGTTCCCTCTTAAGGCGGGGGGGGGTTATGTGACAGGGTTGAATACAGCCCTGTCCCAGTTGTTATGGAGGACGAGTTTAAATGCAAGGATCTGTTCTGTTCTCTTTTTTCTATCTCTTGCCTGTTTGGTTGCACAACCACATTTTCTTGTGAGATCTAGGACTTGATCACCCCATCGGTCTTGCAATTCTCTGCCTCTCGCTATCTCTCTATCTTCTCTTGCTGTTCTGTCTTTTCTGCCCCCCCCCACAAATCTGCTGGTATAAAAGTATATTTGAGTCATTATGTGGAAATGTAACTGATACTGGGATCGCTTTGTTTAGAAAGTATATAGTTTTACTGTTGAAATGATTGCAAAAAAGCTGTTTGGAACTCGTGGGGTTAACCTGTTTGCAAACTCTCTGAGAAGCTGTAAGCAAGAGGTCAATTCTGGGTCATAATGTTCTTTTTGCTGTGCTTGTTGAAACTTACAAGAACACTATGTGAGAAGCATGCCTTTTTCTTAACGAGTGGGGGGGGTTGCAAAGACTTATAAAAACAGAGCTGCAGTTTCTTGCAGAGAGAGAAACACAGAGACAGAGACAGAGACTGGAAATTGAGAAGAAACCCAGATGGACTTTCTCTGTTTATACTGCCTTTGTAAATAGTTATACTGAACAATTTTATTTTACTGTTAATAATAAATCATTTGTTGTGAATTTTACAACTGCTCCTGGTTTTCCAATGCTTCCTGACCTGTGCCTCGATGACAGAGCCTTCTGTCCACCTCTCCCTCTAGCACTGATCAAGCCTAGTATCAGCGCTTCCTGGCAAGGCTGGTCAAGGACCTGCATATTTCTTTTATAGCCCATCGCAATACCAAGCTTACAACGTAAACCTTTTTGGGTGAGTACGGGGCGCATCACTTGGTGGTCCCCTCCTGGCCGATCCCCTTCCAGGAGGCATCATACAGCACCTGGCAGCTTCCATCTGTCACAGTTCCAGCCCCTGTGGACTGCCAGTGTTGGTACTGCACACCCCAGAGGTGTCCAGGCACTCTGCCTCATCCCACTATGGGATTGACGTGACTGTACTCCCCCTACTGGGCATAGACATCCAGTCCACGACCGACCCCCAGTCCTGACTCTGCAGAGTTCAGTCATCTGGGGTGGAGAGTGTTCTCTGTGTGGATTATGCTATGTATTGCCTCACATCAGGTGCACTATGCTGCCTACAATAGGCATCTGTGGGTGATGCCAGCATCGCTGCCCGATTCGGAGGCTACCCAACAGGCCATATCCCTCTCTGCAATAGGTCTGGAGCTGGCATGACACCAGTCAAGGGCATCTTACGACACCAATGAAGTCGCTTCTTGACTTGTAGGGACAGCAATCTGCATTAGGCGGACGGCGTGGCTTCACCTTTCATGGTTATCACCCTTGGCCCAGTGTAGGGTGATGGTCTCCCTCTTTCCATGGGATCCGTTTTTTTTTTCCTGCAGGGTGAGATGGGAACTACAGGGGTGCCTTCCTTCCCCCAGGGAACAGGGGATCCCACCTCACCCCCTGACCAGTTCCAGGCCTAACTGGCTGGTGGAGGGTCTCCATCTCCCTGTATTCCCCCATGGGGGCTGAGGGATGCTATTCTCTCAGGGAAATACTGGGCCACCTTCGGAGGGGCTCGGTACTCACCCACTAGTGATGAATGGTGAAGACTGACACAGGGAAGATATGAAAATTACATACCTACCATAATTCTTGATCTTCCTGTGTACCTTCACCATTCATCACTGAAACCCACCCACCTTCCCCTCACAAGGCCTCAGTCCCTGGGCAAAACCCCCCACTCGTCCTCCTCCTTGGGGATCCAGTTGGGTCCCTGTATTCCTTGGTGTCCCTCCTTGTCTTAGGAGGTGGGAAGAAGGACTTGGGAGGAGGGCAAGTAGGGCTTTCCAACTAGAATCCAATAGGGGACTTCTGGTGGGCCCCCTCTCCCTTGTCCTGGATATGACCTCTGAGGTCGGTGCACCCCATCATGGTGTGCTGACTCTTTGGGTCCCCCGAGATGAAGGGGCTGGGACTGATGGGGACTCCTCTCCGCTCCCTTCTATATATTATTTCTTCTCCTTTTCTCTGTCTCCTTCCTGTCCCGGGAATGAGAGATTAATGGGTGGGATCCTCACCCCTCCCCCGAACCCTGTGGGTTCTTCCTTTGGAAAACAGTAACGGGGGGAGTGGGGAATCCTAACCGATGGGTGGTCTCCACCCTCAGAGGTTTAGAGGGAGGAAGGAGGGACCTTCTCCACGCTTCCTGACCCTGAAGGGGATTTCAGTAAACCAAGATTCAGCCTTGGTAACCGCTATCTGTGTTTGGCTGTCTGCCTCCCTGGAGGCATTTAATGGTCTCAAGATCTGAGTTGCCTAATGTGTGAACGTTGGTCCCCCCTCTCCTTCCCACTTCCCTTTTCTCTCTCTCTCTCCTCTTTCCCTTTCCTATACCTATTGGCCATTCATGGACTGTGGGCCCTTCTGCCCATACCCTCCAGATTCTCCTCCTCCTCCTCCTCTATCCTCTGGTCGGCCTACTTTTTCAGTTTTATATCCCTTTCCTTATGCTGTCCCTCAGGCTTCCTTGCCCTGCCCTCATTTTCTCTCTATCCCTCTTTTTTCCATCTCTCTGATGAGCAGAACTGAGGTGGAGGAGGAGCCAACAGCTGTTTCTGGCCAACCCACGAGTGCCACACAGTGCGTTGGCCTCGTGGGTGGTGCCAGTGATTCCAGCTCCTCCTCCTAACAAAAAAAAAGCTCCCACAGGGTGCTCATCTCCAGCCAGTCACCCACCAGTGATGAATGGTGAAGATACACAGGAAGATCAAGAACTATAGTAGGTACATCATTTTCATATGTCGCGATCTGACCCGCACTCCTCGTGCATATACTGCCTGGACCACAAGCATGATGTCCAGGTCTGTGATTTTTGTTGCACCTTTTTGCCTTTGACTCTGGAGGGTCACCTTGCCTGCTTGCTCCTTGAACGACTGAGCAAACGGGATCTGCCTGTCAGCTCAAAGGAGACATGGAAGGTGGCTTCCGTGTCTGCGGGTTCCACCGAGCAGTTAGCGGCCATTGAGGAGGATGCAGCTTGGGCCGCAGCGCAGTCCTCCTCAGCTTTGGTCTTCATGCCGCTTCAGCTGGGAGTGTCGTTCTCCAGCACATTCCAGAAACTGTGTCTGTCTCTCCCTACTTTTGGAGAGGGTACCTTAGGCTCTAAGAAGTCCAAAAAGTCAAAGGATTCCAAGGAGAAAGAGACCAAGAAACAGTCTTGTCAACACTTGTGGAATCAGGAGCACTCTTGGGCCTCTGATTCCCATGTTTCTTTGGAGCTTCCAGCTTTGGCTGAGACTTCAGTTTTGGCTGCAGGCTGTATGGTACTCCCGTTTGGGCCAGTTGGCTGAGGATCTGACCAACTCTCCAGCCGAGATCTCTCTCGAGCTGGTCGAGTCAATCCTGTCTTCTGAGGAGGTCAGCACCTCTCTCTCTCGAGGACTCCAGTTCTCTCGCGGGGGACAGGGTAGGCCACTGTCCTGCCACCTCCCACTCCAGAGCTTCCTGACCAAGGTGTGGGTCGACAGTCACTGACTCCCTCTGATGGACCCCGACGGTTCCTCCAGGTGTCAGCTGAGGTCCCGCTCTGATAGCCTGTACTCAGGTAGCCCACACCATTCTTGGCGATCATGCTCTAAGTGCCCTGGCAAGCAGCGCTGCTGCTATTCCTCCTCGGGTGAAGACAGACACCGACGCAAGTTGTGTTGGCACTACGAGGAGTTCATTTGGCAGCAGCTTCTGTTTTCCCAGGTGAAGCCACCCCTGACACCCAGCCCTGCTATAACTGCACTGCCGTCACCAGAGCCACAGCAGACCCCACCCTGGCAGGTGCCAGTACGGCTCACTCCAACTTCTCCACCGATAGTGGTGGAGCCGCTGCCCTCTGTGCTGAAGGAGAGCATCCCAACCAAGGATGCTCAGCTTAAGAAAGAGCTTCCTTATCAGCTCAAACTTACTCTCACCCCCGACAACCCTTGGTGGGTGAGCAGAGACACTGGTGGTAGGCCTCTATTTGATGAATCCTTGGAATCAGAGGGTTCCTCTCTTCACTCCCACCCAGTGGACATGGAGTAAATCTAGGATCTCTCTATGAAGCAGGGCCTGACTTCATTCATGGGCCTTCTTCGCTTGATCACTGAGTCCACGGGACTCCAGCTGGAGCCCGTTCAGAAAAGGGAAAGGTACCCCTTGACCAAGATCATGGACCAGGGTGACACTCTGATGGAGGCCTTCCCAATCTTGGATGCCATCCTTGGTCCTGCTCTGGATCTGTGGCAACACTCGGCCTCTTGCCTGGCACCCTCGGCCTGGATGTCCCGCAAGTACACGGTCCCTACCGGTTCCTCTCGGGTTCAGGCATCCCTCGGCCAAGGGGCTGATGTCTGACTCTGTCTTTCTGTGCACAGGCAATGTGGGGGATATGGACAATCCCCCTGACCATGAGTCCAAAAAATTGGACTACTCGGCCAAGAAGGTGTATGCTGTCTCTTCGCTCAACCTCAGGCAAGCCAGTTCTTCTGATGGCACATTTTATGCACACCCTCCTGGGGTCCTTGGACAAGGTGCTTTCCCACCTCCCTGAAGACTTGCAGACTACTGTCAAGCAAGTCAGAGACCAAGGCCGTGCCATAGCGATGCAACAGTTCCAGACGGCTATGGACATTAGCGATTCCTGAGCCCGGTCTGTGGCTCTGGCAGTTGCCATGCACTGCAGGGCATGGCTGCACATCTCTACTTTCACTGCTGATATGCAGCACAAGTTGGCAGACATGCCCTTCTTGGGGACTGACGTGTTCAGTTCCAGTGTGGAGGGGCATCTCACCAGGACTGAAAAGTCCATTGCCACCCTGGACTCAGTGACGTCTGCTCAAAGGGACCAGAAAGGCTCCAAGCCCATCAAGGAAAAGCCCTTTCGGCCCACCTTAGCCCCTGCAGCGAACTCTGCACTGCCCCAAGCTGGTCAGCAGCAGACCTGGCATCCAAGACCCAAGTTTGTGGCATCGGTAGTCCAGAAGCCAGGGGGTCTGGGATCCAGTGGTCCCTCGACCAGACCCTCCTCTGCTTCCATGCCTGCCCAGTGACGGGATGGGGGTGCCCTCCCCTCTCCCATCCTGAACCCCCCTGGGTCCTCCCGTGTGGGGCCGGCTCTGCCACTTTGTTTCTGCCTGGTCCGCTGTCACAATGGATAGGTGGTTTCTTGAGGTGGTTAGCCAGGGTCCGCCTCTAGAATTTGAGCAGTACCCTCCCAGTTGAGCCCATACCTCACGGGAAGACATGCTGTCAGTCGATGTCCAGTCAGCCCTTCGGGATGACATTGCCCAGCTCCTGCTCAAGGAGGTGGTAGCCCCAGTCCTGGACCCTCCACAACATCCAGGGTTCATGTCCAGGCACTTCCTGGTCCCCAAATGGATGGGAGGCTTGCACCCCATTCTAGATCTGCATGACCTGAACCAATTCCTTGGGTCCCGTACTTTCAGAATGGTCTGTTTGTGTCAGATCATACCATCTCTGGAGCAGGGCATGTGATTCTGCTCTCTGGATCTTAAGGACACGTTTTTCCACGATCCGTCCATCCCACCGATGGTTCCTCCACTTTCAGGCGGAAGGCACCCGTTACGAGTTCCAGGCCATGCCATTCGGCCTGTCTTTGGTGCCCAGGGTTCTCACCAACTGCGTTGCAAAGGTGGCTGCCCACCTGAGATGCCGGGGAGTCTGGGTATACCCCTATCTGGATGATTGGCTCATCGTGGGTCCCTCCAGGGAGGAAGTGGAGTGGTTCAGGGACCCAGCCCTCCAGACCTGCATCTCTCTGGGCCTCTTGGTCAATGAGGCCAAATCAAAACCCATGCCTTCACAGGTGATTCACTTCATTGGGGCAGAGCTCAACTGTTGCAGAGCTAGGGCTCGGCTTCCGGGGAACAGGGCGGAGGCTGTTAACGCCTTGCTCGATCATTTTGGATTGGGCAATCACATCCTGTTTGGCACCTCCTGCACCTCTTGGGCTACATGGCAGCCTGCACAAGCATGGTCCGATGGGCCCACTGGAGAATGCACCCCCTGCAATGGGAGCTGGTCGGCCAGTGGTCTCAGTGCAAGGGTCACTTCGACCAGCTGGTCACAGTGACCCAGTAGATGTGGGGTATACTCCAGTGGTGGCTAATCCCAGAACATCTGCAGGAGGGTATCCCATTTGTCCACCCAGAGCTGACATTCATCCTGATGACTGATGCCTCTCTCATGGGCTGGGGAGCCCATCTGGGGATCACGGAGTCCACAGGCTCTGTTACCCTGAGGAGTCCCGCTGTCATATCAACCTGCTGGAGCTCAGGGTGGTTCAGCTGGTGCTGACCGCTTTCGCTCCACATTTAAGGGGTAAAGTGGTGTAGAACCAGATGGGAAACACCATGACTGTGTACTACCTCAACAAATAGGGCAGTGCGCACTCCCTTCTGCTGTGCAGGAAAGCCCTTCACATCTGGACACTCATGCACAGTCTGGATACAGACCTTCTGGCCATCCATGTGCCTGGTGACTCCAGCCAACTTGTGGATGCCCTCAGCAGGGTGTGCAAGGCATCACACGAGTGGTCTCTTCATTCTGAGGTAGTGCAGAACCTGTTCTCTCACTGGGGCAAACCTCTGGTGGATCTGTTTGCCTCCAGGGAGAATGCCAAGCTGAGGCTGTATTGTGCCTGCCCCCCTCAGCAGAGAACGCTGCAGGGGGATGCCTTCTCAAGTCCCTGGACCCCGGGCCTTCTCTCTGCTTTCCCTTTGTTTCTCCTGATCCACAAAGTTCTGCTCAAGGGCAGACAGGAAGAGGCACAGGTGAAACACGTGACTCCGGACTGGCCATGCCAATTCTGTTAGCCAGATCTCCTCAGCAACAGGCTCCTATGATGTCTCCCACTATGCCCGGACCTGCTGTCAGTCAGTCAAGGGAAGGTACTCCACCTAGACTTGCTCGCACTCACTGAGGCCAAAAAATATCTTCTTAGGGAACTAGGTAAAACCAGGCACAGCAGTGACACCCTTGACATTAAACTTCTCCACCTATCGCTGGATGTCATGCTCAAACCCATCACTACCATTCTGAACCTCTCTCTGTCCCTTAGGCAATTCCCCAAACTGTGGAAGGCAGGGGTTGTTACTCTTGTGCATAAAGGTGGTGACAGGTCGCTAGTCTCAAACTACCACCCATCTCGATTCTCCTGCCTCTATCCAGAGTCCTTGAGAGAATCGTGGCCAACCAACCTATGGAATTTCTTTCCAAGTACAACATTCTTTGCCCCCAGCAGCACAGTTTTCACCAGCACACAGTACCACCACAGCCCTGTTGGAATACACAGATTGTATTCACAAAGTCTTGGATCAGAGTCACATAGTAAGATCAATTTACATTGACCTGACCAAAACGTTTGATACCGTGAACCACTGCCTCCTCCTCAGCTCACTCCCCCACTCGGGCTCTCCCCTGCTGTAACAAACTGGTTCCAAAGTTACCTAGAGGTCAGAACCCAACAGGTTAAAATTAATGACTCCCTATCATTCTGTCTCCCAGTCTGCTCCAGTGTCCCACAAGGATCCATCCTTGGGCCCCTCCTTTTTAACCTATATCTGAATACATTACCTAAAGCCTGCAACAGCAACCTTGTACTTTATGCAGATGATGCCGTATTCTTTTCCAGTCACTCTGACCTACTCCCCCTCACTAACGACCTTCAAGCTAACTGCACAAAAATTTAATCCTGGTTTACCAAACACAAACTGTTAATGAACTACAAAAAAACAAAAACAATGCTCTTCACTAGCCCACATAACAAATACAAATCTACCCATCTAACCATCAGTAATAACTTAAATCAACCCCTGGATATTGTGTATGACTTCAAATACCTAAACATTACACTGGATAGCTCTCTCTCTCTCCTCTATTCCCTGCATGTTAATCGTATCTCAAAGACTTTTACTAGCAGGATTGGTGTCCTCTATAGACATAGGAAATGTCTCACACCTGTGGCATTAAGACTAGCTGTCACTAGCTTGATACTGTCCGTAATAGATTATGGCCTGTTAATTTACAGTGCTGCTGCAGATATCACTCTCAAGTGGCTTATGACCTCACTCAACAAAGCCTGCAGACTGATAACTGGTGCTGACAAATGGACACACACCTGTGACCTCTATCGGCAAATTGAATGGCTACACCTTCATGGCAGAATAAGATATCAAACCTGTCTTATGGCAAAAAAAATATTCCTTGCCTTAACTCCTCCTGCTACCCAGTCTCTGCTTCTCCCATCAGCAAACCAACATAATATGCTTAGTTCCTGTAAGCTGACTTTCCTCGTCCCCCACTGCAGGGCCTCGCAAGCCCAGCGAACTTTCAGCTTTAGAGCTCCAACCTGGATGAATGACCTGCCCACTGAGGTCCTCTCTGAACCAAAACTAAGTACCTTCAAAACCAAACTACGGACTCACCTTACAACCCTAAGTATAACTGACTGATCTTCCTGGACATAAAGTCTCCACCACTCATTCACACTAATGGGATATATGCCGGAAGGCGCTAGGACCCAGCGGGAGCAAATTTTTCGAGAGTGTCGGCGCCAGAGATGGAGCCATGAGGAAGTGGCACCACAAGCTATGGCTCGTGCAGTAAAGATGACCTCAGCGTCGACCCTCCAACCGCCTCATTTCCTTTCTTCCCGCCATCGAGTGCGCTTCAGTGGTGATGTCGCTCGACCACTGGGAGTCAAACTTCAAGCTAGCAGCATAGTTTTCAGTTTATTGTTTTGTAATTTGTCTTCAAAAGTACCGCGTAGATTTTAATTCAATTTATTGATTAATAAAGAAGTCTTCAGCCCTCCATTAACAGAATCGGTCATGAGCGGGTCAGGTGATGGTAGGGAGACTTCGTATGAAAGCTGTTCAAGTCAGCTGGATCCGGTCCACTGCCCTCCCGGAGGTGGGTCTGACAACGGATGGTCAAGTGCTCAGGAGATGGGCGGTCCCCGAAGCATAAAAGGAAGCGGTCCCATTTACAGCACCGTTAAACCTCAGTTCTTCTTGGCGCTACAAGTCAAGAAAGAAAGCCATCACTGAGTTGCCTTCCTAGTATGTCTGCGCGCCGACGGTCAGTCATTGGAGCTAAACACGGTCTCCTCCCTCTCGGGAGTCACGGTTTCTGGCCCGCGCCTGACTTCTTAACATCGAGTCCATCCTCGCCTATTGGACTTGGCCTCTGATGGATAGTTTCACCAGTGGGCTGCTGTTATGGAGCAATGGACTCAGAGGTTAGTCCAGTTGCCTGACCCGGTCATTCCGGGTCCTTCGGGCTACTCAAGAGTCCGGGTAGGGTGATTGAACCTTCCTAGTTGTGCGGCACCTTCTTCAGTGCTGTCGACTCTGTGCTCAGGAGTGATCTTCCATTGTCAATCTTCACCATTCATTACTGTTGGGTGTCAGCCGGAGAGTGCGCACCCGCCCGCAGAGTTGTTTTTGAGGTCAGTGTTGATGGTGCGCCCCTAGAATGACACTCTGTGTGGAGTGCAAGGGGTGGCCGTTAGGCGCCGCAGACTCCTCCTCCATCTCAGTTCTGTTTCTCCCGCCATCAAGGCTGCACCTGCTGCGTGGAGTTGCTGAAGTACTGCATCATAGGCCTCATCTGTCAAAGTTTCCTTCATCCTGGTTTTTCTCGATGTCGTCGACTGGTAAGACCGTTCCTTTCTATATTATTTTGATGACGCCGAGATTTTTCTGTGTTTTTTCCTCAATTGTTTAGCATCATGTCTGGTTCGGGGGCCAAGCGTAAATCTAAGGTGGGCCGTGTCCCTATGCATCGGTGCACCTGTGGCCGGCAGTTTTCCATCACGGACCGTCATGATGTTTGTCTCCGGTGCCTGGGACCCTACCATGATATGGATCATTGCGATGCCTGCTTCTCCATGGATCACCGTGTTTTGGAAGTCCGTGCGTTTCGAGTCGGATGAGCTCCACCGACTTTCGGAGGACGACATCACCATAGGGTTTCCCAGGCCAGATCTCTTGACCCTTCTTTCGGGTCCCCTCCCGGGTCTATACATCCCAGTGAGGAGGAGGCTTCCTCCACTTCCAGCCTTGCTGAGGAGGAGGTTTCTTCTTCGGCGCCGAAGGAATGGTGTGATCCCTCCTGGGGTCACGCCGTTGGCACCGTTCCGGCAGTCACCTCTATGAAGGTGCAGGCTTCCCCAGTGTTGCAGCCTCCGATTGTGAGGCCCAGCTCTGGTGGACCCTCATTTCCGTCTGTCCTCGTCGTGGAGTCTGGCGCAGCTCACGGCGATGGTGACTCGGGCGGGGCTGTTGGTGGCACCGTTCTGGGTTTTGGTGCCATTTGCATCACCAGGGACTCGGCTGGCACTGCTGGTGGTGTCGTTCTTGGTCGTGGTGCCATCCACGGTGCCGGGGACTCAGTTGGCCCCATCGGCGGTGCTGCGCTGGGTCTCGTCGCCGTTCACTGGGCTGAGAACTTGGGCGGCGCCATTCGCGGTGCCATGCTGGGTCTCGGCACCATTGGTGGTGTTGGGCACTCGGGCGGCGCCATTCGTGGAGCGGCCTGGGAACCTGGCGCCATCAGGCGTGTGGATGACTGTGCGGATGTGGTAGTCGTCATGACCTACGGCGGTACCAGGCCTGGTGCCATCTCAGGGCAGGTTCCTGCGGATGTGGGACTGGAGTCTTCCCTTGTTGACCCCTCCTCGGAGGGAGACGATTCAGGTGAGGACCCAGACCAGCAGCTAGAGTCTTCTGGCTCTGAACCTCCTGTAGGCCACAGGGCTAGCTGGTCCAGTGTTCCTCTCACAGACTCCCCGGGGCTGGTTAGACTGGATCATTCCATGGTTAGGGGTGGCCTGGAGTCTTCCATGGTGGACCCTTTGGATGTCCAAGACAGGATGCCCTCTTCTCGCAGGTCCCAGGCAGCTGCCGCTCCCGGTGCTGCTCGGGTCCTTCAGCAGAGAGAAGAGGACTCTGCCTCAGCGGGTGCCCTTCGGGGTCTTGCTCAGCAGGAACTTCCAACACTGGTTACGAGGAAGAGGGCTGGTTTGGAGTCTGAAAGATTGAGGGGTAGGGGTCAGGAGCAGCGACGGACCCCCACCACCCTGCGGAGTGCGGGGAGGAGTCGTAGCACTGATCCTCGCCTATCTTTGAAGGTCTCTAAAGCGTCTTCTGGTGGCGTTTCTGAGGGTTGCCCATCTGGACTCATGCAATCCCAGGCACATCACAGGGGAGATTCCCCTTCAGGGCTCTTTCTGAAGTTGTCTCTTACCCTTTCTACTACGCAACCCAGCACGATCTCAGGGTCCCAGTCTTGGAGGCGTCGCTACCTGGATCCCAGAGCCTTGGCAGAGGTCAGGCACATGCTATTAGGTGCCCTTTGTCCATCCCTCTGCAACCACCTCCCTCTCTCCCAGGCTATGTGAGGCCCACTGGGCCATTATCTTGGGAGACATTCAGAGCTACTGCGGCGGCCTTCCCGTCCTATGTTAGGGCCATGGACGAACAGGTCTTCCGCCTGCCCCCCCACTGCAGGAGTCTGCTGGGCATTCGAGCTCCACTTCCTCCTCATCTTCCTCAACTGAGGAAGAGGAACCTTCTGTCCACTTTTCCTCTGACGCTCACTTCACCGACTGTCAGCGTTTCCTCTTGAGGATGGTTTCAGAGCTTCGTATTTCCTACATCCATAGGGACAATACCGAGCGGCAGACACGTGCTTTCCTTAGTGAATTCAGTGCCCGCAATTTGGTGATGCTTCCTGGCCGATTCCATTCCAGGAAGCATCTATCCACACCTGGCAGTCTCCAGCCACTCCTTCTCCAGCCCCAGGAGACTGCAGGAGATGATATTGTGCTCCCCATGAGTCTCTAGGTTCTCTACCTCACCCACCTTCGGGTTTGACATCCCTGGATACTCCTTCTGGGCCTCACTGCCCGGCACACGACAGGCCTCTGGATTCGGATTCTTCTGAATTCGACCAGTGGGGATGAAGAATCTTCTCTTCTGGTCGTACATTGTTGTGCATTTCTTCCCATCAGGCTCACCACACTGCTTACAACAGGTATCTGTGGTCGATGCTGGCTCAGGTCTTAGCCCTGCTTCCTGACTCAGAGCAGTCTAGACAAGTCATTGCCCTCTCTGTGCAGGGTCTGGAGCTCGCAAGGCACCAAGTGAGGGCATCCTATGATGCCAATGAGGTGGCATCCAGACTAGTGAGGACAGCGATCTGCATTAGGCGGACAGCATGGCTTCGTCTCTCATGACTGTCACCCATGGCCTGGCGTAGGGTGACTGGCTCTGCCTTCCAGAGGACCCGCCTTTTTTCCCGTAGGGCGAGGAGGCGTCTTCAGGGGCAACCCCCTTCCCACAGCCCCGTGGGGGGTGCCTCCTTCTCCTCATCCACCTTAGACCTCCTAGTCTATTTGTTAGGGTCTTCCCCTCTCTATTTGTCACCAGTAGGAGGCTGAGGGATCTGTTCCCTCAAGGTTTACTCTTACCCCCCTCTTCAGGGGGAGGGGGGCCTGGTACTCACCCAACAGTAATGAATAGTGAAGATTGACAAGGGAAGACATGAAAATTACATACCTACCATAATTCTTGATCTTCTCTTGTATCTTCACCATTCATTACTGAATCTCACCCATCATCCCCTCAAGGGCCTCCTTCTTCGGCTTCTCCCCCTCCCTGCTCATTCCTCCCCCTTCTCCCTCAGCCATTAAGCCAAAAAAAAAAATATCCGTTCTTCTAAACGGATCCTTCCCTCTGAGAATACGAGGAACGAGTTAAAATTTATCTGTACCTGAGGGAACTCTTTCTGACTGCCCTTACTGGGTATCTCTTGGCTCTTCCCCAGCCATGTTTTTCAATTCACAGTTAAAGAGACACTCCCTTAAGTGGCTCATCTTCTCTTCCCAGGCCCTTCTGACAGGCCCTAATCCTATTATATAGCCTCTACTGGTTGGTGCTGTCCGGCACTTCAATTTCCTTAAGAGGTGTTTTCTGCCTTGCCTCTAGGGAGTCTGATTGAGTTCTCACTCTGTTTGTTTAAGTACAGGGGTGCCCCCTTCGGCCCCCCCTCCCCACTTTCATATGCTACTGTGTTATCATGTAACAAGGTGCTAGAGGGCCCCTTTCACTTCTAGTTGGCTGCTCTCTGTTGGGAACAGTTTTCCTCCTTAATAGTTTGAGAGCTCCCAGCTGGGGTCTGGAAGGTTAGGGATGGCGGGAGGTTTAGAGAATCTGCCTTTCAAACAACAAGAAATCTTGCTGTATTCTGACATATGCAGTTAGGTCCTGCCTTTCAACTGCCCCGGAGAACAAACAGTTAAACTTTCCATGGCCAGCATGGAATGTTCACCGTGAGCTCGGCTGAATCCCCTGTCTGCTGTTGTTTAAACTCTAACTGTCAGATTCTTTACTCCGCCTCACTGAACATTCGCTCCGGAGATTTTCTCCTTTGC
Source organism: Neoceratodus forsteri (assembly GCA_016271365.2). Lineage (NCBI taxonomy): Eukaryota > Metazoa > Chordata > Ceratodontiformes > Ceratodontidae > Neoceratodus > Neoceratodus forsteri. The sequence continues at coordinate 76,073,201 of JADMNL010000027.1, read as the reverse complement.
TCGGTTCAAAAAAGTCGGTTAAAGTGTCGTTTTTCGCTCGGTCTCTACCGAACTGCTACTACCGAATCTGTCAGTTTAAGTCTCTGTCTGTGGTACCATGAGTACTAGATAGGTTTTCTATTTAGTTTCTGTGTGGAACTTGTAAATTGTGGATTGGTTTGGCTGAACCGATCAGTTCAGGTAAAAAATGTTTGTGAATTTATTTAGAGTGTGGTAACTGGTCCGTATCGGTTAAAAAAAAAACACATTTTTATTAAGTTTTATTCCAAGACCCGTAACATGGTCAGGAACTGATAGAGGAGTCTTGCCTGGTGGATTGCCGGAAAAAGGCTACGTTTTGGATAGGATTGGCCATGTCTGAGAAACCCAAGAAAAAAACTGGGCCCACTGGGTTTCAACACTGCAGTGTGTGTGGGGAAGTCTTTGCTAAGGCTGATCCCCACACCACCTGTGTTTAATGTCTGGGGTTTGACCACCTCGATTCAGACTGCCAAATTTGTAAAATTTTCCCAAAGCTACCCTGGAAAAAGATTAGGTAGACTGAGGGAAAGGGAGGCCGAGAAGTCCGCTGACCCGGATGGCCAGCCCAGTTCGATTCCAACCGAACCAGAAGGAGTGCCCTCTGACCAGGGCGATACTTCTTCGGGTAAAAGGAGAGCCGATTCTGAGGAGTCAGTTCCGGTTAAAAGAAAAAAAAAGATAAATCGTCTGGTTTGGATCCAGAAATTCATACTCCGACTGCTGATGAGATAGCCAAGGCGATAAGAATAGTGCAATCACTTACTTCAGTTCCGACCGAACCGGCACCATCTGGCAGGGGTTCGGTTTGGTCGGTTCCCCCGGTTCCGGATTACACCTTAGAAGAATTTTATGAAGTGGATGAGGAGGAGGGAGAGTATGAGGCTGATGATGGTGATTATGAAAGTCTGGAAGTGCCTATTGAGCCGGACATCCCCCAGAGAGACCTTCAGGTGTTTCTCCTCCTAGGCTTTCTGAGTCCCCTTCCCACTTTATGTTTTACAAGAAAGCGGCTGAAACCCTCCAGCTTCTTATGGAAGAAGCAGTAGAGGATCAGGAGCAGCCTGATTTTGTTGAAATGATGGACATCCCAGAGTCCAGGAGACTGTCTATTCTCCTCCATAAATCTTTTGGGAAACAGACAAATAAAATTCTTAAGACTCCTAACTCCATACCTCCTGTGGACAGACGAATGGACAAGAGGAATACTCTTTCAGGCTCAGACACAGAGTTCCTTTCTCAGCAATGCAGCCATGTTGGGGTAGTGCAGGCTTCTGCCTGTGATAAGGCAAATATCCCCTTGGCATCACACACCCCCAGATAAGGACTCCAGGAGGACTTATGCCATGGCAAAGAAACAGTACATGGCAGCATCTTTAGGACTCAGGCAGGCTAACTATGTGGCCTACACAGCTAGACACCAGAAATCCAGATGGGACACTGTGCTGGCTCTAGCTAAACAGGCTCCCGACCAGCTTGCCAAGGAGCTGGAGCAGGTGGCTGCAGATGGGATTGAGGCATCTAAAGTGCAATTTCATGCTGCTGTGGACTCCAATGATGTTTCATCAAGAGTCATGGTTACATCTGTGGCTCTTTGGAGGATGGCTTGGCTCAGATGTACTAGCCTATCACAGGATGCCCAGCCAAATGCCCTTTGGGGTAACCCTTGCCTCAGTGTTTGCGCACAGAGGTTCTTTGTCTTTTAAATAGTTTTTTATTTTAATGGGTTCACCACAGCATAACCAAGAAACACTGTCTTAGGGTAGCTGGTTCATTCCACTGGGGTGTCAAACAGACGAGGCATACTGATGAGTCCTGGTAGGACGAAACACGTGTCTATGTCATCTGTTAGCACCCTTTGCAAACTGTGTGAGAGGCCTTTTGGCACCATGCAATTCTGCTTAAAGTTGAACCAGCATAACATTCTGTGGTGATTTGCATATGCAGCCCATGATGCTTTGCATTGTGTGGGCATGTGTGATTTTGTATTTTCTATCACAGGATACCCAGGCTAAGGCCATGGATTTCCCTGTTATTCGTAATTCTCTGTTTGGGGAGTAGACAGAGAACTACATGAAAAAGATGGACGAGTACAGGACCACATACAGGAGTGCTCAGGCCAAAGAAAGGCAAGCCACCCCTCAAAGGCAGCAGCCCAGGGGCAGGCCTTTCCAAAGGCCTTTTTACCAAGCTCAGGCCTCCTCTTCTTATTCTCAGAGGGGGTTCTTCAGTGGGAGAGGTAGACAGGGAATGAACAAGCCTGCATCCACCCCTCAGCTTAAAGCCCCTGCCAAGCAGACACCCTGATGGGTCTGCCCGGACCAATTCTCCATTACCAGTAGGGGGCAGGCTGGCTTACTTTGTCCAGGACTGGAAGTCTCTGACATCAGACAAGTGGGTCCTGGAAGTAGTAAGCCAGGGACTGGTTCTCAGCTTCAAAAAATTTCCCAAGATGAGAACCAGATCCTTTCAACCTGCAAATCCATCAGAGACCCTTGCCTTAGAGGCTGAGGTTTCTTCTTTCCTAGCTCTCAGAGCCATAGAGAGGGTTCCCACCCTACACAGGGGCAAAGGATTGTACTCCAGGTACTCCTAATCCCCAAAAAGACAGGAGAATGGCGGCCCATCCTGGACCTAAGATATCTGAACAAACACCTTTTAAAATCAAAGTTCAAAATGGTGATTCTGGGAATAATCCTTCCCTCTCTAAGGCCAGGAGACTGGCTAGCCTCAAGGATGCCTATTTTCACATTTCCATCAGGTGCTCCCACAGAAAGTACCTCAGGTTCGAGTTGCCCTCAGGCCACTATCAATTCAGAGCAATGCCCTTTGGCCTAACATCAGCCCCAAGGGTCTTCACAAAGTGCATGGCAGTAGTTGTTGCCTTCCTAAGAAGACAAAAGATTTCCATTTTCCCATACTTGGACGACTGGCTCATAGTAGATCAGTCTCCAGACCAAGTCAAGTCACATCTGCAAGTGACCCAGCAAGTGCTCACTTCTTTAGGATTCCTTATCAACCTACCAAAGTCAGTTCTCGAACCAGTGCAGCTCCTCACCTTCATAGGTGCAGAACCAGATACGGTAAAGGCAAGAGCCTTCCTTCCCCTGGAAAGGGCAAGGACCCTTATGGAACTGGCCTCTTCATTCACCCTTCAGGTGTCTTGACTAGCAAGGCATTTCCTTCAGCTACTGGGCCACATGGCAGCCTCCACAGCAGTGGTCCCGGGAGCAAGATTCCAAATGAGGGACATTCAGTTCCACTTAAGAGCCTTTTGGTCCCAAAGAAAGGATTCCCTTACCAAACTAATCCCAGTGACTCGAACCCTGATCCAAGCCTTGCAATGGTGGCAGGACCAGGACAATTTGAGACAAGGGGTTTCATTTGTCACTCAGTCTCATTCAGTGATACTCACCACAGATGCTTCTCTGCTGGGCTGGGGAGCCCATTTGGGGAATCTTACCACCCAGGGACTGTGGTCACCTCAGGAATCTCTGCTTCACATCAATCTCTTGGAACTCAGAGCAGTGTTTCTGGCACTGCAAGCTTTTTCCAAATCTGTGCAGAACAAGGTGGTTCAGGTCAGAACACACACCACCATGTGGTACATCAAAAAGCAAGGAGGCAATCAGTCTACGTCCTTGTGCACAGAAGATATGAAGTTGTGGTCCCTGGCCTATTCCTTTCAAACCTCTCTGACAGCAGTTCACCTCCCAGGGAAGCACAATGTCCTAGCAGATGCACTGAGCAGAATATCCCAGGGCCATCACGAATGGGCCTAGATCCTCTGGTTTTGAAAGTGATTTTCTCGAGATGGGGCACTCCAGAGATAGATCTTTTTGCAGCCCCAGACAATCACCAACTTCCTCTCTTTTGTTGCAGACCCCCAGTCTTGGGCTCAGTCCCCCTGGATGCTCTGATTCTGAACTGAGAAGGGAAATTTCTGTATGCTCCCCCCCCCTTCCCTCTCCTGTACAGGATGTTAGTCAAGATAAGGTCACAACCATGCAAAGTGATTCTAATTGCTCCAGACTGGGCCAGACAGCCATGGTATCCCTTGTTGCTGTCCCTAACAGTCCACCTTCCCCTGTCTCTTCCCAGGAATTACAACCTGTTAACTTCCTCTCAGGGGAGGATTTGGTACCTGAATCTTCAGCCTCTCAATCTCAAGGCTTGGCTCTTGAAGAGTTAGAGTTTGTAGATCTGCATCTTTCCCAAGGGGTTCTGGATATCCTTAAGGCTTCTCGAAAGCCTTCCACCAGAAATACTTACAACTCCAAATGGAAAAGATTCAGCATTTGGTGTTCTAAGAAGAATATTTCTCCAGACTCTGCTGAATTGCCTACGGTTATGGATTATATGATCCATCTTAATGGCCTAGGCCTCAGACCAGCTACCCTCAAGGTACACTTGGCAGCTGTTTCTGCTTTCCTGTCGGTAGGCAAGTCTTCCTCTCTGTCATCCCATCCTGTATTCTGTAAGTTTTTCAAGGGATTGCTTCACACCAATCCCCCCTTTAGGGATCCTGCTCCTGCTTGGGACCTTAATGTTTGCATTGCTCAGCTTATGCAACCCCCCTTTGAGCCTTTGTCCTCAGCAGAGCTTAAGTACTTGACTTGGTAAACTGTTTTTTTGGTAGCCATTACTTCTGCCAGATGTATCAGTAAATTGCAAGCCCTGTCAGTGGAATCTGATTTCATCTCTTTTCACATAGATAAAGTGGTCCTTAGAACTAACAGAAAGTTCTTACCTAAAGTGGTTTCAGATTTCCACCTCAACCAGTCTATATCTCTCCCTGTTTTCTTCACTGACCATTCCTCCTTGGGAGAGAGGAGGCTACACAGTTTGGATGCTAAAAGAGCCCTTAGCTACTCTGCTTCTGAGCTCCCATTAAAGCTAGTCCTGTGCCAGTTACTCCTGGGTACTATCGCCACTGTGATCCTTACTGCGTCATGGATTCCCTGGACCTCAAGTGCGGGTGACCCCTTGAAAAGAGACCCCTGGTGTACGTGTGTCCAGCCGGTGGAGTCTGACTTCACCTTCTCAAACATTCTAGCAGATGGCTCACCCTTGACTGGGATCCTCGGTGGTCTTAACCTGAGGAGCCTTCTGAGACCTGCCCGAAAGGTCAGGCATTATGACCAGAAGTCACAGAACAAGGATAGATCTCCCCCATTAAGGCATCTATTCTGGTTCCTGCTGGTGACCCTTGTGCTAGCAGGGGACATAGAACTAAACCCAGGACCATCATTCCAGTCCACACCTACACTGGTGGGGTGGTCAGCGGTAAAAGGGCTGAAGGTAGCCCATCTTAATATCAGAAGTCTGCTGCCAAACCTGATGGAACTTCGTGTCTGGGTAACTTGTCATAGTCCAGACATTCTTGGCATTACAGAAACCTGGCTGAAACCTTCCACCCCAAACTCTGTATGTGCCTTCCCTGGTTATGACCTCATCCGTCGTGATCGTCCGGGAAGAAAGAGAGGTGGTGGTATCCTGGTCTACTATGGCAGCCATCTTAACCTATCTGTCCTACCTCATCAACAGACAGTGCAGTCCCCCCTGTGAGACACTGCACATGGTGCTGTTACTAGGGATGACAAAAAAGATACACATTGTATACACCTACAATCCTCCAAAGGGAGGCATAGAGGGACTGACTGGCCTCCTTGACACAGTTGGTGCAGTAACACGCCAGAATGAGCTAATCATTCTGGGTGACCTCAACCTCAATTGGCCCGGGTGGCAACACCAAAGCCTTTGAACCATCACTTGCTGGTCTCTCACTGACACAGCTTGTCAAGGATCCTACCAGATGCTCTACAAATGGTGGTAAGAGCTCCCTCCTGGACTGGATCTTGACAAATAGACCTGATAGGATCGGCTCATCTGGTATCCTACCTGATTCTATCTCTGATCACTCCCCGGTGTACTGTGTCTGGTGGATCCCACTTCTGAAAATAACCCATAAAATTATCCAGATCAGAGACTGCTCTAGGTTTGATCTGTCCTCCTTTCAAGATGATATCAAGTACACTGACTGGTCGGCAGTATGGAATGCTCAGGACTCCACATCCACTGTCAGTCACTTCCTCATCTCGTTAAGGGCCCTGTAGGGGAAACATGCCCCCCTCATCAGATGGAGGGTGAGGGGAATGGCTACTAAATGGCTGCATGGTAGTCTCCTGGCCCTCCTCAACACCAGAGATAAGTGCTGGGCCAAGTTTAAGGCCACGGCTGACCAGTCTATCTTTCAGAAACAGGAAACTCATAAATGAGTGCAAAAAGAACATAAGGATAGCCAAGAGTGAGTTCTGCAAATCTGCATTACTGAACTCGGCTAGGGATCCAAGGAGGTTCTGGAGGAATATTAAACACGTGTTGAGTGGTACACAGAGTGCTGAGTCCACTGATATGATAATTGAAGGTTCCAGCTGCAACAGCTCGGAAACCATTGCCAATTCCTTCGATCATTATTTTTCTGATCTATCCAAGTATACCTCGACATTCCCCAGTGGTGGTGGTGTCAGCGGCAACCAGCCCATAGCACCATCATCACCCCGACCGCCCTTTCTGTTCAGGGCAGTGGTGGCTCAAGAGGTGCAGAAACTGCTAGCTGGACTCTCACCCTTCTCAAGTGCTGGCCAAGATGGCTTGGAACCAAGGCTCCTCAGTCTCGGTGTCCCCTGGCTTGCCCCTCTGGTGGCATGCATCTTCAGTCTGTCAGTCTGTCCCTGTCAACTGGAGTTATCCCAGACATATGGAAGGTTGCCAGGGGTAAACTGATAGAGAACTATCACCCCATATCCAGCCTTTCTGCAGTTAGCAAACTTCTGGAGAAAGTTATGACAGGGCAACTATCTTAGTACTTACAGGCATATGAAATAATGTCTCCTGTACAGCATGGATTCAGGAAGGGGCATGGTACCTCCTCAGCCCTAGTTACTGTTTCATCATGGATTAGGGAGGCCATGGACCAAGGCAAACTCTCAGGGGCTATCTTTATAGACCTCTCAAAGGCGTTTGACCTGATCGACCATGCCATGCTAGCAACACAGCTTAGATCAATTGGACTATCCACTGCCGCTCTCAGTTGGTTCTCCAACTACCTACATGGTAGAATGCAGTGGGTTAAATTTGGCAAAGAGCTCTCGGGTCCCATCCCAGTAACAATGGGGGTCCCCCAGGGCTCCGACCTTGGACCAATGCTCTTCTCCATTTTCATTAATAATCTCCCCGCAACTGCTGCTCACTGTAAACCAGTCCTCTATGCAGATGATCTGGTCATCCTGTCTCACTCCCCAGAGGTGGGGGTCATTAACAACCACCTGAGTGATGATGTAAGAAACATTCAGACATGGATCCTGAACCATAAGCTAGTTCTTAATCTAAAAAATACCCAGGCCATGCTCTTTGGGTCCTGGGCTAAGATTAAGGCCTCCCCTGTGCCGTTCTGTGTTTCCGGTAAGGGAGACGTCCCGATCCCAATCACTGACAATTTCAAATACCTTGGTGTAACATTGGACCTTCAGCTTGACCTTGGTCGCCATATCCAGAAGACATGCAAAACTGTCAACTGTAAACTGGGTCTAGCTTACAGAGCAAAAAATAACCTCATGCCGGCTGCGCGTATTGCTCTTGCTAGAGGTATGCTTCTCCCCTCACTATGTTATGGGCTCTTGTTGTTTGCCAGCACCACTAAGGCCCATCTCTCTAGGTGGTCAATGGCCTACAACAATGTCTGCCACTTCGCCCTAGCGGCCCCCTGGCTCACTCACTACTGTGATCTCTACAATAAGTTAAACTGGCTCTCGCCCTCAGAGTACATTGACTTTGTCCCTGGTTGCTTCACAGGAAAGGTCCTCAACACAGGCACCCTCTAGGGGTGGCAAGTTTGCTGGCCCAAACTGTTCCCTCGTCCTATCACCTTAGGTCTCAGGGATCTGCTACACTCAAGGTACCTGTGACTCAGACTCAAATGGGTGAAAGGGATTTTGCAGCATGTGCCCCCAAACTTAGGAACACCTCCCCAGCCCAGGTCCATGTTGCCCCCTCTCAGGGCAGCCTGCGTTCCTCCCTATGGCACCATCTCAAACTCGGATCGGCTTGCGGGTGCCAAAAACCCTCGTGACATATGTTAGCACTTAGCACTCATGCATAACAGCTAGCCCATAAGATGATAGTTTTGTACTTGCTGCTACCAATCCTTACCTTGTGCTGCTCCAAAACTGGCACACACCGCTTACTCTGCCATATCTATTCTAACTAAATGTGCCTCATATGCCTTGTACTTTGTGTATTCTACATTATGATGTTCACACGTGACATGCGAGTTTGTTTTTTTCTAACTTGTACCTTGTTGTCTCATGAAGTGTAATCTTTTCCTAATTATGTACCATGTTGTCCCAAGTGTGTAAGTATGTAATTTCCTGTACTCTCCCGGGTCATACCTGAAAATAGGCAAATTGTCTTGTCTAGTGTACTTACCTGGTTAACAAAAGCTAAATAAATAAATACTACATAGAGCGTACCAAGGGTCACAGGTTTGAATCCCTCCAGTTGTTCCTCACTTGTAGAGAAGCTGGTAAAGGCAAACCTGCCACTAAGAGATCTATTTCCAGGTGGATTGTTTCTTGTATACAATTCTGCTATGACAAACTGGGTAGAACTCCACCCTCAGGCCTGAGGGCTCATTCCACAAGAGGTACAGCTGCTTCCCTGGCTGCTGCCAGGAATATTCCTCTCTTAGAAATTTGTCAAACAGCCACCTGGAAAACAGTTCATACTTTCACCAAGCATTACTCTCTGGATATCCAGGCTAGGAGTGATGCTCAGTTTGGCACAGCAGTACTTCAGAGCCTATTTCCAAAGTAGGTTCTGTCCCTCCTCCATGGAGGTACTGCTTGGTAGTCTGCAATAGTCAGAATACAGCAAGACTTCATTATGTTTGAAGAAACAATTACTCACCTTACTAATTATGTTTCTTCTAGTGGAGTCTTGATATATTCTGACCTCCCCCACTGCCTCCCCTCTCAGAACCTAGTTTTTAGGATGTGGGTGTGCAGGAACGGTGTTGGCACCCTAGAGGTGTCCTTTTTACATCCTCTTTTTTGTTTGGGTGGAATGTTGTGTTTTGGATGTGTTTTTGTTTTTGGGTTTCCTGACTTGAGTCTTCCTTTGAAACCAAAAACATTATATATTTGCCAGTTGGCTAGTAAAAATTTTACAGTTTCCACACAGAACACCTAGTGAGTTTTTGCTCGTAAAGATCTGACAGTTGCAGTTTGAACAACAACAGACAGGGGCTTCAACCGAGCTCATGATGAGTGTTCTATGCAAGGCATACAAAAGTTAACCCTTTGTTCTCCGGAGCAGTTGAAATGCAGGACCTAACTGCAATAGTCAGAATACAGCAAGACTCCACTAGAAAAAGCATAATTACTAAGGTGAGTATTTTTTCTTCTACTCTCATTACTTTCTAGTTCCAAAGAAAATTGGAGGCATGAGCCCCATGCTGGATCTCAGAAAGTTAAACAAATTCCTTCACAAGGAAAAGTTCAAGATGATATCTCTAGGTACCCTTCTACCTTTGATTCATCAACATGATTGGCTAGCCTCCGTGGACATGCAGGATGCCTACCAACACATTCTTATACACCCAAAGCACCACAAATACCTGAGGTTTGTAGCGTTGGGTCAACGTTATCAGTTCAGAGTCCTGCCCTTTGGGCTATCCTCGGCGCCACGAGTTTTTACAAAGTGTTGTGCAATTCTTGCAGCACATCTCAGGAAAATCGGAATTCAAGTGTTTCCATACCTGGACAACTGGCTTCTAGCAAGCCCTTCCAGGCACGTAATTCTGGACACCATAGCCAAAGCGTCAGACTTCCTCACGTCCATGGGAGTCCTGCTAAATCGCAACAAATCGCAGTTGCATCCCTCCCAGAAACTCCTTTTCATAGGAACTCTTCTGGATACCTCCTGTGTGAAAGCTTTTCTTCCAGAGGATGGAAGGAGTGATATCCTACAGATGGCCTGGTACATCAGAGAAAACAGCTTGGTTCACGCTATCTCAGTGCAACGGATGCTGGGTCTCATGACATCCTCAGTGTTCACTGTACCCCTAGCTCATCTCCACATGAGAACCTCTCAGTGGATGCTCAGTACTCAGTGGTCCCCAACCACTTACCCTCAGTCCTTTCCCATCAAGGTGACAGAACCTCTGAAGAGGTCACTCACGTGGTGGTCGCAGGAGAACAACCTTCTGGAAGGGTATCCCTTTGCTCCTCTGGATCATCAGATCTCTGTTACCACCGACGCATCCCTGATGGGGTGGGGAACTCATTGCCAGAAGCTCCACACCCAAGGTACGTGGACTCAGGACGAGTCCTGGCTCCACATAAATGTCTTGGAAATGAGAGCCATCCTCTATGCAGTCCAGGCCTTGAAAGACATACTCTATCACAGGAATATTCTCCTTCAAACGGACAACAAAGCAGTGATGTATTACATCAACAAACAGAGCGGTGCACACTCTTACCTGTTATGCAGGGAAGCTACGAGAGTGTGGGAATGGTGCCTGGAGCACAAGGCTCTAATCCATGCAGTTTACCTGCCAGGTGTACAGAACGAACTGGCAGACCGTCTCAGCAGAACAGAGACAGATCCTCACGAGTGATCTCTCGATTCAACCGTCGCTCAGTCACTCTTCAAAGAGTGGGGAACTCCAGACCTGGATCTTTTTGCATCTCCACTCAATGCAAAACTGCCTCTCTTCTGCTCCAGAAATCCAAGACCTGGCATTTTCGGTCAGGATGCGTTCAGGCTGCAGTGGACAAAACGCTTTCTACACGCCTTTCCACCTCTTCCTCTAATTCAGAGGGTGCTTCTCAAATTCGAGTCTAAGGGAGACAGAATGATTCTCATTGCTCCCTTCTGGCCTCGACAGATATGGTTCCCACTGCTCAACAATCTGTTGGCAACCCTCCCAAAGGCACTTCCCCTTCAGACGAACCTTCTGACCCAGGAGCCTGTGGTCCATCCCAATCTGAAGACGCTTCACCTTCATGCTTGGCTCTTGAAGAGATAGAGGTAAATAGGTTCAATATTTCCCATAGGATTTCAGATATTCTCTTGGCTGCGCGTAAACCAGCCACTAGAAAAACCTACACAGCCAAATGGAAGTGTTTCTCTCTCTGGTGTGCAAAATCCTCTTCGAACCCTTTTTCCTGCCTTCCAAATAAAGTCCTGGAGTACCTCTTGGGCCTCTCAAATTCAGGTCTGCAGTACTCTACTGTCAAAGTTCATCTCTGTGCCATTTCAGCTTATCATGAGCCGGTACATTCCTTGTCTCTGGCTCAGTTGCCTGTGGTTAAGAGTTTTCTGAAAGGCATTCTGCATACCAGACTTCCTATCAGACGTCCAGTCACAGCCTGGGACATTAACCTTATGCTAGACATGCTCATTTGGAAACCTTTTGAGCCTCTAGCTACCTGCAAGTTGAAGTTCCTCACATGGAAAACGGCCTTCTTGGTGGCCATTACCTTGGCCCGTAGAGTTTCTGGAATACGTGCTCTGGTCGCAAACACCCCGTACACTGTATTTCACAAGGACAAAGTAGTGCTTAGGACTCACCCTAAGTTTCTTCCCAAGGTTGTCTCAGAATTTCATCTAAACCAACCTTTAGTCCTTCCTACCTACTTTGCTAACTTCCAGAATGAAAGGGAATGTACCCTGCATTCTTTGGATATTAAGAGACCACTGCATTTCTATCTGCATAGAACAAAATAAATTCACAAGGCTCAACAACTGTTTGTTTCCTTCAGTGAGACCCGGCTGGGTCAACCTGTCGCTATTATGCAGATGTCAGCATGGCTGGTAGCATGCCTCCACCAATGCTATTCTATGGCACAGGTTAAGCTAGAAGGCAGAGTGTACGCTCACTCTACTAGAGCAGTCTCAGCATCTCTGGCGGAAATCCGCAATGTACCCCTTGCAGACATTTTCAATGCAGCTACATGGAGCTCAGTGCATACTTTTGTCAAGCACTGTGCTTTAGTTATTCATGCCAGACAACATCTGTTGTTTGGTAGGACTATTCTTAGTGGACTTCTGTCCTAAGTATGTGAGCTCATAGTTTCTCCTGCTGCCAGTCTCGGGGGTTTGTTAGCTTGGTACTCTCCCATTAGTGTGAATGAGTGGTGGAGACTTTATGTCCAGGAAGATATGGAAATTAAGTACCTACCGTAATTCTTGATCTTCTTGGACGAAGTCTCCACCACTCATTCACACGCCCACCCACTATCCCCCAGGCTCATGTCTCTGTTTTTGGTCTTTACTCCCTCAATGGTTGGGCTGTGAAGACTTTATTGTTGACTCTTCTTACACAGGTCATTCAGACTATCTTATGTCCGCTTTTGTTAGGTTAGACCTCTAGGTTAGTTACGCTGCACCTCCTCGGAAAAAAAGGTACTGAGGTGGTTGGAGTGTCGACACCAAGGTAGTCTTTACTGCACCAGCCATGGCTCATGGTGCTGCTTCTTTACAGCTTCATCTCTGGTGCTGACCCATTCCCACTGGGTCCTAGTGCCTCCGGTGTAGATCCCATTAGTGTGAATGAGTGGTGCAGACTTCATCCAAGAAGATCAAGAATTACGGTAGGTACATAATTTCCATTTCTTCATAGTCACCGGCTCTTTTCCCTTGCTTCCCTTGGCTTCCCATCACTTAGTAACCCTTTTGCCCTTTACCTTCTCTCCCCCAACCCATACCCCCCACTATCCATCAGTCCATCCTTACTTCAATCCCGTAGGTTTATTTCTTGTATAGCTTATTTACTGACAAAGTCTTTTACGTAATAGGCTGCTTACTTGTCTACTGTGATAGTGTCACTCATTTATTGTTGAATCCTGTAATCCTTGATCCCCAATTGAAACTCCTCTGTAATTGTCTGCTTATTCAATTTCCATGCTATGTTATTTATTACCATTGTATTTACATGGTATTTCTGTTTTTCCTTTCGTCTATGTTGTGTTTTGATTTCTTACTTGACGTGGAACCTTTGTAAAAGAACCTCTGGTTCAAAGGTACTTGTAATCCTAGTTATGAATAAATAAATAAATAAAAATAAAATCCACACAGACCCACCTGTCCTCCCCTGGCAGTAGTGCACAGGTGTGCTTCCAACGGGCAAGAACTTGCATCATGGGGTGGTACTGGGGGAGTTACCACCCTCGTGGGTGGGTGGGAGGAGCCAGCTTGAAGATTTTCTAGCACATCCTAAAGGGGAAAGGACACTGCCAGATTGTGTGGATGAACAACATATACCACTCCTAGAACTACTGTTACAGGCGAGTAACCTGTTTTTTCCTATCACCTCTTACTGGGGTTGAATCAAGTTGACTTCATTTATTGTATTTTTATATGTATGTTGGGTTTTTATGTCAGAGTGCTTTGAGGCTGGGAAACGCACTATACAGATAAAAATCTATGTATTTTATCTAACGCAGTACCGCACCTGGTTTAAAATATTTTTTCATAGGCTTTCAGAATTTGAGTGACCGGCAACATCTTCTTCCACTTTAATTAAAAAAATCTGAAGGACGGCACCTCAACAGTGCAGCATCTGCCTAGTGCTACACTGCACTATCAGTGTTTGATATTAGCCCACATTCCTGGTGTAGGACTAGGTCTCGGGTTGTAGTCCCACCCTAGGAAATTGGTCTAATTAAGCAATAATATATGACAGTGTGGTATAGCATGAGATATCATTGAGCCTTGGGAGTAATATGACACATAAGGCAAAGCAGAATGCCTTTAACCACCCAGAAAGTTAACGATATCCCATAATAAAGCACACTCTGGAGTATTCTTGCCATTATAAAATGGTCTGACAGTGTTAATATATGACTAATATTGGTATGCATGCAGTTGACTTGTGATGAATTAACTGTGGTATCATCACAGGTCAAAGACTGCTTCAGCCAATTAGCTTTCATGATTTCTGCTAGCCTTTTTAAAATACCCAACACTGACACTATAGTGCAGCACTGGGGGTTACACTGTTGAGATGACGTTCTTCAGATGATACATTAAACCAAGGTCCCTTCTGCCCATCTCTGGTGGCTCTGCAGGCGGAAGTTAAAGATCCCATGGCACTTACATTGAGATCAGACGATTGTCCCTGATGTTCTGGCCAGCACTCCCCCTGTCAGTAAAACAGGTCTGTGTAGCCTACCTCTGAGAATGCACCTAAAAAACGAGCTCACAGCTCCGTGTCCCCTTCCTGGTCAAAGCAATTTATAAATAAGTCACTTATTAGCTAGAGTGATTTACAGGGAGTTGTAAGTTCTGCTTTATTTTTACTTAAAGGAATGCAGTGATGTTATCCCAGGTTTGAGAGGAATAGTCCACGTTCATTTATCTGAATTCCTTCCACTGTCACACTAGTGCAGTTCCAGTAACAGTGAGAGAAGTCTTTGAAAAGTTGGTTACTGTAGCTAGATCTTTGTCTTCTCCTGTCCTCTTCCTGTGGTACTCCAGATCCCTATGTCTGCTGGAAAAGTGAGGTTGCTCCTTCAGTAGGTTCTGCTGCTGTCCTCCCTTTTCTGGCTTTTTTTTTTGCTTTCCCCAGCTCCGGGCTGGCCTCTCCTTCAGGCCTTCCTATGCCCCTCGCTGCTGCACTGCCTCTATGCAGCCACCCATCACCCCATATTGCAGCCCCCCCCGGTAACCCAGACGTAACCCTTTGTCGCGTGGGTCCCTTTCCTACGAGGGGGAAGGCACTGGTGGGGCAGTCAGTGCAGTTCTTGGCCCGGGTGCTGCTGGGGTGGTCCGTGCACTGCTCGAGGTTTTGCGGGAGCTGGCGGCTGCCATCCAGTCAGCCACGGGGCTCATTTTCCCATTTGATCCCTGGGGGCGTGGTGTGCCACTAACGTCAGGTGTACATCACGTTCACCACACCCCATTAGTTAGTGGGACCCCACATGTTGCTGTGCCCCAGCCTCCACCAGGGGTCAGCAAGCACCGAGTCACTTCCCTGCCCTCCCCCCCCAAGAGAAGGCAAGCAGTCGTCCGACACTCGAGTCCTCTCTCCCCAGCCAGCTTTCCAGCACCTGGGTCTGTTCCCAAACCCGGGTCACTGGCGTCGCAAGTGGAAATCCAACCACTGTGCCAACAGGCTGCTCTTTTTGGCTTTTTTATAGTTTTTCCAGAATTGTTTTTCTTCCTTTTTAATTGACAAATTCACTACACCAAGACAGGGGCCCTTTCTGGCCAGTCAGAGGTAGTCTGGGATGAGGCACACTCACTACGTTCTGACAACATTGGACGAATTTTGCCACCGTGCAATATGTCAGCATCCAGTGTCATCAGCTGTGCATTCCTGCCCACACAAACTCTCCTCTTGGACTACCAGAGGGTAGTTATTTAGCAGCAGCAGTAGTGACCCACTATCCCCAAGGCAGGAGGCATCCAAAACCAATGCCTAGCATTGCCTCTGCTGCCCAGTGTGTGACAGCCAGTGCATGGGACTACAGTGTGGATCCTGGCACAGTAATTGCATGGAGTGACTGATGTATACCTTTTTCAGTCTATAGTGGATAAAAATTAAAATGTTAATTAAAAGGAACTTAAACCTCCTTTCATCCATTTGATAGTAATTGGAAATGTGGCCATGTGTCTAGCCTTCTTAAGTTCCATGCTTTGCCTTTTTATTTGTTCATTTTGAAATAACATTGTGTTCATCCTTGTTAGGGTCCTTTGCTGATGGTGTCTTTTTTCACTGCCTGATATTTTCTTTTATGATTACTGATCAGTTCCAGGACCTAGTCCCATCAGTTCATGAGAAGGTCACAGCTGATGTTACTAGGTTCTGGAGCTGATCCATAATCATAAAAATGAATATCAGGAGGAAAAAAGGCAGAATCAACAAGAACCAGAAAGAGAAAAAAAACAAAATTATTACAAATCGAATAAAAGAAAATGTACAGTATACATGCCAACATTGCCAATTATATTACAAATGGTATTGAGTAGCAAGGTTACGTCCACTTGAAGTCACCTAATTCATGAAGCAATGTGCAGTATGTGTCACAGCATAAATGGGTATTTGTTGTACTGAGCCTTCTGCATCTGAGCACTTATATAAATGTTATTAATAAGTGGCTACCCCCACTGCCCAGTAGTAACTCATTTTACTACCATGTGGGTGATTTGGGTTTGGAAGCACACCCAGGTCCCTGCATACCTGGTGGCTCAGAGGTAGGGTGAGGAGAGGGGTCACCAGGAAAGCGCCCACAGTGGCCCAAAGATAGCCCAAGAACTGTGTGCCCTATCTTGCTCTGCAGGGGGGCGGGGCTTGGAGAGCTGTGGGTGCTGAGTGGTTTATGATATTGGTTGGTGGGCTGGGTGTAGAGATGAGATCATGCCCTTCAGCCTCATGTACACTGTGCCATGCCAGTGGCTCATGGGCACAACAAAGACCAGGGAAAAAGGAAGTAGGGGATTGGATGAAGGCGACAATCTTGCTACCTGGGCCTATCCCCCAGTGATAAGAGGAATCTGTTGTGCTGGGGGAATACTACCCTGTGGAATGAAAGGAGTTCATGTTGATCCTTGGATGGCAGGCCATCACCTCAGTGCAGAAAAAGCTACATGAAGAAAAGTAATTGTAATGGTTAACATGAGTTCACCATTAGTAAAGAGCCAGCACCTGTCTTCTTTATAGATTTCTTTGGAGCTCCAGCCCTGTCAGCAGAAAGAAGAGATGCCTCCTCGCAAACTGAGATCTTGTCAACTAATTCCAGTAAGAATAAGATAGGCATTAATGGGTGGGGTGGGTGGGCGGCTCAGATAGAGCAGCTCAGAGTATCTTGTTGTTATTTTTAAAGGACCAGTACTATTAAAAACAAAGAAGAACAGGGTAGTGGGAGGGGAGACTTTGGAAAGCATATGTCTTTAAATGTCTTACATACTTTTGAAAAATAAGACTTCACTGATGGATAGGTTTTTTTTTCAAATGTTTTATTTTACATGCTGTATGTACAAAATAATAAGTCAATCATCTAGTTATAATTGCTTTTGATTTTGAAATCTTCCAGTTGCCACCATACTGATTTCTTGTCAGCCTGCAGACGTTCAGAATCTGTGCACTAGGCAGAGTAACATGTTGCCCCTTGCCTTTAATAAATTAGAATGTTTGTACTGGAGGAAAGAGTGGTAACAGTAGGGTTTAGAACCTCATGCCCTGTATACACTAGTAAATGTTTTATGAAACATTTCTTTTTTTCAATAAATGTGTTTCTTCAGGGGATGTAGGTTAAGGCTCTCAGCCCTTGCTTGTCACTCCCCACTGGCTACCGCCTACTCTAGGACTTACCTGCTAAAAATTTCCCATAAATTTCGCCCTGTGGTGGGGACAGAAGGGGGAGGGCTGTCCTGTTCCCCCTTCCCTGAGGCATGTATCCAGAATAAGCAGGGTCCCAGGTGGTGCGAATGCAAGCCAACGAGTGGGGGCTTCATTCTACCCCAACCCCTGAGTTTCGGCTTTTCTGTCCTGAACCTCTGCTGTGATGCGGATAACAGTGCGTGATGTGGAGGCACACGCACTGTGTGAAACTGCAGCTCCTTCCTTCGTACATTTCTGCTTTTACTACAACTAGGCCTCCATGAGCAGCACATCAGACATGAGAAATGGAGAGAGACAGAGAGAGAGAGAGAGAGGGGAAAGAAAGAAAGAAAAGGAAAGAAAGAAAGAAAGAAAGAAAGAAAGAAAGAAAGAAAGAAAGAAAGAAAGAAAGAAAGAAGAGATAACTAACCAGCACCATACTGGTCACCAGCTGGTTAACAAGGTAAGCCATTTGTAAGTCAGCAACAAAGAGAAGGAAGGACAGACCAGAACATGTTGTGTTCCTGTCTGGAAAGTACTACAGTATTTCATACTGAGCAATATTCAGAATAGACAAATGGGATATGGAGGCATTGGAGACTCAAAACATACCAGCCCATCCTTTTAAGAGCTAGTGGATCGATTCTGCCAGAAGTATGGATATCATGTACTGTATGCATTTCCTTCTATTTTAGATGTCATGTAGATTTGTTAGGATGGCAGTTGATTTCATTCTCCGTTTGCCATTTCTCATGTTCGCACCGTAAGTGGAAGTTAAGGTCGATGTGCTGCATCATTTATTGTTCCCCCAGCTGGCAGTGATGTATTCAGGGGAAAGTCATCGGATTTATTCACAGAGCACTCTGTATGATGTGTTTTGTTTGCCTTCCTATGGTGACTGACCGCTGAAAACTGAAGACTGCCAATGTTTGTAAAGTCATCATTTTTGTGAAGGTTTTGAAATTGAAGGTGTTGTGTATGTCATTTGAGCGTGAATCTTTTTTTGTTTTGTTTTTCATTCTAAGAGGCTGTCATGTTACTGGGCACTGTGGCAGTGTCTTCAGTAGTGTTTTATCTGATGTGCTAAAAACAATGAGAGTGTCACAGGCCCCTCTCTTGAAGCCCTCCACTGTGGATCTCTGAACCAGCTCGCCAGGCAGTGCATTCCAAGGGTCCACCACCCTCTCAGTGAAAAACCTCCTCCTCTTTCCCCCCTCACCCTTCCACCTTCCAACTTCAAACCATGCCCTCTGGTGATACCTCCCTGCTTTAGTCTAAAGATCCCCTCCATGTTTACCCTATTTATTCCCTTGAGGTACTTGAAGACCTCAATCATGTCCCCCTGTCTCTCTCTCCTCCAGAACAGGCAGAGCTCCTCAAGTCTGTCCTCATCGTCAAATCCCCTAGCCCTCTATCATCTTAGTTGCCCTCCTCTGTACCCTCTCCAGGGCTGTGTGTCCCTCTTCAAGTGTGGTCTCCAGTACTGTACACAGTACTCAAGGTGTAGTCTAACCAGTCTATTGTACAGCGGCAGAATCACTTCCTTGCTCCTAGAGGTGATCCCCTTACGATGCATCCCAACATCCTGTTTGCCTTGCTAGCGCTCTCCTGCACTGCTCAGAGTTATTGGTTCATGCATCCACCATGACCTAGGTCTTTTCCCTATTGAGGCCTCCAGCGCCTCCCCTCCCAGGGTGTACCTGTGTTTAGGGTTTCCCGACCAAGATGCAACACCTTGCATTTGGTGATATTGAATTTAATTTCCATGTGTGAGCCCAGCTTTCCAGGGTGTCAGGTCCCTTGCAGGGCCAACCTCCCTCTTCTCCCTCAACTACTGCTCCCATCTTGGGTCATCCAGAAGAGACTCATTTACACCCTATACCCTCCTGATGTCCGATATGTATGCATTAAACAGGATCGAACCCAGGACCGAGCCTCACGGTGCCCCACTACCAACCTCTCTAGGGTTCGAGAGCTCCCACAGACCACTACTCTCTGGGTGCATCCAGCTAGCCAGTTTTCAATCCATCTGACTGTAACCCCTAGATGGCGCTATCCCAGGGGCTACTACCCCTGCCTGATTTGCCACTAACAGGTTGAGGGGCCTGGATCCAATGGCGGGTGCCTCCACCCAGAGGTCAGGGTTTGCAATAGTTAAACTAACTTGGTCACAGCCCTCTGGGACACTGCAACCCCCCTTTCTTCCCACTAGTGGCCCACACAATATATCAGAATTACCTTCACAGTATACACTTACCCCCAGGTGTGGTTCTGGCACTGGGACCTCCTGTGAAATGAGATACAGTGCAACAATCACAGTACAGTACTTTAACATAGACAAATACCTCAGACAGTATAACTTTGCTGAAACAAGCAGCTCTGATTTATTTAGGGGGATATAACAAGGACAGGGAAATCAGGTTAATTAGCTTATCACTCTAATAATCTACACTATGGCTCTGTGCAGGCCTATCCCTATCAGTTACTGTCCCTGGGTACCCAAGCCCTAGTGGCTAGTCAAACCGTGGCAGCTGGTGGGGGCCTTTCACACAGAGAAAGGAGAATTAAACAGTCAGCAGTACAGTAATTCAATTTGGATTTAATGTGGCAATTCAACAGGGAAGCGACCCTGAATTAGTACTCCACGACCTCCAAATAAGATAGGGTCCTTCAATGTCAGCAGGGCTCACTTGAGGTACACAAACCTCTTCACACATCCATATAAAGAAAGCACTATACCAGGCAGGCTGCATCTGTATCCCGATCGCAATTACTGCACAATACCGGGAGAACACACAGCAGATTCAGTTCCTGACAGACCGACTGCAATTTTCAGCAATTCCACCAGTCTTCTACAGGGTGAGCCTGGTTTCTACTCTTCAGAGATCCTTTGATTCTTTTCACAGGGCGGATTCAGTCCTAACAAGCTGTTACACAAGCTGCAGGCCGGAACTCTGGGTCTTACACGTTTTTGACTAAAACTGCACTGAAAAAGCACAGGGCTCCTTCCTTCTTACTGCCAAAGCTCAACTGAAACTCCAACTGACAAAACGGGCACTTCCTTTGAGTTCCTCCCAGTTCTTGACTGGATTGGCTGTCACTCACAATAGACTGCTGCTGTTGGTCCAAAAGGCACTGAAGTCTAAACTACATCTCCCAGAGTCACTGCCCATACAATCCTCTTGTGGCTGGCTCAGATTATGAGTCAAGTTCTGATTCGTCCAAGGCATCATTTTAGAGCTAGCTTACCCCACACTGATTGGTCCAGTTCAAGCAGTTCAAAACTAGAATGGGGAACTAGCAGACACAGTTCTGACTGCAAAGAAAGCAGGTTAGACAAACTGTAATTTCATTATTACTCTAAATAATTTCTGGCAAACAGTTACATCTTTCAGATAGGTTCCTTGCACTCCTAGTGACTGCAAAATGGAGTGAATTAGCAGCGCTGAGTGGTACTCAGAGAAGCACACAGTCCCCCATACAAACTAATTATGTCTGCAAGCAGACAGCTCTTAAGAGACAGTACCAGAGGCTCTAAAAACACTCACTGATAAATGGCTTAAATGCCAAACACCATTCAGGCTTGGAGCATTCAAGCAAGCTCCTGGAAGTCTTTTGGGAACCCCCATTTGCAGAGGGGTTACATGACCATCAAAGGGCCTACTCCTAACCCCATCAGTTTCTCCACCAGACCATTGTGGGGGACAGAGTCAAACGCCTTGCTGAAGTCCAAGAATAATACATCCACAGCCTTTCCCCTGTCCAGTTCTGATGTTACCCATTCATAGAACTCCACAAGATTGGTTTGACATGATCTACCTAGCACAAACCCATGTTGCCGACTATCAGACCTCCCACCTCCTCCAAGTACACCCCAATTTTCCTTTAGTATACTCTCCATTAATTTTCCCACCACCGAGGTCAAACTGATGGGTCTATAGTTACCTGGTACTTCTCTCGACCCCCTTTTATGGATTGTTACCATGTGCCTCTCTCAATCCTAGGTACCCTCCCTGTCTCAAGTGACCTGTTGAAAAGCTCAGCTCAAGTGCAGCCAGTATGTCCGTCAATTCCCATTGTACTCTGGATGAATGCCATCCAGTCAGAGATTTGTCTTTCTTTAGGGCCTTGAGGGCTAACCACACCCTTTGGCGGAGAGGCATCATTCAGTCCCTCCACCTTACTGGCCTTTTTATCCTATCCAGATGTGACACCCTGGGGTACCTCTCCCTCCTCTTGCTCCATTTCTGTTGCTTCCTGATCCCACTCACTGCGCTTCTATCCCCATCATGCCTTGCTTTGTAGATATCCTATCCCCCTCCCTAGTGAACACAGAGGCAAAGTACTCATTAAATACCTCTGCTGGTCCCTCACCTCTTCCACCCACCCTCCTTCTGATCTCAATCTGCTGAGATGGCCCTTAGTTTTTCTCCACTCTCCAATGTAGCGGAAGAACCCCTTTTCCCCTCCATGTATCCCGTGTGCCAGCCGCTCTTTACTGGACTTTGCTCCCCTCACCATCCGGGTGACTTTTCTAGATGCAAGATGGTACATTTCCTTATCCCTATCCCCTCTTGTTGTTTTATATTTTTTGTAGGCCGCCTTCTTTTCTCTGACTGCTACCTGTACCTCACTGGACCACCAGCATGGTTTATGTGACCTTGCTCCCTTACGTTTCAACTTAGCGCAGATCCTGACTGCCTCATGAAGTCCCCGTTTTATGACTTCCCATCTCCTTTCCACACTTGTCATTGATGCAATCCTTCAAGTGATACTTGAGAATATTTCCCATGCCACAAAGTCTGCCCCCGAAGTCCACTGCCAGTGTCCTAGATCTCTCCCCCCCCATGCTTATTTGAAACCAGACAGTATTGTGGTCGCTCCCAGTCAGGGAGTCCTGTACAACCAGGTCCCTTACCAGATCCCAATCTGTCAGAACCACGTCCAGAACATGCCCCTCCCTTGTGGGTCCCATCACATGCTGTGTTAAGAACACATCCTGGAAGCTGTCCAGCAGCCTCTGCTCCTTGGCCACCTTAGAGGACCTGGTTCCCAGTTTGTACCTGGCATATTAAGGTCCCCCATCAACACCACTCCTTCCCCTTTTGGTCCACACTGGGCAATGATGTTGTCCAGCAAACCATCCTCTAGAACATCACTCATCCCGGGGGGCCTATATACTACACCCAGCTTGACCTTATCTCCTGCTGGGGATCATAAGGTGACCCATAAGGCCTCCACGTTTCCCTCTGCCTCTTCTACCCTAGCAATTTCTATGTCATCTCTAATGAACATAGCCACTCCACCCCCTCTGCCCTCCTTTCTATCCTTCCTAAGCATAGTGTACCCATACGTTTAGGTCCCAGTCATGGTTTTTGTTGGCCTACGTCTCCGTGACCGCCCACATCCACCCCGAACAGCATGGCCTGGAACTCTGGCAACTTGTTTCCCAAGCTCCTGGCATTTACTAACACCAGCCCCACCCTTATCACTGATCCTCTTTGTTGAACCCCACCCAGATTCCTTATACTTCCATCCTCCCTCTGCTCCTCCTAAACCTCCACCCCAGTCTGTTACCCCTCCCCTTGGGCAGAGGCTACTCCCTCATCTGGAGGGGGCTTCTGGTCAGCCCTCCCTTATCCCTTCCCCTCACAAGTTTAAACCCACCCTTCTTGAATGTAGTCAGCCATCCCTGTTTGAGACTTCCTTCCCTAATGGGGCAAGATGAAACCTGTCCTTGGCATATAGTCCCTTATCCTCCCAAACTCCTTTCAGTTCCTAACACCCCAACCCTCTCTTCACCCCACTTCCTGAGCCAGTCATTAACCTCTGTAGGTCATTTTTTTCTCCACTGGGCCTTTGGTACTGGCAATATCTCGAAAAAAATGTTGCATCCATTATCCGACAGACTCTGGCAAGTTCTTGGAACCTTGCTTGATTTCCAAACTTATTTCCCTCTAGATCATTAGTTCCCAAATGCACCAAAATCCGGTTTCCCTCCACAATCCCTAACCATTTCATACACCATGAACTTTGCTCTGTGCTGTCAGCCCAGAGATACTCACTACCTTCACCTGGCTATGGCATCCACCCCCTGTCCCTCCCACTGGATACCCTAATCATCAGTCTCCCAATAACAGAACCTTAACACCGCCATCATCCTTATGGTTACCTCCACTATGCCCTCTCAGCCCCATCCCCCCTTATTCGTGATCTCAATTCCATGGGAGTCTTCCTGCCTTATTAGAGACCCTTGTCACCTCCCTTTCTGCCTCCCTCGTTGTTTTGCCCACTTAACTCAAACCCCTCTGAATAGGTGTCCCTTTAACCCTCTCTTATCTGAACCATTTATCCTGGCCCTGATGGTTTCCCTTCCCCACACTGTCATCCTCCCCTTGTAATAGTACCCCTGCCTCAGAGGCTCTCTGTGGGTCCCTTTTAGCTAGGGCCCCATCCTTGGTACCAGACCCCCCTGCTGAAGGGGCTCCTCTCCCACCTCCTTGTCTCCCAGATTCTCTCCAGTCATGCTCTCCTCCCTCATGTCTGCAATATGTTGCATCTCCCCCATTTGCTTAACATTTATGTTTCCCCTTCTCCCTCTGGGACTATTTCTATCCTTTCCATTGCCGGTCTGTGATGCCCGACTCCCTCCCCCGGCCTCTGTATAAGTTTCCTCATTTCCACCAATCCCTTCCTTCCCTCTAGGTTGCTTAGTAGCTCAAATTTATTGTGACACTCTATGTCAGCCTCCATCAAGTAACCCGAGTTTCCCCTGACTGCACCTCTAAACTGCCCCTCTTCTTCCCCTCTTGCTCTGTTCACCTTAGGAGCTCCCTTCCCACAGTCTGCTGTTTTAGGCTTCCCCACAACAGTCCCTCCTGACTCTTCCCCCTCCACTCTCTTTGTATTCAGAATGTTCACCCCGTACACTTTCCCCTTAGCATCAACATCCCTATCTAAGGGTCCTATGTCCCTAATATCCCCCCTCCTGCTTGCTGTAACATAACGTCCTGTAATTTCAGAGCGTTGCCCCAGCCTCCCCTCAGCCCCACCCTTCTGCTGCCCATATCCACACCCCTTATCCTTGGGCACCCCCCCAGCTCCCCCAGCTTACTCCTTAACCAATATACCTCACTCCTGATACAAGTTAGCTGTCTACAGAGTGGGCAGCCTCCCTCTCTCCAGGCCCAATTGAGAATTATTGCCATCCCAGAGCCTGTGCAGCCTACAACCCTTCTGAAGATGCCTGCCATGGTGGAATATGGCCACCCTGTTTATCCCCCTCTGTTTATAATGGCACACCCTTTTCTCAGTCCCTTTCCCCTGGAATACAGTTTCTCTCTATACTGACTGCAGTTATTTACAAACCCAATTTCAACCCCACCAATAAAGTTCCCAAGTCTCACAAACACATACAGTCAGTGTGTCACCAGTCCCACTAACAGTGTGTGTATGCAGACATCAGGTACCATATGATGTCACAGGCCCATCAGCTCCTGTTGCTTCAATTTCAGTCCCAAACAGAAATACTCAGCCTTCAATCCCAACTCCCAGTGGCTTTTCAGTATTTAGAAAGCCTACACAACAGGGTGGGTGGAGGCTCTTACCAACACCAGGCAAACAAGACATTTAAATTTCACTCTAATTATCATTGCCAAACAAGTGTTCCCAAGCCTCAAAAGTTACAATATCACAGCCCAAGTAACAGTTATAACTCAAGGTAATAATTTTTAACATATAGAACTGATTTCACGTACAAAACTATTCAAATATTTCAGTTAAAACAGAATATAACCCCAGACCTCTGTCCTTACCAGCCTCCTGCTTATGTTCCCAAGTGAACAATGAAAGACAAGGTAATTCCTGTTAATGTCCCCTCCCCCTAACACCAGGCAAACAATACTTTTAAATTTCACTCTAATTATCACTGCCAAACAAGTGTTCCCAAGCCTCAAAAGTTACAATATCACAGCCCGAGTAACAGTTCTAACTCAAGGTAATAATTTTTAACACATAGAACGAATTTCACGTACAAAACTATTCAAATATTTCAGTTAAAACAGAATATAACCCCAGACCTCTGTCCTTATCAGCCTCCTGCTTATGTTCCCAAGTGAACAATGAAAGACAAGGTAATTCCTGTTAATGTCCCCTCCCCCTAACACCAGGCAAACAATACTTTTAAATTTCACTCTAATTATCACTGCCAAACAAGTGTTCCCAAGCCTCAAAAGTTACAATATCACAGCCCGAGTAACAGTTCTAACTCAAGGTAATAATTTTTAACACATAGAACTAATTTCACGTACAAAACTATTCAAATATTTCAGTTAAAACAGAATATAACCCCAGACCTCTGTCCTTACCAGCCTTCTGCTTATGTTCCCAAGTGAGCAATGAAAGACAAGGTAATTCCTGTTAAAGACAAAGTAATTCCTGTTAATGTCCCCTTCCCCTAACACCAGGCAAACAACACATTTAAATTTCACTCTAATTATCACTGCCAAACAAGTGTTCCCAAGCCTCAAAAGTTACAATATCACAGCCCAAGTAACAGTTCTAACTCAAGGTAATAATTTTTAACACAAAGAACTAATTTCACGTACAAAACTATTCAAATATTTCAGTTAAAACAGAATATAACCCCAGATCTCTGTCCTTACCAGCCTCCTGCTTATGTTCCCAAGTGAACACAACACTAAAAATTTCAATTTGGCAAATAAAAGTGCACTCCATTGCAAATGTTTCTACCTATGGTACTAAAAAAGTAAGCCTTACCACATGCTGATACTCGTGTGTGTGTGTGTGTGTGTGTGTGTATGTGTGTGTGTGTGTGTGTGTGTGTGTGTGTGTGTGTATGTGACGTCTATTTTTTAAAAAGCCATTGCCAAAGGAGACATAAAAAATACTGTGTGTTGTGCACTCCATACAAAGCTACTGCTTATTACATTATGAAGAAACTGTGCAGTGCTTATAGTTATATCAAGTTGGTACAACCAAACCAGCTCTACCACTATGAATAACAAAATGCCTCTCAACTGTCTGCCACTTCTTCTTTTCTCAGACAATGCCTTTTTTTATATTGTGATAAGCAGTAGCCCTATGGGGCACACAATACTGCATAGCAGGTTAATTTCATGGTCAATTTATTTTTGCTAGATTCACTGATGACAATACCACAAAAATAAACCGAACGTGAAAATTACAAGAAGTGCTGAGCACTTTTGTTCTGTCCCACCAGTCAAAATACTACAACCAAGACAAGCTGTCTGCTGAACTGTTGAAACCATGGCAATGAAAAATACAAATAATTCTATAGTGTGTTCATACTGCAGTATACTTCTTGGAAGGTAAATCTGCAGTTCTTACCCCAGGAGTCCTTTCGCATCAGTAACTTTTTGCACTTAGCTGGCTATGTGAAATTGCCCCAGAGGTGTGCCTTTAAGATATTTTTTTTAATGAGCGTAGGACCAGCCAATCAGAAGACAGGAGGGGGTGTGAACTGAGTGAAAGCTGTTGACTGCTTCAGAATGTTTTCTCCGCTGGACTGAGCATATTGCTTCTGAGGTGTCTCCCAACTTTCCTTGTTGACAGCCTCCTAGTGCTTATGTGGATAAAGTTTTCCTCATAAATCATTTCCTTTAGTGTGCTGACTAACAACTTTTACTTTCTCATTAGTGCTTCTCAAATTTGTTATTTTTAGCTTGACGGCGCTATTTAGACTTTATTTTTACCGTGACTATTTACTTTAAAGCCTAATTTTATTGAGGATGTTTATTTTCGGCGGTTTCCTTCATTTTTGACTAATTTCTTGTGGGAACCGTCAAATTGGGGACAGTTGCCTTGTTTTTTACCTCAGACCTCGCGGGGTTTACTGAGAGGCACCTGCAGTAGATTTCAAACTTAAACAGTGCCTGGGGGTTTTCTCTCTAGATTGGCAATTACAAGGAAACCTTTTTTGTTATATTACTGGTCCTTGGTATCATCTGTGTCAGGACTGTCCGTAAGGGTCCAGCAGCCACCTGTGCGCAGTTGAGTATTACTTTTTTTTTATTAAGATTGGCACTGCTATAGAACCCAGTTTTACAACCAAAAAAAAAAGGCACTGGTAATAGATAGAGTTTATTAACTGGGGCAGGACTGGCCGGTGGCATTTTCACAGAAACCTGCACTCAGTTCATAGGTCCACAACTGGTTTGCTTTGCTTAAATTGGTGAACATAGCAGACAAACATTTGATAATTGTGGCTGAGGATAAATCAAAGGTTTCTGATGAGGGGCCATTCAAAAATACTACTACCAAAAGCAGAGGTGCTGAGGAACCCTCCAGATCCCAGTCAAAAAATTAAGCTTCCAAAGATGAAGTTCCTTACAAGTTGAAAAATAATAAGAGTGACGAAAAAAGGAAGCTTGATCAAGCCTCTGATGAAGTGGCTAAAAAGAAACTCTGTCAAGACAAATATGCTCTCGTTGCTCCTACAAAAGCCAATAGTGAGACAACAGGCAGCTTAAAGCATTCAGAAAAAACAAAGCACTTACAAACTGCGCAGGTTCTTCCGTCAGTGCAAGATATGGAAAGAGCATGGCAACTGTTTCAGATCCTTCAAAAGATGGGTCCTCTATTTACTGGGGCTGGCAAGCACTCTTCCACAGTTCTCTGTTCTGTAGACTGTGAGGGTGACGCAGATGATAATCAATTCTATGATGCCTCTGATATGGAGTTTGAGGGCCTTGAGCCCCAGGAGTCCCCGGACCCTCGCACTGGGGATCCGCCGGGTGACCACGAGGATCCTTCCTCTATGTTTTCATTTATACAAAATATGCTGGATACCCTGGACCTCCCTACACAGGATCCCAACCAGGATGTCGATGAAGATGAAGATTATAGGGAGATGAAGGGTCTTTCATCCTCAAACACCCTGGTCGTCCCTATCTATAATGCATTTAGAAAAAAATACCATGAAGGTGCTTCAACACCCCACTTCAGTACTAGGGGTTGATAAGCGGCTTGAGAGAAAATATAAATTGTCTAAAAATGGTACCGAGTTCCTGTCAGCACACCCTAGCCACGAGAGTATAGTGCAGTGGGCAGCTTGTGAGAAAGCTGGAGTCTCCTTATCGCACTCTCCCCCTGACAAGGATTCCAAGAAAATTTTCTTTATAGCAAACAAAATGTGTGCCACAGCTTCCCTGCTTCTCAGGCTTTCTTCTTACATGGCATTCACAGCCAAATATCAGAAAGCCCTTTGGAAATCTGTCCAGGCTATCGCCCACAGCAGATCAGATTCTGTAGTACAGAAGCTGTTGGATACGTCATAAACTGCCTTGGAAGCTACTATGTACCAATTCCACATGGCAGATGACAATAATGATGCAGCCTCTAGGGCGATGGCCCATGCCATATCTCTGAGATGCTTCGCCTGGCTTAGAACAACCAGTCTGACCCTGTGATCGAAATGTGTTGTTTGATTACAGAACCACTGACTACATGAAAAAGGTTGATGAGAACAAAGCCTCCTGGCAGAGCCATTCATCCAAGCCTAAACCCGCCACCCCTCAGAGATCCCATCACAGGGGTGGTGGGGCAGAAGTTCTGTTCCCAGGCCTTACAGTCCCTATCCCCAATCTGACTTTAGCCAGTACAGGGGGTCTTTCAGAGGCAGGGGCGGAAGGGGCCAAAGAAGATCCACCTCTACCCAGCCATCTGCCTCTCAGTCTAAGTCCTGATGTGAGTGTCCAGGTTGCCTCCCTGTTTCTGGTTGGAGGCAGACTCTCTCACTATCTTCAGCACTGTCCCCTCATCACGTCGGACAAGTGGGTGCAGGAGATAGTGGAGAAGGGTCTGTCATTACAGTTCAAGCAGCTGCTAGACCTCAAGCGTACCCAGGTGTCAAGACCTCTGTCACCATCACAGATACCGCTGTTGGAAATGGAGGTACAAAACCTTCTGGCTTTACGAGCAGTGGAGAGGGTTCCCACCCAGGAGAAGGGCAAGGGCCTCTACTCCAGATATTTTCTGAGACAAAAGAAAACTGGGGAGTGGCGACCTATCTTAGATCTCAGATATTTAAACAAACGTCTGAAAAAAAACAAATTCAAAATGGTCACTCTGTCACTGGTCGTACAGCAGGGCAACTGGCTAGCCTCCCTCAACTTAAAGGACACCTACTTCCACATACCCATAAGGAGATCTCACAGGAAGTTTCTCAGGTTCAAACTTCATTCAGGTCACTATCAGTTCACCGCAATGCCCTTCGGTCTGTCCTCAGCCCCAAGCGTCTTTACCAAGTGTCTCACAGTGGTAGCAGCACATCTCAGGAGACTGGATATCGCTCTCTACCTCTATGTGGATGACTGGCTCATAGTAGCAAAGTCTCCTTGCCAAGTTAAGGAATCTCTTTCCCTCAAAGAACGCACTCTGGAGCCTCTAGGTTTCCTGGTAAATATCAAGAAGCTTCACCCAGAACCCACCCAACTGCTCACCTTCATAGGGGCCCAGCTGGACACTCAGAAGGGATATGCTTTCCTCCCACAGGAAAGAATTCAGAGTTTCCTTTCAGTGGCAGATTCTTTTGCCCAGGGACAGCCAAGACCAGCCAGACATTTCCTCAAACTTCTGGGACATATGACCTCTATGACTGCAGTAGTCCCAGGGGTCAGGTACAGGATGAGACTCCTGCAAACCTACCTCAGAGCTCGCTGGTCTCAGAGAAGCACCACATTTTCAAAGTTAACACCGATGTCGGAGCAGTTCCTCCAAAATTTGCTGTGGTGGAAGGACCCTGCAAATCTGCAGGCAGGGATTCCATTTCAAGCTCCTCTTCCCACAAAGGTGATCACCACAGATGCCTCCCTGTTGGGCTGGGGAGCTCATCTAGACTGTGCCTCAGTAAGCGGCAACTGGACTCCCAAAGAATCACAGTTGCACGTAAATCTTTTGGAACTCAGAGCAGTCTTACTAGCTCTCAAAGCTTTCACTCCCAGCATAGAAGGGCAGGTGGTTCAAATTCGAACGGACTGCACCACTGCAGTGTTCTACATAAACAAGCAGGGTGGCACCAGATCAGTAATACTCTGTTTGGAAGCTCTGAAGCGCTGGTCTCTAGCATTCTCCCTGGGAGTCAGCCTCTCAGCTATTCACCTCCCAGGCAAACTCAATATTCTGGTGGATGCTCTAAGCCGCATCAGTCAAGGTCAAAGTGAATGGACGCTGAACAAGCAAGTACTAGCCACAGTGTTCAGGCAGTGGGGCACACCAGATGTGGATCTGTTTGCTTCGCCTCTCAATTTTCAGCTTCCTCAGTACTGTTGCAGGCCCCCAGTTCCAGAAACAGTTTTTACCTCGTGTTGCTGTTTCTTTTCCCTCTGGTGCAGAAGCGAAAAGGTCGAACGCCTATCAGCTTCAGACTCTCAGCTGCTAGACTACTGGGTACACCTACAGACGTCAGGCTTGAAACCATCTTCACTCAAGCTACACCTGGCGTCAATTTCAGCCTACCTTTCGGTGGGAAAAAAGAAATCATTTTTTTCCCCATGACATTTTTAAACCATTTTTCTAAGGCCTGTTGCATCTCCAGCCTCCAACCAGGGAGCCTGTTCCTCCTTGGAGCCTGAACCTTTGCATATATGGGCTTATGAATCCACCTTTCGAGTCTATGTCTATGGCCCACATCAAGTTTGTAACTTGGAAGACCATCTTCCTGGTAGCCATTACATCTGCCAGAAGGATTTCAGAGCTACAGGCCCTGTGCACTGAGCCGAATTACATCATCCCTCACAACAATAAAGTTGAGCTCAGAACAAATAGGAAATTTCTGCCAAAGGGGGGTTCAGAGTTTCACTTGAACTAGCCCATTAGTCTGCCTGTCTTCTTTACTGAGCCATCCACTCCTGGCGAGCAAAAGCTCCATAGCTTGGATGTCAAAAGAGCCATCTTTCACTACCTAGAGCATACTAGACAGTCCAGAGGCTCTTCCACTCAGTTGTTCCTCACCTATGGGGATGTAGGCAGAGGAAGACCAGCTACCAAGAGAACTATTTCTCGTTGGTTGGTCTCTTGTATTAGATTCTGCTATGAGAAAGCTGGTCAACAACCTCCAGTGGGGCTCAGGGCCCATTCCACCAGGAGCACTGCAGCCTCGCTTGCAGCAGCAAGGGACATTCCCCTACTGGATGTCTGCAAAGCAGCTACCTGGAAATCTGTGCACACCTTTGTGAAACACTAGTTTGGATGTGCAGACCAGATCTGATGCCAAATTTGGCAGGGCAGTTCTGCAGAGCCTCTTTCCTAAGTAGGTTCTCTGCCCACCTGCCACTTGAAACTGCTTGGTAGTTTGCAAAAAGTTACTGATGCTAAACGACTCCCGGGGTAAGAAGAAGAAAAAATTACTCACCGCAGTAATCTTCTTTCTTTCATGGGGTCCTTTATCATCAGTAAGCTCCCACCCTTCCTCCCCGGTTCACCTGTCGGAGAAGGGCTCTTACGTCACCTTTTACCAAATTTGCCGTTTGTTATTGATGAGTTTTTACCTCGTGTTGCTGTTTCTATTTCCACTTTTGGACATTTGCATGGTTTTTGAATCCTGTTAATTCTTTTTCGGGGCATTTGCCCTTGTTTTTCCTTGAAAAAATTATGAAACAGTCAACAGCTCTCACTCAGTTCACACCCCCTCCTGACTTTTGAAAGGCTGGCCCTACGCTCATTAAAAAATCTCTTAAAGGCACACCTTCGGGGCAGTTGCACCTAGCCAGCTAAGTGCAAAAAGTTACTGATGCTGAAGGACC
Organism: Neoceratodus forsteri; assembly: GCA_016271365.2. Classification (NCBI taxonomy): domain Eukaryota; kingdom Metazoa; phylum Chordata; order Ceratodontiformes; family Ceratodontidae; genus Neoceratodus; species Neoceratodus forsteri. The sequence continues at coordinate 76,041,014 of JADMNL010000027.1, read as the reverse complement.
CCATGGAAGAAAGAAGATTACTGCGGTGAGTAATTTTTTCTTACAGTTTTTAGGCAAGCTGTCAGTTGAAATCTTGACGGCTAGTCAAAACACTGAAACTACACCAAAACCATGTGACTGCTCCCGTTACTTGATCCCGATGCTGCGGCTTGTAGTTTGTAAACACAAAATATGGTTATTGTGTATACCAGCATGCCTTCTTTTTATGTTTGATGCGCCTACACACCAAAAATGTTGGGATGAATGAAACAGTTTGTAGTGGGGGTGTCACTTCTGAGCTGATAGCAGTTCACAATAGCAAGGGCTCAGCAGTCTACACCAATGCCCACGCACTGTAGTCCTGATGCAACTCTCTGCTTGGTGGGCATAAACTTTGTGTACTTCAGAGGACCAAAGCCACTCCAATCAGAGAGGGCTTTGGTCCTTTGATCTGCATGAAGCCGGGTCAGCAAACAGCTGATCGATTTTTTGTTTTGTTTTGTTTTATTTTTTACTCTTTGTTTATCCTCCTACAGCCCCCAGAACCTCCTATCTCTAGATCCCCAAGCATCCACTTTCCAACCTGTCGAGGAGTCTTTCCCTAGAGTGCATGTCACCTCAATTCTACTTTCAAGCCCTCGGTTAACCCCCCGGGTGGGGCAACAAAGGCCCACTTACCTTCCTTTGGCATCAGGGAAGCGTGCGTACACAGCGGAGTCTGCCCCTCTTGCATCATGGAAATGGACTGGGGGATCATCTGGGGGATTTTTTCCCCTCTTTCTGGTTCCCTTGATGCCGGCATACAATGACCAACGAGCCAACGCACACTGAGATGTGCATCCACTCCTGTCCTCTGCCAGTGTCAACCTCTTTGTTGTCCGTGACCGCGCCAGCACCCCCTGAGATCCCCAGGTGGAGGTGATAGAATGGCGAGGCTAACTCTCCATCCCTTTCCGTAGAAGGAGTGCAGGCCGTTGGGTGCTCGATCCTTCTTCCCCCAGCAGCCCGAATCTGATCGTTTTGGGGTTTTTTCAATTATTTTTCCCTCCTGATCACGGTTCCAGGAGCCTCTCTCAGGCATCCAACCTGAATCCTGTCCTGCCTGAAGTCCCCTTGACCAAACCTTCCTCTCCTCCACCCCCCCTCACAGCTGGCACCCCCAGCTTTACCCCTCTGGGGTGGGGCCACCCCTCCAACCTTGGGCGCACTTGCAGACATAGTCTCCAACTGCAGACATGGGCCTCAGGTGGAGGATCCCTGAAGGTCGGCCAGGATGGACCCGGCATTGGGCATGGGGGTTGGTGCTATCGCCTACCCCTGGAACAGGGTTTTTCCATGTTCTGCAGTTCCCCCCCATGCATGGGCATGCCCTGATGCTCTGGCACACGGCAGCCCTGCCCAGCGACTGATCGTGCTGCCTGGCTTGCTGCAGTGCTCCCCAGTCTCCACGGGGACCCATCCCCTGAGTCCAGGAAGGAGAGCTCCACAAGGGTGCTCAGTCCTCAACCCTTCCTGCCGACCTCCCTGCACCCGAGTCCAGTCCCGAACCTGGGTCACCGGCATGGCATGAGGTGTGGCGTCCAGCGCCTCAACCCTCAGCACCACCAGGACGGCTCGCTGATCGGTTTTTAAAACAAGTTACCAGCTGCACACTGTGAGTTGGCTACAGACGTCACCAGTGTGCAGCTGCTGTGTGAAGCCCTGAAATAACAAAAAACGTCCATTGATGTCTGTTGTTGGTGCCCCTGTAATTCTTCCCCCCCATCCGCCCCTTCCTCTCAGTACTCACCACCCCACACTCTCCCCCTCCCACAAACATAACACTGGGTGTGCCCAATCCCCCAGTGTCCACCTCATGGAGTTTTTTTATTATATATGGCCTGCAACAAAGAAAACCGTCCATGAATGTCTCTTGCTGGCGCCCCTGTAATTGTTCCCCCTTACGGCGCCAGGCAATCAGGACGTCAAGTGTGGGATTTTCTGCCTCCTCTCCAAGGTCCGCCCCCCCAAAGTAGGGCTCCTTAAGTAGGTGGGGTGTGGAGGCACAGTCTTTCACAAAGGTGGGTGCAGGCGCATTGCAAAAAAGTGATCAGCGACATTGCCGATTGGCACCCAAATCACCTGGCACTGGAATGCAGCGGCGTTCCAATAGTGGAACCAACTGTTCCCCACCCAACCCTCCCTCTCAGCACCCCCCACCCCGACAAACATAACACAGACATTGGGGGTGCCCAGTTCTCCCAGTGTCATCACCTCGTGTTTTTTTTTTTTAATACGCACATGTGAAGAAGCCAGCAGAAGAAGGCCAATTGGTCTATCTAGTCTGCTTGTATTGCAGAGTCCGCAGCTTGAGCTACTGTCCCTGCCCCCCCACTCCTCCCAGCCTCCCTACCCGTGATCCTTACCTTCCCCCTATGCCTATCCCAGCCTCTCTTGAAGCCGTCCACTGTCTTCAATGAGACCACCTCTTCTGGCAGTGCATTCCAAGTGTCCACCACCTTCTCTGTGAAGAAGTGCTTCCTGACCTCCCTCCTAAACCTCCCCCCCAAGCTTAAGACTGTGCTGCCTCATGTTATGGTTGCCATTCAGCTTAAAGAGACCCTCCTCATCCACCTTTTTATCCCTTTCAAGTACTGGAAGGTCCCGATCATGTCCCTTCTCTCTCTCCTTTCCTCCAGGGAGTACATGTTCAGTGCCCTCAACCTCTCCTCGTATGCCTTACCCTGCTGACCCACTATCATGTTTCTAGCCCCCCTCTGGACCTTCTCCAGCAGGTTAATGTCCTTTTTGAGGTGGGGCACCAGTACTGAATTCCATACTTTAGATGTGGCCTGACCAGTGACCTGTACAAAGGCAGTATAACTTCCTCTCTCCTACTACTGGTTCTCCTAGCTATGCATCCCAGCATCTTGTTTGCCCTTGCTGCTGCTTTCTTGCACTGCATGGAGTGCTTCAGATGACTAGTGATCATCACTCCCAGGTCCTTCTCCTCCAGTGTGCATAACATTGCATTTCTTGGCATTGAAGCCAAGCTGCCAGATTCTGGACCACCTCCCCAGCTTTTCCAGATCATCCTGTAGGTCCTGTATCCCTTCAGCTGTGTCCACTCTCCCCGCAGAGCTTGATGTCATCTGCAAATAGGCACATTTTGCCCTTAATGCCAACCCCAATATCACTGATGAAGGCATTGAACAACACCAGCCCTAGCATTGAGCCCTGCGGGAACCCCACTGGTGACCGATAACTCTTCCCCCACAGCCACCCTCTGGGTTCTGTCCCTCAGTCAGTTTTCCACCCATCTGGACATCTTATCCCCAGCTCCAAGATCCACCAACTTCATGGTCAACCTTTTGTGGGGCACAGGGTCAAAGGCCTTGCTAAAATCCAGATAGAGGATGTCTACCACTTGGCCCCTGTCTAGTGTTTTAGTGACCAAGTCAAAGAAGTCAATCAGATTTGTTTGACAAGTTCTATCCTTGATGAACCCAGCTGCCTCACATCCTGGAGACCATGCTCCTCTAGATATTCTACCAACCTTTCCTTAAGTATTTGCTTACCTTCCCCCGCACACCTCTTTTTCCCTTCAATTCTTTCCTCTAGTTTATTCTCCTCACCCCCTTCCCGTTACCCCTACCACTACTCACCTTTCCTATTCTTAACCTCAGCCACCTCAATGTGCCAGTCAGGGGTGTCCTCCTGCTCTACCCTCATTGCCCCCCCTTTTTCCCCCGCCAACCTCCTTTGCAGGGTTTGCAGCCCAGTGGGTGTAGGCCCATCTGGCTTCCTCCCTTCTCCCTTTCCACTTTTCTGACAAAACTCCTCACTTCTCCTCAGATGTTAGAAGTATAATTTCCCTGTTTTAGATCTGTGCATATGTCTATGATTGTGTAACTGAGCACAAATGCATGCATGAGCAAATAGAAATGTAAAAATAAAAACAATATTAACATGTGTGTATATATGTAACATGGATATATGTATGTAACCCCTAGATGGCGCTATCCCAGGGGCTACTACCCCTGCCTGATTTGCCACTAACAGGTTGAGGGGCCTGGATCCAATGGCGGGTGCCTCCACCCAGAGGTCAGGTTTTGCAATAGTTAAACTTACTTGGTCACAGCCCTCTGGGACACTGCAACCCCCCTTTCTTCCCACTAGTGGCCCACAATATATCAGAATTACCTTCACAGTATACACTTACCCCAGGACTAGTTCCGGCACTGGGACCTCCTGTGAAATAAGATACAGTGCAACAATCACAGTACAGTACTTTAACATAGACAAATACCTCAGGAAGTATAACTTTGCTGAAACAAGCAGCTCTGATTTATTTGGGGGATATAACAAGGACAGGAAATCAGGTTAATTAGCTTATCACTTTACTATCTACCTATGGCTCTGTGCACAGGCCTATCCCTACCAGTTACTGTCCCTGGGTGACCCAAGCCCTAGTGGCTAGTCAAACCGTGGCAGCTGGGGGGCCCTTTCACACAGTGAAAGAAAAATTAGTTTAAACAGTCAGCAGTACAGTGATTCCATTTGGATTTAATGTGGCAATTCAACAGGGCGACCTGAATTAGTACTCACGACCTCCAAACAAGATAGGGTCCTTCAACGTCAGCAGGGCTACTCTTGAGCTCCACGAGACTCTTCACACATTTATATGGTAAAAAGAAAGTACTATACCAGGCAGGCTGCTTCTCTATCCCGATGTAGATGCTACAATACAGGAGAACACACAGCAGATTCAGTTCCTGACAGACGAGTGCAATTCAACATTTCTCCAGTCTTCTACAGGGTGAGCCTGGTTTCTACTCTTCAGAGATCCTTGATTCTCTTTCACAGGACTGATTCAGTCCTAACAAGCAGTTACACAAGCTGCAGACCGGAACTCTGGGCCTTACACACGTTTTTTGACTGAAACTGTGCACTGAAGGAGCACAGGGTTTCTTTCCCCTTCACTTCCAGATCTAAACTGAAACTCCAACAGACAAAACCGGGCACTTCCTTTGAGTTCCTCCCAGTTCTTGACTGGATTGGCTGTCACTCACAATAGACTGCTGCTGTTGGTCCAAAAAGGCGCCGAAGTCTAAACTACATCTCCCAGAGTCACTGCCCATACAATCCTCTTGTGGCTGGCTCAGATTATGAGTCCAAGTTCTGATTCGTCCAAGGCACCATTTTAGAGCTAGCTTACCCCACACTGATTGGTCCAGTTCAGCAGTTCAAAACCAGAATGGGGAACTAGGCAGACACAGTTCTGACTGCAAAGAAAGCAGGTTAGACAAACTGTAATTTCATTATTACTGTAAATGATTTCTGGCAAACAGTTACATCTTTCAGATAGGTTCCCTTTGCACTCTAGTGACTGCAAAAATGGAGTGAATTGGCAGCAGCTCGAGTGGTACTCAAACAGAGAGGCACACAGTCCCCGCATACAAACTAATTATGTCTGCAAGCAGACAGCTCTTAAAGAGACAGTACCAAAGGCTCTAAAAACACTCACTGATAAATGGCTTAAACGCCAAACACCATTCAGGCTTGGAGCATTCAAGCAAGCTCCTGGAAATCTTTTGGGAACCACCATTTGCAGGGGGGTTACATGTACATAGTTATTTATGTGTGCAAACACTGCCTGACTATCCCACAAAATGTTTCATGTTGCCTTAAGGTTTTGTACAGACTTAGTTCTATGTTTATTTTATCTGTTTCTGTATTCAAATCAATATTGTATCCCCCCTCTTCCCATTCCCCCAGGACACATCTGGAAATGAGCTATTGTAGCTCAGTGTGCCATTCGTGGTGAAACATTTCAAAATAAAGTATGGTCTTCATGATCTTACACACGATTGAGGTAAGACTGACTGGTATGTAATTCCCTGGGTCATCCTTGGGACCATTTTTGTGGAGGGGCACCACATGTGCTGTTCTCCAGTCCTACGGTACCATGCCTGACTCTAGTGAACTATTAAATAGGCCTGCCAGTGGCCCTGCCAGTTCCTCATCTAGTACCCTTGGATGTACTCTGTCTTGGCCTGGTGATTTATCAGCCTTCAATGCTGGCAGCCCCTCCCTCACTCTAGCCTCCTCTAGCACTACATCTGTGTTCCCCTTCCCCACACTCCTTTTCTCCCTCCTGAAGGCACTGGTCTGTCCTTCTCCCTGGTGAAGACGGAACAGAAGTATTCATTTAGTATCTCTGCTTTTCCCCTGTTATCCTCCACCCACTCCTCCCATTTTTTAAGCATAACAATTCCATCCTTCTTGTCCCTTTTTTCACTTATATAGCGAAAGATGGCCTTCTCCCTCTTCTTAATTCCTTCAGCTATCTGCATTTCCTTCTGTCCCTTAGCTCGCCAGACTTCCTTATTTGCCTCACTAGCCAGCCTTAGGTAATTTTCCCTATCCATCTCTCTCTTTTGGTCTTCCTGAATTTTCTATAGGCTAACCTCTTATCTTACTTCGAGAGGGCTCTTGCAGTAGGTAATTACATATAGGACTGATGCCGGCAGGCGGAAGGACCCCACAGAAAAATTTCTAGCTAGCAGTCCCTGGCGAGGACCCGCCCCACGTCAGGTGACCAGCGTCAGGAGACGGTATAAAGGGGCGTCCCGGACGCCCGCCTTCCAGTTCTTTCCTGCCGTTAGCTCGTGCAGCACCTCGTGGAAAAGTTTGTGCTTCGTCAGCCCTACCTTCGTCGTTTTTTTAACGAAAAATCTTATTTTTTCTACAACATCAGTACTAACGTCGGTGTATGTCATCCCCTACACCCTCCAAGCACAAGAACAAGTGCGATTCATGCGGCTCCCAACTACCACATAAGGACGGCCACTCCCTGTGCCTGTTCTGCCTAGGCCCGGATCATCAGGTCAAGAAGTGCCAGCATTGTCTTAGCTTTAACGCGGCCACCCGAAAAAGACGGCAGCAATCCCTGAAGGCCCATATTCTTAAAAAGAAAATGAGCTCTTTGGAGAAGGAACTCAAAAAGCTAAGGCAGGCGTCCACTTCCCCAAAACCATCAAAAGAAGAAGGACAAGGAGAAGGCACACGGGACAAAACTCCTCACCGCATCTCCCCTCGGGGAGTCGGGCATACAAATAACATCCCCTCGAGGATCGCTCCTCGACGGCCACCTCGGAGGTTTCTGAGGCGGCATCAGCCCACCTGTCTAGCTTGCGCTCGGGCCTTGCAGGCGCCTCCAGGCAGTTGGAGGCCTCCGCCTCTGGTACAGCAGCAGGCTTGCGGCCTACCATCACGGGCGACTCCGGTAAGGCGGGCGTCGGCTCCTCTGACATCCACCCGGAGAGGGCTGGTAAGATGTCCGACCCTTCGGGGCGACGCACGGCTTCTTCCCCCCCGGACCAGGCTGACCCTTCCCCTCGACCTGCCTCCGGGGAAGGCTCTCATAAGTTGGATGTCAGCTCCTCCAGCACCCGCTGAGAGCTTGGCTCTACGCCTCACATTGGCTCGTCCGACGTCCAGCCAGCGAGGGAACCAAAGACGGACCCCCCAACGTCCGTCGTTCCCGGTTCACCGCAGCTTTCACTGCCGTCTGGAGAACCAGAGTCCCCCCATCCTGACCCCGGGGACTTTTCCCCCCTGTCCCCGGGCACAGTTGGAGATCTTTTGCCTCCGTTAGTCCCTCCTCCATCTGGAGCGATGGACCTGACAACGGCTCCCCGGATGCCGGCTCCGACGCCGGCCCCTCCGACATTGGTACCTCCGGCATCAGGGCCTCTGCTGTCGGCCCTGACGTCGGCCTTACCAACTCAGGGAGAGTTCCTGCTCCCATCGGGCCCTCCCTCTGGGCTCTCCGCTATGGACCAGCCCACGAGGTTCCCAGCCAGGCCGTCTGTGCAGGCAGCCCCCCCAGCTTCTGGGTACCTGCAGTCTTATTCGACACTGGTGTACCCGGGAATGCCGTATCTGATGCCGCAGTACCTGACGCCAGGCTTCCTGATGCTGCAGTACTCGACGTCTCAATACCCAACGCCGGGTTACCCACAGATGGCTTTTGGATATGCTCCATATGGGTATAGCCCATATTCTTATCCCCTGCCACCTCCTCCTCCTCCCCCACCACCCTCATGGCCGCCGGTGGACCTGCAGGAGACTGTGGCCTCCTGGTGGGCTGAGGCCAGGCTCAACTCACCAAAGAGGTCGAGAGCTGCCTCCCAGTGACTGTGCCATCCCAGGTTCCTGTACGCCCCAGATGGCACACTCCCTCACCCCCTTCAGACTCCAGGATTCTTCCGTCTGGATCTAGAGAGGAGCAGGACACGCATCCCCGGGGACTACCCAAGGGACCCATTCCTCCCCCGGGTTGGGAAAGGGAGTCTTACTCTTCTTCTTCCTCTTCTTCACTCTCGGACTCCTCGGACTCTTCCGATGGCTGTTCCGAGAGAGACGACGAGCCCCGCTCTCCGTCGAAGCCCCGGCCGAGGACTCCTCCCAAGTCTCCTCCGGAAGATCCTTCTTTTACGAAGTTGCTTAGAAAAATCCAGGAGGTCCATCAGTGATGCTCTTGTGAACCAGATCCTCAGCATCTGAAACTCACTGAACATCTGGATCTGCCCATGACAGCTCCTACACTAGTGCCACCCTGGATAGAGCCTCACGCTGACCTTGTCACCACGATATGGAAACAGCCGTCGGCCTTAGCCCCACTTCCCAGGAAGTCGAACAGGCTATATCAGGCTCCAGAGGGTGTTGATTTCCTAGATTCTCACCCTTGTGCCAACTCGGTCATCATTAGTGCCGCTCATGGCCGGTCGGCGAACCCAAAGCATCTTAGTTCGTCACCTCCTGATAAGGAATCTCGCCTTCTGGACCAGTACAGGAGAAAGATTTACGCTTCCTCCACACTGGGGATTTGGGCCCTGAACTACATCGGCCACATGGGGGACTACCAGAAGGCCATCCTTACTGAGGTGAAAGCCAAACTGGACTCCTTGCCTGACTCCCAAGTCAAACAGGAGTTGGCTGATCTCGTCCGCTCTGCTCATTCGGCCAGTCGCCACACGCTACGTGCGACATACAACGCAGTAGACACTGCTGGGCAGAGCTCTGCTTTTGCCGTAGGCCTACGGCATCATGCTTGGCTCCGCGTGTCAGGTCTGGTCCCGAAGGTGCAATCTGCTATTCAGGAAGCACCTTTCCGGGGGTCGGTGCTTTTCAGGGGTGATGTCAAGGACATCATTACCGATTTTCAAGAGAAGGGGACAGCTCTAAAATCAGTTGATTCCATGTACCATCCCCATCAGCAGCAGCGCTGTCCCTTTCACAGACGGAATCAGCCAAAGGCGAAACCCCAAGGAAGGCGGGCCACAAAACGTCAGGCCCCCACGGCTGCTAAGCCCCCTCCACCCAAAAAAACAGTGGTTGCTTCAGCTGCAGCACTGCCCCACACCACCTGACTCCTTTCCTCTCCCACTGCCTCCGGACTCCCCGGAGGAACCGGTAGGAGGGAGGTTTTCCCTCCACCTTCTGGGATGGGAGAGGATAACCACGGATTCTTGGGTGCTCCAGCTTATAGCAGAAGGACACTCCATAGAGTTTCTTCAGAAACCACCCCGGCACCCCCCTCTGAAGTCATTATTCATGGGAACACCTTCCTTTGGTCCAGGAGGAAATCTCGGCTCTTCTCATGAAGCAAGCGATAGAGCCCATCCCCCTTCATCTTCAGGGGACGGGTTACTATTCCCATTTCTTCCTGGTCCCAAAGAACACGGGAGATCTCAGACCAATTTTAGATCTCAGTTCCCTGAATCGTTATGTGGAGTACAAACGGTTCAGGATGCTCTCTCTGCAGAGCCTTCTGCCCCTTCTCCAGCCGGGTCAATGGCTTTGTGCACTGGATATGCAGGATGCCTATCTGCACATTCCCATTCGCCCCTCCCATCACAAATACCTTTGTTTTGCATTCCAGGGGGACCACTACCAGTTCAAGGCGCTCCCGTTTGGTCTATCCTCGGCCCCCTTAGTATTTACCAAATGCCTGGCAGTGGTGGCAGCCCACCTGCGTACCAAGGGAGTAGAGGTGTTCCCTTACCTGGACGACTGGCTCCTGGCGGCCTCGTCCAGGGAGGAACTCCTGCATTTCCTCTCCCTCACCCAGCAGGTTTTTGCTTGCCTGGGTATTACCATCAACCATTCCAAGTCTCATCTGGACACTTCCCAGAGGCTACAGTTCATCGGGACGATCCTCGATACGACCATGGGCAAGGCCCTTCTGCCTCTGGACAGGGTGGCCTCCCTTCAGACCCAGATATGTCTGTTATCCGACCTCAGGATGGTCTCGGTGAGGTCGGTCCTTCGCCTTCTTGGGCTCATGGCAGCCACTATACCGACGGTCCCCCGCGTTCGATTCCACATGAGGATCTCTCAGTGGACTCTACACTCTCAGTGGGATCAACTAGTGGACGACCTAGATCACTCAGTTCTGATCTCATTGCCGATGATGTGAGACTTGCAATGGTGGATGGTTCAAGAGAACCTGTTTCGGGGGGTTCCTTTCTTTCATCCTCCCCCCCTCCCAGACTCTAACCATAGACACCTCAGGCGAAGGTTGGGGAGCCCATCTAGGCCCTCATCAGACCCAGGGCTCTTGGTCCAGGCTAGAACAAGCTCTTCACATCAATGTGCTTGAGCTTCGGGCAGTGTTGTATGCTCTCCAAGCTCTTCACCAATACATCCTTCCCGGCCACCTAGCCATCCAGATGGACAACATGTGCATAGTGTGGTACATCAACAAACAGGGAGGAACTTGGTCTGACCCTCTATGCAGGGAGGCAATGAGGATTTGGGATTGGGCAACACAACACGACCTTCACCTCACGGTGATTCACGTTCCAGGAGTCGACAACACCCTGGCAGACAGGCTAAGTCACTCTTCTGCTCTGACTCTTGAGTGGGAACTGGACTAAGGGGTTCTAGACAATATCTTCCAACTTTGGGGAACACCACAGGTCGACCTGTTCGCATCCCCTCAAAACGCAAAACTTCCCACCTTCTGCTTGCTCGTTCCAGAGCGAGGTGCTTTCTGGAACGACGCTCTGTCTCTAGACTGGAAGGACGGATTTGTCTATGCCTTTTCCCCAATTCCTCTTATCCCACAAGTCTTGCAGAAACTAGCTTCAGAAGGAGCGAGAATGATTCTGATCACTCCTTTCTGGCCCAGGCAAATCTGGTTCTCTCTTCTACAACAATATTCAGAGGATCCTCCTCTTCCTCTATCTCGAGGTTTGTTGACCCAGGATCAGGGGACCCTGGTCCATCCAGGCCTCAAATCCCTTCAACTGCATGCATGGCTCCTGCAAACCTAGCCCAATCCCATTTTGGTATGTCTCCAAAAGTGGCCCAGATTTTAGTGGAGGCCAGAAAACCCTCCACCAGATCCACTTATGTCATGAAGTGAAAGAGATTCACTATTTGGGCCACCTCCAAGAACATGGAGCCTTTCTCCTGTTCAGCTGGGCTTCTGCTGGAGTATTTACATCATCTGTTTGACCTGGGTCTCAGCCATTCCTCTTTGAAGGTACACATGGCGGCTATCTCGGCCTATCATGTTCCCTTGCAGACAAAGCTTTCACTCAACTGGAGGTCTCTAAGACCTTTCTCAGAGGGGTCCTCCATCTGAGGCCCCCCATCCGTACTCCTGCCCCCCCTTGGGACTTGAATTTTGTTCTCGAGAAACTTACCCTTCCTCCCTTCGAACCTGCAGCTTCTGCAGATTTGAAGTTTCTTTCGTGGAAGACACTCTTCTTGGTGGCCATTACTTCGGCTCGAAGAATCTCCAAGCTCCAGGCCCTGATGTGTAAAATCCCCTACTTGATTTGTCACAAGGAACGAGTTGCTCTTCACATGAATCCTAAGTTTCTACCTAAAGTAGTAGCAGAGTCTACCTTAAATCAGTCCATAGAGCTACCTGCCTTTTCAAACAACATGAAGTCTTGCTATATTATGACATATGCAGTGAGTCCCAACCTTCAAACTGCTCTAGAGGTGAAAGAGTTAACTTTCCATGCCAGGCATGGAATGCTGAGCTTGAGCTCGGTTGAAACTCTGTCTGTTGTTCTTCAAACTCAAACCGTCAGATTCTTTATACTCTGCCTCACTGAACAGTCGCTCCAGAGATTTCTTCTTCTGCTCGGTTCATTTTGTCAGTTAAAGTAATGTTTTTCTCAGTTTTCAACCAAATTTAAACCGCAGCCGGTCGGTTCAGACTCTGTCTGTGGTATTGTGAGTACTAGATAGGTTTTACATTAATTTCTGTTCTGTGTGGAACTTGTAAATGGTTTATCGGTTCGGTTTGAACCGATCAGGTTGTTTAAAATATATTAATCTGTCATTTAGAGTGTGGTTACCGGTTCTTATCAGTTCTAAAAAAAACGGATTTTATTACGGTTTTTTTCTCACGACCCGTGACACGGTTGGGAACCGATAAGAGGGTCTTACCTGGCGGATTGCCATAAATGGGTAAGTTTGGTTAGGCTGGCACTATGTCTGAGAAACCCAAAAGAAAACGGCCCACTGGGTTTCAACACTGCAGTGTCTGTGGGAAGTCTTTGCCAAGGCTGACCCCACACTACCTGTGTTGTGTCTGGGGTTTGACCACCTCAGTGCAGACTGCCAGATTTGTAAAAATTTTCCTGCAGCTACCCTGGAAAAGAAAGTTGGTAGGCTCAGGAAAGGGAGGCCAAAGTCCGCTGAACCCGGATGGCCAGCCGGTTCGGTTCCAACGAACCGGAGGGTGCCCTCTGACCAGGGCAAGACTTCGGGCAAAGGAGATCCGACTCTGAGGAGTCAGTTCAGCAAAAGGACTAGGAAATCAGCTGGTGGGAGCCAAAACTTTCCTCTCAACCGCTGAAGAAATAGCCAGCGATTCAAATTGTCCAGTCGCTTTCCCGGTTCCGACCGAACTGGCATCATCAGGTAAGCGTCAGGTTGGCCGGTTCCACGGTTCAAAGTATGATTTAGAGGAATATTATGAACCGGAGGAGGAAGAGGAGTATGAGAAGAGTGAATGTGGTTTGAAAGTCTGGATGTGCCCATTGACCGACATCTCCCCAGACAGACCTTCAGGGAGTGTCTCCTCCTAGGCTTTCTGAGTCCCCTTCTCATTTTATGTTTTATAAAAGTGTGGCTAAACCCTCCAGCTCCCTATGGAGGAGCTGTGGATGATCGAGGAGCCTGACTATGTGGAAATGATGGATATCCCAGAGTCTAGAGACTGTCTATTCCTTGCATAAATCTTTGGGAAACAGACAGTTAAAATTCTAAAAACTCCTCAGACTATACCTCCTGTGGATAAGAGAATGGACAAGAGGTACACATTGTCAGGCTCCTAATACGGAGTTCCTTACACAACAATGCAGCCATGTTGGGGTAGTGCAGGCTGCAGCCTGTGATAAGGCAAATATTCCCTTGGCTTCACACTCCCCTGACAAGGACTCCAGGAGGATTGATGCCATGGCAAAGAAACAGTATATGGCAGCATCCTTGGGACTCAGACAGGAAAATTATATGGCTTATGTTGCTAGATATCAGAAATCCAGAAGGGATACTGTTATGGCTCTAGCAAAACAGGTCCCTGGCCAGCTTGCCAAGGAGCTGGAGCAGGTGGCTGCTGATGGTATTGAGGCATCCAGGTGCAATTCCATGCTGCAGTGGACTCTAATGATGTGTCATCAAGAGTCATGGCTACATCTGTGGCAGTTCGCAGAATGTGCTTGGCTCAGATTTACTAGCCTGTCACAGGATACCTAGACTAAGGCCATGGATTTTTCCTGTTGTGGGTAATTCTCTGTTTAGGGAGCAGACAGAGAATTACATGAAAAAATGGATGAGTATAGGACCACCTATAGGGTGCACAGGCCAGGAAAGGCAGGCCACTCCCTCAAAGGCAGCTTTCAGGGGCAGAGGCAGGCCTTTTCATAGGCCTTTTACCAAGCCCAGGCCTCACTTCTGCTATGCCCAGAGGGGTTCTTTAGAGGAGAGCAGGCAGGGGTACAAGCAGGCCTGCTTCCACCCCTCAGCCCAAAGCCCCTGCCAAGCAGGCACCCTGATGGGGTTGCCAGGGCGATTCTCAGCTACCTGTAGGGGGCAGGCTGGCTTACTTTGTCCAGGACTGGAAGTCCCTGACATCAGACAAGTGGGTCCTGGAAGTAGTAAGCCAGGGATTGGTTCTCAGCTTCAAAAATTTCAAAAGATGAGAGACCAGATCCTTCCACCTGCAAATCCACCAGAGGCACTTGCCCTAGAGGCAGAGGTCTCTTCCCTCCTGGCTCTCAGAGCTGTGGAAAGGGTTCCACCCCTACACCAGGGCAAAGGATTGGACTCCAGGTACTTCCTTACCCCCAAAAAGACAGGAGAATGGCGGCCCATCCTGGATCTCAGATATTTAAACAAGCACCTTTTAAAACCAAAATTCAAAATGGTGACTCTGGGAATTATTCTACCCTCCCTAAGGCCAGGGGACTGGCTAGCATCCCTGGACCTCAAGGATGCCTACTTCCATATTCTCATCAGAAGCTCCCATCAAAAGTACCACAGGTTCGAGCTGCCCTCAGGCCATTACCAGTTCAGAGCAATGCCCTTTGGCCTCACCTCTGCTCCAAGGGTATTCACAAAATGCCTGGCAGTAGCAGTTGCTTCCCTAAGAAGGCAAAAAATTGCCATCTTCTCTTACCTGGATGACTGGCTCATAGTAGGCCAGTCTCCAGACCAAGTCAAGTTACATCTACAGATAACTCACCAACTGCTCACTTCTCCAGGTTTCCTTCTGAATCTTTCAAAGTCAGTTCTAGAGCCTGTCCAGCTCCTCGCCTTCATAGGCGCAGAGCTGAACACAGAGAAAGCCAGAGCCTTCCTTCCTTTGGACAGGGCAAGGACCCTGGTCTCTCTGGCCTCCTCATTCACCCTGCAGGTCTCTCGACCAGCAAGGCATTTTCTACAGCTCCTGGGGCACATGGCTGCTTCTACAGCAGTAGTACAGGAGCAAGATTTCAGATGAGGGACATCCAGTTCCATTTGAGAGCCTTTTGGTCTCAAAGGAAAGACCCTCTAACCAAATTGATCCCAGTAACTCGAACCTGATCCAAGCCCTACAGTGGTGGCAGGATCAGAGCAATCTGAGACAAGGGTTCCTTTGTCACTCAGTCTTACTCCTTAATCCTTACTACAGATGCATCCCTCTTGGGGTGGGGAGCTCACATGGGCGACCTCACTACCCAGGGATTGTGGTCCCCTCAGGAATCTCTGCTCCACATCAATCTGTTGGAACTCAGAGCAGTTTTTCTAGCACTTCAAGTTTTTTCCAAATCTGTTCAGAACAAAGTTGTACAGGTCAGAACAGACAACACCACCACAATGTGGTGCATCAACAAGTAAGGAGGCACTTGGTCTACAGCCTTGTGCACCAAAGCCATGAAGTTGTGGTCTCTGGCTTACTCCCTGAACACCTCCCTTATGGCAGTTCACCTCCCAGGCAAGGACAATCTCCTGGCAGATGCTCTCAGCAGGATTTCCCAGTGCCATAGCGAATGGTCACTGGACCCCATGGTCCTGGAGGTAATATTTGCCAGATGGGGCACCCCAGATCGATCTTTTGCAGCCCAGACAATCACCAACTTCCTCTTTTGCTGCAGGCCCCAGTGTTGGGCTCAGTCCCTCTGGATGCCTTAGTTCTCAGTTGGGAAGGGAAGTTTCTATGCTTTTCCCCTTCCTCTCCTGTTCAAAGTGTTAGTCAAAATCAGATCTCAATCCTGCAAGATGATCCTGATTGCTCCAGATTGAGCCAGACAACCTGGTATCCACTCCTACTGTTCTTAGCAGTCCATCTTCCCTGTGTCTTCCCAGGAATCACAACCTGTTAACCTGTACTCAGGGAGGTTTGGTACCCAAACCTCAAATCTCTCAATCTCAAGGCCTGGCTCTTGAAGAGTTAGAGTTTGCTGATCTACACCTCTCCCAAGGTGTAATGGATATACTGAAGGCTTCTAGGAAACCTTCCACCAGGGCTACCTATAATTCCAAATGGAAGAGGTTTTCCATATGGTGCTCTGGGAAGCATATTTCCCAGAATCTGCTGATTTACCCACAGTCCTGGATTATATGGTCCATTTAAATACCTTGGGGCTGAGACCAGCTACCTAAAAGTACATTTGGCAGCTGTGTCTGCTTTTATTTCAGCAGGTAAACCCTCTTCTCTTTCAGCTCATCCTGTATTCTCCAAGTTTTTTAAGGGATTGCTTCACACCAACCCTCCATTCAGGGACCCTGCCCCTGCCTGGGATCTTAATGTTTGCATTGCTCAGCTTATGCAACCCCCTTTGAGCCCTTGTCTTCAGCAGAGCTTAAGTACTTGACTTGGAAGACTGTGTTTCTGGTAGCCATCACTTCTGCCAGACGCATAAGTGAATTACAAGCTCTGTCAGTGGAGCCTGATTTTATCTCCTTTCATAGAGATAAGGTGGTCCTCAGGACTAACAGGAAGTTCTTGCCTAAGGTGGTTTCAGATTTCCACCTTAATCAATCTATATCTCTTCCAGTGTACTTCACTGACCATTCCTCCTCTGGCGAGAGGAGGCTGCACAATAGATGTGAAGAGCCCTTAGGTTACTACATGAGCGTACTAAGGGTCACAGGTTTGACTCCCTCCAACTGTTCCTCACTTATGGTGAGGTTGGTAAAGGGAAACCTGCCACTAAAAGATCCATTGCCAGGTGGATTGTCTCTTGTATCCAATTCTGTTATGAAAAGCTGGGTAAGGTTCCTCCCACAGGCTTGAGGGCTCACTCTACCAGAGGTACAGCTGCTTCCCTGGCTGCTGCCAGGGACATCCCTATTCTAGAGATATGTCAAGCAGCTACCTGGAAAACAGTTCACACTTTTGCCAAGCATTACTCCCTGGACATCCAGGCTAGGAGTGATGCTCGGTTTGGCACAGCTGTGCTTCAGAGCCTATTTCCTAAGTAGGTTCTGTCCCTCCTCCATGGAGGTACTGCTGTGTAGTCTGCATATGTCATAATATAGCAAGACTTCATGTTGTTTGAAGAAAAAATTACTCACCTTAGTAATGTTGTTTCTTCTAATGGAGTCTTGCTATATTTTGACCTCCCCTGCCTGCCCTCTCAGAACCTCTGTTTTGGGATGTGGGTGGGCAGTGCAGTGTTGGCACTTAGTAGATGCCCACCTTGTTGTTTTCACCCTCCTTTTTGGGGTGGCTTGGTGTTGTGTTTTCATTTTTTGGGTCTCCTGACTTGAGTCTTTGTTTTGGGACCAAAAAATGTGTTCTTATATTTAGTAGCCAGTTGGCTAGTGTAGGTTTACAGCTTCCACACAGGACCTCAGTGAGTTTAGCTCGTAAAGATCTGACGGTTTGAGTTTGAAGAACAACAGACAGAGTTTCAACTGAGCTCGAGCTCAGCGTTCCATGCCTGGCATGGAAAGTTAACTCTTTCACCTCCGGAGCAGTTCGAAGGTTGGGACTCACTGCATATGTCATAATATAGCAAGACTCCATTAGAAGAAACAACATTACTAAGGTGAGTATTTTTTTCCTTTATGCAGTACCCTAACCAAGGGGAATATTTACTCCATACTATGGATGTTCACCGTATTCTGAGATACTACACCAACAGGACGAAGGATCTCAGAAAGACTGATCAGCTGTTCGTCTTTTTTGCTCACTAAAGGGAAGGCAATGCTGTTTCCAAGCAATGCCTGTCTAAGTGGTTGGCTCATTGCATCACTTTCTGTTATGACAAGTACCACAAGACCCTCCCAGGTCAAGTCAGAGTCCACTCCACAAGAGGAGTAGCTGCCTCTGCAGCTTGTTTCAAGAATGTGTCTGCGGCAGACATATGCGCTGCCACCACCTGGACTTCAGTCCATACTTTTATGAAACACTACAGTTTGGATATTGCCTCTCGCCGTAGAGCAGGCTTCGGGCTAGCTGTTTTGCAAGGCCTCCTGTCTTGAGGCTTGCACGGCTAGAGCTATTTCTTGGAGTAGTTTCCTCCTCCCGGTGCCTTTTCTCTATTCCAGACTGCTTGGGATTCAGTCCTGTATGTAATTACCTACTGCAAGAGCCCTCTCGAAGTAAGATAGTACAGTTACATAAGGACTTACCGTAACAGTAGCTATTCGAGAGAGGCTCTTGCAGTAGGTAATACCTTCTCGCCCTCCATCCCCCTAGGCTTTTCAGCTCCTTTTCCACATAGAGAAATATCCGCTTCTCTCTCGTCCGGCCTCTTTTGGCCTGTGGCAGGAAAGAACTGGAAGGCTGGCGTCCGGGAACGCCCCTTTATACCAACGTCTCCTGATGCCGGTCACCTGACGTGGGGACGGTCCCTCGCCAGGGACTGCTAGCTAGAAATTTTTCCGTGGGGTCCTGCCGCCTGCCGGAGTCAGTCCGATATGTAATTACCTACCGCAAGAGCCTCTCTCAAAGATCTACTGTTATGGTAAGTCCTTACATAACTGTACTTTCCCTTCTGCGAACCCCAGAACAGAACTAGATTGGCTTTGCAGGGATCACCACGTTTCAAAGCGGCATGCTAGTCCAGGACAACTGGCCTTTCCAAAAATGGTAGTCCCTGAGTTTCGGGTGATAGTCCAGTACATTTCAATGTAAGTTTTAAAAAAACTTACGTAGAAACAAAGTACATGGTATGTGCCCAGCAACCACTAGTAAGGCTAAGTAGGTTTAGGACAGCTATGCAGAGTTAAATAGCAGTGGCAGCTCACTACCTTGGTCCTTAGGCAACAAAAAAGCCCAAATAGAAGTGGCACTGGAATTGGTGGTCAACAGTCACCACACCACCTCAGCCTTCTTTCCTCCTTTCAGGTAGTTGGCTGCTCTTAATGGCTCTGCTCACCTCTTTTTTTAATTATTAAAGCTTTTACTGTTATAGATATAGTTTCATTGCAAAAAACTCCATTAATGCATCAGTTAGGGTTCCTCTTACAGTGACAAATGTATGGAAATTTGGTGTTAGGGTTACCAACCCTACCACCACACCACCACACCACCATCCACACACCAACAGGCGTCGGGGGATTACTTTCTTTTTTGCAGGTATAATTAACATAAATGAACATTTTGGGACATGAGGGGTGGGCTCTCTAGTGTCCCACAAAACTGATGGTGGTGGGGAGGTATGATATAAGTGGGGACACTGGGAATGTGCTCCCCAGTTTCCCACCTTGGGAGGGGGCTACTGCCAACATGGGGATTGAGCACCCCATTGTTGAAAAGGTAGACTGCTTTCTTCTGTTGGGGGACACTGGGATTGGGCTCCCCAGTGTCCCACACTGGCAGGGGGATGTCTAGTGCTGACACGGGGAATTGGCACCCAGACAAGGGCAGAAACATTTATTTTGAGATAAAAATTCCTATTTTTGGCTCACGAAGTAGGATCTTACTTTGTATCTCGTCATACGCAGTAAGATTCTACTTCGCATTATGTGGATACGAACTAAGAATGTAATTGTTAAATAAAACACACTGTAACGGCAATTTTCGACCAGTAAAGTGCAGAATGCACCTAAGGGGTCCCAATAAGCAAGCTACATGTGTTGGATCCTCCCCAAAATATCATTTTGGGAAGTTTCCAAATCTAAATTTTCAGGCAAAACTGAAAACAAGATGGCGGCCAAATGAAGTAGGAGTTTCTCCATATGAAGCAGGATTCCTTCTTTGTTTCATGCAGCTATATTGTATTGCTTACTGAGCATGCTCAAAAACAATTTTTTCAAATGATTAAATTGCAATGACTTAAAAACTGCTTATTATTTTTTCATCAGACCAGCAAAAGGCACATCTATGGGGTAGTCCCTATCTGCCCTTAAAATGTCAGACCAAAACACCAAATCATCTGGGCTGTAGGCAGGTTCAGAGAAAAATCCCAGCAAAGTCAATGGAGCCTGTGCACGACTGTGTGGAGTGGCTAAGTGGCACGCATTCTCGGCACATAGCCACCCTGCACCTATTGTGTCCCCCCACGTGGAATGCACAATATGGGACACGCAGCCACTCTGCACCCAATCCCCACCCATGGACCACAACACGCAGGGGTGGGCGAGGTGTGTGCTGAAAGACCATTTGCAGCACAATGGCGCCGTAGTGTTGGCTGCAGGGGTTGCAGAGGCAGCCGTGGGTTGATGCTAAGAAGAACCCTACCGTAAGCCCCCTGCACGCCCCATGCAACTGTCTCACACCAAGGGGACCACAGCATCCACATCCACAGGCCGCCTGGGGCCACCAACCCCAGCACCCAGCCAAGCCCCACCATCCCTGTGTATGCCAACCCCCCACCCTCACCCACACACACACACACTCACACACTCGCACCCATGGGGGCACTGGCCCTGGACGCGATCCCCACACATCTCTGTGGCTCCTGCACTCCTGAATGGTGTGGTGGCTGCAACCCCCCACACACACACACACACACACACACACACTTGTGGCACCGCCCCCCACCCCATACCTCCCTGTCAGATCAGGGGCATGACGCAGGCGGTGGAACATCCCATCTCTCACCTCCACAGCCGCCAGCTGTGCAGACATCCATGGGGGAGCAGCCAACACGACCCCCACTGTATAAGGGATCCACTGAGGGATCCGGGATGGGCATTCCATTGGATGCCCACCCAGGTTGCCAGCTCTGCCCATGACCACCCCACATGGATCGGCGTTATCCCACACACCGGGGGCATGGCCGAGGACAGGTGGCTGGTGGTCATGACTACCACCGGTGCGCACCTGTCTGCAGGTGCTGAGCTTCATAGGTGGGATACGCGCCTTTAGCGCATAATTCCTGCCTGTTAGAGCATAGGCCCCAATGAGCGAAAACAGGCTTTTTTCACCTCTCCGTAACTTGGAGACTGCACATCCGACCGGAACCTAACTTGTCACATCAGGCGATCTATGCCACAGGACAGTGCATGTCAACTTTTGTGCAAATCTGTCAAACGGTTGCAAAGTTATTAAAGTGCAAACATTTGAGTTTAACATTGAAAGTGCCTACTAAACCATAACTATAGGGATGCAAAACACCACAGAATATTATGCTGGTTCAACTTAAAGCAGAAATGTATGGTGCCGAAAGGCCTCTCACACAGTTTGCAAAGGGTGCCAACAGAAGACATAGACACATGTTTTGTCTTACCAGGACTCATCAGTATGCCTCATCTGTTTGACACCCCAGTGGAATGAACCAGCTACCCTAAGATCGTCTATCTGGGTTATGTTGTGGTGAACCCAATTAAAACAAAAAACAATTTAAAAGACAAAGAACCTCTGTGCGTAAGCACTGAGGCAATGGTTACCCCAAAAGGCATTTGGCCAAGAAGCCAAGTTTCAAAGAAATATAAAATCACACATGCCCCCACAATGCAAAGCATCATGGGCTTTTCGGCACCATGCATTTCTGCTTAAAGTTGAACCAGCATAATATTCTGTGGTGATTTGCATATGCAGCCCATGATGCTTTGCATTGTGGGGGCATGTGTGATTTTGTATTTCTTTGAAACTTGGCTTCCTGACCAAATGCCCTTTGGGGTAACCAATAGTTGTGTTTACCTAATCGGGGCCCTAGGAACACGATCCTGGCATTAGTTTTTAAAAATCATGCCTGGAAATATGTTTTCTCAGCTTTTTCCACCATTTTACCCGCAGAACTTTGGCAAATGTTCCACGGAATTATGCAAAATGTTTTGCAGAAATGCCATAAAATCTAAGGAAGGAATACTGGTTGCCACAGAGAAGTCATTAGACTCAGGGGGAAGAACACAAGGGCCAAAGCATCAGGGCCCTGTGCTCCCACAACTACATTATGCAATACTGGGAGCGCAGGGCTCTCCATTATGCAGTACTAGGCTGTGATCCCACAGGGAGATCCGAGATCATTAAAATATCTCTACACTTATGTATAGATGAAGTCAAAGACAATTACAAAATGCATGTATGATGGGAGCGCAGTGCCCTCACCACTGCTGCAGCCAAGTGCAAAGGACTGAGTCTCCTAGTTCCCATTGGCTGACTCACCTGTCAGTCCTGTTGAAGATGTTATGCTAGTGGTGCTGCAGTGGATGGGGAGGGTCTTTCATTCCATGCAGCCGGCTGCTGTGCTCGCTCCTGTGCATGTTCAAGATGTGAATGGCGACTCTCCTCCAGAATCCACGTGATGCTGCCTCAGTGTGTTCTCACCACCATGTGACTGCCAGCCAGCCCATGATGAAGAAGTAGGGCTGATGCGGTGTGCCAGGCGGCACCTAGTGGTTGGGACAGGACCTGCGTTGCAAAGTAAAAAAAAAAAAAACACTACCTTGGCAGCACTGAGTTGGTTGACCACGGGACAACCTGCTGCTGCAAAGATGCTTGTCCACCTGACAAAATTTGTAGCCCGGGACAACGGACTACTTGATTTTTTGAATCCTGGTGCTTTGGCCATTGTCCAGCACAGAAAGAGCCACACTAGGTTATGGGGTGCTCTGTGACAAGGAAGCACTATATGTATACACAGTCATGGCATTCACCTACACACCACCAATAAAGAGACCAAATGCATAAGCGTATGCAAAAAGTGTTGTCTTTATCGAAGCAACAGCAGCTTAGTGAACAGCATGGACACAGCACAAATCTTCTTCTTGCGTTTCACCCAGTTGCGGGCTTTTTCAAACTTTTGGCCCTTGTGTTCTTCCCCCTGAGCCTAATGCACTTCTCTGTGGCAATCAGTATTCCTTCCTTAATGATGAACCACCTTTGGTCCACCCCCATATCTGCTCTGATGCCTGCCAGGTGGCTCCTTAGCACTTCATCCATTTTATTCATATTTTTTATTTTATTTATATATGTAACTGTTCTCCCCCCATTCAACCCTCTTTCTGAGCCCTCCTATAACAAACATAACACTGACACTGGGGGTGCCCAATCCCCCAGTGTGATTTTTATTTTATTTATCTAAATATATGACCTGTAATAAAGAAAAACAGTCCCTCGATGTTTGTTACTGGCACCCCATAACTGTTCTTCCCCCAGTCCTCCCTCTCAACACCCACACCAACCCCCAATAAGCATAACACTGACAGTGGGGTGCCAATCCCTCAGTGTCATCACCTGAAATATAGAAAAACATCCCTCGTCGTTTTTTTTTAACCCTCTAAAATAGAAAACTATCCATCGATGTCTGTTGTGCCATTACTCCCCCTACCCCACCCTCTCACTCAGCACCCCCCCAAGCCCTTACTTACCCACTGGAGGTCCAATGTAATCTTCTCTGGACCGCGAACTGAGGAAATCAGGTATGCGGTTTAATCTATTTCAATGGGGTTTTGAACTTAATGGCATAACTTGGCCATTTTTTTATATTTTGCCCCAGATTTTCAACATGCCTTGTTTAGGACCCCACCTCATGAACAATTACAGTGAATTTAGGCAAATCCATTCTGCAAGGTGATTTTACAGTTGCTGCGTGAAATCACCTTTCGGGCAGGAGATGAACATTTTCTTTGCCCTAGATCATGAGGAGGGGTCGTAAGAAGGTTGTGTTAAAAAATTGGTGTAAAAATATTAAACAAGCATTTGTCAATGCCGAACGTTCGCTTGCAGGTATTTGCAGTGGTGTTTGGCATGTATGGTGCTTTACCCTAATGCCCTGTGCGATTGCTGGTATTTGCACAATAAATTGTCAGCATGACCTGTTTGTTACTCCCATTGTGCGCTACATAGGCGGAAACACGTTTTGAGCAGGATGTGAAAAATGACAGCTGTAGTGCTGATAAGGAAGTGTGTAAAATGCCAATGTTGAAAATCTGGAGTGGAAATATTGAAAATTGGCAAACCTACGAGCATGCGTGGGAACTGTGCAACGCACGCTCATAAAACAGTCATTTTAGGAATTGTTTCACCAAATTTTCAACATTGCCATTTTAAAACCTGTGCTAATGAACAGTGTCACTCTGATTTTCTTACTGTGTCCATACATTGATTTAGCATGGACTGCGCCATTGTACTACATGGGGTAAGGCGCTTTGGGCAGGATGTGAAAAATGACAGCTGTACTGCTCATAAGGAGGTGTGGTAAAATGGCAATGTTGAAAATCTGGTGAAAATATTGAAATTGCGAAAACCTACGAGCGTCGTATGAAATCTGACAATGCACGTCAGAAACAGTTATTTGTAGGAATTTTTCTCCAAATTTTCAACATAGCCATTTTAAGATCTCTGCTCATGAACAGTGACACTGTGATTTTCTTAATATGTCCCATACACTGAGTTCGCACACGACTGTGCCATTGTGCGCTACATGGGTGGAAACAAGTTTTGGGCAAGATGTGAAAAATGACAGCTGCAGTGCTCATAAGGAGGTGTGGTAAAATGGCAATGTTGAAAAATCTGGAGTGAAAATATGAGAAGTCATGAACTTACGAGCGTGCGTAGGAACTGCGCAACGGAGACTCATAAAACAGTCATTTTTAGGAATTTTTGCACCAAATTTTCAGCACAGCCATTTTAAGACCTCTGCTCATGATCAGTGTCACTGTGATTTTCTTAATGTGTCCCATACATTGAGTTTGCACACCGACTGCGCCATTGCATGCTACATGGGCAGAAACACATTTTGGGCAGGATGTGAAAAATGACAGCTGTACTGCTCATGAGGAGGTGTGGTAAAATGGCAATGTTGAAAATCTGGAGTGCAAATATTGAAAATTCATAAACGTCTGCAGTGCGTGGAACCATAGCACGCATTATCAAAACAGTCATTTTGGAATTTTTCACCAAATTTCTACATAGCCAGTTTAAGACCTGTGCTCATGAACAGTGTCACTGTGATTTTCTTAATGTGTTCCATACATTGATTTCGTACACCGACTGTGCCACTGTGCGCTACATGAGCGGAAACACATTTTGGGTGAGATGTGAAAAATGACAGCTATACAACTCATAAGAAGGTGTGATAAAATGGCAATGTTGAAAATCTGGAGTGAAAATATTGAATATTCACGAACTTACGAGCCTGCGTAGAAACTGCGCAACGCACGCTCGTAAAACAGTCATTTTTTGGAAGTTTTGCACCAAATTCTCAACATGGGGTTTTTGGGACCCCTTCTCATGAATGATATCACTGTCATGGCGTTATCTGAGGCGAAGGGTGATTTCGGCGGTGAGTCGCGGTGCCTCGAAATCACCCTTCGGCCGAATAACGCCATGACAGTGACATCATTCATGAGAAGGGGTCAAAACCCATGTTGAAAATCTGGTGCAAAATTCAAAAATGACTGAGATATCTAATAAAGTTGAAACCCCTATCTAGCCCATTATACAGCTTACGGCATTTCCTCAGTTCGCGGTCAGCTTTGAAGAGTGCAGGCGTGTTCCCAGTCCACGAAGATTGTCGCGGTCCGGAGGTAAGTATGGGGTGGGGGGTGTGGGGAGGCTGGAGTGCGCGGTGGGTGGGTGCGGGTTGTGGGAGGGGCTGGGAGGCGCGTCGCGGGACCGTTTTGTTTTCTAGGTTTAAAAAAGGCGGCGTGGGACCTTTGCCACGCTGGGGTGGGCTCCCAGCATGGCAGAAGATGGCTGAGGAGGAGCCGAGATTAGGCACCTGTCGGCCAAAGGAAAATATGGTTTGCCACGCTGGGGTGGGCTCCAGCATGACAGCAGTATAACATTGGAGGTTCATGGAGCCGACGGGGATTAGGCGCCCCGTCGGCAAACAATGTTTGCCACGCTGAGGGTGAGCTCCCAGCGTGGCTTAAAGCTTTGGGGCGAGGCGCGACGTGCACGGGAGGTAGCGCGATTGTAGGCGGCATCAGTATGGCAGCGTGTTTTTCTTGAAGTGAAGACCACCGCTGTCACATTGAGCTGCTGCACCATTAGTGCAGGACCACCACGCCTGTTCAACTGAGCAGTGCATTGGGTGGGAGAGGCACACCTTCAAGTGTGCTACTCTCCCAATACGTTCCTTGTGCATGCGTGCAAGCTAACGTAAAAACAACAAAGTCATGAGCCTGTGTTGAAATTTGGAAATGCAGTCTCATACCTTTGGTAATTTTCAATATTTTGACCCCAAATTTTCAACATAGCCTTTTCTTTACAGCACCTCATGAATGTGACAGCAGTCATTTTTCAAATCCTGGCCAAAATGTGTTTTCATGACCCGAAAGTTAATATTGCGGTTGCTGTGTGAAATCACCTTTCGGGCAGGAGCTAAAAATTGTTTCTGCACTTGTTCATGAGGAGGAGTCATAAGAAAGCTATGTTGAAAATTTGGGGCATAAATCTTAAAAACAACAAAGTTATGAATCTGTGCTGAACTTTACGAACGCAGGCTTGTAACTTTGGTAATTTTCTAAATTTTGACCCCAAATGTTCAATGTTGCCATTTCTTCACAGCACTTCATGAATGTGACAGCTGTCATTTTTCAAATCTTGGTCAAAATGTGTTTTCGTACCTGTGGCGTTGAATGACATTTTGGTGGCGGGGAATGACATTTTGGCGGGTATTTGAAAATTTTCACCTACTGGGTTCTTTATGTGGGGTAGTAAGAAAGCTATGCTGAAAATTTGGTGTACAAATACAATAAAATGCCCGGGTTATGACTGAACATTACACTATTTCATCATTCACTCATAACTTTGCTAATTTTCAATATTTTGATTCCAGCCTTTCAACATAGCCATTTTTCCACACCATCTCATCAACGTGACATGGGTCATTTTTAAAATCCTGGACAAGATGTGTTTTCCCACTACTTGTGTGAAATAACATTTCAGCCAATATGCTATAAATGATACATGTAATGTCTATAAGGCGAATCCTAAAACAAGTATCTTCAAAATTTGGGGTCAAAATTGCAAAAAAAAAAATTATTGTTTACCAAGCATCAAACGTTCGGCATTGACAAATGCTTGTTTAGTTTAGTCAGTGTAGTGTTCATCCATCGTGCCTTATTCTGGTAACCTCAGACTCGGTGCTGTCTCTGCCTGCTCGCTAACTGACTGCGCACTGACCACTAGCGGTGACTCAGAGAGAGGGAGTCACTCCCAGAGAGAGAGAGTGTGTTACTGAGAGAAGTGAGAGAGTGTGTGTGTTACCAGGTTAGCAAGCAAGTGACCACTGACTACTAAAACAGAAAAGGTGCATTGCCAGGTTAGTAAGCAGGTTAGCTAGCAGTGATATCTGAGCACATAGGAATATTGGAAATGCGAATACAAGCAGACACAAATTAGTGTAACAGGTTGAATTTCATGAAAATGTAGCAGCCACAAATTCAACCTGCTATACAATATTTTATTAGGTCTCTTTTGGCAGTGGTTTTTAAATAAAATGAATACCCAGGACAGGTCAGAAAGATGAGCACACTGATTCGCACCTATCTCCTCCCCCTGAACACAAGACTTTCCCAGTATCACATACTTTTAAATAAAAGATCATGATCACAGATCATTCACATTACCTTTTTTTTTATGTTCCCCAAGAAAAATATTTTACACACACTGATGACCATTTCTGTCTGTGGCCATTACTTCAGTGTCAGGCATCATAATCTCGGCATCAGAGCAGCATTGTGCTGCTCAACAGTAATGCAGCAGACAGTGACAGAAAGTCCTGCAGAAGTTCCTCATGGAGTAACAGACAGCCAGCAGAGAGCAGG
Source organism: Neoceratodus forsteri (assembly GCA_016271365.2). Taxonomy (NCBI): domain Eukaryota; kingdom Metazoa; phylum Chordata; order Ceratodontiformes; family Ceratodontidae; genus Neoceratodus; species Neoceratodus forsteri. Next base: position 76,013,369 of record JADMNL010000027.1, on the reverse strand, counting down.
ACTCTTCTGGGGCCCCTCCTGGCCCAGTCACCGGTGTCTTCTTCTGGCTCACAGGCCACCAAGGCCCGGGACAAATTCTCAGAGAAGCACTCTCGGTGGGATAAGGAATGGCCTGAGGACCACTCCCCCCATTGGTGATCCTGGTCCCTGCTGGATTCTTCCTCTTTCATTCCTAAGAATGCTCCATTGACTGCTTCAGTGCCTCACCCCATGTATGCTTTTGCTCCTTTCAGGCCCCCCCACTGTGGATTCCTCTCCCAGCTGTTGCAAGGCTGTGGAAGGCTGTCAGCCTCTGGATTGTCAGCCTCCACCTGTCATCGAGATCTCTCGAGCCTTGAGGTCCATCGGTGCAGGGCTTCCCCACTACCTCTTCAGTTAGCGGTTCTTCGTTGGACCACGGTCTCGCGCCCCCTCCATCAACACCTCTGTCGATGACAATTCCCTTTCCTGACATCGACCTTAATACCATACCTGCCTCCATTACTACGTCTCTCTTCCAGTAGCTAGTTTCATGGCCCGGGCCGTCATCACCCAAGCTGTCGTCGGCTATTTCAACATTGACACCTGTTCAACCCCCCATGCCTTCAACAGAGCCATCACTGCAACGTTCATTGGTCCCTGCTTCAGAGCAGACCGACACTAAGGAGGAGCACATCCTGATCTTATCCTCCCTGAGGAAGAGGAGGATGAGGATGAAGTGGAGGTAGAAACCTCTGACAGGTCCACTGTCTCCTTAGGAAGTGAGGAGTCAGTCAAGCACACTCCTAGGTACACCCCCCCCAGAGGACCTCTCCTTTCTTAATATCATGAAGCATCTCTCCTCCACCATGGGGTTTTAAACAGAGAAGGATGAAACCAGGAGGAATCTGGTGGACTTCCTTGAGATCCCTGAGTCCACATCAAAGGTTATTCTTCCCCTGCTGCCAGCCTTAAATGATGCAGTCACTACATCCTGGTGCTGGCCCAGTATGGTACCAGCCATGCCCAAGAAGGCCAAAAAGCTTTATCAGGCACCTCAGGGGTTGCCCTTTTATGCGGCCCAGCCTCAGACTGACTCTGTGGTCATCAAAGCTGCTCATGACAGAACTAAGACTGCTAAGCACCTTTGTTCCCTTCCCCCGACTGTGAGTCCAGGAGATTGGACCTCTGGGGCAAGAGGACTTTTGCCTCAGCTTCCTTTGGCCTTAGGATTGCCAGTTATTTGGCTCATCTTATTAAGTGCCAAAATACCCTTTGGAGGAACGGAAAAGCAGCTGCCTAGGCTATCCCTGAAAGTTGCCACAAACAGGAGCTTCTTAAAGTACTCCAGGCCTCCAAGGATGTTAGTAAGCATCTCCTCAGAGCCACCTATGATATGGCTGATACTACAGCCAGGGCAGCTGCCTCTGGCATTTGCCTCAGACAGCACTCCTGGTTTCTGGGTTTGCCAATGATATCCAGCAAAAGGTGGTAAATGCCGGTTTTGTGGATCACAAGCTCTTTGGTCCAGATGTGCTGGACATTATCAGTGAATTGCAGGCTTCTGGTAGGGCCATTCGATCTGTCCACTCCTTGTATCATACCTAGCCCTGGAGTAGGCTGAGGTCCTCCTTTCGGAAGGTCTCTGTGACAGGGTAGAATAGGAGCCTATCCCATTTGTTAAGGAGATAGTGTTTAAATGCAAGGATCTTTCTTTTTCTGTCTCTTCTGTCTGGTTGTGCAGCCAAATATTCCTGTGAGACCTCGAACTTGATCAACCCGAACAGTCTCGCAATTCTTTTTCTCTCACTGACGCTCAGTTTTCTCTTGCTGTCTGTTTTTCTTCCTTGCATATCTATATCAGCTAATATAAAATTATATGCAAATCAGTGTATCGAATGAAACTGATAATGGGATCACTTTTGTTTAGAAAATATTTAGTATTACTGGTGAAATATATATTAATGGTATTTTGACATGACTTTAAAAATAGAGGTTACTTGAGTGCAAATGTCTGAGCCTTTTGCAGTGGCTGTGGCGGCCTCAGGAAACATACTGTTCTAGCAGCCCCTGATACTTATGAGGACAGAACATTCTGCAAAAACAGGATGCTTGCTAAGGGTGTGGGTTGAAAAAGACTTACAAAAAAGCAAAACTGAGCTGCAATGGTTTAGATTGAGATTTGTTTTTGGAAGAACAGGAGAATTACAAGAAAGAGTTTATTTTATTTTACCTCTGTACATAGTTCCTATGAACAAGTGTAACCCCTAGGTGGTGCTATCCCAAGGGCTACTACCCCTACCTGCTTGGCTACTAACAGGTTGAGGGGCCTAGGTCCAATGGTGGGTGCCTCCACCCAGAGATCAGGGTTTGCAGTAATTTAACTAACTTGGTCACAGCCCTCTGGGACGCTGAGACCCCCTTTTATTCCTACTAGTGGCCCACACAATACACCATGAGTATCTTCACTATTTACACTTACCCCCTGGACTGGCTCTGTCTGCTTGACTCTGGGGACCCCCTGTAAAACAAGATGATGCAATACAATAGCCACAGTACAATACTTTAACATAAACGAACACCACAGTCAGTGTAACTTTGCTGAAACAAACAACTGATTTATTTAAGGAGCTGTAACAAGGAAAGGGGAAATCAGGTTAATTAGGTTAGACACATTAATAATCACAGTACTGTGTGCATATTCAGAGTCCCAAAATGACACTTCCACTGGGTACCCAGGATGGGGGGGGGGACTAGCCAGGATCGGTGCAGCTGGTTGGGGCCCTTGGATGGAAAAAACACTTGCACAATACCCAATTGTAATCTGGAGCTGGATGGCTCAGTTCGTGAAGAAATGAAACAGCAACAATTAAATGACACACTTGCAATTTGATAAACAGATGGCAGGGAGCTACCCTGATTTGTACTCACAGACTCAATGCTAAAACTGGATGGAAGGCAGATTGTCCTGGATTACCAGGAGGAACAGAACATGTGGACAAGGTCCTGGTGACTGGACCCGCTGCAGTTTATAGCAAATGGATGTAGTCGAATTAAGCTGGGGTTTACATCCAGCTTCAGGCATTCAATTCACTGTACAGGGATTTGAAATAGCGATTCCCCACAAGCACTCGCACATTTATATGTAAAGGAAAGTATTATACCAGGCAGGTTGTTCCTCGATCCCGACCGTAATAACTGCACGATACCCGGGAGAACACATAGCAGCTTCAGTTCCTGAAAGACCAAGCGCGATTCAGCAATTTCTACAAGATGAGCCTGGTTTCTACTCTTCAGATCTCCTTCCTTCTCCTCACAAGTCGGGTTCTGTCCGATTTGGCACTTGCAATGGCTGCAAGCCAAACCTCAGGGCCTCACACGCGCTTCCCGCGTGAAACTATACACCGCAGAAGCACAGAGCTCCTTGTCTCTTCACTGCCACAACTGATCTAATCTTTCCAGTCCCAGAGCAGTGCATTTCCTTTAGCTCCACACTATTCTGTTGGCTGGTCCAGCTGTCACTCACAATAAACTCCCCCTGTTGGTGGAAAAAAGCGCCAAGGTCAAAACTACATTTCCCAGAGTCACTGCCCATACAATCCTCTTGTGGCTGGCTCCAATTACGAGTCCAAGTTCTGGTTGGTCCACACAAACTCCATTTTAGAGGCCCCCCTTGCACTGTTTGGATCTATTCAGTAGTTCAGATCCAAAATGGAGGGGCAAACACACACAGTCCCAGTTGCAAGAAAGGCAGGTTAGACAAACCACATTTCCACTAATACTCTAAATGATTTCTGGCAAACTGTTACATCTTTGAAAAGTGCTCACTCTGCCCACTTAGTGACGGCAGAAACAGAGCAATTTGCCAGCAGCTCGAGCGGGACTCAAGCAGGGAAACACACAGACCTCCATCCAAATTAATTATGTCTGCAGGCAGACAACTCTTAAAGAGACAGTACCAGAGGCTCTAAAAGCACTCACAGATAAGTGGCTTAGACGCTGAACACTATTCAGGCTTGGAGCATTTAAGCAAGCTCCTGGAAGACTTTTGGGAACCCCCATTTGCAGGGGGGTTACACAAGTTTATATTTTCTTTTTTATGTTACTGCTACAATAAATAAAATTTTAGTGATTTTTTTACAACTGCTTCTGGGTTTTCCGTATGCTTCCTGACCTGTGCCTCGACGACAGTCTCTCACAAGTCAGGTCCCAGAGCCAAGCTTCAGGGCATACACAGAGTTAGCTCCACCTTGCCTGCTCTCTCTTCCTCAGCTGGGCCCTCTGCCAAGCAATCCAGAGGAGGGCATATGGCCCTGGTTGCAGGTTCAGCCTCCACCTGACTCCTTGGTAGACCCCCCCTCCTCCTTCCCCAAGTTAGGAGATGGTGGTCGGAGGCGGGTTCTCCCTCCATTTGTCCCAGTGGAGAATCATCACAACAGATGCTTGGATCCTGCAGATAATCAAACAAGGCCATGCTCTCGAGCTTCTAGAGCAACCTCCAGATGTTCCCCCATTCCCCATGTTTTACCCTCCAGATCACAAGCAGGTGCTCAAGGAGGAGGTCATTACTGTGCCAACAGGCCATAGAACTGGTGCCCAGGTGGCAAAGGAACAAGGAGTCCTACTCCAGGTTTTTCCTGGTTCCCAAAAGAACAGGGGACTTGAGGCCTATTCTAGACCTCAAGGAACTAAACCCTTTCTATCCAGTACCAGAAATTCAGGATGGTCACTTTGCACGGCCTTCTCCTGCTGCTCGAGCAGGGTGACTGGCTATGCTCCCTTGATATGCAAACTGCCTACCTGCATAAGTTCACAGGTAGTGCCTGCGACCAAACAATGCAGGGGCAGTGCTCACTACAGACGGAGCGACCAGCCCCAAACACCAAAACACCAGAGAAAAGTAGTGGCACTCAAGACTGAGGTAGCAAGTAAAAAGATTTTATTACAAATGTAAAATCAATAGAAAACTATCAAAGTCTAACAGCAATCCTGCTGTTCCAGTGGCTAACCCCAGCGCTTCGACTCTATCGCGAGTCTTCCTCAGGGGGTGAGGCTGGTAGGCAAGGCAAGTTTTATTTTTCAAGGTGCCCAATCCCAGAGGCTCTGGGCACCGTACAAAAAATACAAACTAGTCATAGAATAAAAACAAATACATAAATAACAGCATTAATAAATTAAGCAGACCATATAAATAAACAAAATCTGAGCTAAAAACAGTCACTAATAGGGCTATCCCAGGAATAAGATCTAATAGACAGTGTCTGGGAAGGCCTGACTGAACAGGAGGATCCTGAGGTGAGCCTTAAATACTTCAACTGAAGGGGCCTCTCTTACAGATGGTAGAAGAGAATTCCATAGGATGGGGCCAGCGACACTAAACGGTCTGTCGCAAAGCAAACCACTTTTAAACATAGCAGTCATGAATATTCATAAGTGAAGGGTTTAACTATTTAACAACCTTTGTGCTAAGCAAAAATGAATAATGCAAGAATATGTGAAAAACATTGTCAATTGATTAACATCGAATACCATTAAATAAGACAAGCTGCATGCCTGCGCTAGTCTGCTGCAATCAAATTCATAATGCATTTATTTACAAAAGATCGATTCCAAAATGCACATTTCATGACAAGTGTGCGAAATTAAAAGGCAGAAAGAAAACCTACTCAAACCTGGACATTCTTAAAATTCATTCAAGGCATCAAAGTTAAGGACCCCTTAGAAATTAAGTAACAAGGCAATCCTGGGATAGCCCTATTAGTGACTGTTTTTAGCTCAGATTTTGTTTATTTATATGGTCTGCTTAATTTATTAATGCTGTTATTTATGTATTTGTTTTTATTCTATGACTAGTTTGTATTTTTTGTACGGTGCCCAGAGCCTCTGGGATTGGGCACCTTGAAAAATAAAACTTGCCTTGCCTACCAGCCTCACCCCCTGAGGAAGACTCGCGATAGAGTCGAAGCGCTGGGGTTAGCTGCTGGAACAGCAGGATTGCTGTTAGACTTTGATAGTTTTCTATTGATTTACATTTGTAATAAAATCTTTTTACTTGCTACCTCAGTCTTGAGTGCCACTACTTTTCTCTGGTGTTTTGGTGTTTGGGGCTGGTCGCCCCGTCTGTAGTGAGCACTGCCCCTGCATTGTTTGGTCGCAGGCACTACCTGTGAACTTATGCAGGTAGGCAGTTTGCATATCAAGGGAGCATAGCCAGTCACCCTGCTCGAGCAGCAGGAGAAGGCCGTGCAAAGTGACCATCCTGAATTTCTGGTACTGGATAGAAAGGGTTTAGTTCCTTGAGGTCTAGAATAGGCCTCAAGTCCCCTGTTCTTTTGGGAACCAGGAAAAACCTGGAGTAGGACTCCTTGTTCCTTTGCCACCTGGGCACCAGTTCTATGGCCTGTTGGCACAGTAATGACCTCCTCCTTGAGCACCTGCTTGTGATCTGGAGGGTAAAACATGGGGAATGGGGGAACATCTGGAGGTTGCTCTAGAAGCTCGAGAGCATGGCCTTGTTTGATTATCTGCAGGATCCAAGCATCTGTTGGGATGATTCTCCACTGGGACAAATGGAGGGAGAACCCCTCCGACCACCATCTCTCAACTTGGGAAGAAGGAGGGGGGTCTACCAAGGAGTCAGGTGGAGGCTGAACCTGCAACCAGGGCCATATGCCTCCTCTGGATTGCTTGGCAGAGGGCCCAGCTGAGGAAGAGAGGCAGGCAAGGTGGAGCTAACTCTGTGTATGCCCTGAAGCTTGGCTCTGGGACCTGACTTGTGAGAGACTGTCGTCGAGGCACAGGTCAGGAAGCATACGGAAAACCCAGGAGCAGTTGTAAAAAAATCACTAAAACTTTATTTATTGTAGCAGTAACATAAAAAAGAAAATATAAACTTGTGTAACCCCCCTGCAAATGGGGGTTCCCAAAAGTCTTCCAGGAGCTTGCTTAAATGCTCCAAGCCTGAATAGTGTTCAGCGTCTAAGCCATTTATCTGTGAGTGCTTTTAGAGCCTCTGGTACTGTCTCTTTAAGAGTTGTCTGCCTGCAGACATAATTAATTTGGATGGAGGTCTGTGTGTTTCCCTGCTTGAGTCCCGCTCGAGCTGCTGACAAATTGCTCTGTTTCTGCCGTCACTAAGTGGGCAGAGTGAGCACTTTTCAAAGATGTAACAGTTTGCCAGAAATCATTTAGAGTATTAGTGGAAATGTGGTTTGTCTAACCTGCCTTTCTTGCTAGCACTGGGACTCTGTGTGTTTGCCCCTCCATTTTGGATCTGAACTACTGAATAGATCCAAACAGTGCAAGGGGCCTCTAAATGGAGTTGTGTGGACCAACCAGAACTTGGACTCGTAATTGGAGCCAGCCACAAGAGGATTGTATGGGCAGTGACTCTGGGAAATGTAGTTTTGACCTTGGCGCTTTTTTCCACCAACAGGGGGAGTTTATTGTGAGTGACAGCTGGACCAGCCAACAGAATAGTGTGGAGCTAAAGGAAATGCACTGCTCTGGGACTGGAAAGATTAAATCAGTTGTGTCAGTGAAGAGACAAGGAGCTCTGTGCTTCTGCGGTGTATAGTTTCACGCGGGAAGCGCGTGTGAGGCCCTGAGGTTTGGCTTGCAGCCATTGCAAGTGCCAAATCGGACTGAACCCGACTTGTGAGGAGAAGGAAGGAGATCTGAAGAGTAGAAACCAGGCTCATCTTGTAGAAATTGCTGAATCGCGCTTGGTCTTTCAGGAACTGAAGCTGCTATGTGTTCTCCCGGGTATCGTGCAGTAATTGCGGTCAGGATCGAGGAACAACCTGCCTGGTATAATACTTTCCTTTTACATATAAATGTGCGTAGTGCTTGTGGGGAATCGCTATTTCAAATCCCCTGTACAGTGAATTGAATGCCTGAAGCTGGATGTAAACCCCAGCTTAATTCGGACTACATCCATTTGCTATAAACTGCAGCGGGGTCCAGTCACCAGGACCTTGTCCACATGTTCTGTTCCTCCTGGTAATCCAGGACAATCTGCCTTCCATCCAGTTTTAGCATTGAGTCTGTGAGTACAAATCAGGGTAGCTCCCTGCCATCTGTTTATCAAATTGCAAGTGTGTCATTTAATTGTTGCTGTTTCATTTCTTCACGAACTGAGCCATCCAGCTCCAGATTACAATTGGGTATTGTGCAAGTGTTTTTTCCATCCAAGGGCCCCAACCAGCTGCACCGATCCTGGCTAGTCCCCCCCCCCATCCTGGGTACCCAGTGGAAGTGTCATTTTGGGACTCTGAATATGCACACAGTACTGTGATTATTAATGTGTCTAACCTAATTAACCTGATTTCCCCTCTCCTTGTTACAGCTCCTTAAATAAATCAGTTGTTTGTTTCAGCAAAGTTACACTGACTGTGGTGTTCGTTTATGTTAAAGTATTGTACTGTGGCTATTGTATTGCATCATCTTGTTTTACAGGGGGTCCCCAGAGTCAAGCAGTCAGAGCCAGTCCAGGGGGTAAGTGTAAATAGTGAAGATACTCATGGTGTATTGTGTGGGCCACTAGTAGGAATAAAAGGGGGTCTCAGTGTCCCAGAGGGCTGTGACCAAGTTAGTTAAATTACTGCAAACCCTGATCTCTGGGTGGAGGCACCCACCATTGGACCTAGGCCCCTCAACCTGTTAGTAGCCAAGCAGGCAGGGGTAGTAGCCCTTGGGATAGCACCACCTAGGGGTTACACTTGTTCATAGGAACTATGTACAGAGGCAAAATAAAATAAACTCTTTCTTGTAATTCTCCTGTTCTTCCAAAAACAAATCTCAATCTAAACCATTGCAGCTCAGTTTTGCTTTTTTGTAAGTCTTTTTCAACCCACACCCTTAGCAAGCATCCTGTTTTTGCAGAATGTTCTGTCCTTATAAGTATCAGGGGCTGCTAGAACAGTATGTTTCCTGAGGCCACCACAGCCACTGCAAAAGGCTCAGACATTTGCACTCAAGTAAGGCAACCAGTGTTCAGGATAGGTGTACTCTCCAGAGGTTGTGATCCTGACCTATAGAAGAACAAAGGAAGAGAGAGAGAAAAAAATTAAATTATAAAGTTGATGCAAGTGGTATAAATGATGACTGTACAGTTAAAATGGAAATAAAACAAAAGCCATGTGAAACATTACATTGTTTTCAAATATTTCATCTTTTCAAAACAAGTTTTAAGTCCCACTGATTATTGAGACCTGTGGGTTTGACATTATTAAGTTTGTAAATCCATTTACTTTCTTTTTGTAACAGTTGATTTGCCCTGTGACCAACCATTCTTGGGGGTTGTACCCACTCCAACCCCATGAACTTGAAATCATCCAGTCTGGACCCATGTTGTGAGATGAAGTGAGATCCAACTGGAGTTTCTGTGTTGCCATTGATCATAGAGCACACATGTTCCTGTACGCGCTATTTAAGTGGTCGTACAGTTTTGCCAATGTAAATCAGGTCACAGTTGCACCACAATCAGTGTCAGTGGCTCAGGAGATTGCACACTCGCCTTTGAGGCTGGAAGATTGAAAGGTTGTGGGTTCTAGCCCACCACCAGGAACTTGAGGTAAATCCCAGTACTGACACGAAGTGCATCATGAGGGGATGCTGCACTCCTGAGGTTCCTTCTTTCAGATGTGACATTAAACCGAGATCCTGTTCTGGTGGTTGCTCAGGTGGATGTTAAAGATCCCATGGCACTTCTCGAAAAGAGTAGGGAAGCTTTCCTGGTGTCCTGGCCAAATTTCCCCCATTCACTGAAAATACCACCAGCAGCTTAATCTGGTTCAGTTTCAGTTGGTTACCATTTGTACCCCTTCCCCAGGTCACTCCTGAAAAAGGGACTTTCAGTCTCAGTGGGCCTACCCGGTCAACAAAATTTAATAAATAATAAAACATACACAACATAAGATGTACCACATGTCATAAGTTCTTGTATGTTAACCTTCAGTTCTGGAAATCTTAGATGGATAAAACAATTGGTGTGTTGATCATATCTTTTTTTTTTAGTTGTTTAACCTGGAGTAGCACACTAAGCTGAAAGTTTTTTTTTTTTTTACAAGAGCAACCTGGGAGCACAGGGAAGTTACGTGACTTGCCCTGGGTCACACAGTATGCAAGTGAAAGCTGAGGGATTCAAACCCAGGTCTGGTCTGCTGGATGTCACCAGATTTAAAACTCAGAGCCTTAAACCACTGCGCTATACTGCCTCCCAATTTACATATGCTACATCTGCAACATTTATAAAAGCCCACAGGTCTGTTCAGTAACCAAGTTGTTCTGGTTTCCTGGGGTCTCTTGAACCTACTTTGTGCCAATTTGCCTTTAAGACTGTTGGCTTTGCTGAACGTTACTCTGGGATTGGTTCCCACTGCCATTCCCACTTCTCTATCACTAAGTCAAATAGGCCAATAGTTATAGCTTCTATCGCCTTTCCCGCCTGCTATGGAATTGTAACCTGTGATAAAGGTGCATGGTAACTTTTCTGCAGTGCCTTGTTCCTTTGTTTGTAATAAATTCCTTCTGGGATTCTTACTAACTTTTTCTTTAGATCTGGATAGTAGACTAGGGTCATAGCCTCTTTCCCTAAATCTAGCTATCAGCTCTGTAGCTTGTTGCTCAAAAGCTGCATCTGTACTACAATTTCTCTGCAACCTCAATAGTTGGCTGTACAGGATTGGATTCTTTAGGTTAGTGGGGTGGGCACTAGTTGCAAAAAGGAGGGAAGTGGTGGCAGTGGGCTTCCGCTAGCATTTGGTTTCCATCATGTTATTGCTATTGTTGACTGACAGTGTAAGATATAAAAAATCAAGAGTCTGCTTATTTGCACAGTGAGTGAACCCAAGCTTCAAATTATTGTTAAGCCATTACGTGAAACTGGGTATCAGTTGCATGTCATTAGTTCATTACAAAAATAACTGATAGATGATAATCCCTGATGATGCTGGATAGAAGTATATAGTGCTTCAATATCAATTCCCAACCATGCAAACTCACCGTTCCAGTTCATGTTCTCTGATTTCTTAAGCAAATCAGTACTGTCTTTAATGTAAGACTCAACTTTTAAAACACTGCACTGAAGGAAAAAAATCTATGAACATCCCTAAGTTTTGGGTCATGAAGCCGGAACAGAAGCCTGGTGGGTTAGTGCTGTGTTTATGAATTTTTGGAAGCACATAAAATCCTGAAATGACAGGATATTCTTGCCATATGAATTGGTATTTGGCATCAGTAATATCCCCTGTTAAAGGTTTTGGCTAGTAATACATGAAGTTCCTTCCTAAACATCACTGTAGGGTCAAAGTTCAACTTACAATAGTTATCCGCATTTGTTAGACGGGACAGAACAATTTCTCTGTAGTGATTACTGTTTAAAATTATTATATTTCCAGCCTTATCTGCAGGCTTTATAACTATTGATGTGTTTTAGTGAATTCATCCAGGGTAATGCGTTTGTTTTTTGTTAAATTATTGCATTTAGATATAGTATCTTCTTTCAAAAGTTCCCTGACCTATGCTGGCCCAACGGTGAATTGGTTGAAATCCGCTAGCTACGCTGACGACCCGGGTTGGGGAATGGACCCGGGAGTTGGAGGTCCAGCCGGGGGGAGAAGGATTGAGCATCCTGGAGATTTCTTTCCTTCTCTGGGGGGAGAGGGGAAAGAGTGTCTGTCGCTTTACAGACCACTGGCAGAGGCTGGGGGTCTACTGCAGCCAGCGCTGTCCCTTTGGGGGGTGGGGTGGACACTGGACATCATTGCATGTCCCCGCCCCCAGGGATCCAGCTAGCATCGAAAAAGCTGGCCCCCCCCAGCATGAAGACCTGCCCTGCCGCTGTTTCCACTGCCTTCAACGTCTGCCAGGGGGTCCCATTCTCGTCTCTTCACCCCAGGGGATAATTCAGGGCTTTCCTACAGTGCCCATTGGGGAAGGAAACCCTCCCAGTGGCCCCACCCCAAGGGGCATGCCTGGGCATGGGGGATGACAGGCTGGACAGATCTGACCTCCAAATGGAGGATTTGGGACCTGGGACAAAAAAAGTACCCTGGCCTGCTGACACCACTTTTTCATAAGTCAGATTGGCATTGTTGTAAATTCTGGGGCAAAAAACAGACTTCATCTTAAATTTGTTTTTTCTCAATTCCACTAATTGCCTGCCCACAGATAGCATGCCACTAACAGTAGTGTCATGGGAGGTTAATGGGTCACAAAAATCATTATCAACAACATCCCCTTACAAATGTTCTAAAGCTTCTGTATCTGAAGAGAACATATCTTCAGTAATATTAGCTAAATTGCTCATGTCAGAGCGGTTTTCCAAACTGTCAAATGTCAAATCTGAATCAGGAAATCTTACGTTGTAAATCAGTCTATTACCCATATCAAACGTTAGTCCATTTACACTTTCTGAGGGCATTGCTGAGGATCCTATAGCATTAATGATGTAATCCGTGTCTTCTGTTGTAGAAGGATTTTGCTCAGTGGATGCAGAGAAACTCAGTGTTCTAGTCTTGTGGATATGTTGTTCTATCCACACTTGTTTGCATGTCCCTTTCCCTTTAAATCTTGCCAGATGGTCTAAAAGCTGGCTCCTCCCACTCACCTGGGTGGTATAAGCCTCGGCTCCGCCCCATGATGCCAGATCTTCCTTTCCACTGGAAGATTCAGGTTACCTCCTTACCACTCCGCATTGAGTAGGCCCTGGCGCTTAATCCTCCGGCTATTTTACTGAAAATCAAACTCGTTAGAATTTCCCCACATAGTTTCACGATAGCGACCATGATGGAGGACAAGTCCTCATCCAGTTTCCACTAGTGTCCCTGAGGCCAGAAGATGTCCCATACTGACCCGCGTGCCACGTGCATCTACTGCCTGGGCCATGCACATGACCCCCAGACCTGTGATTCTTGTTGCACCTTTCATCCTACAGTTTTGGATGATCACCTTGCATGTTTGCAACTCGGATATCTGGAAAAACTGCAACTGCTGGTCAAATCTAAAGGTGCCCATCTTATGGTTTTCGCAGCTGCAGGATCCACTGAACAATTGGATCAGATGAAGGCCATTGAGGAGGAGGAGGTGGTTCATGCCGTCGAACAATCCTCTTCAGTCTCTGTCTTTGTCCCGCTCAATCTGTGCACTTCCTTCTCCAGATCCTTCAAGGAGATGTGCCAGTCTCTGCCAATGAAAGGAGAGGGCCTGTCCAGTTTGCACACCTCCTGGTCCCACAAGAAGGACAAAGGGTCGAGAGAAGATTCTTTGCATTGTCGACGCTCTTGGGATAGAGAGAGATCTCAATCCCAGAGTCTTTCATCTCAACTTCGGTCGAAACTGCCAGTTGGCTCAGATGCGGGACGATGATTAGGTCTAAATTGTAATCGACCCTGTCGACCCGTTGTCGACTGATGAGGCCAGTTCTCTGTTTAGGACTCTGATCCTGCCCACTTAGGAGGAGACCCAGTTCACTGGGACTCCTCCCATGGTCACTTTCCCTGACCTGGAGGAGTTGCGGTTCTCCCTGGCCCCTTCCAAATACCCCCGTCAGTCTAGGTCGAGGTCTTGGACACCCTCGACTGACAGGCTAAGGAAGTCTCATAAGTAGCACTCCAAGAAGAGTCAACGTCGGCATTCATCCTCATCCTCCTCAGATGAGGAGAGGCTTCGTTGCAAGTTGTGTCATCACTACAAGGAGCTTAACTGGCAACAGCTCATGCTGTCCAGTCTGAAGTCGACCCTGGCTTCTACTCCAACCATCACTTGACTGTCACCTTCCAGGCCAAAGCTGATTCATTTGGAGCTGGTCAACACTGCCCCTCTGCCCGCTGAGCCAGAGAAGACCCTCCAGGCCTAGCTGAAGCCTGCCTCCCTACCTGTCCTGGTGGAGCCAGCACCTAAGCAGCATTCTTCCGGGGTCCTGCCAAGGAGTCTCAGCCCGTTCAAGGCCTCCCATGCAGGCTATCTGTCACCCTCACTCCCGACCATCTGTGGTCAGCCGCTTTATCCAGACTCAGAGTCTGAGGATTCAGACCTGAATTCGCATCCATGTGATGATGATTCCATGAGTCTGTTGATGGAGGAAGGTCCCACATCCTTCCTGGGCATCCTCCATCTCATCTCCGAATCAACGGGATTGCTTTTGGAGCCTGTTGAAAAACTGGATGAATACCCCCTGACTGATATACTCAGGAAAGGGGATTCTCCGTCTGAGGCCTTCCCAGTGGCTGAAGCCATAGTTGGTCTGGCCTTGGAGCTTTGGCAGCACCCAACCTCCTGCCCTGTGCCTTCGGCTCATTTGGCTGCAAGTATGCGGTTCCCATCGGCTCCCCTTTGGGGTTTACATAGCATCCTTCGGCTGAGGGGTTGGTGACTGAGTCTGTGTTTCGGCACTCGGGCAACTCGGAAGATATGGATAGACCTCTGGACAAAGAGTCCAAAAAGTTGGACCAGTCAGCCAGAAAGGTCTATGCTGCTTCCTTGCTTGGTCTCTGACAGGTGAGTTTGAACGTCATTATGTCACTTTTCTCCTACGCCCCCTCTTGGGATCTCTGGATGAGGTGTTTCTTCATCTCCCCGCGGACCTTCAGACCACAGTCAAGCAGGTCCGTGACTAGGGTCGGGCTGTTGCCAGACAGCAACTCCAGATGGCCCTGAACATCGGGGATTCTGTGCCTGTTCAGTGGCAGCTGCAGTCGCCATGCGCCACAGGGCCTGGCTGAGGGTCTCAACCTTTACAGCAGACACCCAGCACAAACTTGCGGACGTTCCTTTCCTGTGTACTGACTTGTTTGGTCCAGGAGTCGATGGTCACCTCCAGTGTATCAAGAAGTTCAATGCCACCTTGGACTCCATTACTTCTGCCCAGAAAGAACCCCAGGGTTCTAAGAAGCAGCAGAAAAAGAAGCCCTTTTAGCCTTCAGTCCCTGTGGACAAGCAGCCCCAGTATTAGTCTGGGCAGCAGCAGCAGCAGGCTCAAACTTGGCACCCTCGGCCCAAGTTGGGAGCTTCGGCAAACCATAAGCCCAGAGGAAAAGATCCCGGTGGCCCCTCTGCTGGTCCTTCATCCTCCAAGTCTGCGCTGTGACGGGATGGGGGCAGCCACCCCTATGCCCATCACGACCACTCTGGGTCCTCACATGGGGGGCCAGCTCTGCCACTTCCTTTCCACCTGGTCCACTATCACAATGGACAGGTGGGTCTTGGAAGTGGTCAGCCAGTGTCTGCTTCTGGAAATAGAGCAGTACCCTCCAAGCTGAGCCCCACGGGAGGAAAAGGTATCCACCCATACTCGGTCAGCTCTCAGAGATGAGACTGCCCAACTCCTCTGCAAGGAGGTATTGGTCAGAGTCACGGATCCCCCTGTCAACCCAGGTTCATTTCCAAGTACTTCCTGGTCCCAAAATGGAGGGGGGGCTGGTGCCCCATTCTAGATCTGCATGACCTGAATCAGTTTCTCAGGTCTTGCACCTTTTGGATGGTAACTCTGTTCCAGATCATACCATCTCTTGAGCAGAACATGTGGTTCTTCTCACTGGATCTGCAGGACGCATTTTTCCACGTCCCGATCCATCCGTCCCACCAAAGGTTCCCCTGCTTCAGGGTGGAGGGGGACCCTCGACGAGTTCCAAGGCCGTTCGGCCTATCATCAGCCCCCAGGGTCTTTACCAAATGCATAGCAGTGGTGGCGGCCCATCTTCGGTGTCAAGGGGTCAAAGTGTACCCCTAACTCGATGATTGGCTAATAGCAGGTCCCTCCCGACTGGAGCTGGGGAGGTCCAGAGATTTGGCCCTCCAAACCTGCCTCAGCCTTGGCCTCCTGGTCAAAGAGGCCAAGTCAGAACTTGTGCCCTTGCAGGTGATTTGTTTCATCGGGGCAGAACTCAACTCTAGCCGAGCCAGAGCCAGGCTCCCGGCAGACAGGGTGGAGGTTCTCTCTGTTCCTTTGCTTGATTATTTCTGGTTGGGCAATTGCACCCTGTCTGGGCCTTCCTGCGACTTCTGGGTTACATGGCAGCCTGCACCTCCATGGTCCGATGGGCCCAGTGGCATATGCGCCCCCTTCAGTGGGAGCTGGCCAGCCAGTGGGCTCAGCGACATGGTCATTTTGATCAGCTGGTCACTGTGACCCAGAAGATGTCGGACGCCCTTCAGTGGTGGACCGTCCTGGAACATCTGCAGGGAGGGATCCTGTTTATCCACCCCAAGCTGACGGTTGTCCTGACAACCGACACCCTCTCTCACAGGCTGGGGTGCCCACATGGGGAATCAGAGTCCATGGGCTCTGGACCCCCGAGGAATCCCGATGTCATATCAGCCTGCTGGAGCTCCGAGCAGTTCAGCTGGTGCTGACTGCATTCGCTCAGTCCTTTGGGGTCAGGTGGTTCAAGTCCAGATGGACAACACCACGACAAGGTACTACCTCAACAAACAGGGTGACACACACTCCTGGCCTTTGTGCAGGGAATATCTCTGCATCTGGACCCTCATGAGCCAACGGAGGCAGATTTCCTAGCCATCCTTGTGACAGGAGCCTTGAATCAGTTAGTGGATGCCCTCAGCCGTGTGGCAAGGCATCCCTCAAGTGGTCTCTCCATCCAGAGGTAGTTCACAGCCTGTTCTCCCAATGGGGTAATCCTCACGTGGACCTGTTTGCCTCCAGGGAGAAAACAAAGCTGAGGCTGTTTCATGCCAACCCCCCTCAGCAGGGCTCACTGCAGGGGGATGCCTTCTCAAGGCTGTGGACCCCAGGCCTCTTCTATGACTTCCCTCCGCTTCCCTTGGTCCACAAGGTGCTCCTCAAGGTCATGAGGGACAAGGCACAGGTGATCCTGGTAGCCCCAGTCTGGCCTTGCCAGTTCTGGTATCCAGATCTCCTCAGCCTCAGCATCAGGCTCCCAAGGCATCT
This sequence comes from Neoceratodus forsteri, assembly GCA_016271365.2. Taxonomy (NCBI): domain Eukaryota; kingdom Metazoa; phylum Chordata; order Ceratodontiformes; family Ceratodontidae; genus Neoceratodus; species Neoceratodus forsteri. The sequence continues at coordinate 75,996,502 of JADMNL010000027.1, read as the reverse complement.
TCCAGCATGTCCGGACTTGCTCTCCATCAATCAGGGGAAGGTACTCCACCCAGACCTTCAATCCCAGCACCTGGCAGCCTGGTTCCTGAGTGGCTTGAGTTCAAGGCTTTGAGTCTCTTCGATGAGGTACTCAGTGTAGTTGAGGCATCTAGGAAGGAGTCGACCAGGAGGCGCTGTGCCTTCAAATGGAAGAGATTCTCCATTTGGTGTCAGGGCAAGGGCATGGACCCTTTGTCCTGTACAGTGGCTAGCATCCTCAACTACCTTTGGCCTCTCTCTCCAAAGGAGGCCTTCGGTCTACAACCTTTATGGTGCGCCTGGCAGCCATCTCTGCTTACCGGGCATGGGTCAGTTAACAGACGGTGGCGCAGGAGAAGGTGATCTGGCATTTCTTTAAAGGCCTCAACCACATTTCCCCTCCTGTGTGTGACCCACCACCTCCATGGGATCTACTGCTGGTACTGGCAAAGTTCATGGGCAAGCCATTTGAACTGATGCACAGGTGTGAGATGTCACACCTGTCATAGAAGACCACCTTCTTGGTGGCTATCACGTCAGCCAGAAGGACTGGGGAGTTACAGGAACTCTCTTTCAAGTCTCCCTATCTGATCTTCTACAGGGACAAGGTTGTCCTGTGCCCAACATGAAGTTCCTTCTGAAGGTTGTGTCAGAGTTTCACCTGAACCAGGTGTTGACTCTGCCAGTGTACTACCCCAACTGAACCTCGGAGGCTGAGTATAGGCTCCATACTTTGGACCTGAGATGAGGACTCTCTAATTATAAGGAGTTGAATGGCTGAAGTTTGGAGAGAGGTTCACCAGCTGTTTGTCACCTAGGCTGAAGCCGCACCTGGCAGACCTGCAGTAAAGCAGATGATTGGCGAATAGATAACATCCTGCATTGATCTTTGCTACCGGTTGGTGGGCAAGGAGCCTCCCATAGGGATCAGAGCTCATTCCACCAGCCATATTGCTGTGTTGGTGACTGCTTCTAGGGACATCCCTATCCAGGATATCTGCAGGGCTGCTACCTGAAAGTCAGCAAACACCTTCATTACCCACAACCACTTTGACCTACAGTCATGCCAGGATGCTGGTTTTGGGGCCTCAGTTCTCCAATCTCTGTTCCCTAAGTGCGCCTTGCCTCCCTCCTCCTGGAGAACTACTAGAAGTCTGCCAACTAGTGTGGATAGAACAACATATCCACAAACCTAGAAAAACAGGTTACTCACCTGTAACAGTAGTTCTAGGAGTGGTATGTGTCATTCATCTATACTTGTTGAGAGCCCACCCCAGCATGCCAAAAGACCCTGTAAAAAAAAAAACTTTGTGTGACGGGTTTCACCCCTTACTCTTAAGCACACTCTGCCACATAGGTCTGTCCCAAGGACCCATCTCCTGATTTACTAGTTACCTCACAGCTAGATCACAGTTTGTTAAAATAAACAACACCCTCTCAGCCACCCTACCAGTCCACCCTGGGGTTCCCCAGGGCTCCATCCTCGGCCCTCTATTATTCAGCATCTACCTAAACACCTTGCTCAATTCCTGCTCCGGCAAAGTACTACTCTATGTGGACGACACAGTTCTTTTTGCCTCACACCCAGATCCCACAGTATTGCAGCCCTTCCTCCAACATGCATTTAACCAGATTGAAAATGAGTTCATAGACCAGAGACTTGTGGTCAATGTAAAAAAGACAAAGACCATGCTCTATGCCCACCGACAGAATAAGGCCAAGAATGCGCAGCTAACAATCCTCTCCCACTCTCTCCTTCCTCTAGAACAGGTCCATACATATAAATACCTGGGCTTTACATTTGATTCCAGCCTCTCCTTCCATTCACACATTGGCATTCCATCATCAGCCATAAATGTCAATATAGGTCTATTGTATCGGCACAAGGATTGCCTACCTCCGGAAGCCCTTAATCTGACTGTCACCTCCTCAGTCCTCTCCCTAGTCAATTATGGGCTCACTATCTACTCAACTGCTGACCACACAGCCCTTAACAAAATCCACCTTGCCATAAACAAAGCGTGCAGACTCCTCTCCGGGGCAGACAAGCATGCCCATACTTGTACCCTATATGCCCTGACAAATCTCCTCACCCTGGATGAAAGGCTATTTTATCAAACATGTCTCCTCACAAAGAAAATACACCTGGGGCTTACCCCACTTGGGGATTTCTGCCTCTCTCCTATCCACCCACACCTCGGTGAACACCCGCACTGCCAACTGACAAGTGTGGTCCATCCCAAAGGTTAGAACCTCCTTAGCCCAAAGGTCATTCCCACACAGGGCCCCAGTCTGGTACAACAAACTCCACTCCATCTCCAAATTAGGACCTTTCAAGTCAGCCCTCAAAGAGCACATTCTCGCTTCACAGCACTGCCAATCTACCAGCTAGTGCCGGGTCATCTTATCTATCATCTTACTGGACCACCCCACCACTGAGCTCCTACCAATAGGGCTATCAAACATTACCTATTAACAATGCCTCCTTTGGCTGCACTCACAAGATATCTGTCTAATTCTCTACCTCGCTGTAAATATCAAACCTGTTACTCCCTCCCTCTATCAGCAAACTTACTGTTCTCTTGAAAACTGTAAAATACTACTCTTGGTAACATGTTCAATCATATATAGCTAATCTTGGTTCTGAAATATTGTATAACTGAAAAAACTGTGACTTTTAGCTGCCGTTCTATGTCTATATGTATTGTGTTTGTATTTGTTTTTTCTGACACGGAGCCTTTGTAAATGAGTCCCTGACTCAAAGGTTGTAATCCTAAAGTCTGTTAAATAAATAAATAAATAATTTTTTTTTTTCAAACCTGTAAACTAGAAAACGGTCCCTCGTTGAATCTTTTGCCTCCTCCCCAACCCACACCCACCCACTGCATACCCCACCTCTCCACACCCACTGTCACCCCATACTTAGCTCCGGAGCCCAGCGCGATGATCTTCGGTGTACTGTGAACAGGTCTGCACTCTTCAAAGCCGACTGCAAACTGAAGAAATGCTGGTAAACTGTATAATGGCATAAATGTTTTCTTTTTCAACTTTGGTGCATATCTTGGCCATTTATGTGAATTTTGGCATCAAATAGTCAACACGGGGTTCTTGGGACCCCACCTCATGAATTCAGTCACTTTCATTTGGTTATTCGGTCCCGAGAGGTGATTTTGCAGTCACTGCGCAGAATCACCTTTTGGGACCATTTAACAGAATGACAGTGTCACTGTTCATGAGGTGGGCTCCCAAAAAGCTCTATGTTGAGGAATATGAAAAATTCCAAAAATTACTGTGTTACTTAGGTATGCATTGTGCAGTTTCAATGCACACTTGTAACATCGATAATATGTAATATTTTCACTCCAGATTTTCAACGTTGGTATTTTTTTATACCTCCTTATGAACAGTACAGCTGTCACTTCTAGCGCAGAATAGCGCGGTCACTGTGTGAAATCAGTGTTTGAGACAGATTATGAAAATCACAGTGACACTGTTCATGAGCGGAGGTCTCAAAATACCTATGTTGAAAATTTGGTGACAAAAATCCATATAATGACAGTGTTATGAGCGTGCATTGCGCAGTTTAAATGCACACATGTAACTTCATGAATTTGTAATATTTTCACTCCAGATTTTCAACATTGCCATTTTTTTTTCTACTTTCTTTTTATCCCCTCCTATTGCCCCATCATTCCACTCCTTCAGGCTTGCTCATGTTACCCACCCCACCACTGAATCTGCCCCTAGAGTACCCGTGGGTGACTCCTACCTATCCTGCTGTCTTCCGTGGAGCACCCTGGCACAGCGGGGTCTGCCTGTGGTTCCTGGACTGGGCAACTGGAGCGGCCGTCATCTAGGACCGCGAGGTTGGTTTCAGTTTTTCTGTGCTTCCCGTCCCCCCTTCCCTGAGGACATTGGCTCGGGCAACTGTGTGCTGATGCACGCCTGCCAAGTGCCTAACAACGTCCTCCCCTTCCCGACTCCAGCCCTTCTGAAGCCGCCAGTACCCCATGAGAGCTGGTGCTCCCACCAGCCCCCAAGGATGTTGGGTGCACACAGCATCCTGGTAACTCCACCCAAGGAGAGAGCATCCATTGGACCGCTCAATCCTCCTTCCCCCTGCTGACCCCCGACGACCCGAGTCCATACCCGAACCCGGGTTGCTGGCGTGGTGCGAGGTGTGGCGTCCAGCGCCTCAACCCTCAGCACCACCAGGCTGGCCCACATTACCATTTTTTGCACCTTCTTATGAACAGTACAGCTGTCATTTTTCACAACCTGGCCGAAATGTGTTTTCGCACTTCCAGCGCAAAATAGCGTGGTCACTGTGGGAAATCGGTGTTCGGGACAGATTATGAAAATCACAGTGACACTGTTCATGAGCGGAGGTCCCAGAATGCCTGTGTTGAAAATTTGGTGACAAAACTCCATATAATGACTGTGTTACAGGCGTGCGTTGTGCAGTTTCCACTTACACTTGTAACATCAAGAATTAATAATATTTTCACTCAAGATTTTCAACACTGTCAGTTTTGCACACATCCTTATTAACAGTACAGCTGTCATTTATCACATCCTGGCCGAAATGTGTTTTCACACATCTGGCACACAATGACGCGGGTCGCTGTGTGAAATCAATGTTCGAGACAGATTAAGAAAATCATAGTGACAGTGTTCATGAGCAGAGGTCACAAAATGCCTATGTTGAAATTTTGGTGAAATTATTCCACTAAATGCATGCATTGTGCAGTTTCCACATACGCTTGTACCTTTGAGCATTTTTAATATTTTCACTCCAGATGTTCAACAGTACCCTCTCTTCACACCTCCCTATGAATGGTACAGCTGTAATTTGTCACATCCTGCCCGAACTGTGTTTTCGCACATGTGATGCAGAATGGTGCAGTCACTGTGAGAAATCAATGTTCAGGACAGATTAAGAAAATCACAGTCCCACTGTTCATGAGCAGAGGTCCTAAATGCTTTTATGAGGTGGGGGTCACAAAAGGCCATGTTGAAAATTTGTAGTGCAAATACCAACAAACGCCTGGGGTGTTAGGGTCCCCCCAACCCATGGTGTGGCTGCAGTGCCCTCATCTTCTCTGAACCGCAGACACATCGCCACTCTTCAAACCTGATCACGAATTGAGGAAACAGGTATGCACTTCACTGTATTTCAACAGGAATGTGAGCTTGGTGGCATAACTTGTTCTTTTTGCTGTGAACTGTAGTCTTGCCAATCGGTGCATACCAACAGCAATCCCAACAACGAACTCCAGCATTGACAAATGCTTGTTGTAATACTGACAACTGGGAGTTGTTCAAAGAAATCTCCAATAAGTTTATGATTTGAAGTGCACATCCTTCCTCCTGTCCCTCACTGAACGCTCATTGCTTGTTGATGCGTCTTCCTCCCTTGCGTCCCCTCCTGGTCTATTTCTTTTTCTAGTTGTGCTCTCTGTTTGTTTTTCCCTAAAAAAGGGTCTTGCCTGTCTTGCCTGTCATTTCCCCTTGCTTCACTGACAACTCTCTCACTGGAACCTTGATGTCCTCTGCTTTTACTGTGATTTTTGGACTGTTTTGGAAAATGCACACTTGATCTGCCATGACTTGCAGATCTTTTGTGTGACCACTGTATGAGTTGCCTTTATTATAGTCACCTTGGTCACATGTTAGTTTCTCGTTTTTACGATCCATTACCTCCGCTTTGTATTTAGCCAATTGTTTTGTAATTGGCTATCAAGGTCTTCATATGGAGGGTGTGTTTTGTAATTCAGTCCTTTTTCTTTTGCAGTTTTTAGTTCAATTAGTAATTCATCATATTTGCAGGCATCATTTTTAATTATGAGTTCTGTGACAAAATGTGAACACTCACAAACTGCCTTTATCTATTCCTCTTTGAATCTGAAGTCCTCTATACCATTCAAGGGAGAAACTGTAACCCTCAACCCACGAGGTACCTGACCACAGGCTAAATACTCCTCTAGGGTAGATATATTGAATGTGATATCAGTTTCTTTAATTAACAGCTTTTCAAGTTCCAAAAATGCAACTTTTAAACATAGCAATCATGAATATTCATTAGTGAGGGGCACAACCATTTAACAACCTTTGTGCTAAGACAAAAATTAATAATACAAAAATATGTGAAAAACATTGTCAATTGATTAGCATGGAATACCGTTAAATAAGACAATCTGCATATATCTGCCCCAGTCTGCTGCAATCAGATTCATAATGCATTTATTTACAAAAGATTAATTCCAAAAAGGAATCGATCTTTTGTAAATAAATGCATTATGGACTGATTGCAGCAGACTAGCGCAGACATATGCAGCTTGTCTTATTTAACGGTATTCCATGCTAATCAATTGACAAAGTTTTTCACATTTTTTTTGTATTAAGTTTTGTCTTAGCACAAAGGTTATTAAATGGTTGCACCCCTTACTAAGGAATATTCATGATTGCTATGTTTAAAAGTGGTTTGCTTTCCTACTAGCCCCACCCCCCTGAGGAAGACTCACAATAGAGTCAAACCGCTGGGGTCAGCCGCTGGAACAGCAGGATTGCTGTTAGACTTTGGTATATCTTCTTCGTCAACAGATTACACCATAGGAATTTAACAATCGGTGAAGTAGGATCCACACGGAAGATTTTCAGCAGTACCACTGGGGCCACCCATGCCAGCGTCGTCTGCCAACATCACCAACCCTATAAAGGTGTGAGTGGCACTGCTTCCTCCTCAGTTCTTTCCCACCATCAACTTGTTTGCATGGGTCTCTGCAGAAACTCCGACACAGTTTCACACCTTTTTGCTTACAGATTTTCTACCTAATACTTTGAATCTCTTTTTAAAAAGGGATTCCTTTATTTTGTTTATGTCGAGAGTTAATCCTTCAACTTCTCTCTTTATTTTATTTATTTATCAGTGGCATCGGAATTACAAACCTTTGAGTCAAGAGACTCTTTTACAAAGGCTCCACGTCAGAGTAAGGACACAAGTGAATGAGATGCAACTGAAGAACAGACATACAGTGAGAATTTAAATTTTCTATACAAGATAATAGCTAAGGTAGTCACAATACAACCAAGGAATGATGCAACTATATACAGTCCGTGGTCGGGAGGCAAACATTGCAGGGTGTTGCAGTCAGGACAGGTGTCCCTTGTTGAGTGGTGGACGTCAGTCACACCAAATAAGCGATTGCTTGGTGAAGGGGAGGTGGGCAGCAGTTGGGGCATTTGCAGCTGCGGGAGGTGAGGAGATGGCTCCGGAGTGTTGACTTGCTTTTGGAGGAGAAGGAGGCAGAGAGGGAAGGAGTTTATCCAAGTGGGGGCTCTCGAGAGTAAGGACCTGTGGACCAGGGTACTTCTTACTCTGGGTATGTGAGAGATGGTTTGGAGGAGCTGCAGGTGGAGAGAGTAAGGGGAGTAGGTTGGATAAGCATAGAGAGGTCTGGGGGGGCCAGACCAGACATAATTTTCTTAACGAAGAGGCAGGTCTGGTACAATAGTCTCTCCTCGAATTTGAGCAGGTTTGCCAGAATGTAGAGGGTGCAAGTGTGGGTAAGCCTGGAACTACTAGTGGCAAGGCGGCAGGCTTTGTTAAGGGACATTTTGATTCTGTGGAGGGCAGTATTGTCCGCAACCCCATAGACCAAGAGCCCATAGTCAATAAGGGATAGGACCAAGGATGCAACAACAAGCCTAAGGGCTTCGTGGGGGAGGCAATCCCTGTGGTGGTACAGTAGACCGATTCTAGTGTTGACAGCGGAGCAAAGGGTATGGATATGGCCATGGAAGGAGAGAACTGGGTCAAAAGTTATACCAAGATACTTGAAGGTATTTATCTTTTCATGGGGGAAGAGTCTGTTGGTCAGAACATGAAGAGGGGTACCTTTGTACCTGCTCTGGTTGTGGGAGAAGAGCATGATCTTCATCTTTTTGTGGTTGAGCACTAGCCTGTGGTTGATGAACCATGTTTCAGCCTGGCTAAAGGAGTTCTGGGCATTTTGAAAGGAGTTAGGGTCAGGGTGGGTGGAGAATAGGACCAAGTCATCGGCATAAAGGAGGACACTCTCTGGGCAAACTTTGGGGAGTGCGTTAAGGTATAGACTAAAGAGTATTGGCCCCAAGATTGAGCTCTGGGGTACACCAGAGAGAACTGGGAGGCAGCCAGACAGGGTGCCATTTATTTTAATGCACTGGGAGCAAGATGAAAGGTAGCTGGGAACTCAGGCATTGACACCCTGGGAGAAGCCTAGCTGGAAGAGGGTGGACAGGAGGAGGAGGTGGTGGACGGTGTCGAAAGCTTTTGACAGATGTAAGTAGACTGCACCGGCCAGGTGCCCGTTGTCAAGAGCAGAGTGTATGAAGCTGGAGAATTCAAGGAGAGCAGTGGTGATACTGTGGCCTTGGCGGAACCCATGCTGCTCCCTGCAGAGGAGGTCGTATGTGGTGAGGTAGTCAGAGAGCTGGTCCGAGACTATTTTTTCTAAGGCTTTCGAGAGGGGGGGAGGATGGAGATAGGTCAATAGTTCCCAGGGGAGGTACGTTCACTACTTTTGTGAATGACGGTAATGACTGCAGTTTTCCAGATGGAGGATAACTGGCTGAGGCAGGGGGAGCAGTTAAGGAGGTTAGTGAGGGGGGAGAATACCACGTCCAGAACCAGGCAAAGCAGTCTGAGGTCCAGTGAATCATTACTGTGGCTGGGACTATTTAGGACTTTGAGGAGGTAGGGCTTGGCTTCTTGCATCGAGGCGCAGAAGTAGAAGGGTGGGTGGGGGCACTGCTGTTGCAGAAATAAGATTGCCTCCACAGGCGGACAGTCTCTCTGTGTCTGCTGTCTTGGGCCTGATCACGAAGTCTCTGACTGTGAACTCTGCCAGACGTCCAATCAAACAAACCTCAAGCAATGCAAGAAGGGTATTAAACATTTTCTAATGGAACAACAGGCAGCCAGTTCCGGGCAAGGGTCCTCCGGGGTCCTAGCCTCCCAGTCACTAGCAGGGTTGTCGAGTTCCCAGGCCTCTAAGACCTGAGACAAGTCAAGGCCTGAGAAAAGTCCTCGGGGTGGGGGGGTCATAAAAAAGACCACAATCGAGACCCCTCCCTCCAGTGGCAGTCCCGTTCCCCGATGGCCTCTCCTTCTTCATCCAGTCGTTCTTTGTTGGCTGCGGCTGCACCAACACATAAAACCACTGTCTAGATCTCTGTGCCCAAAAGACCCATACCAACAGCGCCATCGTCTGACATGTAGGGTGGTCGGTTGTCGACATCTGGGTCATCGTCCCATTCAGCATCAATGATGGGATTGTCATCGACGGCCCTCCCGTTGAGGCCTGATTCTTTCCCAGGCCCTTAGCCTTCAGGCTCTTAAGGGTCCCAGGGCCCTTCTAGTGGGTCGCCGCTCCCTGTGCCGTCGACCCCCCCGTCGACACAGTCTTCAACCTCAACAAGATTTTTGACCAAATTTACCTACACAATTGTTCATCAGCTAGGCGCATACAGACCCATATCACCTGCACTCTTGTCGGCAGCTTCATCATCAACTCCTCCTCGACAGCTGCAGGCCACTCCCCACGGGCCATTATCAGTGTCTCAGATGTTGGACCTTGGTCTGGAAGAGGTCGACGTTGAGGAGGAGTACCACCCTGATCTTATCCTTCCTGATGAGGAGGAGGAAGAACCCCTACGAACGTACGAACATACGAAAATTGCCAGCGGCCAAAGGCCTTCATGTTCTATCTAGGCTGCTCGTGAATGCAGCTAGCTGCCTATTCAGCAGCTGCCCCACCCCCCTACGCTCCCTTTACCCTTCCCTTTGCCCTGTTCTACCCCTTCTTGAAGCATTCCACTGTGGTACATGCCACTCTTAAGATGGTAGTGCGTTCCACTTTGCCACCACCCTCTCCATAAAGAAATGCCTCCTCACCTCCCTCCCGAATTTACCCCCTTTCAATCTCATTTCATGACTCCTAGTGTCTCTCCCACACTCCTCCTGAATAGACCCTCTGTGTCCATTTTGATTATCCCTTTCATGTATCTGAAGGTTTCAATCATAACCCCATGTCCCTCCTCTCCTCCAGTGTGTATGCTTAACTCTCTTAGTCTGATCTCAAATTGGCAATTCTCCCAGGCCCTGATTCATCTTCGTTGCCCTATGCTGCACCCCTTCCAGCAACCTAATGTCCATTTGTAGGTAAGGGTGCCAGTACTGCATGCAATATTCCAGGTGGAGTCTAACCAACGATCTGTACAATGGTAGAATAGCTTCCCTTCTTCTCGAGGTAATTCCCCTTGCCATGCACTCCAGCATTTTTTGTTGGCCATTGCTGCTGCCTTTCTGCATTGTGTGGAATTGTTCATTGCTCCTGCGATGAGCACCCCCTGATCCTTCTCCTCTTCTCCTCACCTCAGACAGATCCACAGCTTCCTCAGTCAGTGAGGATTCTGTAAAACACGCCCCATGTTCTTCCAGAGGACCCCATCTTCTTCAATGTGATGAAGCAGTTATCCTCAGCTATGGGGTTCCATACTCAGGAGGAGAAAGATGCCATCAGGAAAAATTGGGTAGATTTCCTGGAGATCCCAGAGTCTTCTCCTAAGATTAGTCCTCCCATCCTGCCTGCTTTGAGGAATTCTACTGCTGCAGCCTGGCACAGGCCTTACATGATGCTGGCTATGCTCCGCAGGGCAGATAAACTTTACCATGCCCCTCAGGGGTTTCCACATTATACTGCCCAGCCTGAAATGGATTCAGTGGTTATAAAAGCAGTTCATGACAGGTTTAAGGTGCCCAAGTATGTTAGCTCCCTGCACCCAGACAAAGAGTCATGCAGAATTGATCTTTGGGGCAAGAGGGTTTACATCTCCTCCACCCTTGGGCTGAGGATTGCCAGTTACCTGTCCCATATGGTAAAGTACCAAAATACCAACCGGAAGAAGGGCAAGGCCGCTGCCCAGGCCAACACAGAAGGTACGCAGATTCAGGAGGTGTTCCAATGCTTGCAGACTGCTGAAGATGTTAGCAAACACCTTCTGTGGGCCCTCTGTGATATCTCAGACACTGTTGCCAGGACTGCTGCCACCGGCATTTGCCTTCGTAGGCACTCCTGGCTAAGGGTTTCTGTCTTTGCTGCTGATGTTCAGCAGAAGGTGCTTAATGCCCCCTTCAGTAGCTCTAAGCTTTTTGGGCCAGATGTCCAGGACATCATTAATGACTTGCAGGCATCTGGTAGGACTATCAAATCTGTCCACTCACTCTATCACACACAACCTAAGGGTAGACAGTGCCCTCCTTTTCATAAGTCGTCCAGTAGGCCAGCAGCAGCCTCTCAGATCCAGAGCAAACATAGAGCATCTGTTGCCTTGCCTGTCCCCTCCAATGCTGGAGCTGCAGCCAAGTGTCCCAGAGGTGATAGACCAGCCCCAGTGGCTGGAACCGCCTCTGTTTGACTCCTTGCCAGACCCTCCTCTTCTGGTCCCCGACCAAGAGGTGGTGGTCAGATGTCAGTTCTCCCTCCATCTCAGTCAGTGGAGAACCATAACATTGGATGCCTGGATTCTTCAAATCTTAGAAAGGGGTCACACTCTGAAGCTCATCGAGCAACCCCCCCCCGAGACTCCTCCTCTGCCCTCCTACTACCCCCTGGCCCACATGTCTGTTCTTTGGGAAGAGGTACAGTCCCTTCTGCGCAAATAAGCCATCAAGCTGATGCCCAGACACCAGAGAAACAAGGGGTTTTATTCCAAGTTCTTCCTGGTCCTCAAAAAGACCAAAGATCTGAGGCCCATCTTAGATCTAAAGGATGTCAATCTGTATGTCCAGTACAAAAAGTTCTGAATAGTCACTTTGCCAGGCCTGATGCCCTTTCTCAAGAAAGGTGACTGTTTGTGTTCTCTGGACATGCAGGATGCTTACCTGCACATCTCAGTGTTTCCTCCCCACAAGAGGTTCCTCTGGTTTCTTTTCCAGGGTGAGCATTACCAGTTCAAAGTGCTGCCCTTTGGCTTGTCCTCTACGCCACAGGTCTTTACCAAGTGCTTAGCAGTGGTAGCTGTGGCCCTCAGAGGGGAGGGAAACATGTACGTTTTTCCTTATCTGGATGACTGGCTTCTAAAGGCCCCATCCAGGGAATAGCTCCTGGGGACTTTGGAGAGAACACTTCAGTTGTTCTTCACCCTGGGCATTACCGTCAACCTGCCCAAGTTGGTCCTGGTCCCATCCCAAAGGCTGCACTATATAGGGGCGGTTCTAGACTCAGTTCAGGGGAAAGCCTTCCTTCCTTAAAACAGGGTGGAGTGCCTTATTGCCCAGGCTCAGGAGGTGGCGCAGAGCCATTATATTCCAGCCATAGTGTACCTGAGGCTACTGGGACTGTTAGTGGCTGCCATTCTCACTGTTCCACTGGCCAGGCTCCACATGTGCATCCTCCAGTGGACTGTCTGAGTACAGTGGGACCAGTGAATGGACAAACTGGATCAGTTGGTGCTGGTCTCCTTCCCAGTCCGCAAAGTGTGCCAGTGGTGGATGGACCCCTTGAACCTGTTGCAAGGAGATCCATTCCAGACCTCCTCTTCACAACAAATCCTGACCATGGATGTCTCCGGTTTGGGCTGGGGAGCTCACTTGGGTCATTTTCAAACTCTTTTCAAACAAGCAGAGTGAAAAAGCACTTGTACCCCCTATGCAGGGTGGCAATGAGAGTGTGATATTGGGCACTAGACCACAGCCTGTCCATCTCAGCAGTCCATGTCCCAGGAGTGCTAAACACTCTGGCGGACAACGTTAGCCAGACTCAGTCCAGCATGCATGAGTGGGAGCTTCTCTCATCCATCGAAGAAGATCTATTCAACAGATGGGGTTGTCCAGAGTTGGACCTTTTTGCATCCCCACTCAATGCAAAACTGCCCAATTTTTGCTTGCTCGATCCAGGGCCTGGAGTTTTCTGGTGAGACGCGTTGTCCTCCTAGAGCAGGAGGTTTCTTTATGCCTTACCTCCATTTCCTCTGATTCAGAGGGTACTCATCAAGCTGCAAATGGGGAGGGCCAGGATGATCCTGGTAGCCCCATTCTGACTTCGCCAGATTTGGTTTCCTCTACTACAGTAACTGGTGGAGGAACCTCTCAGCCCTCTCCCCCTCTGCAGGAATTTGATGACCCAGGATCAAGGGACCCTGGTCTATCCCAACCTCAGGTCCCTCCATCTACACGCTTGGCTCCTGAGGACGTAGCTATCACCAGATTTGAGGTTCCAGTAGAGTGGCGGATGTCCTGGTGCCCACCAGAAAGCCTGCTACCCATACCACTTATGCCATGAAGTGGAAGTGGTTCGCTATATGGGCTGCCAAGCATAATCCTGGACTGTTTCACCTGTCTGGTGAACCAGATTCTGGATTACCTGATCTCTTTGACTTGGGTCTCCAGTACTTCCCCCTCAAGGTGCACCTTCCGGCTGTTTTGGCTTTTCATGAGCCCGTGGGTTCCATACCATATTTCAGCTGGATGTCTCCCATACCTTTCTGAGGAGCATCCTGCACCTGAAACCCCCAATCTGTTCTTCTGTCCCGGCTTGGGATTTGAATTTTGTTTTGGAGAAGTTGACCCCGTCTCCTTTTGAGCCGGTTGCAACTTGCGAGCTGTGCTTTCTCTTCTGGAAAGCGTTATTTTTAGTTGCTATTACTTCTGCTCAAAGAATTTCCAAGCTTTAGGCCCTCTGGTGCAAAGAGTCTTATTTGATTTTTTACAATGACAGGGCATCTTTGCACATGAATCCTAAGTTTCACCTTAAGGTGGTGTCTGAGTTTACACTGAACCAATCCACCCATCTTCCTGTTTATTTTCCAGAGCATACCAGTCCAGGGGAAGCAGTGCTCCATATATTACATGTGCACAGAACTTTGAAGTATTACCTGCTCTGAACTAAGGAATACAGAAAGTCGAAGCAGTTGTTTATGTCTTTTGCCCCAAGTAGAGAGGGTGTTCAGGTTTCTAAACAATGTTTATCTAAATGGTTGGCTAATTTCATTGTGTTCTGCTACAACAAGTACAGCAAAGAATTGCCTGGAGCGGTTAAAGCTCATTCCACAGGCCGGCCCACTGGCGCAGTGGTAGAGCTACCGCTTGTGACCCCAGTGATCTGGGTTCGGGAACGGACTCGGGTTGCTGGAGGGCCGGCCGGAGGGAGGGGCTTCGAGTGCCCATCGGGCTGCTCTCCTCCAGGGAGGGTGGGTTGCCTATCCTACCACTCTACCACCACCTGGGTGACCACGGGTGGAGGTGCAGCAGGACAGCAAGAAGCCAGGTGCAAGGACGTAGACCAGGATCCAGAGCAGCAGCACGCTGTGATGTGCTCCACCCCTTGGCTCCCCTAGAGTGTCGATGTCTGTTGGGGGGGACCAGAAAAGTGGAAAAACCCTGCACCAGTCACTTGAAGATGGGACCCAGCTGTCCCAAGAAAATCCATAACCGGGCTCCTTGAGGTCCGGGGCAGACCATCTGACGCACACTCATGGACTGGTGGGACAATGAGGGGGTCCCCTTCCTCCCTGGCCGGGGTTAAACCACGGCTGGATGGGGGTAGGTCCACCGGTACCCCAATGGAGTTACCTGGGGTGGAGCTACAGGAGTGTGCACAGTCTAGAGCTCCCCAAGGAAAGGCAGCTGGTGTGGTGAGTAAGGGGACATAAAGAGTAAATTAAAAAAAGCTAATTCCACAGGATGTATGGCTACCTCTGTGGCTTGTTTCCAAGTGGTCTTAGCCACTGACATTTGTGCGGCTGCCACCTCCATACTCTCACCAAACACTACAGTCTGGATATTGCCTCAAGAGCCCATGCAGGTTTTGGCAGGGCTGTTCTGCAGTGCCTCCTGTCTTAAGTTTATGATTGGCCTTCCTTCCATACTGTCTCTTTACACCTGTAACTGCTTGGGACTCATTCCAATGGTGTGACCTGATGACTGAGATAACCCCAACAAAAATAGAACAGTTACATAAGAACTTACCATAACAGCAGATCTTTGAGGGGATCTAAGTCATCAGGTCTGCTTTCCTTCCCATCATCCCCCCTTTTGGGGCTCTTTACTGGAACTGGCTATCTACTGTATCCAGCCTTTCATAAAGGCTTGGGCACCTCTCTCTCTCTCTCCTCTCGGTTCCCCATGGCTAGAGCTATGCTCCCAGGGAAAGAACTGAGGAGGGAGCGGGGCCGCTCATGCCTTTATAGGGTTGGTGACATCAGCAGACAACATCAGCATGGGTGATCCCAGTGGTACTGCTGAAAATCATCCATGTGGATCCTGCTTCATGGATGGTGAAGTTCCTACAGTGTGACCTGATGACTGAGATGCCCTCGAATATCTACTGTTATGGTAAGTTCGTACGTAACTGTTCTTTTTCTACTGTTTCTGTATTTGCAATAAAATCTTTTTACTTGCTACCTCAGTCTCGAGTGCCACTACTTTTTTCCTGCCATTTGGGGCTGGCTGCCTCATCTGTAGTGAGCCCTGCATTGTTTGATTGCAGGCACTACCTGTGAACTTGAGTACCTGGAGCCGTTTGTGCACTGCTGACAACAAGCACTGTAGAGCATGGCATTGTGGGTCAGATAAACAGCTTATTTTCCTGCTGTGGCTGCAGCTTCGGACATACTCCATACCTCTAACTTTGGATTATTTCCATGAACATGAGCCAACATGGGATTTTGAAAAATACTGCAGATCCACGGAGCTACAGCCGGAAAGAAACAGATGATCTTACCTATAATAATCTTCATCATTCATCACTGGTGGGTCTAGCCGTAGGTGCTAGGACGCTGTGCGAAGCTTATAGCTTTAAGCTTCCTAAGGAGGAGGAGGAGGGTCTGACATCAGGGATGGCACCGCCCTCGAGGCTGATGTATTGTGCGACGCTCGCAGGTAGGCCAGTAACTGACGCTGGCCCCTCTGCTACCTCAGTTCTTCTTTTCCTGCTGTTGAGGTCCATCACCCTGTGGGAGCTGAGCCATTTTGATCTTGCATAGTCCACAGAAGTCTGCCGAAATCTCTGCTGTCACCACTACTACTCGACCCTGTAGACTCTTCAGAAGCCATTGGTTTTAATTTCTATGGCGCCAAGTCTGTTCTGTAGTTATTTTTTTATTTTGTCCATGTGATTATGTCCTGCTAGGGGTCAAGTTCAAAATCTAAGGCAGGGCGTGCCCCATAGCAACTGTGCTCCTGTGGCAAGCAGATGACCATGACGGACTGCCATAATCACTGTCTAACCTGCCTAGGTCCATCACACAACATGGACAACTGCGACACCTGCTTCTCCATGGACTGCCGGGTCCTCGAGGTGCTCGCGTTGAATGTGGGTTGAGATCCTCCCACCATCGGAGGGCAGCGTCGGTCCTGGGATGCCGAGGCCAGGACTTTGGGCCCTTCCCCAGGTCTCCCCCCACCGTACTATACATACCGAGGGGGAGCAGACCACTGCTAGTTTTAGTCTCACTGACACGGGAGGCCTGCATGAATAGTCGGGTGGACAGTTGGCCTCCTCCAGAGGGTCAACTAAGCACCCCTTATAGTCCGTTGCTTCTTTGGAGGTGCAGATGCCCCTGGTGTCGTGGTCACAGCTTTACGCTGGGCCCAAGCTAGTGGAGTCCTCAGTGTTGCCTGTTAGCACCGCTTTGGCTCCTGAAACCTGCATTGGTGCCAGTGAGCGAGGTGGTGCTGCTGTCAGTGCTGGGTCTTCTTCCGGGGCCATCCATGGTACCAGGACAGGGAGAGAGAGAGTTTCAGGGTTGGCCTCTTTTGCAGTCTCCCTGATCTCCTCCTCGGAGGAGGAGGAAGATCAGGATGACCCAGATTGGCTACCTGACTCTCAGGAGTCCTGTCACTCTCCTGCGCTTAGCCATTTGGTCTCTGATACAACAGGATCGGCCGCTACTCTTGCTGTGCTAGCTCCAGTGCTGGAGAAGGGATTGACACTGAGGGTGGCGCTGGGTTGGAGTCCAGTGCCGATCATAGTGCCGGGTCTGGTTCCAGCACCATGTGCGGTGCCAAGTTGGATTCTGGTGCTGACCCTGGTGCTGGATCTGGTTCCGGCACCGTGTGCAGTGCAGAGTTGGATTCTTGCACCGGGTTGGGTTCTGGGATGGATTCTGACACTGTCTCTGGTGCCAGAGCTATTTCAGAGCCCACTCTATCAGGTACTAGTGGCTAGCCGAGGAGCAGATCCCTATCTGGGGAGGTCAGGGTTTGGTGCTCAGGCTCTCTTCCAGAGCAGCTGGTGGCTCTGGGAGGATCTGCAGTGCAGACCTTTCTCTCTTCTCTTCACTAAACCAGGCATGGTCTGCAGCATTTGGTGCCAGGGGCCACCTGCAAAGGACAGATGGGCTCCAATCATCCCATCATGGAGTCCTTGCCCATGGGCACCACTTTAGTCACCCCTGTGTGGTTGGGCAACCTGCAGTGGGTGAAGTGCACAGAACCCCTGGAGGGGTCCCCTGTGCATTCTCATAGCCCTAGCAGGGACCCTGCTCTGGCTCACCAGACCTCCCCCGCCACTGTCAGATCCTCTGCCTCCTCCCCCCCTTGTCTACCAGGCCTCTGTGGTCCTTCAGGCCAATGACCTGGGAGCAGTTCAAGGGTGTCAGTGGCTGCTTTCCCCTGGTACCTCAGAGCCCTGGATGAGGTCATCTTTAGACCTGAGTCTCCAGCTGCTCCTGACTCTGAATTGGGCTCCTTGGCCTCCTCATCTTCCTTCCCCGAGGAAGAGGATCCCTCTGTTCACCTGTACTCAAATGCTGATATCACCAGCTAACAGCGATTCCTGTCAGAGATACTAGGGGATCTCCATATTTCCCATTTTGCAAGCCACAATCCTGACCATGTGGTGCATGCTTTCCTTGGGGAGCTTAGCACCAAAAACCTTATTATCCCTCTGTGTCCTAGCCCTTTCACGGAGACATTACATTGGGTCTGGTAGCATCCCTCTACCCCTCTTCAGCCCCGGGGGACTATCAACACAGGTACTGCACACCCTGGGAGTCTCCAGGTGCTATGCTGCACCCCTTTTCAGGAGTGAAGCTCCTGGATACCACTTCTGGGCATCAGTGCCCAAGGCACAACCGCCCCACAGACTCTGATTCAGCTGAGTTCGACTGCTGTGGTAGAAGGGTTTCCTTGGGCAGCGTGACTCCTTTTGTGTCTCTCGGCACACCAGGCTGCCTACGCTAGGCACCTGTGGATGGTACAGGGACAACTTTTGGCATATTTGCCTTACACAGAGGTGACCAGACAAGCTATTAGCCTCTCTGTGCACAGTCTGGAGCTAGTGAGACACCAGGAAATGGCGTCCTATGATGCCAGTGAGGTAGCTTCCAGGCTGGCAGGAACTGCAGCCTACATTAGGTGGACAGCGTGGCTTCACCTTTCCAGGTTATCACCCCTGGCCTGGCATAGGGTGATTGCTTCTCCCTTCCAAGGGGCCCACTTCTTCTCCTGTAGGGTGAGGCGTGAGTTGTTGGAGTGCCTTCCTTCTCCCAGACAGCGGGAGACTCCAACTCGCCCTGACCAGTCTCGGGCCTAGCCAGGCCGGTAAGGGTCCTCTTCCTCTCTGTGTTTTTTCCACACAGGAGGCTGCGGGAAGATTCAGCCCTCAGGGAGGTGCCAGCACCACAGTTGTGGTGCTTGGTACTCACCCACCAGTGATGAATGGTGAAGATTAATACAGGTAAGATATGAAAATTATGTACCTACTATAATTCTTGATCTTCTTGTATATCTTCACCATTCAGTACTGCTTCCCGCCCACCATCCTCTCTTGGGCCCCAGTGTCCTGGGCAGTGCCTCCTCCCTGCTTGCCTTCTCCCTAATTAAGGCCAATTGCAGGTGTAATCCCACTTGCACCTCTGGGTTCCCTGACTCTTCATCTGAACCAAGGAGCCACCTCTGGGGAGCGGGAAAGCAGGGGCTCTTGCCCTCTTTTTACTAGGGGTTTCTCTGGGGACCCACACAACCTTGACAGGGACTTTCTGGGGAGGGAACTATGGGCAAGGAGTTCCTTTGTTTTTTTCTGAGCTCCTTGGCTCCTTCAATCCTATGCAGGAAGTTCAAGGTTGCTCTCATTCTTGGGTCCCTGTGTTGGTCGTAGGGGCTCCGAGGACCTTCTACTACTTCTTGGAGCCTTAGTTTACTTCACTTTTCTTCTCTTCTCTGGCAACCCACTCCTAGGTTCCCATGGGGCAAGGTCCCCTTGGACCTCCCTTCAGATCCCTGGCTCCATCTTAAGTCCTCCATCTCCTCTGCTTTCCCAGTGGTTTTGGGCACAGGGGAGTCAACATCCTTCTCGGGGTACAGGGGTTCTCCTAATTAGGTGGCCCCCTTCCAGGGGGATCTTGCCCCAGGATGGGTCTTTTCCCCACCCTTTTTGCAGTAGGGGAGAGGGGATGAGAGATTCCGTGGCCCCATTCCTCTTTCTCATGTAGCCCAGGAGGGTAGTTCCTTGTGTGGCAGTGGCAGAAATTAGCTGTGCCTTGCCCAGCATCCTATGATGTTTCCCAGAAACTCTTGAGTCTGTGAGGCTTTTGTCCTCTCTGACTTCCTTCTCTCTTGCTTCCAGGGTCCCCACTTGGTCCACAAGGAGAGCTTCCCTTCAAGCTCTTCCTTTTTCGGGTACAGGTTCTCTCTCACTCTCTCTGTCTCCCCTTCTTTCCTTTCTCTACTCTCTTTGCTTTCCTTTCTCCCCCTCCCATTCTCTTAACCCTCTTGGGCCTGCCTGGTGATTGGGGTCCCCCTCCCAGACCTCTTAGAGTCCTACCCTTCCTCCTGTGGCTGGCTTATTCCTTTTTCAGTTTATATCCTTTCCTTTTGGAAACAGAAGTATAGTGTAGTGGTTAAGAGCACTGAGCTGCAAACCTGGAGACATTCGTTTGAATTCCATCAGCTCCTACTTGCATACTGCGTGACCCATAGCAAGTCATTGAACTTCCTTGTGCTCCCAGGTCACACTTGGAAACAAGCTCTGGCTTAGTGTGTCTTTCCTGGTTATACAATTTTCCCTTTCCCCTTTCCTTTCACTATCCCTTGGGCTCCCTTGCCCCACACTCCCCTCTTTTTCCTCTGTCTCTAATTTCCTCTCAGGTGAGCAGAACTGAGGTGGTGGAGGGGCCAGTGTCAGTTACTAGCCAACCCGTGAGCGCCTCCTGATAAGGAGTCCAAACATTTGGACCATTCAGCCAGGAAGATGTATGCGGCTTCCTCCTTGGGCCTTCATCAGGCAAGTTCAGCCATCATCATGGCACACTTCTCTCTTGCCCTCATGGGGTCCCTGTGGACATGCAGACCATCTCCCCGCAGACATGCAGACCATAGTCAAGCAGGTCCAGGATCAGGGCTGAGCTGTTGCCAAATAGCAGCTCCAGACAGCCCTATACTTTGGGGATTCTTGTGCCCATTCGGTGGCTGCCACAGTTGCCTCTCATCACAGGGCTTGGCTGAGGCTCATCTCCTTCCCGACGGATACCCAGCATAAGTTAGCTGACGTGCCTTTCCTTGGGACCAACTTCTTCAGCCCGGCAGTGGCTGTGGTCACCTTCAGCGCATTAAGCAGTCCAGTGCCACCATGGACACTATCTCTGCCAAGAGTTCTTCGGGCAAGAACCAGCAGAGGAAAAAGACAAAGCCCTTTCAGCATTCTGCTCTTGTGACTCAGCAGTCTTCCTTCCAGGGTGGACAGCAGCAGGCTCAAGCTTGGTGCCCTCGGTCCAAGCGGGGTCCCCAGCAGGCCCATAAAGAGGCAGAGGTTCAGGTCCTGGATCCTCCTCCTCCTCCTCCAAGCCTGCTTAGTGACAGTGCTGGGGCTGCCAATCTCGCTCCCATCATGCCAGCTTTGGGTCCTCCCGTGGGGGCCGATTCCACCACTTTCTTTCCACCTGGTCTTTTATCACCATGGACAGGTGGGCTCTGGAAGTGGTCGGTCAGGGACTGCCACTGGAATTCGAGCAGTATCTTCCAAACCGAGCCCACGCCCCTCGGGAGGAACGAGTATCCGCTCAGACTCAGTCGGATCTCAGAGACGACATCGCTCAGCTCCTCCTCAAGGAGGCAGTAGCTCCAGTGGTGGATCCTCCAGCAGACCCAGGCTTTGTTTCCAGGTACTTCCTGGTGCCCAAGCAGACAGGGCCCCATCCTAGGTCTGCACGACCTGAATCAGTATCTCAGGTCGCGCATCTTTTAAATGGTCTCTCTGTCCCAGACCGTACCATCCTTGTAGCGAAACATGTGGTTCTGTTCACTGGATCTGCAGGACGCGTTCTTTCACGTCCCAATCCGTCTGTCCCAGCAGTGGTTTCTCCACTTCAGGGTCGAACGGACCCTGTACGAATTCCGAGCCATGCCATCCGGCCTGTCATCAGCCCCTTGGGTCTTCACCAAATGCACTGCAGTGGTGGCGGCCCATCTCAGGCGTCGGGGGGTCAGGATTTATCCTTACCTCGACGATTGGCTCATAGCAGGATTCCCCCCGACAGGAGGTGGAGAGGTCCAGGGACCTGGCTGTCCAGACCTGCTCCTGACTCGGCCTCCTGATCAATGAGGCCATGTCAGAACTCGTGCCATCTCAGGTGATGGGCTTCATCGGGGCACAGCTTGACTCTTGTCAAGCCAGAGCTCGGCTCCCAGTGGACAGGGCGGAGGCTCTTTCCTCCTTTGCCTAGTCATTTCTGGTTAGGTACTTGTGCCCTGCCTGGGACGTTCTGCACCTTCTGGGTTACATAGAAACATAAAAACACAGAAGTTGACAGCAGATAAGGACCGCAAGGCCCATCCAGTCTGCCCATTTCTTTTTCTACCTTACGAATGTGCTATAGGCCTTTGCTCTGTCAATGGCCTATCTAGTCATACTCATCTGTATTGCTCCCTTATGCCTATCCCATGCCTGTTTGAAGCCCTGCACTGTATTCATATCCACCACTTCCTGAGGTAGGCCGTTCCATGCATCCACCACCCTTTCCGTGAAAAAGAACTTCCTCACATTACCCCTTAATCGGCCCCCCTCTAATCTCATGCCGTGTCCTCTTGTCCTGCTATTTTTCTTATATTGAAACATGTTAGACTCTTTCACCTTGTTAATGCCCTTAAGGTGTTTGAATGTTTCAATTATATCACCTCTCTCCCTCCTTTGCTGTAGGGTATACATACTGAGTTTAATTAATCTGTCCTCATATGTTTTCTGATGCAGTCCCTGCACCATTTTGGTTGCTCTTCTCTGGACTGCCTCAATTTTGGTTAATGTCCTTGTGAAGGTGTGGCTTCCAGTACTGCACGCAGTACTCCAGATGGGGCCTAACCAGTGTCTTGTAAAGAGGGATTATTACCTCCCTCTTCTGACTTGTGATACCCCTACTAAAACACCCCAACATCCCTCTAGCCTTACCTACTGCTTTAGAGGTCTGCTTGGATGATTTCAGGTCATCAGTGATGATGGCGCTAATCTCTTTCTTCCCTTGTGACTGCCAGCAACTCCCCTCACAGCCTATAGGTGGCTTCAGGGTTTCTCTTCCCTATGTGCATGATCTTGCACTTCTTCGCGTTAAACCCCAATTGTCACTCTTCCGACCATTTTGCTAGTTTATCCAGATCTTTTCTCATTCTGCCCACCCCATATGGATCATCTACTCTGCTGCAGATCTTGGTGTCATCTGCAAACAGACAAACCTTACCCTCCAGTCCATCTGCAATGTCACTGATGAAGATATTGAAGAGGACTGGCCCCAGAACTGATCCCTGAGGTACCCCACTTGTGACTTGTATCTCTTCTGACTGTATACCATTTACCACCACTCTCTGTGTTCTGCCCATCAACCAGCTTGCCACCCAGTTGACCAACATCTGACCCACTCCGAGCCTACTCAGCTTGTTAATCAATCTTCTATGTGGAACAGTATCGAAAGCTTTGCTGAAGTCAAGGTAGGCAACATCAACTGCTCCCCCTTGATTCACTACTCTGGTTACCCAGTCAAAGAAATCTATGAGATTAGTTTGACAGGGCCTTCCTTTTGTAAACCCATGCCGTCTTGGATCCTGTGCTCCTATGGATTCCAGGTGTTGCACTATCCTTTCCTTAAGGAGTGTCTCCATAATCTTGCCCACTACTGAGGTAAGACTGACTGGTCTGTACTTCCCTGCCTCCTCCCTGCTACCACTCTTGTGGAGCAGGATCACATGAGCCCTTCTCCAGTCTTCTGAGACCTCTCCTGTGCTCAGAGACTCTCTAAACAGTTTTAATAATGGCTCTGCTAGTTCCACCCTTAGCTCCTTTAGTAACCTGAGATGTATGCCATCAGAACCCATTGCCTTGTCCACCCTGAGCTTATCAAGCTCTTGTAGGACCCTTTCTTTTGTGAAGGGACTAGTGCACACCTTCCTCCCCCCTCTGTCCATGGTGCAGAGCTGTGGGCCCTGCCCTACCTTCTCTTCAGTAAATACTGAGCAGAAGCATCTATTTAGGATAGATGCTTTTACATTGTCCTCCTCCTCACACGCCCTCTTATCCCCTTTGATCTTAGCAATATCCCCTCTGGACTTTCTCCTTTCACTAATGTATCTATAGAAAGTCTTGTCACCTTCTTTTACTGTTCGTGCTAGTGTTTCCTCAGTTTGGGCCTTTGCGTGCCTTACTGCCTTCCCTGCTTCCCTTAGGGAAGTTTGGTATGCCTCCCTATCTTCATCCTGCTGCATTCCCTTATATTTCCTGAAGGCCAGCCTTTTGGCTCTGACCTTTTCTGCTACTGTGTTTGAGTATCAAAGTGTTTTCCTTCTTCCTTTGCACTTCCTTTTCTCACTAACACAATGGGATGTTGCTTCAAGTACTGCATCTTTAATGCTTGCCCACTTTGCCTGTACCCCCTCACCTGTATTTCTTTTTGCCAGGGCTAGCTTAACTCTGTTGGCCATCTTATCAAAGTCAGCTCCTCTGAAGTCCCATATTTTTGCCTTGGAATGGGATGATTTTGTTCTAGTGGCTAAATTGAACCATACCATGTGATGGTCACTGGCCCCCAAATGACCTTCTACCTGGAGATCTGTTATCCTTTCCCTGTTAGTCAGTACTATATCTAGGATAGCCCTGTCTCTAGTGGGTTGTTGTACCAGTTGTTTGAGGCCCTCCCCCTGCAGGGAATCCACCATGTGTCTAGTTCTGGCAGATGTCCCTGCTGGTATTGACCAATCTGTATCTGGCATGTTGAAGTCTCCCATTATCAGAACCTCCTCTTTAGCTGTCATGTTTTATATATCTTCTAATAGTAATGTGTCTGTGTCCTCCCCCTGGTCTGGAGGCCTGTACACAACCCAAGTTTGTATGGCTGTCCCATTTCCAGTTTCTAGGGTGACCCACAGATCTTCTGGCTCCTTAGGTGTATTCCGAATTTCTGTAGCTCCGATATTTTCATTGACATAAGGGCCCTCCACCCCCTTTTTTGCACCTCGGTCTCTTCTGAACAGTACATAGCCAGGTACTGGAAGTCTCCCAAGTGTAGTTACTGGTAAACCACATCTACGCTAATGGCTACTATGTCCAGTTTAGTCTCTGTCATTATTGTCTGCAGGTCTGGGATCTTGTTCCCCAGACTGTGAGCATTGTGTACATGATTTTCCATTGGTTAGATTTCGGTGTGTTAGTTGTTGGGCGAGGTTCGGCGTTCCCCCTGTGCATCGTATGAGGAGCCAGACCTTTTTCTTTACCTGATGACGCAAATGAACTACAAACATGCTGAACTCCTGTTTGACCACTAGCTGAGGGGGAGAGGTGTTCTTCCCATTCGCTGTTTCGGGTGCTGCACCCCTCTCCCCATTTGCTAGTTTAAATATTTTGCAAAGATATCAAACTTCTGCCCCAATTCACTGACTCCCTCCTTAGTCAGATGCAGTCCATCAAATTTAAAGAACTTTCGCTCCCAAAACTGTTGCCAGTTCCCTACAAATTTGTGTCCTTTTTCCTGGCACCAGCCCTTGAGCTACATGTTTAGCTTCCCTATCTCCCTTTCTCTGACCTTCCTCCCATCTGTCCCCCTCTCCCAGACTGGCAGGATCTCAGGAGAAGGAGATGGCAGACAAAATGGATGATAGTTTGTCACCCAACCTGGTCAGGTGTTCCTTGGTCTCCACAACTGACCGGCTGGCGAGATCATTAGTCCCTATGTGTACCAGGACATCAATGTTTTCTCCTGCTTCCTGAACAATTTTAGCAATGTGGTCAGTGTCTCTCCACACTGATGTACCTGGCAGACATCTGACCATTGGAGATACGTTTCAACTCCCTGAATCATGGAGTCTCCTATTATCAGAAGTTTTTTGGATTTCCTTTTTGCTTTTTTTGTCTTGGTTCCTGTTTTGGGAGTGTTTTGTTGTGCTAGCTCCTATGCTGCAGTGTCCTCTGCCCCTTTGTTTGATTTCGGAGATAGAGACAGATACCTGTTTGTAGTTTTTATATGGTTTGTGGAGGTGATATGTTAGAGAGCACTGAGTGATGGGGCACCTGATTTGCCCCTCCTAACCACCTGCTAACCTCCCGGACCAACTACTTTCTGTGGTCGAGGTGCTTCTGTTGGATGTTGGGGAAATGGCGGGCGGTTCTTATAATATATTTCCTCTTGAATATGCAATTTGAGGTGCGCAATCTCTGCCCATGCTGCCTGGAGCTGAGCCCTTTGATCTCTGATGGCCCAGCATGTATGACAGTGTCCTAAATCCTGTAAAACTGCCCTTCTGAAAAGTGTTCCACAGTACCTGCAGTTAAAGCTAAAGCGCTGGTACTTGATCTCGATGAGCGCCTCAAATATCTTACCTGTACCCTTACAAAAAAGACCCTCCTTGGGCTTTCCCCACCAGGATTGACCACCACCATACGCCGCTCTGTCCCACTAGTTCATACTTGGACCTCTGGGAAAACCTCTCTTGTTATCCCTAGAGCTAGGACCTCTCACGGCCAAAGAGCCTTCAGCTTTAGGGCCCCCTCCTGGTTCAACACACTGCCCCCCTCCATCTCCGAAGCTCCAACTATATCGTGCTTCAAAACTTCCTTACGTAACCACCTTATTAACACCCGATGCTGTAACTGCCACTAGTCAAAGCCATACTCAATACTTATGACAAAGCTTATTACTAAGCTGCTAAGGACAACATAACTCTGGCATTGTTTGCATCCATCCTACCTGTACCAGCTTGTTTGTATCTATGTCTTAATTTACTGTTATACCTATGTGTTGTACTGCTATACTGTGTATTTTGGTTTGTCTTACTGTGACAAGGTACCTTTGTAAATGAGCCTATGGCTCAAAGGTTTTCCAAACTGCTGTTTAAATAAAATAAAAAAATAAAATAAAATAATGATATCCATTGCAGGTAAGTTGCTGGGTTTATAACCTGGTCAGAGTAATTAGAAGGAAGAAAATGAAAGCAAAAGTTTGATTTTGTGTTTTGTTTGTTTTTGTATAACTTGTTATAACAAGTTAAATTACTAGTGCCCCTGTAAACAAGGTC
The DNA here is from genome assembly GCA_016271365.2 of Neoceratodus forsteri. Classification (NCBI taxonomy): domain Eukaryota; kingdom Metazoa; phylum Chordata; order Ceratodontiformes; family Ceratodontidae; genus Neoceratodus; species Neoceratodus forsteri. The sequence continues at coordinate 75,969,954 of JADMNL010000027.1, read as the reverse complement.
ACTGTGTGGATACCCCTCTGAACCGCCCCTTCCTGCTTTGCTACAGGAAATATCACGACTGTGCTACCCTATAAAAAGGAGTGTAGTATGGGGTGGTTGGGGATGGGGGTTGGTGGCTGGGCCCTTCCCCTGCTGAAAAAGACAAACCACGGACGAAAGAAACAAGGAAGTAAGAGCAGAAACAATCAGCCAGCAACAAATGCAGTAGCCCTGAAAGCTTATCCTAATGACAGATAAAACTGTGAAACCTGTAAAGCACCACCTGTAATAATTTCACAGAAGATATACCCTGTAAGAAACACTTTGCTACAGAGAAAAGTAAAGCGGTGACAGAAGATATACCTTGCAAAAGACAATTTGAATCAGAAGATTACAGCAGTAATCTGTAAGGACACACCTGTAGGCACACTCTATAATAATGCAGCAGAATGTATACCCAGCAACAACAATTTGAATCTGAGAAAAATAAAGCCATAAAATGTTAGCAACAAACAGTAACAATCCCTTCTGAGTACAGAATAAAAATAACACACAGTAAACCTGCCTAGCCAAAAGAAGCCTTAATCCTTATTGTTGCTCTGGTAAGGTTCCCTGCTCTGTCCTTTTAAGCAACCCAGGAGAAAAGAGCTTAGGTGAAGCTAGGTGCCTTGGCCAGCAAACCTAGTCTTCCACCTCCACATGGCGGCATGCACCTCAGTAGCCTGTTGGGTCTGGTTGCACATGCTCCCCCTCCAATGGGAGCTGGCTGCCCAGTGGACTCATTTCGACCAGCTGGTCACTGTGACCCAGAAGATGTGGAATGCTCTCCAATGGTGGACTGCCCCAGTCCGGTTGTAGGAAGGGATCCCGTTTGTAGTCTTTACGACCGATGCCTCTCTCATGGGCTGGGAAGCCCACATGGGGGACAAAAGGGCCCATGGGCTCTGGACCCCCGAGGAGTCCCGATGCCACATCAACCTGTTGGAGCTCAGAGCAGTCAGACTGGCACTGTCAGCTTTCACTCCTCAGCTCCAGGGTCAAGTGGTTCAACCATGTACTACCTCAGCAAACAGGGCAGCACACACTCACGTTTGCTTTGCAAGGAAGTGCTCCAAATCTGGACCCTCATGAACTGGTTGGAGGCAGATCTCCTAGCCATCCATGTGGCAGGAGCCTCAAACCATTTGGCATATGCTAACAGCTGTTTAGGCCAGACATCCCATGAGTGGTCTCTCCATCCAGAGGTAGCTTACAGCCTGTTCTCCCATTGGGGCAAACCGATGGTGGACCTGTTTGCCTCCAGGGAAAACACCAAGCTGAGGCTGTTTCACACCTGCCCCCCTCAGCAGGGCTCGCTGCAGGGGATGCCTTCTCGAGGCCATGGACCCCAGACCTCCTCTCCGCCTTCCCTCCATTTCACTTGAGCCACAAGGTGCTCCTCAAAGTGAGGAGGGACAAGGGGAAAGTGATCCTGGTAGCCCCAGACTGGCCGTGCCAGTTCTGGTATCCAGATCTCCTCAGCCTCAGCTGCAGGCACCCGGAGCGGCTTTGCACACACCCGGACCTGATATCACTCAATCAGGGGAAGGTATTCCATCCAGGCCTTCAGTCCCTGCACCTCACAGCCTGGTACCTGAACTGCTAGAGTTCTAGGCTTTGGGTCTGTCCGAAGATGTCTACACCATGGTGGAGGCATCCAGAAAGGAATCGACCAGGAAATGTTTTTTCCATTTGGTGTCAAGACAAGGGCCTGGACCCTTTGTCCTGTTCAGTGGCTAACATTCTTGACTACCTTTGGTCTCTCTCCAAAGGGGGTCTGCAGTCAGCAACCATTAGGGTGCACCTGGCAGCCATCTCTGCTTACCGGTCATGGGCCGATCAGCCAACGTTGGTGCAGGAGACAGTGGTTGGGTGCTTTTTCAAAGGCCTGGATCACATAACCCCTCCGGTGCGTGAACCTTCACCTCCATGGGATCTACTGCTGGTACTGGCAAAGCTCATGGGCAAGCCATCCGAACCAGTGCACAAGTGTGAGCTGTCACACTTGTCATGAAAGATGACCTTCCTGGTGGCTATCACGTCTGCCAGAAGGACAGGGAAGCTCCAGGTGATTTCAGTGGACTCCCCTTATCTGGTCTTCCACATGGAAAAGGTTGTCCTACGCCCCCACCCGAAATTCATTCCGAAGGTGGTGTCAGAGTTTCACCTTAACCAGGTGTTGACTGTGCCGGTATACTACCCTAGTTACACCTCGGAGGCTGAGTACTGGCTCCATACTTTGGACCTGAGATGTGCTCTTTCCTATTACAAGGAGAGGACAGCAGAAATTTGGGGAGAGGTTCACCAGCTGTTTGTCACCTACACTGAAACTGCTTCTGGCAGACCTGCAGCAAAGCAGACTGTTGCAAGATGGATTACATCATGCATAGGTCTGTGTTATAAGTTGGTGAGCAAGGAGCCTCCCAGAGGGATAAGAGCTCATTCTACCCGCCATACTGCTGCATCAGTGGCTGCTTCTAGGGATATCCCTATCCAGGAAATCTGTCGGGCTGCTACCTGGAAGTCAGCAAACACCTTCATCACCCACTACCACATCAACCTTGATTCATGATGGGATGTTGGTTTTGGGGTCTCAGTTCTCCAATCTCAGTTCTCTAAGTAGGGAGTGTGCACCTTGCCTCCCTCCTCCCAGAAAATTGCTAGGAGTCTGCCAAAGAGTGTGGATGAACAACATATCCATGCTCCTAGAACAGGTTACTTACCTGTAACAGTAGATCTTACTCGAGAGGGTGCTAATCACAACTGAATCAGCTCGAGAGTGAGAATCTAAAAAGTCAACACCCTCAGGAGCCTGATATAGAATGTTCGACTTCCAAGGAAGTGGGGCTAAAGCTGACAGTTGCTTCCAAATAGTGGAAACAAGATCGGCATGGGGCTCGATCCAGGGTGGCACCAAGGTGGGAGCTGTCACGGGCAGATCCAGATGCTCAGCGAGTTTCTTACACTGGGGATCCGGCTCCAAGAAACACCACTTATGAATCTTCCTGGATTTTGCGTAGCAACTCCGTAAAAGAAGGCTCCTCCAGAGGGGACTTTGGAGGAGTCCTTGGCCTGGGCTTAGACAGAGAGCGTGGCTCGTCGTCCAGCTTGGAACAACCGTCAGAGTTGTCCGAGGTGTACAAAGAAGAAGAAAAAGATGATGAGAAAAACTCCCTCTCCCAGCGTGGGGGAGGAATGGACCCCATGGGAAGCCCTCAGGGAAGTGTGTCCTACCCCGCCCTGGAACCAGAGGGCTTGACCCTGGTGTCCGGAGGTGAGGAGGGAGTCTGTCATCGCGATGAGGCGGGGAACTGACCAGCACGGTCAAGGGAGACCCATTCCTCCACCTGTTCAGAGCTAAGCTCTGGCCTCAGCCCACCAGAGTGCCAGTCTCCTCTCAAGTCCACCAGCGGCTGAGGGGCGGAGGAGGAGGAGGAGGGATACGTGTATGGATTATACCCGTAAGGCACGTATCCATAACCCGGCGGCGGGAAGCCCTCTCAAAGTAAGATAGCACAGTTACGTAAGAACTTACCCTAACAGTAGGTCTTCAAGAGAGGCTCTTGCAGTAGGTAATACATTCCCATCCTCCATCCCCCTAAGCTTTTTTAGCTCCTTTTCCAGGTTGGGAAATATCTGCTTCTCTCTTGTTTCACCCTTTAGGGCCTTTGGAGGGAAAGAACTGGAAGGCGGGTGTGGGGGACCGCCCCTTTATACTGATGTCGTATGACGTCGGTCACCTGACGTGGGGGTGGTCCCCTGCCAAAGACTGCTAGCTAGAAATTTTTCCCTGGGGTCCTGATGCCTGCTGGCATCAGTCCTATATGTAATTACCTACTGCAAGAGCCTCTCATGAAGATCTACTGTTACGGTAAGTTTTTACATAACTGTACTTTCTTGGAGTGGCATATGTTGTTCATCCACATGGACCCACCCGATGTCCCCGGCTGTGAACGCACATAACCTGACTTCCAGCAGGCTAAGATCTGGCATCATGGAGCGGAGCCAAGGGGTATACCACCCGGGTGGGTGGGCGGAACCAGCTTGAAGACTTCCAGTTGGATTTAAAGTGGAAAGGAATATGCCAAAGAGTGTGGATGAATAAGATATACCACTCCTAGAACTACTGTTACAGGTGAGTAATCTGTTCTTTTTTGAGACACATGGTCCAGTTCCAGAATTCCCTTTGGGACCAAGGACTGGACATCATGCAAGGTATGCCCAACTGCCCCCAAAAGGCAGAGCTTGCTAAGCTCTTACAAACTGGCTCGGACATGGGGACCCACGTCCTGAGGGCAGCTTACGACTCTGCGGACACTTCAGCGAGGGTGGCCGCAACTGGCATTTGTCTTTGGCACCATTCCTGGCTCCAGGTCTTGGGGTTCGACCTAGATGTGCAATCCAGCCTTCTAGATGCCCTGTTCAAAGGCTCTGTGCTCTTTGGAGAAGACATGGAGAAGGTCATTTCCAGATTACAGGACTCCGGTAAGGCAGTCCGGACCATGCAGTCCATGTATCACCCAAAGCGGGAATGTTTTTGCAAGTCCCGTTTTCATGGCCGAGAGAGTCATCAGCCTCAGCAACCTCACTTTCAGCACCAGCCTCAGCGGGGAGGCTTTGGTCACAGAGGTGGTGCTAGAGGCCCCTCTTTGTCCACCTCTCAACAGGCTCTACCTGCTGCCGCCCTCTCTATCCCTCCTATAGCCTGACTATCCAGGCGACCCCCCTCTCCCAGACTTCTTGTTGGGAAAGTCAGTGGGAGGTCGCTTTTCTCTTTACACCAATGCTTGAAGAGAAGTGACCTCCGACCAGTGGATCCTCGACCTCGTGGAGTTCGGTCACTCCATCAAGTTAGATTCTATACCACCGGACAGACTTCCACCCCTTCCCATTACCCAAGAGACCACAGAGCTCCTATTCGACAGGAGATTCAGTCTCTTCTGGTCAAGGAAGCCATAGAGAGGGTTCCTCTGGCAGAGATCGATTCGGGGTTTTACTCCCGCATCTTCTTGGTTCCAAAGAAGACAGGGGACTTAAGACCCATCCTGGATCTCAGCGACCTGAACCAGTGGGTCTCATGCAAGAGATTTCAAATGGTTTCATTGCCAAATCTCCTTACCCTGATTTCAACAGGAGATTGGATGGCATCTCGGGACATGTAGGATGCTTATCTGCACATTCCAATTTCCAGAGGCCATCGGCAGTTCCTGAGATTCAGGTTCAAGGGAAAGTCTTTCCAGTTCCAAGGTCCTTCCCTTCAGTCTCTCCTCTGCGCCGAGGGTCTTCATCAAGTGTCTCGCAGTAGTTGCTGTGGCACTGCGCAGAGAGGGTCACTTTCTGTTCTCTTACCTGGACGATTGGCTACTACTAGCTCTTTCAAGGTCCCACTTACTGGAGACCATTCACGATACCTTGTCGCTCTGTCAGCACCTGGGTATCACTGTCAACCCAGAGAAGTCTCATCTATTCCCATCCCAGAGGCTCCAGTTTCATAGGAGCGCTCTTAGATACTTCCTTATGAAGGACCTTCCTTCTCACAGACAGAGCGGAGCACATCCGGGATTTGGCCACTCGGGTCTGTTCAGCCTCTACAGTCCCAGCCAGGACCATACTTCGACTGCTGGACCACATGACCAGAGCATTTGTTTCAGTCCCTTTTGTTCCAGTTGCGTATGCGCACAATCCAGTGGACACTCCGTGTTCAATGGGACCAGACCCGTGATGATCTAGAGATGCCCATGGGGTCATAGAGCCAATCCACCAGAAACTTCATTGGTGGATGTCTTCACAGAACCTTCTGCAGGGTCTCCCCTTTCGACCCTATACTCCCGTCCAAACCCTTACCACGGACACGTCGGGAACGGGATGGGGTGTGCATCTAGGGAACCACAGGACTCAAGGTTTGTGGTCCCAATCCGAAGAGAACCTTCACATCAATGTGCTAGAACTGAGAGCAGTTCTATATTCGCTTCAGGCCTTGGCCCCAGTGTTAATCCCGGGCCACCTCTGTTTACAGATAGACAACACCTCGGTAGTGTTCTATGTCAACAAACAGGGAGAGGTATTCACTCTCATCCCCTCTGTCGGGAGGCTATGAGGGTGTGGGATTGGGCTATAGCACATCATGTCAGCATATCAGCAGTTCATGTTTCAGCCTCTTTGAAAGTGCTAGCAGACGCTCTCAGCAGATCAAGTCCTCTACTCCATGAGTGGGCTCTACTGCAAAGCATAGCGGACAACTTGTTTGACAAGTGGGGGACACCAGAATTAGACCTATTTGCATCTTCATTCGATGCAAAACTGCCCAGTTTTTGCTCTCTCGGTCCAGAGCCTGGAGCTTTCTGGCAAGCTGCATTGTCCCTTTCTTGGAGGGGAAGGTTCCTTTTTGCCTTTCACCCATTTCCACTGATTAAGAAAGGTGCTCCTTAGAGCTCAGTCAGAGAGGGTTATCAAGATCCTGATAGCTCCCCTGTGGCCCAGACAGATTTGGTTCCCCTTACTATGGTGTTTGACGGTGGAGCCTCCTGTTCCTCTTCCAGTATCGACCCAGCTACTTTCGCAGGACAACAGGGCCTTGGTTCATCCCAACCTGCACTCCCGTCACCTGCATGCTTGGCTCCTCAGGACCTAGCCAAGGTCAGATTTGGGATTTCAGATAAATTAGTGCAAGTTCTGGTCGAGGCATGTAAGCCCACCACTAGGGCCGCTTACGCCATGAAATGGAAATGTTTCTGTCTCTGGGCCACATCCAGGAAAGTGGGTCCTCGGGTCTGTCTGGTTACTACCATCTTAGAATACCTGCTATCCTTTTCAGAGTCAGGTTTAAGTTACTTCTCCATTAAAGTATACCTGGCCACTGTTTCTGCATATCATCAGCTCATACACAGCAAGATGGTGGCTCAATTTGAGGTGCCCAAAGCCTTCCTTAGGGGCATTTTATACATAAAAAACCCCATTTGGGATCCTGTTCCTCCTTGGGATCTGTTTTTCATTCTGAAAAAGCTTATGTTTTCTCCCTTTGAACCGGCCATGAGCTGTGATCTCAGTTTCGTTTCTTGGAAAACACTGCTATTAGTGGCTGTGACCTCTGCAAGACACATCTCGGAGCTTCATGCCCTGATGTGCAAGGAGTCTTATTTGATTTTCCATAAAGATAGGGTGGACCTTCGCACCAATCGAAAATTTCTACCGAAGGTGGTGTCGGAGGCTCACGTTCAACCAGTCTGTTCATCTTCCGGGTTATTACCCAGAGTATTCTAGCAAGGGGAAGCACTGCTGCAGGGTTTTAAATAATTGAGTAGCAGTTTTTTCCTTGGGACAATGCTAACTGTACAGAACATATTTATATAGGTTTTCTAGAAGTGTTATGTTGGTTAAACACAGTGAGGCAAGTGCTATGCATTTTCACAGATGTTTTAGCACTTTTATGAGCAAAACGCTAATCAAATTTTGGAGTTAAATAAATCCCTGTGCTGCACACTTTAGATGTGCACAGAGCTTTACGTTGTTACCTGGCCAGAATGAAGGAGGTCAGGACATCTGATCAAGTTGTTCGTGTCCTTTTCAGACAGGTCCTTGAGTCGCCCGGTAACCAAACAAACGCTGTTGCATTGGTTGGTGAACTGCATTTCTTTCTGTTACCAGAAGTATAGTAAATCACTTCCGGGTTCTGCTAAGGCACATTTCACCAGGGCTGTCACCACTGCCTTTGCTGCTATGAAACGGGTGTCAGCAGCAGACATCTGTGTTGCTGCCACTTGGCACTCTGTCCATAATTTCATCAGGCACTACAGTCTGGACATCATCTTCAGGCAATGAGAAGGGTTTGGCCTTGCAGTCCTGCAGGGCCTGATCTCATGAGGGGCTTCCTCTGTTTCCTGTATGTTGGTTTTTCCCTTCCCCCTCCCGAAGGTTGTATTAAATTTATACTGCTTGGGAATCAGTCCTACATGTGTAACCTGCTGCAAAAGCTTCTCTCGAAGATCTGCTGTTATGGTAAGTTCTTATGTAACTGTACTCTAATTCTAAACCGGACACTGATTTCATCAAACTTGCATTTTTTGAACTTAAAAAGCTGTTGATTAAAGAAACTGATATCACATTCGCTATATCTAACCTAGAGGAGTATTTAGCCCATGGTCAGGTACCTTGTGGGTTGAGGGTTACAGTTTCTCCTTCGAGTGGTATTGAGGACTTCAGATTCAAACAGGAATGGATAAAGGCAGCTTGTGAATGTTTACAGGTTTTCACAGAACTCATAATTAAAAACAATGCCTGCAAATATGATGAATTACTAATTGAACTAAAAACTGCAAAAGAAACAGTACTTAATTACAAAATGCACTCTCAACATAAAGACCTTGAAAGCCAACTACAAAACAAATTGGCTAAATATGAAGCAGAGGTAATTGATCATAAAAACAAGAAACTAACATGCAGCAAGGTAACTGTAATAAAGGAAACATCATACAGTGGTCACGCAAAAGAACTACAAGTCTTGGCAGATCAAGAGTACGTTTTCCAAAACAGTCCAAAAATCACAATAAAAGCAGAGGACATCGAAGTTCCAGTGAGAGAGTTGTCAGTGAAGCAAGGGGAAGTGACAGGCAAGACCCTTTGTTAGGGAAAAATAAACAGAGCGCACAACCAGAAAAAAATACAGAAAGACCAGGAGGTGACGCAGGGGAGGAAGACGCATCAACAAGCAATGAGCGTTCATTGAGGGTCAGGAGGAAGGACGTGCACTACAAATCATAAACTTATCGGAGATTACTTTGAACAACTCCCAGGTGTCAGTATTACAAAAAGGGCTTACTGTACATTTATTCTGACACCAGCAGTGTATCACTTTCAAATATTTGCTGACTTACACAAGTTCTTCAGGAAAATCAAATTAAAACTGTACTTCCTACATCAACTTGTTGTCCCTAACACAACAATGGGTTTCTCTGCAATCACTGAGCAAAATCCTTCTGCAACAAAAGACATTGTTTACATCCTTAATGCCATGAGATCCTCAAAAATGCCCTCAGACAATGTAAGTGGGCTAATGTTTGATATGGGTAATAAACTGATTAACAATGTAAGATTTCCTGATTCAGATTTGACATTACTGAAGCTATGTTCCCTTCAGATATAGAAGCATTAGAACATTTGTTAGGGGATGTTGCTGATAATGATTGTTGTGACCTTTTAACCTCCCATGATAATACCGTTAGTGGCATGTTATCTGCGGGCAGGCAACTAGCGGAATTGAGAAAAAACAAATTTAAGATGAAGTCTGTTTTTTGCCCCAGAATTTACAACAATGCCATTCTGACTTATGAAAAAGTGATGTGTCAGCAGGTCAGGGAACTTTTGAAAGAAGATACTGCAGCTAAATGCAATAATTTAACAAAAAACAAACACATTGCTCTGGATAAATTAACTAAAAACAGATCAATAGTTATAAAGCCTGCAGATAAGGGCAGAAATATAGACAGTAATCACTACAGAGAAATTGCTCTGTTCCTTCTAACAAATGAGGATAACTATTGTAAGTTGAACTTTAACCCTACAGTGATGTTTAGGAAGGAACTTCATGTATTGCTATCCAAAGCCTTTAAACAGGGGATATTACTGAAGCCAAATACCAATTCATATGGCAGGAATATCCTGTCATTCCAGGATTTTATGTGCTGCCAAAAATTCATAAGCACAGCACTAACCCACCAGGCAGACCGATAGTTTCTGGTTCAGGCTCCATGACTCAAAACTGAGGGACGTTCATAGATTTTTTTCCTTCAGTTCAGTGTTTTAAAACTTGAGTCTCACATCAAAGACAGTACTGATTTGCTTAAGAAATTAAAGAACCTGAACTGGAATGATGAGTTTGCATGGTTGGTAACTGATGTTGAAGTACTATATACTTCTATCCAGCATCATCAGAAATCATCATCTATCAGTTATTTCTGTGATGAACTTGATGTTACTGACAATCTACCAAAGGATTTCATCCTACAGTGTCTAGAGTTTGTGCTAACACATAATCAGACAAACCTTGTGGAGTTCTATGACTGGGTGATGAGTGCCTTGGACCTTGGTAGACCAGTGGACGTCCTCTTTCTAGACTTCAGCAAGGCATTTGACTCTGTTCCTCACATGGGCCTGTTGGATAAGCTGGGAGAAATGGGGGTGGGGAACCAGATGATCAGATGGATAGGCAATTGGCTCCAGGACTGGACCCAGAGGGTCGTAGTTGGCGGGATAGTCTCATCCCCAAAGAGGGTCATTAGTGGGGTCCCACAGGGATCAGTCCTTGGGCCCCTCCTGTTCAACGCTTATGTCTCTGACATAAGGACAGGAATCAGGAGTGAGATGAGTCTCTTTGTGGATGACTCAAAACTGGGGGCGGTGGTGGATGGGGAGGAGGGAGGTGGCCCTACAGGGGGACATGGAGGCTCTGGAAAGATGGTCTAGAAAGTGGAAGCTGAGGTTCAACACAGGGAAATGCAAGGTACTCCACCTGGGGGCCAGAAACCCGGGCCAAGTGTACACCCTGGGGGGGGGAATGCTACAAGTCTCGATGGCTGAGAGGGACCTGGGGTGGTGGTGGATGCCAAAATGAACAATTCAGAGACTTGTAGGAGGGCAGCAGCCAAGGCCAACAGGATGCTGGGATGCATCACTAGGGGGATGACCTCCAGAAGGAAGGAAGTGATGCTCCCTCTGTATAACTGCTTGGTGAGGCCACACCTTGAGTACTGCGTACAGTTTTGGAGGCCACACTTAAAGAGGGACATTAAACTCCTAGAGAGGGTCCAGAGGAGGGCAACCAAAATGATTTGGGGCTTGGGGGACAGGACCTATGAGGAGAGGCTCAAAGAGCTAAATATGTACACATTGGAAGAGAGAAGGGACGGGGGACATGATAGAGGTCTTCAAGTACATGAAGAGGGTAAATAGGGGAGGAACAGTCAGGGTGCTTTGAAGGAAGGAGGAGGGGGCCACTAGAGGGCATGGGTGAAAGCGGGAGGGGGAAGATTCAGGGGAGAAAGAAGGAGGTGCTACTTCACTGAAAGGGTGATGGAGCCATGGAATGCACTGCCTAGGGGGCTGGTGGAGGCAAAGACAGTGGAGGGGTTCAAGAGGGGCTGGAACAGGTACAGGGGAAGGGTTCTGGAAGCAAAATCCAATGCAGCAAGAATACCTGGAACTGGGAAGGGAGAAGCCAGAGAAGGCGAGGGCAGCAAGGTCAGCACCCAGGTTGGGGGCTGACAAATCGAGCAGACTTGAAAGACCATTAGGCCTATTCTGCTGGCATTTTAGTATGTTAGTATAATTATTTTGAGTCTGAAAGACAATTTACTTACAAAACTGTGGCAGCTATGGGGGGTCGAGGCCCCCAGTTATGCTAATTTATTTATTGGAAATTGGGAACATACCATAATTTGTAATGAGGAATAAGATCCCTTCCAGAAAAACATAAATCACTGGTTCAGATTTATTGATGATGTATTATGCATCTTAGAGGGAGACATGCAACTGATACCCAGTTTCACGTAATGGCTTAACAATAATTTGAAGCTTGGGTTCACTCACTGTGCAAATAAGCAGACTCTTGATTTTTTACATCTTACACTGTCAGTCAACAATAGCAATAACATGATGGAAACCAAATGCTAGCGGAAGCCCACTGCCACCACTTCCCTCCTTTTTGCAACTAGTGCCCACCCCACTAACCTAAAGAATCCAATCCTGTACAGCCAACTATTGAGGTTGCAGAGAAATTGTAGTACAGATGCAGCTTTTGAGCAACAAGCTACAGAGCTGATAGCTACAGTTAAGGAAAGAGGCTATGACCCTAGTCTACTATCCAGATCTAAAGAAAAAGTTAGTAAGAATCCCAGAAGGAATTTATTACAAACAAAGAAGCAAGACACCGCAGAAAAGTTAGCATGCACCTTTATCACAGGTTACAATTCCATAGCAGGCGGGAAAGGCGATAGAAGCTATAACTATTGGCCTATTTGACTTAGCGATAGAGAAGTGGGAATGGCAGTGGGAACCAATCCCAGAGTAACGTTCAGCAAAGCCAACAGTCTTAAAGGCAAATTGGCACAAAGTAGGTTCAGGAGACCCCAGGAAACCAGAACAACTTGGTTACTGAACAGACCTGTGGGCTTTTATAAATGTTGCAGATGTAGCATATGTAAATATGCCCAACACACCGATTGTTTTATCCATCCAAGATTTCCAGAACTGAAGGTTAACATACAGGAACTTATGACATGTGGTACATCTTATGTTTTGTGGTGGAACTGTGGCCTGATTTACACTGGCAAAACTGTATGACCACTTAATCAGTGCATACAGGAACATGTGTGCTCTGTAATCAGTGGCAACAGAGAAACTCCAGCTGGGTCTCACTTCATCTCACAACATAGGCCCAGATTGGATGATTTAAAGTTCATGGGGTTGGAGTGGGTACCACCCCCAAGAATGAGTGGTAACAAGACAAAGAAAAAATTACTCCAGCATGCAGTGGTCTTGTTTCTTCCAGGGGATCACGCAATATGATTAAACTAGTGCACTCAGCTTTCAGTGTTGTACTGCCACGGAGAGATGCAATGTATGCAAATGATGGAATCCTAATTGGCTCGTGCCAATTTCAAACTGCTGCCCCTAGTAACTGCTGCATTCTGAGTGCTGACATTCATTATGCAGCCTAACAGGGTAAAGATCCTCTAGCTATCAGGGTGCCTTCCTCAAGCAACTGGTCATGGAACCAACTCGGCAGAAGGCAATACTGGACCTTGTGCTCACAAACAGGGACAGTGTGATGGGGGTAAGAGTGGGGGAGCACCTGGAGAACAGTGACCACCAGTCACTGTGGTTTGAAATCACAGAAAGAGCAGAACCAAACCACACAAAAACACGTATCCTGGATTTTAGGGGGGCAAACTTTGGGAAAATGGGGAGATACTTGAAAGAGGCATTAAGGGGAATGGGGCAGGAATTGGGGGTTGAGGAACAGTGGGAAGTATTTAAAATGGGGATTACAAGAGCAACAGAATTATGTATTAAGCAGGTTAGCAAGAGGAAAAGGAAGAGGAGACCATTATGGTTTTCCAAAGAGGTAGCAAAAGTGAAAGCCAAAAGATTGCATTCAGGCAATACAAAAGACACAGGCAGAAGGGGATAGGGAGAAGTACCAGGAGAAGCAAAGGGAGGCAGGGGGTCAGTAAGGGAAGCCAAAGCTCAGACAGAAGAACACATTGCAAAATCAGTGGGTAGAGGGGACAAAACCTTTTACAGGTACATAAGTGAAAAAAGAAAGGCAAAGGGAGGGATAGTGAGACTGAAGGGGGAGGATGGGGGCTGTGTGGAGGATGACAACAGTAAAGCTGACATATTGAACAGGTATTTCTGCTCAGTCTTTACTGAGGAAGAGGAGGGTAATGGGTCTGAATGGAGTACAAGGGGTGAGAATGGTGCAGAAATGGACACAAGTCCCTTTACACGAGAAAGGGTCCTGAAGGAACTGGAAGTAATAAGAGTTGATAAAGCAATGGGGCCAGATGGGGTGCAGCCCAGGGTCCTTAAAGAACTAAGAGGTGGTGGCTGAACCTCTTGCTATCCTGTTTAGCGATCACTAGAAACAGGGAGGTACCCAAAGACTGGAGGATAGCAGATGTAGTCCCTTATACAAAGTGGGAACAAAGAGGAGGCGGGGAACTACAGACCAGTCAGCCTCACCTCGGTAGTGGGAAGATCATGGAAGCACTACTGAAGGAGAGATTGGTGGAACATCTGGTTGTCAATGGACTACAGGACCCAAGGCAGCATGGTTTCACCAGGGAAGGTCATGTCAGACCAACCTCATTGAATTTTTGACTGGGTGACTAGGGAGGTGGATCAGGGGAGGGCAGTGGACATGGCCTATCTGGACTTCAGCAAGGCCTTTGACACTGTGCCACATAGAAGACTATTGCACAAACTGGGAATATGGGTGTGGGCAGGACAGTAGCACGGTGGGTAGGTAACTGGCTGGGCAGCAGGACACAGAGGGTGGTGGTAAATGGCTGTCACTCCACAGAGGGAAGAGTGACCAGTGGGGTACCACAGGGATCAGTGCTGGGACCAGTACTATTCAATATCTTGATCAGTGACATTGCATGGGACCTAGAAGGCAGAATTTCACTGTTCGCTGATGACACAAAGCTCTGTAACAGAGTAGACATGCCAGAGGGTGTAGACAGAATGAGAAGGACCTGCAGAAACTTGAAGAATGGTCAGGGGTTTGGCAGTTGAAATTCAATGCAAGGAAGTGCAAGATAATGCATATGGGCACAAAACCCTGGCACAATATATCAGTTGGGGGGTGAGGATATAGCATGCACCAAGCAGGAAAGGGATCTTGGAGTTATCATCTCTGATGACCTCAAAGCAGGAAACAGTGTGAAAAGGCAGCAGGTAAAGCAAATAGGATGCTGGGATGCATAGGCATGGGCATCACCAGCAGGAAAGGGAGGTCATAATTCCGCTATACAAGACACTAGTGAGGCCGCACCTGGAGTACATGTGCAGTTCTGGAGACCTTACCTACGTAAGGACATAGACAGGGTAGAGAAGGTTCAGAGGAGGGCAACAAAGATGGTGCATGGATTGCATCACAAGTCCTATGAGGACAGGTTGAAGGCACTGAACATGTACTCCCTGGAGGAGAGGAGGAGAGGGATATGATAGAGACATACAAGTATCTTACAGGGAGGAACAGGGTGCAGGAATGCACTATTTTAAGCGAAAAAGATGTTCCAGGACTAGGGCATGGGATGAAGTTGAGGAGGGCGATTCAGAGGAAGCGTGAGGAAGAATTTCTTCACAGAGCGGGTGGTGGACAAGTGGAACACCCTGCCAGAGGAAGTCGTGGGGGCTGAAACAATCACGGGATTTAAGAATGCATGGGATAGGCATAAAGGAATTCTGGAGGTCAGGGGTAAGGGGCAACAGACTTCCTGGAAAACATAAACTGAACTTACAAACTTAAATGGGCAGACTGGGTGGGCCATAGGCCCTTATCTGCCGACACTGTCTATGTATCTATGTATCTATCTAGAATAATATAGATTAAGCCCTCCTTAATTACTTTCTCCAAAACAAATGTCCCTACAAAAGGGGGACCACAACATGCTCAACTGGATAAAAACTTCAACATTAACCAGGTGCAAATAATTAGCATGTGGCAGCAGGGATGCAGAACTAAATCTGTCCCTTACTTTCCTTAGGTTCAGGTAGGAGGCAGGGTGGAAATTTTAATCATACTGTGTGATCCCCTAGAAGAAACAAGATTACTGTGGTGAGCAATTTTTCTTCTAACCCCAGGAATCACACAGAATGATTAAACTAATGCAGACTAACAAGCAGTACCTTTGGAGGTTGGGCCGAGAACCTATTTAAGGAACAGGTTCTGCAGGACTGCTGTACCAAATCTGGCATCACTCCAGACTGTAGTGCTTGGTAAAGGCGTGTACAGTTTTGCATGTAGGTGCTTTGCAGATTTCTAATAGTGGAATGTCCCTTGCAGCTGCCACTGATGCAGCTGTACCCCTGGTAGAATGTGCCCTTAGGCCCAGGGGAGTTTATTTGCCCACTTTACTGTAACAGAACAGTATGCAAGCCACAATCCAGCGTGCAGTGGTTCATTTTGATGCAGGTTTACCCTTGCCCACTTCCACATAAGTGAGGAACAGCTGGGTATGCTCTGGCCTTGGTCTTGTCAAGGCAGTAGCTTATTTCTTGACATCCAGGCTATGCAGTTTCTGCTCAGATGAAAAAGACTGGTAAAGTCATGGTTTGATTCAAATGAAAGTCTGAGACAACCGTAGGAAGAAACTTCCTGTTGGTCCTGAGTATGACCTTATCCCTGTGGGATGATATGTAGTTTAGATCTGTGTGCAGGGCCTGCAATTCACTTATTCTCCTGGCTGAAGTGATGGCTACCAAGAAGACAGTTTTCCATGTTGCATACTTCAAGTCTGCAGTCGCCATGGGTTCAAAGGGGCTCAGAGGGGGGATCCATGAGCCTGGCTACACAAATATTGAGATTCCAAGGTGAGACTGGCCCCCTGAGGGGAGGATATAGGTGGTTGTGACCTTTGAAAAATTTCTTAAAAACATGATGGAAGGCCATCGACCTGTCTTTCCCAGCTGAAATGTATGCTGAAACTGCAGCAAAACGAACCTTCCGTGTAGACGGCCTAAGGCCCAGGGTATAGAGATGAGTCAGGTAGTCCAGTAGGACAGGAAGACCAACCCTGGAAGAAATAATATCTCTTCCCTTACATCAAATGGAAAATCTTTTCCACTCAGAGGAATAACTTTTTTTGGTTGATGGCTTCCAGGATCCTCTGAGCACAGTCAAAACCTCTTCTGAAAGGTTTAGGCTAGCAAATTCTAGGTCTTCAAGAGCCAAGCCATCAGTCGCAGACACCTGAAGCTGGGATACAGGATCCTGCCCTGAGAGGATGTCAGTAGATTGTGCCTCTGGGGCAGGTGAATTGACTGTGAGGCAGATAGGGTTAACAGTAGTGAATACCATGGCTGCCTTACCCAGTCTGGTTGCTCCCTGAGCTTTATCAAAGTCCTGAGCAGCAGGGGAAAGGGAGGGAAGACATACAGGAATCTGCCTGACCAATTCAGTGTTAAGGCATCCACTGGAACTGTGCCCCTGCTGCGGGGCCTGCAACAGAATTCTGACAGCTGGTGATTGTCTGTGGAGGCGAAGAGATCTATCTCCAGTGTGCCCTATCTTCTGAATTCTGACTGAAGTACTTGTGCATTCAGGGACCATTCGTGGTAGTTTTGTCTGATTCTGCTGAGATAATCGGCCAGGACATTGTCCTTTCCTGAGAGGTGGACTGGTGATAGGGACACATGTAGTGAGCAGGCCAGGCACCACACCTTCATGGCCTCGGTGCACAGTGGTGTAGACCTGGTTCCCCTTGCTTGTTTATGTCGTACATGGTGGTAGTGTTGTCTGTTCTGGCGTGCACCACCTTTCCTTTTAAGTGGGGAGCAAACTCCTGAAGAGCCAGGTGTATTGCCCTGAGCTGTAGTAGGTTTATGTGCGGAAGTGAGTCCTGGGGTGACCATACTCCACTGGCTGTTAGGTCCAGCATGTGGGCACCCCGCCCCAGTAGTGAAGCATCTGTTATGAGCACTACTGATGGTTGCTTTGTTTGGAATGGTATTCCTTCCCTGAAATTTTCCCAATCCAACCACCACTGCAGGGCCTGCAGAAGGGTGTTTGAGACTGGCACCGATTTTGCTAGGGAATCTTTTCTCTGGGACCAGTGAGCTCGTAAATGAAACAGAATGTCCCTCATCTGAAATCTGGATCCTGGAACCACTGCTATGGCAGCTTTCATGTGGCCCAGAAGCCTCAGGAACTCTCTTGCTGGCCTGGGTCTGTTCGGTTGAAATGATCCTGCTAACTGCAGGATGCTGTCCACCCTTTCCTCAGGAAGAAAGGCTCTTCCCTGACAGATACCCAGCTCTGATGCAGTGAAGTCCAGAAGCCATACTGGCTCTAGCTGGGATGTTGGGACATTTATCAGGAACCCTAGAGACTCAAATGTACTTGTTAGGGCCATGGAGTCTCTGGCATGTTGCAGGGACTAACCTACGACTAGCCAGTCATCCAGGTATGGAACTAGGGACTGACAGACGACTAGCCAGTCATCCAGGTATGGGAATAGGGTCACTCCCTGCCTTCTTAGAAAGACCACCACTACAGCCAGACACTTTGTGAATACCCTGGGAGCAGAGGTGAAACCAAAGGGCATGGTTGTGAACTGGTAGTGGCCTGAAGGCAATCTGAGCCTCAAGTACTTTCTGTGGCTTGGCCTTATTGGTATGTGAAAGTAGGCATCCTTGAGGTCTAAGGATGCCAGCTAATCCCCTTTTTGCAGTATGGGGATGATCATGGCCAAAGTGACCATCTTGAACTTTGGTTTTGATACGTTTGTTTAATAGTCTTAGATCCAGGATGGGTTGCCAGTCCCCGTTTTTCTTCTGAGTGAGGAAATATCTTGAGTAGAAGCCTTTTCCCCTCTGCAGCAGGGGCACAGGCTCTACTGTTCTGATGGTTACCAGGTTTGCTGCCTCTGCCTCCAAGAGGATCTTGTCTGCAGAGGTTGCTGGGGCAACATTTCTGGCTCTCAGTTTTGGGAGAGATTTGAAGCTTAAGAAGACTGTAAGATCATAAGAAAGTGCCTGCAGAAGGGGACCATATGATCCATCTAGTCTGCACGTGTACCCCCCCAGTCTTTTTTCCTTCTTAAGTTTCTGTAGTGCCTATCCCATGCTAGCTTGAACTCTCTCACTATCTTTGCTGCCACAGCTTCTGGAGACAGACTGTTCCATGGCTCCACCACCCTTTCAGTGAAGAAAAACTTTCTGATGTTGGTTCTGAATCTACCTCCCTATAGGTGCGTGCTGTGCCCCCCTTGTTCATGTAGACAAGCTTTCTCTGAAAAGGTCCTGAGTTTGTAGTGAGTTAATTCCTTTGAGGTATTTGAATGTCTCAGTCATATCCCACCCCCGTCCCTCCTCCTTTCCAGTGAGTACATCTTAAGATGGTTGAGTCTTGACTCATAGGGTTCTTGATGAAGTCCATGAATCATCTTCGTAGCTCTCCTCTGAATGGTCTCCAGACGATCTCTATCTTTCTTGAGGTGTGGTCTCCAGAACTGGATGCAATACTCTAGGTACGACTTCACCAAGGACCTGTACAACGGGATTATCACCTCGCTTTTTCTACTCATAATACCCCTACCTATGCATCCAAGGATGCCGTTAGCTATTTGTTCGCATTGCTTGGTTGTCTTTAAATCATCAGATGTGAGTGCTCTTAGATCCCTCTCAACCTTAGTTTCTGTCAGTTGTTGGTGTATTTCCTGCCCGGGGTTCTTTCTCCCCAGGTGCATAACTTTACACTTCTTGGTGCTGAATTTCAATTGCCATTGTTTTGACCATTCTTTCAACTTTTTTTAGATCAGAGTCCATTCCTGTGGCCCCCTCTTGCGTATGTACTCTGTTACAGTGCTTGGTGTCATCTGCGAACAGACATACCTTTCCCTCCAATCCATCAGCAATGTTGCTGATGAACAGAGACATCCCTTGGCTCACTGTCTTCAAGACCCACTTGTCTGTGGTGATGGCATGCTAAGCTTTGGAGGAAGTGAGCCAATCTGCCTCCTACTGGAAGGGGGGAGATGACCTGTACCAGCCCGTCAGGGATTCTGTTTTGGCTGAGCCTGAGCTTGAGGCACCTGAGCTGACCTTCTCATGCTCCTTCTACCTCTGAAATATGCCCTGAACTGCTGGTAGTCTGGCATTGCCTGTGCCTGGAAAAAGGGACTGGAGTAGACGATCCTACCCCTCCCTCCCCTCTACTGGGACCTGTAAGAAGTGGAGGGTTTTTCTTTGGCAGAATTGCTCCTAGGTGGCTTTGTACTCCTCCACCTTTTTCATATAGGTCTCGGTCTTATCCTGAAAAAGGGAATCACCCTCACAGGGGAAATCAGTTGCTTTGGTTTGTGTGTCCTGGGTCAGGTTTGTGGCCGTAAGCCACACAACCGCCCTCGTAGAAAGGGACAGGGCCATGAGTCTGGCTGCGGTATCATTAGTATCCATAGCCATGTGGAACTGGTACTTGGTGGCATCTAGTGCAGTCCTGGCAGTCTGTGCCAGGTCCAGTGTTACTTCACCTGGAATTTTGTCTGTTAATGCCAGGACAGTACTCCACAAGGCCTTTTGATATTGTGCTGTGTAAGCCAATGTAATTGGCATGCCTCACAAGCAGTGAGGCTGCCAGGTACCCCTTCTTTCCCATACTATCAATTTTTCTTGAATCCTTGTCAGTGGGATGGAAGGATAGAGGTATTCTAGCTTTGCCACAAGCTGCTGCCTGAACCACTCCCTCATGATCAGGGTAGTTAAATAAAAAGGCAGCAATGGATCTATCGAGTTGGTATTTTTTATCAACCCCTGCGATAGTAGTAGGGGTTTGCAGTACCTTCAGCACTGCCTTTCTCAAAGACTTATGCATTGGTAGGAATAGTCTTCCAGTGGGCACTAGCCCCATCATTTTGAGGAAATCTGCTTCTTCCTCATCTTTCTCAGTTTCCTGAATAGGGAGATTCAAGGTCTCCACTATTTGCTTCACAAATGCATAGTATGAAGTATAATCATCTGGACCCATAGGTGGGGAACCAAACTCTTGCTCAGGGGACACCTCAGGTTCAATAGGTTCCCCTTCCTCCTCCTCCTCTTGTTCTGGGTTGTCATAAGCATACACTGGTTCCTAGACAGTCTGTACCTGGGCTGGAACCGGTGGAACCAGTGTAAGAACCAGGACAGCAGTTTGAAGTACCTGCAGAATTGCAGTGCTTTGGCAGTGTCCTCAGTCGAGGGAATAGCTGTCTTGTCTACTGAGAGCTCCTTAGCCTTCTTGGCCAGAGGTGCAGCGACCTGTTTCTCTTTATGTTTTCTCTTGGCTGGAACCAGCTCACCAGCCGGTTCCATGGGCCTTTTAGATTTAGTGGAGTCAGTTTCTCCATGGATTTTTGGATCCACTGACTCCTTAGGCTGTTCCTTGTCTTTTTTAGAGGAAGATGTAGAGGGGGCTACCTCTTCAGAATTCTTAGAAGATGGTGCAGGAGTAGCCATTTCTTGTAACTTATTAGTCCTCTTCTTAAGGGTTTTAGGACAAAAGGCCTTACAGATATCACAGTTAGCAAATATGTGACTGGGTCCCAGACAGTAAATACATAAGTTATGTTTCTTGATCTGCTTTAGCTATCAAACATCCATAGTTAATGCAATGTTTAAACCCAGTCAGTCCTGTCTTTTTCTTAGGTTTAGAAACCTCCGACACTGATGTCAGATTCCCAGAAATAAGCTATAGTTCACTAAGCAGTCGGATCCAGCAACCAATAAAAGTAATAAAAGAAGGTGCCCTGGGCCACGAGGGGTACATGGGAGTGGTCAGACGTGCTTGGTGCCTGTCTCCAGGGAATTCACCAGACTGAGTGGTCAGGTAACCCAAGGGGCTGCATGTCCTACCAATCCCCTGAGGGTGGTGCTATGTAATGCTAGATCGATTAGGAATAAGACCACAGTTATTGCGGACCTAATTTCCTCAGTTGATCTGGCTTGCATTACAGAGACTTGGGCTGGGGATGATGTGGGCCCAGTTTTTGAGGCTGCAGTTCCACCTGGGTATACTGTGGTGCACTGCCCCAGAGTGGAATGTAGGGGCAGTGGTGTAGCCATTTGTTTTAGATCCAACTTGCCTTTCACCATGCACCCAGTGGGAACTCCAAGTTCATTTGAATGTGTGGCTGTTCGTGGGGGTCCAGGTGCAGGCTGCAAGATTTTCCTTATTTATCGCCCTTCGGGAGTGATGGGGAACTTCTTGCAGGAGGTTGCTGAATTCGCCATTGGCAAAACATTGAAAGTCCCCAGATGTATTTTTCTGGGGGATTTCAATGTTTGGGCTAACGACAAATCTTCCAGGAACACGACAGTTCGCTCCCGACAATTCTCCCCGCGACAACTCACTCCCAATAATTCTTCCCCATGCAAATTCACTCCTGCGACATTCATTTGCCTACAACAATTCGCTCCCAAAGTGATTCGAGTCAACAAATAAATATCTCCCCTATGACAATTCGAGCGAGCTTACAGCAATACATGGTGAATGGTGTAACAGTATTCGCCCCCAAAGTGATCCGAGTCAAAAAATAAATATCTCTTACCAGGTTATGTGCAACTCTCATCTAGCTCAGCGTGTGACATTGTAAGGCGTCGACGTCCATAGCTACCATGGTTACCCAACCACTCTATAGCAAGTTCAGCGTTCATTTCATTTTCTTAAAGGAAAACTTTATTTTAAAACTTTAAAAACAGTTTAATGTGGTCATTAATATTCAAAACTATGTGTTACTCCTCTTAAAAACTCCTCGGTAGTACGATCTGCACATTTCTCCAAAATACAGGCGAGCCTTGCAACATTGTCTCTGTACACTCTCCGTGAAGCTGTGGGTGGAATCCCTGCCACTATCTGCTCCACTTCTGAATCCCTTTTTCTTTGTACTCCCCTCAGCCCATCAATAAATTTCCATACTGTTGGATGTGACATGCATAACACAGTCTGCATGCCACAGTGGAAAGCTTCCACTACATTATTAGTTTTTGCGCGACCATTTGATACACTTTCGGAATGATTCCACAACTGTATGTCATACAGTGGCTGTCTGCGTCCTGTTCCTCGTCTATTTCGCCTCAACACCCAAGTATCCTTGAAATAGTCGATTAAAGGCTCCAATTCATCAGGAAATATATGTGCAGAATCGTCTGTTATTTCCTCAAATTGTGCAACCACTTGTTCGGGGGGATAAAATGCTAGTGCAGGCAGATATTTTGATTTTAAAGCAAATTCAGAATCCTGTGAATATCTGATAGATAATCCCTCTGTTTGTATTTTCCTGTATATGCACTGGGTAAAATGGAAAAAACATCCTAATATCTTTGCTTGTGGGAACACAGACTGGAAAGCAGCAATAGACACCCTCTCAAAGTCTGTCATTATCTGCTCTGGATTAAGATGTGGACAAATATTTTTAAGTGCAGCCAGCAGATGTTCATAACACTCCCTCGATTTCCCCGGTAACAGTGCATAAATTGCAGGCTGAACATTAGAAAACCGTTCCCCTATTATAACATATAGCTGCTTAAACAGTGGAGGTGAAACGCTGAAAGTTCCATCTGCATACCATAGTTTACATTTCTGCAGGAATTCAAGATTTTTTTCAGTTCCAAACAATAAAAATCTGTTGTGTCCTGGGCCACTTTCGTGCAATAAGAATGGGGCAGTATCACCTGCAACAGTTGTGTTATACATTTTGTACTCGTTTGGAATCACAAGTTCAATGAGGTCTTTAGGGTTAGGTGGAGCACCGTGAACTCTCACTCGTTGAATGGTTCGTTTAAGATTTTTGTCACACATTTTACCCTGTGATGCAAGAGACATAGTAGACTTAGAGTGAATCAGAACCTGGGCTGTGGTATCTTGTGTTGATGCAGCTCTATCTTTGGCCGCATTGACAGCAGCGGCTTTTTCAACTGCACACACATCTGGTGCATGCGAATGAATGGAAAAGTGATGAATTATTGTTGGGTCCTCGATTCCTTTAGTGTGCACTCTGGCATTGCACAGCTTTGTTTTACGGACAGCTAGCTCACACTGCCAAATTGTCTTATTCATATGTCCTAATTTATGAAAGGTGTAAATGAAATTTAAGTCATGTACTAGTTTTTTGTTCCCTCGCTCTGACAAAATGAAACGGCAAGTCATTATATTACTGAGGAATGAATGCTGGGGCTAGCGAAAAGCGAAACTTAAAGGTTTTCTAATTACCCACAATCACTGACAAGCAAGTCTTTACTCTTGGCAACCGTCAATCAGGATTAGTTATAAGGTGAACAGTGATTTGAGAACAACATGGGGCAAGCAGTTATATCGATTGGCAAATTACTTTGTTTAAAATGAAGGTGCGAGCTTACAGCAATACATGTTGAATGGTGGAACAGTATTTTACAAGTAACGGAGCGAGTTGGCATTACATGAATTGTCATAGGAGCTTAATGACGACGGGGTGTATTGTCGGGAGCGAGTAGTCGCGCTACAGATTGTCGGGAGCGAATTGTCATGTACCCGAATCTTCCAGGTGTAGTTACAACCTCATCCAGACTATGTCTTCTCTGGGCCTGACACAAGTTGTTGCTGCTGCGACGCATCAGGACGGCCACATGTTATATCTGGTGTTCTCACTGGAGCTTGAAATTGACAATCTGAAGATTGATCGAGTATCCTGGTCCAATCATTGCATGGTGCAGTTCATGTTTGGGGCTCCCGCCGGATGCCCTCTGGAGGAGATCCAGCCTGGAGGGGGACAAACTGGCCCTGCGTGTGCATTATAATGCATACCAGGGGGCAATCAACCGTAAGAAGGCAGTATTCCTGTCCAGGGAGATTGCTGCTGGGAAGAACCAACCAGCTATACTTTTTCAGACTGTGGACAGGCTACTTTGTCCTGCCTGTCTACAGCCCAAGAAGGTTTTTTCTAATACTGAGTGTGAAGAGTTTGCTCGGTTCTTCTCAGACAGAGTGTCCAGTATCCGGCAAGTGATTTCTTCAGCCAGCAATGTCGTAGCTGGCAGTGGTCACCTAAAGTGTTCTGAGTTCACTCTGCCTAGTTGGGGGAGTTTAGACCGTTGGAGGTAAGTGAGGTCATTGAGGTGGCAACCAACTTGAAGCACACCTTTTGTGAACTGGACCTGGTGCTGACATGTTTCTTAATGAGATGCATTGACATTGCTGGCCTGGTGTTTGCTCTGATTGTCTGGTGTTCCTTATCCGAGGGGGTCTTCCCTGATGCCTTGAAGGAGGCACTGGTGAGACCCCTCTTAAAGAAACCATCTTTGGAGCCAGAGGTCAGGGTAAATTACCGACCTATATCCAACCTTCCCTTTTTGGCAAAGGTAGTTGGGAAGATGATGGCGCTTCAGTTGGAAGAGCACCTCATGACTCATGAGTTACATGAACCTTTCCAGTCGAGATTTTGGGCTAGGCATAGCAGAGAAACTGTGCTTGTTCAGGTGCAGAATGATGTCCTCAGGGTGTGAGATTGTGGGGACAAGACAATTCTTGTTCTCCTCAATCTCTCCTCAACATTTGACACTGTGGACCATTGTGTATTGCTTGACCACCTTAGGGAGCTCTGCGGACTCACCGGCATTGTTATTTACTGGTTTGAGTCCTTTCTTTCCAACAGGAGGCAACGGGTTGTGATGGGGAATTTTTCCTCCACTCCCAGCCTCCTATCTTGTGGAGTTCCTCAAGGGTCAGTATTGGCCCCAATGTTGTTCGCAGTGTACATGCTACCCCTGGGAAGGATCATTAGGAAGTATGGCCTGGGTTTTCATTGTTATGCCGATGATACCCAACTATATCTTTCCTTTGCCCCAGGAACATCCAATGCTGTGGATGTGCTAAACATCTGCCTTGCTGAGATCAACGATTGATGGCCTGCAGCTGATTGCGACTGAACCCCGATAAGATGGAGGTATTGGTGGTGGAGTCGAACAGAGTGTGTGATAGGATGGCCTGTGATTCAGCAACTGGAATTGTTCTGGGAGCTGTTTCATTGAAGGCCTCCCCTTGAGTGCGAAACCTTGGTGTTATTCTGGACAGGAATTTGACTATGGAGAAGCAAATATACTCTACGGTTCACTCCTGTTTTTTCCATCTCAGAAACGTTGCCAGAATAAAGCCGCTTGTGCTGCCTCTGGATCTCCCTACCTTGATACATGCCTTAGTTACATCAAGGCTTGACTACTGCAATGTGCTCTACCTCAGGGTCTCAGGAGGATCTCTCTGCAGGCTGCAGCTGGTGCAAAACACAGCTGCCCGGTTACTTACTGGGCATCAAAAATGTTGCCATATTACACCGGTGCTGCATGAATTGCACTGGCTGCCAGTAAGGTGGAGGATTCTCTTTAAGGTGGGTCTTCTCACCTATAAGGCCCTACATGGGCAGGGCCCTGGTTATCTGTTAGACCTTCTTGCACCTACTCTCTTTGTCCGCCCCCTCCGCTCTTCCAGTAGGGGCCTCCTAGTGATTCCCAGAACAAGGCTGAGATCTGCTGGTGATAGAGCTTTCAGTGCTGCAGCTCCCGTTTTGTGGAATTCACTGCCTTTTGGGGTTAGGGAGGCCCCTACTGTAGACATCTTTAAGGCCCACCTGAAGGCACTACTATTTACGCAAGCTTTTTGGGATTAATTATGGAGTTTAGTAGAATATGATTAATTATATGATAGACCAAAAATGTTATCTTGTGTATATAAATATGTGATGTATTATATTTTTGATGCTGTATTTATTTATTTGTACAGTGCCCAGAGCCTCTGGGATTGGGCGTTTTTAAATAGAATTTGCCTTGCCTAAATAAAATTAAACATGATCATTTCCTGAATGTACAAGGGAACCGACAGCCGCTGAGTTCCTGACAGGAAAAGGAACTGCAACAAATTTAAAATAAAGTATTAAACTGTTCAGATCCTAAAGGGAACCTGAACAAAAACAAAAAAAAAGTATTAAATTCTGAGGTAAAAACCTATAAACAAAGCGGTTGCTTGCAGTTCCACGGAACCGATGATGAACTGAAAAATCTAACAAAACTAACCCAAATAAACTACTAAAACTAACTTATAGGGGCAGCAAACTAAACTACAATAAAATAAAATGGTACTTATTGACCAAATAAAGATCTGCAAGTAAGTTGAAGGAGAGCTCTTCGAGGCATCTTAATTGGTAGGCAGAGTATAGAATCTGAGTACTCAGAGTGCAGCAGTTTGAAATTGACATGAGACAATTAGGATTCCATCGTTTGCATACATTCCATCTCTCCGTGGCAGTACAACACTGAAGGCTGACTGTATTAGTTTAATCATACTGTGTGATCCCTGGGTTTAGAATCAACTGTTACAAAAAGAAAGTAAATGGATTTACAAACTTAATAGTGTTTCGATGAGCTTATGCAACTGAATGAGATAATATGAGATGATGCTTGTGTAACTTGAGTTGCTTTGTGGCTTTCTGCCTCTCTATCTGTGGGATATGCCACCCTGCAGGGTTACGACACAAGGAACCCTAGAGGAGGGTTCCCTCCCCTACAGGTGCCAGGAATGAATGAGTCGGCTAAAAGTAGGT
Organism: Neoceratodus forsteri; assembly: GCA_016271365.2. Taxonomy (NCBI): domain Eukaryota; kingdom Metazoa; phylum Chordata; order Ceratodontiformes; family Ceratodontidae; genus Neoceratodus; species Neoceratodus forsteri. The sequence goes on along the minus strand of JADMNL010000027.1, from coordinate 75,943,117 downwards.
TAGGAAGAAGCCCACGGGGAAGAGAGATGAGCCACTGGAGGAGGAGGGGTGGATGGTGGGCAACGAAAAAGAATCCTGGTCAGCCCAGGATGTTGTGATGCTTTTAAGCTCGATGGGAGAGTGATGTTTGTTGCTCTGCCCATCGAACCACAGGCTTAAAGCCCTCCCATTCAATGAGCTTATGCAACTGAATGAGATAATATGAGATGATGCTTGTGTAACTTGATTTGCTTTGTGGCTTTCTGCCTCTCTATCCATGGAATATACCACCCTGTAGAGTTACAACGCAAGGAACCCTAGAGGAGGGTTCCCCCCCTACAGGTGCTGGTAATGAATGAGTTGGCTAAACGTAGGTTAGGAAGAAGCCCAAAAAGAATACCCAAAAATGTCAAGCTTTGAAGAGGCGAGGATGATGAATGAATTCTGTGAAAAGAAGGGCTAACTTCCTGAGGAGAGAGGGGAAAGCTGGGCCACCACCCGCCTCCATCCAACAGCAGAACCTAGCTAACTAACAGGAAGAAAACACTAACTCTAACTAAAATTATGACCATTGGCATGGAGGAGAAGAAAAAAACCCTTTGAGGAAGAAACCTCTGGGGATCCAAGGCCTAGGTCGCCTTCCCTCCAGGCTGGTGATGTTTGATTTTTTAGGATGTATATCTTTAAAGAAAGGGTTCAGTAACTAGAGGAATAAGAATAGGGAGGAGGATGATGATGGAGTATCCCTAAAAGGAAATCCGGATTGAAGATGGAACATGAGGCTGCACGCAGATAGAATACGAACATGATGCAACAATGAATAATGATGGTGATGATCACCGCAGGAAGTCGGCAGGTCGATGAGGTAGCATAAGATCCGATAATTGGTATAATTGATTGAGTGAGATGAGGAATTAGACATAGAGGTCGATAAAGCATGATTATGCAATGTGAACAATTAGATCCTGTTGCTGTGGCCAATGAGTAGCATCAGAGTCAATGATGGTATGGTCAAGGGAAGGATGAAACTAGATAAACCTTGATGGACCCAAGGAGGGCATGTTTGAGTAGTCGATAAGAGATAGTAGATCGGGGAAGGAGTAAATCCATGTATGAGTCAGAGCAGCAAAGGGTATCAAGATGTACTCACGAGGATATTCCAGATGTGCCGATGAGAAGACAAATAATACTGTAGACTGGCTTGATGGCACGATGCGCTTGATTGAGCGATGCAAGTGAGCAGACACTGGGGTTGAAGAGGCACGCTTGATTATACGATGTAAACAATTAGACCCTGATGTTGTAGCCGATGAGGTAGTACAGAATTGAATGATAGGAATGTTAGCGTAAACAATGTAAACAGATAAGCTTTGAGGTAATGCTGAGTGAATGAAGACTGGATTTATGAACTCGATATGACTGGAGTTATGAACTTTACATATACTGCATGATGGCCGTGGTTGATAGGCGGTATAGGAGTTTTGATAGGTATGCCCAAAAAGAAATAACTACAGTAGGCCACAAAGGGATTGAATCCTGAAGAGCCAGTATGGAAGCAGAAGAAGAGAAGGAGATGGGAAGGAACGGAAAAAAAAAAAAAAACAACCTGAACAAAGGCATCGTGCACCATGGAGCAACTCGAACCATGCTGCTCCCCGAAAGGAGGTAGACTTCGAGGCTAATAAGGTGGGACAAGAACCAAAGGGTATGCGAATCAGAAGGGAAGCACAGGACAGTGATCACGAGGAGACAAATCAGATGATGAACGATGAAGAGGGAAGCCATGAGTGGAAAGAATCTATGAAGGGCAGAACGAGAATAAGCAATAGGCTGAGGCAGGTAACAGAAACGGATAAGGAACGATGATGGAGTGATGTCATGAAAGCAGGTACTGGAAGTGAGGCAGGAAAGGACGAAAGACAATAGGGAGTTTAATAGGGTAGCATAGGACCCAGCCAGTAGGGGATGAGAACTTCACGGGGTGATTCGGATTAGGCAGTGTATAACCATGATAGAGATGGCCAGACAGAACAAGGGAACAGTGCAGATGTGTCAGTGAACCATGCCAAGGTATACTGAGAGTGGAATTTGAATTAGAGGAGCAGGCGGAGGCCAGGTATCATGGAGCTGAAGGGGCTAAGAAGTCGAAGGATCCCGGATGAAAGAACTGAGGACGAACGACATGGAGCAAGTAGACTCCAGAAAAGAGGAAAGCTCCCCAAGGGGGCAGGAGGATGAGCTGGATGAGGTGGCACATAGGCACGGACCAATGGAAGATCAGTTGGAATCAGCCATGGCAAGCCCAAGGATAGGAATAGCACAGCAAACAAATAGATCAATCGTGGCATGATGAGATAGAAGCCATGACTGGATAGAAACTAGGACGGCAGAGAGTGTCGAAAGAGCCGAGGAGAGGGAGCAGAATGAGGGCACCACGAAGCAGAAGCAGTCAATGGGGAAAGCGAGGTAGGAAAAAACCAAGCTCAGAGTCAGTGGAATTAGAAGAACACGGGATGACCAAGCCAATTGGCTGCAAGGGGAACAAGATCCATAAGAAACACCGGAGATACACCAAGTATCAAACTTAGGAAAGAGAAGGGTGAGGAGAAACATGGTCAAAAAGGTCTGAATACTACGAGGAAGAGACAGGGTGAAGCGGACATACCTGTTGAAGCTGGCGAATGCAAGCAGAACTACACGGCAGATCCTCAGAGCGGAGTGGGGGACAAGGGGAAATATCAGAAAGCACTAAGATACGCAGAAAGCAACAATCAGCATGTGTAGCATTCTATTAGGTGAGAGACTGGAAACTAGGAAGGGTTAGAATTGTATCGCAGAATTTGATAGACTTCCAAGGAGACTAGTACCGAGGATAACACAGAAGGATGCAGCTGGTAGCAGTCAGTCTCTAGCGTTGCAGGGTGATAAGGTAGCCTAAGGTGAAGGAAAGAGGGGGCAGCATCCAAAAGCTGGCAAGCAGTGCAGTCGGAAAGATCAGAGAGGCGGCCGCGGTGGAAGACCCCAAGGATTCGAAACTGTTCGGACCGGGAGTAGGCTTGCTGGCACACTGGGGAGGGGTTGCAGAGCCGTGCAGTGGCCAGAGGAGCCGGGACCGTAGCTGTAGCCAGTTGTGGCAGCATGAAACCTGAAGCAGGGAGCAGAAGATCAATTGAGAGTTATGCCTGATTGAGCAAGGTGAGGAAGTAGACACTGAGGCTGATAAGGCGTGAACATCCGATATGAACAAGTAGATCCAGATGTGTGGGTGAGGAGAGATCAGAGGATTCAATAGAGCGAGTTAAGTAATGAGGCTCCTCGAAAGGAGATATACTCTGAGGCCAAGAAGGCATGTCAGGGACCAGAGGATATACTAACTAGAGGGATGATACGCTTGATAGAGCGATTGGACCAAGTAGATTTCTCGAAAGGAGGTAGAGCCAGCAATGAATGGGAAAGAAACTTGAATGAAAGTAGATAGCCTCCAGCCAGCCCGTAGCAAGGGGCAACGGACAGGAAGGCATGACCAGGAATGGAGACAGAATTGAATCAAGGTGACTGACACTGCAGACTAGAGGGAGGCAGCCAAGGCATATCGACGAAGCAATTGAAAGAGATGAGCCGGTGGAGGTGAGAGATGGTGGAATGGGAGCAATTCGGATGATAAGGAGTGAAACTATGACTGGAGTAAATCCATAACAGCAGATTACGGAATGTATCCAGGAAGGGAGGATCGATGAGATAAAATAGGTAATGAGGACCAGAGACAGGAACCTGATACATGGGCAGGAGGGCCTCGGATCAATGAGGTGGCATGTGAGAAGGGATCAGTATGCCCAAAAGAAATATCAAATGCAGGGCAGATGGAGTCGGTGGGGATGAGAAAAGGTACCAGGACGAGGAAGGTAAAAATAGGAAGCAGAAGAGGTACGATGATGGATGGAAGCCATAGAGGCAGGAACTGAAAAGCAAGGCAAGAAAGGATGAATGACGGGAGGAATGTCAATGGGGTAGCATAGGACCCAGCCAGTACGTGGAGATAGGCTCGAGTCAAGGTAGAGGCGGGAGGAGATCGAAGGAGAGGAATGAAATGGAGAACGATAAAATAGGGTCTGTAATGGGCCAGAGGTGGATGGTGGCAGGCTAGGAGTAGTACATATAGGAATGATAGGCAGGCCATTGTGGAGGTAGTATGAGGAATGGGGGACAGACAGTTGGAGCAGGGTGAAGAGGTAAAGCTAGTGCCCCAATGATCCATGAGCACAGACCTGAAGAGGGAAGCAAGGCCCCGGAGGCAGCAGGCAACTGTGGAGAAGATGGTTGGCCGAGACGAGAACTGCAGGATAGCAGCGGAGAGGGCAACTGGGAATCGACAGAGAAAGACGATGCCCTGAATATGTGGGGTTTTGTTTTTTTTTTTTTATAGTAACACACATCAACATTCGTCAATTTCTTTGGCATCAGATGTATAAGAGCTTTCGATACACTCTTTAGAAACAGTCATTGCTTGCACAGGAAAGAGCAACATGAAGGGCTGTAACAGGAAACAGAGTTGTGATCAAGTGTGCACATGATGAAAGAAGAATAGACACACTGGGTTCCAGATGTCCACCTAGGAAAAATAAGAGAAATACACCACTTGCACAAATGTCCCTGCATGGTCTGATCTGTGTTGGCTTGGACAGAGAAAGGGAGAAGCCTTGCTAACCATAATCAGTCCTTCTCACTTGACTGCAGTGTGTGCACCCCCAACCCCCCAAAGAGAGCACAAGTACAGCTCAGTGGCATGGCCCTGGCAGACGGAAAGATAAAGGAAGTGGAACCATGTTCTACCGAAGCCTCGCGGTCCTGTACAATGGCCATACCTGTCAGCAGGTAATCACAGCACCATAGGACAGCAACAGGCAATGCACACAGCAACATATCATACACCCCTCATAATAATAGTGAGAGATGAGAAATGCCGACTAAGCGGCAAGCACAGCCCAATTTGGAGTGGCTCCCGGTGTGTCACAGAGTCACCATACAGCAGTCGCAGACCATCGCTGCCGAGAAGCCGACTTGTCGGAGGTCAGAGGGCTAGGAAAAACCTGCTGGGCCCACCCCCTGCAACACTAACCAGAATTGCCCACCGGATCCTCTGGGCTGAATTGTCAACTTGGGGAAAACTGCAGAAAGAGGTACGAGTCGGAGCAGATGGTGATGAGGAGCAGTAAAGGCACAGGAGAAAAGGAAAAGGCAGTGCCACGTGAATTAGGAAGTCGGGAAACGAGCTGGGGAAAAGGAGAGCAACCGGTGGAGGACAGAGTAGTAAGGGAGGAAGAAATGGGGCCGTTAAAGCAGCAGGCGGGATTCGCGATTGAGAGCAACTGTAAAAAAGCAGACAGCAAGCGGGGAACAGTACTCACTGATGACGGTAGGTCGAGATGAAAGTGGAGTCCCAGCAGATAAGCGCACGGAGGGATAAGTGAGAGAAGCAAGGCCTGTCCATGGTCGGCGTCCAGGGAAAGGAGGAAGAGCCCACGGCAGCTGCAGGCATCGAGGCACATGGTGGATTGCGGGGCATTCGGGAAGGGATTAATGAGGAAGGAAGGATGGGGCATGGGGCATATAAGAGTAGCGAATCGCATGTAATCGGCGGGAAGTGAAGGTAAAGAAGCCCCAAATGCCGAAATGGAAAATAAAAGAAAAGGGGCCCCGCAAATCAAGACGAATCCAGTTAGAGAAAAGAGCAACCTTCTGCAGTAACAAGAAAGAATCCTGGTAAGCCCAGGATGTTGTGATGCTTTTAAGCTCGAAGGGGAAGTGACGTTTGTTGCTCCACCCATAGAACTGCTGGCTTAAAGCCCTCCCATAAACCCACAAGTCTCAATAATCAGTGGGACTTAAAACCTGTTTTGAAAATATGAAAAAATGAAAGATTTGAAAACAATGCAATGTTTCACATGGCTTTTATTTTATTTCCATTTTAACTGTACCGTCATCATTTATAGCATTTACAACAACTTTGTAAATTATTTTTTTTCCTCTCTCTTCCTTTGTTCTTCTATAGGTCAGTTTCACAACCTCTGGAGAGTACACATATCCTGAACACCAGTTACCTTGCCTAATTTATTCCCTTTTGGATTGCTTTGTACCTTAATTTCTAAGGGATCCTTAAAGAGCTAGTGTGCTGCCTAAAACTAATATTAGACTTTAAAAGCAGCCAACCATTACCTTTTATATCTGAGGTACTTTTTTCCTTTCCTTTTGTTTACCTGAAGTTAGTAGGTGTGATACGTGGAACAGCTCTTAGCCTGGCAGCTGACATATCTTGCTTTACTGCCCCACACTACCTCATCAGCAGTGTGACCTCACTGCTACTTCAGAACAGCAAGTGAGTGACTGCCAGGCCATTGACCTGTGATGTTACAGTCAGTGAGAGCACAATGCTGATGATGTAGTGTAGGGCAGTAGACTTAGATATGGCAGTTGCCAGGCTAAGAGCTGTTCCACACATCCAGCACAATATTATCACATAGAAGACTTTCTGATGAGCAAAAGGAAAAAGAAAACTACTTCAGAAATAAAAAGTTACAACTGACTACTACTAAAAATTTGCATTATTTTCATTTCTGTCTGTTTTTGCTCCACTAACTCTTTAACTTTGATGCCTTGAATGAATTTTAAGGATGTCCAGGTTTGAGGAGTTTTTTACTCTGTCTTTTAATTTTACACACTTGTCATGAAATGTGCATTTTGGAATCAATCTTTTTTTTTTTTGCATACTTTTTTTATTAAGCTTTCAAGGCCATTAGCACTTACATCAAGCTACACAACAAGAGAGGGTGCATAACATATTCACATCTTAAAATACAGGTCACCGTTTGAACAAAACCCACCCAGCATTAAAATACAACAAAGGGGAATTAGCCATATAGAATCAGAAACATGTGGAGTGCAATAGCTTACAGCACAAGGAAAGCATCAGTCTGGGGAATTATCACCAGCTGGCCCCTTAAAGACTCGCCGGTGTGCGAACTATAGCTGCATGCCCCTAATAAACTGTATAAACTCAAATAACAGCCCTTGTATTTATCAAAAATGTCCCGTAACCCACACAATTATAGACGCCCAACAGTCCCAACATATTGTTAAGAACATTAACACTCAGTCCAAAGATAGAATAAACTTTGAAGCAAAGCTCCTGCTGGCCCCTTATACCATTTAAAAGAAAGTATTTTCTATAAACAATCGAGGGCAAGTACTCATAGATTAGATTCCCAGTCTCTAACCCAGATCCAAAATGCTCATAGTCCTTTTATAAAAGTAGAAAAAAAGTCCCACTGGGAGCTGCAATGAGAATGAAAATAGTTAAGCCTTGACAATTTATATCCCTCAGACTGAGTCCCATATATTTCCTTTAGTATGTTACCTCACCCGCCACTTAGTCCGTGTAGATTCAGCCATCAAAAGGGTAAATCAGTTCATCCACATTATAGTATCAGTGTCCTGAAAAGTTACCCTTCCTCTGAGCCATCATCCCCTGACCCCTTAGTTGTCTCCTGCTCCATAATTCCCATCATCTTTTCAACCTCTGAGGGGTCGTGAAACACGTAGACCTTGTCTTGCCACACCAGCTAAAGTCTGGCTGGAAATAGCAATTGGTGTGAAACTTTAAGCTGTCAGAGGCGGCTCTGTATGCCATCAAATGACCTGCGGCATTGACGGGTTTCATAGGAAAGGTCCGGATATATGTAGAGAACCGAGTCCCTATATTTAAAAAATCTTCTTGCTGCAGCCAGAATTCTGTCCCGGTCTCCCACTCCCGAACAACCACCAGTGTCCGAGGGCCACCCTGTCTCTGCATCGCTCTGCGAGGAGTCAGACAAAAGGCTCTATCTAAAATGAGGGGCTGTTCATCCTCTCCTAATCCAAGTAACTCAGGCAGGAAAGTTCGCACAAAGTCAAGGGGGTCCTCCCTCTCAGCTGACTCCGGGAGCCCTAATATTCTAATGTTGTGTTCCCACACCTGGTTTTCCAAGGCCTCAATGCTCAATGCGGCGTCATAGTACTGTGGTATCCCGATCAGCTTAGTAGACTCATCCATCGTCTTATTCAAGTTCCGTTCCAGCTTGGTGACCGTTTGATGACAAAGCTCCATTTTAGATTCCAGTGCCGTTACTCTCTGGGTTAATTGATCAAATTTCCAATCCAGATCTTGAATCGTGCAGACCAGCTGCTGTAGAGTGGAGTGCACCATCCCTAGAGACACCTCCCCTGTATCAGTTGTATCAGCGGCACTGGCCGTGTTGCTCTGAGAGGGCCCATCACCTCTTTTACCTCTTGGGTGAAAGAAATCTTGCGGTGCATCCGTAAAGCCCCTGGTCTTCCCCATATTAGACAGGCACAGGATGAGAATGACAGCCAGGAGAGGTTGGGTGAGGTAAATACTCCTAAATTCACTTAAATTGAAGAAAAATCAACAGAAATACACACAGCTGCATAATCTTGCTGCTTCCATGTGACTGCTCAGCAGCGCCCCATGGAATACAATCTTTTGTAAATAAATGCATTATGAATTGATTGCAGCAGACTAGCACAGACATATGCAGCTTGTCTTATTTAACAGTATTCCATACTAATCAATTGACAATGTTTTTCACATATTTTGTATTATAAATTTTTGTATTAGCACAAAGGTTGTTAAACAGTTGCACCCCTCACTAAGGAATATTCACAAATGCTATGTGTAACCCCCAGGGGCGCTACCCTTAGGGCTACTACCCCTGCCTGCCTCAACTGTGACAGGGTGAGGGGCCCAGATCCATTGACGGGTGCCTCCACCCAGAGGTCGGGGTCAGAACAGTCGAGATTGACTCGGTCACAGTCCTCTGAGTTACTGCAACCCCCCCTTGGTCCCTCTAGTGGCTCACTCGAAGTAATGACAATACTTTTCCCTGGTCCACTTACCCCCCGGCTCGTATCTCTCCGCTCACTCTGGAGACCCCCTGGAAAGTAAGGTACCGTTATTACACTTTCACTGTACAGTATATCCACAGTAAAACACAATCCAGCCAGGGTATAAGTGCAAAACAAACAATCTGATTTATTAAAAGGGGGGAAATAACAAGGCCGGGGAAATCAAGGTGACTGGCTTATCACTATACTTATCTACCTAGGGCTCTGTGCACAGGCCTATACCTAATAATTACTGTCCCTGGGTACCCAAGCCCTAATGGCTAGTCCCTCGTGGCAGCTGGTTGGGGCCCCGACACGGATGCACTTTACTGTCCCAAACAGATCAAAATGAGCAGAAGGCCCGCTGAGTGCAGGCAGCAGGATAATGAACTGATTGGGTTTTTCTTACTACCTCACTTGTCTGAGAGATTAACAGGGAGTCACCCTGACCCAGTACTCACACCTCCAGCAGATAACCACTCCTTCACCATTTGCAGGGCTGAGCCTGAGCTTCAAAAACCTCCTCACACATTTATATGGCAACTAACAGAGGGGTACCACACCAGGCAGCTGCTTCCAAGACCCATACGAACTCACAGCTGACTAAGGTGCTGCAACGGCAGCTTCAACTTTCCTATGGACCGAGTGCGATTCAGCAAATTCTCCAGTCCTCAATCAGGTTGAGCCTGGTGGGTAGCTGTGCTAGACACAACCTCCTCTGACTGCCCGCCGACGGATTTAATCCGAATAGCGCTGAGCAATTCAAACGGCCTCCTAAGGCCTTTCACACGCTTCCCGCACGAGCACTCAATGCCGTAGAAGCTCAGAGCTCCCCTCTCCTTCTCAGTTACAATGCGTCTGCCCCCTTACAGCCTGGGGCACTCCTTTCAGTTCGGGCATACCCGATTCCATTGGTTGGCAACGCCTGCCAGTCATTTGCTCCTGCTCTCAGTGGTGTGAAAAAGCGCCATAGCCCATAATGCCTTTCCCAAATTACAAGCAGTGTCTCTGTTGGTCAGATGGCTCTACAGAGTCCCGAGGTACTGATTGGTCCAGTTCGGCAGTTCTGGACCAAAATGGAGGCGATAGTCAGAACAGTCGTTACTGCAAAATAAACAGATTAGAACAATCACATTATCAATAGTACTCTGCGCTATTATTAATAACCAGTCGCATCTTTTCAGAGAGCTTCCCTTGCACAACTAGCGATGGCAGAATGGAACACTTACTCAGTAGCCCCAGGCGGGACTTGGGCATACAACCACACAGCCCCCCCTCAATTTAGCTAAAATCGACTGCGAACAAGCAGCACTTAAAGAGACAGTATTCGGAGGCTTTAAAAGCGCTCACTGGCTACCCATTTAAAACGGCTTAAACGCCGAACACCAGCCAGGCATGGAGCATTCAAACGAGCTCCGGGGAAACTCTTAGGAACCCCCATTTGTAGGGGGGGTTACATATGTTTAAAAGTGTTTTTCTTTCCTACCAGCCTCACCCCCTGTGGAAGACTCACAATAGAGTCAAAACACTGGGGTTAGTCCCTGGAACAGCAGGATTGCTGTTAGGCTACGATAGTTTTCTGCTGCTTTTGCATGTGCAATACAGTCTTTTTACTTGCTACCCCAGACTCAAGTGCCACTACTTTTCTCTGGTATTTTAGTGTTTGGTGCCTACCTGCATATCATGGTTTGCCCCCCTTCACTGGACCTCCGGTTCCTGTTCCAAGGAGAGCATTACCAGTTCAGGGTGTTGCCCTTTGGCTTATCCTCTGTACACGGATATTTACCAAGTGCTTAGCAGCTGTAGCAGCAGCCCTTCAACATGAAAGCCTCTATGTGTTCCCATATCTGGACAAATACTGAAAGCCCAGTCCAGGGAGCTCCTATTGTTGCCTCTAGAACACACTCTACAGATCTTCCCTTGTCAATCTTCACCATTCATTACTGCTGGGTGTAAACCAGAGGCACGTACCCGCCACAGAGCTTTTTTTTTTTTTGATGGGAGGAGTCAGTGCTGATGGTGCCGCCCACGTGCCTGACGCACTGTGCAGAGCACGTGGGTTGGCCATTAGGCACCGCAGACTCCTCCGACCCATTTCTGTTTCTCCTGCTGTTGAGGCCGTACCTGCTGCGCGAGTTACAAACAATTTCTCAATACACCACTAGGCCTTCTTCTTTTGATGCTGCCTTTTTCACCTTCATCCCGGTTCACTCATCCTGACGCCATTGGAAGTCCGGTAAGACCATTCTTTTTCTTTTATGGACGGTGCTGGGATCTTTTGCTGCAGTTTGTGTTTAAGTTCTCATCATGTCTGGTTCTGGGGCAAAAAGAAAATCTAAAGTGGGCTGTGCCTCCATGCGTCGGCACCCCTGTGGCCGGCATTTTTCCATTTCAGAATGGAATAATGTTTGCTTGCGATGCCTGGGACCCAATCACGATATGGATCATTGCGATTCCTGCTTCTCCATGGACCGCTGTGTTCTCAAAGTTTGCACGTTTAAAGTCGGCAGGGCCCCACCGACTTTTGGAGGGCAGCGTCGCTTGTGGGTCACGAAGGCCAGGACTCTTGACCCTTCCTCCAGGTCCCTTCCCGGGTTTATACGGCCCGGCGTGGAGGAGGCCTCCTCCAATTCTAGCCTTACTGAGGAGGAGGTCTCTTTCGCGGTGCCAGAGGAGCAACGTGACTCCCTGCGGAGTCGCATTGCTGGCACCACCCCGGCAGTCACCTCCATGGAGGTGCAGGCTGCCCCAGTGTCGCGAACCTCAGCTCCTGGGCCTGGCACTGGCTGACCCTCGGCACCACCTCCCGGCGCCATCCAGGATCCCGGTGTCATTCGTGGTGCCAGTGATCAGGATGGTGCCACAGGCAGTGCCGTGTCCTGCAGCACTGCCACTCATGGCCCTCCTGGGGTCACTAGACTGGAGGGCTGCCTAGTCACTTCCTTTTTGGAGGAAAATGACTTGCAGGCCAACCCAGACTGGCACCCTGACTCTTCGGAGTCGGAGGACCCCTTGGGATGCGTTACCAGGCAGCCAGCATCTCTGCCCCAGAGTCCCCGAAGCTTGTTGTTCTGGTGGATCCTATGGCTGAGGGCGGCCGTGGATCCACTGGGGATGGTGGCCTAGGAGCTTGGGATGGTGTCCACCCCTGGGGAGGCCGTGGCAGCTGCCATCCCTGGTGCTACCTGGGCCCTTCAGGGGGGGACTGGGACCCCCTTTTCTGAGGTCTCCTTCGGGAGGCCTGTGAGATTGGAGGACCCAACTTCGCTGGGGTCAAGGAAGAGGGCAGCCTCCGAGTCTGAGGTGTTGAGGTGCCAGGGCAAAGTGCGGTTGCCCCGCTCCACTGCCCTGCAAAGGGGGGAGTTGCAGCTCTGAACACCACCTTTCCCTCATGGTCTCAGAGGCATCCTTGGTTGACAGCACGGAGGGTTGCCCTTCTGGACACATGCAACCCCAGTTGCGTCACAGGGGAAGTTCTCCCTTACGGCTCTTCCGGAGTTTGCCATCTTGGATACAGTCTTCACAACCTGGTTTGGCCCCCAAGTCCCCCCATTCGGCGGGACCAGTCTCTGGGTCTCAGAGGTCTGGCAGAGGCCAGGCACTATCAGTTTGGTGCCCATCGCCCGTCCCTCTGCAGAAACCTCCTCCTCTCTCAGGCCATGTGGGTCTCACGGGGTCCTTAACCTGGGAGATGTTCAGAGCCACCGCAGCGGCCTTTCCCACTTATGTCAGCGCCATAGACAAACGGGTCTTTCACCTGTCTCCCCCGCCACAGGAGACCTCTGAACATTCAAGCTCCTCTTTCTCCTCATCTCCCTCTTCTGAGGGAAAGGAACGTTCCATCCACCTGTCCTCTGATGCTGAATTCACTGAATATCAGCGGTTCCTTTCAAGGCTGGTTCAGGAGCTTCGCATTTCTCACGTGCAGATAAGCAATACTGAGCAGGAGACGCACTCATTCCTCCGTGAATTCAGCACCCACCACCTGGTGTTGCCCTCCTGGCCCATTCCTTTCCAGGAAGCATCTATCCGCACCTGGCAGTCTCCAGCCGCCCCTTCCCCAACCCCAGCGGACTGCAGGAGATGCTATAGTGCCCCCCAGGAGTCTCCAGGTTCTCTACTTCACCCGCCTTCAGGGCTGACATCCCTAGACACTCCTTCTAGGCTTCAGTGCCTGGTACACGACTGACCACCGAACCCGGATTCCGCAGAATTTGACCAGTGTGGGCGAAGAGTTTTCTCTTTGGCTCATGCATTAATGTGCATAGGTTCTCATCAGGCTCACCACACTGCCTATAACAGACACCTGTGGTCGATGCTAGCGCAAGTCCTAGCATCTTTGCCTGATACGGAGCAATCTAGACAGGCCATTACCCTCTCTGCTCAAGGTCTGGAGCTTGCAATGCACCAGGCAAGAGCATATTACGACGCCAGTGAGGTGGCATTCAGACTCGCAGGGACAGCGATCTGAATTAGCCAGATAGTGTGGCTTCATCTGTCTGGGTTGTCACTCATTGCCCGGCGTAGGGTGATCTCCTCCGCTGTCCAGGGGACCAAACTTTTTTCCCACAGGGCAAGGAGAGTTCTTCAGGTGCGCCTCCCATCCCCTCAGTTGCGGGGACAACTCCTCATCCTGAACAGTCCTAGACCTTCAAACAACATGAAGTCTTGCTGTATTCTGACATATTGCAGTGATGTCCAACCTTTGAACTGCCCCAGAGATGAAAGAGTTAACTTTCCATGCCAGGCATGGAACGCTGAGCTTGAGCTCGGTTGAGACTCTGTCTGTTGCTGTTTGAAGTTAAACCATCAGATTCTTTACTCCGCCTCACTGAACAGTCACTCCAGAGATTTCTCCTTTGCTCGGTTCAAGTTTGTCGGTTAAAGTACCGTTTTTCTCGGTTTTCGACTGAATTTAATCAGTAACCTGTCGGTTCAGTCTCTGTCTGTGGTGTCGTGAGTACTAGATAGGTTATTTTCTTGTTCTTCTGTGTGGAACTTGTAAACGTGGGATCGGTTCGGCTTGAACTGATCAGGTTGTTCAAAAAAAGTTTATTCTACTTTTAGAGTGTGGTAACCGGTCCTTATCGGTTCTAAAAAAAACGGATTTCATTACGTTTTTTTCCACGACCTGTAACACGGTCTCAGGAACTGATAAGGGTGTGTCTTGCCCACACTGTCAAAAAGGGTACGCTTTTGTTAGGGCTGGCCATGTCTGAGAAATCCAAAAGAAAAACCGGGTCCACTGGGTTTCAACACTGTAGTGTGTGTGGGGAAGCCTTTGCTAAGGCTGATCCCCACACCACCTGTGTTTATTGTCTGGGGTTTGACCACCTCGATTCAGACTGCCAGATTTGCAAGAATTTCCCTGCAGCTACCCTGGAAAAGAGAGTTGGTAGGCTCAGGGAAAGGGAGGCCAAGAAGTCCGCTGACCCAGATGGCCAGCCCGGTTCTGTTCCAACTGAACCAGAAGGAGTGCCCTCTGACCAGGGTGAAACTTCTTCGGACAAAAGGAGAACCGACTCCGAGGAGTCGGTTCTGGTTAAAAGAAAAAGAAGGAATAAATCAGCCGGTGCGGATCCACAAATTCTTTCTCCGACTACTGATGAAATAGCCAAAGTGATAAGGATTGTTCAGTCGCTAACCCCGGTTCCAACCGAACCGGCACCGTCAGGAAGGGGCTCGGTTCGGTCAGTTCCCCTGGTTCCAGATTATAATTTAGAAGATTTTTATGAACCGGAGGAGGAGGAAGGAGAGTATGAGGATAGTGATGGTTATTACGAAAGTCTGGGTGTGCCTATTGACCGGGACATCTCCCCAGACAGACCTTCAGGGGTTTCTAATCCTAGGCTTTCTGAGTCCCCTTCCCATTTTATGTTCTACAAAAAAGTGGCTGAAACTCTTCGGCTTCCTATGGAAGAAGCTGTGGACGACCAGGAAGAGCCTGACTATGTTGAAATGATGGCTATCCCAGAGTCCAGGAGGCTGTCTATTCCCCTTCATAAGTCCTTTGAGAAACAGACAATAAAAATTTTAAAGACTCCTAATTCTATATCTCCTGTGGACAAGAGAATGGACAAGAGGTATACTCTCTCAGGTTTAGATACGGAGTTCCTTACCCAGCAATGCAGCCATGTTGGGGTAGTGCAGGCTGAAGCCTGTGATAAGGCAAATATACCTTTGGCTTCACACCCCCCAGATAAGGACTCCAGGAGGATTGATGCCATGGCAAAGAAACAGTACATGGCAGCATCCTTGGGACTCAGGCAGGCTAATTATATGGCCTATACAGCTAGATATCAGAAATCTAGATGGGATACTGTAATGGCTTTAGCTAAACAGGTCCCTGGCCAGCTGGCCAAGGAGCTGGAGCAGGTGGCTGCGGATGGTATTGAGGCATCCAAGGTGCAATTCCATGCTGCAGTGGACTCCAATGATGTTTCATCTAGAGTCATGGCTACATCTGTGGCCCTTCGTAGGATGGATTGGCTCAGATGTACTAGCCTGTCTTAGGATACCCAGACTAAGGCCATGGATTTTCCTGTTGTGGGTAATTCTCTGTTTGGGGAGCAAACAGAGAACTACATGAAGAAATGGATGAATACAGGACCACCTATAGGGTGCTCAGGCCAAGGAAAGGCAAGCCACTCCCCAGAGCAGCATTCAGGGTCAGGGGCAGGCCTTTTCATAGGCCTTTCTACCAAGCCCATGCCTCCTACTCTTCTGCTTATGCTCATAGGGGGTTCTTCAGAGGGAGAGGCAGATGGGGTACAAGCAGGCCTGCTTCCACCCCTCAGCCTAAAGCCCCTGCCAAACAGGCACCCTGATGGGTCTGCCAGGGCCAATTCTCCACCTCCTGTAGGGGGCAGGCTGGCTTACTTTGTCCAGGACTGGATGTCTTTAACATCAGACAAATGGGTCCTAGAAGTAGTAAGCCAGGGACTGGTTCTCAGCTTCAAAAAGTTCCCAAAGATGAGAACCAGATCCTTTCCACCTGCAAATCCTTCAGAGGCACTTGCCTTAGAGGCAGAGGTCTCTTCCCTCTTGGCTCTCAGAGCCATGGAGAGGGTCCCACCCTACACAAAGGGAAAGGATTGTACTCCAGGTACTTACTAACCCCCAAAAAGACAGGAGAATGGCGGCCCATCCTGGATCTCAGATATTTAAACAAGCACCTTTTAAAGCCAAAATTCAAAATGGTGACTCTGGGAATAATTCTACCCTCTCTCAGGCCAGGGGACTGGCTAGTCTCCCTGGACCTCAAGGATGCCTATTTCCATATTCTCATCAGAAGCTCCCACCGAAAGTACCTCAGGTTCGAGCTGCCCTCAGGCCATTACCAGTTCAGAGCAATGCCCTTCGGCCTAACTTCTGCTCCAAGGGTGTTCACAAAATGCCTGGCAGTGGTAGTTGCCTTCCTAAGGAGAAAAAGGATCTCCATCTTTCCATACCTGGACGACTGGCTCATAGTAGGCCAGTCTCCAGACCAAGTCAAGTCACACCTACAGATAACTCAGCAACTGCTCACTTCTCTAGGTTTCCTCCTAAATCTTTCAAAGTCAGTTCTAGAGCCTGTGCAGCTCCTCACCTTCATAGGGGCAGAACTGGATATGGTAAAGGCAAGAGCCTTCCTTCCCCTGGACAGGGCAAGGACCCTTATCTCACTGGCCTCTTCATTCACCCTCCAGGTGTCTCGACCAGCAAGGCATTTTCTGCAGCTCCTGGGACACATGGCTGCCTCTACAGCAGTGGTGCAGGGAGCAAGATTTCAAATGAGGGATATTCAGTTCCAGAGAGCCTTCTGGTCTCAAAAAAGGGACCCTCTGACCAAACTAATTCCAGTGACTCGAACCCTGATCCAGGCATTACAGTGGTGGCTGGATCAAGACAATCTAAGACAGGGAGTTCCTTTTGTCACTCAGTCTCATTCTCTAATCCTTACTACAGATGCCTCCCTCTTGGGGTGGGGAGCCCACTTGGGAGACCTGACCACCCAAGGGTTGAGGTCTCCTCAGGAATCTCTGCTTCACATCAACCTATTAGAACTCAGAGCAGTGTTTCTAGCACTTCAAGCTTTTTCCAAGTCTGCTCAGAACAAAGTAGTTCAGATCAGGACAGACAATACCACCACAATGTGGTATATCAACAAGCAAGGGCACTCAGTTCTAGGCCTTGTGCACAGAGGCAATGAAGTTATGGTCTCTGGCCTATTCCTGAACACCTCTCTTACAGCAGTACACCTCCCAGGCAAGGACAATGTCCTGGCAGATGCTCTCAGCAGGATATCTCAGGGCCATCACGAATGGTCCCTGGATCCCCTGGTTTTGAAGGTGATCTTCTCCAGATGGGGCACCCCACAGATAGATATTTTTGCAGCCCCAGACAATCACCAACTTCCTCTCTTTTGCTGCAGGCCCCCGGTATTGGGCTCAGTCCCCCTGGATGCCCTAGTCCTCAATTGGGAAGGGAAGTTCCTGTATGCTTTTCCCCCTTCCCTCTCCTGTTCAAGGTGTTAGTCAAAATCAGGTCTCAACCCTGCAAGGTGATTCTGATTGCTCCAGACTGGGCCAGACAGCCTTGGTACCCTCTCTTGTTGTCCTTAGCAGTCCACCTTCCCCTGTCTCTTCCCAGGAATTTCAACCTGTTAACATGTGCTCAGGGGAGGGTTTGGTATCCGAATCTCAAACCTCTCAATCTCAAGGCCTGGCTCTTGAAGAGTTAGAGTTTGCTGATTTGCACCTCTCTCAAGGTGTTATGGATATCCTAAAGGCTTCTCGGAAGCCTTCCACCAGAAACACTTACAACTCCAAGTGGAAAATATTTTCTATATGGTGCTTTGGGAAGCATATTTCTCCAGAGTCTGCTGGCCTGCCCACAGTCCTTGACTATATGGTTCATCTTAATAGCTTGGGACTCAGACCAGCTACACTAAGGGTGCATCTGGCAGCTGTCTCTGCCTTCATTTCAGCAGGCAAGCACTCTTCCCTTTCAGCTCATCCTGTTTTCTCTAATTTTTTCAAAGGATTGCTTCATACCAATCCTCCATTCAGGGACCCTGCCCCTGCTTGGGACCTTAATGTTTGCATTGCTCAACTTATGCAACCCCCTTTTGAGCCTTTGTCCTCAGCAGAGCTTAAGTACTTGACTTGGAAAACTGTTTTCATGATGGCCATCACTTCTACCAGACGCATAAGTGAGTTGCAAGCCCTGTCAGTGGAGCCTGATTTTATCTCTTTCCATAGAGATAAGGTGGTCCTCAGGACTAATAGGAAGTTTTTGCCTAAGGTGGTTTCAGATTTCCACCTTAACCAGTCTATATCTCTTCCCGTTTTCTTCACTGACCATTCCTCCTCTGGAGAGAGAGGAGGCTGCACAGTTTGGATGTGAAAAGGGCCCTTAGCTACTACATAGAGCGCACCAAGGGTCACAGGTTTGACTCCCTCCAACTGTTCCTCACTTATGGTGAGATTGTTAAGGGAAAACCTGCCACTAAGAGATCTATTGCCAGGTGGATTGTCTCTTGCATTCAATTTTGCTATGAAAAACTAGGTAGGACTCCACCTTCAGGCCTGAGGGCTCACTCTACCAGAGGTACAGCTGCTTCCCTGGCTGCTGCCAGGGATATTCCTATCTTAGAGATTTGTCAAGCAGCCACCTGGAAAACAGTACACACTCTTTTACCAAGCATTACTCTCTGGATATCCAGGCTAGGAGTGATGCTCGGTTTGGCACAGCAGTGCTTCAGAGCCTATTTCCTAAGTAGGTTCTGTCCCTCCTCCATGGAGGTACTGCTTGGTAGTCTGCAATATGTCAGAATACAGCAAGACTTCATGTTGTTTGAAGAAAAAATTACTCACCTTAGTAATATTGTTTCTTCTAATGGAGTCTTGCTGTATTCTATCCCTCCTCCCTCTCAGAACCTTGGTTTTTGGGATATTGGGTGAGGCGTAGCAGTGTTGCACTTCGGGAGGTGCCCCACCATTATTTTCTCACCCTTTAGTTTGGGGGTGTGGGTGTTGTGTTTTGTTTTATTTTTATGGGGTTTCCTGACTTGAGTCTTTGTTTTGGGACCAAAAAAATCTGTTTATTATATTTAGTAGCCAGTTGGCTAGTATAAGTTTACAGTTTCCACACAGGACACCCAGTGAGTATAGCTCGTAAAGATCTGATGGTTTAACTTCAAACAGCAACAGACAGAGTCTCAACCGAGCTCAAGCTCAGCGTTCCATGCCTGGCATGGAAAGTTAACTCTTTCATCTCCGGGGCAGTTCAAAGGTTGGACATCACTGTAATATGTCAGAATACAGTAAGACTCCATTAGAAGAAACAACATTACTAAGGTGAGTAATTTTTTCTTGCTGATCTAGTATGGCTTTAGGGTATCCCCCTCCTGCGCCTCATCTGCAGGAGGCTGAGGGATCTGTTCCCTTGGGGCTGTGCCAGGTCCCCTCTGGGGGGCTTGGTATCACCCAGCAATAATGAATGGTGAAGGCCAACAAGGGAAGATATGAAAATTATGTACCTACTATAATTCTTGATCTTCTCTTGTATCTTCATCATTCATTACTGATTCCCACCCTCCATCCCCTCACGGGCCTCAGTTCTTGAGCTTCGCCTCCACCCTGCTCTCTTTCCCCCTCCTAGAGGCCAGTAGGGGGCTGAGTCCCCCTGGTACCTCAGAGCTCTCTATTCCTTCTCAAAAAGTCACAAAATGTTCAACCTGGAGGGTGGCGAGTAGAGTCTTTGCCCTAAAACTGCTGAGGAAACTTCCTCGGATTCTCTTCACAATGCACTGGGGTGACCCCCCTCTCGGGGCTTGGATAATCTTCTGTCTTATGTCACCCTCTGGCTGTCATTGCATCAGTGTAGTCCTAAGAGAGTCTGTGGGATCTTCCTCCCTCTCTTTTCTTATGGCACTGATGTCCCATGGTTCTCTTCTCCTGAAGTAGGGACCACGCCAGTACTCCAGCTGGAAAACTTCATCCAGGTTTCTTTCCCTTACATCTAAGTCAGGACTCACTCCTTTTCTGAGCAGGACTGATTGCCCTCCATGGGACAGTCTGTGAGACCTAGGTTCTAGGACTTTCATAACACTCCCAGATAAAGGGTGAGAGGAAAGGTCTGCCTTCAGCAAGTCTTAAGTCCTTTAATCCCCCTCAGACCTTGATTCTTCAACCTGTTTTAACTGGCAGAATCCTTGCTCCCTTGTCTTCAAATCCCATGGGGGTTTTGAAACTCTCAAACCAGTGGTCTTCCAATTTGTTGTGGCAGACAGCCCTTTTCCTCCCCCCTTTATCTTTTACTCTCATCTCTTCTGCCTTTCCTCTTTCTATCCTTTGCCTTATCCTTCTCCCGAGACTGCCCAAGGATTGAGGCCCTAAGGCTGATTAGGGTAGAGTTCTCTTCTCTCTGTCCTCTCTTTGGCTTATGCCTTTTTCAGTTTATATTCTTTCCATTTTGTATCCTTCAGCTGTCTTGCCTCACTCTCTTTTTTCTACAACCTGTTTCTTCCTCTCCAGCTCAACAGAACTGGGATGGAGGAGGAGGAGTCTGCAACGCCTAACAGTCAATCTGCATGCTCTGCACAGTGCATCAGCCACGTGGGTGGCACCATCAGCGCCAACTCCACCCACCAAAAAAAAAAGCTCCCATGGAGGGTGCGCTCCTCCGGCTTACACCCAGCAGTATTGAATGGTGAAGATACAAGAGAAGATCAAGAATTATGGTGGGTATGTAATTTTCATTTATTGCAGCCCTTGGACGTTACTGTCAATCGGCCGAAGTCTGTGCTGACACCTTCTCAAAGATTGCAATATGTAGGGGCAGTCCTGGACTCTATTCAGGACATGGCATTCCCAGTTCAAGACAGGGCAGACTACCTCATTGCTCAGGCTCAGGAGGTGGCTCAGAATCGGCATGTCCCAGCCAGAACATTCCTCAGGCTACTAAGTCCTCATGGCCATGACCATCGTTACGGTCTCTCTGGCCAGACTGCTCATGAGGATTCTGCAGTGGACCCTCAGGGTTCTGTGGGATCTGCACTCAGACGATCTAGCTGGTCCTTGTCTCCTTGCCAGTACGCAGAGTGCTTCACTGGTGGATAGACCCCACCAATCTCTTAAAAGGGGTCCCATTTCTATCCCCACTCTTCCCCAAATCCTAACCATGGATGCTTTGGGTCTGAGTTAGGGAGCCTATCTAGGCCCTTATTAGACCCAGGGTCTCTGGTCCCACAGGGAGACTCAACTCCACATAAACATCTTAGAAATGAGGGCAGTTCTGTACGCCTTGCAGGCCTTCCAGAACCATCTCTCTCTCTGGGCCCTCTGTTGGTGCAGTCTGACAATCTCAGTGTGGTCTTTTGCATCAACAAACAAGGGGGACTCATTCCTACCCTCTGTGCAGGGAAGCAATGAGGTTCTGGTACTGGGCTGTAAACCACAATCTAGAATGGTCAGCTGTCCATGTGCCAGGTGCCCAAAACATCTTGGCAGACAGCCTCAGCAGGTCACAGTCCAAAGTGCACAAGTGGGAGCTGCTGACTTCGGTCACAGAAGACCTGTTTGACAGGTGGGGTCATCCAGAGTTGGACCTTTTTGCATCCCCACTCAATGCAAAACTGACTTAATTCTGCTCATTAGATCCAGGGCCTGGAGTTTTCTGATCATAGTAATGTGTCAGCAGAAAAGGACCATCCTGGCCCATCCAGTCTGCCCATCTCTCCCCTCCCCTCCCCTACTTGTCACCAGTGCACAAGGAGCCTGTTCTCTGTCCTCTAACCAACCCCATATGTCTGTCCCATGCGCTGTTGAATCTCTCCACCATTCTGACACCTATCACCTCCTCAGGTAATCTGTTCCAGGGTTCAACCACCCTCTCAGTGAAATAACACCCCCTTACATTACCTTTAAATTTTCCTCCTTCCAATCTTAAAGTATGACCTCTTGTTTTAACTCCAACTTTCCTTTTAAATAGACTTCCTTCCCTCACTTTATTTATCCCCTTCATGTACTTGAATGTCTCTTTCATGTCTCCTCTCTCCCAAACTCCAGCGGGTACAGATTTAATTCTCTCAATCAGATGAGAGGCGCTGTCCCTCTCCTGGAAAGGGAGGTTTCTCTATGCATTCCCTCCATTCCCTCTGATTGAGGGTTCTCATCAAGCTACAGATGAAGGGTGCCACCCTAAATCTTCCTAGACTAAGTCTCCATCACTCATCTACACTAGTGGGATAGCGCCGGAGGTGCTAGAACCTAACGGGAGCCAACATTTTTCAGAAGGGTCAACGCCGAGACAGGACCATGCATGCACGGCACTGCGAGACTAGCTCATGCCTGTGTAGGCTATCTAGGCGTCGACTCTCCCACCGTCGAGTGCATTTGGATGTCGATGTCATTCGTCTGCCGGAGTCAAAGTTTTCGATATATGACAGCAGTTTTTAGCATTTAATTTAACTTTTTAGTAGTAATTTCTTATTATACAAACAAGAAAAGAAGATTATGAAGAAGAAGAAAAACAAAATTCTCACCTGCCATCATCAGCATCGTCTTTAGATGGTAGCGGTGATGGTAGGAGGACTTCGTTTGAAAGTTGTTATGGCAGAGGGGCTGTGTCTACTCCACCGCCCTTGATAAATGGAGGAGAGTTTGACTATGGACAGTTCTGAGCTTGGGGGGGAGGACAGTCCACCGAAGCATGAATCTAACGGTTCCGGGGATCCGGCTCTGCATAACCTCAAGCTCTTCTTTCTCATTTGGGGAAGAAGAATCGGTGCCGCTCGAGGTTGCCCTCTGGTACGTCTGCACGAGAATTGTTCATCGGGAGGGACGATAGGCCTGAACCAACTTTGGTGGGTTCCCCTTGGCCCCGCTCCTAACAGCTGCATTCTCAACTCCAGACTCCATCTCTGTCCTCGTTGGAGCTCCGGTGAGCAGTTTCATCTCTGGGACGCTCCTGTGGAGTAGGGGGTTCAACTTCTTCCAGTTTTCCTAGCCTGTGTTCCTGATTTTGGGGCCTCAGAGCCATTGCACTGGAGCCGGGTCAATTGGATCAGGATGAGCGTGGTGCCCTCTTGGTGCCTTCGCCATCGTGTCAACCACTAGTGCCTACCCCGTTCTCTGTTTTCCATGCTGTGGCCGACAAGGGCACCGCCTTTTTCCTTCTCCCCTTCTTCTCAGGATTTTCCATTAGCATTTTCCACGGTGGTGTTTGTCCTGGCTGTACCCGATGCCATGGGTGATGCTGCAGGTCCAGCACCGTGGATCGGTGCCATGGCGGCTGCTGGTTTTTGCATCGGTGCCATAGGTGGGACCGCTGGTCTTTGGGTCGGTGCTGTGGGTCGGCGCAGTGGTTGGCACTGTAGCTCAGTGCCTGGGTTGGCGCTGTACCTTGGTGCCTTGGCCGGCGCTGTGGCTTAGTGCCTTGGTCAGTGCCGTGGCTTAGTGTCTTGGTCGGCACTGTGGCTTGGTGCCACGGTCGGCGCCGTGGCTCAGCACCATCGCTCTGTATGGCACAGCGGGTGCTGTTGTTGCTGCCGTTGATTGCCAGCACCACTGGTGGTGCTATGGGTGTCTCACAGTGCTGTGGGTGGTGCAGAGCACCCGAGGGTGGTGCCGAGCACCCATGGGTGCTGCCGGTGGTGCTGGGCACCCGCGGGTGCCATGAGTATCATGGGTGCCATTCTTGCCATAGGTTCCATGGGTGTCATGGTACCTTGGGTGCCATGAGTGTCGGGGGCACCCTTGGGTGCCACTGCTGCATGGGTACGGGGGTGCCTACGGGTACCACTGCAGGTGCCCTCGGATGTCACCCAGGTTGGAATAGGTGCTGATTGGTGCCCTCCTGTGCCATGAGTGATGCTGGTGCTGCAGGGGTGCTAGTGGGTGCTGTCTGGCAGAACTAGTGACAATTTTCCTTCTACAGACTTCCTCGCCACAGAACTTGTGGCGGGATGTTTTCCGCAGAATGGAGTCCTGTTCTGCGGATTATATTTTTTCCACACATCTTAGTGAGTGGCAGTCTGCGTGGGATTTTGTGACATCCAGCAGTTTTCCAGTGATGGAACTCTTCTGCACTGTTCTGCTAGCAGAATCTATCATTCCGCTCAGCACTTTCTCTGCTCCCTACGTGGTGCCAAGCTCCTCAACATCCTTCCTGGTGGTGGAGTCTCTAGTAGCTCTGACCTAGACCTCCCTTAGGGGTCCTTCTGGGGTAGAAGTGCATCTACCTGTAGATGAGCCTCTCCCTGTCCTTCTGGTCAGTCATGCAGTGGATGACTCATTTTATATACTGAGGGGCATGCCCTCTCTATCATCAAAGTCCATGATGGAAGCTCTTTTCAGTAGTTCCTCAGTGATGGGGTCCACTATAGTATTTCAGACTGCATCTGTGGACCATACACTTCTGTGTCTAGACTCTTTCAGTCATCAAGACAATTACACCCTGTGGACCATTCTAATTCAATGGTCGAGAGCCGCTCAGGCTCTTCTGCTCCTTTGACAGGGGTATATAGCCCCCTTGTGATATTGCCCCTTCGGTGACTTCTTTGGCACAGGCCAGATGGAGGACATCTTCATCATTTCTGTATCAGGCAATCCTTGTGAAATAGCAGCCTGAAAGCCTTGTTAGGCTTGGACTAAGGGTAAAAAAAAAGAAAATTTATCACAGCACAGGGCCTAGCCAAAATTACCCGATACCACCCTTTTGGATCTGGTCAGGTTCCACCTCAGCCCCCTGAGGCGCTTGTCTCTAGAGTACGGTAAAGAGTACCTGACTTCTTCTACCCCTAGTGGGAGTATGATCCAGCTGCGGTATGGGTCATCTCTTTCTCCAAGAGATATTTCTCTTATTCAGAGACATTTCCTAGACCTAGGCGACTGCCCAGTCTGTTAATCCCCCTTTTTTATCAGGCTTTCTTCTCTTGAGCAGAACCTCGCAGCAATAGAAGCGACTCTCCAGCGAGTCGGAACTCAGGTTCCTACTTCCTTGCTTGCTTCATCTTAACATATGACATACTCCTTTCTTGACCGAAAGTCAAGTAGGTCTTTTTTCTGAGGTGGCTTCTCAAATATTCACACCTTTGGTTCCTGCACACTGGTTCCATGCCAGTCGCACATGAAGCTATCCTCTCTAAATGCGTGACGGAGCTGTGATGTTTGTTTTTCAGCAAACAAACTAGAGTCTTTTCCTACTCCCTTCTGGGAGGCCGGAGTGAGTAGTACCTCACTGCATTGAGTCACTTCTCCTGCTATTCAGTCACTTTCAATGAATGGCTGAGCCCTAACTTAGTCCTGCTGTGGCCCTCCTCGACACACGTTTGCCTCTATTTGCCTCAGAAATATAGCCCCTGTTTTTTTCTGTCAGAATGTTTTTCTGTAGTGGACACATCCTTCTGTACACTTTTCCTGTCTTCCCTGAGTTCAGAGACTGCTACTACAGTTGTACACACAGGGGTAGGATAATTTCTTTTTGGAATATAAAGTGGGTAGGATCTGGTTCTACTAGACCACCACAAGAGGTTTCTAAGTCGTGCTTTGGACTTCCATCTGGAAGGTTTTAGTGACTAAGTGAAAACCTTTCTCCTTGATGGGTTAACCCCATCTGGACCTTCTTGCTCACTAAGTAAGGGGTTCAAGTGCTCCTGGACCTGTTGCTTTCAGGTCAGCCATACTTGGTAGTGGGGATTTTCATCTGCACTTTTCGGTCTACCCTGAACCAGTAGACTTTACCTCCAGCTTTTTCAGCTCCTGACGTCCTTCATGTTAGATTAGAGTACATGTCTTTGACAGTATTAATTTTGGTCCTATACCAAATTGTGAGGTTCTCGACGCTCTCCTAGAGTGGTTGCGGCTTCCTGGCAGAGTTTCATTTTTGTGTCCATTGCAGTCATCTGCAAAGTGGTGAGTTACAGCTCAAGCACTTATCTTGTAAGCACTATATTCTAGATGCTTTTTCCAAGACAGCTCTTTTTATTAGCAGGACAGTCCTTGGCCGTCCTTTCTGAGTGAATCCTAACTCCTCCACCCTACTCAGGGTTGTTGGTTTTAGCTCGGTACTCTCCCACTAGTGTGAATGAGTGATGGAGACTTAGTCCAGGAAGATATGGAAATTACGTACTTACCGTAATTATTGATCTTCTTGGACAGTCTCCATCACTCATTCACATGCCCACCCACCATCCCCTTGGTTCATTCGTTCTCTTTCCTGGTCTTCCTGTTCCTATGGTTCAGGCTGTGAAGACATTATTCTTTTACCCTTCTTGCAAGGGCCATCTGGGCCCTCTCAGGCTCAGAAACTCAGGATAAGTTATTTTCATTAGTTACACTGCACCTCCTCAGTCGAAAAGGTACTGAGGCAGTTGGAGGGTCGACGCCGAGATAGCCTACAGAGGCACAAGCTAGTCTCACGGTGCCACGCATGCGTGGTCCTGTGTCGGTGATGACCCTTCTGAAAAATGTTGGCTCCCGCTTGGTCCTAGCACCTCCGGCGCTATCCCACTAATGTGAATGAGTGATGGAGACTGTCCAAGAAGATCAATAATTACAGTAAGTATGTAATTTCCATTTCTGGTGGCCCCATTTTGGCCACAGCAGATATGGGTCCCATTACTGCAACAATGGGCTGTGGAATCTCTAGTTTCCCTGCTCCTCTGCTGGGACCTGCTGACTCAGGCCCAAGGAACCCTGGTCCATCCAGACCTCAGATCTCTCCACCTGCATGCATGGCTCCTGAGGATATAGCCATGTTTGGGGGTATCTCAGAAGGTGGCTGATATCCCGGGGGCTCCCAGAAAACATTCCACCAGGGCCACTTACTCTATGACATAGAAGTGGTTTGCTGTCTGGACCGCTTCTCTTAACATGGACCCTTTCATCTCTCCAGTGAACCATATTTTGGAGTATATTCTGACCTTACCTGATGCAGGACTCAAGTACTCCTCCCTTAAAGTACATCTGTCAGCCATTTCAGCCCTTCATGTGCCCACTGATGGGCGCACTGTTGCACAGCTGGATGTAGCCCATACTTTTTTGAGAGGCATCCTCCATTTGAAGCCTCCTATCTGTAACCCGGTTCTGGCTTGGGACCTGAATTTTGTTTTGGAGAAGCTGACCCTGGCTCCTTTTGAGCCAACCACATCTTGCAAGTTATGTTTTCTGTCACTGAAAGTGTCATTTTTAGTTGCCATTACTTCTGCTCAAAGAATTTCAGAGCTACAGGCTCTCATGTGTGAGCAGCCTTATTTAATTTTCCACAAAGACAGGGCCTCTTTGCGTACTAACCCTACGTTTCTTCCTAAGGTGGTGTCTGAGTTTACCCTAAGTCAACCCATCCACCTGTCCGTTTATTATCCAGAGCATGCCAGTCCAGGGGAAGTCATGCTTCACACTTTAGATGTGCATAGAATTTTGCGTTACTATACACACCGTACCAAGGACTGCAGGAGGTTCAAACCGTTGTTCTTGTCTTTTGCCCCTGGCAGAGAGGGCGCTCCAGTTTTGAAACTGTGCTTGTACAAATGGTTGGCCAGCTATACTGTTTTTTTGTTATAGGAAGTATGGTAAGGAACTTCCTGGGGTTGTCAAGGATCATTCCACCAGGGGCATGGCTACTTCAGTTGCCTGTTTTAGGAGCGTGTCTGCAGCTGAGATTTGCGCTGCTGCCACTTGGAGTGTTGTCTACACTTTCTCCAAGCAGTACAGTCTGGACATTGCCTCCAGAAGAAGGGCAGGCTTTGGCCTAGCTGTGCTTCAAGGCCCTCTTTCTTAGGCCTCTGGCCTTCCTGCCACCCAGACTGTCTTTGCTCTCAGCACTGCTTGGGACTTGTTTTATAGTTGTGACCTGATGACAGAGATATCTCTGAAGAAGATAGAACAGTTACATAAGAACTTACCATAATAGTAGATCTTTGAGGGAATCTCTGTCATCAGGTCATGCCATCCCTCCCTCCATCCCCCTTTCTCTCTCTCTGTCTACAGCTCAGCTGTCCTGTTGCTCCAACCTTTCTGCTGGTTGGGCATCTTCTCTATCTCTCTCCATGGTTCCCTGGTGGGACTCCTGTCTCTCATGGCCTCCAGCTACGGAAAGAACTGAGTAGGGAGCAGGACCACCCACACTTTTATAGGGTGAGTGATGTCAGTGCCTGACGTCAGTGTGGGTGGCACCTAATAGACTGCTGCAGAAAAAGGCTTCTGTGGGATCCTGACGCCTGACAGCAAAGTTCCATAGGTGTGACCTGATGACAGAGATTCCCTCGAAGATCTACTGTTACGGTAAGTTCTTAAGTAACTGTTCTTTACTAGTGGTTTAGGGGGGACTTGCAGTTCCCAGTATTTAATAAGAAGGTTGTAGGTGTTGTTTTTGAAGAAGGGTTTATCCCTTTCTGTACCTGTCTACTCTCTAGACATAAGAATCAGCAGTGATCTTCATTGGGGATATCTCTTTCATCTGGAGACACCTTTGGAACTATAAGTCGCCAGCCACTACAACCTCATGAAAACCTTTGCAAGCAGTCAGGCAGGGGCTGCCTATAACGATGTCAGATGTCAGCATGTATATAAGCTCAGGTGACCCCCTCCTCTCCTCTGTTCTTTTCCCACCATTCACTGTGTTTATCTGACCTGCACAGAACATCACTTCTAGCAACTTTGTTTTTACTTTATTTATTTGTAATTCAGTTTTAGTAACACTATTTTCTGGTGCTATAACATGTCGCCGACAGTTCCGTCACCCCTTTTTTTTTCGACAGCTGAGTTCTGCTTTTCTCAGTCCACTACTCTGTTGTCCAAGCCTCTAACACAGGGATCACCTGTGAAGGCCACCGGCCTTCTTTTCTCTCTATAGGGTGATGGTGTACATTGGTTCCCATCAGCCGCATTGTGGCTGTCGTCACCGCATGAAGAAGATGTCATTTTCTAAATCTCATCATCTGCTTTGTTGGCAGCATACACAGCCATACCAGCCATCTTCTGGACACCCAGGTCGAGTTTGGCTTTGACTGTACTGGGCCCATGGAAATGGTATGCTGCCATAATCATTGGGTTTCTGCCCGCATCGACTCCCCCCTTCCCCCCCCGTTGCTTATGCATCAGGGTCCAGGGCTGGCTTCTGTTCTGCTGTATCTTTGCAGACAGTAGCTTGTCTGTCATTGCCAGGTCTTCCCACTGTTGACTTCTTGCCCTCTGCCCGTCTATAGTTTACATGATCAAGGCTTGTTCTACTGTGCCTCTATGAACAGTAGTTGTATGTTGTTGCCAGGTCTTTCCCACTGTCAACTTCTTGCCTTCTGACCATTCACAGACCGCACAGTCAAGGCTTGGTCTACTGTGCCTATACGGACAGTAGCTTGTCTGTCATTGCTGGGTCTTTCCCACCATCAGCTTTTTGCCCTCTGACCTTCAACAGACCACACGGTCATTGCTTGATCTTCCCTTGTCAATCTTCACCATTCATTACTGCTGGGTGTAAGCCAGAGGCGCGCACCCGTTATGGGAGTTTTTTTGGGGGGGGAGAGGAGGCAGCACCGATGCTGCCATCCTTGATAGCGCCACACTACGTAGTGCGCGAGGGGCAGCTGTTAGGTGCCGCAGACTCCTCCTCCATTCCAGTTCTGTTTCTCCCACCGTCGAGGCTACACCTGCTACGCGAGTAAACAGTTTGTTGCTGTGCCACTAGGCCTTCATTGTCTTTTTGACGCCTACCTTCATCCTGTTCACTCTCTCCCAACACCGTTGAGAACTGGTAAGACCGTTCTTTTTATTCTTTCAATGGTGCCAGGAGCTTTTCTGTGTTTTATTATTTGTTTTGCATTATGTCTGGTTCTGGAGCCAAGCGAAAGTCCAAAGCGGGCTGCGCCCCCATGCGTCGGTGCTCCTGTGGCCGGCATTTTTCAGTGATGGACTGGCATGATGTCTGCCTTCGGGTGTCTGGGACCTAACCATGACATGGATAGATGCGATGCCTGTTTTTCGATGGACTGCCATTTTATCAAAGTCCGCGCTTTTAAAGTTGGCAAGGCTCTGCTAACTTTCGGAGGAAAGCGTCGGTCTCAGGTTTCCTAGGCCAGGACTTTAGGCCCTTCCTCTGGGTCCCCTCCCGAGCCTATACAGTCTGGTGAGGAGGAGACCTCCTCATCTTCAAGCCTTGCTAAGGAGGAGGCCTCTTTCGCAGTGTTGTAGGAACATCATGGCCCCTCCCTGGGTCACGTCGGAGACACCGCCTCAACAGTCACCTCCTCGGGGGTGCAGACCCCCCAGTGTCACAGCCCACAGTTTCTGGGTCCAGCATTGGTGGACCCTTGATGCTGCCTGCCGGTGCCGTCTCAGATCCCAGTGCCATTTGAGGCACCTGTGATCGGGACAACGCTGCTTGTGGCGCCGGTTTGGTTCTCAGTGCTGCTTGCGGCGCCGTTCATCCAGTCGATGCAGCTGGTGGCACCATGTTGGATTCCGGGGCCGTGCAGAGCACCGGGAATTCAACTGGGGTCGTTGGCAGGTCAGGACCGGGTCTCAGAGCCATGGGTGAAACGCTGGGAGCAGTCAGCGTCACAAGCGACACTGGTGCCGTTCCCGGCGCTGCTTCCCAGTGGACTCTTGGGGTGGCCAGCATCAAGATCCTTCTGGTCAACTCTTCTCCAGAAGTGGATGATTCAGACATGGACCCAGTCTCGCACCCCGATTCTTCGGAGTCAGAGTCCTTTGGAAGGTGTGGTGTCAGGTTGCCCAGTGCCCCCATTCCTGAGTCTCCACAACAATCTTCCTCTGAGGACTCCCAGGCTGGGGGTGGTCTGGAGTCTATGGGGAGGGTGGTTTGGGGGTCGGGGAAGGGGGTTGTCCTCCCAGAGGAGGCTGCGGCACCTGCTAACCCTGGTGCTTCTGCACCTTCTCGGGGTGGATTGGAGGTCCTGTCTTCGGGGGGGCCCCCCTTGGGAGGTCTCAGGATTGATGGACCCCATCGCTGAAGTTGAGGAGGAGGGCGTCCTTGGAGTCTGAGGGGTTGAGAGGTTGGGGTGAGGAGCATTGGCACCCCCCTGATGCCCCTCAGGGTGCTGAATGGAGCCGCAGTGCCGAACCCCACCTCTCCCTCTTGGGCTCGGGGGACCCTTCCGGTGGTGCTGCCATGGGTTGCCCTTCTGGACCCATGCTGCCCCAGGTGCATCACAGAGGAGATTCCCCGGTTGGGCTCTTCCAGAGTTCGCATCCCCAGGGTTCTGTCTTGCGACCTGGTTTGATTTCAGGGACCCCCCCAGCTCGGGCTTCATTCCCTGGATTTCAGAGCCCTGGCAGAGGACAGTTGCCTCCTCATAGGTGCCCCTCTCCCATTTCTCTGCAGCCACCTCCCTCTCTTCCAGGCCATGTCGGTCCTACTGGGCCATTATCCTGGGAGATGCTCAGAGGCATTGAGGCTGCCTTCCCATCATATGTTAGATACATGCATGAGCAGGTATTTCGCCTGTCCCCTCCACCGCAGGAGTCACCTGGACATTCGAGTTCCCCATCCTCCTCGGCTCCCTCCTTGGAGAGAGAGAGAGAGAGGAACCCTCTGCTCACCTTTCATCTGACTCTGATTTCACTGATTATCAGCACTTCCTTTCGAGGATGGTTGGGGATCTCTGTATTTCCTATGTCAGACATGACAGTACTGAGTGGGAGACGCATGAATTCCTCAGTGAATTCAGTGCCCAGTATTTGGTGATGTCATCCTGGCCTATTCCTTTCCAGGAGGTGTCTATCCGCACCTGGTAGTCTTCAGCCGACCCTATCCCAGCCCCGGCAGACTGCAGGAGGAGGTATTGTGCTCCATCTGAGTCCCTAGGTTCTCTCCCCAACCCTCCTTTGGGATTGGTGTTCCTAGAGACTCCTTCCGGGATCTGCCGCCTGGCTCACAACCGACCACTGGACTCAGATTCCCTACAGTTTTTTTTTTTTAAACTTTACGTTTATTGATTTTCTGCTTTAACAGACAATTTACATTTCCTCGTAGAAGGTATAGGTAAAGATTGCATCACATGTTTGATAATCACATAAAAGGCCCCTTGTAGTCTGGTACAGAAGGATGGGGGGCAAGTCCCGGACAATAGGTCCCTCTGTATAGATCCATGAGTGTGTTGAAAGTTGCCAGCCTCTTCAGTGGTAAAGGTGAATCCTCTAGGTAGAATCAGAAAGGAAGAACTAAACACAATCTAAAACGATTGCTATTTCAGCCTGGTACAGTTAGGTAGAACTTGTGTATTAAACAATTTGATTCCCCTGAATTCCCTCCATCCCTGCAGAAATATCAATATAATCCAGCATTCAGTTGACACATTTAGAATTTAGCTATTTTAAACAGTAGGCAGTAATGATTTTAATAGCACACAACCCGAACATATCAACTTCGAAATTATTTTAAAGAATATGGATGGTATAATCTTGGGCTCGTCCCTTCCTGTATCCCAACTGATGGAGAAAACTTCAAGGAACCATTGTAATGGCGGGGAATCCCGCATGCATCAAGTAGCTAGTGAAACAAACATCAAAAGGTCCCTCTGTAATCTCCTCATTTAAATAAACTTTTTATGAAAGACCCACTGAAACCCACAGTGCCCTATAGAGTCCAGTGGTGCTCACAAATATCCCAACTTTAGAGATACAATTAGGAAAGTCCCGACCTGTTACTGATGTAAACCCCAAATTGTCCCTTCAATCTTCCTCTGCATCGGAGCTCTGCGAATCAACAGGATCCTTCCTTTCTGCAAATTCAGTTTCCACCTTCTCCGTCCATCTGCCAGCATCCTGGGGAGTGTTAAAATGCCATATCTTCCCTCCGTAAATCACCCGCAATTGTGCTGGAAATAGGAATGAGTGGATGATTCTGAGTGCGCACAGCTTGTGTCTTACAGCATCGAAGGCCTTCCTCCTAGTGCAGGTCTGGAAGGAGAGATCAAGGTACAATTTGATGTCCATTCCACTGACTTCCAAGGGATACCCTGCTCTTGCTGCAAGTAGGACCCAATCTCAGATCTCTGAGCCTGTAGATCTCAGCAGGATAGTGCATGGTTGATTAGGTGATGATGGACGGACCCTCAGATTAACTCTATATGCCTTAGTAAGTGCAGCCCATGGAAATTCCTCAAGTAGGTTAAGATTTCCCTTCAGCCAGTCCAGTAAATATTGCAGCAGGTTCGGCCCCTCCACACCTTCAGGAAGCTCCACAATACGAATATTGCCAGCTCGGATTTTGTTTTCCAGTGACTCAAGGCGGCCCTGAAGCTGTCCATTTTCCTTTATTTATTTATTTATTTATTTGCTTGCTTTTGTTAACCAGGTAAGCACACTATACAGCCAAGTGCCTATTTTCAGGTGCGACCCGGGAGGTTACAAGGTACATTACAATGTACATACATGAACATCAGGCAACTACAAGTGGTGGATTACATTACATAGAATTAGCACAACAGGGACTTTACAAGCATCAGATTTCATCAGGCAAATGGTAGTGAAGAGTTAATATAAAGATGGTCTCCACTGTAGCCAGGGTCATAACCACCCTCTTATCTGTATCTGCTAAGGAGCCTGTAAGTTGTACAATTGCAGCATCATGTTTTTCTAGCTTTGTTAACGTTTTTTCAATTTTAGAATCCATGGCCCGCATGGATTCTAGTAGAGTGTGCCATGGAGGATCCGATGCACGATCTTCTTTACCAGCGGTACTTGGTGTGCTACTCCTGGTTAAACAACTAAATAAAAAATACTTCCACCTGAGGTTTCTCCGGCCTTCCTGTTGGTCGGTGGGGGATCTTTATGGTGACCTGGTTGCTGCGTTTTTGTCCTGCCCATCTTAATCATAGTATTGATCGATTCAGGAAAGCTTGCTCAATAAATGTAAGCTGCTGGATTTTCAGAAAAATAATTTAAAATTATAACTTTTACATATTTTTCTGCCGCATGGAGGAGAGAGTGAGAAGAATGCTTCCAACCTGGAAGATGGTTCTCTGGCGCCCCCCAGGTTCCCTACAGTTTGACCGGTGGGGGCGGAGAGTGTTCTCTTCATCTCGTGCGATGCTGTGCATTACATCACATCAGGCACACCATGCTGCCTATAACAGGCACTTGTGGTCGATGCTGTCTCAACTTCTAGCATCAATGCCTGATACAGAGCAATCTAGACAGACCATTGCCCTGTCCGCTATGGGTCTGGAACTGGCAAGGCACCAAGCAAGGGCATCTTAGGATGCCAATGAGGCAACTTCCAGGCTTGCGGGAACAGCGATCTGCATTAGGCGGCTGGCATGACTTCGTCTGGCAAGGTTGTCACCTCTGGCCTAATGTAGGGTGATTCGCTTCACCTTCCAAGGGACCCGCCTCTTTTCTTCCAGGGCTAGGAGGCTTCTGCAGGGGCTTCCTCCATCTCCTTGTCTCCAGGAGACACTTCCAAGCACTCCTCGGCCTTAGACTTCCTGTCTAGTAAGGCCAGGGTTTCTTCCTCCTGTTTCTCACCAGCAGGAGGCTGAGGGTCTTGTTTCCTCAGGGTTACTCTAGTCCCCCTTCGGTGGGGCTTGGTACTCACCCAGCAGTAATGGATGGTGAAGATTGACAAGGGAAAATATGAAAATTACGTACCTACCATAATTCTTGATCTTCTCTTGTATCTTCACCATTCATTACTGAATCCCGCCCACCTTCCCCTCATGGGCCTCCCTCTTGGGCATCCCCTCCACCCTGCTTATTCCGCCTCCCCTTCTCCTCATTGGCTTACAGCCTAAATCCCTAAAAATTTGGGTCTTCCGTTCTTCTCTCAGAATAGGTAGCTTAAATCTGGAAAGGGAGGGGAACAAGTATAATTTGTCTTTCTCCTGAGGGAACTCTTTCTGATTGTCCTTGAAGGTGACCTGTTGGCCCCTTCTTAGGTCATGTTGCTCAATCACCAGTTGACAAAGCTACTCCTTTAGCAGTCCTGTTCCTTCAGTCTAGGACCCCACTGGCATCTCTGGATCTTGTCCTGTTTTCGGCAGTCTGTGCTAGTCAAACTCTGTTCTAGCATTTCAGTTGCCTTGAGCAGGTGATCTGATTTTGCCTCTGCCTCCCGGGGAGTCAGAAAGAGTTTCCTACTGTCTTTGTCCGCCTTCCCAAAGGGGTTCCCTCTGTAGGGCTTCAAATATCCCCCCCCTCCACACACACATCAGTATTAGCAAGAAACAAGATGCTAGTAGAAGCAGTATAGTGCAGCGGTTTAAGGCTCTGAGCTGCAAATCTGGTGACATCCAGTAGACCAGACCTGGGTTTGAATCCCACAGCTTCTACTTGCATACTGTGTGACCCTGAGCAAGCCACTTAACTTTCCTGTGCTACCAGGTCACACCTGTAAAAAAGCTTTCAGCTTAGTGTGCTTCTTCTGGTTAAACAACTAAATAAAAAAAAAAAAAAAGTAGGGTCCTTTCCCCTATCTTAGTTGGGCACTCTCCCTCCGGAACAGATTATCTGCTTTGGCAATCTGTGAGCTCTCAGCTTGAGTAAGGGGTTGGGGATGGCGGGAGGTGTAGAAAGTCTGCCTTTTGTGTATCAAACTGTGCAAAGGGTTCAGTCGAACCTTCTTACGCCAGTCTCTGTTTGATGGGATCCTTGCTCTCTTGCCCTTTGGTTTCGAGCTTATAAGCCTTTAAGCCAATTAACTCAACAGTTTAGCAGAATTTTCCCTCCTCCCAACATCCCTCTCTCTCTCCTTCTTCTTTCTTCTTTCTTCTTTCTCTCCCTTATCTGTTCTTCCCTTGGAGCTGCCCCAGGAATGAGACCCTGCGGTCCCTTAGGGTAAGGTTCTTCCCTTTTCTCTCCTCTATCGGCTTATTCCTTTTTCAGTTTGTCTTTTCCTTTGCCTGTCCCTTGGCTCTCTTGCCTTGCTCTCCTTTTCCTATCCTTATTTCACCTCTCCAGCTTTCAGAACTGGGATGGAGAAGTCTGTAGCGCCTAATGGCCACCCCTCGATCACCACGTAGTGTGTTGCTCTCGAGTGCAATGCCATCGGTGCCGACTCCTCTCAAAAAAAAACTCCCGTAGCGGGTGCGTGCTTCCGGCTTACACCCAGCAGTAGTGAATGGTGAAGATACAAAGGAAGATCAAGGTAGGTACGTAATTTTCATTTTTATTGTGCCTACAAGGACAGTGGTTTGTATGTCATTGCTGGGACTTCCATCGACTTTTCACCCTCTGACTGTCAACACATTACGTGGTCAAGGCTTGACTGAGGTGCTACCCGACCTTTCATAGGCACTACATCACCACCGTCACTGGGACTTGAGCTCTTGTGGTTGACCAATGTGATCACGACCACTTTATTCAAGTGATGTCACTACTCAGCAAGGCTCTATTTGAAGTTTATTGTTCTAGAAATTAATACCTTTGAGCCAAGGCTCTTTTACAAAGGTTCCACGTCATTAAGTACAAAAACATAGTAGACAGTGTTACAAACAATCAGTAAGCTGTTTAACAAGGCCACAACTTAAACAGTAACATTTATGTACAGAAAAGAAAAAGGAACGCAGAGGCAGTGTCAAGGGCAAGGAATAAGGATTGGAGAGCTTGAGAGGAAGAGAGGGAGAAATAGAAGTTTAGGAGAAGACAGAACCAGGTTAGTGGTACTCAGGTTGTCTTTGTCAAAGAGGAGACCATGGTAGTTGAGTGAAACAAATGTAAGTGCACTCAGTGGGATGAGACTTTAGTCAAAGCAGTCACAGGTGCTGGAGGCTGTGAGGTGAGCGTAAAGTATGGATTAAAGCTCCCAATGATCGTGGAGGATAGGGAGGGCAGGTTAAGGGCATTGTACCAGGTAGGGGCACTGTGTAAAGATCTTTGTCCCTGAGCAGTCCAGCATCTAGGGACAAGGAAAGGTTGGTGGTCAGATCTTCTGGTGGTACAGGTGCCACTGTTCAGGCAAACAGGTCCCGGATACATGGAGGAGTGAGTCCCAAGATTGATTTTTTGCCATCACGAGGTGAGATACATGAGGCGATTGGAAAGATGCAACCAACCTGTTTCCGTGTAGAGGTCACAAGTGTGGGTCGGTCTCTGTGTTCCAGTGAGGAGTCGACAGGTTTTGTTTAGTGCTGTTGAGATGCACTTTAGTGCAGTGGTAGTAGCTGAGCCATAGACAATTAGACCATAGTCTATGATTGAGATGATGAAGCTTTGAACAGCAATTCTCAAGGCAGCTTGGTTGAAAAATTGACGGTTCCGGTACAAAATTCCAATGCGTTGGCGCACTGTTTTTGCAGTGTTATCGATATGGGCATAAAAGTAAGACATTCGTCAAAAGTGATACCAAAGTATTTGAAGGTGTTCACTTGTTCTAGTGTATTTCAAGAGAAGTTTTTATGACCCAGTGAGTATGCCTATTTCTGTTTTGATGACTGGCAAAGAGCATGACTTTGTTTTTTTCGATTTAGGACCAGTTTGTGCTCAAGGAACCACTTTTCAACACATGAGAAAGCAAGCTGCAAGCTCTATCGTAGTGGATTTGGATCCTTATGGGAGGAGAGAATTACAGCGTCATCAAAATAGAGTATTAAATTTTCAGGGCAGGATTTGGGAAGCAAGTTTAGAAATAGGCTGAAGAGGAGAGGACCTAAAATTGAGCCATGGGAGACACCAGAGAGGACCGGTTTGGAGTCAGAGAGAACCTCAGAGATTTTTACCGTTTGAGAACGTTGTGCCAGGTAACTTTTTACCCAGGATCCAGGTTCCTCGGCTAGCCCAATGTTGAGCAGAAGAGAGATTGGAAGGCTATGGTGAACAGTGTCAAAGGCCTTTGTGAGGTCTATGAAAACAGCTCAGGTTAAATAACCCTTATCCAAGGCTTTGTGAGTTTCACTAGAGAAATCAAGTAGGGCCGTCGATGTACTGTGTATTTCCTAAATCCGTGTTGCTGAATGCAGAGCAGATCGTACTTTTGCAGGTAGTCTGATAGTTGATCCACCATGATCCGTTCAAGAGCGTTGGAGAGGGGTGGAAGTATAGATATGGGCCAATAGTTCCCTGGTGTGGATTTGTCGCCCCCTTTACTCTGCCATTGTTGATTCTAGCCTTCTCGCCATCGTCAGTCTACCCGGTCATGGCTTATTTTGGCGCTATCAGGCTTTGAAAACACAGGCGATCCATCACCGCTGTCATCAAGGTTTTTATATACCCCATCACCTAGCATGTTCACAGCCACTCTCTCACAGTAGTGTTGCCGCTACAGCAGTGCTCTCATTTTTGCAGCATCCGTGCTTCTTGTTGATGGGGCTTTATTTTATTTCATTTCCATCAGTGCTGCTTTTAGTATTCTTGTAGCACTGACCTCTGATGCCACCGCTGACACTGCCAGCCAGGTCTCTCCTCCTCATCCCTGCTGAGAATGACGATGGGTGGCCTCCCTCCCTCCCTGCCTTCATAATGGCAAGGAGTGCTGCATTACAAGGAGCATGAGCTGCAGGTGGCTTTTGTGCATGTCACCAAGCCCCTTCATTTTCACCTATGGAAGAGGATACTTCCTGTATGCCAGTATGCAACAGATGTCAACTGCACTGGACTTTCTTTGGGAGCCACAGAATTCCAGGGCAAAGCATCTATTACATTTCCTGGTACTCCCAGACTCTCTTCAGTTGCATAGCAACAGCACTGGCAACTGTTCTTTCTGCAGCCCAGTATAACTTATACTATATACCAGCTGTGCCCAGATAGGCTGGGACTGTCTGCCTTACTTTTCCAACCTTTGTATCTCAGTAGCATAAAACGACTGGTCCACTGGTGCTCCTACCCATCCCTGTCTCATCTAGGACACTTCAGAACCTCCCTTCTATCCCTCCTACCCAGGGATCTAGGGGGGTGACCTATCCTGGGCTTGTGCACCTGTACCTTGGCCTCTTTGTGCCTGGAACCTGTATTCTGTTCCATCCCCATGTTAGTCCTGCTGCCTAGACAGTGGGGCACCCTGCCATGGTTTCCCTTTCTGTCTCTTTTTAGGAAACCCAGGAGTACAGTCATCATGGGTTCTGCTAGTATGCACCCATGCATTATAAAGGTTACACATTTCAAGATTATATGATAGGAGTTGTTGGCAAGTGGCCCAGGTCCCCATGGCCTCTAATATAACTAATATGGTTCAGGCATTGCCACCTACTTTGTGGCACCTAACCAAGTCTTTCCACTGAATTGGATTCCTATGTCCTCCACTCAGTTTATGCCATTTGTGACTACTCCTGCCTGGCCACAGTACTAGCAGTGGTCTCTGTACTGTTACTCTTGCCCATAGGACTTGTGTTTTTTACCATTGGACTGCCACATCCACAGCCAGCTCATGGATTGCCATGTTTCAGACATCTTCCATTTCCTTCCCCTGCCCATGGGGTAGGGTTCATGTCTGCATACTTTCCATATACACTCTAGGAAGTCTAGGAAGTATATATGGCCGTATACACTCTAGGAAGTCGGCCTACTTCCAGTCACTTCAATCCAGTCACCTAGGTAATTCCAGGCATTTCTGGTCCTCCATTAATGCCTTGCTCCCTCCAACAAGCAGTCTCTTTCCCTCCTAAACACACAACAAGGCTCCCTTGCTGACCCGACTGACACTGTAAATGCACTCAGTCCATCAGAATTGGTGATTCCATATCCCCACTCTTCCCATTAACACAGGAGTCCCACAGGGCTCTGTGTTGGATCCTGTCCTCTTCTCCAGTTTCCACAATGTCCTCCCCTCGGCTTGCTCATCCACCTCAATACATATGTATGCGGATGACATGGTCCTCTTCATCTCCGTTCAATCCCCTGATTATACGGCTACCAGACTACAGCATGACTTCAACCAGGTTCAGCTCTGGTTTAGCTCCAATCAGCTATCACTAAATGCCAAGAAGACAGTATCAATGACCTTTGGCACAAGGCAGTGACTCTCTAGGCTCCCTTCACTACTCTCCTTTCATATTCTCGAGGGGACATCCTTGAGGACACTTCCTCCTTTAGGTACCTTGGGGTGTGGCTTGACTGACACCTCAACTTCTCTGGCCACATCGACGCCATCCTGAGGAAATTGCGCCCCAAGCTTGGTGCACTTTACAGGAACTGTAGCTGCCCTCCACTACCGGCAAGGCACGAACTGGTCCAGAAGATGATTATACCTATCTATGACTACTGTGATGTAGTTTACAGTGCCGCTTCCAAGTCTCCCCTCTCACTCATCACTGTAACCTCTATCACTCTCCATTTTCCTTCATTAAATAACCAATGCCACCTTCACTGTGCCAAATACATGTCCAAATTATAGCTTGTTACTCTTCCCCCCTTGTCTTGCCTCCTCATTATCCCCTCCCCCGCCTGCCTACTCCCTCCGATCCTGTGACTCTTGCATAATGGCTGTCACCCATCAGTCTTCCAAGGTTGGCCAGGTGGCCTTTTCTCCCTAAATTATGGAATGCTCTCCCACACCAGATTCGCCACTCCTCATTTCCCTACTCCATCTCCTTGGCACTTCATAACTTCCTCTCTGTAAATTGTACCTGTGCTTAACCCTTCGCCATATCATCCTTCTATTCCCCTCTCTCCAGTCTCTCCAACCCTTTTCTCCCACGTTAACTATATCTTAGAGGCACTTTCTCACTCCGGGGTCTTTCCCTGCAAGTATTTAACATTCATCGTTCCCTGACTCTCATGGTTACTGACTAATGCTACCTTATAATGTAAGTGTAATAGCTAGATTTTTTTCAGCTTGTGGATATATTTTTTGTATCTTTATTTTCACTTTTATCTAATTATGTGTATATATATCCTGCACTCATATGTATGTTGTTGAAACCCATCTGAACTTCTGTCTGTCGTATTACTCTGTATAGGTGTTCAGTTGTTGACTGTATTTGTGCTATCCCCGGATGCACCATGAGATGAACAACCTGTTGTTCAGTGTGTCTTTCCTGGTGAAACATTTAAATAAATAAATAAATAAATAATGCACATTTCTCAAACCTTAGCAGCTACCTGGCTAAACTCCCCCTCCCCTTGCCCCCCCTCCACCTTCCCTCTTACTAGCCCTGCTTTTATTTTAGACTATGTCTTCTCCTGGGGCATAAGCACCTCCTCAGCCTACCATCTCAAGTGAGTGCTGGTAATGACGATCTGTTCCCCCGCTACTTAAAACTAGTGGCCCTGGACATTGCCTATCCACGCACCTTCATCTTTAACCTCTCCCTTACTATAGACTTTGTCCCCTCTGCTGGAAGCAGGCCAAAATTGTCCCCATTCATAAATCAGGCGACCCTAGTTGTGTGGACAACTGCCATCCCATCTCCATTCTGCCCCATCTTGGTAAGCTCCAAGAGAAGGCAGTAAACTACCACATTACAGAGCATATCTCCAAATATAATCTCCTTTGCCCTCAGCAACATGGTTTCTTGAAGGGGCACAGAACTACCACGGCCCTTGCCCTCTTCACCAACCATGTGCTGAGGAATATGGATAAAGGGAAGCTAACTGGTGCAGTGTTTGTAGATCTGTCCAAGGCATTTGCCTTTGTAAATCACAAGATCCTGATAGCAAAACTCGACACCCTTGGTTTGTCCCCTGCCTCCACCACCTGGCTTACTAACTACCTCTCTGGTAGAAC
Source organism: Neoceratodus forsteri (assembly GCA_016271365.2). Taxonomy (NCBI): domain Eukaryota; kingdom Metazoa; phylum Chordata; order Ceratodontiformes; family Ceratodontidae; genus Neoceratodus; species Neoceratodus forsteri. Next base: position 75,901,600 of record JADMNL010000027.1, on the reverse strand, counting down.
ACAGACGGTCTGCCTTGGTGGTGTCAGCTCCCTCCTCTTGTCTCCCTCCTCTTGCCTGTCTCTGTGGGTGTCCCCCAGAGATCTGCCCTTTGGCCCCTCCTCTTTTCCCTCTTCATTAACTCTCTCCCATTGGAGGGCCTATCCTGTAAATCACTCCTCTATGCCAACGACTTAATACTATACCAAAGTGACCCCTTCCCCTCCTCACTATCCACCACTCTTATCGATGATTTCTGCAAGGCACATTTTTGGTTCTTCACCAACAAACTGTTGGTCATTGCTGCCAAAACAAAGGCCATGCTTTTCGGTTCCAAACCGAAATTCTCCACCCTTGCCCACAATGGAGGCTTTCTCACTGTCAAATCCCCAGATGGATCTCCCCTTGACACTGTTCCTGCCTTCAAGTACCTGGGGGAAATCCTGGACCCGTCCCTAACCTACACTGACCACATTGCCTCACTGATCGGGCACATCAGCCAGAAGATAGGGCTCTGCTATTGCCTGATCGACCACCTCTCGCTGAAAGCCTGCCTTGCTATTGTCTGTGGCAACCTCTTCCCCCTCCTTGACTATGGCTGTCCCGTGTACTCCCTCATCTCCATTACCAACCTGAACCACCTGGACGCTACCTACAGTCATATATGCCACCTTGCCCTCTGCACCCTCTCCCCACAGCTCTTTTTGCCAGTCCCTTAACTGGCTCCCTCCACAAGCATGGCGCTCCTACCTGCTGGCCCGGACCGTTGCTGATACCTTGCACAATCCCTCCTCCTACTTTCCACTATCCCTTCTTATCTGGCCCAGAACCTACCGCTGCATTCTGCTTCAGACTTCCCACATCCAACTAGAACATCCTAACATAACTGCAAGGATGGGCCTAAGAGCCTTCCCCCACAGCTGGTCCCTTACTATGGAATGACCTTCCCTCCACCCTACATGCCCCCGGACCCCTCTAAATCTAAATTCCCTATTAACAATGCACTTTCTGAAGCCGGCCTGGTGGCGCTGAGGGTTGAGGCACTGGATGCCACACCTCATGCCACGCCGGCGACCCGGGTTTGGAAACAACCTTGCATCGCCGGGGGGTGGAAGTTTTTTTTTTATTATTATTTATTTATTAAATTTTGGTGACCAGGTAGGCCCACTGAGCCCTGGAGGTCCCTTTTTCAGGGGTGACCCGGATTAAGTTACAGAGGTAAGGCATACATAGTAATTTACAAGATGATGGCACAGTACATACATAGTAGTTTACAAAATGATAGCACAGTTCAAGTTTATTGCAGGAAAAATAACTTCATTGAGCAAGCTCATTTACAAGGAGGTCCTGGTATGTACATACTAACAAGACTAACATAACATACCGTAATTGCGCACAACAGAAATTCAAGTGCTAATACGATACATGTGAGACAAGTGTTCAGGCAGTACTCCATATAGCTTGAAGTAGGTCATCACACTCTTACATATAGTGCTGGAACTGTCCATGTGGACCTTGAGGCTAACAATAGGCTTGACAAGTCATTGAAGAATGGGTTTTAGTGACAGCTACAAACATCTTTTATTTTTTCATTAGATAGCTTTTTAAAGAGACTAACAGAGACTACTTTGGGTAGTTTCAGGGACAATTGTAGCTGGTTCCAGATAGCAGGGAGGGTAACGGAGAAGGCGCGCTTGCCAAAAAAGGTGCAAGTCTTGGGGACATCCAGGAAGATAAAGTCTAACTTCCTGAGTAGGTACTGTGGCAGGTGTGGATAAGGGAAGTTAGATAGCTAGGAAGTTTGTTAAGAAGAAGCTTTAGGATCAAGGTACCAGCGTGGAGAATAGGTCTGGTAGTGAGGGACATCCAACATACGGCTGAGTACAGGTCGCAGTGGTGCGTCTGGAATGGGGAGTTCATAATGAAGCACAGAGCACGGTGATAGAGGATGTCCAGTTTATTTAGATTTGAGGTTGAAGAAGAGGTACGGATTATATCCGCGTAGTCTAGTAGAGGGAGGAATGTGGCCTGGACAAGTCTAGTTCTAATCTCGAGTGGGAAAAGTGACGTGTTGCGGAACAGGAAGCCTAGCCTTATTTTTAGTCTTCTAGATAGGTCATCCAGGTGTTTCGTAAAGGTAAGCTTGCTGTCTAGCCAAAATCCAAGGTATTTAAATTTAGGGGTGACTTCCAGTGGCTCGCCTAGGGAGGTAACTATAAAATCCTTCGGCAGGGAGGTAGATACAGAAGGTAATGTATTGGGGGAAAGATCATAGCTTTGGTTTTCTTAGTGTTTAGAAGAAGTTTGGCGTTAATGAGATTGGATTCGAGCTGAGCAAAATCGGCTTGGAGGACATCTCTAACCTCAGATGGGAATGCATCGGATGTATAGAGAACTGTATCGTCAGCGAAGAAGTGGAGTTTTGACTTGGATATGTGATGGTCAAGGTCATTAGTGTATAGTGAGAAGAGGATGGGACCTAAAATGGAGCCTTGCTGGACTCCCTTAATTATTGGTAGAGGGGTTGATCCCAGTCCTTTCACAGAAGAAAGGGTTCTGCAAGAACTCCTAAAACTGAAGGTGGACAAAGCAATGGGTCCTCATGGAATTCACCCCAGAATTCTAAAAGAATTAAGGGAGGAACTAGTGAAACCACTGGCTACTCTTTTTAATAAATCATGGGAGGATGGTGTGGTACCCGAGGACTGGAGGAAGGCGGATGTGATTCCCCTTCACAAAAGTGGGACCAAGACAGACGCAGGAAACTACAGACCTGTCAGTCTGACATCTGTGGTAGGGAAAGTGATGGAGTCACTTCTGAAGGAAAGAATAGTTGAGTACCTAGAGGCCAGTAGAGCACAGGACCCAAGGCAGCATGGATTCACAGCGGGAAGGTCATGTCAGACGAATCTAATAGATTTCTTTGACTGGGTGACCAAAGTAGTAGACCAGGGAGGGGCTGTGGACATGGCCTACCTAGACTTTAGCATGGCATTTAACACAGTCCCACACAAAAGATTAATAGTCAAATTAACCAGCCTGGGAGTGGGTCCCAGGGTGGTAGCCTGAGTAAAACATTGGCTGCACAACAGGACACAGAAGGTAATTGTAAATGGAGTCCACTCTGAAGAAAGAGAGGTTACTAGTGGGTACCACAGGGTTCAGTATTGGGTCCAGTCCTTTTAATGTCTTCATCAGCGACATTGCAGAGGGACTGGAAGAAAGTATGCCTTTTGCAGATGACACAAAGATCTGCAACAGGGTTGATACACAAGGAGGCATAGAAAGGATGAAAAGGGACTTGGCAAGGTTGGAGGAATGGTCGAAGTATGGCAGCTAGAATTCAATGCAAAGAAGTGCAAATAATGCACCTGGGAAACAAGAACCCAGGGAAGAATACAGAATGGGTGGGAGGTAGTAACAACAACAAAAAGGAAAGGGACCTGGGGGTAATCATATCAGATGACCTTAAGGTTAGCAAGCAATGTGAGAAGGCAGTAGGGAGGGCTGGGGTATACTGGGATGTATAGGGAGAGGCATCAGCAGCAGAAAACAGGAAGTTGTTATCCTCTGTACAGACAGTTGGTGAGACCCCATCTGAGTACTGTGTCCAGTTCTGGAGACCCCATCTCCGCAAGGACATAGACAGGATAGAGGTAGTCCAGAGGAGGCAACTAAAATGGTGCAGGGTCTGCAAGAGAAGTCGTATGAGGAGAGACTAAAGGAGCTTAATATGTATACCCTTGAGGAAAGAAGGGAGATGGGGGACATGATAGAAACTTTTAAGTACCTCAGTGGAATCAACAAAGTCCAAGAGGGTAGCATCTTTCAGAAAAAGAGACGTGCAAGAACAAGGGGACACAATTTAAAGATAGAAGGAGGGCGGTTCAGGGGCAATGTGGAGAAAGTATTATTTCACAGAGAGGGTAGTGGATGCATGGAACAGCCTTCCTGAGGAGGTTGTGGGGTCTAAAACTGTGGGAGAATTCAAGAATGCATGGGACAGACATAAGGCAATTCTTGTGGGGGGTAGGAAGAAATAGGCTGTTGGTTAACTAGGATCTACGGCCCATCCTGTAGGTAGGGAAATGGGCAGACTAGATGGGCCAAGCGGTCCTTATCTGCCGTCAAAGTCTATGTTTCTATGTTTCTATTGGTAGGGGGTAGGAGAACATGCCACCGGCTTTGAATTTTTGCATCCTTCCCGAAAGGTAACTGCTAAACCACTGGACGGTCAGCGGAGTGGCACCTATTTTAGCAAGGCTGTTTTCAATTAGGATGTGGTCTACAGTATTGAATGCTTTGCTAAGATCTAGGAAGACAGCACCTGTGATCTTCTTTGAGTCCATAGTGGAGAGCCAGTCATCAGTTACTTTAGCCAATGCAGTGATGGTACTGTGGTTAGAGTGGAAGCTGGATTGGGCTGGGTTCAGGAGTGAAAAGGTTTCCATGTGGTGTTTTAGTTGTGCATAAATCATCTTTTCAAAAACTTTGGAGAGGACAGGTAACAGAGATGGGTCTGTAGTTATTTTCCCCCCGATTTAAATAGGGGTAGGATGTGGGCTAATTTCCAGCACAAATGGACAGTGGAGGACGAAATAGAAAGGTTGAAGATGTGGAGGATAGGGGCAGTAAGGTAAGGGTACCCAAGTTTTAGGAAAAGCGGTTCGATTTCATTGTCCCTTGCACTTTTCTTGGTGTCTAGATTCATAAGGGCATCTTCGACTTCTTTAAAGTTAAGGGGCAGTAACTGAAAGGGACAGACTGCTGCTGAAGGAGTGGGGTTAGAACTAACCTGGCTATTTTCACGAGCAGCATACAGGGATGAGTCGAAGGCTAGGCCAGCAGTGACGAAGTGGGAGTTGAATTCTTCAAGGATTTGGCTACTGTTTTCCACAGTCATATTGTTTTTGATGATCTTGCTTGGTGGGGGGGCCACCAGTCGCCCTTCGATGGACTTAAGGGTCTTCCAGATTTTCTGGGAGTCTCCTTTGGCCTGTTCTAGTGTGGTGACATAGAAGTTGGCTTTGGCAGAACGGTATACGTTTAACACAGGCATTCCTGGCAGATCTAAAAGCCTGCCAATCCACCGGATTCTTGGTGTGTCTAGCCTTTGCCCATAGCTTATCACGTGTGGAGAGAGTGGTCTTAAGTTCAGGTGAGAACCATGGGTGTGAGGTGTTCCACGTCCTGACCTTGATGAGTGGTGCATGTTTATTTGCTATGTGGTTAAGATTATCATTTAGGGCTGTGACCGCCTCGTCCGGCGTTTTACAGAAGTATAGAGCTTGCCATCTTACCTTACTAAGGTCATTTAGGAAATTAGATAAGTGGAATTTTTGGAAAGACCATTTGGTTATAAGCTTAGGCTGGTGACAGGTTTTAGCTTGTAACCTTGTACAGACTACAATTCCATGATCGCTCATATCATTATGAAATACTGCTGAGTGAAGGATTTTGAGGGGATGGGTAGATAGTATAAGATCCAGAAGGGAGCTATTCGCTGTGTTTACCTTGTTGATTCTAGTAGGTTCGGACACTAATTGGGTAAGGCCAAGTTCATCGCAGAGAGATTTAAGAGTGTGCGATTTGTGTGAGAGCCAGTCCATGTTGAGATCCCCTAGGATTAATACTTCGGAGATGGCAGAGGTAGTTAACGATTTGAGGATGTTAAGGATGTCAGTTCCACCACTATGGGGCCTGTAACCACCTATAATAGTAATGCATTCCGTGGAGGGGAGGTGTAATGTTGATACTATTTCGTATTCCTTATATTTAGCGTTGCAGTAGATATCACTAACTGAGAACTTGGTTTTGGTGTAAATAACTACTCCCACTCTCCTGGATCACCTGTCTGCTCTATAAAGCTTGTAGCCAAGGAGGGTAACTTGTTGGTCCAGGTTAGATTTTTTTAGCCAGGACTCTGTGATAATGATGAGAACGGGCTCTGTGTGTACAGCCCATGCTTGTAACTGCTTGATTTTTTTGGGCAGGCTTAGAATATTAACTAGCATTATTTTAAGACTTGGGGCTGACGCAAACTCAGTAGGAGAATTAAGCAGGGTGGGTGGGCCAGGGTTTACCTCCACGTTACCCGAGCATAGTAGTAGTAGAAGTAATAATTTCTTAAGTGAGCTCAGGAAAGACCTGAACGCTTTGTCCCTTTTGCACTGCTTGTTAGTGGATGGCAATGACAGCCTGTTGTTGCTGGTATGTGTCAGTGAAATATGGCGCTGTAAGGATAAGAGAGGGAGCGCTCTGAGTGGCAAAGGTGAGGGAAGCAGGAGGTGTAATGGGGGGATAATGAGGTGTAGACAAGTGAAGGGGGAAGCGCAAGATGGAGTGCGGTGCACCGGCAGGGGGCTTGGCTATCTGAGGGTGGGGAGACGAATACTGGATTGGGTCTTAATTCATCGTTTGTGCAAAGGGCAAAAGGTGCGCAGCAGAAAAACAATAAAATACTCTAGGTGCAGTATGCCATGATTCCAGGAGGGGGTGAAATATAGTGGTAGATAGAAAGAACACCTTATACTATTGCGTGGCAAAGGAGCACTAGGAATAGACCCAACTGTGGGCCAATAGAGAGGTAGCAATGCCGGCTATGGGCAGGGTTATGGCCTATTTAATGGGGGCCTGGGAGGGCTGGATGAAAAACCAGAGGAGAGCTGAGTCCTTTGGGTGGAAAAAAGCCCAGTTCAAAGTCCGTGTCTCCTGGCCAATCGGGGCCATTCAGTAAGAGGCGCCCGAGTCCGGGCTAGGCTGGAAGGGGACCGTACCTTAGCAGGAGGAGAGTCCGGGCTAGGCGATGTGGTCAGCGGCTTCAGAAGCACCGGCCGACTGGAGTGATGAATCTGGCTTTGGAGCGAGGGCTTTCCCCAGTCATGAGGGAATGCTTAGCAGGAGACGAGTCCGGGCTAGGCGATGTGATCGGCGGCTTCGGAAGCACTGGCCAACCAGAGTGATGAATCTGGCCGTGGAGTGAGGGCTTTCCCCAGTCACAGGGGGCCGCTTAGCAGGAAGAGAGTCCGGGCTAGGCGATGTGGTCGGCAGCTTCGGATGCTCCGGCCAACCGGAGTGATAAATCTGCCCATGGAGTGAGGGCTTTCCCCAGTCATGGGGGACCGCTTAGCAGGAGGAGAGTCCAGGCTAGGCGATGTGGTCGGCAGCTTCGGAAGCTCTGACCAACCAGAGTGATAAATCTGGCCATGGAGCGAGGGCTTTCCCTAGTCACAGGGGGCCGCTTAGCAGGAGGCGAGTCTGGGCTAGGTGATGTGGTCGGTGGCTTCAGAAGCGCCGGCCGACTGGAGTGATGAATCTGGCTGTGGAGTAAGGGCTTTCCCCAGTCATGGGGGGCCCCTACATACATACACAGTGGTTTACAAGATGAGGCACAGTACATATTTTTAGATATTACAATACAAGTACAAGACAAAGATAAATACTCAGTGTACAAGACAAGATTTGTACAGTTGTTGGCAGTAGGGGGTACGGAGGTTAGTTTAAGCATCATGGCAGGAGTAGATACTGGCATCTAGCAAGTGGGCCTTAATCCTGGTTTGGAAAGTTTTGAGGGAAGGGGCTTCCTGTACAGAGGGTAGGAGTTTGTTCCATAGCAGAGGGGCAGAGGAAATAAAGGACTTGCCACCCACCTGGGTCCTCACCCTAGGTTCTTTAAGGAGGATTCGTCCTGTTGTATGGAGGTTCAGCCTGGACTGCTTGGGGACTAGGAGCCCAGTAAGGATGGTGGGGGGGAGCGGAAGAACTTGTACGCATTGTGACACTTGTACAGCTGGTTCTGATTAATCTATGTTTTTTGTAATATAAAAATGTGTTATTGAGTGTCTCTCATGAGACATGCTGTTTCAGCTAAAAGATAAAAGCCAGGAAATAATTACAGGCTAGAAGAGACTTAAAGTAAGGATTTCCTGTTCATCTAGCTTAATTGTAGCTGCCAGCTGCTAGGCTGGAAAATCATAAACTTTTATGACGTTTAGAAAAAGAATACAGGTTATGTCACTGTGGTGCGAAGTCGTAAAAGGTCCTTTGATGTCCTTGAGAGAGGATGCTGCTCATGGATGAAAGAAAGGACTTGGAAAATTACAGACTTAATTAGGAAGTCATATGGGGAAACAAGTTTTTTCTGCTGATGTCACCTATTAATATGCCTCCTGACACAAGACATCCTGATTGTATAATTTTTAATAAACAGAGGAGGAGCTGGGTGACATCATGGAGAAGGCAGGGTCAAGACAGTGTTTTAATTATGCTGTAACAGACCTTTACACACACACATATGTTTGGACTCTGAAAAAAGAAACATCTACAGCATTATAAGAAGATAAGAGTACATTAGGTAGACAGGTCTAAGTGTATTATTGGTAGGAATTTGCACTTTTTAAACCTTATTGTTTTTAAAGAGTGTATGTTTTGTGATATATGGTTCTATGTTTTACATTTTACATTTGTATCTATTTTAAGTAAACCTCTATTTTTAGAGACTACCTGTTGTGCCTTTGAAATTCTTTCTTTGACAAGGGTAGCATATATGGTTAAAGCTGACACTGTACAAAGCTTACTGGTTTTACCAAACTGGGAAAAGGTAAGAGTTTATTCTGAGGTCTTTCACAGAGTTTTTAAGGGTTCATTTTGTACACCTGGTAAGGTGTCCGTAGGTGAAAAATATCTGGCCCCCCCGAAGAGCAGAATTATCTGAGCCTGTACATTGGGTATGTTAGCAAGAGGTTCACAGTTTGAATCCCTCCAGAACTTGAGACCAAAGTTTAATTCAAACCCACAAACAGACAGGAGGGTTACCCTGTTCTGTTAACTGATCACAGTACTGCGCTCGGAGGTTGGCACTGTGGGAGCAGAGGGCCTGACCTGCTGAGTGGGGTTGTGACAGATTGGTTGGCAGTGGTGTGCATAAGTTTGGTATTACAAGCTTTTATTGTTCAGTGTGTCAGCTTGAGACCATCAGATCACTTGCAAAGAAAGAAAAAGGCAGTGATTTATTTTTAAAAAGGAGACAGAACTATATCACTTGGCGTACAGTCAAGTTCCTACCCGTTTTATTTTTTTTTCTAAAGTGCAAGTCAGAGTAGCCGTAGTAGGGGAACAAGATGGCTTCCAACTACTGCAGGCACACTGTAGACTACTTAAAGCAGTTGTGTGGGGACAGGGGAGTCCCGTTTGAGGTGAAAGCCACCAAACAGAACCTCGTGGATGTCCTGATGGCAGCAGATACCCAGAGCATTGAGTCACAGACAGTGACTGAAAAGGACCGAACCTTGAGTGTGGCAGGGCTAGCGGCCAGTGCAGTGTCCAGATCTGATGAGGAGGACAACAGGGCCACTGTCAGTGAAGGGCCACAGCAGCAGGGGAAGGTCACCAGTATCCTGGATCCAGACGTACTCGGGCTGCAAATTGAGTTGCGCAGAACAGAGCTGGAGTTCCAGAGGGAGAGGGACCGTGAACAGTGGGAGGCGGACCATGAGGCAGAGCGAGAATGCCAAGAGGCAGAGCGAGAACAGAGAGACGCTGACCATGAGTAGCGTGAACGCCAGAGGCAACATGAACTGGAGAAGCTACAACTCCAACGAGCAGCACCAGAGCAGGTAAGTGGCTTGGGTTTAACTGGGACTACAGGACTGGATTACAAATTGAATTCCAAATTGATAGCCGAATTTAAAGAGGGGGAGGATATAGATGCCTTTTTAAATTCTTTTGAAAAAGTTTGTATTCAGCTAAAATTCCTAGGGAGTCCTGGGGCTTCCAGCTGTTCCCGCTACTTACCAGGAAAGCTCAGGATGCTTTGGGTCAAATGGACAATGAGGACAGTGATGATTACAGCAAACTTAAAGATGCACTGTTAAAGTAAGTTGAATTAACTGTGGAATCATACAGAACTAAATTCTGTAAGCTCAGGAGAAGCCCTGACATGAGCTAGCCACGAAACAACGTGAGTTTTTAAAACATTGGTGGGAAGGAATTGAAGCAAACTCTGCTGATAAAATTGGAAATGTGATTCTGTTAGAACAGCTTTTCTGGGCATGCCCAGCAAAGCTGAAAACCTAGCTGGAGGACCGAGATCCCAAAACAGTGCAAGAGGCTGCTGAACTCTTGGACCACTATGCCAAGAGCAGACTTGCTCTGAGAGCGAATGGGGCAGGCGTGGCAGCACAGAAAGAGAAAAGCACACCTTCAGGGCAACTAAAACCCTCACTGCCTCCACCAAAACCAGTTAGCCCCAGGTTTCAGAGAAAAGATTTCTCTGAGAAAAGAAATGAATGTTGGTTGTGTAAAGAAACTGGGCATATTGCCAGACAGTGTCCCAAAAAGGACGAGCAATACACAACAGGGGGCTAGGAAGGAAGTGGGTTGTTTGTGTATCCCTGGAAGCATGCCAGTGAACATGAGGGAACACATGCACCCAGTCATGGTGAATGGTGTACAGATGCAAGGGTTAAGGGACACAGGGGCATCCTTGACTTTGGTAAAGGGGGATCTAGTAGAGCCGGGTCATCTTATACCCAATAAATACATCACTGTACAGGACTTTACTGGTGAAGAGAAAACATTGCCCCTTGCTAGTGTTCTCCTAGGCTGGGGTGAAACAGGGGGAACTGTGCAACAGGTGGCTGTAGCCAAAACCTTAGCAGTGGATGTGATCCTGGGCAACAATCTCAAACAAGGGATGGTGTGTGCAGTTACCCGTATCCAAGTGGCAAGGGAACACTGTAGTTCCCTGGACCCCACAGAAGCCATTGTGAAAACCACTGGGAGGCTGGTTCCCCAGCCTGTGTCTCCTGATATGGAGATTAATGAAAAGGGGGTAGAAATTTCCCCAGTAGCAGTTAACCACACAGCTACAGAAGGTTACTCCGAGGAGGGAGGGAAGGGTGACCCATTGTCAGAGGGTTAGGATTGACAGTGATCCTGACTGCCCTGACGCTAGTGCTAGGGACCCTAGTTTAGCGACTGAAGGGGACCTGTCCCATGCCTTGGGAATGTGCGAGGGGTTTACAGGTGCTCAAAGAAGTGACCCTAGTCTAGAGAAGCTGAGGGCTTAGACTCTGACAGAGCACAGGGAGGTGATGGCAGACATAAGGTTTATTGGGAAAATGGACTTATGTATACTCAGGCTGTGCAGACAGAGGGAGGGGTGCTAGGCGGGCAGCTTGTCGTTCCCCAGGGATATCGTGAGCAGTTGCTCAAGATTGCACATTCCCTTGTCTGGTCATCTGGGAATCGTGCGCACTACACAGCGGTTGGCCCAGAATTTCATTGGCCTAACTTCACCCAGCAGGTGAAAAAGTATTGCAGGTCTTGTCACAGGTGCCAAGAAATAGGGAAGGCAGGCAAGAAAACCCAAGCCTTCCTGATTCCATTGCCTATAGTGGAGGAGCCATTACAGAGGGTGAGAATGGATATTGTGGGGCCATTAAATACCCCCAACTCCTCAGGGAAGAGATTCATCCTGACTGTGGTGGATTATGCCACCTGGTACCAAGAGGCACTCGCCCTATCCTCACTGAGGACAGACAAAGTGGCAGATGCCTTACTTGGGATTTTCTCCCGTGTTGGGTTTCCGCAGGAGGTTATCACCGATCAAGTGGGTTCCTTCATGTCAGACCTGATGAAGTGTTTATGGGAGAAGTGTGGGGTGGTGCAGAGATGCACTACACCGTATCACCCACAAGCCAATGGGCTTGTGGAAAGATTCAATGGTACCCTGAAGTCAATGCTCCGGGCATTTGTGAACAGCATGCACAGCATGTGAGGGACTGGGAGAAATACCTTCCCCACCTGTTATTTGCATACAGGGAGGTGCCCCAAGAGTTGACAGGATTTTCCCCCTTCGAACTCTTATATGGACGCCGGGTACGTGGGCCCCTAGACTTGATCTGGGAGGACTGGAAAGGCAAGCACGCCACCCAGGGAACTCCCATTGTGGATTATGTCCTTAGGTTTAGGGAAAGGCTGAAGGAGCTTATGGGGACAGCCCAGAGCAACCTGACAGCTGCCCAACAGAAACAAAAAGTGTGGTACGACTGCAGAGCAAGAACTCACTCGTACATGGTGGGTCAGGAAGTCATGATCCTTATTCCGGTCTGGAAAGACAAGCTGCAGGTCGAGTGGGCAGGACCGTACAAAGTGGTTAGGAAGGTAAATGACGTGAACTACATTATAGAGTTACCTGACAGAAGACAGACAGAAAGGATGTACCATGTCAACATGATGAAGCCATAAGCCAATAGGGCTGACATGGTGTTTGCAGTGTGTAGTCCTGGGGAGGAAACAAACGAAGACCCCCTTCTGGACTTGCTGGAAGAAAGTAAGCGGGGGTCCTCTGTGGAGGTAAATTGTCTTCCCAGCTGACCCCAGGCAAGATCCAGGAAGTAAGGGAGGTTTTAGCAGACTTTGCCACATTGTTTAGCACTAAGCCTGGACTAACCCCCTTAATTACTCACAATGTGGAGACAGGGACACAGGCACCCATACGGCAGACAGCATTTCAGGTGTCTGAGGCTGTCCAAAGGGACATTAGGAGGGAATTGGAGGAGATGTTGGATTTAGGAGTAATCCAGAGATCCCACAGCCCCTGGGCCTCACCCGTAGTCCTTGTGCCCAAGCCAGATGTGTCTACTCATTTCTGTGTGGACTATTGTGGACTGAATGCAGTCACAAAGTCAGACACCCGCCCGATGCCCCAGATGGACGAACTCCTGGACAAGTTGAGGGGGCGACCTACCTTAATGACCATTGACCTGACCAAGGGGTATTGGCAGGTAGAGTTGATGGACAGAGCTAGGGAGAGGTCGGCCTTCATCACTCCAATAGGCTTATTTGAATTTAAAGTAATGCCTTTCCGAATGAAGAACGGCCCGGTCACTTTCCAAAGGTTGGTGAACCAGGTGGTAAATGGTGCTGAGGAGTACATCGTGGCGTACCTGGATGACTTTGCCATCTTTAGTGCCAGCTGAGAGGAACACCTGTCCCACCTTAGGGAAGTGCTAGGCAGGATACAGAGGGCCTGGCTCACTGTCAAAGCCGGGAAGTGCCAGGTGGCCATGGGAGAAGTGGCATACCTCGGGCATGTGGTAGGCCGGGGACAGCTCCATCCTAACCAAATAAAAATAGAGGTAATCCAGGCATGGCCCAGACCAGAAACGCAGAAGCAGGTCAGGAGTTTTCTTGGGACAGCAGGGTACTATATAAAATTTGTACCCAGTTACAGTACCCTGGCTGCTCCCCTATCTGACCTGGTAAAGAAAAGGATGCCAAAGAAAATTACCTGGGGACCAGCCTGGGAAGAAGCCTTTACCAGATTGAAGGAGTCACTATGCAGTGCTCCTGTTTTGACAAGTCCTGACTATAGTAGACCCTTTATAGTTCAGACTGACACCTCAAACATGGGTATTGGGGCAGCACTGAGTCAGACATCCAGCCAAGGGAAAGATCACCCCGTAGCATATCTGAGTAAAAAGTTACTTCCCAGGGAGCAGGCATACTCCACTGTGGAAAAGGAGTGTCTTGCCATTGTGTGGGCCCTAAAGAAGTTGGAGCCATACTTGTATGGGCAGCATTTTGTGGTACAGACTGACCACAACCCCCTGGTTTGTCTGACGCAGATGGGAAAAAACAATGGTAGATTGCCAAGATGGAGTCTTGCTTTACAAGGGTATGACATGACAATTCTACATAGGGCTGGAGCGAAAAATCAGAACTCAGATGGGTTGTCTCGCGTCTAAGAGGAGTGAACTGATTTGGGAAGCTTATCCCATGCAGGGGATAGAGCCCCCAAATTTAGTCTAGGTAGGGAGGATTGTGATGCTTGTACAGCTGGTTCTGATTAATCTATGCTTTTTGTAATATAAAAATGTGTTATTGAGTGTCTCTCATAAGACATGCTGTTTCAGCTAAAAGATAAAAGCCAGGAGATAATTACAGGCTAGAAGAGACTTAAAGTAAGGATCTCCTGTTTACCTAGCGTAATTGTAGCTGCCAGCTACTAGGCTGGAAAATCATAAACTTTTATGACATTTAGAAAAAGAATACAGGTTATGTCACTGTGGTGCAAAGTCATAAAAGGTCCTTTAATGTCCTTGAGAGAAGATGCTGCTCATGGATGAAAGAAAGGACTTGGAAAATTACAGACTTAATTGGGAAGTCATATGGGGAAACAAGTTTTTTCTGCTGATGTCACCTATTAATTTACCTCCTGACACAAGACATCCTGATTGTATAATTTTTAATAAACAGAGGAGGAGCTGGGTGACATCATGGAGAAGGCAGGGTCAAGACAGTGTTTTAATTATGCTGTAACTTGCAGTGTCAGTGGCTCAGCAGGTAGCACACTCGCCTCTGAGGCCAGGAGATCAGAAGTCTGTGAGTTCTAGTCCCACACCAGGCACTTGGGTTAATATCCCAACACTGCAGTGCAGCATGAGGGGGGTGGCTGCATTTCTGAGGTGCCGTCTTTCGGATGAGACATTAAACCGAGGTCCCATCTGCCTGTTCTGGTGGTAGTTCAGGTGGATGTTAAAGATCCCATGGCACTTCTTGAAAAGAGATGGGGAATTTCCCCGGTGCACTGGCCAAATTTCCCCCCATTCACTAAAAATACCACCAACAGCTTAATCTGGTTAAAAGTCAGTTGGCATTCATCTCTATCCCCTTCCCCCGTGTTGTGCCTGAAAATTGACAGAACTCGTCTAGAGCACTTACCCGGTCAACAAAAACTAAATAAATAAATAAAATTTACACACAAACGTTTGGACTGTGAAAAAAGAAACATTTACAGCATTGTAAGAAGATAAGAATACATTAGGTAGACAGGTCTAAGTGTATTATTGGTACGAATTTGCACTTTTTAAACCTTATTGTTTTGAAAGATTGTATGTTTTGTGATATATGGTTCTGTGTTTTACATTTTACATTTTTATTTATTTTGAAGTAAACCTCTACTTTAGCGACTACTTGGTGTGCCTTTGAAATTCTGTCTTTAACAAGGGAAGCATTAAAGCTGACCCTGTACAAAGCTTACTGGTTTTACCAAACTGGGAAAAGGTAAGAATTTATTCTGAGGTCTTAATAGAGTTTTAAGGGTTCATTTTGTATGCCTGGTTTGGTGCCCGTAGGCAAAAGATATCTGGCCCCCTAAGAGCAGAATTATCTGAGCCTGTATATTGGGTATGCTAGCAAGAGGTTCAGAGTTTGAATCCCTCCAGAACTTGAGACCAAAGTTTGATTCGAACCCACAAAACAGACAGGAGGGTTACCCTGTTCTGTTAACTGTTCACAATACTGCACCCGGAGGTTGGCACTGTGGGAGCAGAGGGTCTGGCCTGCTGAGTGGGGTTGTGACACGCGTGACAGAGCAAGGGGTACTGAAGGCATGAGTCAAGGGTTGGCCAGTTTAGGTGTGCCAGGACATCACAGTGGTGACGTCTGGCATGAGACTGTGAGGCAAAGCGAGCCACCTTGTTGTACAGCACGTGCAGTCTGTTAAGCTCGAGTTTAGCCATGCCCTGCATAACTGGAGCAGCGTAAGTCAGGGTGGGGAGGAGGACGTTTGTGGCAATGGTGATCCTGGCCTCAGGGATCAGCTAGTCTTTTAGGCAGTAGAGTGTTCCTAGTTTGCAGTGGATAGTTTTTGTTACCTGGTCAATATGATTCTTTAGGGTGAGGCCCTGGTCCAACGTTTGACCCAGGTATTTTAAAGAGCCCACCACTTCAATGCAGTTGCCAGAGACAGAGCAGGATTTCCCCTCCAGGGGTGGATGACCACTCCTTCATAGTCCTGCACCCATCGGGTGGAGGCCCGATGAGTGCACAGGTGGTAGGGGTGGTGACATAAGTCTAGGGTGAGGTGGAAGGGGTCACCGGATCCTGACGTGTGCGGGTGCCTCCACACCTGTGTACACATGTGTACTCTGTGACCCCAGAAAGGGGAAGAAAAAACAGAAAGAAAAGAAAAAAGGAAAAGAATGCACTTTCTGTCCTCCACAACCTGCATCTGCCCACAGGCCATTAGCACAGCTGCACCTCCCTTGCAGCCCACCCTTACGTCCCCAGTGCTCCGCTGTCCTCTCCTCTCCTACCCTGAATACTATTGTTATTCCTGTTGTTGCATGATGAAGCAACCTTACCCTGTTTACCTAAATGTTATATATCTTGGTATGTTCAATTGTTGATGTATCTGGTACTGTTTACCTTATATTTTCTCTGTTAGCTTGACCTACATTGGATTCCCTGTTACATTCCCTGTATAAGCCACACTGTTCTCTTACTGTATTTTATGCTGCTTGTGCCAGTTTCTGGCCCAGGCCGTGCCTGAAAAAGGTCTTTGGATCAGTGCACCAACCCGGTTACCAAATGAATGAATAAATAAATAACTACTTAACCTTATGCCACAGAGGCAGATGTCCTTGCTGTAAGTCAGCTTATGGGCTTATTCCAATGAGTTGCCTTCCCCTTGTCCCTCTCAACCAGGGACCCCAGGGGTTTTCTTCTAGCTGCTTTGTAGTCCCTGAGTAGACAGCAGTTTGATGTTTTTTTCTGGTCCTGAACACCAGGGGATCGCACTTACTTCATTGTGTCCCAGTCCGGTCTCCTTTCCCTGTTGCAGTATCTGGGCACGGTTATGCTCCTGTCATAGAACAGGTGAGTCCCTTCCTAGCACAATCACAGCTCGAGTATGAGCCTTCTCGATTCAGAATGGTATTGTCTCATGATCCTATATTAGCACGTTGGGAACTAGTTTCCCCAGTGCTTGGTAGGAGTTCCAGTGGCTCTTCACATGGGAGGGCAGTACACCATTTTTCACCTGCATGAGGGGTTCTTAACAGCCCTATCCAGGGACTTCCTGCTATTAACTTTAGCTAGAGAAGGCAGTATAGCGCAGTGGTTTAAGGCTCTGAGCTGCAAACCTGGAGACCTGGGATTGAATCCCACAGCCCCTACTTGCATACTGTGTGACCCTGAGCAAGCCACTTTACTTCCTTGTGCTCCCAGGTCACACCTGGAAACAAGCTTCAACTTAGTGTGCCTTTCCTGGTTAAATAGTTTTCCCTTTCCCCCCTGTAGGGTTATCTGTCTTTTGAGGAAAGCTCACCTGGCACAGCCTGTTTTGCCATTAGGTCACAGCCTATACTGCAGTGGGTAGTACTGGTCATCTTGCCATCTGCATGCCATTATGCCACCAGCTTGGACCTAGAAGCACACTTTACAGTGACAGGTTCTGCTTGCATATGAACATACGAAATTGCCAGCAGAAACAGGCCTCATGGTCTATTGAGTCTGCAGCTAGCCCCTCATCACGCAGCTGCCTCTCCCGCCCCCCTTCCCAGTATCCCTTACCCTGTCCGAAACCCCTCTTGAACCTGCCCACCATCTTACAGGATGCTATCTCATCTGGTAAGGTGTTCCATTTGTTAACCACTCTTTCCATAAAAAAATGTCCCCTCAACTCCCTCTTGAATCTTCCCTCTTCAATTTCAGTCCATGCCCTCTCGTATCCCTCCCTTTTCTCATCTGAAAAATCCCTTCTGTGTTGGTCTTGTTTATACCCTTCAGATACTTAAAGGTCTCGATCATATCCCCCCATCCCTCCTCTTCTCCAGTGAATACATATTCAACTGTCCTAGCCTGTCCTCTTAGGGCTTGCTCTCCAATCTCTGGATCATCTTTGTGGCTCTTTGTTGCACCCCCTCCAACAATCTGATGTCCTTCTTCAGGAATGGGTGCAAGTACTGCACGCAGTACTCCAGGTGGGGCCTGAACAATAACCTATACAGGGGCAGGATGACCTCCCTCCTTCTGGAGGAGATCCCTCTTGCAGTACACCCCAGCATTTTGTTGGCTTTTGCTGCCACCTTCCTGCACTGAGCAGAGTTGTTCATGCTCCCCATAATGATCATTCCTAGGTCCTTCTCCTCTGTGGAGCTCCCCAACTGTACCCCATTCAAGTGATAATCTCTCCCCCCTGGTTCCTGGCTCCAAGGTGCATAACCTTGCACTTCTTGGCATTGAACCCCAACTGCCATGTTTCCGCTCACTCCTGCAGCTTAGTCAGGTCCTCCTGCAACCCTTTCCACCCCTCCATGTCATCAACCACAGCTCCCATCTTGGTATCATCTGTAAACAGGCTGATCTTGCTCCGGATCCTGGGTGAGATATCTGCAATAAAAATCCCAAACAGCACCGGTTCGAGTACCGATCCCTGTGGTACCCCGCTCATCACTGCTCTAAGTGATGAGAGGTCCCCCCATCACAACCCTTTGCTGCCTTCCCTTTAGCCAATTTGTGATCCTTTTCACCATTTATGTCCCACCCCCACATATTCCAGGTCCCTCCCCCCAACCTCCCATGCGGCACTGAATCAAAGGCCTTGCTGAAGTCCAAATACAGGGCATCCACTGCATGGCCCTTGTCCAGTTCCCGCGTCACCCAGTCGTAGTACTCTACAAGGTCTATCTAGCAGGATCTGCCCGCTATAAACCCATGCTGTTGACCATCCTGGTGACAGTTTTCCTCTAAGAAGCTCACTAGCCTCTCTTTTAGTATGGTTTCCATGAGCTTTCCCACGATCAATGTAAGACTCACTGGCCTGTAGTTTCTTGGTTCATCTTTTGGGCCACTTTTGTGGATGGGCACCACATGGGCTTTTCTCCAGTCCTGTGGTACATATCCCGTGTCCAGGGAGGTATTGAATAGGTCGGCCAGTGGCCCCGATAGGACCTCTGCCAACTCCCTTAGTACCCTAGGGTGAATGCCATCAGGTCCAGGTGCTTTGTCCGCCCTCAACCCATCTAGTACCCTGCTCTCTGTAATCCCTACATCTGTCGTCCCTTCCCCTACCCACCCCCCTCGCCTGGGGTCAGATGCCCCCTTTCTTTTGTGTGAATACAGAGCAAAGTATTTTTCAGTGCCTCTGCCTGCTCCGCCCTTTCTCCACCCACCCCTGTCCTTCTTAATCCTCACCAGCTGATCCTTGCTTTTTCCTCCCTCGCCGATGTAGCGGAAGAAGTCTTTTTCTCCACTTTTAATTCCCTGCGCCAGTCACAGCTCCCTAGATGCCTTGGCTGCCCTGACCAGTCTGGTAACCTCCCTGGACTTCTTCATGTAGGTATCCATATCTTCACCCCTCCCTGATTTCCTGTACTTTCAAAATGCTGCCCTCTTGGTCCTCACCCCTTCCATAACCTCCTGTGTCAGCTAACTGGGTTGCCCTTCCCTTCTTGCTTTTCTTCCTAGTGCAAGACTCCGTTGCCTCTGCCAGCCCTTCCTTTATGATGTCCCATTTCTGATCTGCATCCATGTATGGTTGCATTCCTGCCAGGTACCTGCCCCAAATTCCCCCATCTTCTTGAAGTCCGCCCCCCCAAACTCAATCACCCTTGTACCCGTGCCCCATTTCCCTCCC
Organism: Neoceratodus forsteri; assembly: GCA_016271365.2. NCBI lineage: Eukaryota > Metazoa > Chordata > Ceratodontiformes > Ceratodontidae > Neoceratodus > Neoceratodus forsteri. The sequence goes on along the minus strand of JADMNL010000027.1, from coordinate 75,882,197 downwards.
TATGTTGAGCATGAACCACACCGAATAGCGGTCACTCCCAGCCAGTGGTTCCTCCACTTCCAGATTCCTTACAGCTTCCCTGTTGTCCAGTACAAGGTCCAGAGTCCTTTCTAAACTGAGTCGGCCCCTGGACCAGCTGTGTCAGAAAGCTGTCTTGAAATGCTTCTAGCAGGACCCACTCCCTTGCACTTGTGGTGAATAGGGTGCCCCACTCCACCACCACTGTGCTCCCCTTCCTGCACACCCTCCTAATTTGTTCAGCTAATTCTCTAGCCAGGTCAATCCCCTGAGCTGGTGGCCTGTACACCAACCCCATTCTCAGTGTCCTATTCTTTGCGTCTTGGAACTGCATCCATAGTGCTTCTGTCCTCCCCTTCCTTCCTTACACACGTTATGCTTTCCCTTACAAAGATCGCCACTCCATTCTCCTTAGCCCTATCCTTTCTGAATAACCTGAACCCTGGGATCATCACATCCCAGTTCTGGTACTGGGTGGCCCATGTTTCCATGATGGCCGAAGTGTCCACCCCCACCACCACCAAGAGAGCCTGTAACTCTGCTGTTCTATTCCTTAGGCTTCTTGCATTCAGTGAAACCACCCTCCAGCCTGTCTCCTTCCCTTCCCTATCCCTATTCTTCTCCCCCTTTATCCCTCCCTGTGCCACTTCCCCACTGCCTTTACCCATAACTAGGGGGGTGAACTCACTAGGCTCCCCTTTCTGGACCCCCTTTTCTATCAGCGGTCCCCTGTTCCCCCCAGTTTAAATCCACCTTTGTTCATATATACCCCTCTATTCCCCGTTTTAGTATTCTCTTCCCCTCCCTGCTCAAATGTAACCTGTCCCCTGCATATAGGTCATTATTGCCCCATGTTCTGCCCCAGTCAGACACTAATTCATATTCCCTGGTACAGCACCAATCCCTCAGCCACTCATTGAACTCCTCTATCCTTTTTTTCCTCACTGTACTCGCACATGGTACCGGAAGTACCTCAGAGAACACCACCGACACCCCCCCACCTCCTCACACTGCCTACCCAACTCCTCGAACCTCTCCTTTACCACCTCTACCATCTCCCCCGCCAAGTCATTTGTACCCACATGCATCACTATGTGAGGTTTCTCCCTCCCCCTCCATGTGCACTTGAGAAGTGCCTGCCCGTGGTCAACCCCAGAATAGCCTCGACCCAGATATGACTGTGCCTTTCTCCTCTTCTGCCCCATCTGAACCCTTTCAGTATAGAATCCTCCAGCACTAGTACCCTCCACCTTCTTTTCCCATAACCCCTCTCCTCCTGTTTTCGCTCTCCACCTTTCCAGAGTCCACATTGCCCTGGTCCTTATTCCCTCTATCTGCACTATTTGTGACACCTACATCTTCCCACCCCTTGTTTCCGCCTCTCCCTCTGGCTCTACCCTGTTCTTCCCCTCCCCCCTTCTTCCTTTCCCAGCCTGACTCCTGGGCCTTCACTACCTACTTGCATATTCATTATGTCACTGTTGTAGGAATAGGTTTCTTCTGGGCCTTTGTCCCCAGGCCCTCAATTCATGCAGTAGCCTGTCAGTGCTGTCTACTGACTGTCGACAGGAACTTATGCTTCCCAGTTGTGCAGCGACAGCAGGAGCCTTTAGTTTTAGGCCCTGGCACACAGTCTGAATCCACAGTCAGGCTGCCAGCACATTTTAGCTGACCACCTATGCAGGTAATCATTCCTGTGCTAAGAGACGGTCTTTATCAGCCTTCCCTTTCCTGCAGCTTTTTCAAAAAGTACTGCTCTTACATGCTGGTGGGAGAGGTACATTTCCTTTTGGTCTGGGCAGCCATAGCAAATCTGCTGTTGCAATATTGGGTAGCAGACTCGTTAGTATTTTTTTTTGCCTTCTTGCACAAGTCTGTTGTTGCCACACCAGGGCTTTCAGATTCAATCCAGCCAGGCCTTCCAGCATGTGCTTGCCGGGTTCTTAGCCTCTTGGCCATGGTGCAAGGTGCAGCATCACTGGGGATGGCTGCTGTTCTGCTGGTTCCAATGGCAGTCCTTCCATAGTCCCATTACTTCTCCCATATGCAGTGTTTTTTTGGGGCTGGCATACTTCCTAACTTCCTCAGATGCCGCCCTATCATATTTCTTCGTCACAGTGTTCTTCACGACTGCATCAGACATTCTGCACATGGGTACATAGCCGTCTGACAGCTGCACATGGGTACACCACAGTCTACCTGCCACCAGTAGAAGTGGGTAGTCCCTTGGTGACGTATTGAGCATGTTTATACTTCTATGGCTCCCTACTTCCATCTAGGGCTTTGCATTTTGCTGTGATGACAAGCTGTGGCTCTCCTACGAGCTTGCTGCACATCGTGGTTTCTGCTTTCTCTTTTGAGGGAAGCATTACTTTGATGTCACTCTTACTTCTAAATGAAGTGCACTCTATCTATGCGTGATGTCTGAGTTCCCTCTATATCACTTTGTTCCCCTTCTGGTATCTGCTGTACAGCATTTCCGTTAAGGGAAAGCTTCACTCTATAAGTCATCTGTGCATAGTTTTCTCAACTACTATACATGCCGTAAAGCATCCCACAAAGAGTCATTCCAGTTGTCTGCTTCGTTCGCCCTGACAAAGGGGGTGCTCATGTTTCTACTCATGCTTGTCTAAATGATTCGCACTTCAGCTTACCTTCTTTTATAAAAGGTATGGTACGGAACTTCCTGGTTTGGTTATTGGTCATTCCACAGAATTGTCTCCCCCCTCAGAGATTCCTGCGTCTGCCACAGGCATCCTGTCCACATCTTCCCCAAGCGTTACAGACTGGACATAGTCTCTCGTAGATGAGCCGGGTTTGGTCTGTCAAGTTTCTAAAGCCTTTTCTTCCTGGCCTCCATCCACCCAGATTGTTATTTATTTATTGTACAGTCAAATTTACAACCTTTGAGCCAGGGGCTCGTTTACAAAGGTACCTCGTCACAGAGAGGATGTACAGTGTCACATATTTACGGAATACAATCACAAAGAATAACATAGTTTTACATAGTTGCTAGAACACAATGAATAATTAGAAACATTTCAGAGTGACAGATTTAGTACCAGCAGGTACTGGCAGAGGGATGAGAGGCCATGAGGGAGTGTGGGGGGGGGTGAGGTGGGAGTCCAGCCCAGAGGGCTATGTCAAGAGTGTTTAGAGAGTAGCAGAGCATCTGTTAGAGACAGTAGCAGCAGCACGTGTTAAATAGTAGGTTCTGAAGGGTGGTTTTGAAGGGGGCAATTTTGGGAGTGCTGGAGATGGCTGGGGGGAGCGAGTTGAACCAGGACGGGGCTCTGTAGCTGAACGACCTCTGTGCCCAGGTGGTCCTAGTTCTGGGTACTAGTGGGGTGACCTTATCTGCAGTTCAGGTAGAGACTGTGGAAGGTGTAAGTTGGACGGAGGCAGAATCCCTGGGGGGGAGAGCCCAAGCAGAATTTTCTTAGTTAGAAGGCAAATTTGGTAGCGGAGCCATTCATCGAGGTTAAAGAGCTTGGCCATGTCATAAAGCTGACAAGTGTGGGTGAGTCTGGGGGCATTGGTCACTAGTCTGCAAGACTTGTTTAAGGTGAGTCGAATTTTGTTGAGGGCCATGGAGTCAGCAGCACCATAGACCGGAAGGCCATAATCCACAAGGGACACTACCGAGGACATAATGGCAAGCCTGAGAGCATCAGGTGGGAGGCAGTCCTTGTGACGGTAGAGGTTGCCAAGTCGGGAGTTAGTGGTGGCTGCGAGGGCTGTAATGTGAGCGTGAAAGGTGAGGGCCGAGTCGAAGGTGATCCCAAGGTATTTGTAAGAATAAACTTGTTCAAGCGGTTGTAGGGTGCAGGGGGGGATTTGGAAGGGGTTGTTGCTAGCTTTGTTCTGGTGGTGGGCAAACAGCATTGACTTGATTCTTTTGGTACTGCTTGGGACCCGTTCCAAAGATGTGTCCTGATGAAAGAGATATCCCTGATGAACATAGAGCAGTTATGTACTTAACGTAACAGTAGATCTTCGAGAGAATATCTTTCATCAGGCCATTCTGTCTCACCCTCCTTCCCCTTTAGGAGTCTTCGTACGTCATTTCCTACTATGGCACAACTTTTGTTGTCTTTCCAGTGCTCCATTTGCCTGGTATATGGAGTACTGGTTTCTCTCCTGGTTCTCTACAAGGAGGTCCTGCGAAAATGATCTCCAGTGAGGTAACTGAAGAGAGGAGGGGCCCCCACACTTATATACATGCTGACATCTGACAACATCGTGGACAGCCCCTGTCTGACTGCTTGCAAAAGTTTCCATATGGTCCTAGTGCCTGGTGGCTTATAGTTCCAAAGGTGTGGCCTGATGAAAGAGATTCTCTCGAAGATCTACTCTTATGGTAATTATGTAACTGCTCTTTTTCCTCCTTGCTTCTTTTTTTAATCATTGTTTTTATTCCCTTGTCTTGAAAGGTGCTTCTTCAGCCTGAGCAACTCCAGCCCTGTCCCAGCCCTTCTTTAGCACTTATCTCCAGACTTCCAATGCCACGGCACAGCTTCTCTGCTGTGGTGATTTCTTTGCGGATTTGTAGAGCAACCCTTTCTAGGTGCGTGGATACAGTTCACTATCCACACTCCAGCAGTATCACTGGAAGTGCTGATTCATCAGATGTTTTAAAGCTAAGCTCCTTCCACCACCTGGCTGGTGTATTTCCTGACAGTGTCCAGTGATGTCAAATCTTTCTTTCAGCTGGAAGAACAGGTCATCATATGCAGCTCTCACTTGAATTTAATGCAGTGTAGATACATCTTTACTTTTGCAGTTTTTTTATTCAAGATCGATTCATTTCCTGGATTCCTTAGACTCCTTTGCTTGATCGTCGATAGAGCAATGGAAGCCGGAGTTCAGGTTCTGTGTACTGTATCAGCAGAAGATGTCTGTCACCGACCTGCATGACATATGCCTGTACTGCCTGGGCGAGCAGCACAACATGGTCAGGTGCGGTCTCTGTCTTGATGCATCTGGAGTCCCTTGAGGGAGGAATTGGCTTACCCTCAGACGGCCTTCAGAGTGGGATCTGAAAGACCAACCAAAGGGTTTGAAACAAGGCTGTGGTGGCTGCTGCAGTGGGCACCGCTTCAGTCTTGGTGTTGCCCTCAGATGGGGCCAACATCGGAGGGTCTTTCACTGAGGGGTTCCATGAAATGTCCATGGCCCTCCAGACCTTGGGGGAGAGCCCTACCCACTGCGGCAAGAGACACACGTGCCAACGGCACCAGTTGTGGGATCGAGAGGGCTTGAGATCCTACTGATCTGTTGACTCCCCTGACTGTTCAACTCTGATTGAGACTCCTTAGGTTGAGGGCAAGGTCAAGAGCTCCACAGTATCCCCCGTTGGGCTTGATGACCGTGACTCCAGTTGAGCAGGCCATGGAAATCTTCCTTGAGCCTGTTGATCAGCTGTCAGACAAGATCAAGGATTCGCTCTCCCAGTCCTCACTCATGGGGATGCGGGTCGGTTAGTGTCCCTGACCAGCTCACCTCAGGAGTAGCCTCCACCAGCAGTTGAGTCTTCCAAGCTTGCCCTCTTTGATATTGCCAGGCATGTGGTCTTTCATAACCAGCCATAAGGCTCTCCTCGATGTCGACTGTCCAGTCAACAGTCTAGGTTGGGGTCTCGATCGAGTTGCTCCCACTGTTGATCCCACTCGACTGGGAGATGTCACTGCTGACTGTCCTCAACCTCCTTATCATCAGGTGAGGAGGGGCACTGACAGAAGATGCATCGGTGTTGTGAGGAGTTTCTGTGGCAACGGTAGGCCATTGCAGGGCGGGCTGATCCCCTGGATCTTTGGTCACCTGGCAGCCGCCAGTTATGCCCTCGCCAGATCATGCTATGCAGATGCTTCACACAATTGCTTCCCCAACCCTGAGGGTGGAGCTGCCACCACCACAGCCAAAAGTGGGTGCTCCAACCAAGGAGGCCCAGTTGGCAACCAGCTTGCCAGGCTGGTTGTTGGTGGAGTTCGCCCAGTCTGAGGATACCTGGGTGGTCTGCAGTGAGAAATGACCAAGGGCCATTTTTGAGGAGTCCTTGGCTGAGTCAGATCTCTCTCATCTTTGTGCTCCTCTGCGACTCACCTCCTTGATTGGGGCTCGGTCAGGGAATTGGCCACTGACCGTGGGCCGTTGTCTTTCAGGGTTCTCATCCGATTAATACTGGAGTCCATGCATGGAGTCCTGGCCAATGCCCTGTTTCTTTCTGGGCTGGCAATATAGCCCAGAGGTTAGAGTAATGAGCTGTGAATGGGCTTGCTACATCCAGAAGACCTGGGTTTGATTCCCACAACTTCCACTTGCATACTGTGTGACTCTGAGCAAATCACTTAACCTCCCCAGTGCTCCTGAATCATCCCTGAAAACAGGCATTTGTGCCTAGTAGGCCTTATCTGGTTTTCAAAGAATTGAAAAAAAAAGGCCCTTAACAGCCTGTTCAAAAAAGGGCCACATATCTTTTCATGGACAGTTTGGACAGGGATGAATCCCTGGGGGTTGCCTTTCCCATGGCTGAAGTCATACTAGGATCGGTTCTGGAACTTTGGCAGCATCCATCATCCTGTCCAGCACCCTCCACCTGTGTAGTCCGCAAGTATGTGGTCCCTGCTGGGTCCCTTTCTGTGTTCTCAGAGCACCCTTCGGCCAAATGGATGGTTTCTGACTTAGCCTTCTGCAAAGCTGGAGGTCAAGGGGACATGGACAAGCTTCCAGACAAGGAGTCCAGAAAGACAGACCACACCACAAAAAAAGGTTTACACTGCAACATCCCTCGGTCTCCGTTAGGCAGCTTATTCTGTTATGATGTCTAACTCTGGTTACTCCCTGTTGGGAGTGCCTGATTAGATCCTTCCTCACCTCCCTGCTGACCAGCAGTTACCAGTGAAGATAGTTAGAGACCAGGGTCAGTTGCTGGCTAAACACCAGCTCCATATGGCATTGGACATGGAGACTCCTGTGCCATGCCATGACAGCAGCCATTGTCATGTATCACAGGGCCTGGCTGCGTCTTTCCACCTTTGCAGTGGACATCCAGCATGAACTGCCTATGTTCTGTTTTTGGGCACTGACCTCTTTGGCCCTGGGGTGGAAGGACATCTCACCCATATAGAAAAGTCCATTGCCACCCATGACTCTGTGGCTTCATTCCAGATGGACCAGAATCAAAAGCTTAAGAAGGTGTTCCAGTACTGGCCCTTTCAGCTACAGCCCCCTCAACAGCAGCATCAGCAGGGGCAGTACCAGACTTGGCATCCGAAAACCCAAGTTCATTGGCCAAGGTCCGAAGTGGGGGGTGGGGACAGGGGAAGTGGTGCCCCTCTGGCTACAGCGGCTGGTGTCCCCATAAAAGTTGCACAGTGACAGGTTGGGGGGGTGTCATCTCTCCATCCGTCCTGTCCCTGCCTGCGCTTCCTGTCAGGAGTCAGTTATGCCACTTCTTACCATGTTAGTCCACTGCCACAATGGACAGGTTGGTGTTAGAGGTGGTAGGCAGGGGGCTGCCTCTGAATTTCAAGGCTCTCCTGACTTCAAGCTCTGCAGGGGTCTAGAGTGTCACAGAACACACTGTCTGCCCTTCAGGGGGACATCGCTGAGCTCCTTGTGAAAGGAGCTATATCCTGTGTCTTGGATGCCCTGGCCAGTCAGGGTTACGTAGTCAGGTACTTTCTGGTTCTGAAACGGACAGGGGCTGGTGCGTCATACTAGTTCTGCATGATCAGAATTAGTTTATTTGGAAGCACTTGTTATGGATGATCACTCTGAGTCAGATCATTTCATCTCTGAAGTAGGACATGTGATTCTGTTCCCTGGACCTCCAGGATGCATTCTTCCACATCCCAGTCCATCAGTCTCCCCACTGGTACCTCTAGTCCTGTATGGAAGGGATTCTGTACCAATGCCATGTCATGCACATCAGTCTCTCCTCTTCACCCAGGGTCTTCATCAAGTGCGTGGCGATGGTGGTGGCATTTCTGTGGTGCAGAGGTGTCAGGGTATATCTCTACCTGGATGATTGGCTGCTGGTTGGGCTGTCCAAAGAGACCGTTGAGAGGTCCAGGGGTCTAGCTTTCCAGACCTGCCAAGACTTGAGCCTGCTGGTCAACCTGGATAAATCCAAACTGGTACCCTGGTAGGTGATCAAGTTCATTGAGGCAGAACTAGACTCCCTGTGAGCCAAGGCCCTCCTCCCAGTGGACCGGGCACTGGATCTTACCTCCTTTGACCTATCATTTCAGGTTGGGTTCTCGCGCCCTGCTGAGGATTTACTGTGGCTGCTGGGGTACATAGCGTCCTGTATCAACATGGTCTGCTGAGCCCGCTGGGAGATGCATGATCTGCAGTGGGAGTTGGGCTGTCAGTGGTCCCAGCGCATAGGCCACTTGGACGAGTCAGTCTCACTGACACAACCAGTGTGATGCCATCCAGTGGTGGCTAATCCCTGGATATCTGGAGGAAGGAATCTTGTTTGTCTGCCCAGAGCAGACTGTCATGCTCACGTTGGATGCATCTCTAGTGAGGTGGGGTGCACCACTGCAAGAATAGAGAGTCAATGGATTCTGGTCACCCTGGGAATCATGTCTACACATAAACCTGCTGGAGTTCCATGCAATGTGGCTTGAAGTCAAGTTGTGCAGGTCCAGAACAGCAACACCACAACCATGTTCAAACAACATGAAGTCTTGCTGTATTCTGACATATTGCAGTGATTCCCAACCTTTAAACTGCCCCAGAGAACAAAGAGTTAACTTTCTATGCAGGGCATAGAATGCTGAGCTCGAGCTTGGTTGAAGTCTCTGTCTGGAGTGTTTCAAACTCAAACTGTCAGATTCTTTACTCCGCCTCACTGAACGGTCGCTCTGGAGATTTCTCCTTCAGCACGGTTCAATAGTCAGTTAAAGTTTCAGTTTTCATCATTTTTTTAAACCGAAAAAGTTATCCGCATAGTCGGTTCAGTCTGTGTCTGTGGTGCCGTGAGTACTAGATAGGAATTGTTCTGTTTTTCTGTGTGGAACTTGTAAAAGTGCGGCTTGGTTCGGCTGAACCGGCAATTTGATAGTGAAATCTTGTGTTTTGTGTTTTTACTTAGTGTGTGGTTACCGGTTCTTATCGGTTCTGAAAAAAAAACGTGTTTTAGTACGTTTTTTTCCAATACCCATGACATGGTTAGGAACCGATAAGGGAGTCTTGCCTGGCAGTTGCCATAAAAAGGGTAAGTTGGTTAGGTTGGCCATGTCTGAGAAACACAAGAAAAAAAACGGGCCCACTGGGTTTCAACACTGCAGTAAGTGTGGGGAGGTCTTTTCTAAGGCCGATCCGCACACCACCTGTGTTTATTGTCTGGAGTTTGAGCACCTCGATTCAGACTGCCAAATATGTAAAAACTTTCTCAAATCTACCCTTGAGAAGAGAATAGGTAGACTGAGGGAAAAGGAGGCCGAGAAGTCCGCTGACCCAGATGGCCAGCCTGGTTCGGTTCCAACCGAACCAGAAGGAGTGTCCTCTGACCAGGGCGATACTTCTTCGGGCAAAAGGAGAGCCGATTCCAAGGGATCGGTTCTGACAAAAAGAAAACGCAAAGACAAATCAACCGGTTCGGATCCAGAGGTTCATGTTCCAACCGCCGAAGAGATAGACAGAGCGATTCAGATTGCGGAATCGCTCCGCCCGGTTCCTACCGATATGGCTCCTTCTGGCAGGGATTCAGTTCAGTTGGTTCCCTCTATTCAAGATTATACCCGCGAAGATTTTTATGAACCGTAATTTGAAGAGGAAGGGGAATTTGAGGATGATGATGGTGAAAGTGAGGGTCTGGATGTGCCTGTGGAACCGGACATCTCCCCAGACAGACCTTCAGGTGTTTCCCCTCCTAGGCTTTCTGAGTCCCCTTCTCACTTTATGTTCTACAGAAAGGTGGCTGAAACCCTCCAGCTTCCTATGGAGGAGGCTGTGGAAGATCAAGAGGAGCCTGATTATGTAGAAATGATGGACATCCCAGAGTCCAGGAGACTGTCTATTCCCCTCCACAAAACCTTTGGGAAACAGACACAAAAAATCCTAAAGTCTCCTAACACTTTACCTCCTGTGGATAGAAGAATGGACAAGAGGTATACACTTTCAGGCTCAGACATGGAGTTATTATACCAGCAATGCAGCCATGTTGGGGTAGTGCAGGCTGCTGCCTGTGACAAGGCAAATATTCCCTTGGCTTCACACCCCCAGACAATTACTCCAGGAAGATTGATACCATGGCAAAGAAGCAGTACATGGCATCTTCTTTGGGACTCAGGCAGGCGAATTACATGGCCTATACAGCCAGGTATCAGAAGTCGAGGTGGGACACTGTACTGGCTCTGGCTAAACAGGCCTCCCCCCAGCTAGCCAAGGAGCTGGAGGCAGTGGCTGCAGATGGGATTGAGGCATCTAAGGTTCAGTTTCATGCTGCTGTGGACTCTAATTATGTGTCATCAAGAGTCATGGCTCCATCTGTGGCTCTTCGGAGGATGGCTTGGCTCAGATGTACTAGCCTCTCGCAGGACACCCAGGCTAAGGCCATGGATTTTCCTGTAGTGGGTAATTCTCTGTTTGGGGAGCAGACAGAGAATTACATGAAGAAAATGGTGAGTACAGGACCACTTACAGGAGTGCTCAGGCCAAGAAGAGGCAGGCAACTCCTCAAAGGCAGCAGTCTAGGGGCAGGAGCAGGCCTTTTTACCAAGCACAGGCCTCTTCTTCCTTTCTTGGGGGGGGTTCTTCAGAGAGAGAGGCAGAAGGGGGATGAGCATGGCTGCATCCACTCCTCAGCCTAAAGCCCCTGCCAAGCAGACACCCTGATGGGCTTGCCCGGGTCAACTCTCCTATTCCAGTAGGGGGCAGGCTGGCTTACTTTGTCCAGGACTGGATGTCTATTACATCAGACAAGTGGGTCCAGGAAGTAGTAAGCCAGGGACTGGTTCTCAGCTTCAAAAAGTTTCCAAAGATGAGAGCCAGATCTTTTCCACCTGCTAATCTCTCAGAAACCCTTGTCCTAGAGGCAGAGGTTTCTTCTCTTCTAGCCTTAAGAGCCATAGAGAGAGTACTTACCCTGCACTGGGGCAAAGGACTGTACTCCAGGTACTTCCTGACCCCAAAAAAGACTGGGGAGTGGCGACCCATCCTAGACCTAAGATATCTAAACAGACACCTTTTAAAACCAAAGTTCAAGATGGTAACTCTGGGAATAATCCTTCCCTATCTAAGGCCAGGGGACTGGCTAGCCTCCCTGGACCTCAAAGATGCCTACTTTCACATTCCCATCAGGTGCTTCCACAGAAAGTACCTCAGGTTCGAGTTGCCCTCAGGCCACTATCAGTTCAGAGCAATGCCCTTTGGCCTAACCTCAGCCCCAAGGTTTTCCACAAAGTGCCTGGCGGCAGTAGTTGCCTTTCTAAGAAGGCAAAAGATTTCCATTTTTCCATATCTGGATGATTGGCTAATAGAGGGTCAGTCTCCAGACCAAGTCAAGTCTCACCTGCAAATGACCCAGAAAGTGCTCACTTCTCTAGGATTTCTTCTCAACTTTCCCGAGTCAGTTCTCGAACCAGTCCAGCTTCTTACATTTATAGGGGCAGAACTGGACACACTCAGAGCAAGAGCCTTTCTTCCTCTAGAAAAGGCAAGGGTTCTTATGGAACTAGCCTCTTCCTTCAGCCTTCGGGTATCTCGACCAGCAAGGCATTTCCTCCAGCTCTTGGGCCACATGGCAGCTTCAACAGCAGTGGTCCAAGGGGCAAGATTCCAGATGAGGGATATTCAGTTCCACCTGAGAGCTTTTTGGTCTCAGAGGAAGGATTCCCTTACCAAACTAATCACAGTGACTCTGACCTTGATCCAAGCTCTTCAGTGGTGGCAGGATCAGGGCAATTTAAGACAAGGTATTGCTTTTGTTACTCAGCCTTGTTCAGTGGTCCTTACCACAGACGCTTCTCTTCTGGGCTGGGGAGCCCATCTGGGGTCCCTCAATGCCCAGGGGCTGTGGTCCCCCCAAGAATCCCTTCTCCATATCAATCTCCTAGAGCTCAGGGCAGTTTTCCTGGCCCTAAAAGCTTTCTCTCAGTCAGTACAGAACAAGGTGATTCAGGTCAGAACGGACACCACCACCCACCAGGAGCAGTACGAATGATCAACTACTACAAGGTCGACAATCAATTGATCGAAGCCGAAATACCGACGCGCTCACAAGATCGACAAAATAAATAACGAAAAACGAATGACCGACAGGCTTTACTTTCCGGTTTAAACTAAGTGACACCAGTTGTGTGTTCCTATGGCAAAAATGCCAAGTAAGTAGCAAAATTGTTCTTTGTTGACTTTCGTAGTAACATTTTTGAATCTAGGAAGCTGTCCTTAACTTGCTAGATGTTGTATTTATTTTGATTTTAGTAGCACAATAAATTAAATTTGTGCATCAGAAAGTATTGCATAAAAGGGCAGTGTATTGCACAAAAGGTGAAGTAGTGAAAACGCACAACTCAGAGGCTGGGGGGGACAAAAAACAATTACATTTTGCTGCACATCGCCAACTGGATGTGCTTCAGTTTGCTGAATGAAAATCTCTTTAAAATTTTTTTATTCTGAACGGATTGATTTCATTGGGGGAGCTTGGACTCAGACATCCATTTCTCTCTAGCACCAGTGTTAGACCTCTAGTCGGGCCATGTTTTATATACATAAATAATGCATGCCACTATAGCCAACACTCAATTTAAGTAAAGCTGTCAGTCATTCGTTTCTCATTATTTATTTTGGTGATCTTGTGAGCGCATCAGTATTTCAGCGTCGATCAATTGAGTGTTGACCTTTTAGTAGTCGATCATTCGTACTAGACCCCCACCACCATGTGTTACATCAACAAGCAGGGAGGCACTCGGTCCACGGCCTTGTGCACAGAAGCCATGAAGTTGTGGTCCCTGGCTTATTCCCTGCAAACCTCTCTGGTAGCAATTCACCTTCCAGGGAAGGACAATGTGCTAGCAGATACACTGAGCAGGATCTCTCGGGGCCATCACGAATGGTACCTGGACCCTCAGGTGTTGAAAGTGATTTTTATGTTTACTTGCACGCATGTGCAAGAAACATAGTGCCATCATCTGAGTTTTTCAGAGGTGTGTCAGCATCTTCCAATTCAGTCAGTGTGTTTGCAGGCGTGGTCACAGTTCTCCAATCACTGCTGGAGCTGTCTATGACAGCAGTTGAAAATGCAGTGGCATACAGTTGAAAGAGGGAGCTACGCTTCAGTGAGCAGCTCCTCCCCCCACACACACACACAGATCAACTGTGTCGGTTACCTGATAGGATGGTGTAGTCTTGTCTAGCTTAGAGAGACAAGCCACACATCATTACTTTAATAAACTGTTCCCTGCCACAGCAGGACCACCAAAATGTGTGGGTGCCTAACAGTCCTTACACATGCCAGCTCTCCAAAGCACACCTTCATGGACTCCATGAGTTCTAATCCTCCAGAAAAAAAATACCTCAGCATTTGATGTGAAAACTCAGACTTCGTTGTATGTGTAATTCCAAACGTTTTCTCTTACTAGACTCTGTCAATGTGAACTTCCCCGCTGCTAAAACCTATGCAAACGAACTTGAGCATATTGTACTACCTGCAGCTGAAGCAAAGAACAGCCAGAATGCACAAAGGAGAACATACTGCTATGCATTTCAGCAGCAGCCAGTGGGGGAGGTTTTCATGACTGAAGCACTTTAATGCACCTTTTAGTGCTGTCACATACACACCCCTGTGTGGTAATTCACTAAACTGCACACTTAGTCTGGTAATGCAGCTTCAAAATATTTTTTTTTTCTCTGAATTGCCGTGAGCTGGCATTTAGATAGAATCACATAGCTCTTTCTCAAATCAGATGCTCAATGAAGTCACATCACCTTGTGACCCTAAACATCTTAGGGTTGGACATGTGCCCTAACAAAATAGCAAAAACTAGGTATAGAAAAAGGAAACACAAATTCAACCGTAGCTCACAATCGAATCCACCCTTTCCTCCGGCGAATCTGAAGCCGCCTAACAGCCCACCCCGGGTGCTCATGCACTCCCTCCACCCGCACAACATATGGCCGACAGGGGTGCTGTTGCATTTTATTTCATAATTTCCTGATCCTGTTGCTGCCACCATACTGATACAGTAATTATTTTTATGGCTCGAAAACTGCTTGACATTAGCTGAATTCTAAATGGCATCCCTGTTTGACGCTGTGGTACGGAATATGGTGGTGCTCAAATTTTAAGCCAAGTATTATGTGCAAATATGTTGTTGCTGACTCATGTCACTTACCAATTTATACAGCTGTTGAATTTTTCAATTCACTTTTGCTGACAAATGTTGATCGAGGGATTCTGGTGTCACAGTTCAGTTCAGCTGAAGCGGTAACATCTTAGTGCAAATGCTAAGTAACTGTTTTAAAATGCTGAAAAAGTTAACAGCCATGAAAGTGCATGAACTTCTTTCTTCAGTGTCTGGAGCTGTAGTGGTGTTATTGGCAAGTGCATGTCACTTCGCTCCAGATCTATCAGTGAGATGTCTATTCTGTGCAATGGACAGTGGCTGAATGTTATCAGCTGACAGTTTTCTTTTCATTACCAACAGATAAATGTTCAGGGCTTTGAAAATGCAACTTTGCTGGTAGCACAGTTTCATGCCCCCAAGTGTCTGTCATCAGTTAATGGTTATACTTTAACCGATGATCACAAATAGTATGAAAAAGATTTGCCACTGAGTAATGTATGTGCCGATCCACCTAAGCAGTATTAACTTTTAGGCTGCAAACAGAATTTGAACGTATAGGGATTCTGGATCAGTGTATCACTCCGTGGCACAGCAAGGGTTAATAAGTTTAAGCACATTCTCAGGACATTGTTTCACTTGCCCCTCTCCCACTACGATCCTGGTCACCTGAAATAAACCTGACATTTTAGTATCTGTTGTACATCTTGGCTCAGTAGGCAAACAACGCTGTAAGAACAAAAACGGACATATACATGGGGACTATAAGAACAAGTTCACCTGAAATAAAACTGACATTTTAGTATGTTTTACATCTTGGCTCAGTTACGCAATCAATGCTGTAAGAACATAAAAGGACATATAAATGGGGACTATAAGAACATGCCGGGGATGCTTGTGCCTTAGTCCAGCTGTGCTACATCAGCCTGAGGCTGTGGTAGGTCTTACTGTCTACCACTTTGTTCACCCCCCCATGTATCTGCACCATTTCACATCCTCCCTTGATCTGCAGTGAGTGGATCCCTCATTCATACCTCACATATGCACGCACAAAAAAACCCCGGTCGTCACAAATTAAGATACATTTATTTATTCAGCATGTAAAAAGCAGAAATGCAAAATTAAAGAGAGAGGAGTTTTAGAAAATGGGTTAAACACACTTCCCATCCCATGAAGGTGTCTGTAGAGCATTGCAAACTAAAAAACATTTTTTTCTCTCAACTCACAGCCACATTTTATTTCAAGTCAAAAAATGAATCATGTAGAAATACGTGGTAACAACATCTGACAACTCTCAGCTACGGCTGCTAATTGGAGAAACAGACAAAAACAGCAAGGTTTTCTTAAAATAAAATACAAGATCAAAACACACTAAGACATGCCACTAGCATTAACTCTCATTAACAATAATAAATATATTTTGTAAAAAGCTAAACAATGTTTGAACAGCATATCTCTTTCTTAACCACATGACAGCACAGTGTCGCACAGATCAGGTTTTCAGTGCGAGGTCACAATTCCTTTAGGCAAACACTTTTACAAGCTGAAATGAAAAGTTTACTAGTAACTAGTAACAGCATTAGTAACCAGGTTACATTTTACCAGGACCGCCGACGATCACATTCATATACTGTAGGGTTCCTTGTTTGCACATGATTACATTTACCGGACCTCATTGTGAATGAGTACAGTAACAAGGCAGTTTCATATTTTAACTGACATGTGCAGGAATATCTATATCTTGATGGAGGTCATACATAGACTGTTTGCTCTAGCAGGGACTGGACATGGGCCCCTTCAGGGATCCTTGCTAGTGGGTTAGCTGAGTAGTCTAGTGGTCCCTTCCCCAATCTCGATTGTTGAAAATAGTAAAATAGTTGACCGTGTTCCCTGGTAATGTAGCGCACAGAGAAAAGGGTCAAATAATTTCATATTTTTCAGCAATCAAGATTTGGGTAGGGGACCACTAGACTACCAGGGAAAAGAGGCAGATCTGATTAAGGGTGGTGGTCATAAAAAGCAAACATACACATACAGTAGTTGAATACTCTGCTCACTGCTGCTGGAGGGGCTGCACTTCTGGATGAAGGCATCAGATTCTCTCATTGTAAAGGTTAGCATTGGTTATAAATACACAGTGATAAGTACCAAAAAAAGGGGCATAAAGAAATGCAAACACATGTTAAGGTTGCAACGCTGGGAATGTAATCTGAATATTCACGTTCGCCAGTGATCTGTCACTAAAATCAAAATTACTTCCAGCCTTTTAGCTGGAACATTTGTTTGTATTTCTTTGCCCACCGCTTAATTGTTGTTGTCGCTAGTTACTACCATACTGTGTATTTGCAACTGATGACGCTGACCTTTTCTCAGTTGCTGCTGCATTTTTTATGTACTGTAGTTCCTTTGACTGTTGTACACTGCACTGCAAATGTTTTATTATTTAAATTTTTTTACAAAAAATGTAAGTAAAAAGCACACATTGTAAGGATGTAGAAAACCAGAAAGCAACTGTCAGTCTGAACAGGGTTCATATTACGGTGCATCATTTGGGTTGGCAGCATTTGATATACAGTATCCCATACAGCGGTAGAAAAAAAGGCAAAACGTTTGAGTTACTATTTTAAGAAATAACTCAGATACCTTCATTAGTCTGCACTACCCACCTACTACTAATGTTTTTTATCGGCCGTAAACGTACAGCGTGTGGAAGCAGATCCAGCTAATCACTAGATTTATGAACTCTGGTAACCCTGGCAGTTGTCCAATGTGCATGAAAATGGAACACTGCACTAGAGTAAAGCTGCTGCCTTTCCAACTGTGAAATTTAATGAGTCTATGCATTTCAGGATACAAATAGTATGAAATAGTACCTCCTGAGCCCTGATGCTCTTACTTACATTCTGCATATAATGACAGGCATGGACATATCACTTTTGTAATGGAAATATCAAAAATCCTGCAACAGGAGTCAATGCCTTTATTCCTTTAATATTAGCAGTCTCACCTGACATGCACCTTTTTTACCGTTTCTACAATCTGATCTTTTCTTGCTCGCCCATATTTGCTATTTTGCCATTTCGTTCTGATTTCAGGAGAAATGCTGTTTGTGAGCAAAGCAGAAAATATGGGTCAGTTATTATAAACATGTTTTATTCAGAACTGAACTAAATTGCAGTACATTGTAACTTGAGTGTGCAGCTATTACCTCTCAGCATCTCCGCTCCCCACCCCCTACCTGTGACCCTGCACAGTTGCTTCTGCTGCTCTGATAATTACTGTTGAGAAGCATTCAGCCAATCTGTAACTTTCAAAGTTAAAATGGTCTGCACATTATCAGTATTGTTAGGAAAACTTGCAACAGATAGATTAATTTATGGTGCTAGGCCATTTGCCAGTGCTATTGAAATCGGAGTACTAAACTGCTTTCTGTGTGAAGACTGTACTTTTCATTAGAGGCAGTGTACTGTAACTCTTATCCTGGCCCAATAAAGGATTAAACTTGATGAATTGAAAAAAAATGGAGCATATCCCTTATAGTAAAGTATTTGGGCTAATTACAGTTCAACTGCAATTATGCATAAAGTCCAAGCTTGGTTTCTCAGTATAGGCCACTTACATGTTTTTCTCAGTATAGAGTTGTATCAAAGCAAGGGTTTAATTCTGAGCTTGGACAAAGTGGCTTAAAAGTACATGGATACGCTGACAGCTGTAATAAATCAGACAGAAAAATGGATTTAAGAGGTGCTGTTTGAACTATCCTCTAGGTTTGCAGCAATCTGCAGTACAGTATATCATAATTCCTCTTTTATAAGTGACTAATTATACATACAGAGCTGATGACCGTGCTCATTCATTCCAGCATGAATGAATGAATGATGACATCATTGCTTATGGTAAAACCAGACTGGCTGACAAGTGGCCAATCAGGTATTACTATAGGTGATGACAATATCATTCATTCTTTCTCATTTTGGGACGGAGTGCACTGCGTCCTTGCTGTCAACTGCAGGGGACCATGAAGCAAGGCTGGGCTGAGGTGTGGCTCCCCAAGCCCCATCACCCCCACAGAGTACAGAAAATTACTAAAAAAAAATTAATACAGTTGAAGGGCAACATTACATGCACACTTTCATGAGAAAAGTTAGAATTCATAGTTCACACAGTAACCGGTGAGAAGCCCAAACCACTGTTGTTTTCTGATGCCTAAAGGGAGTCACTGAAATTTGAATAGGTGTACATGCAGTACGCAATATACTGTAGACTGAATTTATACTTTTATTAATCGGGGGAACTTGTCAACTGAAATGACTGCATTGATCTTCTGCAATCATTTCAGCTGATCACTGACTTAAAATGTATATACATAAATTCAGTCTATGTTGCAATCTGCATGCACACCTACAGTATTCCCTGTGTCTGTTTCAGCATCAGAGAACAGTGGAACTGAATATGTGTGTTTGTGATGTTTTATACATCTTCCAATAATTTATTTATTGTGTTATGTACTGTATTGTTTCTTCTATGGAGTAATATGAGGGTTAACAACTACAGTCAGAAATAGAATAAACCTGGATTTTATCACTTTATTTTCATGGACTAACAGTCAGTCCAATCATTTACATGGCAAAACAAATAACTGCAGAACATTTCATTCCACTTATGACACTAGAATGTCACAGTGAAGACTGCAAATAGAACAAACTGTACTCATGTAACATACTTTTTTTTAATTCTGAATATGCATACTATGTTGTAAAATAATAGACTTGAATTTGGAATAGGCCCTGGAATCAAAGTTAATCCCAGGAAAAGACATGGTTCCAGATCAGCGGGAACATACTGTATGGAAACAGCAACTGGCTGCTGATCCAGAGGTTATGACTATTTCCATTCAGACCAAATACTGTAATTGTCAGGGTTCCACATTTATGTTGATTGTATACATGATGTATACCTTACCAAGACTGCACTATGGCTCTCTCATTCACTCAGCATCACATGTACACCAGCTAATAAAAAATGATAAATTATCTTACATACCATTAAATAATAACGTGCATTAGTCAAACTGATTTTACCATAAATGGAGGTTCATTTGCAAATGTGCACACAGTATATATATGATATA
This sequence comes from Neoceratodus forsteri, assembly GCA_016271365.2. NCBI lineage: Eukaryota > Metazoa > Chordata > Ceratodontiformes > Ceratodontidae > Neoceratodus > Neoceratodus forsteri. The sequence goes on along the minus strand of JADMNL010000027.1, from coordinate 75,862,754 downwards.
AAATGTATTTGATGCATTAAATATTATTAACAAGGCATGGGTCAAACATTGACACTCCTCTTATGTATTTGATGAAAGCAGCATCTTCTTTGCAGAGTTTCATGTTAAGAATGCTTGGTTTAAATAGTCCAGCTATGGACAGCAAATTTGAAAGTACCCAATCAGCTATCCATTCAGGTGACTGTTTCAGGGTAGATAAAACTGTATTAAGCCACATACAGTATATTCCAGCTTGTTTCCAATGCTGAGGTTAACTAAAGCAGCACACATTTCCACAGTTTCAAATATACAGTAGTAGCGCCTTATTCACAAATCAGTTTTAAATGTGTGATGCTCCTTAAAAGCTATAGTAAATCACCAACAAAGCCCATACTGACAATAATGCAGAAAAATGGTTAAACATAGTTTGTTTTCAAAATTGTTGATCGTCAGAACACAACCACTGCCAGTATTAATGTTTCAGATTTATAAATAGTCACATGTACTGTATAATAATAAGATTCTAGACTTTCAATGAGAAAGGTAATTATTTAGTTTGAAAGCAGCTTTTAGATGCATCACACAGTTATAAGAGTATTTATGATGGTATACTACTGACATTTTACATTACTTTTGTTAATGAGGAGACTACTGCATTTACAACCGTGGCTATGGATGTGTGTGCTGCTTTAAATAACCTCATCACTGAAGACAGGCTGTATTATACTGTTTTAATAGCACAGTAGTTACAGTATGTTCAGAGCAGAAAAGCCTGTTATGCCCATAAATGAATGATGACATCATTGCCTATGTTAAGACCACCTTCCAAGCCAGCCACTTAATTACAGTAGCTCAGCAGGTAGCATACTCACATCTGAGGCTGAGTGATCAGAAGGCTGTGGGTTCTATCCTCACACCAGGCATAATAAAATAATTACATTAAATACTTAGCTTTCTGGGATTTACAGGTCATTTCTACTAAGTGTCACTCTAGACAATGTGACATCATTAACCAGCTATATATCAATCATCCTTATATGAGGAATGAAATCTGTTTTATATTGTAAAGATACTAACATGAAAATTATGGCCCACTGATTGCTTTTGAAGTTGCATCAATTTAATACCTTAAAAAGAAATATGACAAACCTGTGGAAGTCATCCCCCTTTATGTTTAATTTCAATGTACAGTAAGTGTTGCTACTACAATTCACTGGCAGTCTCAATTTTATATTGCAATCTGATTTTTATGTTCACTTGCGCGCATGCGCAAGGAACGTCTTGGGAGAATGGGACACTTTGGAGGTGTGCCCCTCCCCTGCAATCCTCTGCTCCATTGAGCAGGCGTGGCAGTCCTGCACCAATCGGACACGGTGCTGTGTATGACAGCGGTGGTCTTCTCTTCAAAGAAAACCACCGCTGTCATACACAGCACCGCATCACGCCAGCCCCCCAAATATTTGCTGCCACACTGGGAGCCCACCCCAGCATGGCAAACATCCCACATAGTCTGCCGACGGGGGTGTCCAATCCCCCGGCGGCTCCACGGCCCCCAGCCATCCTTCTGCCACGCTGGGAGCCCACCCCAGCGTGGCAAACGCCCCATGTCTGCCGACGGGTGCCCAACCCTGTCAGCTCCACGCCCCACCCCCAACATTCCTTCTGCCATGCTGGGAGCCCACCTCCCAGCATGGCAAATGTCCCACATCGTTTTTTTTTTTGAAAACCTGTAAATTGAAAACAGTCCCACGGGCGCTTCTCCCAGCCCCTCCCACAACCCGCACCCACCCACTGCGCACTCCTGCCTCCCTCACCCCATACTTACCTCCGAGCTCGGCGCAATGATCATCGGTGGACCGGGAACACGCCTGCACTCTCAAAGCCGACCGCGAACTGAGGAAAGGCCAGTAAGCTGTATAATGGGCTAGCTAGGGGTTTCAACTTTATTGTTATCTCAGAGTTTTTGAATTTTGAATCCATTAACATGGTCTGGATTCCTTCGATGATCGATGTCATGGCGTCGTATTAGGCCCGGCGGGTGATTTCGCAGTCACCGCGTGAAATCACCCTTTGGGCCCGGCACACGCCATGACAGTGACATCATTCATGAGAAGGGGTCCCAAAAACCCCATGTTGAAAATTTGGTGCAAAAATTCCTAAAAATGACTGTTTTACGAGTGTGTGTTGCACAGTTCCTACGCAGGCTCGTAAGTTCGCGAATTTTCAATATTTTCAACATTGCCATTTTACCACACCTCCTCTTGAGCAGTGCAGCTGTCATTTTTCACATCCTGCCCAAAACGTGTTTCCGCCCATGTAGCGCACAATGGCGCAGTCTGTGTGCTTACTCAATGTATGGGACACATTAAGAAAATCACAGTGACACTGTTCATGAGCAGAGGTCTTAAAATGGCTGTGTTGAAAATGTGGTGAAAAAATTCCTTAAAATGACTGTTTTACGAGTGTGCGTTGCGCAGTTCCTATGCACGCTCGTAAGTTCGCGAATTTTCAATATTTTCACTCCAGATTTTCAACATTGCCATTTTACCACACCTCCATATGAGCAGTACAGCTGTCATTTTTCGATCCTGCCCAAAATGTGTTTCTCCCATGTAGCGCATAATGGCTTAGTCGGTGTGTGAAATCAATGTATGGGACACATTAAGAAAATCACAGTGACACTGTTCATGGGCAGAGGTCTTAAATGGCTATGTTGAAAATTTGGTGAATAATTTCCAAAATGACTGTTTTACTGAGCGCAGACGTAGCGTTCCACGACGCCAAGAGTCAAGCTATGGTCTTTTCAATATTTTCACCCAGATTTTCAACATTGCCATTTTACCACACCTCTCATGAGCAGTACAGCTGTCATTTTCACATCCTGCCCAAACGCAGCCCCCTTTGTAGCACAGTCGTGTGCGAACTCAATGTATGGGACACATTAAGAAAATCACAGTGACACTGTTCATGAGCAGAGGTCTTAAATGGCTGTGTTGAAAATGTGGTGAAAAATTCCTAAAATGACTGTTTTATGAGTAGTGTGCTATGCGTTCCTATGCATGCTCGTAAGTCCGCGAATTTTCAATATTTTCACTCCAGATTTTCAACATTGCCATTTTACCACACCTCCTTATGAGCAGTACAGCTGTCATTTTTCACATCCTGCCCAAAACATGTTTCCGCCCATGTAGCGCACAATGGCACAGTCGGTGTGCAAAATCAATGTATGGGACACATTAAGAAAATCACAGTGACACTGTTCATGAGCAGAGCTCTTAAAATGGCTGTGCTGAAAATTTGGTGAAAAAATTCCTAAAAATGACTGTTTTACAAGCATGCGTTGTGCAGTTCCTACGCACGCTCGTAAGTTCGCGATTTTTCAATATTTGCACTCCAATGACTTCCAGATACCTAAACAGCACATTGAAGCAAGCAACATTCGGCATTGACAAATGCTTGTACTTCTTTGTCACTGATTTTTTTAAGCCATGTCCAACTGCCAAATACCACTGCAAATACCTGCAAGCGAACGTTCGGCATTGACAAATGCTTATTTCAAGGTGGGGCACTCCAGAGATAGATCTCTTTACAGCCCCAGACAATCACCAACTTCCTCTCTTTTGTTGCAGACCTCCAGTCTTGGGCTCAGTCCCCCTGGATGCCCCGATTCTGAATTGGGAAGGGAAGTTTGTATGCCTTCCCCCCTTCCCACTCATGTTCAAAGTTTTAGTCAAAATAAGGTTTCAGCCTTGCAAAGTGATTCTGATTGCTCCAGATTGGGCCAGACAGCCCTGGTACCCCCTGTTGCTGTCCCTAGCAGTCCATCTTCCCCTGTCTCTTCCCAGGAATTACAACCTGTTAACATCCTCTCAGGGGAGGATTTGGTACCACAGTCTTCTGTCTCTCAATCTCAAGGCATGCCTCTTGAAGAGTTAGAGTTTGCAGATCCACATCTTTTCCAAGGGGTTCTGGATATCCTCAAGACTTCTCGAAAGCCTTCCACCAGAAAGACTTATAACTCCAAATGGAAGAGATTCAGCATTTGGTGTTCTGAGAAGCATATTTCTCCAGACACTGCTGGATTGCCTACGGTTCTGCAACAGAACTAAAGAGTAAACAGGGAACAGATGAGGCACTTTGGGTCACCCTGGAGACAGGAAATGGCACCACAATCCGCATGGGGGTTGTATACAGACCCCCATCTCAGGGGGAGGGAATGGACAAGGAAATGATAGAAGGCTTTCTTAGAATGGCAGAAAAAGGGGAGATATTGTTGATGGGGGACCTGAATATGCCAGATGTTAACTGGAGCACCTTTGCTGCAGGCACATCCAAGAGCAGTGTCATTCTTGATGCCCTACAGGGCATGCCTCAGACAGCTAGTATCGAACCCACTCGGAAGGAGCAATCTTAGACCTGGTACTTTCAAATGGGGATGGAGAAAGAATCTCATATTTAGAAGTGGGTAGCCACCTGGGAACAAGCGACCACCAAACAGTGTGGTTCACGATAAACACAGCCATAACAATCAAGCCATACAAAAGCAAGAGTACTAGACTTTAGGAGGGCTGACTTTGGGAAAATGAGAGAGTGCCTCAGAAAAGCACTCTAGCAAACAGGCAAGAAGAAGGGTGGAGGAACAATGGGGAGTGATCAAAACAGCCATCACAGAGGCAACAAGCCTTTGTGTAAAGCAAATCAATAAAACACAACGAAGGAAAAAAACGCTATGGTTCACAAAAGAGGTGGCAGGGAAGGTTAAGGAGAAAAGGACAGCATTCAGGAAATATAAGGAAACACAGAAGGAGCAGGACAGAGAACTTTATCAGTTAAAGCAGAAAGAGGCTGGGAAGGCAGTCAGAATAGCAAAGGCCCAAACTGAGGAAAGGATAGCCAATTCTGTCAAGAAGGGGGATAAGACCTTTTATAGGTACATTAGGGAGCGAAGAAAGACCAAAGGAGGGATACTGAAGCTTAATAAAGAGGAGGGAATGTGGGTAGAGGGTGACAGTGAAAAAGCAGGGATACTGAATGAATATTTCTGCTCAGTATTCACAAAGGAAGAGGAGGGGGAGTTACCTAAACCAAACAAGAGAAACACTCTGAAGACGGGGGTCGATACCAGTCCATTTACAGAAGAAAGGGTTCTGAAAGAACTAATAAAATTGAAGGTGGACAAAGCAATGGGGCTTGATGGGATTCACCCAAGAATTCTAAAAGAACTAAGGGTAGAAGTAGTGACATCACTGACTACTCTCTTTAACAAATCATGGGAGGATGGGGTGGTACCCGAGGACTGGAGGAGGGCAGATGTGATTCCTCTTCACAAAAGTGGGAGCAGGACAGAGGCAGGAAACTACAGACCAGTTAGTTTAACCTCAGTGGTAGGGAAAATGATGGAATCACTTCTGAAGGAAAGAATTGTTGAGTACCTAGAGGCCAGTGGGGCACAGGACCCAAGGCAGCATGGATTCACGATGGGAAAGTCATGTCAGATGAATCTAATAGATTTCTTTGACTGGGTGACCAAAGTAGTAGACCAGGGAGGGACTGTGGACATGGCCTACCTAGATTTTAGCAAGGCATTTGATACAGTCCCACACAAAAGATTAATACACAAGATAGCCAGCCTTGGAATGGGTCCCAAGGTGCTAGCCTGGATAAAAAATTGGCTAGACAACAGGATGCAAAGGGTAGTAGTAAATGGAGTACACGGTGAAGAAAGGAGGGTTACTAGTGGGGTACCGCAGGGTTCAGTACTGGGACCGGTCCTTTTTAATGTCTTTATAAGTGACATTGCAGAGGAACTGGGAGGAAAAGTATGTCTCTTTGCAGATGACACAAAGATCTGCAACAGGGTTGATACACAAGATGGAGTGGAAAGGATGAGAAGGGACTTGACAAGGTTGGAGGAATGGTCAAATGTATGGCAGATCAGATTAAATGCAAAGAAGTGCAAGGTAATGCACATGGGAAACAAAAACCCAGGGGAAGCGTACACAATGGGGGGTGAGATACTGACAACAGTAAAAATAGAAACAGACCTGGGGGTAATTATATCAGATGACCTAAAGGTGGGCAAGCAATGTGAGAAGGCAGTAAGGAAGGCTGGGGGGATACTGGGATGCATAGGAAGAGGCATCAATAGTAGAAAACAGGAAGTTGTTATCCCTCTGTACAGACAGTTGGTGAGACCCCATCTGGAGTACTGTGTGCAGTTCTGGAGACCTCATCTCCACAAAGACATAGACAGAGTGGAGGATGTCCAGAGGAGGGCAACCAAAATGGTGCAGGGTCTGCACCAGAAGACATACGAAGAAAGACTAAAGGAGCTTAATATGTATACTCTTGAGGAAAGAAGGGAGAGAGGGGACATGATAGAAACTTTCAAGTACCTCAAGGGAATTAACAAAGTCCAAGAGGGTAGCATCTTCCAGAAAAGAGATGTGCAAGAACAAGGGGCACAATTTGAAGATAGAGGGAGACGGCTCAGGATAATGTGAGGAAGTATTTTTTCACAGAGAGGGTTGTGGATGCATGGAACAGCCTCCCTGAGGAGGTCGTGGAGTCAAGAACAGTAGGGGACTTCAAGAATGCATGGGACAGGCATAAGGCAGTCCTAGGGGCGGGTAAGAGGAAGTAAGCTGTTGGTTAACTAGGATCTGCAGCTTATCTGTTAGGTAGGAAAATGGGCAGACTAGGTGGGCCAAGCGGTCCTTATCTGCCATCAAATTCTATGTTTCTATGGTTCTGGATTATATGGTCCATCTTAATGGCCTAGGCCTCAGACCAGCTACTCTCAAGGTACACTTGTCAGCTGTTTCTGCGTTTTTGTCTGTGGGGAAGTCTTTCTCACTATCTTCTCATCCTGTATTCTGTAAATTTTTTAAAGGATTGCTTCGCACCAATCCTCCCTTTGGAGACCCTGCCCCTGCCTGAGATTTGAATGTTTCCATTGCCCAACTTATGCAACCCCCTTTTGAGCCTATGTTTTCAGCAGAGCTTAAGTACTTGACTTGGAAAACTGTGTTCTTGGTAGCCATTACCTCTGCCAGACGTATCAGTGAATTGCAAGCCCTGTCAGTGGAACCTGATTTTATCTCATTTCACAGGGATAAAGTGGTCCTTAGAACCAGTAGAAGGTTCTTGCCCAAAGTGGTTTCAGGCCTCCATTTAAACCAGTCTGTGTCTCTTCCTGTTTTCTTCACTGACCATTCTTCCTCAGGAGAGAGGAGGCTACACAGTTTAGATGTTAAAACAGCCCTTAGTTACTACATGGAGTGTACCAAGTGTAACAGGTTTGACTCCCTCCAGTTGTTCCTCACTTATGGAGAAGTGGGTAAGGGCAAACCTGCCACCAAGAGATCTAGTGCCAGGTAGATTGTGTCTTGTAAACAATTCTGCTATGAAAAACTGGGAAAAACTCCACCTTCAGGCCTGAGGGCTCATTCCGCAAGAGGTACAGCTGCTTTCCTGGCTGCTGCCAGGGATATCCCTCTCTTAGAAATTTGTCAAGCAGCCACCTGGAAAACAGTCCATACCTTTCCCAAGCATTACTCTCTGGATATCCAGGCTAGGAGTGATGCTCAGTTTGGCACAGCAGTACTTCAGAGCCTATTCCCAAAGTAGGTTCTGTCCCTCCTCCATGGAGGTACTGCTTGGTAGTCTGCAATTGTCAGAATACAGCAAGACTTCATGTTGTTTGAAGAAAAAATTACTCTCCTTAGTAATTATGTTTCTTCTAATGGAGTCTTGCTGTATTCTGACCTCCTCCTGCCTCCCCTCTCAGAACCTGTTTTTGGGAAGTGGGTGGGCAGGTGCAGTGTTGCACCCCAGGGGTGTTTTTTGTTTACACCCTCCTCATTTTTGTTTGGGTGCTCATTTATTACTGTTATTTATATTAGATTGTTTTTTGGTTTTTGGGTTTCCTGACTTGAGTCTTCCTTGGGAAACCAAAACTTTTTTCTGCCAGTTGGCTAGTAGGAATTTTTACAATTTCCACATAGAATTTTTAGTTAGTTGGGCTCGTAAGAATCTGACGGTTTGAGTTTGAAACACTCCAGACAGAGACTTCAACTGAGCTCGAGCTCAGCATTCTATGCCCTGCATAGAAAGTTAACTCTTTGTTCTCCGGGGCAGTTCAAAGGTTGGGAATCACTGTAATATGTCAGAATACAGCAAGACTCCATTAGAAGAAACATAATTACTAAGGTGAGTAATTTTTTCTTCTAGCTTATCAGGCAGAATTTAGTTTAGTTTATTAGTCTAGGAATTAATGGAACACACTCCCTTCCGATGTGTCAGGAGGCCCTCCACTCCTGGACCTTCATGCACAGCCTGGGTGCAGATCTCCTGTGATCCATGTCATGGGAGTTCACAGTCAGCTGGCAGACGCTCCCAGCCAGGTAGGAGAGACGTCACACGAGTGGTTGCTGAATCAGGGGGCGATAAACCAACGAACCACCTGATCTTCCAAGAATCAGTCTTCACCATTCAGTTACACTAGTGGGTCTTAGACAGAGGTGCTAGGACCCAGTGTGAGCAAATTTCAGGAGGGGACTGACTCTGCCGGTGCTGCCCACAAGGCTGACATGGTCATGTCATGCATGTGAGCTAGCCAGTAACTGATGCCACCCCCCCACTCAGTTTGTTTTTTCTCACCCTTGAGTGTACACCGTGGGAGCAGCCTGAGTCTTTCTAACTGCATCACAGTTATTCCTTCAGTTCGTTGCTGCCTTTGTTCAGTGCTGAATACCATTTTCTGTATTAACAGCACTGTGTTTTCTCCCAGTACCACTTTTCTTTCTCAATTCAGCGCCAAACCCTTTTCTTCTAGTTTTTGTCATTTTAACCATTAGTACCTCTATGCTTTGATGCCCCTGCAGGGTCTTATCACTGTCCAGGACCAGCATCCAAAGTGCTGGACCTGTCTCGAATTGATATGGATCGGTGTGATGCCTGCTTCTCGATAAACTGCAGTACCTTGGAAGTTTGCGCGTGGAAGTGGGGTTGTTTGCCCCCCCACTTTTGGAGGCAGGCCTTGCACTACAAATGCCATGGTAAGTCTCTGGACCTTTCCCTGGACCACTTCACAGTACCTCTGGTACTGAAAAAGACCAGGATCCTCTCCAAGCTTACTTCGCTGAGATGTTGGAGGTCCTGGGGGTTCTGGTGGACAGTCAGCCTCCTTCAGGGGGCTGGCTGAGCACTCCCCCAATTCATCAGCCCTTTGGGGCAGCGGATGCACCCAATCCACACTGGTGGGCACCTTGGTGTCATAGCCAGGTACCATCCCGGGACCTGGTACCAAGCCCAGTACTGGTGAGCAGGTGGTGCCAGCCACGAGGCCAGGCCCCCTTCTGGCACTGCTGGAGATGTCAGAAGAGGGGTGGGTTCCAGTGTCAACCCTGATGCTGAGCTTGGAGTAGTAATCATCTCCTCTTTGAGTACCCTAGTAGTCTAGAGGAGGATGATGATGCCAACCTTATGCTTGTAGAAAGGGATGGTGATGAAGGAAACCATCCTGGGCCTAGTTCCAAGCCTGACATGGTGTCTAATGTTACCCCTGAGGTTGTTCCTAGATCTGGCAAGGGAGGTGGTGCCAGGACCCCTTCCGGGTTGGTTCTGGTGCTATCCTTGGTGTCTGGCCTGGTTCCGGCACCCTTCATGGTGCCAGGTCCAGGGCCAACTGTGTGGGTGACCCTAGTACTGATGTTAGGCTTGACTTAGTGGGCAGTGACACTTTTCATGAGGGCCTGAGTTGTGATTCTGGGCCTGCAGCTGACCCTGTGATTGGTGCTGGGGGCAACACTGACTGGAGTTCCAGCGCTAGCTCGATAACTTGCTTCTTCCTGGAACCAACCAGCACTGTCACTGGTGGGGATCGGGGTCACCCTGTGGGACTATACAGCTCGTTCTCCCCACTTGGGGGTCTCCCCTGCAAGGGCACCATGTGGTCCAGTCCTCTGAGATTGGCTGGCTCCACATGGGCAAGTTTTCCAGGTCCTCCCTTTGGGAAAGGTCCCTTGAGTAATCTCGCAGCCCTGGCAGAGAACAAGGAGCCATGGGCTTCTTTATCCTTCCCCCTTCTCTGCCTCCTCTCCCCAATTTGCCAGGTATTGTGGGTCCTCTGGAGCCCATGACCTGGCAGATGTACAGCAGAATGGCAGGTGCCTTTCACCAATACCACCTTAAGTCTGATTAGGCCCAGTTCAGGCCTGTGGCCCTGGCACCACCATTCTGAGTCCAGCTTCTCTTTTCCCACTTCCTCCTCTGAGGAAGAGGATTTTTTCTGTTCTCATGTCCAGAGATGCTGAGTTCTGTGCATACCAGCAGTTCCTCATGGAGGTGTTGCAAGAGCTTAATGTGGGATCCTACACTGGTTGCAGTACTGCTACCCTGGTGCTGAGATTCCGTTGGGATTTCAGTGATGACTTCGACTTCAACATCCCTCCTTGGCCCTGGCCTTTTCAGGGGGCATCCAGGAACATCTGGCTCCAACCTTACACCCTTTTTCCAGCCCCTAAGGATGTGCAGCACAGATATTGTGCTCCCACAGGGTCTGCAGGAGCTGTTCCTCACCTCAGGGATCTTGGTACTGCAGACCATCTCTGAACCTAAAAAAACTTGTGCATGACCCCCCAGTTCTGTGGAGATAAATGCTTGGAGAAAAGTTATTTTTCTAGGATCGTGGATATGTTGTTCATCCACACTTATTGACATGTCTCCTTCCACTTTAAATCTTGCCAGAACTCTTCAAGCTGGCTCCTCCTACCCACCCGGGTGGTATATACCTCGGCTCCGCCCCATGACACCAGATCTTCCTTTCCGCTGGAAGATACAGGTTGCCTCCCTCATACTCACACATTTTGTAGTCCCTGGCTTTCATAACTTCGGTTTTACCAAAATTAAAAATCGTTCGAGTTAGCGATCGTCTTTTTGCATCATCGATCATGGAGGAGAAATCTTCCCCCAGATTTCGCCAGTGTCCTTGTGGCCAAAAAATGTTGTGCACCAATCCCACCTCACGTGCGTCTACTGCCTCGGTGTTGGCCATGACACCTCGTCCTGCAGCTTCTGTTTGGCCTTCCTTACCAACGTCCTGGACGACCATCTTGCACGTTTAAAACTGGGGAGACCGGAGAAGAGGAACTCTCCGGGGAAGTCCAAGGAGGCTAGGTGGATAGTTTCCATGGCTGTGGGTTCCACCAAGCAATTGAAATGTATGCAGGCATTCAAGGAAGAAGCCGCTCATGCTGCAGACTCTCAAAGCTTCTTTGTTCCACTCAACCTGGACTCCACCTTCTCAGGCTCCTTCAGGGAGAGGCGTCCATGGGCTTGCACTCCTCCTGATCCCGTAAGCGGGAGAAGGAACCAAGCAAGTCTTCATCTCAGTGAAGGTGCTGTTGGGACTGAGCGGGGTCTCAGTCCCAGGAGCATGCGGTCTTGACCTTGGTCGAGATCGCTTCCTCGGCTGCAGGCTTCACGGACTTTCCATCAGGCCAACCAATCGAGGATGTGGCTGATGAGGTCGAGATTGTTCTCGACCCAATTGACCCGCTGTCGCTGGCCCTGGTCGATGACTCTTTAGAAAGGACTCTGGTCCTTGTCTTCCCCGATGAGGAGACCCAGCCTGCTGGAGTCCAATCAAGGACCCGGTTCCAGACCCCCGAGTATCACCGGTCCCGCTGGTGTCTCCCAAGCGACTGAGTCAGCCTGCCCGTTCTCGGTTGAGGTCTAGAACCCCCTCATCCAGAAGGCTGAGGAAGAGCCATAAGCACTCTGAAAAGAGGCGACTCCTTCGGTCGTCTTCGTCCTCCTCGGATGAGAAGAGGCTTCAGCAGAAACTCTGTCAACGCTACGAGGACCTCGTGGCAACAGCTGATTTTGTCCAGGCAGAAGCTGACTTCAACTCCTAACCCAGCCATTACTTGGCTTTCACCTCGTAGGCCGATGCCGACTCCCTTGGAGCCGAAACCTTTGGTTCTCCTGCCCGTGGGGCCGGCGTGACTGCCTGTTCGGCCTAAGCTGGTCTCTCCACCAATTGTGGTGGAACCGCCACCTAAGCAACCTGTGGGACGGGCTCCTTCCAAAGAGAACTGACCAGACACTGGGCTTCCCCGACATTTGTTGGTCACGGTCACCCTGGACCACCCTCAGTGGGTCAAGAGTGATTTGGACGGCAGGCCGCTGTACCCCGACTTTTCAGACTCGGATGTCACGGGGCTTCACTCTCATCCTGGGGATGATGAGTCATCTGTTGGCCTAGGGATGGAGGAAGGCTCTTCCTCTTTCCAAGGGATCCTTCAGCTCATCTCTGAGTCTACAGGGATGCCCCTGGAGCCCATCCAGAAAAAGGCGGAGTACCCTCTTACGGACATCCTTAAAAGAGGGGATAACCTGATGGAGGCCTTTCCTGTGGCTGAGGCCATTGTTGGTCCGGCGGTTGAACTGTGGCAGCGTCCTGCCTCTTGTCCAGCACCATCTTCCCACACGGCCCAGAAGTACATCATTCCCATGGGGTCTCTTGTGGGGTTCACAGAGCACCCTTCAGCCGAGAGCCTGGTGACCACCTCTGTGTTCAGGTATACTGACAGTTCTGCTGACACTGACCGATGTCCCGAGAAAGAGTCCAAGCTCTTGGACCATTTGGCAAGGAAGGTCTATGCAGCTTCCTCCTTGGGCCTTCGTCAGGCCAGTTCGGCCGTCATCATGGCACACTTCTCTCATGCCCTCCTTGGGTCATTAGACGAAGTCCTCCCACATCTCCCCATGGACATGCAGACCACGGTCAAGCAGATCCGAGACCAGGGCCGAGCTGTTGCCAAACAGAAGCTCCAGACGGCCCTGGACATTTGGGACTCTTGTGCCCGCTCGATGGCTGCTGCAGTTGCATCTTGCCGCAGGGCTTGACTGAGGCTCTTCTCCTTCCTGGTGGATACTCAGCACAAGTTAGCTGATGTGCCCTTCCTTGGGACCAACTTGTTCAGCCCCAGAGTGGCCAGTCACCTCCAGCACATAGAGCAGTCCAATGCCACCTTGGATGCTACTTCTGCTAAGAGTTCTTTGAGCAAGAACCAGCAGAAGAAGAAGAAGCCCTTTCGGCACTCTTCCCCTGTGGTTCAGCAGTCCTCCTTCCAAGGGGGACAGCAGCACCAGCATCAGCAGCAGGCTCAAGCTTGGCACCCTCTGCCCAAGCCTGGACCCCAACAGGCTCATAAAGGAGGCCGAGGCTCAGGTTCTGGAGCCTCCTCCTCCTCCTCCTCCTAGCCTGCTCAGTGATGGGGTGGGGGCTGCCACCCCTACTCCCGTCACAACAACTGTGGGTCCTCCCGTGGGGAGTCGGCTTCACCACTTCCTTTCTGCCTGGTCTGCTGTCACTTTAGACAGGTGGGTTCTCAAAGTGGTCAGTCAGGGACTGCCTGTAGAGTTTGAGCAGTACCCTCCCAGCCAAGCCTGTGCCCCTCGGGAGGAACAGATATCCGCTCACACCCAGTCGGCTCTTCGAGATGACGTGGTTCAGCTCCTCCTCAAGGAGGTAATAGCTCTCGAGGCGGATCCTCCAGCAAACCCAGGCTTTGTCTCCAGGTACTTCCTGGTGCCCAAGCGGATGGGGGGACAGGCGCCCCATTCTAGATCTCCATGACCTGAATCAATATCTCAGGTCTTGCACCTTTCGGATGGTCACTCTGTCCCAGATCATTCCATCCTTGGAGCGAAACATGTGGTTTTGCTCACTGGATCTGCAGGATGCATTCTTTCATGTCCCAATCTGTCCATCCCATCAGCAGATTCTCCACTTCAGGGTCGAAGGGACCCTGTATGAGTTCCAAGCCATGCCATTCGGCTTGTCATCAGCCCCATGGGTCTTCGCCAAATGCATTGCAGTGGTGGTGGCCCATGTTCGGTATTGGGGGGTCAGAAATTACCCCTACCTCGATGACTGGCTTCTAGCAGGTCACTCCCTACAGGAGGTGGAGAGATCCAGGGATCTGGCCCTCCAGACCTGCTACCAACTCAGCCTCCTAATTAACGAGGCCAAATCGGAACTTGTGCCTTTTCAGGTGATGGGCTTTTTCGGGGCAGAGCTCGACTTTTGTCAAGCCAGAGCTCGGCTCCTGGCGGACAGGATGGAGGTTCTTTCCTCCTTTACCCAATCATTTCTGGTTGGGCAGTTGCGCCTGCCTGGGACTTTCTGCGCCTTCTGGGTTACATGGCGGTGTGCACCTCGGTGGTCTGTCGGGCCTGGTGGCACATGCGCCCCCTTCAGTGCTTTTTTTCTAGTGCAAGAGGAAACACATAAATCTTCCTAAAGCCTCAGTACCCAGTCTTCTAGATTATTTGGTTCACCTACAGTGGACTCAGCACCACGGTCAATTCGACCAGCTGGTTATTGTAACCCAGAAGTTGTGGGACGCTCTCCAAGGGTGGACCACCCCAGACCAGTTGTAGGAAGGGATCCCGTTTGTTCGCCCCGAGCCACCGATCGTTCTCATGACCGATGCCTCTCTCATGGGCTGGAGAGCCCACATGGGGGACAAAAGGGCCCATGGGCTCTGGACCCCCGAGGAGTCCCAATGCCACTTCAACCTGTTGGAGCTCAGAGCAGTCAGACTGGCACAGTCAGCTTTCGCGCCTCAGCTCTGGGGTCAAGTGGTTCAAGTCCAGACCAACAATACCATAACCATGTACTACCTCAACTAACAGGGCTGCACACACTCCTGTCTGCTGTGCAAGGAGGCGCTCTGCATCTGGACCCTTGTGGGCTGATTGGAGGTGGATCTCCTAGCCATCCATGTGGCAGGAGCCTCGAACCATCTGGCGGATGCTTTCAGCTGTCTATGCCACACATCCCATGAGCGGTCTCTTCATCCAGAGATAACTTACAGCCTGTTCTCCCACTGGGGCAAACTGATGGTAGACCTGTTTGCCTGAAGGGAAAACACCAAGCTGAGGCTGTTTCATGCCCACTCCCCTCAGCAGGATTCGTTGCAGGGGGATGCCTTCTCAAGGCCATGGACCCCAGGCCTCCTCTATGCCTTCCCTCCATTTCCCTTGATCCACAAGGTGCTCCTCAAGGTGAGGAGGGACAAGGTGAAGATGATCCTGGTAGCCACAGACTGGCTGCACCAGTTCCGGTATCCAGATCTCCTCAGCCTCAGCTGCAGGCCCCTGGAGTGGCTTTGTACATGCCTGGACCTGATATCACTCAATCAGGGGAAGGTATACCATCTGGACCTTCAATCACAGCACCTCACAGCCTGGTACCTGAGCGGCTAGAGTTCCAGGCTTTGGGTCTTTCCGATGATGTCTACACTGTTGTGGAGGCATCTAGAAAGGAATCAACCAGGAAGTGTTATACCTTCAAATGGAAACAGTTTTCCATTTGGTGCCAGGACAAGGGCCTGGACCCTCTGTCCTGTCCCGTGACTAACATTCTCGACTACCTTTGGTCTCTCTCCAAAGGGGGTCTACGGTCATCAACCCTTAGGGTGCACTTGGCAGCCATCTCTGCTTACCGGGCATGGGCCGGTCAGCCGACGGCACAATGGACAGTGGTCGGGCACTTTTTCAAAGGCCTGGATCACATATCCTCTCCAGTGCGTGAACCTCCACCTCTGTGGGATCTACTGCTGGTACTGGCAAAGCTCATGGGCAAGCCATTCGAACCCATGGACAGGTGTGAGTTGTCACACTTGTTGTGGAAGACGGCCTTCCTGGTGGCTGTCACATCTGACATAAGGACAGGGGAGCTCCAGGCACTTTCGTTGGGCTCCCCTTATCTGGTCTTCCACAGGGAAAAAGTTGTCCTGCGCCCCCACCAGAAATTCCTTCCGAAGGTAGTGTCAGAGTTTCACCTTAACCAGGTGTTGACTCTGCCGGTATACTACCCTAATTACACCTCGGAGACCGAATACAGGCTCCATACTTTGGACCTGAGATGTGCTCTCTCTTATTATAAGGAGAGGACAGTGGAAATTCGGGGAGAGGTTTGCCAGCTGTTTGTCACCTATGCTGAAGCTGCTTCTGGCAGACCTGCAGTGAAGCAGACTATTGCAAGATGAATTACATCATGCATAGGTCTATGCTATGAGTTGGTGGGCAAGGAGCCTCCCAGAGGGATAAGAGCTTATTCTACCCGCCATACTGCTGCATCGGTGGCTGCTTCCAGGGACATCCCTATCCAGGAAATCTACCGGGCTGCTACCTGGAAGTCAGCAAACACCTTCATCACCCACTACCACATCGACCTTGATTCACGCCGGGATGCTGGTTTTGAGGCCTCAGTTCTCCAATCTCTGTTCCCTAAGTAGGGGTTGTGCGCCTTGCCTCCCTCCTCCTGGAGAACTGCTAAGAGTCTGCCAATAAGTGTGGATGAACAACATATCCACGATCTTAGAAAAATAGGTTACTCACCTGTAACAGTAGTTCTAGGGGTGGTATATGTTGTTCATCCACACAGACCCACCCGACCTCCTCGGCTGTGGACGCACAACAGCTGGCTTCCAGCGGGCTAAGATCTGGTATCATGGGGCGGAGCCAAGGTATATACCACCCAGGTGGGTGGGAGGAGCCAGCTTGAAGACTTCTGGCAAGATTTAAATTGGAAGGGGACATGCCAGTAAGTATGGATGAACAACATATACCACTTCTAGAATTACTGTTACAGGTGAGTAACCTGTTTTTTCATCCCGGGGTCCTTTAGCATCAGTAACAGTATACAGTAAGCTGGCTAGGTTGAGCTGCCTTGGAGGTGAAGTTTATGATAATGAATAAAATGAATTAGCCAATCAGAAAAGAGTTAGAGGGTGTGCTGAGTGGAGCTTGCCCAGAGGGCACCAGAATTTTTTCTCCCCTGACTAAGTAACACTGCCTCTGGGGTGCTCTCTCACTTTCAGCCATAAAGAAATTCAAACCCAAGGTTTCTTATGTTTTTCTTATTTTGGTGATGAACTAGTGAGTATTTCTTAATTTTTTGTTCATTTTCATCGTATTTTAGCCATTTCTGTTGGTTCCCAGGACTGCATTTTACTATTTTTACCATGGTTCTTTCTTTATTTTCTGAATTAAAATATTTAGCATCTTTTGTAATTAAGTGTTTCTTTATTTTATTTAGTTAACAGTTACCGTTTTTTAGCAGCAACCATTATTTTTTCTTATTTTAAACAGTTTTTACCTCAGTAAATCGCGATTCTTTACCGCATAGGAACCGACAGTTAATCCATACTTTTCCCATTTGGGAACACATTTTTTCAGGTTTTCGGACAAATTGGCATGTCAGAAAGACCTAATAAAAGGACTGGATCTGCAGGTTTTAAAAATTGCCTAACGTGTCATAAAATTGTGGTTAAAGCACAAGTCCACACCACTATTGTAAACTTTGCTCTAAATTTTGTTCTAAAACAATTAGAAAGAGAGCCAAAAGATTGGAAGTTATGGCTTCTCAGGCTGCTTCCCCCTCTGCTAAAGCTTCTGAGGAGGAGTCCTCTTCCCAAATAAAGTCCAAAGAAAAGTCCCCTAGGGACTTCTCTGAGAATAAGTCAGATAAGCACAATAACCAGACAAAAAAGAGACAAGGGGAGCAGGTCACTGACTCAGTGCCTGCCAAAATGAAATTTAAAGAAAAACATACCACTGCCCCTCCCGCATTGAGACAAAGGGCTGTGGCTCAGAAAGATAAAGACAGAGACATAAAGAAAAAAGTTTCTGACTTAGAAAAATATTTACCCCCTGTCAAAGAAATGGCCAAGGTTTGGCATCTTTATCATACTTTACAGAGCATGGGCAATATTTTCTCTGCCGCTTCTGCTCCTGTTTATCATACCAGTCCTGCCCCAACTTTTGGGCCAGAGTACTATTATGGTGATGGGAGACAATGATGATGACGATGTGACAGAAGGCCAGCCCCTGGAACCTGATTTCCAGGAGTTTGGCACTTCCTCAAATGGCCAGTAGGATTTTTACTCCCCGTTCACCTTCCTGCAACATATGGTGAGCACCCTGGACCTTCCTACCCAGGAGACCACTGAGGATGATGAAGACTATAGGGATACGGTGTGTCTTCCACCTCCAAAAAAAGACTGTGTTGCCCATTTAAAAATCTTTAAGAAAAACCACTATGAAGCTACACCAGACCCCTACCTCTCTTCCTGAAGTAGACAAAAAGCTGTACAGAAAGAATCAGCTCTCAAGAAATGATGCAGAATTTCTGTACGTTCATCCCAGTCATGAGGGAGTAGTGCAGGCTTCGGCTTGTGATAAAGCTAAAGTCCCACTTTCCTCCCAGCCTCCTGAGAAAGAGTCCAGAAAACTGTACTCCATGTCAAACAAATCCTATACCACAGACTCTCTTCTTTTGCACCTATCCACTTATTTGGCATAGAATCATAGAAGCTTGATGGCAGAAAAGAACCATACCAGCCCATCTAGTCTGCCCTTTTTTCCCCCTACACTTCCCCCTCTCTGCCAGCCCCCGCCCTCCCCCGATACTCAGCCCTATATGCTTGTCCCATGCCCTCTTGAATTCTTCCACTGATTTAGCTCCCACCACTCCATCTGGTAGTCTGTTCCAGGGCTCCACCACCCTCTCCATGAAGAAACGCCCTCTCACATTGCCACTGTATCTTTTTCCTTACAGTCTGAGGCTGTGCCCTCTAGCTCTGACCGCCTCCTACTTCTTAAGTAAACCCTCTTCTCCCACTTTATTGAGCCCCCTTACATATTTAAAAGTTTCAATCATGTCTCCCCTTTCCCTCTTTGTCTCCAGCGTGTACAGATCCAGCAGCTTACAGCTCTGCTCGTATGACTTTCCCTACATACCCTGCACCATCTTGGTTGCCCTTCTCTGAACACTGTCCAATGCATTTATATCCTTGCATATTCTGCCAAATACCCGAAGGCCTTATGGAATTCTGTGCAGGCTATTCTGAATAAAATGTCAGACAAAATGCTTCAGGACATTACTGAAACTGTGAAAACTGGTCTTGAGGCCACTAAGTACCAGTTCCAGTTCACGTGGCTGTGGACAATAATGATACAGCTTCCAGAGTCATGGCTCAAGCTATCTCCCTTAGACGTCTGGCCTAGTTAAGAACCACAAAGCTTTCACAGGACACTCAGTCCAAAGCTATGAACTTCCCCTGTGAAAATAATTCCCTTTTTGGAAACAGGACGGAAGCCTACATGAAAAAGGTGGAAGAATTCAAGACCACCTGTGAGAGAAATGCTGCCAAAGAGAAGGCCTCGACCTTCTAAAAGACTCAATACAAGGGAAACAGAGGCAGAGATTTCTATCCTAGGGCATTCTTCCCTATGTCATTGCCCATGGACTACTCTCAAATGAGGGCAATTTTCAGAGGGAGAGGGAGAGACCAGAGAAGAGCTGCCACACTCCTACACCTTCCACTCAGTCTAAGCCCTGACTCCACAAAACAGGTTGCCTTCCCTCTCCCAGTAGGGGGCAGGCTCTCCCACTACCTCCAATTTTGGAACCACATTACCTCAGACAAGTGGATCCTGGAGGTAGTAGAAAAGGGCCTTTCCCTTCAGTTCAAAAAATTTCCATCTCAGGCCAAGATTTGAGGCGCTGGATGCCACACCTCACACCACGCTGGAGACCTGGGTTCAGGAATGAGCCCGGGCCATTGGGAGTCGGTGGGGGATGACTGTGATTGAGTGTCCGTAGACTGCTCTCCTGGTCCTGGGGTGGACTGGGGAACTTGATCACACTGTGGCAGCCTCTGGGGATGCCCAGGGACACTGCTAGCATTGGTGACAACATGGGGGAGTGTTGTGGACATCGACACATTGTGCCTGGACGTCATTGCACGTCCACACTCCAGGGGCCATAGGAGGAAAATGGCTGGGTGTGACCGTGCAGCTTGTTGGCCACACTCTGAGCTGCCTGGAGGACTTTAGCGGAGTCCTGTCGGGGAGAGTCCAGGGCTGTCCTAACTGGTAAAGGCAGAGGGGAGCCCTCCAGCAGGATGGCATGACGGCCATGGATCCTCCTGGGTGAAGTTCGAGCTACCCAGCACTCCAGGCAGGATGCCCCAAGCCGGAGTGTGCCGCAGTGAGGAGAGAAAAATAATAGTGATTAAAAAAAAAATGTCCATCTCTCAGGGGTACCTTAATGTCAAATCCCTTAACTCCAACAGAAAGACTACTGGAGATGGAGGAAAAGATTATGTTATCAGCAGAGGTAGTACAGAGAGTGCCCTCTTCCCAGTAGGGAAAAGGCCTCTACTCCAGGTACCTCCTGACAGTAAAGAAAAATGGGGAGTGGCAACCTGTCCTCGACCTCAGGTACTTAAACAGGCACTTACTGAAACCAAAATTTAGAATGGTCACTCTCACATCTGTGATTCACTCTCTCCAACAGGAAGACTGGCTAGCCTCCCTGGATTTCAAGGATGCATATTTTCACATCCCAATAAGGCAGTCCCACAGAACGTTTCTCAGATTCAGGCTGCCATCAGGACATTACCAGTTTGCAGCCATGCCATTTGGCCCAACATCAGCCCCCAGAGAGTTCACCAAGTGCTAGCAATTGTGGCAGCTTACCTCAAGAAACAGGGCATTGCAGTCTACCCATACTTGGATGACTGGCTCCTGGTGGGCAAGACCCCTCATCAGGTCAGAGAGGCTCTCAGTTACACAAAACAAACTGCAGTCTCTGGGCTTTCTCATCAATGAAAAGAAATCTCACTTGAATCCAACATAGCTCCTCACCTTTATAGGAGCAGAACTGGATAGACAGCAAAGCAAGGCCTTCCTTCCAGCAGACAGAATCCTAAACTTCCTGTTAGTGGTAAACTCCTTTGTCCTAGGCCAGCCAAGGCCAGCCAGACATTTTCTAAAACTCCTGGGACACATAGACTGTATGACAGCTGTTGTCCCAGGTGTCAGATTTCAAATGAGGGACATACAGTACCATCTACGGGCACACTGGTCCCAAAAAAGACATTCCCTATCCAGGCTGGTTTCAGTCACAAAGACTTTACTATGAGCTTTGGATTGGTGGAAGGAAACAACCAACCTCTCGGTAGGCGCTCCCTTCCAGCTCTCTTCTCCCACAAAGATCATCACCACAGATGCCTCTCTTCTGGTCTGGGGAGTTCACCTAGACAGTCACTCTGTAAGTGGCATCTGGACTCCCAAGGAATGTGCAAGCTACATCAACCTGCTGGAGCTCAGGGCTATTTACCTTGCCTTAAAGACTGTTGCCCCTCAAGTCAAAGGTCAGTCAGTACAAATCAAGACAGACAACACCACTGCCATGTTTTACATAAACAAGTAGGGTGGTACAAGGTGGACTGTGCTTTGCACAGAGGCAATGAGGATTTGGTCTCTAGCCTACTCTCTCTCGAGGTGAGCCTCTCAGCCATACACCTCCCAGTCAAGGACAACACCCTGAGCTGCATCAGCCAAGAGCACAACGAATGGACTCTGAACAAGCAGATCCTTGCCACAGTGTTCAGAAGGTGGGGTACACCAGAAATATATCTGTTTGCATCTCACCTCAACCATAAACTTCCTCTGTACTGCCGGCCCAGTGGCACTGAGGGCTGAGGCGCTGGACGCCTTAACTCGTACTATGCCAGTGACCCATGATCAGGTATGAGCATGGGCTGTTGGGATTGGCAGGGGAGAAGAAGGATTGAGTGTCCAAGGGACTGCTGTCCTTCTCCGGGGAGGGGGGTTCACCCTAGCAGTGGCTGGGGACAGCACACCGATGCTTCAGAAAGGGGAGAAGAGGAGGCAGACACTTGGAGGAGTGTGTGCGGACACGTTTGCGCTTTTCATAGGACATCATTGCATGCCTCCTCTCCTATGGGGAGAAAAATGGAAGAGAAATGTGTCCTGGGCTTGGCAGGCACCGCTCCCGTGAAAGGCAGTAACCTCCGCACCGGATATGTTCCGGCCGGTTGAGGGGTCCCCTCTGCCCCACCACGAGGGGGTCAAACCATGAAAGAAGTGGAAGATAAGCTGCGAGTGGGGGATGGGGCTGGGGGATCAGACTGGATGGTGTGCCACCTGGGAGGATAAAAGAAACTAACTGCAACAAAAAAACTTCCTCTGTACTGCTGCAGGCCCCCGACACTTGGGACTCTTCCAGCAGATGCCTTAACTCTGGATTGGGCAGTGGAGTTTCTTTATGCCTTCCCTCCCTTTCCTCTGATTCAGACTGTTGCTGAAGCTGAGGAACTAATCAGCAAGAATGATTCTAGTGGCAGCAGATTGGCCAGGACAAGTTTGGTATCCTCTCCTACTAGCCCTGTCTCACAGCAAGCCTGTTCAGCTTCCCCTCAGTCGCTCTCTCCTGACCCTACCACAGCTAGGAGTGACCTGTCAGACCTACAATCCCTTCACCTCAAAGCTTGGCTCTTGAGGAGTTAGAGTACTCAGACACCTAGTATTCAGAACAGGTCCTGAAAATCCTGAGGATGGCCAAAAAAACGAGTACCAGGAAAACCTACACAGCTAGGTGGAAAATATTTTCTTTCTTTCTTGTGCAAGAGGAAACACATAAATCTTCTTAAAGCCTCAGTACTCAGTCTTCTAGATTATTGGGTCCACCTACAGGCATCAGGCCTAAAGGCCTCATCCGTAAAACTTCACCTAGCTGCAGTTTCTGCTCTCCTGTCCATAGGGAAGGACAAGTCAGTTATTTCTTTGCCTGTTTTTAAAAAGGTTTTTAAAAGCCTCCGCCATCTTTAGCCCCCAATTCGGGAACCTGCTCCCCCTTGGGATCTCAACCTCTGCATTGCTAAGCTTATGGAGCCACCTTTCAAGCCCATAGCTATGGCTCATTTGAAATACTGTATGTTACCTTGAAGACTGTCTTTCTAGTTGCCGTAACTTCTGCAATAAGGATTTCAGAACTTCAGGCACTCTGTACTGAACCAAACTACATTGTCCCTCAAAAGGACAAGGTAGAGCTCAGAACAAACAGGAAATTTCTTCCTAAGGTGGTTTCTGAGTTCTACCTTAATCAGTCCATTACCCTTCCTGTTTTCTTCACTGAGAAATCCACTCCAGGGGAGCAAAGGCTCCACAGTCTGGATTTCAAAAGAGCCCTGTCCTACTACTTGGAGCACACCAGACAGTTCAGGGGTTCCACTACCCAGCTTTTCCTCACCTCTGGGGAGGTAGGCAGAGGGAAACCAGCCACTAAGAGAACTATCCCCTGCTGGATTGTCTCATACATTCAATTTTGTTATGACAAGACTGGTAAACAGCCTCCTCAATGCCTCAGGGCCCATTCTACTAGGGGCACCACAGTGAGTGACTAAATGAATGAATGACATTTATTTGTTCGACATAAGTCATTATGAAGCAGACAAAACACATAAAACAGCACGAGACAATTAAATATGCTATATGCATAGACAATTCCAATCAATCTCCTGGGGCAGCATCATACTGTATAAAGTTAAAGTGCATCTGTAAGTAATATAAGCATTTCATATAACATACTGATCCATGCCAATTTATACCACTGATACAATATTTAAACATAGAACATTAAAACTAGGTTCCTGCTAAAAAATGATTGCTCCATTACTTTCAGAAGTCCATTCTTTTTTTAAAACAGGTGCACACGGCTTCCTTAACTCAGGAGTCCATCAGTTAACATATAGAACAAGAAAACTCCGTTTTGTTCAGGAGTCGATGTACTAAAATCATCAATTAGAAGCAAGAAAAGTAGTTTCATTTATCTTCAGGAGTCCTCATTCCATAGTTTGTTAGCAGGATTAGTAAAATTATGAAGCACCATACTGCTCAAATTTTTTTCCAGTTACTATAGACACAGCCAGCACTGAAATTTCTTCAATAAAGAAGTCCTACTGTTACACCCATAAAAAGCACATGCTAAAATATTAGTATGCTGTTTCAATTCAGCTCTAAGAAGTGTCTCTTCAAATAAACATTAAGGCTCCGTTATTAAATGAAACTAAAGTAGTCACTTCTGTTTTATTTTTGTGGAGCCATCAGTATAAGGCTCCCATTTCATGGAGTCCATTATATAAATTTTAACACCATCTCCACAATTCCCCAAATAACCTTTATAAATCATTCTCTGCTCAAAGACCGAAAGCTGACTCTTTGAGAAGCAAAAGGTACATATGGCAGGAGCTTAGGCTGCAAAAAAAGCAACAAGTTAGAAGGGTATGCCCTATTCCACATGTCCACAGTCACTTTGTAGTGTCACTGTAGAAAAGATTGAGGCACTTTCTATGGGAGTCTAGAGTGCCAGAGATGGGTATTATATATACCCTGCAGGGTTTTCTTCCTCAGCAATAACATGACATTTTTTAAGAACACAAAAAAGAAAAGAAAAAAAGAAAAAGTATCTTTATCTTCATCTGCCAATGATTACCGGCTCCTTTTATTATTAGCCAAATCCTGCTTGTAACAAATTTCCCATATAGTGGTCAAGCATACCTGCTGCAAATAGCTCAGGCAATGAGCTGTACTTCTTGTCTTAAATTAAATAAAACATATCTAAAAGTACCTCGGAAGAAGAATATTTTGGCTCAGCTCACCCACACGTTTGGAATTGTCTATTAACACAGGTACTGCAGAGTTGTTGCAGAAACAAATGCAGAAACAAGTACAGGTGTAAATCACTCTTTCCCAGTTTTGAGGCACATTTACAGCTGGGTCCTGGTCTGGCCATATTTCTCCCATGTTTTGAGACAAAATTCTGCTCCGTTAAAGGAGTCCATTTGGAAATCAGGCCATCCAAATTTCCCTCCAAATCCACAAAAAACAAGAGAGCTCCTCTAAGCGCAGTAACTTAGATATGGTGGAACATAAAAGTAGCCCGGTTCCCCACCCTAGGCAACATATGGCATACCTGTAATAAGAAATAAAATGCCTCTCCGAACCCTTGGTGCTTCTTCAGACTTCCATGACTGCAGCATTGAGGTCTCTACTTGTCGCTTTGTCCTCCATATGAAAATGCTGTGCATAGTAGGCAGTTTGAACTGTGCCATCCCCGCAATCAGAAAACAGGCCAAAGTTTTAAGTGCGGTCAGCTCAAAAAAGCCTTCAGGTAAACTCAGCAGTTTGCCCCAAGTAACATTTTCATTTAAAGGTAACGAACAGGGCTAAGCGGTCCCGAGAGTGAAAAATGAAACAAATTTTCCAAATGGAGCAGCGGTTAAAACAGTATAACCCATTATACTTGGGGGGTCAAAGCTCATACCGACTACTATTCCTTTTCAGTATTTCGGAAAGTTAAAACTCAGTACAGGGGATTACCAGATAAAAAAATAGTATGAGTCTCATTCAACAGTTCAGGGAAAAAAGAACAAACTTTTGCCATAAGTTTGCAGACACTCCGACAAACGCCGAGGTGCGGGGAGTGAAGTAGTATCGTGGCCATCTTGCCGCTCCCCGCCCCGGCACCAAAGTGGCAGCTGCAAGGGATATTCCCTTGCTTGACGTCTGCAAAGCAGCCACATGGAAGACTGTACACACATTCGCAAAGCACTGGATGTACAGTCCAGATCTGATGCCAAATTTGTCAGGATGGTCCTGCAGAGCCTCTTCCCTAAGTAGGTTCTTACCCACCTCCCAACTGCACTGCTTTGTAGTCTGCATACTGTTACTGATGCTAAAGGACCCCTGGGGTGAGAAGAAAAAAATCACTCACCATAGTAATCTTGTTTCTTCCAAGGTGTCCTTTAGCATCAGTCACCTCCCACCCTTCCTCCCCAGATAACCTAATTGAAGAGGACTCTGCTTCCTTTGTTGTTGCCAAATGTGTTCCTGGGTTTTAAATTGCATTTACAGCAAAGTTTACATGTTATTTCAGTTGTTTATTGTTCATGCTGTTGCATGATTTCTAAAGCCTATTGGGTCAGACTTTACATGGCATGTTCCCATCATAACTTCAAAAGAATTCTGATGCCCTCTGGGCAAACTCCATTCAGCACACCCTCTAACTCTCTTCTGATTGGCTAATTCATTTTATTCATTATCATAAACTCCACCTCTGAGGCAGCTCAACCTAGCCAGCTTACTGCATACTGTTACTGATGCCAAAGGACACCTTGGAAGAAACGATGAGTAATTTGTTCTTCAGTGACATGTACTGTGATGTGCATTGCAGCACATCAGGTGGCTTACAACAAATGCCTGAGGGCAATTCCATGTCAGACTGCGATTCAACCAGGCAGGCCATTTGCCTTGCTGCCCAGAGCCTGTAGCTGGTGACGTAGCAGGCAAGAGTGTCATATGATGCCAGTGAAGTAGCTTACAAGATAGTAGGAACAGTATTCTGCATTCAGTGGATGGCATGGCTTTGCCTTTCCTGTTTGGCACCATTGGCCTGATGTAGGGTGCTTAACTCACATTTCCAGGGAACTCACTTCTTCGCCCACAGGGTCAGGCATGAGTTATCAGGGCACCCGCCTGCTCTCAAGCCACAGGAGCCTCCACCTGTCACTGACCAGTCTCAGGTCTAGCCAGACCTGTGAGAAGCCCCTGCCATCCAGTGGTTATCCCCCACAGAGGGCTGAGGGATATTTTTCCCTCAGGGTGAGCCAACTCCTCCCCTTTTTTTGGGAGAAGGCTTGGTACTCTGACTCGTTAGTATCACTGACTGGTGAAGATTTAGTCTTAGAAGATATACAAATTACATACTCAGTGTAATTCATGGTTTTCCTCAGTATCTGCATCATTCAGTCACATGCCCGCCCGCCGGCCCCTGCTCAGATAGAGCCAGGGCCTCTGGGCAGCTCACCCTGTTGTGCATTTGCACAATGACATCCTTTTTGCCACTCCCTGCAAAAGTTTTTTCTCTCTTGGAGGTTTGTTGTTGAGTCACAGGTCAGGAGCATTGGGAAAACCCAGAAGCAGTTGTAAAATTCACCAAAACTTTGTTTATAGTAGCAGTAATATAAAAAATATATAAACTTGTTCATAAAAACTATGTACAGAGACAAAATAAAATCTTTCTTGTAATCTTCCTAATTGCAGCTCATGTCAGCTTTTTTATAAGTCTTTTTCAACCCCTACTTTGGCAAACATCCTGTCCTTGTAAAATGTTCTGTTCTTGTAAATATCAGGCAGGATGTTTCTGAGGCCCCTTTTGCAAAAAGGCCTCAAGCATTTGCACTCAAATAACCTCTGGTTTTCTACAATTAATATACATTTCAACAATAATACTAAATATTTTCTAAGCAGAGATTCCAATGTCAGCTACATTTCCATATATTGATTCTCATGTATTTTTATATTAGCAGATATAGATATGCAAGGGAGGAAAAACAGACAGCAAGAGAAAAGTGAGAGGCAGTGAGAGGCAAAGAATTGTGAGACTGTTCGAGTTGATCAAGTCCAAGGTCTCACAGGAAAATTTTTATTTATTTTATTTATATCAGTTTGGGATTAATACCTTTGAGTCCAGGACTCATTTTCAAAGGTTCCAAGTCATTGTTGTACAAACATTACAAATCTAACAGGGTATACAGAGAACAGGAAAACAATTAAACAGGCAGTCAAATACCATGAAATTATATACATCCAACAAGAGGTTTCAAGAGGATAGGGTAAAAAGGACTCTGCATTGGCATTAACTAGTTTGTAGGTCAGCCTAGGAGGAAAGGTGGGGTAGGGTGGTCAACCAGGGATAGCATCGCCATCGTAAGAAGTGCGTTGTCAGCTGAGTGGGCCTCATTTGGAGAGAGGGGTGGAGGAGGGATTTGAGGAGATAGAAGGGGAGATGGGGAGGGGGGTTGGGAGGCTGGAGTCCTGCCACATTAGTGCAGGCAGGCACAGTTCTTTGTTGTGTCAAGAAGGGATCTGAGCCCAGATTTGAAGGTACTAATCTTAGGTGTATCTGTGAGGTTAGCAGGCAGCTCATTGTACCTTTTCGGTCCCTGGTACAGGATGGAGTTCTGGGCAAGTTTTGTCCTTTTGGAAGGAATCATCAGCCTATCAGTAGCCATGCTTCTAGTTGCTTTTGTTGGAACTGCCGGCATGAAGAGGCAGCCCAGTGAAGGAGAAGTAAGCCCAAGAAGCACTTTTTTTAGAAATAGGCAGGTTTGGTATTGTGCTCTAAGATGCAGTGGGAGCCATCCAGTTTCAGTGTAGAGCATGCAAGTGTAGGTGTCATAAGCAGCCCCTATTGACAGACGGCAGGCCTTAATTTATGTATGTGCTAACCTTGTTAAGGGCAGTTTTTGTGCCTGCCCCATAGATAGACAGCCCATAATCAATGGAGGACATTACTGAACTACTGGTGGCAAGTTTGAGAGCTTCAGTTGTCTTAGAATGCCTGTGTCAGTAGAGGACTCCCAGCTTTATATTAGCTGACTTGACTACGGAGTCTATATGGCTAGCAAAGGTGAGTGTATCATCAAAGGTAATGCCGAGGTATTTGAACTTAATTACTTGTTCCAGTATCTCAACCTTGTGGTTATGAATGAGCAGTGGCTGGAATTTCTTTTTGCTTTGTGAGGTAGAGAAGAGTAGACTCTTAGTTTTTTTATGGTTTAATAGTAGTCTGTTTTGTGCAAACCAGGATTCAAAATTGAGGAAGCTGCTTTGGAGTTCCGGAGTGATGAAATTGTGATCTTTACCAGCAACAGATATTACTGCATCGTCAGTATAGAGAATGGCCTGTGCTGTACATGCAGATGGTGCAGTGTTGATGAAGAGGCTGAAGAGCAGTGGGCCAAGAATAGAGCCTTGTGGGACCACAAGGGACCCCTCCTTAGCCGATGATGGTGTGTCACCAATTATGACTCATTGCAACCTGTTTGCGACCAAAATTTGGTTGCGCAACCAGACAGAAAAGGACAGATCCTTGCATTTAAACAATTTTTTCATAACAAATGGGACAGGGTCCTAGTCCACCCTGTCACAAGGTTCAGCACTTTTCCTTCAAAAAACATAAAATAGGAAATGGGCCCGCTTGCTCTCTTCCCATGAAAAAAAGAGGGGGTTTAATCTTGAGTGCTTTTGTTCCCTGAGACTCTCTCCCTGTTGGAATATGCTTGGACATATCCCTGTTGCTTTCTTGCATTCATCCTGTCCATACCCCCTACAGTAGCTTCTGCTGCATAGCAGTGTCTGCTCTGGATATGCTTGTTTTTTCATTCTGTCTTGCAGGGAGAGAGACTGGGATTTTAGTGGTGTACTTCCTAACTTATTGCACTGGGTGCTTTTTTTGTCCCACTCTAGCTGTGGAACCTCACATTTCTAACTTTTTTTTCCTTTTCCTCAATAATCTGGCATGGCAAGAAGATAGTGTTTGTGATCGTTGGCTGTCTGATCACACCTACTATCTGCTCATCTGGAGCATTTTGGGGGGTTCATACCTTCTAAATTCTTTGTCCAGTTTGAGCATAAAGACTCATTAGATGGCATTCTACCATCTTTATCACGTGGTGATCCTCCAGGCCTAGGTGTACTAGCCAGAGCTTTTTTGCCAGGGTTGTTGCCCATCTCCACACCATGTTCCTATCCAGGTGGTTGAACCAGGCTCTGGCTCTGTTACTCACTACCCTTGTGCCACCCTTAGGCCAAACCCTTATCGCTACTAAGTTGCTGTAGGGTTTTATTTTGTTGTTATTTTTAGATGCCGTTTCCTTTACCCATCCCTTTAGGCTAAGAGTCTATATCCCTCTCTCACTGTATTTTTTCTCTTCCATATGATCTTCTTGGACTAAGTCTCCATCACTCATTCACACTATTGGGATGGTGCCAGAGGCACTAGGACCAAGCAGGAACCAAAATTTTTCAGAAGGGTCGGCTCCGAGACAGGACCATGCATGCGTGGCACTGCGAGACTAGCTTGCGCCTGTGTAGGCTATCTTGGCATTGACCCTCCAACTGCCTCAGTTCCTTTTCTCCCGCCGTCGAGTGCGCTTGGATGTCGACGCCTCTCGTCTGCTGGAGTCAAAGTTTTCGTCTATATGACAGCAGCTTTTAGTGTTTAATTTAACATTTTAGTAGTAATAATTGCTTATTTTATGAACAAGAAAAGAAGATTATGAAGAAGAAGAAAAAGAAATTCTCACCTGCCATCAACGGAGTCATCCTTAGACAGTAGCGGTGACGGTAGGAAGACTTCATTTGAAAGTTGTTCTGGCAGAGAGGCTGTGTCCGGTCCATCACCCTTTGATAAATGGGGGGTGGTGTCTGACTAAAGACAGTCCTGTGCTCCGGGGGGGAGGACAGTCCACCGAAGCATGAATTAGCGGTTCTGGGGATCCGACTATGCTTAACCTCGAGCTCTTCTTCCTCATTGGAGGAAGAGGAATTGGTGCTGCTCAAGGTTGCCATCTGGTACATCTGCATGAGGATTGTTAGTCAGGAGGACCGTTAGGCCTGAACCGATTTTGGTGGGTTCCCCTAGGCCCCGCTCCTAACGAACTCATTCTTTGACTCTGGAACCCCTCTTTGGAGCTCCGGTGAGCAGTTTCACCTCTGGGCCACTCCTGTGGAGCAGGGGGTTCAACTTCTATCCAGTTTTCCTGGCCACTGTTCCTGATTTCGGGGCCTCCAGGCCTTGGAGCTACTGGACCGGGGCCAGGTCGATTGGATCAGGATGAGCGCGGTGCCCTCTTGGTGCCTTCAACGTCGTGTCACTCCCTCATGCCTACCCCCTCTCTCTTTCCATGCAGGGGCTGGCACGGGTGCCACCTTTTTCCTTCTCCCCTTCTTCTCAGGATTCTCCATTGGCATTCCCATGGTGGTGTTGTCCTGGCACATGCCCGACACCATGGGTGGCACTGCAGGTCCAGTGCCATGGCCGCTGGTTTTGGCATCAGTGCCATGGGAAGCACCACTGGTGTTTGGGTCAGTGCCGAGAGTTGGCACTGTGGGCTGGTGCCATGCTCGGCTCCGTGGCTCAGCGCCATCACTCTGTGTGGTGCCATGGGTGCTGTTGTTGGTGGCATTGGTTGCCGGCACTGCTGGTGGTGCCATGGATATCTTGTGACACTGTGGGCATCCGTGGGTGGTGCCGCAGGCACCCATGGATGCCATGAGTAAAATGGGTGCCATGGGTGCTATGAGTATCATGGGTGCCATGAGTCCATGGGTGCCCTCGGGTGCCAGTGCTGCCATGGATACCATGGGTGTCATGGGTGCCATGGTACCATGGGTGCCACGAGTATCATGGGTGTCATGGGTGCCCTCGGGTGGCATTGCTGTCTTGGGTGCTGGGGGTACCTACGAGTACCACCGCTGGTGCCCTTGGGTGTCACCCAGGTTGGCATAGGCACTGCTTGGTGCCTGCTTGTGCCACAAGTGATGCTGGTGCTGCAGGGGTGTCAGTTGGTGCTGTCTGGCAGAACTAGTGATGGATTTCCTTCTGCAGACCTCTTCTTCCGCGGAACCTGTGGCAAGATGTTTTCCACAGAATGAAGTCCTGTTCTGCAGATTATTTTTCTACACATCTTAGTGAGTGGCGGTCTGCATGGGATCTTGTGACATCCAGTGGTTTTCCACTGATGGAATTCTTCTGTACTGTTCTGCCAGCAGAATCTCTCATTCTGCTCAGCAGTTTCTCAGCTCCCTATATGGTGCCGAGCTCCTCAACGTCCTGGTGGTGGAGTCTCTAGTGGCTGTTATCTAGACCACCCTTAGGGGTCCTCCTGGGGGTTGAAGTGCATCTAGATGAGTCTCTCCCTGTCCTTCTGGTCAGTGATATAGCGGATGACTCATTTTATATACTGAATGGTATGCCCTCTCTATCATAAGAGATGGAAGATCTTTTCAGTAGTTCCTCAGTGATGGGGTCCACCATAGTATTCAGACTGCATCTGTGGACCATACACCTCTGTGTCTAGACTCTTTCAGTCGTCAAGACAATTACACTTTGTGGAACATTCTGATTCAGTGGTCGGGAGCCGCACCAACTCTTCCGCTCGTTTGATAGGGGTATATAGCTCCCTTCTGATACTGCCCCTTCGGTGGCTTCTTCAGCACAAGTGGTTAACATCTCTTTAACTGTTATTATTAGTCCAGTCACGATTTCAGTTATGGACGCTCAGGCTCCTCCTGCCCCTCAGAGGGATGACATCTTCGTCATTTTTGTATCAGGCAATCCTTGCAAGATAGCAGCCTGAAACCTTGTCAGGCTCAGACTAATGGTTAAAAAAAAAAAGGTTAAAAAGTTAAAATTATCACAGCACAGGACCTAGCTGAAATTACCCAATACCACACTTCTGGATCTGGTCAGGTTCCACCTCACCCCCTGAGGCAGTCATCTCTAAACTACAGTAAAGAGTACCTGACTTCTTCTACCCCTAGGGGCAGTCCAATCCAGCGGGGGTATGGGTCATCTCTTTTCTCCAGGAGAGATTTCTCTTATTACAAGATATTTCCTAGACCTAGACAACTGCCCAGTCCATTGGTCCTCCTTTTTTATCAGGCTTTCTTCTCTTGATCAGAGCTTCGCAGCAACAGAAGTGACTCTTCAGTGAGTCAGAACTTAGGTTCCTACTTCCTTGCTTGCTTGCTTCAACTTAACAGACGATATGCTCCTTCCTTGACCGTAGGTCAAGTAGGTCTTTTTCTGAGATGGCTTCTCAAATATTCACACCTTCGGTTCCTGCGCACTGGTTCTGTGCCAGTCACACACAAAGCTATCCTGTCTGAGTGCGTGACGGAGCTAAGATGTTTGTTTTTCAGCAAAGCAAACTAGAGTCCTTCCTACTCCCTTCAGGGAGGCTGGAGTGAGTGGTGCCTCACCGCATTGAGTCACTTCTGCCGCTATTCAGTCACTTTCAATGAATGGGTTAGTCCTAACTTGGTCCTGCTGTGTCCCTCCTTGATGCACATCTGCCTCTATTTGCCTTACAAATCCAGCCCCAGTTTTTTTCTGTCTGAATGTTTTTTCCACAGTGGACATGTCCTTCTGTACACTTTTTCTTTCTTCTCTGAGTTCAGAGACTACTA
Organism: Neoceratodus forsteri; assembly: GCA_016271365.2. Lineage (NCBI taxonomy): Eukaryota > Metazoa > Chordata > Ceratodontiformes > Ceratodontidae > Neoceratodus > Neoceratodus forsteri. Next base: position 75,829,850 of record JADMNL010000027.1, on the reverse strand, counting down.
CTACAGTTGTACACACAGGAGCAGGATGATTCCCTTTTGGAATATGCAGTGGGTAGGATCTGGTTCTACTAGGCCACCATAAGAGGCTTCTAAATTGTGCTCAGCCTTCCATCAGGGAGGTTTCAGTGACTAAGTAGAAATCATTCATAATAAAAGTATCTAAACTGTTTCAAACAGTTTCCAGTACTGGGAGAAGTTTGTTTATAAAAGTAGGCATTTTGTCTCTTTAAAATCACTTATCCTGAATTTAGTCATATGTGGAAGCATACAACCCGTCAGAAGATTTCTTGTCTATTTTGTGTAACGATGGCACGTTGTCCAAATGCTTGATGTATTTGACCCTAATCTGAGCAACCATGTCTGCCCAAATGTATTGAAATAGGACACCTATTAACAGAGGTAAAAGCACTAAAAGAACAAGTCAGAGAAAATACTCTAAACTTGGTTAATGCTGCTCCAAAGGAAAAAAGAAAAAGAGACATGGGAATAAATAGACATATGGGGTATGCTGATCGAACATCAACACCTCTACTGTGAATGACAGTACAGCAACACAGCGACAGGTCACTGTACTGTCACCAGGGGACCCCAGCACTGGTTTCTCAGGGTCTTGCACCCCCTTCCTGAATCAACTCAGATTCAGAGTTGATTATCTTAAGTATGGGGGGTATGGGGGGGGCAGAGCCCACCAAAGAAAACAAAGTGTTCTCAGATGGATTTATGCCAACCACAGTTGCAGTCAACATAATTCTGTTGCTGTAACGTCAGTCGACAAAATATTTGTCGAACTGGCATCATGGAGCTGAGACATGGATGCATCTGATACTGAAGAAGAAAGATATAACATGGGACAACCTAATACTGACACTGTAGAATGGACAATGGTAATGAAAACTCCCACAAAAAAGGGAATGGGTATTAGGAAAGGAAGATATACAGATAACCGACAGATATGCATCTCTTAAATGTAAATGAGAAAGATCAGGATGATGTACCTACTGGAAAGGTTCTTGTGATTGGGGACTCAATCCTGTGCAGAACTGACAGTGTGATCTGCAGAAATGATAAATTAAATAGAGAGGTGAATTGTTTGCCTGGAGCTAGGGTAAAAGATGTCAGAAAAATACTACTAAAAGTAATACATAAAGATGATAGACAGACTGTGGTGGTGCATGTAGGAATAAACAATGTCAGTAGGGATCACGAAAAGGACATTGTGGAGGACTTAATGGAATTAAGTGATTTTATAAAAAGCAAGGGTCATAAGCCTGTGATTTCTGGAATTCAAACACTACTAAAAGGACATAAGGCAAAAAATAACACAACACAACGCATAAATATTAGGCTGCAAAATAAATGCACCAGGGAGGGAATACCATTCGTCGACTGATGGGAGACTTTTTTTCAACAAAAGTACCTAAATGCTTGCGACAGACTACACCTAAGCTCAACAGGCACTAAAGCACTTGCTCAGCTGATAAATCATGAACTACCAGTCATGACTTTAAACTGACCTCAGAGGCAGTAGGGTCAACCATTGAGAATAACATCAAAAGCCATTGTCTTACAAAACCAAATAAAAAGACAAATACAGAATACTGTGCTTTGCTACTTAAGTAATGCCAGAAGCCTAAACAACAAAATGCAGGAATTTAGAGACAATATTAAAACCGAACGGTCACGCTGATGTGGTGTTCATCACTGAGACATAGTAGATAGGGGATGATAATTGGGGAAAAGAAATTCAGGGTTATCAACCTCTTAGATGTGATAGGGTTAGACAAAATAAAGTCTGTGGGTAGCAATGCTGAGACTTTATGGATTAAAATTATAAACAAAAATGGAAAGCATTCTATAATTGGTATATGTCGCAGACCACCTAATGCAAGTGATGAGATATTTAAAGCAATATGCTTGGAACTTGAAAAGGCTTGTGAACTGGGGGAGTAATTGTTCAGGGCAATCTGAATTTTAATGATATAAACTGGGATACAATGAAAGCCTCAAAGCAGTATAATAAAAATTTTCTAAGAATAACCGAACAACTTGGCCTAAAACAGCATATTACCTCTCCAACTCGGGAAAAACATCTTGGATATAGTACTAAGTACAAACGAAACAAACATCACAGACTGTCAAATTGACACGCCATTCAGAAGTAGTGACCAACAACAGTATTTTTCTTTCACAAATGCATCAAAATAAAGGGTGTAGGGATGTTTTTAACTTTGATTCTGCCAATCAAACCATTATACAACAAAAAGTAAATAACATTCCCTGGGAAACAGAACTCAATAATACAACTACCTGTGAACTGTGGGAAATAATTAAAAACACATATTTACAATAAATAAAAAATACATAAACAAGATAAAAAAATATAATAGTAGAGGTAAGCAACTTAAAAAACTACTAAGGAAAACACTATCTCTCTATAATTAAAGATAGATCAGAAACAAACGGGTTAAAATATAAGGATGCCCTAAAGAAATGTAAAAACAAAATCAAGAAAAACAAACAAAAATTGGAAATTAGTTTGGCTAAAAATAAAAATGAAGACATCATGAAAGCTTTTTACAGATATGTAAATTCCCTGTGAAACTCTAACAGTGGCCTTTGTTCAATAACATTGGATAACAAAATAATAGATGACCCAAAAGATATGGCTAAAGTATTTAACACTTATTTCACATCTGTGTTTTCAAGCGGGGATCCATGTGTCTGAACTATGCTAATAGATAATTCTACCATAATTGAAATCGAAGAAGTAATAAACAAAATTGCTGGACTGAAAAATACTCATTCAGCTGGACCAGATAATATAGCTCCTAAATCATTAAAACATTTTACACCACATATATCTATACCCCTAAACATTTTACGCATATCATCATTAATAAATAATGAAGTCTTATCAGACTGGCTATCTGCCACGGTGATACCTATATATAACAAGCACTGGCGGACCCACTATGACTGCAAATACATTAACTAGATAAGGGTGTTTCATGGGTTTAAACATATACTGTACATGAATTGCCACTGCATACACTAACTGAATTAAAGTACTGTACATTGAGAAAGGGCAGATAAAAAATAATGCCACTGTCTGTATTACAGTTATCTATATGTTTTACATTTTATTCTATGCACTGTTATAGCAATCAACTCAACAGAACTGGGCCTTAATAAACATAATTGTACTGTACTTTAACTGCAAACACTGCTGAGACAACTATATGTTGTAACAAGGTGTAAGATAAACACAATGTTGAGACATGTTTACAAAGACATTTGATGTGTTTAATTGATTTTTTAGAGATTGTTATACAGTACACACACACACACACACACACATAATTAGTATTATATAAAAGTGCATCTACTCAAATGTCAATGTAAATCTTACACATTTCATTACAAGTTGTTCTCCTGAAGGAAGATCTTACTGTACAAGGCCTAAGAAATGGGTGTTCTGTAAAAGTAAACTGGGGTAGGTGTGTTATTGAGGGCACTGCATAGTTTATCTTTTACTGCTGCTGCACCCCAGGCACACACAGTATGAAAATCAACAACTCCGTGACAAGAAGCAACAGGAATTAGTTAGTACAAGGACAGAAACAAGTAGGAGACTCAGTAAGTGGGTAGACAAGCATGAGTATGGTAAGTCAAATAACATTTCAAAAAGTCTAGAAACATAGAAGTTGACAGCAGATAAGGACTGCAAGGCCCATCCAGTCTGCCCATTTTTTCTACCTTATGAATACACAATAGGCCTTTACTCTGTCAATGGCCTATCTATTCATACTCATCAGTATTGCTGCCTTATGCCTATCCCATGCCTGTTTGAAGTCCTGCACTGTATTCATATCCACCACTTCCTGAGATAGGCCATTCCATGCATCCACCACCCTTTCTGTGAAAAAGAACTTCCTCACGTTACCCCCTATTCGGCCTCCCTCTAATCTCATGCTGTGTCCTTTTGTCCTGCTATTTTTCTTATATTGAAACATGTTAGACTCTTTCACCTTGTTAATGCCCTTAAGATGTTTGAATGTTTCAATCATATCACCCCTCTCCCTCCTTTGCTCTAGGGCATACATATTGAACTCCATTAATTTGTCCTCATATGTTTTCTGATGCAGTCCCTGTACCATTTTGGTTGCCCTTCTCTGGACTGCCTCCATTTTGTTAATGTTCTTGTGCAGGTGCGGCCTCCAGTACTGCACACAGTACTCCAGATGGGGCCTAACCAGCCTCTTGTAAAGAGGGATTATTACCTCCCTCTTACAACTTATGATACCCCTACTAATACATCCTAACATCCCTTTAGCCTTACCTACTGCTTTAGTGGTCTGCTTGGATGAGTTCAGGTCATCTGTGATGATGATGCCCAAGTCTCTTTCTTCCCCTGTGATTGCCAGCAACTTCCCTCCCAACCTATAGGTAGCTTCAGGGTTTCTCTTTCCTGTGTGCATGATCTTGCATTATTATAATCCATTTTTTACAAATGCGTCTGCACAGTTGACAATTTTGTAAAAAAATAATAACAATTGGAGTTAATCCATGTAACACATAATTTAAGTGAGAGGAATGAAGTTAATAAAAATAAAACAAAGCGGAAGAGAAGTAGCTATAAAATAAAGGGGGGGACAAATACAGAGCTATTCTAGTGGCAATACGCGATGTGTTCAATTGCTCTGCATCTCAGGTGGGTGCACAGGCAAAAATAACACAACATATATGGTAATAAAGAAAAATAAATAAAATACACCTCATTGCAGAGCAGATTTGCAGTCATATACAGTATGAGCCAAGACAAGTTAAGTGATAAAGTGCCCTACCTTACAGACAGTAGCACTTTCCAACATAATACCACATGAAACAGGAATGGAAAATTAAGTTGCAGTTAATGGCAAAAAATCCAGTTGGAGTTAACACTTGAGCTGCGGAAAAAGAATATCAACTGAGTGGCAGTTGTTTGGTATTCAAAAAATAATAATAAAGTATGGAAACTTTACACACAATCCTAACAGAATATCTACTTAATAAAACTAAGTTCTTAATTTTGCTGGTCATACTTTTAACCCATATCTATCTATTAAATCTAGGTGCATATTCACCAACCATATAAATGGGAGGTCACATGGGTCAAGTGGAGCTAATGTGTTCTTATCAGATTATTGTTTTATCAAATTATGTGGCGGTTTTTCCATTGCCTGTTTTTTATTATTATTATTTTATTACTTGCTATATAGAGAATAAAGGATGGGGTGGTGTGTGTTACAAGATTTTACACACACCCAAGGTGAGGGATGCTATATATTCGCCCTCGGGGTTTATCAGAAGCATCCCACACTGAGGGTGTGTGTAAAATCGAGTTTTACACACCACTCCATCTTTTATTTTATATAATTGCTGGTGGGTGCTTTTTTGCCACAGCAGTTATATAAAATAAAAAAAAGATCTTTGGTTTCACCTACCGCCAAGTGGTGGTTACGGCAGGTGTCCAGCGCAAGTAAAGGGAGAGAGCAGCTGGCACGTGCACGCAGTCAGGGAAACCTGGTGCATGTTTGCAATTTCAACCTGGGTTTCCTTAGGGAAAAAGCACCCACCTGTTATTATAGTACCAAACATCAATTCATCCTATTATTATAAAAACAGTCAAACTTATTCCTAACACAGACCCTCAGGCTGCAGTGCCCGGCAGATGATCAAGTCAGAACCATGCTCCCTTTCATGCATCAGCCACATGAATCTGCTGTGTACTCGAAAAGAGATGTAATTCCTTACACCTAAGGTAACAAAATATTTCTCACAGATCAGCAACCTAATTCTGTTGCTCCAGTCAATGGGAGGTCAGTGAGGTCAAGGGGAAAATGTATCCTCTTAATGAAAATGTATTATTTTTTTCCTGGATTAACACCAGTATAGGTATTACTGTTACTGTCACTGTTTTGCACCTGGTTTCAAGTTCCTGCACTTCTCATTTCAGATGACCCCTTACAACATTGTCCCATTATTATGCTTACAATGGTCAACACTATGTAACTTAAACTGCACCAGCTATGTTGTTACTTTAACAACAGAACATAGTTCACCGTAACAGGGGTATATTAATACTTTATCTTCTTACAGTATTGTTAAGAAAAGTACCACAGGATATACCCTTATAAAGGTATAGGACTTACACTAAGTATCGTCACACAATTACTCACTAGCTGAAGAAATGTGAATTGCTTGTAAACAGACTGTCTGACAAAGAAATGAGCATTCCATATCTGTACTGAAGGAATCACAGCTCCACTTGGGTCCTCCATGCAAAGTATGACATCTCTGACTGCACACTAGAGTTTTTGGTAAATTTGTTATAGTTCCTTTAAAAAAAACAAGCCACATGATAATGACAGCACTGTCAGCACACCTGTGTACATTTATCTATCCACCTCCGTCTCTCTCTCTCTCTCTCTCTCTCTACATGTTTCACAGTATTCACCAAAAATGTCAGGAGTGGAAATAAAAATAGTATTTATAGTGCAGAATTGTGCCACTCCAAATGCATTGATCATCACATTTATAGGCACAGTTACATATGTCATCTGTACATATCTTGTAGAGAATTATGTATTTTTGCAATTGATTTCCACACAGAAATTCACAAACAGCTATACTGCCACGTCGAAATATATACACAAATTAAATCTACCATTTTTTTAAACTCCTGACATTCATGGTGTTTACTGTGAGAGGTGTGGAGAGACAGAGACAGACAGAGGGAGAGGGTGATGGAGAGAGAAATTTACAGAGTTGCACTGAAAGTGCTGTCATTATCATGTGGAGTGTTTTTTTTAAAGCAACAATAATAAAGTTCCCCAAAAGTTTAGCATGTAGTCATAGTTATTATACATTGTACAGAGGTCCCAAGTGGAGCTGCGACTCACTGATGCTACCTTAGTAAATTTTTCAGTACACACTGTGTTACATGGAATGATCATTTCTTTGGCAGTCTGTTTTCAAGCAATTCACATTTATTCAGCTAGTGAGTCATTGTGTGACTGTTTATCTGGCGTAGCTGGTGGTGTTGTAAAATGCATTGTTGGACTGTATTACAGCATTTTATTTTCTGCCTCTGAATATGCATGTATTGATGTTTACTTTTCTTTATTCAGCTGAGGTGTGTAATATTTTAAATGTGCTAAATTGTAAAGGCAATTCCAAAGAAATAAAATATTTATTTCTCTTTTTTTTTCTGGGGGGCACCTATGAAATGTCTAGCTTGCTAGATGCGGAAGAAAAAAAAAGTCAACTAGTTCTGTCTTGTGAACATCTGTGTATGGGGCTAAATGAACATCGGGATGTTCTGTATTTGTAGACTTTGCTCCCTGTGTAGCATGAACAAACCACTCAGTTGTCACTATCTTATACCATTTGTACAGCACACTACACACCTAGAAAATTATCCTATGAATTTGGGGGGTGCACAGTTGATGGGTAAAGGAGTGACCTGCACTATCCAGGGTGAGGGGGAATAATAGCTTAGAACAATAACAGCTTGCTACGTTCTCCATGAAGAAACAGACAGAGTTGAAATTCTAATAACAGGCATGTAATCACTAAATGTCAGGTACTAGTGTCTCCCCAGAACTGCCTGCCTGAGAAAATGAAGTTGGCATTTAACACTTTAAATGTGTTTATTATTTGAGAACAGGCATAGCTGGAACTCTTTACTATGGAATGTCTTACAAAGTAGCAGGATGATTTCTGTTAGGATGGAGGTATCAAATGGCTTAATGACGTATTCATAGGGGCTGAGGGCACAGTAGTGCTTATTTGTTATGCAGAAAACTCCAGGAAGTGTTTAACCCATTCTACTTCCTATAGCATTGTATGACGACGATCTTCCAATATTGATCCACGCTTTCGATACCTCCTGCCTTGACCACTGCAACTCCCTTTACCTTGGGTTACCGGGGGTTGATATCTGCCACTTGCAGCTAGTGCAGAATGCGGCAACCAGACTATTGACTGGTTCTTCTAGGACTAGTCATATAACGCCTGTGCTCCGCCAACTGCACTGGTTGCCAATATGCTGGTGGATCACCTTCAAGGTCAGTTTGCTGACCTATAAGGCCCTACACGATCAGGGACCTGGTTACCTGAAAGATCTCCTTCATCCCTGCTGTCCCTTCTGCTCGCTCCGATCTACTGACGAGGGATTGCTAGAGATTCCCAGGGTTCGTTTAAAGACATCTGGGGCTAGATCTTTTAGTTTTATGGCCCCAACCCTGTGGAATTCTCTACCTCATCAGGTATAAGACTGCTCGACCATCCAAAGGTTTAAGGGAGCATTAAAAACATTTCTTTTTAGCCGTGCATACAATGATTTTTAATGTGGCTGCCGTGGAATTTTATTTATGGTTTTAATTATTTATTGATTTGTTTTATTATGTTATGTACAGGCGCCTTGGTTTTGGAAAGGCGCCTTTTATAAATAAAGATTAATTGATTGATTGATTGATTGATTGATGATGTCTACTATCCATTGGTAACCTGACACAAAATGACTGCCAGAAGATAATGAGTTAACTTTCTGTGTTTGCTGACTGTAGTGTGGAATGTCTGTGACTCTGCTGAGGGAGGGCTCAATTAACTCCTCAAGCCACAGGAAAAATAGTGCTCTCCAGCTCCTATACACACACAGGCAGCACAGTAATGCAGCTCCAGCAGAGGACTCTATTTTTAACACTTATGTTGTTAGTAGCAAAAATGACATCAGCCCTTTTCTGAATGCAGAACATCTACAGAGCTATGCCCACTGCAGCTGTAAAAAGGGATGCAAGGCGAACTATTAAAAATATAGGCCGATTAGTCTTACATCCATGCCTGGGAAGATCTTGGAATCCTTAATAAAAAATATGATTCACAATCACCAAATGAAACATGGTACTGGGGACACAGAACAGCATGGGTTTACCTCAGATAGATCTTGTATACTGAATCTGCTGTTTCTATGAAAAAATATCTGCAGCATTAGATAAAGGCTTAGTGGTGGATTGTATATATCTTGATTTTTCAAAGGCATTTGACACTGTTCCACATGGAGCAATAATACAGTAAATAAACCTACAGCTGGATTATAAAATGGATACAGAGTTGGCTGAATGGCAGGACCTAGAGTGTATGTATAAAGAGTTATTGTTCCAACCCTAGGGCTGTGACTAGTGAGGTGCCATAGTGCTTTGCTCTGAGGACCAGTACTGCTCCAGATATTTATAGAGGATATGAAGAAGTATGTAAACAGCTGGGTTAGAAGTATGTAGATGATACAAAACTTACTAGTATTGTAAGCAGTGATGAAGATAGATCAGCCTTACAAGAAGATCTAAATAATATTCTAAAGTGGGACAAGATGTGGGGTATGAGCTTTAATAGGGAAAAGTGCTGCATCATACATCTAGGTAACCAGTACCAAAATGCAATATACTCACTAGATGGATCCCCTTTAAGAGAATCTATTCAGGAAAGAGATCTAGGAATTATAATGAATCAAAACCTGACTTGTTAATTTCATTATGAGATGCAGATCAATAAAGCTAAAAGGTTGATATGGACAATCAAAAGAAACTTTGAAGTGAACAGGTAATAATGCCCTTGTACAGGTCCTATGTGAGACCAGTGCTGGACTATGGAATCCCTGTGTGAGGCCCAATTGCAATAAAGGCCATCAACACAATTGAGAGAGTCCAAAGACAGCCAAAAAATGATACATAATGTTAAGACAGTTTTGTATAGTGAACAATTAAAGTAATTAGATCTGATGTTATTAGAGACTAGAAGAATATGAGGTGACCTGCTTCTGTGTTATAATATCATACAAGATGACGATTTGTTCAGTGAGCTGGGTTTTCAATTCAACAATGATTAAAAGGGCACCAAAGGTCACCCTCTACAATTAGGACCTAGAAAATGTAATACAAATAAAAGGAAAGCCTTCTATACCCAAATAGTAATTAATCCATGGAATAAACTTCCGTTGGAAGTTATAATAAGTAAAGATTAACAACAATTAAAAAATAGATTAGACTACTATATTACAAATGGATACAAATTACCTTATTCAAACACCATGAAGTCTTGCTATAATTAGGACTTATTGCAGTTAGCCCCTGGCTCTGAACTGCCCCGGAGAGGAAACAGTTAACTCCAGAGAGATCTGGAGTTCCACAGCGCGAGGGCGCTGTTCAAAGCTCTATCTGGCCAGTTTCAAATGAAACTGCCAGATTCTTTACTCCGCTTTCACTGAACAGTCGCTCCGGAAATCAGCTCCTTCAGCTCGGTTCATTTCGCGGTTCAAGCAAGTTTATTCGGTTCATTTGAACTGGCAAAAGTGTCTATTTTACCGCATTTTCGGTCAAAAGCTCTATCTGGTAAACCGTAAGTACTAGTGTTTAAGTCTGTGTGGAAATTCATTATCGGTTCAGTCTGAACCGATCGGTTTGCTTAAAATAACGAATTTATTCATTGAATGGGCTTTTAGAAGTGCGGTTCCCGGTTCTTATCGGTTCTAAAAAAACCTAGCATTTTCTGGGTTTTTTCAAATACCCGTGACACGGTTAGGAACCGATAAGGGTGTCTTGCCTGGCACAGCCGTTTAAAGGGCAAGTTTTTTGTTAGGCTGGCATTATGTCTGAGAAACCCAAAAGAAAAACCCGGCCCACTGGGTTTCAACACTGTGATGTCTGTGGGGAAGCCTTTGCCAAGGCTGACCCACACACCACTTGTGTCTATTGTCTGGGGGCTGACCACCTCCTGTCAGACTGCCAGGTGTGTAAAAATTTCCCTGCAGCCACCCTGGAAAAGAGATTGGGCCGGCTCAGGGAACGAGAGGCCAAAAAGTCCGCTGACCCGGATGGCCAGCCTGGTCCAGCACCCACTGGACCAGAGGGAGTGCCCTCTGACCAGGGCGAGACTTCCTCGGGCAAAAGAAAGGCTGGTTCAGAGGAACCAGTCCCAGTAAAAAAGACAAAGAAATCAGCAGGTCTGGAGTCCAAAATTGTCTCTCCAACTGCTGCAGAGATAGCAAAAGCCATACAGATTGTTCAGTCTTTGTTTTCAGGGACTTGTCAAACCCCTTTAGTTGGGAAAAGGGTGGCTCATTCAGGTCCAGTGGTTCAGGATTATGATGTTGAGGATTTTATGAACCACAGGAGGGGAGGAGGAATTTGATCAGTGCATTTGTGACTGGGAAGGTCTGGACGTGCCCATTGAGCCGGACATTTCTCCAGACAGACCTTTGAATCTCCCCTTGCTGTCTGAGTCCCTTCTCATTTTAGGTTTTATAAAGGTGGCAGAAACCTCCAGCTCCCTTTAGAGGAGGCTGTGGATGAGCAAGATGAGCCTGATTATGTAGAAATGATGGATATTCCAGAGTCTAGAAGGTTGTCTATTCCTTTGCATAAGTCATTTAGGAAGCAAACAACGAAGATTTTAAAAAATCCTCATTCTGTCCCTCCTGTAGATAAAAAAATAGACAGAAGATATACTTTATCAGGCCCTGATACAGACTTCCTCACTGACCAGTGTAGTCATGTAGGTGTTGTTCAAGCTGCAGCCTGTGACAGGCTAATATTCCCTGGCCTCACATCCTCCTGATAAGGATTCCAGGAAGATTGATGCCATGGCTAAAAAACAATATATGGCAGCTTCGTTGGGACTCAGACAGGCTAATTATATGGCTTATGTGGCTAGATATCAGAAATCTAGATGGGACACTATATTGCAGTTGGCCAAGCAGGCCCAGGGCTAGCTGGCTAGTGAGTTGGAACAAGTGGCTGCTGATTGCATTGAAGCCTCTAAAGTTCAATTTCATACTGCTGTTGATGTTAATGTTTCCTCTAGGGTCATGGCCACTTCTGTAGCTCTCCGTAGGTTGGCATGGCTCAGATGCACTAATCTGTCCCAAGATACTCAGTCAAAGGCTATAGATTTTCTGGTGGTAGGAAATTCTCTGTTTGGGGATCAAACAGAAAATTACATGAAAAAGATGGATGAATACAGAACTACCTACAAAAGTGCCCAAGCTAAGGAGAGGCATGCCACTCCACAAAGGCATGCCCCCAAGGGTAGGGGCAGGCCTTACCACAGGCCTTTTTATCAAGTTCAGGCCTCTTCAGCCTTTGCACAGAGGGTTTTTTTCAGAGGCAGAGGTAGACGGGGCACAGGCAGACCCTCTCCCTCTCCTCAGCCTAAAGCTGCTGCCAAGCAGGCACCCTGACGGGATGTCCAGGGCCGATTCTCCTGTACCGGTTGGGGGCAGGTTGGCTTATTTCAGCCAGAACTGGTTGTCCCTAACTTCGGACAAATGGGTTCTGGAGGTGGTAAGCCAAGGTCTGGTTCTCAGCTTCAAGCAGTTCCCAAAGATGAGAGCCAGACATTTTCCTCCTGCAAATCCTTCAGAAGCCCTTGCTTTGGAAGCAGAGGTTTCTTCTCTTATAGACTGCAAAGCAGTGGAAAGGGTTCCTCCTTGCCATCAGGCAAGGGCTGTACTAGATACTTCTTACCCCAAAAGACAGGAGAATGGCGCCCATCCTAGATTTAAGGTTCCTGAACAAGCATCTTTTGAAACCAAAGTTCAAATGTTAACTCTGGCAATGATTTTGCTTTCCTAAGGCCAGGGACTGGCTAGCTTCCCTGGACCTCAAGGATGCCTATTTTCATATCTTGACTGGCCTTCTCACCGAAAGTACCTCAGGTTCGAACTGCCCTCTGGCCACTACCAGTTCAGAGCAATGCCCTTCGCCTCACTTCTGCTCCAAGGGTTTTCCAAAATGTCTAGCTGTGGTAGTGGCTCATTTAAGAAGGCAAGGGTTGCTGTTTCCTACCTGGATGACTGGCTCATAGTGGGTCAGTCTCCAGATCAGGTAAAATCCCACTTGCAAGTCACCCAGCAGCTTCTCACTTCTCTGGGATTCCTGCTGAATTTTCCAAAGTCAGTTCTGGAACCAGTTCAGGTACTAACTTTCATAGGTGCAGAGTTGAACACAAAGTCAGCCAGGGCATTTCTTCCCTCGGAAAGAGTGGACAGAATCTTGCCCTGGCATCCTCCTTACCCGCAGGGTCTCTCGACCAGCAAGGCACTTTCTGCAACTCCTAGGGCACATGGCTGCTTCCACAGCTGTCGGGCAGGGAGCAAGATTTCAGATGAGGGACATCCAGTTCCACTTGAGGTCCTACTGGTCTCAAAGGAAGGACCCCCTTACCAAATTAGTCCCAGTGACCAAAACCCTGATCCTAGCCCTTCAGTGGTGGCAGGATCAAAGCAATCTAACTCAGTGGGTCCCCTTCTTACCCGTTCTTCATTCCCTCACCCTCGCCACGGATGCCTCCCTGTTAGGGTGGGGGCTCACTTGAGCACCTTTCCACTCAGGGAGTGTGGTCCCTCAGGAATCTCTGCTCCACATCAATCTTTTGGAACTCAGAGCTGTTCTTAGCTCTCCAGGCTTTTTCAGCTACTGTCCAGAACAAGGTAGTTCAAGTCAGGACAGACAACACCACAACAATGTGGTACATCAACAAGGGGCACTGTCTTCAGCCTTGTGCACAAGCAATGAAGTTGTGGTCTCTGGCTTATTCCCTGAACACCTCCCTGATAGCGGTTCACCTCCCAGGGAAGGACAATGTCCTGGCGGATGCCCTCAGCAGGATCTCTCAGGGCCATCACGAATGGGCCCTGAATCCTCTGGTGCTGGGGACAGTCTTTGCCAGATGGGGCACCCCTCAGATAGATCTTTTCGCAGCCCCAGACAACCACCAACTTCCTCTGTTTTGTTGCAGGCCTCCAGTGCTGGGATCAGTCCCCCTGGACGCCTTTCAGTTGGATTGGAAAGGGAAGTTCCTGTATGCCTTTCCTCCCTTCCCTCTCCTCTTCAGGGTACTAGTAAAAATCAGAACTCAGCCCTGCAAAGTGATTCTGATTGCTCCAGACTGGGCCAGGCAGCCCTGGTACCCTCTTCTCCTGTCCCTGACATTCCACCCTCCCCTGACCTTGCCCAGGACCCACGACCTGCTGACCTGTGCACAGGGGAGAGTGTGATACCCGGACCTCAATTCCCTCCACCTCAAGGCCTGGTTCTTGAGGAGCTAGAATTTGATGATTTACACCTTTCTCAAGGTGTCCTGGATATTTTGAAGGCTTCTAGGAAGCCTTCCACTAGGCCACTTACAACTCCAAGTGGAAGAGGTTTTCCTTTTGTGTTCTGAGAAGCAATTGTACCAGAATCTGCTGACTTGGCCATTTTATTGGACTATTTGGTCCATCTAAATTCCCAGGCCTCAAACCAGCTACTTTGAAGGTTCATCTAGCAGCTGTTTCTGTTTTTGTTTCTGCAGAAACCTGTTTCCTCTCCTCTCACCCTGTGTTTTCCAAGTTTTTAAGGGTTACTTCACACTAACCTCCTTTGGGAACCAGCTCCGCCTGGGATCTGAATGTTTGCATTGCTCAGCTCATGCAATCCCCTTTGAGCCTCTGTCTTTGGCAGATCTCAAGTTTTTAACTTGGAAGACTGTCTTTCTAGTGGCTATCACTTCTGCTAGGCGTATAAGTGAATTACAAGCCTTGTCAGTGGAAAAGGATTTTATTTCTTTTCACAGAGATAAAGTAGTCCTCAGGACTAACAGAAAGTTTTACCTAAAGTGGTTTCAGATTTTCATCTTAACCAATCCATCTCTCTTCCAGTATTTTACACTGAGCACTTCCTCAGGGAGAGGAGACTGCACAGTTTGGACGTCAAAAGAGCCCTAAGCTACTATTTGGAACGCACCAAGGGTCATAGGTTCGAATCCCTCCAACTCTTCCTTACCTATGGAGAAGTGGGCAAAGGGAGACCTGCCACTAAGAGGACAATCGCAAGGTGGATTGTCTCTTGTATCCAGTTCTGTTACCAAAAACTAGGTAGAAAACCTCCCTCAGGACTGAGGGCTCATTCCACCAGGGGTACAGCTGCATCTCTAGTGGCTGCTAGAGATATTCCCATTTTGGAAATTTGCCAAGCTGCTACCTGGAAGACAGGCCACACCTTAACCAAGCATTATTCCCTGGACGTCCAGTCCAGGAGAGATGCTCGTTTTGGCACAGCTGTGCTTCAGAGCCTATTCCCTAAGTAGGTTCTGGCCCTCCTCCTGGAGGTACTGCTGTATATCTGCAATAAGTTCTAATTATAGCAAGACTTCATGGTGTTTGAAGAAAAATTACTCACCTTAGTAATTGCTTTTCTTCTCATGGAGTCTTGCTATATTAGGACAATCCCTCCCTACCCTCTCAGAATTCCTACTTGGAGTGCAGGGGTTGGCAAATTAGTGCAAGCACTGTGTCATGCCATTTTAGTCTCTCTAGTTCCCCCCTGTTTCATTTGGGTTAGGGAACTAGGTAATTCTGTTTTTTGTTAAGTGGTAGATGGTCCCCTCTCTGGACTTGAGTCTTTTGGGGAGAGGGGGCCTATTAGTGCTTGTCAGGGGTGATCCTAACAACAATAGGTAATATTGTTTTTATTCTGTGATTGTTGTTGTGTTTTGTTGTTTTACTACTGGTAGGTAGCCAATGGCTAGTGTAGAGCTTTTCCACACAGACTTGCTATGTTAGTTTAGCTTCGTAAAGAACCTGGCAGTTTCATTTGAAACTGGCCAGATAGAGCTTTGAACAGCGCCCTCGCGCTGTGGAACTCCAGATCTCTCTGGAGTTAACTGTTTCCTCTCCAGGGCAGTTCAGAGCCAGGGGCTAACTGCAATAAGTCCTAATATAGCAAGACTCCATGAGAAGAAAAGCAATTACTAAGGTGAGTAATTTTTTCTTACGGATAAATGGATAGGAGCGTTAATGGACTAACCGCCTTCTCAGCTCCTTACACCTTAATATTAACCTTAGTTTGTGCTTTTGCTCTCTTGTCTTACCTGCCTCCCTTTGTTTCTCCTGATAACTCTCCCTATCTTCGTCCTTCTGTGTCAACTTGTAACTTTGAATGCTTGCTTCTTTTCCTTTACCTTCTCTGCTACTTCCTTGGAGTACCATAGTGGTCTCTTTTTTTCTCTTGCTCTTTTTAACCTGCCTGATACAGAGGTTAGTTGCCTTTTCAGTTACCCTCCTTATTTCAGCCCATTTTTCCTCTACTTCACCCGTTTTCCCTATTACTGCTAGGGCTTCCTTGAGGCACTCTCCCATTTTCTTGAAACTGGCCCTCCTGAAGTTCAGGACGCTTTTTTTAGTATGGTTTGATTCTGGCCCTGCCTTTATGTTGAATCACACCGTATGATGATCACTGGTCCCCAGGTGGTTTCCCACTGCGACATCCATGACCTGTCCCTGTTTGACAGTACCAGGTACAGTATCACCCTCTCACAAGTTGATTGTTTAACTAGTTGCCTGAGGAATGCCCCCTGCAGGGAGTCTAGGATTTCCTTACTTCTAATTGTTGCTGCAGCAGGGAGGCTACAATCCACATCTGATAGATTGAAGTCCTCCATTAGCAGTACCTTGCCCCTGTTAGCCATCTCTTGGATTTCTTCTATCATATCCTTATCTTCCTCCTCCCCCTGTGCTGGAGGTCTGTAGATCATCCCTGTTTGAATAGTAGCCCCCCTTCCTGCCTCCAGGGTGATCCACAGTACTTCCACTTTTCTCTGACCCCCCTCGTATTTCTGTGGCCTTTATGTTCTTCCTCATGTAAAGAGCCATCCCTCCTCCCTTTTTTACTACCCTGTTCCTCCTGAATAGAGCATACCCAGGTATGGCTATATCTCAGTCCTGGTTTTCATTGCAGCAGGTCTCTGTAATTGCTACTATGTCCAGGTCTCCTGCTGCCAGCCAGGTGCCAAGTCAACAGTCGATGGCCATGGAGAATGACAGTAGGGAACCTTCTCAGGAAGGCTGCTTCAGCAGCGGGCCATGTCTGGTTCACTTTCCTTGTTAGGGAATCGTTCTGACTATGGGAGATCCTGTGCTCTGGGGGAAGAACAGTCCTCCCATAAGCACAAATGAGTGGCTCCAATCCTGTTCTGTTTCAGGGTCATGACTCTGCTTGACCTTGACGGCACCAGTCAAGGTCACCCTCTATAAGATCTCTCGTCTCTGGGGGCCAGGGCCCTCACCATCACCTTTAGTGTTGTCAGGGGCCTCTGGTTAAAGGAGGTCAGAGTCTTGGGCCCATAGCGCCCCCCCAGCTTTCTGTAAGTGGGGACTTTGGTGGGCAGTTCCACCTCTGGGTGGTTCTTTTGTGCAGTGAGTGCAGTGTCAGACCTATATGCCTCTGCCAGTGTAATTGGTCCCTGGCCTTTTTGGGCCAGTGGAACTGGAGCTGCAGGTGGGCCCATTGAGTCAGGTGGAGCGTTTGGCTCTGGCAACAGCCCTAGGGTCTTTGCCATTGACTGTGCCACCAAATTCCTGTCCCACTGGCCACATGCCCCATCCAGTGTCACTGTGATGGACCCAGCTGAGTGCCATTGCTGGTCACTCCACTGCCAGGTGGGTCATTGGTACCAGTTCTAGTACCAGTTGCAGCACTGGGATTGGGCCCTTTAGGGCAGTGATGTGGTGCCAGTTCTGGCACTGGGTCTGGTGCTGCATAGGCTCGTGGTACCAAGGGCTTCCCCAGTGCCATATCTGGTTCCGACTCTGGCATCACTTCTGGCATCAGTCCCCTTCCTCTTCAGAGCCAGGGCCAGTGTTACTGGTGTTACTGCACCCACATGCTGGATCGTTGGGCCTGCGACTCCACCTATTCTTCTACCCTCCTCCCGAACGGGGGACAAGTCACATTTCAACCTCATTTTCTCTGGAGGTGGTGATGAGGGCTCAGAAAGATCTCTTTCCAGGCTTTGCTAAGAAATGTACACTAGGCGTCAAGTTTTGAGCCAGCAGCCATTCACCAGGCTAAGTGCCTCCAACTGGCATTTCTAATGTGCCTAGTATACCTATTAATTTGGTTCCTCCAATTGCACCACACTAGGGAAACTTAGCAAAGCCCTGATTTAGTGACAGCTGTACCTAGGCAGACAAATATACACTGCTTCCCAAAATAGCCAGTGTATATCACGCAGATCATAGCCGATGCAAATGCTTTTCTCATTGAGAATGACAAATATTGTCCCCAGGAGGTCACTGCGCACCTCGTTAATGGGAGTTGCACAAATTTGATGCTGTGGGCAGTTAAGCCTATGCTTCAGCTGCCTTGAGCATGGAATAGCTACAAGGGCATTTTTCTTGTATATGCCCTTTGGAGCAAACCACAGTCTCTGGCAGAGTCTCTGGCAGATTCAGGGCTACATAAGATATTCTGCTGACTGTTTAGCAAGGTATGGAGCTCTACAGTCACCAACTTACTCAGTATTACTCGGTTCTGGAAGGCAGATAGAGGCACAAAGCCCATCATGACTGCCTCCCCACACCATGTGGGGGGAATTCAACAATTGTACCTTAAATTGTTATCTTAAATCTTCTTGGATGCCTTCGATGTTGCATCTTACTCTGCTGTACAGGTATTTGCATCATGCAGCATTTCTGACTGCAGTCTGCTGACTTCTCCCAGGACATCCAGCAACAGGTGGTGCATATCCCTGGTTGGAACTCACCTGTTCTGGCAGGAAGTGGAACATTCTCTGAAGATGTCGGATGAACCTAGAGTGACCCTGGAGACCTCCAAACCAAGTGCCCAGAGTCTCACATAGTACTTGTAATGCTCGCTGTGCACCTGAGGAAGTAAGGACTCCCAAGTCCCCATTCTTGGATGCTAACTAACTTCAAGCATGTTGCGATGAGAGACAGAACAGGCAGTAGCCACTGTTTTCTTTTTCTGTTCCTGTCTTCAGTGCAGGTCTTGCTGAACTTGTAACAGTGTCATCTACTACCCTCCCAGGAATTGTTGTTCTTAGGAGCTCTTCTGGGATCTGGCTTTCTTCCAGAGAACAGGCTACAAGTAATTCTGCAGACGACATGCCACATCATGGAGCACAGAACTGTGGAAGCCCACTCAGTGTATCACAAGCTAGGCCTTATAGCCACCTTGGTGTTCACAGTGCCCACAGCATGTCTGCATATGGTGACAGCTTAGTGGATGCTCAGTGGACAAATCACACCCTCAGACTTACTCCATTCAGGTTACTAACCCCTTATTCAGTCTCTGTCATGGTGGTCCATGGAGATCGACCTCCTCCAAGGCTCCCCTTCTCTCAGCTGGAGCCTCAGGTGAATTCAGGGATGCCTCCCTGTGGGAGGCACATTGTCAAGGCCTCCAAATACAGGGTGTCTGTGGCCTTTAAGAGGCTCATCTCCACAATGTGTTGGAGATGCAAGCTGTTTTTGCATGGCCTGAAAGCCCTAATGGGCCCAGTCAGCCATAAAACAGTCCTCCTTCAAACAGCAACAAGTCTGCCATGTTCTATATCAGCAAACAAGAAGGAGCACATTTTACCTTCTCTGCAGGGAGGCAATAAGAGTGTGGCTATGGCATCAAGAGCAGGGGATCCTGGGACTGCTACCCAGGCCCAGATTTTTGGTCCTGTTCAGGTTTAAAGGAATATTGGGCTGCTATAACAAGCATATTTCCCAGATTCTTGACATCACAACTCTGTTAGGTTCAGAGAGCACTTATTGTTAGATATTCCACCAAAAATTTTAAAAGGGTGAGAGGCTCTTTATCTTTGGTCCATTCTGACTGTGGCGGGTGCAAAGGCCATCATGAAAAAATGGTCCCAATCTGACACCCCCACCACCACCATCATTACTGACTGGACCATTATTATTCAACAAATCCAGAGGTTTGAAAGATTAATCTTCCTTATCCAACACACAGTGCCAGCTTATGTAAACAGGTGAACTTGGTTGGATTTTTATTTATTTATTTGAAAATGTTTTACAGGGAAAGGCATACTGACCTATAATAGCTTGTTTCCCGATGTGTCCTGGGGAAAGGAGAAATGGGAGTACAAATTGCAGCAATATCCAATATACATAAAAATAAAACAGGATAATCCAAAGATAAACCTGAGACAGTAGGGTATAACAATTTAAGTTTCAAAAGTAATGAAACAAAACAAGAACAAAACAAGTGAAGTTATGCAAACCCAAACAATTTAGGCTATACCAAGCATATTTTGTGGGACAGACGAGCAGTATAGCCAATAATTTACAAGATTTACTCTTAAAGTAGAAAAAAAACAAGAGTAGAAAAGTAAGCTAGGAGAAGATAGAAGAGGAAAAAGTAATTAAAGATAATGAGATTAGTTGCAGTTGCAGGATGGGGAAATGTGGTTTCGAAGAAGACAGAATAATGAATGAGTGGATGGGGCAGAGTGGATATCTAAGGGGAGGGAGTTCCAAACATTTGGGACGTGATAGGAGAAGGCAGAATGTCCTGAAGTGGAAGAACAGGTGGGGAGGGCAAGGGTCATGTAGGGGGAGTTGCGGAGAGCATACAGTAGTTGAGAGTAGAAGGGATTGAAAGGAGTTCATGGAAGTAGGGTAGAAGAGAACCAAGCCAGAACTTACCAACTAATGAGGCACTGCAGGCAAGGTGTCTGGCCCCAAGCGAGGGGAAAGATAGAGCAGAGTGGAGGTCACAGTGGTGAGTATGAGGCAGACAATCTAGAGCAAAATGACAGAAAGAGTTGAAAAGAGTGACCAGTCTGGTGAGGGTGGTCTTAGGGGTGTTACGGTGTGGGATATAAAAGATGGACAGATGCTCCAGAAAAAGGTGCAACCCACCTGGTTAAGTGGGAATTTTATTATAAAACAAAAATAAAAAAAGAAATATAATTCACAGTCTTAGCTTTGGCACCTTCTTCAGCATTCACTTCAACTTGCACCAGTTTGTAGAACAAAATACAACCAAAATCAATAAATGGTATTTCCTCAAACCAGTGAAACCTTCCTCCACCACTGACCAGTGAGCACTGACCTTATCTAAAAAACAGGCAGCTTAGTATAGGTCGTTTATATCCTCCACCTGAATCATGTGACTCATACTCATTATGTAACAAAGCAATGAATTCTTTTAAAACTTGTCTTAACATTTTAAAGTACGCATGAAATGCTGTACAGAACTTAAATGAATTGTAGAAGTCCTTTCTGTAATCAAATTGTGATATACAATGCCTCAGTAAATGAAATCACTATACATGACTATGTAACAGTATAAAACTAGCCCACTAGGGGCTGCCATTCCCCTATAGCTCCATGCCAGAATGACACAGCTACTACTCAGAGCAGCTTCCATTTTTATCTCTCCTGCCAAGCCTAAGGTAAAATTAACCTATTTCTTTATTTTGGAATTTTATATAATTTCTACTAATGTGGCATAACTGAAGGGGGACACTTCAATGGTGTAGAGAGTGCAAGTAGAAGCCACATTACTGATATAATGCTCCAGGAGAAAGGAAAAAAGAAAAAGAAAAGCTCTCACAGAGAACTGGGGCTTATACATGTTTTAACAGTGTTTCCTGGGCTTCCTGCAAGGACAACAATTTTTATACCAAGCCTGCCCACCCTCTGCTGCCACTAGGTCCTTTCCACTGGGAAGCATAGACTCCTGCAGCAAGAACATGGGAGGAAACTAAGTTCGTGTAAGCTAGACAACTGGCTTCAGTGCAGACTTGGCAGGCTAAGCCGTCGGCAGCGTTTTTCTAAGCCGTCGGCTTAGCGTTTGCCCTTGGAGCAAGGAAGCACTTCAGAGAGTCACTGCACTCTCTCCAGGACAAGGGACTTTGCGATTTTGGGCTCAAATACAGCTCTAGGCAGCATTTAATAACATACTGCCGTTTAATTCCCGATTTGGAACATAAAAATTAGCTGCACGAACGTGCGCATGATCGCACTATTCCACAGCTACCGCAAAGCGGTCGCAAAGCGAACAAACAGAGGGGTGAGCTACTAAAGTAGGCAAAATAAGCCCAAACAGGTTTTATTACCCCTCTGGGGCATCCCAAGGACCTTATAAACCTTAAAGCTCCCACAGTCTTTTCCACAAAAGCACAGGGGATATATATTTCTTTATTTAGGGTATTATACCACAGCAACAATTATTTAAGGGAGCCATAACCCTTTTTCTACCCAGTATAAGGTGAATTTGTGATGGAAACTTTATATAATGTTTCATTGGAAGGAGGAGAATAAAAAGAGGGGAAGAGAATATAGAAGACTTAAGGGGGTGGGGTACTTGATAAGGAGGTGGCCTGCCTCCTTATCAGGAAATAAAAAGGGATAGCTGTAGAAGGCAAGAAGATAGAGGGTTGCAACCAAGAAAAGAATGAAACATTATTACGTGACAAGTATTAGCCCTGTCACATGGGGCAACACCATAAACTATGTCTCCAAAGTGAAAAATTGGGAGTATGGGGGGGGCTAGAGAGCCGATCTCCTGGCAGGACGCAATTCATAAAGGCTATACATATCAGCTCTACAGACTTGCTGATTTTAACTGTCTAAGTCAATTGAATTTAAAAATTGTTTAGAAAACCTTACTTGTGAAGTTAATAGTTACCAGACAATACAAAATTTGTGATGGGGAAGCAGAAAGGTACAGCGCCAGGACCCTCTAAAACTACAGCAGTGAAAACAACTAAGACCACAGAATCCCTGAACTCTGAGGGAAAGCAAGCAGTGGAAACTTCAGCTGCCCCTCCTTGGCACTAAATGCTGACCACGATGACATCAATGGATGCCAAAATGGAAAAAACTCTTGCCCGCTTAGAGAAGCACAATGCTGCAATCATCGCACTTTCCACCACTGTGGCTGAAAGTGACCATAGGTTGATTACTACACAAGCAGCAGTTAATACACTAACTCAAAAAAAATCCGACTCCAGAGCATGCTGGAGGCATTAGAGAACGAGGCATGAGCCACGAACGTCTGTTTGGTCAGTATCCCGGAAGGTGCTGAGGGTCTGAATCTTTTATTATTTCTAAAAGAATGGATGCAGTCATCTATCCTGGTGCCTATGGATTTTGATTGGGGCTCTTTAAGACAGGCTTACAGAGTTAACCCCAGAGTGAGGCCTGTCAACACTAATCTGCCTCAAACTGTTCTTTTACGGACCTCTGGGGTCGAAGTCCGAGACATTTTAATCTCAGCAGCAAGGGCAGTTTACCCACTTGCCATTAATGACGTGGATGTAAAGCTCTTCCCGGACCTTTCGTTCCAGACCCGTGCCTGCCGGAAAAGATTTTATGGTCTCCAACAATGGCTATGAGCATTGGAAGTCATTCATTCTCTTTTGTATTGCCAGCCAGACTCTGAATAACTGACAGCAGTAAGTCATGGCAATTTACAGACCTGGCAGATGTAGGGCAATGGTTGGAGAAGACAAAGAAGGAGTTTGCTTCCCGGGACAGTTTGTCAGCAGAGGAAGAGATTGAAGAAGAAGAAGACCAGTAGCTGATCTGACTTTTGATGTTTCCCCTCCATTTGTAAACTAAGACCGTCACATGGGGTAATTGGGGGCTTGTTTTAAAACCACCCCTATGGTCCTTGGTGCCCACAGTAAGTTTTGCAGAGACTCTGGACACATTTGGGGGACTAGATGTGTCTGCTGGTCATTCAGATCTATGAGAGGGCAAACAGTTTATGTAACCCTCTTTTCTATCTCTGCTTCTGCATGTTTTGGGGGGGGGTATTGCTCCATGATGATTATATTTGTCTGCCTGCTGTTCAAGTTTAAAAGGTTTACTCTTTACATGGGCTGTTAAAGACTAGTTAAATAACGTTACGTATATTAACATACTGCTGTTTGTAGGAGGTTTTGAATTGCATTATTTTTCCTGTTATTATCTAATTTTTAGACACTTGGATAAACAGCAATCCTTAGAGATTGCTTTAGATATTTTCTCTGTAATTATACCTGATTTTGGACACTCCAAAGCCGCTGAGATGGCTAACATTTATGGACAATTTCTTGGACTGTAATTTTCAGATACCCCCACTCCTATTGTGAAAGAACATGGGATCACTATGAATGTCACAATTTACCTGTAATCTTGGTTGTACTTATTATAGCCCCGTATGAGGAAATGTGTCAATGTTTCATGTAAAAACAATAAACACAAAGTTTAAAATAAAAGACCATCTTTTGGATGATTTTGCGATGGGCCTGAAGGGGGATGGATGCAGCTACGGTGTCTGTACAGTGTGCCTAGTTTTGGATGCAACTTTTTATGAATAGCATCCACAAGGCCAGCAAAGTTGAGGTTCCTGTCGAGTCAGAGCCCAAGGTATTTGAAGGAGGAGAAATCCTCTAATATGGACCCCTCAAGGGTATGGAAGGTAGGGGTGTCAGTTAGCCTGGTGAGCTTTTGCCTGGTGCCAAAGGTCGTAGAGACCATCTTCTTGGCATTGAGTGGTAGCTGATTGGAGTGAAACCAGCGTTGGATATTATCGAAATCTAGCTGGAGGCTGATCACCACATTAGAGGGGGAGGTGCCAGAGGCAAACAAAACAGAGGAGGAACAGACAGTAGGTAAGTCATTTAGAAAAATGGAGAAGAGTATCAGTCCAAGAACCGATCCTTGATGGACTCCAGTGTAGATGGGGGGAGGGGGGTTAAGGGAGTTCCCTATCCTGAATGATTGGGTTCTACCCATGATAGGGATGGAACCAGCTAGTGGCGGTCTCTGAGAGGACCATCTGCTGCAAGCTTGTTGAGGAGAAGGGTGTGAGCTACAGTGTCAAAAGTTTTGGCCAAGTCAACAAAGATGGCAGAGGTGATGTGGCCCTGATCCATGCCAGAGAGAATGGAGCCAATAAGCTGGAGAAGGGAAGTTGTGGCGGAGTGGGCCTTGTGAAAACCAGACTGTAAGGGGGTGAAAAAGGATGCAGCATCAAGAAAAGGAGAAAGCTGAGCCAGTACCAGGTATTCTTGGAGTTTGGCAAGGATTGAGAATAGGGATATCGGATGAAAGTTACCTGGATTAGAGGAATCACCATCCTTAGGAAGGGGGATGAATGTGGCAAGCTTCCAGGTGTCAGGGACAGTGGCCAGTGAGAAGGAGAGATTAAGTAGGGAGGTCAGTGGGATGGCAATGGCATGAGCTGAGAGGGGCAGAAGCATAGGGTCAAGCCCATCTGGGCTTTTGCCCTTCTGGGGGGTTAAGGGCTAGGAGAGCTTTCAGAGTGTTGGTGGGGGAGACAGGTAGGAAGGAGAAACAGTGTGAAGAAGAAGTGGGTGTGTAAGGAGTTGGCAGTTGAGAAGCTGGGATGGGAAGTGATGCTAAAAGAGTGGCAGCACAGGTGATGAAGAGAATGCTGAACTTGGTAGCCACAGAGGGAGGTCAGAAATAATGACGACTCCTACCTTTAGGATGGGGGGGAATTAGCCCGGAAGCAAGAATAGGGCAATGACTACCTTCTAGAACTTAGATGGGCTGGTAAGGTTCTTCTGGAAGGTGTATGAGAAATATTCTGTCTTGGCAAGACAGATGGCTCTGGTGCAGGCGTTGTAGAGGGTACAGTATTTAATCTACTGACCATGGGCTCCTGAGGCCTTGAATGTCAAACATGCTAGGTCATGAGCTCTCTGACAAGCCAGCAGTTCAGCTAATACCCAGAGGAGATGGGAGCCTCGGACCCTGGTTTCCCTGATAACAGCATGCCAGTCACAAGCTTTTAAGAACTTGGTTTTGAAGTAATTCAGGGAAGAATCAACAGAAGAGTCAGTAGAAACAGGAGACCAGTTGGTACCAACAAGTTCCTCATAGAGGGGGAGGACAAATCTAAGGATCTAAAGGAGTGGAGGAGAAGGATATTTGGCGGTGCTTAGGGGCAATGGATTTGACGCACACAGTAGACCATGTGTCGATCACTGAGTGCATCTGGCAAGATTTTTATCCAGGTTTAGAGATATAAGCTGTGGCTGGAGGCGTTGGACCTTGCTTCTATATATTCCTATTTATTTTTACTTTTTGGAAATTACTGTGAACCTATTAATTCTCATTCTTTATATTGTTAAGCTGCTCCCACAATGCCTACTTACACTTAGTGGTTGTGATTGATTAATTATTATTTTGTTTATTTATATATTGTTTTCTATTACTTATGTGTTAAAATAATTTTTAAGAGTTTTTAATGGAATTTTATTGGTGGTTTTCAGCATATAAAGTTGTGCCTAAAAGTTTATATGACTCGTAAAAATCAAAAATATTCTGCATTATTTTTATCATGCCAATTAGTATCTTCAGTAAAGAAATATAAAAAAAAAGGAAAAGAGCAGGGGATCCTGCTGCAAGCAGTCTATCTTTAATTTTATTTAAGTCTTTGGTAACCGGGTAAGTGCGCTGATCCAGGGGACCGTTTTCAGGCACGACCCGGACCACAGCAGGTGGCAGTACAGAAGAAAAAATTACTCACCTTAGTAATTGTGTTTCTTCTAATGGAGTCTTGCTGTATTCTAACATATGCAGTGATCCCCAACCTTTAAACTGCCCCAGAGAACAAAGAGTTAACTTTCTATGTACAGCATAGAATGCTGAGCTTGAGCTCGGTTGGAGTCTCTGCCTAGAGTGTTTCAAATTCAAACCATCATATTCTTACGAGCCTAACTAAAAATTCTATGTGGAAATTGTAAAATTCCTACTAGCCAACTGGCAGTAAAAAGTTTTGGATTCCCAAGGAAGACTCAAGTCAGGAAACCCAAAAACCAAAAAACAATCTAATACAAATAACAGTAACAAATCAACACCCAAACAAAAAGGAGGAGGGTGTAAACAAAGAGCACCCCTGGGGTGCAACACTACACCTGCCACCCACTTCCCAAAAACAGGTTCTGAGAGGGAGGGAGGAGGAGGTCAGAATCCAACAAGACTCCATTAGAAGAAACACAATTACAAAGGTGAGTATTTTTTGTTCAAACAACATGAAGTCTTGCTGCATTCTGACATATGCAGACTACCAAGCAGTACCTCCATGGAGGAGGGACAGAACCTACTTTGGGAATAAGCTCTGAAGTACTGCTGTGCCAAACCGAGCATCACTCCTAGCCTGGATATCCAGAGAGTAATGTTGGGTAAAGGTATGGACTGTTTTCCAGGTGGCTGCCTGACAGATTTCTGAGAGCGGAATATCCCTGGCAGCAGCCAGAGAAGCAGCTGTACCTCTTGGGGAGTGAGCCCTCAGGCCTCAGGGAAGAATCCTTCCCAGTTTCTCATAGCAGAATTCTATATAAGATACAATCCACCTGGCAATAGTTCTCTTAGTGGCAGGTTTGCCCTCTCCCACTTCTCCATAAGTGAGGAACAACTGGAGGGAGTCAAACCTGTGACCCTTGGTACACTCTATATAGTAGCTGAGGGCCCTTTTAACATCTAAACTATGTAGACTCCTCTCTCCTGAGGAAGAATGATCAGTGAAGAAAACAGGGACAGACATAGACTGGTTCAGGTGAAAATCTGAAATCACTTTGGGCAAGAACCTTCTATTGGTTCTAAGGACCACTTTATCCCTATGAAAAGAGATAAAATCAGGTTCCATTGACAGGGCTTGCAGCTCACTGATACGCCTGGCAGAGGTAATGGCTACCAAAAACACAGTTTTCCAAGTCAAGTACTTAAGTTCTGCTGAGGACATGGGTTCAAAGTGAGGTTGCATAAGTTGAGCAATGCAAAAGTTCAAGTCTCAGGCAGGGGCAGGGTCTCTAAAGGGAAGATTGGTATGGAGCAATCCCTTAAAAAAATTACAGAATAAAGGGTGAGATGCTAGAGAAGAAGGCTTTTCCACTGATAGAAAAGCTGAAACAGCTGACAAGTGTACCTTGAGGGTAGCTGGTCTGAGGCCTAGGCCATTGAGATGGACCATATAATCCAGAACTGTAGGCAACTCAGCAGTATCAGGAGAAGTATGCTTCTTGGAACACTAAATACTGAACCTCTTCCATTTGGAGTTGTAAGTCTTTCTGGTGGAAGGCTTTTGAGAAGCTTTGAGAATATCCAGAACCCCCTGAGACAGCTGCAAATCTGCAAACTCTAACTCTTCATGAGCCAGGCCTTGAGATTGAGAGACTGAAGATTGGGGTTCCAAATCCTCCCCTGAGAGGAGGTTAACAGGTTGTAATTCCTGGAAAGAGACAGGGGGAGGTGAACTGCTAGGGACAGCAACAGAGGGTACCAAGGCTGTCTGACCCAATCTGGAGCAATCAGAATGACTTTGCAAGGTTGTGACTTTATCTTGACTGAAACTTTGAACAGAAGAGGGAAGGGGGGAATGCATACAGGAATTTCCCTTCCCAGTTCAATACCAGAGCATCCAGGGGGACTGAACCCAAGACTGGGGGTCTGCAACAAAAAAGTGGAAGTTGGTGATTGTCTGGGACTGCAAAAAGATTTATCTCTGGAGTGCACCACTTTGAAAAAATCACCTTTAGTATCAGAGGGTCCAGGGTCCATTCGTGATGACCCTGCGAGATCCTGCTCAGTGAATCTGCTAGCACATTGTCTTTTCCTGGAAGGTGAACTGCTATCAGAGAGGTTTACAGGGAGTAAGCCAGGGACCACAGTTTCATGGCTTCTGCGCACACGGCCATAGACCAAGTGCCTCCTTGCTTGTTGATGTACCACATGGTGGTGGTGTTGTCTGTTTTGACCTGAACCACCTTGTTCTGTATTGACTGAGAGAAGGCTTGCATGGCCAGAAAAACTGCCCTGAGCTCCAGGAGATTGATGTGGAGAAGAGATTCCTGAGGGGACCACACTCCTTGAGCAGTGAGGGCCCCCAGATGGGCTCCCCATCCCAGAAGGGAAGCATCTGTGGTAAGGAATACTGAATGAGACTGAGTGGAGAATGGGACCCCTTGTCTTAAGTTGTCCTGATCTTGACACCATTGAAGGGCTTGGATCAGGGTCTGAGTCACTGGAATCAGTTTGGTGAGGGAATCCTTCCTCTGGGACCAAAAAGTCCTCAGATGGAACTGAATGTCCCTCATCTGGAATCTTGCCCCTTGGACCACTGCTGTAGAGGCTGCCATGTGGCCCAAGAGTTGGAGAAAAAACCTTGCTGGTCGAGACACCTGAAGGCTGAAGGAAGAAGCCAGTTCTGTAAGAACTCTTGCCCTTTCCAGGGGAAGAAAGGCTCTTGCTTTGACAGTATCCAGCTCTGCTCCTATAAAGGTGAGAAGCTGTACTAGCTCGATAACTGACTTGGGAAGGTTGAGAAGAAATCCCAGAGATGTGAGCACCTGCTGAGTTACCTGCAGGTCTGAACTGACTTGGTCTGGGGACTGCCCCACTATGAGCCAGTCGTCCAGGTATGGAAAAATGGAAATCTTTTTTCTTCTTGGAAAAGCAACCACTACTGCCAGGCACTTTGTGAAAACCCTTGGTGCTGACGTTAGGCCAAAGGACATTGCTTTGAACTGATAGTGGCCTGAGGGCAATTTGAACCTGAGGTACTTTCTGTGGGAGCACTGAATGGGAATGGGAAAATAGGCATCTTTGAGGTCCAGGGAGGCTAGCCAGTCTCCTGGCCTTAGAGAGGGAAGAATTATTCCCAGAGTTACCATCTTGAACTTTGGTTTTAAAAGATGCTTGTTCAGAAGTATTAGGTCTAGGATGGGTCGCCACTGCCCTGTCTTTATTGGGGTAAGGAAGTACCTGGAGTACAGACCTTTGCCCCAGAGTAGGGTAGGAACTCTCTCTATGGCACTTAAGGCCAGAAGAGACGAAACCTCTGCCTCTAGGGCAAGGGTTTCTGAGAGACCTTCAGGTGGGAAGGATCTGGTTCTTATCTTTGGAAATTTTTTGAAGCTGAGAACTAGTCCCTGGCTTACTACTTCCAGGACTCCATTTGTCTGAGGTAATAGATATCCAGTCCTGGACAAAGAATAAGCCAGCCTGCCTCCTACTGGAATAGGAGAGTCGACCCGGGCAGACCCATCAGGGTGTCTGCTTGGCAAGGACCTTAGGCTGAGGAGAGGATGCAGTCCTGCTCATCCCTCTTCTGCCTCTCCCTCTCCCTCTGAAGAGCCTCCTCTGAGAAAAGGAAGAAGAGGCCTGTGCTTGATAAAAAGACCTATGAAAAGGCCTGCCCCTACCCCTAGACTGCTACCTTTGAGAAGTTGCTTGCCTTTCTTTGGCCTGAGCACTCCTATAAGTGGTCCTGTACTCATCCATTTTCTTCATGTAATTGTCTGCTCCCCAAATAGAGAATTACCCACTACGGAAAAATCCAGGGCCTTAGCCTGGGTATCCTGCGAGAGGCTAGTACATCTGAGCCAAGCCATTCTCCGAAGAGCCACAGATGTAGCCATGACTCTTGATGACACATCACTGGAGTCCACAGCAGCATGAAACTGAACTTTAGATGCCTCAATCCCATCTGCAGCCACTGTCTCCAGCTCCTTGGCTAGCTGGGGGAGGCCTGTTTAGCCAGTGCCAGTACAGTGTCCCACCTGGACTTCTGGTACCTGGCTGTATAGACCATATAATTCACCTGCCTGAGTCCCAAGGAAGATGTCATGTACTGTTTCTTTGCCATGGCATCAATCTTCCTGGAGTCCTTGGCTGGGGGGTGTGAAGCCAAGGGAATATTTGCCTTGTCACAGGCAGCAGCCTGCACTACCTCAACATGGCTGCATTGCTAGTGTAAGAACTCCATGTCTGAGCCTGAAAGTGTATACCTTTTGGCCATTCTTCTATCCACAGGAGGTATAGTGTTAGGAGACTTTAGGATTTTTTGTGTCTGTTTCCCAAAGGATTTGTGGAGTGGAATAGACAGTCTCCTGGACTCTGGGATGTCCATCATTTCTACATAATCAGGCTCCTCTTGATCCTCCATAGCCTCCTCCATAGGAAGCTGGAGGGTTTCAGCCACCTTTCTGTAGAACATAAAGTGAGAAGGGGACTCAGAAAGTCTAGGAGGGGAAACACCTGAAGGTCTGTCTGGGGAGATGTCTGGTTCCACAGGCAGATCCAGACCCTCACTTTCACCATCATCATCCTCAAATTCCCCTTCCTCTTCAAACTTCAGTTCATAAAAATCTTTGTGGGTATAATCTTGAACCGGGGTAACTAACCGAACCGAACCGAACCCCTGTCAGAAGGTGCCGGATCGGTAGGAACCAGGCGGAGCGATTCCACAATCTGAATCACTCTGGCTATCTCTTCAGCGGTCGGAACATGAACCTCTGGATCCGAACCGGATGATTTTTCTTTTGTGTTTTCTTTTTGTCGGAACCGATCCCTCTGGTTCGGCTCTCCTTTTGCCCAAAGACGTATCACCCTGGTCAGAGGGCACTCCTTCTGGTTCGGTCGGAACCGAACCGGGCTGACCATCCAGGTCAGCAGACTTCTTTGCCTCCTTTTCCCGCAGTCTACTTAATCTCTTCTCAAGGGTAGATTTGGGAACATTTTTACATATTTGGCAGTCTGAATCAAGGTGGTCAAACCCCAGACAATAAACACAGGTGGTGTGGGGATCAACCTTAGCAAAGACCTCGCCACACTTACTGCAGTGTTGAAACCCAGTGGGCCCAGTTTTTTCTTGGGCTTCTCGGACATGGCCAACCTAACCAACTTACCCTTTTTATGGCAACCACCAGGCAAGACTCCCCTTATTGGTTCCTAACCGTGTCACAGGTATTGGAAAAAAACGTAC
This sequence comes from Neoceratodus forsteri, assembly GCA_016271365.2. Lineage (NCBI taxonomy): Eukaryota > Metazoa > Chordata > Ceratodontiformes > Ceratodontidae > Neoceratodus > Neoceratodus forsteri. Next base: position 75,798,234 of record JADMNL010000027.1, on the reverse strand, counting down.
TAAAACACATTTTTTTTAGAACCGATAGGGACCGGTAACCACACACTAAGTAAAAACACAAAACACAAGATTTCACTATCAAATAGCCTGTTCAGCTGAACCGACCCGCACTTTCACAAGTTCCACACAGAAAAACAGAACAATTCCTATCTAGTACTCACGGCACCACAGACAGAGACTGAACTGACTATGCGGATAACTTTTTCGGCTTAAAAACCGACGAAAACTGAAACTTTAACCGACTTTCAAACTGAGCTGAAAGAGAAATCTCCGGAGCGACCGTTCAGTGAGGTGGAGTAAAGAATCTGATGGTCTGAGTTTGAAACACTCCAGACAGAGACTCCATCCGAGCTCGAGCTCAGCATTCTGTGCTCTGCATAGAAAGTTAACTCTTTGTCCTCCAGGGCAGTTTAAAGGTTGGGGATTACTGCATATGTCAGAATACAGCCAGACTTTATGTTGTTTGAAGGAGAAATGTATTGTACAGTGAGTATGAGCTAGTGCATAAACAGACATCTTTGGTGGACACAGCAAGGTACATAGGAGAGGTACATATCTGGCAGGAGTTCAGCACACTGTGGCAGACGAGCTTATTTGGTGAGTGGATTACTCCCGATAAAAAATTACCATAGTAATCTTGTTTCTTCCCAGGGATCTCTCAGTATGCTTAACTAATGCAGTTAGCATGGTAGGTTCAACTGCCCCGGAGAAAGTGGAACGTATGTAAATTATGGAATGCTGAAGTGGAACTAGACCATAGTTCAGATCTCTGCCTTTAGGTGCTGCTGCATTTTGCAGACTAATGTCAGATTCATTTGAAACTATGTGGGCAATGTACTAAGCTATGCTAACCTAAGTGAAAAATAACAACAAACAGTGCCCCACATGAGGGCTAACTATGGCAAACACAACAACTAATGAAAGAACTGTAAGCTAATAGTAAGGAATGCTCGGTAGTGCAGAAAAAGAACTGGTACTGCGCAAAGGAGAACCTTTTGTAAGAAACAAGATTACTATGGTAAGCAATTTTTTCTTCAAACCCCAGGAATTCGTCGACATGCTTAACTAATGCAGACTATCACGCAGTACCTTGGGAGGTTGGATACAGAGCCTATTTGGGAAAAAGGTTCTTTCATTTATTTATTTAAAATTTTGCCAACCAGGAAAAGCACACTGAGTTGAGGCTCATTTCCAGGTGCATCCTGAAAGACTGCAGGGCCAAATCTGGCATCAGTTCTGGATGGTACATCCAGGAAGTAATGCTTTGTAAAAGTGTGTACTATTTTCCAGGTAGCTGCTTTACAAATGTCTAACAAGGGGATATCCCAAGCATCTGCCACTGAGGCAGCAGTACCCCTTGTAGAGTGGGCACTGAGGAGGCGGCTTACCAGCTTTGCTGTAGCAGAACTGGATACAGGAGACTATCCAGCAAGTGATAGTCCTCTTTGAGGCTGGCTTGCCCTTACCCACCTCACCATAGGTAAAGAACAATTTTTTTTTTGTTTTTTCCCTTCTTTTTCCCTCCAGCCACCACACTCACGGGCCCCCCTCGGACGTCACCCCGGTGTCTCCCGCCCAGCCTGAGATCCTCCCACCATGAGTCCCCCCCCCAGTGCCCTGAACACTCCATGCCTTACCTGCAACCAGCCCCCTGGCTTGCACCTCCCAGGGCAGGGCCACCTCCACAGCATGGTGCTCCTTGAATCCAGTTGTAGTGCAGGCAGGGTGAGGGTCAGAGGATATTGGGGACTCCAGCAGATGGGATCTGATGGTAGGTGTGGGGCCATGGTGCGTCATCCTCCATGAGCATGGGGCATTTCCTTTCTCTGTGTTGTGAGCGTGACCCCCCCAGAGGCACGGACGGCCAGTGACATCCAGCGAGAGCCAAGTGCACTCCTGCACCCAACCCGCAGACGTCCACCGTCATCTCCACCCCTTTCCAAAGTGACCCTAGCTGTAGCATCCCCAGCCTCCACTGAGAGTCATTGATGCCAGAGAGCTACAAGCCCACCCTCCCCAGGAGAGGAGAGAAGTCCTCTGTATGCTCAATCCTCTCCTCTCCTCCCTGGCTGACCCCTGGGCAGCCTAAGCTTGCTGCCAAGCCCGGGTCACCAGCATGGTGCACCGTGGCATCCGGCGCCTCAACCCTCAGCGCCACTGGGCCAGTAAGGAACAATTGTGAGTGTGAAGGTCTGAGATCTTTGGTACGTTCCAAGTAGTACAACAGTAACCTGTTGACATGCAAACTGTGTGGCTTCAGCTCACCAAAACTGGATTTTGCTGTAAAGAAAATTGGAAGGTTAATGGACTTAAGGTAGAATTCAGAGGCCACCTTAGGAAGGAGTTTCCTGTTAGTCCTAAGAACAACCTTGTCTTTGTGGAAAATGATGTAGTTTGGGTCTGTACAGAGGGCTTGGAGCTCGCACACCCTTCCTGTGGAAGTAATGGCCACTAGGAATTCTGTTTTCCAAGTGACATACTTTCAGTCTGCAGTAATCATATACTGAAAGGGGGGGGTCCATGAGTTTGGCTATGCACATGTTTAAATCTCGGGGGGGGGTACAGACTCCCTACGAGGTGGGTGCAAGTGAAAGAGACCTTTGAAAAATTTCCTGAAAATAGGATGAGAAGTTATTGTCTTCTCCTTACCTGCTGAAATGTAAGCAGAAACTGTGGCCAGGTGAACCTTAAGGGTTGAAGTCTTGAGACCTAATCCCTGTAAGTGTACCAGGTAATCCAAAAGAACTAGCAGTTTTGCCTAGGAAAGATTGATCTGCCTGGGCTCACATCGCAAGGTGAATCTCTTCCACTTAGAAGCATAAGTCTTTCCTGTGGCAGGTTTCCTGTAAACTCTTGAGCACCTGAAGCACCTCCTCTGACAGCCGCAGACCAGAAAACTGTAACTGTTCAAGAACCAAGCCTTGAGGCAAAGGTGGTGGACTTTAGGAAGGCAGACTTCAAAGGATAGGAAGCATAGTACAGGAGCACCTGGCAAAGCTCCGACCTGAGATGGATGCAGAACAGAAATGGACCATCATTTTGATGGGGATGATAGAGGCCACTGACACATGCACAACGGCTTGGAAAAAGAATCCCAGAACCAAGAGGCCCAGCTGGTATAACAGGAAGGTGGCTGAAAAGGTAAATGAAAAGAGAGTGGCCTTCCTGAAGTACAAGTGTACCTCGAGGGAGGAGGACAGAGAGGTACAGTATATGTTGTGAAATCTCGGGAGGCTGGGAGAGAGGTCCGGGTGGCCAAGGCTGAGAAAGAACTAAGACTGGCACAGGAGATTAAGGAAGGGGAGAAGGACTTCTTCTGGTACATAAGGGAGAGAAGCAGCAGAAGGGACAGGATAGTTAGGATGAAAATGGAGGGAGGATGGGAAGAAAAGGGGGAAGAGCAAGCGGAGGCACTAATTGAGTATTTTTGCTCAGTCTTCACCAAGGAAGCAGATGGGCCTATGCCACAGGGAAAGATTGTAGTAGTAGTAGTAGTAAAACAGCTTTATTTATCCAGGCAAGTATTCGAGATTGGGGGGAACCTTGAGGAGGGGAAGTAATATGAAGGGGAGACTGGGGTAGACAGGGTCTTAAGAGGTCTAAGGGAACTGAGGGTGGACAAGGCACCAGGCCTGGATGGGGTACACCCAAGGGTCCTGAGGGAACTGATGGGGGTATCAGCAGCCCCACTGACAGATCTATTTAACACCTTACTGGAGAAGAGGTATGTGTCACAGGACTGGAGGACAGCTCATGTGGTACTGCTCCACAAGAGTTGACCCAGGGATAAGCTAGGAAATTACAGGCCAGTTAGCCTAACCTCCATAGTGGGTAAGTTGATGGAGGCCATTCTAAAAGAAAGGCTAGTGTCCTTCCTTGAAGAGAATAGTCTCCAGGATGTCAGGCAGCATGGATTTGTATGGGGAAGGTCTTGTCAAACCAACATGATAGACTTCTTAGATTGGGTTACAAGGTCTCTGGACATGGGGCAGGCAGTGGATGTACTGTACCTGGACTTCAGCAAGGTGTTCGCCTCAGTGCCACATGGTAAGCTGATTAGCAAACTGGGGGACATGGGAATAGGGGACAGAATGCTGGAATGGATCAAGAGCTGGCTAAGGGACAGGAACCAGAGAGTGGTGGTAGGGGGAGAAATGTCTAAATCTAGGCCTGTAACAAGTGGGGTCCCACAAGGCTCAGTACTCGGACCTGTGCTGTTCAGCATATTTAGTGGTGACATTGCAGAGGGAGTCAATAGTAAGATCTGCCTTTTTGCAGATGATGCTAAGCTCTGTGGTAGGGTGAGCACAGACAAGGGGAGGCAGGTTTTAAGGGAGGACCTGGCTAAGCTGGAGAAATGGTCAGGCATCTGGCAGTTGGGTTTTAATGCAAAGAAGTGTAAGGTAATGCACATGGGAGCCAGAAACCCAAAGGCCAGATACTGGCCAGGGGAGTGCAGGTGACAGTATCAGAGGAGGAAAAGGACCCGGGAGTCGTCAAAGGGGTTGGCACAGAACTTTTTCTCACATCTATTGGGGGTTCTCCAGGGGCAACTTCTGATGGGTGGAGATCTGAATGTCCCTTTAAATCCAGTGAAGGACGCTTCGGTTCATCTCCCCCACAGAACTAACCCTCTCCAGAAATACCTGAAGGGTACAGTCTTCTTTCTAGGGCTAGTAGATGTATGGTGTCATTGTTTCCCCTTCCAAAGAGAGTACACTTATATGGCTCCAGGTTCTGGGGTGGCATCACAACTTGATTATGTATTCACCACTGCAGAGCACCTAGAGACACTGCACGATGTGCGGCATGGCATGACCCTATTGTCGAACCATGCCCCAATATATGCTAAATTAAATTTGGGAGGTGGCATAAAACATCATTTTGGCATCTCAATCTGATGCACCTCAGGGACCCAGAATTTTGTCAGCTGGTTAAAGATGGGGTCCCCTGCATCCTTAGGGAAAATGTCAGTATGGATGTCCTGGCAGTGATGTTGTGGGATACCCTTAAGACAGTACTCCGTGGGGAAATTATTGCTTTTTCGTCTAATAAAAATGTAGAGAGAGGGAGGCACAGATGACTCGGCTCCAGGAGGAACTAAAAGAATCCTTGTATGCTCAGGGAGACAGAACGGTGAAGTTGCAGATGTTGCTCACAAAACAAAAAATACAAAAACATATAGATCAAAAACTAGTACACTTGATAGATGGCATCAAAATGTCTACAGCACCAAAGATTTTATACTTATTTGCTAATATTCCCCTTAGTCTCCCTCCTAGGTTTCTCTTCAAAATTGATAAAATAATTAGTAATTTTATTTGGGAGGGCAAAATACCCAGATTTAGTCGCAACAAACTTCATTTCCATTGGTCTAGAGGTGGTTTTGGGTTTCCCTAGTTTCAAGCCTACTTCTGGGCCTTCCGTACAGCTCAAACTATCAAATGGTTTTGTAAACCCAACAATAAATCTTCGCTATGGGTTAACATGGAAGCCTCCTTATGTCCCGGTAATGTTTCTACCTCCTTCATCTATAACCCTCTCCCCCCTAAATTAAAATCTCATCCCACTATAGCATCATCATTATTTTATTGGAAAATGATACATAAACATCTTAAATCAAATTCAACTCCACTCGCATATGCCCCTGTTCAGGGTAACTAACTTATCTCTCTTGACAATCGCCCAATCTTTTGCCGAACCTGGAAGAACTTGGGTATCTTCTTCATGAACGACATACTTGAGACTCACAAATTCGAACTCAAATCCTTTTCAGAACTCCGCATCCTCTGGAACAGCCCCCTTCATGATTTCTGGAAATATTTACAGCTCCACACTGTATGTAATTCTTATTTTTTGCATTCGCCCACTCAGCCCTTACATAACCATTTTATTTCTAAATGGATTAAATCACCCACAAATCTGAACAGTATTATCTACAAAGAAATGTGTGACTCTCTCCCAGATCAATCTATCAATGCAAAAAATAAATGGGGTAAACTGTTAAACTTTAATATATCTAATGCTCAATAGCACAGTTGTTGGCTCTCTTGTCACAAAACTTTCAAAGATAAGCGTAGTTCTCTAATACAGACAAAAATTCTCTATTTATGGTATAGAACTCTGGCTGTGCTATATAATATGGGCTTAATGAACAATAACAACTGCTGGCGCAGTAACTCTCCCAACGGAGAATTATTACATATCTTATGGCATTGTCCCCCCATTTATAACCTGTGGTGTAACATCCATAATTTTGCATGTCTAGTGATTGGTCAGTCTTTTCCATTAGACCCTAAACATTGTATAATGGCATCTTTAAGTTTTGTGCATATAAATTATCCCAATTTCAGAATAGATGGTTGACCATATTATTTCTCCAAGTTAAGTGTCTTATTCTTATGCATTGTAGTAGTACAATCTCCAATCTCTCGGATACCCTCAATCAACTATCTCAATATGATCTTTAGACCATATGTCATATATCTCTCCTGATCGACTCAATATATACAATAAATGTTGGCAGGACTATTATACTTACCTGGATATGCCTAAACCTCCTGTTAGCCAATGTATGGTCTGATGCAATTTTCATTTCTTGCAGCATTAATCTTCTTAATTTTTTGATTATTGTAGTCTCGCTTTTCTTTTTTTTCTCTCTCTCTTTTCTCTCCTCCTTTCTTCCCTTTCTCCTTCTTCACTTTTCTCTTCTAATAGTTTTAATCTTGTATCACTCCAGTATTTCTAAGTCTTCCTGGCTTACATATGATCCACTGTATTGTAATATACTTATATTATGGTAACTTACTAACATGACCATATTCGTCTTTATTTTTAATTTATATTATATACTACCCTTCTGTATGAACAATATGAGTTTCTCCTTTAATTCAGGGGTTTGTAACATTTCATTCAGTATTTACAGTTCAAGATTCTATGTCAATTATCCTACAATGTTTGTGATCATAAGCTGTTCCTTTTTTTTTGTATGCTCATATATGTACATGTATCTGGAAGAGTTATGTTATATTGCTGTATACTTCATAATTCTCAATAAAAAGATTAACTAAAAAAAAAAAAACTAGAGCAACAGCTCATTTACCTAAAGCTTACAGCCCATGAGAGAGGCCCTAAGGGAGCAAGGAACCTAGCTTGCAAGCTTAGAATGCATAAGGCTAGAACCTGTGTTACAGCCATGCAGGACCCCAACTCTGGGAAATTAGAGACCCACCCCAAAGCAATTAGACAAATCATGGCCGAATATTATCGAAGCCTATATCGGGCAGACCCTGCAGACCTGAGCCAGCAGATAGAGAATTATTTAAATAAAATACAACTCTCAAAAATTACTCCCTCCCATACAGAAATCTTAAAAGGCCCCATAACACTAACTGAAGTGGAGGGAGTGTTACGGAAGGCAAAAATATAGAAAGCCTTAGGACCTGATGGCTATCCACTGGAGCATTTCAAGAAGCATTTCAAGAAGAATTGTTGCCATCCTTCCTAAAAGCTGCTCATGAGGTACAGACTGGTGAGTGCCCCCCCCCGGCAATACACAGTAATATCTGCCATTCTTAAACCGGATATGAACCCTAAATATCCCTCATCTTATAGGCTGATTTCAGTGTTAAATTTTGATTACAAAATATATATGTCGATTCTAGCCCACCGACTCGAAAATATTCTCCCCCTGTTAATTAACCCATACCAAGTTGGTTTTATTAAAAGTTGACAAGCTCATGATGCGGTTCAATGAACTTATCTTCTCAAAGAATATGCAGCTAAGTGATCAATCCCCCTAGCACTCCTGGGACTGGATGCCAAGAAGGCATTTGACAGGGTTGCCTGGCCCTTTTTATGGGCAACCCTGTCTCGATTCGAATTCCCAGAGGAAGTCATACTACAATTACAAAATATATATAAAACCCCCAAGGCCTACCTAACATTAGATGGTTCCATCTCTGACCCTTCCCCCTACAGAGGGGAACACATCAGGGGTGCCCCCTTTCTTCCCTGCTATTTGCATTATACCTTGAACCCTTGGCCCAGGCAATTAGACTACACCCAGAAACTGAGGGGATACCAATGGGAGGTAAAACATATAAAATCTCATTATTTGCTGATGACATCCTTCTTTCCTTGGCTTCCTCAGAAACATCTATCCCGAAGGCCTGGGAACAGCTAGAAAATTTTGGAGAGGTATCAGGCTATAAAATTAACCAACAAAAAACGGAAGTACTCCTATGTGATTATACCCCCACCCTCCCTAAAAGAGTCTATCCCTTTAAGTGGCACAAACAGACAATGCTCTACTTAGGGATCCGCTAACTAAACAGAGAATAATGGATAGGTAAGTGTGTTTTATGGATATTTTTCACACACCCGAGGTGTGTGATGACCAATAAATCTCAAGAGCGAAGCTTGAGAGGTTTATGTGGTCATCACACACAGAGGGTGTGTGAAAAAAATCCATAACAACAAACTTACCTGGCCTTTATTTTTTTATAATTGCTGGTGTGGAGGTTTAGATTGTATTTCTAGCAGCTTGAAAGAAAAATATGTTTTTTAACTCGAGTACAGTTTTATTTTTGAAGAAATTTAACTGAACGTGAATAAAACACAGTTGAAAATACTGCAGTTGAAATACTTTTTGTGAAACAGTGGAAGACAACAGTTTATTTGGGGAATGTCAGATCAACTGGATTTCAGGTTATTATGAAGTGTCATATCAACCAGATTTCAGGTTATTATTGCCTTTGGAGCATAATAATCCAGAATCTGGTTGATATGCATTTTTAACAAAACAGTAATCCAGCTGATATTTATGGTTACCAGTAATTATAAACCTGATTCACGGAGACATTGTAAATTTTGAACCCTTAACCCAAAACTTAACAGAGGACCTTGCTAAATGGTCACACGTTCCATTAAGCTTCCTGGCCCGAATAGAAACCATTAAGCAAAATATATTCCCATGGATTTTATTTTTCTTGCAGACACTACCCATAATGCCAACCCATGTTTATTTTCAGTCCTGGAACAGACTTATTTCTCATTTTATTTGGCAGAGAAAGCCTCCCAGGATTCACTATACTTTATTACAATTGTCCAAGGAGCGAGGAGGTTTAAACCTACCTAATCTCTTGGAATACGCCCGGGCATCTCAATTAAAAGCATTGCTTTCTTGGCTAAATCCTAACTATGATATGCCCTGGAAGCAATTTGAAGTGATCTGGAGTGACATCCTGGATCCAACAGATTATCTATTTGGTCACCCACCTGAATGTCTGCCCCTTCAAAATTTCCGCAATACACTGCTGATGTTTTCAAGTGGTGGCTCCACGTACTAAATAAAAAACTTACCCCTATGTAGGCATTGTTTCTTAGATCAGTGACTGTTAACAGCTCCTTTCCCCTTAATGCTATAGATAAGTCCATATCGCAATGGTATAGATACAATATTAAATATATCTCTCACCTAATAGGGCCAAGAGGCATACATTCATTTGCACAACTCCAACTATAATATAAATTGCCCCACAGCTTTTTCAATAAATACTTGCAGTTAAAGTCATATCTGCAGCCCTCAGACGAGGCTTTGGCGGCAATAGCTGAGAACACCCCGTTAATAGTAAAATTACTTCACTCCCAAATGCAAGGTGCTAGCATGGAATACTGCATCAGCCCTAGGTGAGAGACCCGGGGACTCCACAGAAGCCATTTGGGATATGTGGTCTGTGGAACTGGGGATGGATGTCTTGGAGACAAATTGGCAAGCAGCTTCCACACTAATGATGAAGGCTTCAGGATTCCTCTATTGGAGGGAATATGCCTGGAAGTTAAGATACAGGTTCTTCCGCACTCCTGCAGTGGTGGCCAGGTTTACGTGAGATTCTGAGGGTAAATGCTGGAGAAAGTGTGGAGCTATTCAGGCAGATCAGGCCCATATAATGTGGGAGTGTAGCTTACTAGGCCCACATTGGCAAGAAGTAATACAGGAGCTGGTAGCCATATATGAGATCCCAGACCTTTTTACACTTGGTTTTATACTAACTGCCACAACTCCTTTTGGCCTAAAGGTAGATAAACCCACCTATCTACAGACCACCCTAATGATTTTGGCAGCAAAAAAGGTAATAACCAGACTCTGGGGCACAGATAGACTCCCCACCAAGGGGCTCTGGCTGGACCAGGTGAGAGAGATATATGGGTTGGAAAGGATGGCACGGCAGCTAGACTTCAGGACAGAGTAGAAGCCTTTGACAGTAAATGGAGAAAATAGATCCTCTGTTAGTTAACTACATATCCTGATTTTGTACCATGAAATTAATTATAAAAAGTGAGTTAGGTATTGTATATTGCTCCCCGAATGCCCCCTGTGCTGGATTTTCTTGGAAATGTACTGTGAATGACTTTGACATATGATCATATGTGCTGATCATTTTATCTCTGTATCAACTTTCTGAGTGCATGTAAATAACCCTCATACCTAATAAAAATGTTATTATTAAAAAAAAAAAAAAGGGACCCGGGAGTAATGGCCAGGGGTGATATGAAACACGCAGCACAGTGCTGAAAGGCAGCAGCCAAAGCAAATAGAATGTTGGGCTGGATCACAAGGGGAATCACCTCTAGGAGAGAGGAAGTTATACTGCCACTGTACAGGTCACTGGTGAGACCACACCTGGAATACGGTGTTCAGTTCTGGTGCCCTTACCTGAAGAAGGATATCAAACTACTGGAGAGGTCCAGCAGAGGGCAACAAAATGATCAAGGGCATGGGAGATAGATCTTATGAAGAGAGGCTGAGGGAGCTAAACATGTACTCCCTGGAGGACAGAAAGGAGAGGGGGGGATATGATTGAAACCTTCACGTACCTTAGGGGCATAAACTGGGTTGGTACTCAGAGTATCTTTAACCTGAGGAAGGAGGGTACAACAAGGGGGAACAGTCTGAAATTGGTGGGGGGTAGATTCAGGAAGGAAATGAGGAGGCATTTTTTCACTGAAAGGGTTGGCAAGGGGTGGAATGAGTTGCAGGTGGTGGCAGCAAAGATGATGGCCAGTTTCAAAGGGGAGTTGGAACAGGGTGAAGAAGAAGAAGATTAGGACTGAAGGGGCACTACTGGGAAGAGGTTCAGGGAGGGGAATGGGATTGTGGGGGATGACCCCGGGGGGGGGGGAGCTCCAGGAAATTAACTGAGCTGCTCAGTCGAGTAGACTCAATAGCCCATTATGGCCTGTTTCTGCTGGCAAATTCGTATGTTCGTATGACCTGAGGCTGCGATATGTCATCCTGGGACATGGTCAGCAGATTGTGACCCAAGGGAAGGTAGATGGGCTGATGTGTGGATACTTAGAAGAAGGGGATACCAAGGCTGCCTGGCCCAACCTGGGGCCATCAGAATCATGGCAGGTGGCTGGCTTCTCAATTTCAGGAGGACTCCTAGCAGTAGAGGGAATGTAGGGAAGGCATAAATGAACCTCCTTGTCTAGTTCAGGGCTAAGGCATCCAGAGTGAGAGACCCCACGGCTGGAGGCCTGCAGCAATTCAGTGGAAGTTGATGGTTCTCTGCTGAGGTGAATAGATCTGTCTCTAGGGTACCCAACCTCCTGAAGATAGTTGCAAGCACTTGTTTGTTTAGGGCTCACTCGTGGTGCCCTTGACTGATTCTGCTTAGGGTGTCGTCCAAGGTATTGTCCTTTCCTGGCAAGTGGATTGCTGACAGGTGTACATCCAGGGAGTTGGTCAGGAACCAGATTCTCATTGCTTCTGTGCAGAGTTTGGAGGATCTGGTCCCCCCCTTGTTTGTTGATGTAATACATGGTAGTAGTGTTGTCTGTCCTGACTTGGACAGACTGACCTTTATTATGAGATGCAGAGGCCTGCAGGGCCAGTAGTACTGCCCTCAGTTCGAGGAGGCTGATGTGTAACCTGGACTCCCGGGGAGACAAAGTACCACTAATTTTCTGATTGTCCAGATACACCCCCCATTCCAGGAGGGATGTATCTGTAGTTATGACCATGTTCGGGGGACCGTTGCTGGAAAGGGACTCCTTTCGTGAGGTTATCTCCCTTCTTCCACCATTCAAGTGCTTGTAACAGGGTTTTTATGACTGGTACCAGCTGTGACAGTGGATCCCTTCTCTGGGACCAAAGTGCTCTGAGATGATACTGTATATCTCTCCTTTGGAACCTGGCACCTGACACCACTGCTGTGGTGGAGGCCATATGGCCTAGAAGGCTGAGAAAGTACCTTGCTGGCCTGGAGGTAGAGAGTGTGCTAAATTCTGCAGATTCTGCAACCTCTCCTGAGGGAGAAAAACTCTTCCTTGTAAGGTGTCCAGCTCTACACCTGTGAATTCCAAGGCCTGTACTGGCTGTGTTTGGGATTTCTGTTGGTTTATAAGGAATCCTAGGGACTCCAGAGTTCCCTGAGTGAGATGGAGGCAATCTCTGACATGTTGGGGAGACTTTCCCATGATCAGTCATCCAAGCAGGGGAAGACTGAGACTCCTTGCCTTCTGAGATGTGCTGTGACTACAGCTAGGCACTTTGTGAACACCCTTTATTTAGTTAGTTTTTGTTGACCGGGTAAGTGCACTAGGCATGTTCTGCCTATTTTCAGGCATGACCTGGGGGAGGGGGGATACAGATGAAATGCCAACTGACCTTGAACTAGAGTAAGCTGTTGGTGATATTTTTAGTGAATGAGGGAAATTTGGCCAGGGCACTGGGGAAATTCCCCTACTCTTTTCGAGAAGTGCAATGGGATCTTTAACAACCACCTGAACTACCACCAGAACAGGCAGATGGGACCTCCGTTTAACGTCTCATCTGAAAGACGGCACCTCAGGAGTGCAGCACCCCCCCCATGCTGCACTACAGTGTCAGTATTGGGATATTAACCCAAGTGCCTGGTGGAGGCCCTTGGGGCAGAGGATAGCCTGAAGGGGAGAGCTCAGGGTAGCGTGAACCTCAGGTACTTCCTGTGGCTGGGTCTGATAGGAACATAGAAGTAGGCATCCTTCGGATCCAGAGATGACAGTAAGTTGCTCTGTTGCAGAAGAGGGATCACTATAGCAAGAGTGACCATCCTGAACTTTGGCCCTGCCAGGTGCCTGTTCAGGTATCTGAGATTCAAAATGAGTCACCATTCCCCAGTTTTTTTTCCAGGTGAGGAAGAACATTGAATAAAGGCCTTTCCCCCACTGGAAATAGGGATCTCTTTCTACTGCATTTGCTTGTAACGGATTTCTGACCTCTAACTCTAACAGAATCCTTTCTGTTGGAGTTGAAGGCAAGGATTTTCTGTGAACCTGCAGCGAGAGCCCCTGGCCGATCACTTTCAAGACCCATTTGTCTGTGGTAACATTCTGACACTATTGGAAGTAGTGAGCCAACCTCCCTCCTAATGGTACTGGGTTGGCGACCTGGACAGGGCAGTTAGGGATTCTGTTTAGGGTTGAGACTAGTGGCTGGGAGTGAGTCAGTCCATTTAGTCACTCTTCTGCCCCTGCCCCTGAAGTAATCCCTCACCTGAGGGTACTCCATAGGTATGGGAACCGGATAGTAAGCTCTGGGGTAATACCCCTTACCCCTACCTCCCCTTCCCTGGGACATATAGGAGGTGTATGCATTTTCCTTAGCAGAATTGTTCTTGTAGGTGGTCTTACACTCTTCTACCTTCTTCAAGTAAGCCTCAGTCTTGTCATGAAATATGGAATTGTCCTCACAGGGAAAATCCATGGCCATGGCCTTGGCCTTTGTGTCTTGAGTCAAATTAGTGGCTCATAGCCATGCATATCTCCTCATGGAAGTAGCCAGAGCCATGAATCTAGATGCAGAGTCATTGGCATCCACTGCTATATGACACTGGTACTTAGTAGCATCCAGTGCTAACCTTGCAGTGTCTGCTATGTTGTGCCCCACCCCAGTAGGCACCATATCACACATGGCTAGGACTGAATTCTATCAATCAAAGAATTTTATTGTATGGTTATAAACCTTCACAATTCAGTATATCACCTCCACAATTTAAAATGTCATTTACACACATATCTAGTTATATAATTATAAAAAGGGGTAAAATATCCCCATTAATAATAATTCCTTTATACAATATATTCATGTCAAAAAATCGGTTTATACAATGCACACCTAATAGCAGCAATTTAACAATCTTGTAAAGTGCATAGTGTCAAAAGGAGAGGGAGGAGATTAGAGACATACGATCCAAATAATCTATTGCACATCTTTTGTACTTTGTTTCATATATAAATTCATCCATATAACAACCATTAATATCTCCAATAATATTTCAAGTATACATAACACATCTATGCTTCTAAATGATTCTAACTCTACTTCTAATTTTCTTGATACTCAATAGATAATTAGCTACCCTTTCCACTGTCCAGCTATCCTCTGTATGAAACAGTATATAAGTAAGGTCATTTTTATCAACATTATATCTGTTATTTAGATATGGGCCTAACCAAAACATACGTTGGCTATCATACCATCTGCAAACCCATAAAACATGATATAAATCCTCCTTATCCCTGCTACCACAATCACATTCCTCAGAGTAAATTCCCATTTTTTTTATATCTATAGTTCAGCACTTTGCTAGGAAACTGTTCAGACTTATAGATCATAAAATTGGAGCGTTCTCGGGGAATAGTCAATATATCCAGGTATTTTTTGTAACCATGGGCTGGATATTCAAAAGGGTTGCGCCATGTGCAATAGGGTTGCGTCTGCGCAAGTCCGAAATTGTGCCATTCTGCCATATTCAGCAGGAGGCAGTTGCGCCCCCCAAGTCAAGCTGAGCAACAGCGCAATGCAAATGAATGCATGCTGAACCGGAGGGGGAGGAACCATGCATAAACTGCACAGCCCGATATTCAGAGAGCTGTGCAGAGTTGTGTGAGCGCAACACCAACCTGCGCCTGCACAACTTTGAGCAAAAAAAGGAGTAAGTCGAGGGCCACCCACAGGTGAGCTGCCGCATTGCAGGGCGCAACACAGCAGCTGCCACCTGTGGCCCTCAACCTCCTCCCTGTGCCCCCCTGCAGCCCGATCGCGGGCAAAAGTGTAAAAATCCCCACCCCTGACTGGCCCGATCGCGGAAAAGCATAAAAATCCCCCTCCCTAACTGGCCCCAATGGCGGGCATAAGGTTAAATAACACCCCAATAGCGCAGTCTCGGGCATAGCTATAATAAACCCCCCGCACTAGCCGATCACAGGCATAAGCTTTAATAACCCCTCCACCAGTCGATCGCGGGCATAGCTTTAACAAACCCCCACACTAGCCCGATCGCGGGCATAATTATAAAATACCCCACTAGCCCGATCATGGACAGCACAGAGTCCAACCCCCAAGGACATATCCCTGGTGGTCCAGTGGACCGCTAAGCCCGATTGCAGGCTGCAAGATGGCAAACCTCCCCCAAGAACAGATCCCTGGTGGTCAGTGGACGCTAAGCCCGATCACGGGCTGCATAATGTAACAACCCCAAAACCAAGTCCCTGGTGATCAGTGTCCCCACCCACCCATGAAGCCCCCCACCCCGCTCCTCATTCACATATCTGGACTGCCTTATGCGGTGGGGCTGCCGCCCGTGGCTCTTGCTCTGCACCAATGGGTGTGCAGCCCTACAAGCAGATCAGTCGTGTGGTAGCGGATGGTGAGATACTACCTTCGCCGGCTGCCGGGAGGCGGGGTGGTGGGGCTTCGTGGGTGAGTGGGGTGGGGAGATACTGAATCACCAGGAATCTGGTCTTGGGGGTTTGCCACGATATGCAGCCAGCGATCGGGCTTAGCGGTCCACTGGACCACCAGGGATCTGTTCTTGGGAAGGGGTTTGCCACATCTTGCAGGCAGCGATTGGGCTTAGCGGTCCACTGGACTGGGATATGTCCTTGGGGGTTGGACTCTGTGCTGCCTGCAATCAGGCTAGTGGAGGTTTATTCAAGCTTGCTCTGCTGATCGGGCTGAGTGAGGGTTTTATCGCTTATGCCCATGATCAGGCGTGGTGGGGGTTGTTAAGCTTATGCCGCAATCGGGCTGGTGGGAGGGTTATTTAACCTTATGCCCTTGATCGGGCGGTCGGGGAGAAGTTTTACGCTTTGCCACGATCAGGCCAGTCGGGGGTGGGGGGATTTTTACACTATTGCCGCGATCGGGCTGCAGGGCGTCAGTCCCGACAGCTACTGCCTGTCAGGCCGCCAGGCGCAAGTCCTCAGGGATCGGCGCACCTGCATGCTAATGGCATGCAAATGGGACCATAAATAGATGCAAATGGTCCCCTAGCCTTGCATGAATTATGGCCCCATTTGCATGTCACCTTTTGAATATGGGAAATTTGCACATGGTGCAATGGGCACTTCGCACCGCACATGGATACTCCCCTCTGACCACTTAGCGGTGGCAAGTTCCACTAAGCCATGCACAGTGGCTGTGGTCGAGGTGATATTCAAAGGAGTTGCTCAATAAGCGCAACTCCTTTGAATATCGCCCCAGCCACACCCCTGTGCAACTATTTTGTGCAGCGCAAGGGCTTGCACCACAAAATAGCACAGTTTGAATATCCTGCCCCATGTGTATAATTATTTGCCGTAAACCATTTTGAATAACGGGATTATTTTATTTCCTCTAAATCTTTCAATTTCCATTGGCTACTAATTTTCCTTGTAATATATTTTTTGTATTTAGCACTAATGTAAATACATTTTGCCACAGACTTTTTTAAGGGTACTAGGTTATATTTTCCTAGAATGGAAAAAACGGTATTCAGCCAAAAATCAGAATGGAAACCCCATTCATGCCAATCCTTTTTTTCGTGCAGACATTTCTTAGCAATTATATTTTCATTGAGTACAGTTAATCTAATCCAATAATTTACCTTTTTGGATTCAGTCGCTGCTTTAATATCTATAATACCCAATTATGCACGAATATAAGAAGATGGGCAGGAACTACCTAATCTTAGCATTGATCTGAAGGATTTATAAACAGGGCTCATGAATTTATTAACTGTATTTACTTTCCAAATTTCACATCCATATAACAACTGGGGTTCTACCTTAGATTTTAACAGTCTTAACAATGGTCTTATCATTAGTCCCCCAAATTTACAATTAAACCTATATAATCCTCCCATAGTTTTTTTTAGCTTTTCTTTAGCTCATTCCAAATGGGAAGTCCAATTACAGTTTTGATGAATTACTATTCCAAGATATACATAGCTGGATACTATTTCCACCTTGTCTTGGCCAGTATACCAAATGCCATTGATATTTTTATTTTTCTTCTTTTCGCCCAATATCATAATCTTTGTTTTACCTATATTAATCTTTAATTTTAATTTCTCTGATTCCTTTAAAAGAAAATTTAGTTTATTTTGTAAACCAAGTTGTCTTAAAGATAAGACCAGGATATCATCGGCATATGCTAGTAAGGGAACAGGGAAGTTCCTAATTTTTGGGGAATCCATATCTACATCCACACTCTGTTTTAACATATTATCTAAATATAATGTAAACAACAAAGGGGCAAGAATGCAGCCTTGCCTCACTCCATGGTTGCATTCAAAAATATTCGATAATTTGCCCCTAAGACCCAATCTAATTTTAGCCCAGGTTTTAGTATATATATGTGATATTATGTTTACTAGATTAGGGTCAATACCTCTATCTAATAAGATCTGCTAGGACTGAATTCTAGATTGCTCTCTGGTACTAGGCAGTGTAAGCCATGTAAGTAGCCTGTCTTGAGAGGAGAGAGGCTACTGCGTAGCCCTTCTTTCCCATGCCATTCAGTTTTCTAGAATCCTTACCAGGAGGATGGGGGACAGTGGCACCCTGACTTTATCACAGGCAGCTGCCTGGACCACCCCTTCATGACTGGAATGGGCGGAAAGGTACTCAGCATTGGTTCTGTCCAGCTAGTACTTTTTCCTGTCATTTTATCTATCCTTGGGATTGAGAAAGGGGGTTTGCAGGATTTTTAGTGTTGCTTCCCTAAGGAACTTATGGACAGGCAACAAAAAACCTTTTGGTTGGTGCCAGACCCATCATTTCAAGGAAGTCAGTTTCCTCCTCCTCCTCCTCCTCCACTGACTTTTGTGTGATGAGGTCAAGAATGTCAACCATCTGCATGATGAAGACGTAGTGGGAGGAATAATCCTCTGGTCCTTGAGGAGGGGAACTGAATCCCTGCTCAGAAGAAACCTTGTTCCCCCTCATCTTCATCTTCATCTGCCTCCTCTTCAGGCTTGCCATAAAACTCGGGACCCTGGTCCAACGGAACCAGAGCCTGAGGTGGTACCTGGGAGGGAACCGAAGTAGCCACGGGGAGACCCAAAGACTGCAGGGTCTGGATGACCTGAAGGGCTTTGGCTATGTCCTCCACAGAGGGTAGCTTCGTTTTATCCACTGAGAGCTCCCTTGCTGCTTTAGCAGGAGGTGCAGTGACATGTTTTACTTTTTACTTTTGTTTAAAAGTGGAACCGGGTCTGAACCCTGCTCTGCAGGTCTTTTGTATTTATTTTGATCCGTGCCTTTATCAGAGGCTTTGGG
The DNA here is from genome assembly GCA_016271365.2 of Neoceratodus forsteri. Taxonomy (NCBI): domain Eukaryota; kingdom Metazoa; phylum Chordata; order Ceratodontiformes; family Ceratodontidae; genus Neoceratodus; species Neoceratodus forsteri. The sequence continues at coordinate 75,779,646 of JADMNL010000027.1, read as the reverse complement.
GTCAGAGGAGTCTTTAGAGGAATGGTCCCTCAACTTACTATGAGAAGGACCCTCCTCTGACTGATTAGATGACAAACAGGTAGACTGAAATGTCATTTCCTCTAGCTTTTCTGCCCTTTTCTGTACAGTTTTAGAGCAAAACTTGCTGCAAAGCTCACAGCTGGCAAGTATGCGACTTTGACCCAGGCACTATAAACACAAGTCATGGCCATCTGCCCTGGCCAGGAGTTGAAAACAGTTTTTGAAGCCTGTGGATCCCGTTCTCTGTTTAGGCCAATCTGACATGTCAATCATCAGAACAGGCAAAATATGGTCCCCACTCAAATAACAAATAGCAGTTTGGTTCCAGAAGAGGACAAAAAGCACTACATTTACCAACAGTTCATGAAAATATCACTTTAAAACTGATTACTAAACAATTCACAGTTTGGTTCCACAGAAAAAATGAAACTGCTAAGTAAAGTAAAAAAATGTCTAAGTAAAGTAAAAAGTGTCTCGGTTCCCGAGTGAAGGAACCGAAGTGAAAACTAGCAATTAATAGCAAAAAGGGCAATAAATTCTATGGAAAAACGCACTAAAGACAAAAAGTTTGTTCAGCGACCACTGCCCTATAGATAGATCTGGGTAAGAAAAAAAAAAACACTCTGGAGACTTAATGAATCCCTGCTCCGAGATTCTCAATTTATATCTGTAGTACAGAATAAGATCCCTCAAATTCTTCAAGACAGTGATTCCCAGGAAGTATCAGTTTCCATTTTATGGGACACTTTAAAAGCAGTCTAGTGAGGAAATAATAGCCTACTCGTCTAAAACACGTAAGAAGTATGAAACCAGATATCACCAGTTGATGGATAATCTCCAGGCCTATCAGCAATTGTTTAGAGAAGGGGACAGAGAACTCCAGTATAAAATAGGAGACACAAAACAAGAAATACAGAAAATAATGGGTTACAAGGTTCAACAGACACTGATGTACCTTAAACAAACTAAATACGAGGGCAGTTCTAGGGGCACGCATAATTTGGCTCGGAAAAGTCGCACTTGACAAAGACCCACAACCATTTTGAAATTGAGAGATCCCATTACCCATAAAGTAACTCACACAGCAGAAGGTATTCAACAAATTCTTGTTGACTTCTATCAAACTCTCTACACAGAGACCTCGAGTATTAACCAGGAATCGAGACAAAACTTCTTAAACACTCTAAGGCTACCCCGTTTAACAGAGATACAACAGCAGAGATTAGAGGCGCCAATAACCCCTAAGAAAATAACTTACCATATCAAATCTGCTAAACCCTATAAATGCCCTGGACCTGACAGGTCCCGGCATTATGGTCAAAAGAATTTATGGGACAGATACTTCCCACACTAACTCACCTGTTTCGTGAGGTTGCAGAAGATGAGGTCCACTCCCTGTTGTGGGACTATGCAGTTTTAGTTGCTACCCTGAAGCCTAATAAAGATAAAACCTTCCCATCATTGTATCGGCCTATCTCGATATTAAATTCTGACTATAAAATATACATGGCCATTTGGGCAACACGATTAGAACACATAATGACCACAATTATACACCCAGACCAGTCTGACTTTATTAAAGCCAGAAGTACAACGGATAATATTCATCATACCTTGTTAGTTCTGGAATACATACACACCAGAAAGATCCCAGCAGTTCTATTAAATCTTGATGCTGAAAAGGCATTTGACAGGGTGTCCTGGGACTTTCCCTGGGACACCCTGTCGGACTTCAGGGCATATATTACAGTAAATGGGTCTTTGACCACCCCAATTCCTTTACAGAAGGAACCAGACTAGATGCCCTCTCTCTCCCCGCTCCTGTTTGCTCTATACATGGAGCCATTGGGGATGGCAATTCACAGGGAGGCAGGGATAGAGGGTATACCCATGGGCCAGTCGCAGTGGAAAGTGTCGCTAGTCACAGATGATATGCTCCTCCTCCTTTTATCTCTGGAGCAGTTGGTTACCAGGCTGTGAGACATGCTGGACACCTATGAGCAAATTGCAGGGTTCAAACTTAATGTCACTAAGATGGGTGTTTTAACATTTAATTTCACCCCTTCGACAACTTTAAAAAATAAATTGCCCTTGGGTTGGCAGAAAACTAAAATAAAATATCTAGGGATTACCATAGCGCAAAATATTGATAATTTAGACTTCATGAATTATGCACCCCTCACTCTTCAGATACAACAGGACTTTGAATCCTGGGGAAGACCGCATCTATCCTTTTTTCAGAGGGTAGAGATTATTCAGATGAATGTTTTACCGTGAATGTTATACATTTTCCAAAATTTGTTAATCTGCCCCCTCCCAGTTTCTATTTCATTTCGTGGAGCAAACTTATCTCAAACTTCATATGAAGGAGTAATTGCAACACCTGAGAGTTAGATATTTGGTGTTGCAATTACCCCTGGCTCTAGGGGGTGTCAATCTACCCAGTCTAAAGTGGTATGCCAAGGAAGGCTTTATCAGGATTATTTTCCAGTGGATTACTCCCATATATTCAGCTCCCTGGAAAGATATAGCATTTACACTCAGTGACTAATATGATATCCCATCAATATTGTTTTCCTCTAGGAGTAAATCCATTCCTCTTCGACAGTTTACAAAATTGATGGGTGAACTTCTTCATGTCTGGAACTCAGTAAAATACCATCCAAAATTTGCAGAAACTTTTTACTACCTCCGATTAATATCAAAAGATGAAAATTTTATCCCGTCATCTCTGGACCTATCCTCCCATAATTGGAAACAGCTAGGGATTCATTATATATACCAAATACTAAATGATACAGAGATCCTTTCTTTTGAGGAATTGCAGTCACTATATGGGCTTCCTTCTGGGGACCATTTCCATTTTTTTGCAATTAATTCCATTATTTTGCAATAGAAGACCAAACCTTAACCAGAACCCAGCTGTCAAACCCCAGACCACCTCTAATGATCTTTTTGACAGACGCTTTAGAAGGTAACGTAGGGAAACATATGATAGGCCGAATATATAAAATACTAAGAAAGACGCTGGGAGACAATACCTTATCGGTACTCCAGAAATGGAATTCTGATCTGCAACTATCAGTAACACCTGAGGCCTGGTAGGCCAGTGCCTTATTGGCAGTTAAAGTTACTCTCTCCCACATTTGGAGAGAATATGTTTGGAAGTGTTGATATAGATTCTTTCAAGCACCAGTAGTTCTAGTTAAATATTTATCTCAGAATTATGGACAACGCTGGCATGGTTGCAATTGTAGGATAGCTGACTTGGGTCATATTTTTGGGGAATGCCCTCTGTTAACTCCATTTTGGTGCACAATACAACTTTCATTTCAAAGAATGCTTAGGAGAGGGAATTGAATTAACAGTAGAAATGGTACTCTTGTCTGTCATGCCACCTCATAGCCCACCTTGAAGATGCACCCTGTTTCCAGTCTACCTGCTGGCAGCCAAAAAGGCCATCACCAGACGTTGGATGACCAGAATAATTTCTTCAGTAGAAGACTGAAGATATATTGTGCTGACCATTTATCAAATGGAAAAACTTACAGTGACTTTGCATGACAAAATTTAATGATAAATGGTAATGATGGGTAATGTATATGATGCAGATTGACACGACATTTGTACCCTAGGAACATATGGTTATGGTGGATGATGGGGGCACTGTTCTCACTGGGGGGGACTGTTATAACAACTATACTGATACTCTGATTATATATCATTTAGTGATCTGTGAAGATGTCTATAAAATTTTACAATGAGAAACAAGAGAATGGACATAATTAATATCTCAATGTAAACGCCTTGTGACCATAGATGTAATGTTGTGGTGCATATGCACTCTTTCATTTAAGATATGAACTATGTTTTTTATTTGTACAAACCTACTGAAAACTGTATTTAAAAAAAAAAAAGGTTTTTCAAAATAAAATGCTGTTTCTCCGGTTTATGGGAACAGAGTTGAAATTGGAGAAAAATACAGGTTACTCACCTGTAACAGGAGGTCTAGGAGTGGTATATGTTGTTCATTCACACTGTCTGTCAGGTACCTTGCCGCTTTAAGATGGCCTGGAAAGTCTTCAAGCTGTCTTCTCCCACCCACCTGGTGATGAAACTCTCGGCTGCACCCCATGACGCCAGATCTAGCCTGCTGGAAGCCAGGTTGTGCATCGAAGACGGGGAGGTTGGGTGGGTCCGTGTGGATGAACAACATATACTACTCCTGTTACAGGTCTGTAACCTGTATTTCTAGGGGCGTGGATGTGTTGTTCTGTCCACACTGTCTGGCAGACTCCTAGCAGTTCTCCGGGAGGAAGGAGGCAAGGCGCACACCCCCTACTTAGGGAACAGGGACAGAAAAACTGAGGTTCCAAAATCAGGATCCCGGCGTGACTCAAGGTCGATGTGGTAATACTGAGAGTCATAGTAAGAGTCATACTAAGATGCTTTTTGAAGCAGAAGGCTAAAAACGCCCATAGTGCTTCAGGCTTACATATGGTGTTGTAGTGATGTATTGGATTTCATATAAATGTCAAGTCTGTTTTTGAAAGTAACCTTACTGTCACTGATAATGACATCCAAGGGAAGCATATTCCAGGGCCTTACGATCCTTTGTGAAAAAAAGTAAGATCTTTTTTTAGTTTTACTTTTGTTCACAGCAAGTTGAAGTGGATGACCTCTGCTATTGACCCTAATTTGTTTAAAATCCAGACCAAATTCTGCAAATAGGTGTTGATCATTTATAATGTCCCATGTGAGCAGGAGATCACCCCTTGCCCTTCTGTCGTCAAGGGACATTAAATCATATTTGTAAAGATTGCCTGAATATGAAAGTGATTTAGAGGACACAAAACATGTTGTCACTCTTTCTGAACTCTCTCTATTCTAGCTATATCCTTCTTTTTATATGGATTTCACAATTGTGAGACGAAGTCAAAATGAGGTCTCACATATGCTCTATAGAGAGGCAGAAGGATATTAGGACTTTTTGATGTTATATTATGGCACATTGACCACCATAACCTGTTAGCTCTACTAATAGTATTAGAGATATGGGAGTCAAATGACAAACATGAGTCAATTGTAACCCCCATGGGAAATGAAGGTGTGTGCTGACTTCCAGGTAGCAGCCCTGCAGATTTCCTGGATAGGGACATCCCTAGAAGCAGCCACTGACACAGCGGTATGATGGGTGGAATGAGCCCTAGGCCCTACGGGAGGCTCCCTACCCACCAACCTATAACAGAGATCAATGCAGGAAGTGATCCATCTGCCAATCGTCCGCTTTGCTACAGGTCTGCCAGGGGCGGCTTCAGCATAGGTGACAAATAGCTGGCGAACCTCTCCCTGAACTTCCACCATACGCTCTTTGTAGTAAGCGAGTGCTCTTCTCAGGTCCAAAGTGTGGAGCCTGTACTCGGCCTCTGAGGTGTGATTGGGGTAGAACACCGGCAGAGTCAACACCTGGTTCAGGTGAAACTCCGACACCACCTTCGGGAGAAATTTCAGGTGGGGGCTCAGGACAACCTTGTCCGTGTGGAAGACCAGGTAGGCAGCTTCAATGGAAAGCACTTGGAGCTCCCCAATCCTTCTGGCTGATATGATAGCCACCAAGAAGGCGGTCTTCCATGACAGGTGAGAGATGTCACACCTTTGCATCGGTTCAAATGGCTTTCCCATGTGTTTAGCCAATACCAGCAGTAAATCACACGGAGGTGGTGGTTCATGTACTGGAGGGGATGTGTGATCTAGGCCCTTGAAAAAGCACCAGACCACCTTCTCCTGTGCCACTCACTGCTTGTGGCCCATGCCCAGTAAGCAGAGATGGCTTCCAGGTACACCTTGAGAGTCGTCGACCAAAGCACCTGCTGGGAAAGAGACCACAGGTAGTCCAGAATGCTAGCCAGTGGACAGGATGAGGGGTCCAACCCCTTGCTCTGACACGAAATGGAGAATCTCTTCCACTTGAACGCATAGCATTTTCTGGTTGACTCCTTGTGGGATGCCTCTACAACACTGAGGACCTTGTCAGAAAGACTAAAGGCCTGGAACTCTAGCCACTCAGGAACCAGGCCATCAGGTGCAGGGATTGAAGGTCTGGATGGAGTACCTTCCCCTCATTGATGGAGAGCAGGTCTGGGTGGGCTAGAAGCCGCCTTGGGAGCCTGGAGCTGAGGCTAAGGAGATCTGGATACCAGAACTGGTGAGGCCAGTCTGGGGCTGCCAGAAGCACCTGCGCCTTGTCCCTCCTAATCTTGAGAAGCACCTTGTGGATCAAAGGCAGAGGAGGGAAGGCAAAGAAGAGGCCTGGGGTCCATGTCCTGGAGAAGGCATCCCCCTGCAGCGAGCTCTGCAGAGCGGGGTAGGCATGGTACAGCCCCAGCTTGGCGTTCTCCCTGGAGGTGAACATGTCCACCTGAGGTGTGCCCCAGTGGGAGAACAGGTCTTGTACTATCTCCAGCAGGAGACACCACCCGTGAGATGCATTGCCTATCCGGCTGAGGGCATCAGCCAGACTGGCTAGGAGATCCGCCTCCAGGCTGAGCACGAGAGACCAAATGTAAAGAGCTTCCTTGCACAGAGGCAAGGAGTGCATCCTGCTCTGTCTGTTGAGATAGTACATGGTCGTGGTGTTGTCTATCTGGACCTGGACCACTTGATCCGAACAAATGGAGCAAAGGTGGTCAGGGCTAGCCAGACTGCTCAGAGCACTAGCAGGTTGATGTGGCATCGGGACTCCTGAGGGGGACCATAGTCCATGGGCTCTGTGCTCCCCCAACCCATCAGAGAGGTGTCAATCATCAGGATGACTGTCGGCTCGGGGCAGAGGAATGGGATTCCCTCCCACAGATGAGCTGGGACGAGCCACCACTGCAGGCCATCCCACATCTCCTGGGTCTCAGAGACTGGCTGGTCTAGATGACCTGAGCACTGAGACCACTGACGGGCCAGCCCCCACTGCAGGGGGCACATATGCCAGTGGTCCCAATTGACCACGCTGGTGCGCAAGCCGCCATGAGACCCAGAAGGTGCAGGAAGTCCCGGGCAGGGTGCAATTTCCCAATGAGAAATGATTGGGCAAAGGAGGAAAGGACCTCAGCCCTGTCTGCCTGGAGCCGGGCTCTGGCTCAGAGAGAGTCAAGCTCCACCTCGATGAACTGAATCACCTGCAAGGGCACAAGTTCTGACTTGGTTCCATTGATGAGGAGGCTGAGTTGAGAAACAATGTTGGAGGGCCAGAGTTCTGGACCACTCCACCTCCAACCTGGAGGAATCTGCTATCAGCCAGTCATACAGGTAAGGGTAGACCCGGACCCCTCAGCACTGCAGGAATGCTGCCACCACTGTGATGCATTTGGTGAAGACCCTAGGAGCTGATGAGAAGCCAAAGGATATGGCCCAGAACTTGTAGAGGGTTCTCTCTGCCCAAAAGCGAAGGAACCTCTGATGAGACGGACGGATTGGGATGTAAAAGAATGCGTCCTGGAGGTCCAGGGAGCAGAACCACATGCCCTGCTCCAGGGGTGGTATTATCTGAGCCAGGGTTACCATCTGAAAGGTGCACAGCCTTAGGAACTTGTTCAGGTCATGCAGATCGAGAATGGGGCGCCAGCCTCCTGTCCATTTTGGAACCAGGAAGTACCTGGAAACAAACCCTGGGCATGGAGGAAGATCCGCAACCTTGCTGATTACCCCCTTGCAGAGGAGCTGGTCAATGTCATCTCAGAGAGCCGACTGGGAGGCTGCGGACCCTGTAGCCCCAGGAGAGGTGAGACGAGGTTGGGGCAGCACCCCACAACCTGTCACTGGGCAGGCTTGGAGGAGGAGAAGGAGGAGGGACAGGCAAAGGAGCCACCGGGGCCCTTCCCCCGGGCTTCCTGACCAAGAAAGCAACAGACTTGGCTCTAGAGTGCCAAGTTTGAGCCTGCTGGCTGTGCTGCTGGGCAGGTCTTGCTGCAGGAGCAGAGGGATGAAAGGGCTTATGCTGCTGATGAAGGCCTTTATCCTTCTGTGCAGATGTGACCAAATCTAGGGTGGCATTGGATTTTTCATTGCACTGAAGGTGGCCCTCCACACTGGTCCAAACAAGTTGGTGCCCATAAAGAGAACATCTGCGAGCTTGTGTTGGGTGTCTGCTGTGAAGGTTGAGATCTGCAACCAAGCGCTGTGGCACATGGCCACTGCAGCCGATACCAAACGGGCACACGAGTCTCCAATGTCCAGAGCCATCTGGAGTTGCTGCTTTGCCATCATCCTTCTCTGATCCAGGACCTGCTTGACCGTGGTCTGGAGGTCAGCTGGGAGATGACGGAGCACCTCATCCAGGGAGCCCAACAGGGCAAGAGAGAAGTGTGCCATCATAACAGCCGAGCTGGCTTGGTGAAGGCCCAAAGAGGTGGCAGCATACACCTTTCTCCCAGAGTAATCCAATTTTTTGGACTCCTTATCTGGGGGCTTGTCCACATCTCTCGTGTTGCCCAAGCACTTGAAGACAGAATCTGCCACCAACCCCTCGGCCAAGGGGTGCTCCAAGAAGCTGGAGAGAGAGCCAGTAGGGACTGCATACTTGTGGGCCATCCTAGCTGATAGCACTGGGCAGAAGGCTGGGTGCTGCCAGAGTTCTAACACCAGGCCCACAATGGCCTCAGCTATGGGGAAGGCCTCAGTGGGGGAGTCCTCCATGTCCAGAGTCTCCATAAGGGGATATCTGACCCATTTCTGCACGGGTTTGAGCGGTATCCCGGTGGACTCCGAGATGAGCCGAAGGATACCGATGAATGAGGTGAGGCTCTCATCCACAGAAAGACCCACCCGAGGATTCCAGGTCCACTGGACAGGAATTCAGCAAGGAGTCTTTGGACTCAGAAGAGTCTGCATACAGCTGGTGACCACCTGAGCCACTCTCCACTCGCCGAGGGTGATCAGGAGTCAGAGTGACCAACATCCGATGGTCAAACCTTGAGCTAACTGTGAATCCTTGGTCGGTACCTCATTCTTTGGCTGGGGAGGTAGTGGTTCCACCACAATGGGTGGGGCAGCTGGTTTTAGCCGAGCCATCAATGTTGGAACTGTGTCCTCGACCGGGGAACCAGTGGCAGGAGTCGGCTTCGGCCATTCGGGTGACAGCCACTAAATTGCCAGTATAGAAGCTGGCATCAGCTTGCTGCCAGTCAAAAGGAGCTGTTGCCACATTGGATCCTCATAGCACGGATACAACTTGCACCAGAGCCTCTCCTCAGCCAAGGAGGATGAGGAAGAAGAGCGGTGGTGCTGCCTTCCATGATGTCGGGACCGAGACCACCGACACTGGTGGGATTTCCTCAAAGCGGAAGAGGACCGAGACCCACTGCCCCTTCAGTTCAGTGTCCTGGCTGGGGACTTTGGCTCAATGGTCTGAAGCAAGTCCTCGGAAGGCACCAGAAGCACCAGTGTCTGAGAGAGAGAGAGAGTTGTCGGCCTCCTCAGTCAACAGCCTGTCGGTGGGCATGAGAAAAATCTTGGCCGCGTCAAGAGGCATCTTAGCCGGCTGGTCTGATGAGGACACCATGAAACCAGCGGCCCGGGCTGCAACATCAACCGAAGTCAAGAGACAACAGTCTGAAGAATGAGATCTCTCCCGCTCCCAAGAGTGTTGATAGTGGATCTTACCTTTTTTGGATCCTTCTTCTGGGACCGAGGGGTGTGAGACCCAGAAGGACCCCCTCCTTAGTCAAGAGAGACTGGCACAGCTCCTGAAAGGAAGCTGTGTAAGAAGAGCCCAGTTGGAGCGGAACAAAGGTCGAAGCCAAAGAGGAGCTCACAACGGCCTGGGCCGCCTCCTCCTCGAGGGCTGTGAGCTGTTCAAGTTGTTCCAATTGTTCCACAGAGCCAGCCGCTGTGGACACCACCCAATGGGCCTCCTTCAATTTGACCAGTGAGTACCGTTTCTCTGGTCAGCCCAGCTGGAGTCTGGCAGCATGGTCTTTGAGCACTGATGGAGAAAAGGACGGACACATCTCACAAGCCTGTGGATCGTGGTTGTGCCCGAGGCAATAAATGCACGAGGCATGGTGGATCGGTGCACGACATCTTCTGCCCGCAAGGGCACCGGCGAACCTGTGGATGGTCTTGTCCTCCATCGCAGCCATGAGGGAAGAGGGTGAAGACTGAACTCAAATGAGTTTCAAAGTAAGTTTAGGGAAAAAATCTAAGTTTTTAGAGCCAGGGCCTGCAAAATGCAAGAGTGCTAAGGAGGGAACCTGATGCTTCCAAGCGGTAAGGAAGATCAGGCGGAGCCAAGAGTTTCATCACCTGGGTGGGTGGGAGGAGCCAGCTTGAAGACTTTCCAGCCCATCTTAAAGTGGCAAGGTACTTGCCAGACAGTGTGGATAGAACAACATATCCACACCCCTAGAACCGCAAACTTAACTATTTTTACAGTAACAATTAAATAACTAACTAGAGGCAGAAATATGAAGACATAAACTTCTGAGGTAAAAAAACTCAGACAAATACTGTAAGGTGCCTCAAAGTAGACACATATTTAGTTAGTGCTACCATATAAAAATTGAGGGACTATTTTCAGATGAAAATTAATTAAACCAGTAAGATAAATTGTTTACCTCTTTTTGTGTTGCTAAAACAATATTTGATAAGCTTCATCATTAGTAGAGCATCCTATTTGTGTGCTATACTAAAAATGAATATAAATGAGGGAATTGTAACCCTGTCCACAGGGGAAAATTGCTATGACTTGTATTCTGTATCACAACTTTTGTCTGGAATCCAGTATAGGATTCGAGGGACTGAAATGTCAGCAATGTATCGAAAATATTAGTTTAAAGAATAAAATCGAAGAACTGGAAAAAAGTATCAAAGACTTGAAAGTCGAACATGAACACCTGATTTCCCAATTAAATATGTTTAAAGATTTACATTCAGTAGTTAAAGGTGTCCCCAACAATAAACCTGAAGACTCCCTAAAAAGAGGGAGAGAGGAAAGTAGTGGGAGTAGTGATGAATGGAGCCCAGTGATTAGTAAACGGAAAAATAAAAAAGGACGTAGGGCTATGGAATTCACAATCTCAGTTCAAAATAGCTTCCTGTTACTAGAAAATAATGAGGATTGCGAAGGAAAGGGAGAGCCTATTCGAAGGGACAGTAATAGTGATATGGACAGCCCAGGGGTCATTGGAAATAGGGCCAAATCAATACATACATCACAAAGTAACATAGCTTTAGCACAGATTCATAATGAAATGCAAGGCAAAGATGAATCTCAGTTACCTCAAATGAAGACTGACTCTGAAATTATGGTAGAGCCAGAGCCTTTAGCGGGAAGTACAATAGTGACGCAGGGGAGACAGAACATACAGCCATCTAACTTAACTAAGACACATTTTGTGATGGAGGATAAGATACAGCCAGAACATGAGACAGATGACCATAATGAATATATAAGTCCTAGACAGGTATTAGTTCTAGGAGACTCTATCACTAAGTACATAGATGGACATATATGTAAGAAGGATAAACAGAACAGGATGTGCTCTAGCTTTAGAGGGGCATGGATCAGAGATATTGAGAGAATGGTTCCTAACATTCTACAAACAGCAGGCAAAAATCCATTAGTGGTAGTTCATGTTGGAACTAATGATATAACTAAATTCACTACTGAAGATATTAAGAATAGTTGTATTTCCCTAGTTAACACTTTAAAAGTGACACAATCTGAAATCTGTTTATCTGAAATCCCACCAGTCCCAAGAGCAGCAAGCAAAATAGTGGCTAAAATCAAAGAAGTGAATGAGTGGTTAAGGAAATGGTCATTAAAAAATAATGTAACTTGTATAACACATTGGGAAAAATTCAATAATGACTATAGTCTTTTCAGTTGGGATGGCCTACATTTGAGTAAAAAAGGGAACTTCTGTCTTGGAAAATGTTTTTTGACAACTATAGAACAACGTTTAAACTAAATGTTAGGGGGCAAAAAGGGAAAATTACTGTGGATTCTCCAGTTACAGAGAGTAGAGATAATCTTAAATGTTACACGTGTAATGCAAGAAGTCTGAACACCATAAAACATATGGAACTAGTAGGGAAAATAGTATATGAGAACTTAAATATAATAGCTATCACAGAAACATGGTGGGATGAGGCCTCCACATGGCATAATGCTATTCCAGGATATAATTTGTTTTATAAAAATAGAGCAAATAGGAAGGGAGGAAGAGTATGCTTCTATATTAGAAACAAAATAACTACAAGTGAGATTCTGATTCAATGAGAAGAAGGATCAGAGATAAAAAGTTGCTATGTACAAATACAGCTATTAAATAAAAAGGTAACATTGCTAAATATATATAGACCACCAAATGCAGATACAACCTATGACTCTTCTTTGATACAAATGATGACAGATCTAACAGAAAAAACAGATGTTATAATAATGGGAGATATAAATCTACCAGGAATTGACTGGCAAAATTTAATAGCTTGTACAAAAACAGAACAGAGATTTCTAGAAACTTCCTTAAATCTGGGTCTTGATCAGGTGGTCATGGAACCCACTAGAGAAACAAATATACTAGATATTGTGTTAACTAATATTCCAGAGGCAATCTACAAGATAGAAAATGGAGAACCTTTAGGTACTAGTGACCATTACACAGTCACTTTTAATTTAAATCAAGTTCGGACTATTATTAAACAAAATACTTTTTGACTTAATTATAATCGAAATTATTATAAAATAAAAGAAGCTTTGGGTGTTTATAACTGGAGCTCGTTATTCTCTGGATTACAGACCAACGAATGTTGACTGATACTAAAAGATATAATTTTTGAGTTAGAACAATTATATATTCCTTTTAAAAAAACATGTAATCATAAGGGAAAGATACCTATTTGGTTAACACCAACCATACAAACTCAAATAAAAACTAAGGAGAAGGCATATAGGAAATATAAACAAGATCCTAACACTATAAATAAATCAAATTATAGGGACGAAGTAAAAATTATTAAACTGCTCACTAAAAAGAGAAAACAAATAGAATAGAAGTTATCTAATTCAAAAGGAAATATTAAAGCCTTTTATGCTTATATTAATAATAACAAAAATAGTAATTCAGCTATCACAACCATTGTTAATAATGGAAAAGGAATTACCAACGGGCTAGAAATTGGAAATTCTTTTAATGAATACTGTGGGTCTGTATTTTCCAAAAAAGATCTCTCCAGCATAACAGTTTACCCATATAACAGTGAGTATGAATTAATCACCATCGATGAAATTAGAAAGGCAGTACAATCCTTGAAAGAACACTCAGCATCAGGCCCAGATAATATAAACACATCTTTCATAAAACATACTTTGGATGAACTTTTGTGTCCATTAAGCATAATATTTAACAAATCCTATAAAAATAGTGAGGTACCCAAAGATTGGCGGAATGCAACAGTGATCCTGATATATTAAAAAGGGAACAAAAGTAACACTGAAAATTATAGACCAATAAGTCTCACATCAGTCATGTGTAAAATCATGGAAAGGATCCTTAAGCAAAATTGATTTAGAAATCAATAATAAGGGATTGACAGACAAGACCCAACATGGTTTTAGAAGGGGAAGGTCATGTACCACAAATCTGGTAACATTTTACGAAAGTATCAGTAACAGCCTAGATAAAAATTGCCCAGTGGGCATCATCTACCTAGACTTTTAAAAAGCATTCGATAAAGTATCTCATAATTTACTAATTAGTAAATTGATTAAGATGAAAATTAATAGCTACATTATTAGGTGGGTCAAAAGTTGGCTGAATAACAGGTCACAAAATGTTAGAATAATGGACACTATTTCTGGTGACATTTCAGTGACCAGTGGCGTCCCACAGGGGTCTGTATTGGGTCCAGTACTTTTCAGTTTATTCATAAGGGACTTACACCTGGGTGTGTATAGCCAGATAAGTAAATTTGCTGATGATACTAAAATATCATCTGAGGTGGATAGCAATATGAAAATTAATAGATTTAAATCAGACCTCCAAATCATTGAGATATGGGCACAGGAAAATCACATGACCTTTAATAACGATAAGTGCTCAGTGATACATTTAGGGAAAAATAACCCAAGCTCTGTCTATAATCTGTGTAATACCAATATTAAAGTGGTGAATACAGAAAGAGACTTGGGTGTTATTGTAAATGAAAAATTAAACTGGAGTACTCAATGCAACAAAGTCACCCAAGTGGGTAATTATATAATATCTGCAATTAAAAAATCATTTATAACACGTAACAAGAATTGCATCATAAAACTATATAAGTCTTATATTCGTCCGTTAACTGATTATGCTGTTTCCTTTTGGGCTCCTTATTTGGAACAGGACAAAAAAATGTTAGAGACTCTACAAAGGAGAGTAACTAAATTAAAACCCGGAGCTAGAAGCTTGTCCTAACATGAAAGGGTGTCATTTTTAGGACTATATGATCTACAAAAGAGAAGGGATAGAGGGGATCTTTTATTATTGTTTAACATTCTAAAGGACGAAGATCTTAGGAACGTCTGTAATCTAAAATATATGAATAAAATGCATTGGCTATGGTGTAACAATAGACAACTTCAAATTTCAAGAGCAATCACAAATAAAAGAAAACATTATTTCACACTAAGTTCAGCTAAATTGTGGAATTCTTTGCCCCAACATGTAGTGGAACAGTCAACAAGTAAACAATTTGAAACTAAATTGGACAAATTCCTTCTAGGGATTACTTTGTAGATATCCTCCACAGTTGTGGGGAAAGTGGTCTCGATGGGCCTAGTGCCTTCTTCCACTTTTTCAAACTGAGTAATACCGAGAGTAAATAGACTTGCAGCGAAGTTGCTGAGGAGATCTTTTCGGGGTGTCTTGCTACTACAGGTGGAGAAATGAATCCGACATTAGCTTGCAGAATGCAGCAGTACGTAGAGGCAGAGGTTTGAACTACGTTCTAGTTCCACTTCAGCACTCCATAATTTATATACATTCTACTTTCTCCGGGGCAGTTGAACCTTCCAAGTTAACTGCATTAGTTAAGCATATTGAGGGATTCCTGGGGTCTGAAGTGGGCCTTTTTGTGTCCCCATTCAACTGCTTCAATTCTGATTGATTCTGCTACCAGAAATCCAGAACACAGCGTTTTTTTTTTCAGGATACATCCAGACTATGGCAAATTTCTTCTGTGTGCATTCCCTTCGGTCTGTCACCTCAAGGAGTACTGCTCAAATTGGAGACAAAGGAGTCACAATAATGCTAGAGACCCCCTGCTGGCCTCCACAGTTACGGTTTCCTCTGTTGAATAGTCTACCACTCAGGACAACTTACTGACACAGGGTTACCTAGCCCATCCCTACCTGCGCTAAGAAGTGAGCAGGTACAAGGTATCTCAGAAAGTCTCTGAAATACTTATGGCTGCTTGTAATCCTTCTACTTGAAATACATACAAGCTGAATGGAAAATATTTTTCATCTGGTTCTCCAAAACCTGCATGGCCCTTTTTTAGTGCCACTTGACAGGTTTCTGGAGTACCTACTGGATTCTTGCACTACAAACCTATGATATTTCACAGTGAAGGCTCATCTGTGTGCTGTTCAGCATACCACAAGCTTGTCAGTGCCTTCTACATGGCACAACTGCCACTATTTCGAGGTTCAATGGCTTTTTTCACAGAAGGCCTCCCAGAAGGAAGTCAGTGGCTCCCAGGTTATCTGCCTTGTACTTACATGCTCACTCACAAGCTCTTTGGGCCTTGTGATGTGAGACTTGCAGTTTTTAACCTTGGGAAGCTTTCAGTTGGACATCACCTCTTCTTTCAGAGAATCTGAAGTCCATGCTTAGCCACAGATCCTCCATCTGTTTTCCATGAAATAAGTTCTCTGCACATATTCCAAATTTCTTTTAAAGAGGTGTCAGAGTTCTATCTTTGCGAGGCTTAGTACTGCCTACCTACATTTCCAACATCTAGAATCAGGGAGAGAGGTCTCGACACAATCTGGATGTTAAGAGGGTCCTTAGCTTTCCTTGGTAGATCTAAGGACTTCACTTTACAGCTCTTGTCTCCATTTGATCCTAATCAAATGGGACAGCATGATATAATCAAGTGCATTCTGTCCGGATTGTGAATTGCTTTTGCCCTGCTCCATGGTTAAGGTTAAACTGGAGGACAAGGTTTATGTCCTCTCCACCAAAGCAGCTGCCACATCCCTGGTTATCTTATACTCTGTGCCTTAGGAGAAATCTGCAGAGCTGCATTTTGGAGTACACTGCGCATTCCTTCTAAGCACTGTGCCCTGGATGTCCATGCCAGACAGCACGCCACATTGGCAAGACAATCCTAGATGGATTACTATCTTGAGTGAGCCCTCAGCTCCAGCCTCCTTAGTCCAGGGGACTTTTTCTGAGCTTGGTACTTTGACCCACTGGTAGGAATTGGTGGTGAAGACTGATTGCTGGAAGATATCAAAATTATGTTCCTACCATAATTCTTGATTTTCTAGGAAGATCTTCACTATTAATTTGCACACCTGCTCACCATCCCCCAGACTCACTAAAGTATGGTTGTGTTGATCTTCACCCTTTTACGTTTAGACTGCGAAGACAGACACTGTGTTATTGGATTAGTGGCCGTTCTTCTTGGGTCCCCAGGGCTATGTTATGCCCTTAATTAAGTACACATGTATTTGTTAGATTATGCTACACCTGCTCAGTAAAGAAGATACTGAGGCAGTTGAGGGCTGGCACTGACATAAGCAGGCGGCTGTGTGCGTTCTCTAACAGTGCTGCACATGTGTGCTGCTTACCACTGCTCCTTCTGACTCTCGCTGAGTCCTAGTGCCTCCAGCTTAGACCCACTAGTGTGAATCAACTGAGAAGCTATTCCTAGAAGATCAAGAATTATGGTAAGAATGTAATTTTCATTTACTCAATTGTAACTGTGGTTGTAAGAGTGGAATACAGTTCACATTCACAAAACCTACTCAGCTTGCCCTGGCAAGTGGCACACTAATCCCTGCTTCCATCGTGCAATGATCTTACGTCATGGGATAGAGTCTGGGGATAACACTCTCTGGGTGATGAGAACAGCTTAGTTTAAAGACTTCCATTGGAAAGCCTGTTCCATTGTAATTGACAGAGTGTGAATGTGAACTGTATATCACTCCTACAACAACAGTTACAGGTGATTAACCTATCTGTTGTGTTTCTGTTGCCAGCTTAAAATAACATATAATTAGATTCTAATAGTGCAGCTATACATTACAGAGTACTAACACATTTGAGCCATGTAAGTACACTGTAGTTACTGAACAGTTACCAAGCAATTACATTGTAATTACACTGTAGTTACAGAACCTCAAAGTGTTGCCAAATTTTCTCTTTTTTGTTAACAGGGCCAGTTGTGTGTGGGTATCATCCTTTCTCCATACTGCCAGGGTATATCTGCCTCACCTCCCACCCTCAGTCTTTCTGTGGATCAAGTGATTTCCCACCACAGTGAGGCTCCAATCAGTTTGTCTGCCAGTGAGGATTCAGAGCCAGGTTGGAGGGGGCGGCAGGATTGAGTTGGAAGCCTGGCCACTTCACCAAGAAATTTAAAGTTATTGAATGAGTCTGCATAGGTCTAACTCAGCTTTTATTTCTTAGCAACTGACTGTAGATGAATAATTGTGCTACAAATCACAACTCTGACAACTAGTACATATTATTGACTCTGCTATAGTTCAAGACTGCGCCACCCATACTGTGACATTAAGACATTATCCAGTGTCCTCACTGGCCGGAAAACTATGCAGGAAAAACCGAGGGAGGAAGAAGCTGTCTGGAGGGTCAGCCATGTGCAAGCACTATCTTGAAACACCCAGTGCTTTACTTTAATACACGAACATCATATAAGTTTTAAAAAACAGGAACATTAACCAATTAAGCACAGTTGAACATAAAAGTTTAAAACATCCCAACTTTGCAGTGAATGTTGCACAGCCTTACCCCCCACCCAACTTCCCCTCACAGCATGAAAGAAACTGATTACTTAGCTCTCATGAGAATCATCCTCTTGGTCAGGCAGATGATCCCACAAATTCAGATTGGAGTTTAGTGCCTAGCTTGCCAGCTGCTTGAGGGTCCATGTAAAAATAGGTTCTTCCCCCGTAGATGATCTTAAGTCTGTCTGGCATCATTGGCATGTGTTGTACCTACAGCGCTTGTAGCTGCTCACGTACCCCATCAAATGATTTACGCTTGAGTATAGTGGAGTAACTAAGGTCTGGGAACAGCCATACTTGGTGCCCATTGTGATTTAGGGAATAGACCTGCCTAGCAGCATTCAAAAGTTCATCTCAGTCCCAAGTGTCGGGGAAGATCACTGTGACAGTGCATACCGGGGAGTCGTCAGCCATGGTGCAGCGGGGAGTGATGTGATAGGCTTTTTTCACTGTAAATTTGTTATTGCTTAAAGTCTCCACAAGACAGTTCTGGATAAAGTTTTATCTCCCCATCCTCCCTTACACCCTCCAGCATGCCCGCCAAACAAACACTGGAGGATTGATCTTGGTTTTTGAGGTGCTGTAAGTGGTGCCATAACACTGCATTTTCTTTCACCACCCCTGTTACTTCTGTAAGAGATTTTGTTGCTGTGTCTGAGGCATCTTTCACTTCCGTTTGGACCCCAGTAACTTTGACATCTGATATACTGTAGTAACCTTTGATCTTCTTCAGGGGTATCTCAGTCATCAGGTCACATCATAAAAACTTCACCATTGGCAAAGGGGAATCCACATGGGAGATTTTCAGCAGTACAACAGGGGCCGCCCACACTGACATCATGTGATGACGTCATATACTCTATAAAGGTGTGAGTGGCCCTGCTCCCTCCTCAGTTCTTTCCCCCCATCTACTCAGTCTACATGGGTCTTCACAGATGCTCCAACACAGTTTCACACCTTTTTCGCTATTTCTACATCTCTCTTACATCGCTGCTGCTGCAGAAAGAAAATTACCTCCACAGACAAGCATTTTCTGTGTGTCTGCTGTCTCGGGCCTGGCCACAAAGTTGCTGATTGTGAGCTCTGCCAGAAATGTAATCAGATAACCCTCAGGCGATGAAAGAAGGTTTTAAAAATGTTCTAATGAAACATCGGGTAGCCAGTTCTGGGAAGGGGTCCTCCAGGGTCCCAGCCTCCCATTCACTGGCAGGGTCGTTGAGTTCCCAGGCCTCTAAGGCCCGAGACAAGTTCTCTTGGAAAAGTCATAAGAAAGACTGCGATTGGGACCGCTCCCCCTGGTGGCAGTCCCGCTCCTGATGGCTTCTTCTTCTTCACCCAGGGGAACTTCATCGACGGCAGCGGCGTCAATGCACAAATCTGCTGTCCTGGTCTCTGTGTCCAACAGACCCATACCGATAGCTCCGCCGTCCGATTCACAGGGCAGTTGGTCGTCGACCTCTGGGTCATTGGACCCTCCATCAGCAAAGGGCTTGTCGTTGATGGGTGTCCTGATGCAGACTGATGCATTTCCAGGCCCTTGGGCAACCAATTCTTCAGGCTCTTAGGGCCCTGCCGACAAGCCTTCGCACCTGACTCCACTGACCCCTCCCCCGATGACAATCTCAATGAGATCCTTACCAGGTCTACCTCGGTGATTGTTCAGCAACTTGGTCCCATGAGGTCTACCTCACCTGCACCATCAATGGAAGCTTTGGCGTCAACATCCCCCATCGGCCATGGGATCCTCCCTGCAGTTTGATGTTGGCACACCACACATGGGACCCAAATGTTGAAGAGGTTGACATCGAGGAGGGGTATCACTCTGACCTCATTCTGTCTGATGAGAAGGAGGAGGAAGAGCTCCTCTCCTCAGGCAAGTCAATTGCTTCCATGATCAGCGAGGACTTGGTCAAATGCACCCCTAGGTCTCCTACGGAGGACCCCACCTTCTTCAATATAATGAAGCAGTTGTCCTCTGCTATGGGGTTTCCTACAGAGGAGCAGGATGTCACCAGGAAAGACTTGGTAGACTTTCTGGAGATCTGTGAGTCTCTGAAGATCATTCCTCCCATTTTGCCTCCTCTGAGGAATGCCTCCACTGCAGCCAGACACCATCCAGATATGGTGCCAGCCATGCCCAGGAGGGCAGATAAGCTCTGTTATACCCAAGGGTTTCCTTACTATGCTGCCCAGCCTTAAGACAGACTCAGTGGTCATTAAGGTAGTACATGACAGATCTAAGGTGCCCAAATGCCTTAGTTCCCTCCCCCAAGACAAGGAGTCTCATAGAATCGATCTTTGGGTTAAGAGGGTTTATGCTTCCTCCACCTTGGGTTTGAGTATTGAAAATTACCTGTCCCACATGGTGAAGTACCAGAACACCAACTGGAAGAAGGGCAAAGTTGCTGCCTAGGCTCTTCCAGAGGGCTCTCAGAAGCAGGAGCTCCTCCAATGCTTGCAGACAGCCGAGGATGTCAGCAAGCACCTTTCAAACAACATGAAGTCTTGCTGTATTCTGACATATGCAGTTAGGTCCTGCCTTTCAACTGCCCCGGAGAACAAAGAGTTAAACTTTCCATGGCCAGCATGGAATGTTCACTGCAAGCTCAGTTGAAGCCCCTGTCTGCTGTTGTTTAAACTCCAACCGTCATATTCTTTTCTCCACCTCACTGAACAGTCGCTCCGGAGATTTCTCCTTTGCTCGGTTCAAAAAAGTCTGTTAAAGTGTCGCTTTTCGCTCAGTTTCTACCGAATTGCTGCTACCGAATCTGTCGGTTTAAATCTCTGTCTGTGGTACCATGAGTACTAGATAGGTTTTCTATTAAGTTTCTTTGTGGAACTTGTAAATTGTGGATCAGTTCAGCTGAACCGTTCAGTTTAGTTAAAAAAGTTTGTGAATTTAGTTAGAGTGTGGTAACCAGTCCGTATCGGTTCTAAAAAAAATGGATTTTTATTACGTTTTTTTCCAAGACCTGTAACACGGTCAGGAACCGATAGGGGAGTCTTGCCTGGCGGACTGCAGAAAAAAGGGTAAGTTTTGGATAGGATTGGCCATGTCTGAGAAACCCAAGAAAAAAACCGGGCCCACTGGGTTTCAACACTGCAGTGTGTGTGGGGAAGTCTTTGCTAAGGCTGATCCCCCCACCACCTGTGTTTATTGTCTGGGGTTTGACCACCTCGATTCAGACTGCCAAATTTGTAAGAATTTTCCCAAAGCTACCCTTGAAAAGAGATTAGGTAGACTAAGGGAAAGGGAGGCAGAGAAGCTCGCTGTCCCAGATGGCCAGCCCGGTTCGGTTCTGACCGAACCAGAAGAAGTGCCCTCTGACCAGGGCGATACTTCTTCAGGCAAAAGGACAGACGATTCTGAGGAGTCGGTTCCAGTTAAAAGAAAAAGAAAAGATAAATCATCTGGTTCGGATCCAGAAATTCATACTCTGACCGCTGATGAGATAGCCAAGGCGATAAGAATAGTGCAATCGCTTACTTTGGTTCCGGCCGAACCGGCACCATCTGGCAGGGGTTCGGTTTGGTCGGTTCCTCCGGTTCCAGATTATACCTTAGAAGAATTTTATGAACCGGATGAGGAGGAGGAGGGAGAGTATGAGGATGATGATGGTGATTATGAAAGTCTGGATGTGCCTGTTGACCCGGACATCTCCCCAGAGAGACCTTCAGGTGTTTCTCCTCCTAGGCTTTCTGAGTCCCCTTCCCACTTTATGTTTTACAAAAAAGCGGCTGAAACCCTCCAGTTTCCTATGGAAGAAGCAGTAGGGGATAAGGAGGAGCCTGATTTTGTTGAAATGATGGACATCCCAGAGTCCAGAAGACTGTCTATTCCCCTCCATAATTCTTTTGGAAAACAGACAAAATTCTTAAGACTCCTAACTCCATACCTCCTGTGAACAGACGAATGGACAAGAGGAATACTCTTTCAGGCTCGGACATGGAGTTCCTTTCTCAGCAATGCAGCCATGTTGGGGTAGTGCAGGCTGCTGCCTGTGATAAGGCAAATATCCCCTTGGCATCACCCCCCCAGATAAGGACTCCAGGAGGATTGATGCCATGGCAAAGAAACAGTACATGGTAGCATCTTTGGGACTCGGGCAGGCTAACTATATGGCATACACAGCTAGATACCAGAAGTCCAGAAGGGACACTGTGCTGGCTCTGGCTAAACAGACTCCTGACCAGCTTGCCAAAGAACTGGAGCAGGTGGCTGCAGATGGGATTGAGGCATCCAAAGTGCAATTTCATGCTGTTGTGAACTCCAATGATGTTTCATCAAGAGTCACGGCTACATCTGTGACTCTTTGGAGGATGGCTTGGCTCAGATGTACTAGCCTATTACAAGATACCCAGGCTAAGGCCATGGATTTCCCTGTTATTGGTAATTCTCTTTTTGGGGAGCAGATAGAGAACTACATGAAAAAGATGGACGAGTACAGGACCACTTACAGGAGTGCTCAGGCCAAAGAAAGGCAAGCCACTCCTCAAAAGCAGCAGTCCAAGCTCAGGCCTCCTCTTCTTATTCTCAGAGGGGGTTCTTCAGAGGGAGAGGCAGATGGGGAATGAGCAGGCCTGCATCCACCTCCTCAGCCTAAAGCCCCTGCCAAGCAGACACCCTGATGGGTCTGCCCGGGCCGATTCTCCAATACCAGTAGGGGGCAGGCTGGCTTACTTTGTCCAGGACTGGAAGTCTGTGACATCAGACAAGTGGGTCCTGGAAGTAGTAAGCCAGGGACTGGTTCTCAGTTTCAAAAAATTTCCCAAGATGAGAACCGGATCCTTTCCACCTGAAAATCCATCAGAGACCCTTGCCTTAGAGGCAGAGGTTTCTTCTCTCCTAGCTCTCACAGCCATAAAGAGGGTTCCCACCCTACACAAGGGCAAAGGATTGTACTCCAGGTACTTCCCAACCCCCAAAAAGACAGGAGAATGGCGGCCCATCCTGGACCTAAGATATCTGAACAAACACCTTTTAAAACCAAAGTTCAAAATGGTGACTCTGGGAATAATCCTTCCCTCTCTAAGGCCACGGGACTGGCTAGCCTTCCTGGACCTCAAAGATGCTTATTTTCACATTCCCATCAGGTGCTCTCACAGAAAGTACCTCAGGTTCGTGTTGCCCTCAGGCCACTATCAATCCAGAGCAATGCCCTTTGTCCTAACATCAGCCCCAAGGGTTTTCACAAAGTGCCTGGCAGTAGTGCTTGCTTTCCTAAGGAGAAAAAAGATCTCCATCTTCCCATACTTGGATGACTGGCTCATAGTGGGTCAGTCTCCAGACCAAGTCAAGTCACATTTGCAAATAACTCAGCAAGTGCTCACTTCCTTAGGATTCCTCCTCAACCTTCCAAAGTCAGTTCTCGAGCCAGTACAGCTCCTCACCTACATGGGGTGGAGCTGGATACAGTAAGTGCAAGAGCCTTCCTTCCCCTGGACAGGGCAAGGATCCTTATGGAACTGGCCTCTTCATTCACCCTACAGGTGTCTCGGCTAGCAAGGCATTTCCTTCAGCTTCTGGGCCATATGGCAGCTTCCACAGCAGTGGTCCAGGGAGCAAGATTCAAGATGAGGGACATTCAGTTCCACTTAAAAGCCTTCTGGTCCCAAAGAAAGGATTCCCCTTACCAAACTAGTCCCAGTGACTCGAACCCTGATCCAGGCTTTGCAATAGTGGCAGGATCAGGACAATTTGAGGCAAGGAGTTCCTTTTGTCACTCAGTCTCATTCAGTGATACTCACCATGGATGCTTCCCTGATGGGCTGGGGGAGCCCACCTGGGGGATCTTACCACCCAAGGGCTGTGGTCACCTCAGGAATCTCTACTTCACATCAATCTCTTGGAACTCAGAGCAGTGTTTCTGGTGCTGCAAGCCTTTTCCAAATCTGTACAGAACAAAGTGGTCCAGGTCAGAACAGACAACACCACCACCATGTGGTACATCAACAAGCAAGGAGGCACTCGGTCTACGGCCTTGTGCACAAAAGCAATGAAGTTGTGGTCCCTGGCCTATTCCCTGCAAATCTCTCTGATAGCAGTTCACCTCCCAGGGATGGACAATGTCCTAGCAGATGCTCTTAGCAGGATATCCCAGGGCCAACACGAATGGACCCTAGATCCCCTAGTTTTGAAAGTGATTTTATTGAGATGGGGCACTCCACAGATAGATCTTTTTGCAGCCCCAGACAATCACCAACTCTTTTGTTGCAGACCCCCAGTATTGGGCTCAGTCCCCCGGATGCTCTGATCCTGAATTGGGAAGGGAAATTTCTGTATGCTTTTCCCCCCTTCCCTCTCCTGTTCAAGGTGTTAGTCAAGATAAGGTCACAACCATGCAAAGTGATTCTGATTGCTTCAGACTGGGCCAGACAGCCCTGGTACCCCCTGTTGCTGTCCTTAGCAGTCCACCTTCCCCTGTCTCTTCTCAGGAATTACAACCTGTTGACATCCTCTCAGGGAAGGATTTAGTACCCGAACCTCAGGTCTCTCAATCTCAAGGCATGGCTCTTGAAGAGTTAGAGTTTACTGATCTGCATCTTTCCCAAGGGGTTCTGGATATGCTTAAGGCTTCTAGAAAGCCTTCCACCAGAAAGACTTACAATTCCAAATGGAAAAGGTTCATTATTTGGTGTTCTAATAAGAATATTTCTCCAGAATCTGCTGAGTTGCTTACGGTTCTGGACTATATGGTCCATCTCAATGGCCTAGGCCTTAGGCCAGCTACACTTAAAGTGCATTTGGCAGCTGCTTTCCTGTCAGTAGGCAAGCCCTCTCCTCTGTCAGCCCATCCTGTGTTTTGTAAGTTCTTCAAGGGAGTGCTGCACACCAATCCCCCCTTTAGGGATCCTGCTCCTGCTTGGGACCTTAATGTTTGCATTGCTCAGCTTATGCAACCACCCTTTGAGCCTTTGTCCTCTGCAGAGCTTAAGCTTGACTTGGAAAACTGTGTTTGGTAGCCATTACCTCTGCCAGGCGTATCAGTGAATTGCAAGCCTGTCAGTGGAGCCTGATTTCATCTCTTTCCATAGAGATAAAGTGGTCCTAAGAACTAACAGGAAGTTTTTACCTAAGGTGGTTTCAGAATTCCACCTTAACCAGTCTATGTCTCTCCCTGTTTTCTTCACTGACCATTCCTCCTCTGGAGAGAGGAGGCTGCACAGCTTGGATGTTAAAAGGGCCCTCAGCTACTACATAGAGCGCACCAAGGGTCACAGGTTTGAGTCCCTCCAATTGTTCCTCACATATGGAGAGGTTGGTAAGGGCAAACCTGCCACTAGGAGATCTATTGCCAGATGGATTGTTTCTTGTATACAGTTCTGCTATGAAAAACTGGGTAGAACTCCACTCTCAGGCCTGAGGGCTCATTCTACTAGAGGTGCAGCTGCTTCCCTGGCTGCTGCCAGAGATATTCCTATCTTAGAAATTTGTCAAGCAGCCACCTGGAAAACGGTCGATACATTCACCAAGCATTACTCTCTGGATATCCAGGCTAGGAGTGATGCTCGGTTTGGCACAGCAGTACTTCAGAGCTTGTTTCCAAAGTAGGTTCTGTCTCTCCTCCATGGAGGTACTGCTTGGTAGTCTGCATATATCAGAATACAACAAGACTTCATGTTGTTTGAAGAAAAAATTACTCACCTTAGTAATGTTGTTTCTTCTAATGGAATCTTGCTGTATTCTGACCCCCCTTCGCCTCCCCTCTCAGAACCTGGTTTTTGGAATGTGGGTGGGCAGGAGCAGTGCTGGCACCCTAGGGGTGTCCCTTTTTCACCCTCCTTTATTTTGGGTAAGTGTTGTGTTTTGGGATGTGTTTTATTTTTTGGGTTTCCTGACTTGAATCTTTGCTTTGAAACCAAAAAAACCTTTTATATAAATTTAGTTGCCAGTTGGCTAGTTTGAGTTTTACAGTTTCTACACAGAACTTCTAGTGAGTATTTCTCATAAAGATCTGACAGTTGGAGTTTAAACAGCAGCAGACAGGGGCTTCAATCAAGCTCACGGTGAACATTCCACGCTGGCTATGGAAAGTTTAACTCTTTGTTCTCTGGGGCAGTTGAAAGGCAGGACCTAACTGCATATGTCAGAATACAGCAAGACTCCATTAGAAGAAACAACATTACTAAGGTTTTTTCTTTGAGGGCACTTTATGATTTGGCTGACACCATTGCCAGGGCTGCTGCCATGGGCATATGCCTACATAGGCACTCCTGGATGAAATTTTCTGGCTTTGCCATGGATGTTCAGCAAGAGATGCTGAATGCCCCCTTTAATGGAGTCAAACTGTTTGGCCCAGATGTCCAGGACATAATTAATGATCTGTAGGCTTCAGGCAGAACTATTAAGTCTGTCCACTCACTGTGCCACACTCAACAGCAGAAAGGCAGGCAGTGCCCTCCTTTTCATAGGGCATCTAACAGGGAGCAGCCTCTAATCCCCAAGGCAAGAGAAGAGCCTCCGAGGCCCTCCCCACCTCCTGCAATGCTGGGGCTGTGCCCAAGCATCCCAGAGGTGATGGACCAGCCCCTGTGGCTGGATCTGCCTCAGCTTCACTGCTTGACTCTTTGCCAGAACCCCCCTCTTCTGGTCACCAGCCAAGAGGTGGTGGATGGAGGTTGGTTCTCCCTCCATTTAAATCAGTGGAGAACCATAACTTCAGACACTTGGATACTGCAACTTATAGAAAAGGGTCACACTTTGGAACTTGTGGAGTATCCTCCAGAGACTCCTCCAGCAGCCTCCCACTATCCTCCAGACCACTTGTACGTGCTCCAGGAGAAAGTACAGTCCCTCCTGGGCAAACAGGCCAAAGAGCCGGTGCCCAGGCATCAGAGGAACAGTTTTTTTATTTCTCCAGGTTCTTTCTTGTTCCCAAAAAGATCGGAGATTTGAGGCCTATTCTAGATTTAAAAGACCTTGGTCTGTATGTCCAGTACAAAATGTTCCACATGGTACTTTTTCCCAGCCTGATGCCCCTGCTCAAGCAGAGCAACTGACTGTGCTCTCTGGACATGCAGAATGCCTGCCTGCACATATCAGTGTTCCCTCCTCACAAGAAATTTCTCTGGTTTCTTTTTCAAGGCGAACATTACCAGTTCAAAGTGCTGCCCTTTGGCTTGTTCTCTGCACTGCGGATCTTTACCAAGTGCTTGGCAGTAGTAGCTGCAGCCCTCAGGTGGGAGGGAATGTACGTCTTCCCTTATCTGGACAATTGGCTCTTAAAAGCACCATCCAGGGAACAGCTTCTGGAGACATTTAACAGGACTCTTCAGCTGTTCCTTCTCCTGGGTATCATGGTCGACTTGCCCAAGTCGATCCTCATTTCGTCCCAGAGACTGCACTACATAGGGGAGGTTCTGGACTTGGTGCAGGGGAAAGCCTTCCTGCATCTAAAAAGGTCAGAGTACCTCACGGCCCAGGCCCAGGAGGTGGCCCAGAGTTGGCATATGCCCACCAGGATGTATTTGAGGTTTGTAGGATTAATGGCAGTTGACATTCCCTCTGTTCCTCTGGACAGACTCCACATGCATACCCTTCAGTGGACTCTCAGGGTGTAGTGGGACTAGCGGACGGACAAATTGTACCAGTTAGTCCTAGTCTCCTCTCCCATCTGCAGGGTGCTTCACTGGTGGATGGATCCCCAGAACCTTTTACAAGGGGTCCCATTCCAGATTTCCTTCCCATAGTAGATCCTTACCACAGATGCTTCCGGGTTGGGCTGGGGAACCCATTTGGGTCCCTTTCTTATGCTTGACATACCAAGGACGCGGACTTCCTTTGGTAAACGTGCTATTGCATATGCCCTTCCCTCCATTTGGAACCAATTACAAACCGTACTGAAACTAACTAGCACAGTTTCAATAAACTTCTACAAATCACTAAGTTCAGCCAAAATAAAAGACACCTGTAACTGTCATTAAGTCTCTTCCTTCCCCATGTGTGCCATATTTATCCACTGGTAAGGTATAATTGATTTGTCATATTAACTGCTTTCCCTTCCCCTTCTACTCCTGGCTTTATCTTTGCTTACACTCCACTGCTACTCTATCAAATCACTCCTCCCCCCCATATCAGTTGTAGACTGTTGTTTGTTCTAGCTGCCAAAATACTGTATATGTATTGCACACACCAGTCATCATGTTTCATTTATCAGTATGCAACCTGTAAGTCGTTTCCCGTCTCATATCAATGTTTACCACCTGCGGTCACCCTATGTGGTACTCTTGTATGTATATCCAGCCTGTATCATGTAACGTGCATTTCATGTATATACTGTTATTACCTATCTGTATTTGTACTTTAAGTGTTTATGTCACAGGACCTCCTTGTGAACGAGCTTGCTCAATGGAGTTTTCCTGCAATAAACTTGAACTTGAACTTGAACTTTCAGACTCAGGACTCTTTGTCCCAGACTGAGACCTCCCTGCACATCAATATCCTGGAGATGCAGGCAGTTCTGTATGCCATGCCGGCCTTTCAGAACCATCTTCTGCCAGGGCAGTTGCTGATTCAGTCAGACAACCTCTGTTTAATGTACTACATCAACAAGCAAGGGGGGGGCTCATTTGTACCCTCTATGCAGGGAGGCCATGAGAGTGTGGTATTGGGCTCTGGACCATGGTCTGACGCTGTCAGCAGTTCCCATCCCAGGACTCCTAAACACTCTGGCAGACAACCTCAGCAGGACACAGTCCAGCATGCATGAGTTGGAGCTCCTCTCATGCATCGCAGAAGAGCTGTTCTACAGATGGGGTGATCCAGAGTTGGACCTTTTCGCGTCCCCAAACAACACAGAACTGCCCAATTTCTGCTCTCTCAATCCAAGACCTGGAGTTTTCTGGCAAGACATGTTGTCCCTCTCCTGGATCGGGAGGTTTCTTTATGCCTTCCCTCCATTTCCTCTAATTCAGAGGGGCTCATCAAGCTACAGATGGAGGGGGCAAGCATGATTCTGGTAGCTCCATTCTGGCCTCACCAGGTATAGCTTTCTATGCTTCAGCAGCTGGCGGAGGAACCTCCGGTCCCTTTTCCCCTTTGCAGGAATCTGCCGACCCAGGATCAGGGGACCCTGGTTCATCCCAACCTCAAGTCCCTCCATCTGCATGCTTTCCACAAGCCCGTGGGTAACTGTACTATAGCTCAGCTGGATGTCCCCCATACCTTTTTGAGAGGC
Organism: Neoceratodus forsteri; assembly: GCA_016271365.2. Taxonomy (NCBI): domain Eukaryota; kingdom Metazoa; phylum Chordata; order Ceratodontiformes; family Ceratodontidae; genus Neoceratodus; species Neoceratodus forsteri. Next base: position 75,750,441 of record JADMNL010000027.1, on the reverse strand, counting down.
ATCCTGCATCTGAAACCTCCAGTCTGTTCTCCTGTTGTGACTTGGGATTTAAATTTTGTTTTGGAGAAGTTGATCCTGTCTCCCTTTGAGCCTGTCACAACTTGCGACTTGTGCTTTCTTTCCTGGAAAGCGTTATTTTTAGTTGCCATTACTTCTGCTCGAAGAATCTGAGCTTCAGGTCCTATGGTGTGAGGAGCATTATTTGATTTTTCACAAAGACAGGATGTCTTTGCACACAAACTCTTAGATATTTCCCTTAGGTGAATTTACATTGAACTGATCTAGCCACCTCCTTGTCTATTTCCCAGAGCATGCCAATCCAGGGAAGCACTGCTCAACATGTTAGACGTGCAGAGAACTTTGAAGTAGTACCTGCTCCAAACTAAGGAAAGCAGAACGTTGAAGCAGTTGTTTGTTTCCTTCACCCCAGGTAGAGAGGGCACTTCAGTTTCTAAGCAGTGTTTATCCAAATGGTTGGCTATTGCATAGTGTTCAGCTGCAACAAGTACGGCAAATAGTTGCCTGGTGCTGTGAAAGCTCATTCCAGCAGAGGCATGGCAACCTCTGTGGCTTGTTTCCAAGGGGTCTCAGCCATGGATATTTGTGTGGCTACCACCTGGAGCACCATCCATACAGTCTGGACATTGCCTCTAGAGCCCATGCAGGATTTGGCAGGGCTGTGCTGCACGGCCTCCTGTCTTAAGTTTAGGATTGGCCTTCCTCCCAGACTGTCTGCACCTGTAACTGTTTGGGACTCATTTCTACGGTGTGACCTGATGACTGAGATACCCACAAAGAAGATAGAACAGTTACACAAGAACTTAACAGATCTTCAAGGGGATCTCAGTCATTAGGTCTGTTTCCCTCCCACCATCCCTTGGGGAGTCCTGCACAGATTGCTGGCCTTCCCCTGAAGGGGCATAGACTTGGGAGGCTACAAGAAGACTGCACAGCATTTAGGAGGCTGGTGTGGGAGCGATATTCAGCTGGAGGTCACCACATGAACTCTCGACAGGCCTAATTTGGCTGACTTATTATTCTAGGGCAGTGAGAGTGCCCAGTTGCTTAGTGCTTTTCTGATTTATTTCAATAATTTGTATGTGGCAGTGGTAGTGAGAGTACCACTGACTGTATGTGTAATTTGGACAGTTGGTTGAAGGAGGTGAGAGCTCCACTAACCTCACGTGACATTTTTGGTTTGACGTCCTGTTATTTGTGGACAGTTCCATCATGGACATTTCCATCAAACTGTTTATTGCACGGCTTTATTCTGAACTGTGGAACAAACTGCTTTAACCTGCTGCCTAAATTGTTTTATTTTGGTTTTGTTATCTTGGGGGGGGGGGGTTGATATAATAATTTTTGTGGTGGGGTTTTGGTTTGGTAAAGTGTGTGTGTTTCGGATATTTGTGTGTGTGTGTATATGCTTATTTTATCTTCTTGTTTAATTTTATTAATTCATTTTCTTCTGCTGTTTTAGCTTATTTTAGTTATGTGTTGACAGGGATCTTCTGCGGTCAGGCGCTACTCTCCCATCAGGCTCAGAGACCTCCGCCCATTAAACTGCCCTCCCTTGTCTCCCAAGGTTTACAGTCATTGCTGAGCCCCATGGATTGAGAGGAGAATGAGGACAAATCATGGGAGGACGGGGTGGTACCTGAGGACTGGAGAAGGGCAAATGGGATTCCACTTCACAAAAGTGGAAGCAGGGCAGAGGCAGAAAACCACAGACCAGTTAGTTTGACTTCAGTGGTTGGGAAATTGATAGAATCATTTCTGAAGGAAAGAATTGTTGAGTACCTAGAAGCCAGTGGGGCACAGGACCCAAGGCAGCATGGTTTCACAGCAGAAAGGTCATGTCAGATGAACCTAATAGATTTCTTTGACTGGGTGACCAAAGCAGTAGACCGGAGAGGGGCTGTGGATATGGCCTACCTAGATTTTAGCAAGGCATTTGACACAGTCTCACACAAAAGATTAATATACCAGTTAGCCAGCCTTGGAGTGGGTTCCAAGGTGGTAGCCTGGATAAAAAACTGGCTGACAACAGGACGCAAAGGGTAATAGTAAACGGAGTTCACAGTGAAGAAAGGAGGGTAATTAGTGGGGTACTGCAGTGTTCGGTTCTGGGATCGGTCCTCTTTAATGTCTTTATAAGTGACATTGGAGAGCACCTGGAAGGAAAGGTATGTCTTTTTGCAGATGACACAAAGATTTGCAACAGGGTTGATACACCAGGTGGGGTGGAAAGAATAAAAAGGGACTTGGCAAGGTTGGAGGAATGGTCATGTATGTGGCCGCTCAGATTCAGTGCAAAGAAGTGGAAGGTAATGCATCTGGGAAACAAAAACCCAGGGGAAGAGTACACAATGGGGCATGAGTTAATAACAACAACATAAATCGAAAGAGACCTAGGAGTAATTATATCAGATGACCTAAAGGTGGGCAAGCAATGTGAGAAGGTAGTAAGGAGGGCTGGGGGGATACTGAGATGCATAGGGAGAGGCATCAGAAGTAGAAAACAGGAAGTTGTTATCCCTCTGTACAGACAGTTAGTGAGACCCCATCTGGAGTACTGCGTGCAATTCTGGAGACCCCATCTCCGCAAAGACATAGACAGAGTGGAGGCTGTTCAGAGGAGGGCAACCAAAATGGTGCAGGGTCTGCACCAGAAGACATACAAGGAGAGATTAAAGCAGCTTAATATGTATACCCTTGAGGAAAGGAGGGAGAGGGGGGACATGATGGAAACTTTCAAGTATCTCAAGGGAATTAACAAAGTACAAGAGGGTAGTATCTTTCAGAAGAAGAGATGTGCAAGAACAAGGGGGCACAATTTGAAGATAGAGGGGGGATGGCTCAGAGGTAATGTTAGGAAGTATTTTTTCACAGAGAGGGTTGTGGATTCATGGAACAACCTTCCTGATGAGGTTGTGAAGTCAGGAACAGTGGGAGAATTCAAGAATGCATGGGACAGACATAAGGCAATTCTAGTGGGGGGCAGGAGGAAGTAAGCTGTTGATTAACTAGAATCTGCAGCTTATCCATCAGGTAGGAAAATGGGCAGACTAGGTGGGCTAAGCGGTCCTTATCTGCCATCAAATTCTATGTTTCTATGTTTCAGACAATATGAAGTCTTGCTGTATTCTGACAATCTGCAGTTAGCCCCAGCCTTTAAACTGCCCCGGAGAGTATAGGGTTAATTTTCTATGCAGTGCATAGAACGTTGAGCTCTAGCTCGGTTGAGGTCTCTGCCTGCAGCACTTTGAAACCCAACCGTCAGATTCTTTACTCTGCCTCACTGGACAGTCGCTCCTGATATTTCTCCTTCTGCTTGGTTCAAAGTCGCATTAAAGTTGTCGGTTTTATTCCAAATTATTTTCCGCATTGTCGGTTCAGGCTCTGTCTGTGGTACCGTGAGTACTAGATAGTTTTTCTGTTATTGTTGAAATTTTAAAACGTGTATTCTCGATTGGTTCAGCTGAACCGATCCAACATATTTGAATTCTTGTGTTTTCCTTAGTGTGTGGTTAGCGGTCCTTATCGGTTTTATAAAAAAGCTTAATTTGTGCATTTTTTTCCAATACCCGTAACATGGTAGAAACCGATAAGAGAGTCTTGCCTGGCGACTGCCAAAAAAAGGGTAAGTTTGGTTAGGTTGGCCATGTCTGAGAAACCCAAGAAAAAAAATGGACCCACTGGGTTTCAACACTGCAGTGAGTGTGCGGAGGTCTTTGCTTAGGCCGATCCCCACACCACCTGTGTTTATTGTCTGGGGTTTGACCACCTTGATACAGACTGCAAAATATGTAAAAACGTTCCTAACTCTACTCTGAAAAAAAAATTAGGTAGACTTAGGGAAAAGGAGGCCGAATAGTCCGCTGACCCGGATGGCCAGCCCAGTTCGGTTCCGACCGAACCAGGAGTGCCCTCTGACAGGGTGATACTTCTTCAGGCAAGAGGAGAGCCGATCCTGAGGGATTGGTTTCTACAAAAAGGAAACCGAAAGAGAAATTGACCAGTTCGGATCCAGAGGTTCATGTTCCGACCGCCGAAGAAATTGCCAGAGCAATTCGGATTGTTGAATTGCTTCGTCCGATTCCAACCGATCCGGCACCTTTTGGCAGGGGTTCGGTTTGGTTGGTTCCCCCAGTTCAAGATTATACCCCTGAAGATTTTTATGAACTGGAGTTTGAAGAGGAGGGGGAGTTTGAAGATGATGGTGATGATGGTGAAAGTCTGGATGTGCCTGTGGAACCGGACATCTCCCCAGACAGACCTTCTGGTGTTTCCCCTGCTAGGCTTTCTGAGTCCCCTTCCCACTATCTGTTTTACAGAAAAGTGGCTGAAACCCTCCAGCTTCCTATGGAGGAGGCTGTGGAGGATCAAGGGGAGCCTGATTTTGTTGAAATGATGGACATCCCAGAGTCCAGGAGACTGTCTATTCCCCTTCACAAGTCCTTTGGGAAGCAGACACAAAAAATCCTAAAGTCTCCCAATTCTGTACCTCCTGTTGACAGAAGGATGGACAAGAGGTATACTTTATCAGGATCAGATACGGAGTTTTTCTGCCAGCAATGCAGTCATGTTGGGGTAGTGCAGGCCTGTGGCAAGGCAAATATTCCCTTGGCTTCACACCCCCAGACAAAGACTCCAGGAAGATGGATGCCATGGCAAAGAAGCAGTATATGGCATTCTCCTTGGGACTCAAGCAGGCTAACTGTATGGCCTATACAGCCAGGTACCAAAAGTCCAGGTGGGACACTGTACAGGCACTGGCTAAGCAGGCCTCTCCCCAGCTGGCCAAGGAGCTGGAGGAGGTGGCTGCTGATGGGATTGAGGCATCAAAGGTACAATTTCATGCTGCAGTGGACTCCAGTGCTATGTCAAGAGTCATGGCTATATCTGTGGCTCTTCGGAGGATGGCTTGGCTCAGATGTACTAGCCTCTCACAGAACACCCAGGCTAAGGCCATGGATTTCCCTGTGGTGAGTAATTCTCTGTTTGGGGAGCAGACAGAGAATTACAAGAAGAAAATGGATGAGTACAGGACCACTTATAGGAGTGCTCGGGCCAAGGAGAGGCAGGCAACTTCTAAAAGGCAGCAATCTAGGGGCAGGGGCAAGCCTTTTCATAGGCTTTTCTACCAAGCACAGGCCTCTTCTCCCTTTTCACAGAGCGGGTTCTTCAGAGGGAGAGGCAGAAGGGGGATGAGCAGGGCTACATCCTCTCCTCAGCCTAAGGCCCCTGCCAAGCAGACACCCTGATGGGTCTGCCCAAGTCGACTCTTCTATCCCTGTAGGGGGCAGGCTGGCTTACTTTGTCCAGGACTGGATGTCTGTTACCTCAGACAAGTGAGTCCTGGAAGTAGGAAGCCAGGGACTGGTTCTCAGCTTCAAAAAATTTCCAAAGATGAGAGCCAGGTCTTTTCCACCTGCTGGTCTCTCCGAAACCTTTGCCCTAGAGGCAGAGGTTTCATATCTTCTGGCCTTAAGAACCATAGAGAGAGAGTTCCTACCCTACTTTGGGGCAAAGGTCTGTACTCCAGGCACTTCCTTACCCCAAAAAAGACAAGGCAGTGGCGACCCATCCTAGATCTAAAATACCTGAACAAACATCTTTTAAAACCAAGGTTCAAGATGGTGACTCGGAATAATTCTTCCCTCTCTAAGGCCAGGGAACTGGCTAGCCTCCCTGGATCTCAAAGATGCCTACTTTCACATTCCCATCAGGTGCTCCCACAGAAAGTACCTCAGGATCAAGTTGCCCTCAGGCCATTATCAGTTCAAAGCAATACCCTTTGGTCTAACATCAGCTCCAAGGGTTTTCACAAAGTGCCTGGCAGTAGTAGTTGCCTTTTTAAGAAGGCAAAAGATTTCCATTTTTCCATATCTGGAAGACTGGCTCATAGTGGGTCAGTCTCCAGACCAAGTCGAGTCAGACCTGCAAGTGACCCAGCAAGTGCCCACTTCCCTGGGATTTCTTCTCATCCTCCCCAAGTCAGTTCTCGAACCGGTGCAGCTTCTTACCTTTATAGGGGCAGAGCTAGATACTGTCAATGCAAGAGCCTTTCTTCCTCTGCAAAGGGCAAGAGTTCTTATAGAACTTGCTTCTTCCTTCAGCCTTCAGGTATCCCGACCAGCAAGGCATTTCCTCCAGCTCTTGGGCCACATGGCAACTTCTACAGCAGTGGTCCAAGGGGTAAGATTCCAGATGAGGGACATTCAGTTCCATCTGAGGGCCTTTTAGTCCCAAAGGAAGGATCCTCTTACCAAACTGATTCCAGTGACTCAGACTCTGAGCCAAGCTCTTCAATGATGGCAGGATCAGGACAATTTAAGGCAAGGGGTCCCATTTATTACTCAGTCTCATTCGGTGGTTCTTACCACGGATGCTTCCCTTTTGGGGTGGGGAGCCCATCTGGGAGCTCTCACAGCCCAGGGACTGTGGTCCCCTCAGGAATCCCTTCTTCATATCAATCTCCTGGAACTCAGGGCAGTCTTTCTGGCCCTGCAAGCTTTCTATCAGTCAGTGCAGAACAAGGTGATTCAGGTCAGAACAGACAACATCACCACCATGTGGAACATCCATAAGCAGGGGGGCACTCAGTCTACGGCCTTGTGCACAGAGGCAATGAAGTTGTGGTCTCTGGCCTATTCCCTGAATACCTCTCTGATAGCAGTGCACCCCCAGGGAAGGACAATGTCCTGGCAGATGCTCTCAGCAGGATATCTCAGGGCCATCACAAATGGTCCCTAGATCCCCTGATTTTGAAGGTGATCTTCTCCAGATGGGGCACCCCACAGATAGATCTTTTTGCAGCCCCAGACAATCACCAACTTCCTCTTTTTTGCTGCAGGCCCCCAAATGTTGGGCTCAGTCCCCCTGGATGCCCTAGTTCTCAATTGGGAAGGGAAGTTCCTGTATGCTTCCCCCCCTTTCCTCTCCTGTTCAAGGTACTAGTCAAAATCAGGTCTCAACCCTGCAAAGTGATTCTGATTGCTCCAGACTGGGCCAGACAGCCCTGGTACCCTCTCTTGCTGTCCTTAGCAGTCCACCTTCCCTGTCTCTTCCCAGGAATTACAACCTGTTAACATGTTCTCAGGGGAGGGTTTGGTATCCGGATCTCAAATCTCTCAATCTCAAGGCCTGGCTCTTGATGAGTTAGAGTTTGCTGATTTGCATCTCTCACAAGGTGTTCTGGATATTTTAAAGGCTTCTCGAAAGCCTTCCACCAGAAAGACTTACAACTCCAAATGGAAAAGGTTTACTATTTGGTGCTCTGGGAAGCGTATTTCTCCAGAGTCTGCTGGGTTGCCTAGTCCTTGACTATATGGTTCATCTCAATAGCTTGGGACTCAGACCAGCTACACTTAGAGTGCATCTGGCAGCTGTCTCTGCCTTCTTGTCAGCAGGCAAGCACTCTTCCCTTTCAGCTCATCCTGTATTCTGTAAATTCTTCAAGGGATTGCTGCATACCAATCCTCCCTTCAGTGACCCTGCCCCTGCTTGGGACCTTAATGTTTTCATTGCTCAGCTTATGCAACCCCCTTTTGAGCCTTTGTCCTCAGCAGAGCTTAAGTACTTGACTTGGAAAACTGTGTTCCTGGTAGCCATTACTTCTGCCAGACGCATAAGTGAGTTACAGGCCCTGTCAGTGGAGCCTGATTTTATCTCTTTCCATAAAGATAAGGTGGTCCTCAGGACTAATAGGAAGTTTTTGCCTAAGGTGGTTTCAGATTTCCACCTTAACCAGTCTATGTCTCTTTCTGTTTTCTTCACTGACCATTCCTCCTCTGGGGAGAGGAGGCTGCACAGCTTGGATGTGAAAAGGGCCCTTAGCTACTACACAGAGCGCACCAAGGGTCACAGGTTTGACTCCCTCCAACTGTTCCTCACTTATGGTGAAGTTGGTAAGGGAAAACCTCCCACTAAGAGATCTATTGCCAGGTGGATTGTCTCTTGTATACAATTTTGCTATGAAAAATTAGGTAGGATCCCACCCTCAGGCCTGAGGACTCACTCTACCAGAGGTACAGCTGCTTCCCTTGCTGCTGCCAGGGATATTCCTATCTTGGATATTTGTCAAGCAGCCACCTGGAAAACAGTACGTACTTTCACCAAGCATTACTCTGGATATCCAGGCTAGGAATGATGCTCGGTTTGGCACAGCAGTGCTTCAGAGCCTGTTCCCGAAGTAGGTTCTGTCCCTCCTCCATGGAGGTACTGCTTGGTAGTCTGCAATAGTCAGAATACAGCAAGACTTCATGTTATTTGAAGAAAAAATTACTCACCTTAGTAATGTTGTTTCTTCTAATGGAGTCTTGCTGTATTCTGACCTCCCCGCCTCCCCTCTCAGAACTTGGGTTTTGGGATGTGGATGGGCAGGAACAGTGTTGGCACCCTAGAGGTGCCCCCCTTTTCTCACCCTCTTATTTTTGGGTATGTGTTGTGTTTTTTTTTTTTGGGTTTCCTGACTTGAGTCTTTGCCTTGGAACCAAAAAACCCTTTTATTAGATTTAGTTGCCAGTTGGCTAGTGTAAGTTTACAGTTTCACACAGGGCCCAGTGAGTTTAGCTCGTAAGATCTGGTGGTTTGGGTTCAAACAACAACAGTCTCAACCGAGCTCGAGCTCAGCGTTCCATGCCTTGCATGGAAGTTAACTCTTCCTCTCCGGGCAGTTCAAAGGTTGGATATCACTGCAGTAGTCAGAATACAGCAAAACTCCATTAGAAGAAACAACATTACTAAGGTGAGTAATTTTTTCTTAAGCACTTGGTCCCTTCCGGCGATCTACCCACTCTGGTCCATGCCTTTGTTACCACCCATCTTGACTATTGTAACGCCCTCTACCTAGGGCTTCCGGGGCTTGATATCTGCCATCTGCAGCTGGTGCAGAATGCGGCTGCCAGGTTGTTGACTGGTTTACCTCGATCCTGCCATATCACATCTGTGCTCCGCAGTCTGCACTGGCTGCCGGTTTATGGGAGGATCACCTTCAAGGTTGGGTTACTTACCTACAAAGCCCTACATGATCAGGGACCATGCTACTTGAAAGATCTTCTTCATCCTTACTGCACTTCCCACCCTCTCCTCTCCATTGATGAGGGATTACTAGAGATTCCCAGGGTTCACTTAAGACATCTGGTGCTCGCTCTTTTGCTTTTGCGGCCCCAACCCTGTGGAATTCTCTGCCTCATCGGGTTAGAGAGTGCCTGACCATGGAAAGTTTTAAATCTGCTTTAAAAATATACCTTTTTAATTTGGCTTTCCCAGACCCTGTCTAATTTATTATGATTTTTATCTTAGATATATGCTGTTACATTTTATGGTTTTTACTTTTGTTTTATTGATTGTACAGTGCTTTGATCAGTTGTGGAATAGTGCTTTATAAATACAACTGACTTGACTTGACTTTTGAGACTTGTTACTGGAATGGGCTACTTGGTGTAGCCAGCCTTCTTTATAGGCTTGGGCACCTCTCTCTCTCTCTCTCTCTTCTCGGTTTCCTATGGCTTGGCTTTGCTACTTTAGTTTCCGGAGTGGGGGGGAGCTGAGGAGGGAGTGGGGCCTAGTTGTACTGCTGAATTCCCCTTCACTGACAGTGAAGTTCCTATGGTGAGACCTGATGACTGAGATCCCCTCGAAGATACACTGACACAGTAAGTTCTTATGTAACTGTTCTATCTTACTTCAAGGTGGGTTCTTGCAGCAGGCCAAGGATTAAGCCGCCAGATGCCAGGACCACACAGAAAACTTTCTAGCTAGCAGTCTACCATTGGGGGACCGCCCACTGCCAATGTCAGCCTCTCCTGTAAAGGTGGGCAGTCCACCACATCCTCCTCAGTTCTTTTTCCACCGTTGACCCACGCACATCGTAGTTACAGTCGACCACCATTACTCGCGCTTCTCGCACTTTTTTATTTTCCTTTTCTTTAAGTAATTAACATTGAATTTGCAGTGTTTCAACCGTCAAGTTTGTGTCTTCTCCACCAGCCTCGTTTTCCAACTGCTTCACAAAGTATGCATGTGGCAAACAAATTACTGAAAAAGACAGCCCAGCCATGTCATTGAAGCCTGCCAGATTTGCCAGAAATTCAACCAGGCCACTAGGAGATGTTGTCTTAAGATTCTGGAGAGCCACCTTATCAAGCACCCCCCTTGGCTGGTCGCAATAGAAAAGGAGCTGTAGGCCAGGATCTCTTGAACCTCACTGGCACTGTCCTCCAGAGCTTCCTCATCTTCTCAAAAATCCATTGGGAAGCATAAACACTGGGACTGGGACTGGTCTTCTTCCCACTCGCAGTCGCCTCACAAGGCCTCGACTGTGATGTGGTCGTCCTCCTGTGGGAGGTTGGCTCCCTCAGCCCAGCCAGCCCTTTCCTCTACCGGGCTACGGTGGCACAGTCGCCTGCCTTCATTGCCATTATGAGCGGTGGCTCTTTGGGGCAGGGGACTTTGTCCCCTGTCTCCTAGCCCCTGATGGTCAGGCCCATTTCTTCCATGGGCTCTCAGCCAGGAGGCTCGACCGGTACTGGTGTCTCAGATGTCAGTTCCTAGACCATCACTCCCCCCCCCCCCGAGTCAAGGCACTGCCTGCGTCATTCCTCTCTGCAGGACTTGATATCAGTCCTTCAAGGCAGTACCTTCAGCAGGCTACTACCTCCTCTCCTAGCCCAGCGTCATCTCTGCCTTTGCCTGGGAGGTCTCTTTCCCCAAGGTGCCTGCTTCTGCAACCCTCCCAGCACTGGCAGATCTTTCTCCCAGGAGCTCCCTGCTGCTGCCTCAGCCTGCGGGTCTGGCACCAGCATCTCCTGTCCCATAGCCTGTGCCATTGCCGACTCCTGCAGGCCAGCTTCGGTGGTCCTTTGCCAGGGTATCCTATGCCAGCCTTGCCACCATCATACCCTTACCTGATGCCAGCTTTTCTGTACCCACAGGTCTAATTTCTCCCCCAAGCAAAGGGACTCTGCGGCTTCTGTACACTGTTTAGCAGGTCCAGGGAATTGCCTGCGGGTTCTCGTTAACTTCCGGGGGAATATTTTCACCCACCCCCATGACTAATTAAATACACTTTCTCCCCAACCCTTCCTGATCTCACGCCCCTTATTTTGTAGCCATCAAATAGAATTCCTTTGTAGTCCCCCATATCTCCTCCCCCAGGAGGTGCATGCCTGCCTCAGCTACATCTAAAAATGTTGCTCCTACCAATTACTCTAGGTTTTTTCTTCCTCAGCACCTGTGATACACCTCATGGATCTCTTACTGCTGCTCATCAGCATCACACAGGGTCATTCCTAGGCAATGCCAATACTACTTTCAATTCAGAAAACGTCTCCTTCCCTGCAACTTATAACTGATCCGGCCGCCTCACAACTATATCACTCGGCTATCTTTCTATGTTCCCATTGCTGCTATCCCATTCCTATATTTCCTCAACTAGCAGCCTTTTGCTTGCCTTTTTTCACCCCTCATCCTGTCATATGGCTCTTGCACACAAATTGTGCAACTATGCACACACCAAGGGCAAGCTACGGCCCTTCCAACTTCTTCTGAATGCAGTGAAAAAGCTGCTCTTGCTGCTCCTCATTAACGCAGGTAATGCTGAGTTACATCCTGGACCTCTGCTCCATTTCAATGCCCCTGCTCACCTCCCTAACTTAAAAGTGCTGTCCTTGCACATAAACGCTTGCAGCCTCCTAAATTGATGAAATAAAAACCTGGTCCTCCCACTGTATCCCAGATGTGTTTGTAATTACTGAAGCATGGTTAAGATCTAGTACCCTGGACTATGAGGTCAGCATTCCTTCATACAAACTGTTTAGAGCAGATAGGTCATCCGGGGTTGGGGGTAGCTATCTATATCCACGATAATATCATCACTTCTGTTGTTGACTCAGATTCAGCCCCAAAAGAATCTGAGTGCCTAACCTTAAAGATCAAACTCTCCAAATCTGCCTCCCTGTGTATCATTGGGTGCTATAGGCTCCCCCCTTGGCTGGCCTCTCACTGTTAAAGCACCTAAGCAACCTACAAGGCACCATGAATACAGAAGTAATCATTTTGGGTGACCTGAATCTGAACTGGATTTCCCCAGTTTCAATACCGCTAAAAGAATTATGTGACATACATGGACTCACTCAATTGATAAACGAAGCTACCCACCCCAATGCCAAACACCCCAAGCGCAGCACACCGCTTGACCTAATTCTAGTAAGTAAGCCCCATTTATTCTCCCATTCAGGAGTATTTTTTAATGACCTTAGTGATCACTGTGCTATTGCATATGTAAGATCAGTATAACACCCAGCCTCATCCAATTCAAAGTACATCTTTAAGAGATGCAAAAGAAACTTTGATGCCATTGCATTTCTCTGTGACCTCCAGTATGCTAACTGGCAAAAGCTTTACCTTGCACCTTCTGTAGAGGAGACATCTGAAGTCCTCCAATCTGTATTGACTAATGCACTAGATTTGCATGCCCCTGTGGTCAGGAGTAGAACAAAAAGGAAATCCTACCCTTGGTTTACTGGAAACCTAAAAGCTGCTCTATGGAATAGGGATGCCCTATGGAAAAGGGCTAGGAAGTCCAAGTTGGCCACAGATTGGTCTGCCTTCTGAACTACAAGAAATAGCTGTACAAAGCTCATCAGAGTTGCTAAATCCAGTTACTTCCATACAGAACTCAATGCATCCACCAACTCCGCCACTAGGTTCTGGAGAACCCTAAGGGAGGTCGAAGGCCATAGTTCTTCCGGCACACTTCCCACAAAAATCTCTTCTAGTGGTACTCATACCACTGACAAGTATGTGATCCTCAAACTCTTCAACAACCATTTTGCTATGGCAGGGATGGCCTTTGACACATCTCTAGAAAATGTCATCAGATCAAAGCCGCAAAATCAGAGCTCTGAATGCCTAAATTCAGCTTTTCAAACAACATGAAGTCTTGCTATATTATGACATATGCAGTTTGTCCCAACCTTAGAACTGCTCCGGAGGTGAAAGAGTTAAAGTCCATGCCAGGCATGGAACTTAGAGCTCGAGCTCGGTTGAAAATTCTATCTGTTGTTCTTCAAACTTAAACTGTCAGATTCTTTACTCCGCTTCACTGAACAGTCGCTCCGGAGATTCCTCCTTCTGCTCGGTTCATTTTGTCGGTTAAAGTATAAAAGTTTTCGGTTTTTTAACCGAAATTAAACCGCAACCGGTCAGTTCAAGCTCTATCTGTGGTATTGTAAGTACTAGATAGGTTTTACATTTTATTTCTGTGTGGAACTTGTAAACATTTTCATCGGTTCGGTTTGAACCGATCAAGTTACTTCTATTACATTACAGTCTTTTAGAAGTGCGGTTCCCGGTTCTTATCAGTTCTAAAAAAACAGATTTAATTATGGTTTTTCCATGACCCGTGACAGTTGGGAACCGATAAGGAGTCTTTGTTGCAGGTTGCCGTGAACGGCAAAGTTTTTGTTGTTGGCACTATGTCTGAGAAACCCAAAAGAAAACCGGCCCACTGGTTTCAGACTTCAGTGTTGTATGGGGGAAGCCTTGCCAAGGCTGGACCTCACACCACATGTGTTTATTGTCTGGGGTTTGACCACCTCAGTTCAGACTGCCAGATTTGCAAGGGTTTTCCTGCAGCTACCCTGGATAAGAGAGTTGGTAGACTCAGGGAACGGGAGGCCAAAAAGTCCGCTGACCCAGATGGCCAGCCCGGTTCGGTTTCAACCAAACCGGAGGGAGTGCCCTCTGACCAGGGCGATACTTCCTCGGGCAAAAGGAGAGCCAACTCTGAGGAGTCAGTTCCAACAAAGAAATCTAGAAAATCAGTGGTGTGGAGTCAAAACTTCCCTCTCCAACCGCTGAAGAAATAGCTACAATAAAAATGTTCAGTCATCTCCGGTTCCACCGAACCGCATCATCAGGTAAGGCTGATCGGTTCGGTTCCTCCGGTTCAAGAGTATTATTTAGAGGAATTTTATGAACCAGAGGAGGGGAAGAGGTATGGAGAGAGTGAATGTGGTTTTGAAAGTTTGGATGTGCCCATTGAACCGACATCTCTCCAGACAGACCTTCAGGAGTGTCTCCCCCTAGGCTTTCTGAGTCCCCTTCTTATTTCATGTTTTATAAAAAAGTGACTGAAACCCTCCAGCTCCCTATGGAGGAAGCTGTGGATGATCAGGAAGAGCCTGATTTTGTAGAAATGATGGATATCCCAGAGTCTAGGAGACTGTCTATTCCTCTGCATAAATCTTTTTGGAAACAGACAGTAAAGATTTTAAAATCTCCTCACACCATACCTCCTGTTGATAAAAGAATGGACAAAAGGTATGCATTATCAGGCTCTGATATGGAGTTTCTTACACAACAATGCAGCCACGTGGGGGTAGTGCAGGCTGCAGTCTGTGACAAGGCAAATGTTCCCTTAGCCTCTCACCCCCCTGACAAGGACTCCAGAAAGATAGATGCCATGGCAAAGAAACAGTACATGGCAGCTTTCTTAGGACTCAGACAGGCTAATTATATGGCTTATGTTGCTAGATATCAAAAATCCAGATGGGATACGGTTTTAGCTCTAGCAAAGCAGGGTTCCTGGCCAGCTGGCAAAAGAGCTGGAGCAGGTGGCCGCTGATGGTATTGAGGCATCCAAGCTGCAATTCCATGCTGCAGTGGACTCTAGTGATATATCATCCAGAGTCATGGCTACATCTGTGGCTCTCCGTAGAATGACTTGGCTCAGATGTACTAGCCTGTCACAGGATATCCAGACTAAGGCCATGGATTTCCCTGTTGTGGGCAACTCTCTGTTTGGGGAGCAAACAGAGAATTACATGAAGAAAATGGATGACTATAGGACCACCTATAGGAGTGCACAGGCCAAGGAAAGGCAAGTCACTCCCCAAAGGCAGCCTCCCAGGGGCAGGGGTAGGCCTTTTCATAGGCCTTTTTACCAAGCCCAGGCTTCCTCTTCAGCTTTTGCACAGAAGGGGTTCTTTAGAGGGAGAGGCAGACGGGGTGCAGGCAGGCCTGCTTCCACCCTCAGCCTAAAGCCCCTGCCAAACAGGCACCTTGATGGGGCCCCCGGGCGATTCTCCACTACCTGTAGGGGCAGGCTGGCTTACTTTGTCCAGGACTGGGAGTCTCTAACGCCAGACAAGTGGGTCCTGAAGTAGTAAGCTGGGACTGGTTCTCAGCTTCAAAAATTTCCAAAGATGAGAATCAGATCCTTTCCACCTGCAAATCCTTCAGAGGCTCTTGCCCTGGAGGCAGAAGTCTCTACCCTCCTGGCTCTCAGAGCTGTGGAAAGGGTTCCACCCCTACACCAAGGCAAAGGGTTGTATTCCAGGTACTTCCTTACCCCAAAAAAGACAGGAGAATGGCGGCCCATCCTGGATCTCAGGTATCTAAACAAGCACCTTTTAAAACCAAAATTCAAAATGGTGACTCTGGGAATTATTTTACCCTCTTTAAGGCCAGGGGACTGGCTAGTGTCCCTGGACCTCAAGGATGCCTATTTTCATGTTCTCATCAGAAGCTCCCATCGAAAATACCTCAGATTCTGAACTGCCTCAGGTCATTACCAGTTCAGAGCAATGCCCTTCGGCCTTACATCTGCCCCAAGGGTATTCACAAAATGCCTGGCAGTAGCAGTTGCCCACTTAAGAAGGCAAAAAATTACCATCTTTCCTTACTTGGACAACTGGCTCATAGTAGGCCAGTCCCCAGACCAAGTCAGGTTACACCTTCAAGTAACTCAGCAACTGCTAACTTCTCTAGGTTTCCTTCTCAATCTTCCAAAGTCAGTCCTAGAGCCTGTCCAGCTTCTCACCTTCATAGGTGCAGAACTGAACACAAAAGCCAGAGCCTTCCTTCCTCTGGAAAGGGCAAATACCGATTTCTCTGGCTTCCTCCTTCACCCTGCAGGTCTCTCGACCAGCAAGGCACTTTCTACAGCTCCTGGGACACATGGCTGCTTCGACAGCAGTAGTGCAGGGAGCCATATTTCAGATGAGGGGTATCCAGTTCCATTTGAGAGCCTTTTGGTCTCAAAGAAAGGACCCTCTAACCAAATTAATTCCAGTGACTCGAACCCTGATCCAGGCCCTTCAGTGGTGGCAGGACCAGGGCAATTTGAGACAGGGGGTCCCCCTCCCTCAGTCTCACTCCTTAATCCTTACTACAGATGCATCCCTATTGGGGTGGGAGCTCACATGGTGACCTCACCACCCAGGGATTGTGGTCCCCTCAGGAATCTCTGCTCCACATCAATCTGTTGGAACTCAGAGCAGTTTTTCTAGCACTTCAAGCTTTTTCCAAATCTGTTCAGAACAAGGTTATTCAAGTCAAAACAGACAATACCACCACAATGTGGTACATCAACAAGCAAGGGGGCACTCGGTCTACGGCCTTGTGCACCGAAGCAATGAAGTTGTGGTCTCTGGCTTACTCTCTGAACACCTCCCTTGTAGCAGTTCACCTCCCAGGCAAGGACAATGTCCTGGCAGATGCTCTCAGCAGGATTTCCCAAGGCCATCACGAATGGGCTCTGGATCCCCTAGTTCAGGCAGTGGTATTTGCCAGATGGGGCACACCCCAGATAGATCTTTTTGCAGCCCCAGACAATCACCAACTTCCCCTTTTTTGTTGCAGGCCCCCAGTGTTGGGCTCAGTCCCCCTGGATGCCTTCCTTCTCAGTTGGGAAGGGAAGTTTCTCTATGCCTTTCCACCCTTCCCTCTCCTGTTCAAAGTGCTAGTAAAAATCAGGTCTCAATCCTGCAAGATGATTCTGATTGCTCCAGACTGGCCCAGACAGCCCTGGTACCCACTCCTTATGTCCTTAGCAGTCCACCTTCCCCTGTGTCTTCCCAGGAATCACAATCTGTTATCCTGTGCTCAGGGAAGGGTTTGGTACCCGAACCTCAAATCTCTCAATCTCAAGGCCTGGCTCTTGAAGAGTTAGAGTTTGCTGATTTACATCTTTCCCAAGGTGTATTGGATATTCTGAAGGCTTCCAGGAAGCCTTTCACCAGGGCTACTTATAATTCCAAATGGAAGAAATTTTCCATATGGTGCTCTGGGAAGCATATTTCCCCAGAATCTGCTGACTTACCCGCAGTCCTGGATTATATGGTTCATTTAAATACTTTAGGGCTGAGACCAGCTACCCTAAAAGTGCACTTGGCAGCCGTGTCTGCTTTCTTGTCAGCAAGTAAGCCCTCTTCTCTTTCAGCTCATCCTGTATTCTCCAAGTTTTTCAAAGGGTTGCTCCACACCAACCCCCCATTCAGGGATCCTTCCCCTGCCTGGGATCTTAATATTTGCATTGCCCAGCTTATGCAACCCCCTTTTGAGCCCTTGTCTTCAGCAGAGCTCAAGTACTTGACTTGGAAAGCTGTGTTTTTGGTAGCCATCACTTCTGCCAGGCGCATAAGTGAGTTACAAGCATTGTCAGTGGAGCCTGATTTTATCTCCTTTCACAGAGATAAGGTAGTCCTCAGGACTAACCGAAAGTTCTTGCCTAAGGTGGTTTCAGATTTCCACCTTAATCAATCTATATCTCTCCCTGTGTACTTCACTGACCATTCCTCTTCTGGTGAGAGGAGGTTGCACAGTTTAGATGTCAAAAGATCACTTAGCTACTACATAGATCGTACCAAAGGTCACAGGTTTAACTCCCTCCAACTGTTCCTCACTTATGGTGAGGTTGGCAAAGGGAAACCTGCCACTAAAAGATCCATTGCCAGGTGGATCATCTCTTGTATCCAATTCTGCTATGAAAAACTGGGTAAAGTTCCTCCCTCAGGCCTGAGGGCTCACTCCCACCAGAGGTACAGCTGCGTCTCTGGCTGCCGGGACATCCTATCCTAGAGATATGTCAAGCAGCTACCTGGAAAAGCATGCACACTTTTACTATGCATTACTCCTGGACATCCAGGCTAGGAGTGATGCTCATTTTAGCACAACTGTGCTTCAGAGCCTATTTCTAAGTTAGGTTCTGTCCCTCCTCCATGAAGGTACTGCTGTGTAGTCTGCATATGTCATAATATAGCAAGACTTCATGTTGTTTGAAGAAAAAATTACTCACCTTAGTAATGTTGTTTCTTCTAATGGAGTCTTGCTATATTATGACCTCCCCCCCGCCTGCCCCTCTCAGAACCTTACTGTTGGGGATGTGGGTGGGCAGGGCAGTGTTGGCACTTTTAGATGCCCACCTTGTTTTCACCTCTTTTGGGGTGATCTTTGTGTTTGTCATTTTTGGGCTCCTGGCTTTAGTCTTCATTGTGCACCAAAAATGTGTTGATTTAATTAGGTAGTCAGTTGGCTAGTGTAGGTTTACAGCTTCCACACAGAGTCTTAGTGAGTTTTTGCTCAGTAAGATCTGACAGTTTAAGTTTGAAGAACAACAGATAGAATTTTCAACCGAGCTCGAGCTCTAAGTTCCATGCCTGGCATGGACTTTAACTCTTTCATCTCCAGAGCAGTTCTAAGGTTGGGACAAACTGCATATATCATAATATAGCAAGACTCCATTAGAAGAAACAACATTACTAAGGTGAGTAATTTTTTCTTCAGGTGCCATGCACTGCTTTCTCGTTCCAACCAGTCATCGTTAAACAAGTCGAGGACATTCTCCTTAATCTTGATAGGAAGAAAAGTGCAGGTGCAGATTTGATAAAGCCGTTCTTTCTAAAGCTAGCCTACTTTATACTGGCCCCTCCCGTTACCCACCTTTTTAACCTATCTCTCAACCAAGGTACCCTTCCTAAGATCTTGAAGACAGCACATTTTATTTCTTTATTTAAATCGGGATCCCTGTGACCTTAATAATTACCGTCCTATTTCCTTGCTCCCAGCTTTGTCCAGACTACTGGAGAAAGTAGTTAACGAGCAGCTCAGAATGCACCTAGAGAATTCCAACTTGTTAAACCCGATCCAGTATGGTTTCCATCCGCTTCACAGTACCACAACTGCACTTGCCAAGGTCATAAATGACTGTCAGATTGCTCTTGACAACAAACATTATGTCTGCACCCTGTTTCTGGACCTTAGTAAGGCCTTCAATATGGTGGATCATGATCTGCACCTAATGACCTTAAAAAAGTTGGGGTGGATAACCCGGCGCTAAATTGGTTTGCCAACTACCTTACAGACAGAGATCAGCAGGTAAAGGTTGAAGGCATTCTGTCTCCAAAAAAAAAACACTCCTAAGAGGAGTGTCTGATGGGTCAGTACTTGTCCCTCTGCTCTTTGCTGTCTACATAAACCAAATAGACAGCGGCCTATAGTCGGCAAAAATACACCTCTTCGCTGATGACACAGTGCTCTACATTGACAGACTAACACTGGAGTTTGCCTATGTGGACCTCCAAAACAAATTTGAAGTCCTTCAGAAAAATCTGCTTGACCTGAAACTCCTACTAAATGCAAAAAAAAATAAAGCCATGATTTTCTCTCCCTTAGTCCTTTCTACAAAAAAAAATCTAGCTGACACGAACCTCCAAATAAGCACCTTTCTGGGTGGAAAACTGGAGTTCGTGGAGAAATGTAAATACTTGGGGGTCTGGATTGACTCTAAGCTGTCCTTTTTAGATCACTTACATGAGCTTGCCAAGAAATTGAAACAAAGACTTGGTATCTTCTTCCACATCAAATACTCATTGACTCCAGAGGCTAGAAAACTCCTTGTCTAGGCTACTTTTATGCCACTTCTAGACTATGCGAACTTCTTGTATAGCCACAGTACTAGCTCATCTCTCTCCAAGCTTGACACCCTTTTCCACAGAGCCCTCACGTTTATCTCTGATGCACCTTACTCCTCTCACCACTGCGCCCTGTATGTTTCCATAGGTTGGAGCTCACTTAGCTTGAGAAGGCAAAAAAATGATGTACTCTGGACCTACAAGGCCATAACTCACAAGCTTCCTCAGTACCTCATAGGCTGTCTTCCCATCTGCCCCCCCAATATTTATCCACTTAGAAATCTCACCTACATATCCCTTGTTATTCCCAAAGTTGGAATGCACTTTGGTAGAGCCTCCATAAGCTACACCCTTCCAGTGCTCTGGAACAAGAAACAAAAATCCCTAAGGCTCACTCACCCTGTAACACTCTCCCGATTCAAAGCCGTGCTCCTAAAGACCTTCTCTGAGGTCTGTCAGTGTTTCAAAAAGGAAATAGTATCCTAATGGGCAACCCGCCTTTTTATTGCTCATACTTCATCAGGCTTGTCCACTAGAATATCAACCTAGGAGACACTGTTTCTGAATAGTATACTACCTACTGACAACCTTCATCCCCCATCTACTACATTCCTCACATCCCTCCCTCTTCTTACCTCTGTACTGTCCTTACCTGCCCTCATCTACCCTTCCCCCCTTTTTTCTTTTTCCTTTTCTACTCTGTCTTCTCACTACCATATCTGGACTGCTCATACTTGTCTCCACACCATATCCTTTCTCCTTCAGTGCTCCAGCATGCCTGGTCACTCTGTCATCATAACTCAATCACGAGTAGGCTGCACTCTCCAGCATGCTGCTCTTAGGTCATATAGACCCTGTCATTCTACAGTTACGCAAATTGAGTACTTCTCTAAACTGAAACCATGGAATCTTTACTTAATGTGCTTAAAATGTGTCTAAATGCATTGAATTATTGACCTTCATAAGTGCTTATGTAAATAGCTTGCTAGTGACTCTTAGCCTGCCACATATTGCATGTACTTCCTTGCCCTGTGTATGCCTTGTATGATTATATTGTCATTATATATGTTTACTATATGGTTAGGTTATGGCTTATCTGGCTACTGTATTGTTCCCAGGTCCATCTTGTAAATGAGCTTGACTCAATGGTGTTCCGCCTGGCAAAATAAAGATCTTGATTGATTGATTGATTGCTTGATTGACATAAAGGATAAAGTATGGAGTGGTGTGTGTAATGAAAAGTTTACACACACTCGAGGAGTTAGATGCTACATAAACCCTGAGAGCAAAGCTCAAGGGGGTTGTAAAATCATCTAACCTCGAGGGTGTGTGTAAACTTTGAGTTTATACACCACCCGATATTTTATTTTATATAATTGCTGGGTTTGCCTTTTTCACCACAGCAGTTATATAAAATAAACCAACATTCCTGTGCGACCGCAGTCCAGTTAGATTTTAGTGTGTGGTCCACAGTCAACTTTATTTATATAAACTTTTTTTTATTTATCCCTTTCTGTTGGCAGGGGAATGTTACATTTTTTCCCATCTCTTGGTAGTTGTTTTTTTAGAAATAATTTACTGCCGAGTCTGAGTGGCAGTTCAGTCTTTGGGGAAAAGATCATGTGGCAAGCTATCTGAAGGGAAGGGTT
This sequence comes from Neoceratodus forsteri, assembly GCA_016271365.2. Lineage (NCBI taxonomy): Eukaryota > Metazoa > Chordata > Ceratodontiformes > Ceratodontidae > Neoceratodus > Neoceratodus forsteri. The sequence goes on along the minus strand of JADMNL010000027.1, from coordinate 75,729,089 downwards.
GCAGCGGGCACATGCGAGGAGTGAGGGAAACCGGGCACGTGTTTACCATAATAAACACTCCTTTATTACTGCAAATTATACCACGGTTTCCCTATGGAAAAAAGGTGAACCCGGTTATTATATCACCATATTCTTTGTGTGATGGTCCTTCATTCAGAAGCAGACCCCTCTCCTCAGAGCCCACCCCCATCATCCCAACTGGGACCTGTCACTCCATGATCAGGGCCAGTCAGGTGCCAGCAAACCCCGGATGTTGGGGTCCTCCGGGTCCCGACCCAATGTCGGCTCTGGCTCTTGCCAGAAGGAGCACCCAATGCTGGAAGGTAGATGGGAACGGCCCCGCTCCCTCCTCAGTTCTTTCCCCATTGACTCAGTTTGCATGGGTCTCTGCAGAAGCTCTGATACAGTTTCATGCCTTTTTGCCTATGACTTTAATTTTCTTTGTTTTTGAATCTCTTTTAATGGCTGCAGTGGGTGAAGCCCTGCAGACATTTTGCTGTTTTAGTAGAAAAAGGGAGCCCTCCAATTTCCTAAGGGACTAGATAATATTGGAGGTTTTCTGTTACAGTATGCTAATTAGTTGTAGCAGTCTGCTGAGGAGAGTTTCAAAGCACTATTTTGTGTACTAAGCTTCAATCTGGGTAGAATTATATTTGAAGAAAGAATTGTAGCTTATAAACATGTCAAGTCACTCAGGTTTTCCCAGGCATAAAGGGTAACTGAGAGTGAGGAAGGCGGTTTCAGATATCAGATGCTATGTTGAAAGGCCTCAGATAGGCCAGACAAAAACTGAAACATAAATGAGAAATCAGAGCAGAGACCTACTTTCACATGAAGCGCATAGTTTTATTTTTCATCAGTCTATATTCTTTATTCCAAACCATGCAACATTTTGAGATCATAAAGACTCCTTCATCAGGGAATTGGCTGAAATTTACATAATAATCATAAAATCGGTATGCAATGTTTCACTGCTAACATACCTTACAAAATAATTCATATAATCAATGTTTTCTCTTTTTTTTTTTCTTTTGGTAACTGGGCAAGGCCCACTAGGCACAAATGCCTGTTTTCAAGAGTAACCTGGGAGCACTGGGGGGGTTAGGTGACTTGCTCATAGTCACACAGTATACAAGTGGAGGTTGTGGGACTCAAACCCAGGTCTGCTGGCTGCACCAAGCTCATTCATAGCTCAATTACCTATAGGCTGTACTGCCAGCCTCAATTGTAATATGGAGTGGAATAGTCTTCACATTACCATAATAGTTCCACAATGCATGCACTTCCTTATCTGCGTTTTTAAACATTTTTTCCAAAAATCTGTATGCATAAACATATATTAAATTAGGCTCCTAAATATCAATATGGACACTGCTAAATCACTAAAACATGTTATCAAAACGTGTTAATGGCTACACAGTTGTCTACAAAATGAGTTCATTTTTAAATGCTATATCAAAAAATTCACCAGACACAAATATAAATAATTACCTGACCTGAGTTTGCTAGGAAGTCACTATGTTACTATGCTATATGCTATCACAAAAGAAAAACAAGTAGTTCATCATACCACTCTTTAAACATGAAACAAAAAAACATTTTCAATACAGACAGTTAACCTAAGTCACTTCACAACTTCTTAAATTCTGTGACCATTTTAGCCCCGTACCACCCTCTCTGGTAGGCTATTCCAGGCATCCACCACTCTCTCCGTGAAAACATATTTTCTCACATTTCCCCTGAACCTCCCCCCCAACTTCATTTTGTGCCCCCTTCACTTAGAGCATCTCTTACTTTGAAAGATGCTTCCATCCTGTACTCTGTTTTTACTGGTGATGTATTTGTATGTCTCTGTCATGTCCCCACCCCTTTCCTCCAGGGAATACTGTACATATTTAACTCTTTCAGTCTTTCCTCATACTGTAGATCTTATCCCGGAGGCCCTGCACCATTTTAGTTGCCTTCCACTGCACTGCCTCCACTCTGTCTATGGTCTTTCTCAGATGGGGCCTCCAGAACTGGATGCTGTATTCCAGGTGCAGTCTCTCATGAGTGTCTTATACAGGGGCAAGATGACATCCCTCTTTATACTCCTGATACCCCTCTCTATGCATCCAATCATCTGCCTAGCCTTTTTAGCTGCCTTATCGCACAGCCTAATGTCTCCAAGGTTCTCTGAGATGATAACTCCCAGGTTCCTTTCCTGCTTTGTGGCTGTCACTACCTCCCCACCTAGTTCATACTTTGCCCCTGGGTTCTTGTGCCCTATGTGCATGATCCTGCACTTCTTTGCATTGAATCCCAGCTGCCATTCTTCAGACCATTTTTCCAGTTTTTAAGGTCTTCCTTGATTCTTTCAACACCCCTGGCATGTGCATCGTATCGCTTACCTTTCTATTGTCTGCGAAGAGGCATACCTTCCTCTCCAGTCCCTCTGCAGTGTCCCCAGTAAAGACACTGAAGAGGACTGGACCCAACACCGACCCCTGCAGCACCCTGCTCATCACCTCTTTCTCTCCAGAGTACTCCCTGTTTACCACAGCCCTCAGACTCAAGCCATTCAGTCAGTTCTGCACTCACAAAACTATTTTAGGATCCACCCCCAGGCTGCCAGTCTGTTTATCGACTTTGTAGGGGGAACAGTGTCGAAAGTCTTTCTGAAGTCCAGATAGGCCACATCCACTGCACCTCCCTGGTAACACTACCTTAGTTACCCAGTCATGCAGTAGATTAGAACAATAAGTTAGTGCAAAACACACTGCTTATCATAAATACAGTGAATGAGTTAGATGTATTAGTAAATAAATGACATATAAGGCAGTGTATGTGTGTGTTAGTGTGTGTGTGTGTGTGGCAGTGCTCTGTGTGTGTAGACAGTGCACTGCTATGTTATACTGCAATATATATGGACCGCTTGACTACAGAAGCAAAGGGCTCGCAAGCTCCACCGTGTTGCTTTGTTAATCTTGGCACCTCAAATTTGAAAAAGGCACCAGCACCTATTGGCTCAGAGGGGCAGTGACAGAGAGCAGCCCTGCTGATATAGGCTGCATCCCCTCTTGACTCAGACACTGAACTCGCATCCAATAGGGGCGGTGAGGGAGATCTGCTGAATCGGGCCGCCCCCCACTGCTCGATGAAAGTTTAATTGTACCTTGGGGTCGAGGTGCCGGCCAGATCTTCCTGCCTGGCAGACCTCCTCCGAAGCAAAAACGGCCACTTGACTCCTCAAAATTCGCCGCCCACCCTCCCCGCTCCCTCCTCCTATTAAATACACAGTTGCCCTGCCCACCGCTCCCAAACAACCAATTAGTGTAGGCTGAGCTGTCACTCTTAGGCTGTGCTTTCCCTACTCATTCGCCTAATACCTGCTCCACCTACTGACACTTCTTCTCCAGTCAAGTAGCACAGATGTTGGCACCTCTCAGCTTGCTAGGGAACAGCCCCCACCCCCTTGCTGTGAGCTAGCCTGTGAGGGTCTCAATTTTCAGGCAACATATGTCTGAATTATTGTTAGCTTTACTATGAAGTAATGTAAGTCGTACTAAATGAATGCAGCAGTTTAGCCCAGTAGTGTCTTATTGATCTGTAGCTAGCCTGACAGAATTATTATTAACTTACTATGAAGTGATGCTAGTCTTACTAAATGAATTCTGCAGTTTAGCTATGTACTGTCTTTGTCGATCTGATGCTAGCTTGTTCAAACGAAACCTATACAGCAATTTATCCCTGAATGGTGTATTACAAGTACTAATACAGGCACAGTGGGACTGCCTGTGCTGGACACTAATGTCTTGAACAACTATAGGCTGGATGTTATTCCCATGTAATACTACTGTTACCCGAATGCTGAACCAATAGTGCATGAAACAAAATTAGGTAAAAGTTAATTCTGTGTTCACCTATCTTTACCCGTGTGCTGTAACAATATTTTATGCAACTGTGCTTAGCCCTTCGAACTGCACATTGCCTGTCCTGACACTGCATTAGACCAACCCTGCTATTTAAAGACAAGGCATTAAAACTCAGTGCACTCACACTGAAGAAAGGTTGCCCACCAGGGGTCTACATTGGCTGGCAAGATGAGTCCCAACAGAGGTCTCCTCCTCGCTATCTTATATATTATATCTGTGCTATGGGTGGACTGGCTAGCTTCCAAACTTGGCCCTTCCACCCATGCCCCACAAGGACCTGTCGCACTCCTGGCCAGTCACTACTACTGCTCACCCCCAGCGTGCACTACCTCCCTCCTAGTTGCCCATGAATGCACTAGAAAGGGGATCTGCTACAGGTCCCTTCTCCTTACTAAGAGTATGCCCGGAAAAGCGATGCTCCCATCTCTTACCCTTACTCTCCGTCTCCTGCTCAAAGCGCTGCTGCTACTTGAGGGGGACATTCAATTGAACCCGGGGCCTGGTATTACTAACACCCCAATTTCTGCCTCCCAAGACTAGACCTGGCTATCAGCAAAGGGTTTGAGGCTAGCTCATATGAATATATGTAGTCTCAGGCCTAAGATACATGAAGTTCAAGCATGGCTAGCCCTGTATAAACCCGATGTGTTAGCAGTTTCGGAGACCTAGTTAAAAGCCCATATCCCTGATCACGAAGTTGCTGCCTCAGGATATGTCTGCTACAGAAAGGACAGAATATCAAAAAGGGGAGGCGGTGTACTCATCTATGTGAAGGATGCCCTGATCTCCTCCCAGGTCAGCAAGCTGCATAGCACGTTTCCTGAAATAGAGTCAGTTTTCATATGGCTCACACTAGGCGGTGTCAAACACCTTACCATAGGCTGCGCATATAGCCCCCATACAAATGCTCTCCAATCCCTGGAGGCACTCATGAAAGACCTAACCATAGAGGCTGCGTCTGAACCCATCATACTGGGGGATTTTAATCCTAACTGGGCTGAGGCTAAGTCCTCATAAATGGCCTGTTACATGAGTCAATTCTTGTCCAGATTATCACTCAACCCACCAGAATGAATTATAAATCAGGAAGGCACTCAACCATCGACTGGGTCCTGGTGTCAATCCCTAAGAATATTCAAGTAGCAGGCACTATGGCCGATGCTCTGAGTGACCACTCGCCCATCTTTTGTGTCTGGAAGAATAGGGCAGACAAGGTTCAGCCTAGAGTAATCACATCCAGGGACTACTCCAAATTCTCACCAGAGCAATATAATGTCTTCCTTAGTGACATTGACTGGAGCACACTAAGATGCCTCCCTACTCTGGAAGGGGCAGTTGCCTTTTTTCAGAAATCCCTCTTGAGGGCCGCTGATTGCTTTGCTCTGATGAAAACCCATTGAGTAAAAGGAAGCTGCTATAAGTGGATCACTCCCTCCTTAAAGGCTTTGTTGATCAGCCATGACAAAGCCTGGAAAAAGTCCAAGAACGCTACACTCCTAGCCGACCTTGTAAACTACAGAGCCCTTAGAAACCAATGCAAGCATGCTGTGAAGCTAGCAAAAGAGGCTTACATCACTCATCTCCAGAAAACTAACCTAGGCAACTCGAAGTTATTCTGGTCCCATATCAATGAGCTGATAAAGGGAAGCAAAAAGGTAGCTCCTGGCCCTATTGCGGCAAATGGACAGTTACTGAATGATGAGTCACTCATCACTGAGGCCCTAAATAGCCACTTTACGATCCTTGATGAGTACAAGGACGGGCTCCCTGTGACCAACAATGAGTCTCGCTGACTGGAACCTCCTAACCTTGACCACCCACAGTTTCATCTGAGATGGGCTAAGGTGAATAAAGTCCTATCCATTCTAAAATCCTTGCAAACAAGAGGATCGGGGGGCCTGATTGCATCCAAACTAGATTACTCAAGGATGGTGCCCCAGCTCTCGCAAGGCCTCTTACCTGGCTCTTAAACAGGTCCCTTCTTGAAGGGTCTGTCCCTGAGCAGTGGAAGCAGGCCCATGTGGTCCCTATTCATAAGGGCAGGCCTGCGGAACCAATTGGGAACTACAGGATGATCTCCTTGCTGTGTACCCTTGCAAAAATTCAGGAGAAACTAGTGTACACCCAACTCTGGGATTACTAAGAAGCACACCTGCTTCTTTCCCCGACTCAACATGGTTTCAGAGCCAAACATGGGACCGACACTGCTCTAAGTTCTCAGCAGATGTACTTAGAGAAATCGACTCACAGTCCAGTACAGGCACGGTATTCATCGACCTTTCCAAGGCGTTCGACTTGGTGGACCACAGGCTCTTACTCCAAAAACTGAGCCATTTAGGCCTAGACACTCATGCTGTCAGTTGATTTGAAAGCTAACTCACAGGGCACACACAGAGGGTCAGGTGGAAGGACAAAATCTGTGATCCACTACCACTTAAGGAGGGTGTACCACAAGGTTCTATACTAGGTCCCCTACTGTTCTCACTGTTTACAAATGAGCTGCACAACCATTGTGGGAGCAGTAAAGTCATTCAGTATGCGGATGACGCGGTGATACACAGAGCCTCCGATAACTTGGATGACCTTGGGACAGCCCTCCAAATGGACATCCACATTATGGAGGATTGGTTCACTAAGAACAAAATGGTCCTTAATACCAACAAAACAAAGGCTATGCTGTTCGGACCCAGATCCCTTGGCCAAGATAGGTCACAACTCCTTCAACTCACGTCCAGGGTGGGTAACAAACTTGAAGTGGTTACCTCCACAAAATACCTTGGCCTTACCCTGGACCAAGGCTTTACCTTAAAGCAACATGTTGAACAAGTCAGTCACAAAAATCATCCATGGAAAACTAGGAACACTCTATCGGCTAAAAGATCAGTTGATCCCAGAAGCCAGGACTGCCATTGCCTCGAGTGTCCTACTCCCAACTCTCACCTATATGGCCCCAGTACTTCAGGGAGTGGCCAAACTGGAGCTCAGCAAGCTACAGAGCTTGTACAATAAGGTGGTCCATTTTGCCACACTGTCCCACTCCAGGAGCCACCACTGTGATTCATTATCACGACTCAGCTGCCCGTCATTCGAAGCTTGCCTTAGATACTCAGCACTCTGCCTGGCATACAAGCTAATGAGCTCCACGCCTCCCCCCAGTCTTGCAGGACTCCTAACAGCTAAGCGAAATCTACGGAACCTACGGACCTTAGGCCAAACTCTCCTAGAGGTTCTGAAGGTGAAGACTAAGGCAGGGTCTATGTCCTTCGCTCATGCTTCCCCGTCCCTTTGGAACAACCTTCCTTTGGAGGTTCTGGAAGCTACATCTTTAACATGTTTCCATACAAGACTCAAGGCTCATATGCTTGACACAAGTAGATGTCTATGCTATGGTACCTGATACTCACTCATAACTGGCCTCCCTATGCACTTATTACACTCACATCACTAGACCCTGAACTGGCAGCACTAACACTTCAGTGGTCTCTCCCCCCCTTGGATTCCAAGGAGGGAACTAGAGACACAGTTAAACCTATGGCTCACTAATATTGTGCACATGAATAATTTAATTGCATCCTGCCATGTAATACGTTTTACTGCTATATATCCATGTAGACTGTTGCACGCCAAACAACCTGTATCTGTATCTGTATGACTGTTTACTGTTGCCTGCCAAACAACCTGTATCTATACGACTGTTTACCATGTATTTTCCTGTAACTCCCGGGTCGCCCCTGAAAAAGGGACCTCCGGATCCCAGTGGGCCTACCCAGCCATCAAAATTCAATAAATAAACAAATATATGTGTATATTTATTAGGGAAGGGAAAGGGAACATTGTTTAACCAGGAGTAGCACACTAAGCCGAAGCTTGTTTCCAGATGCAACCTGGGAACACAAGGAAGTTAAGTGACTTGCTCAGGATCACATAGTATGCACCTAGGCGGCTGTGGAATTCAATCCCAGGTCTCCAGATTTGCAGCTCAGAGCCTTAATCCACTGCGCTATACTGCCTTCATATGTTATTAGTGTGTGCGTCTATCACAGCAATTAAAAAATGCAGTTAGGTGGCTCAGTAGTTAGTGCAAAAAATTGATAGTCTACATTCCCTGATATCTAAATCAGTTTCAGCCTTATGAGGTATCTAGTGGCAACCCTCCATTGTCCATCAGAGCCTGAAAAGAAGAAAATGGTCCCTCAATGTCTTTTTTTTAATCTGCAAAAATGTGTGTAGACAATACACTGCTATGTTACACTGGAATATATTCATGTATGTATAGATATATATTGTGTGTATCACAACAATTAGAAAGTTCACCTACTGTGGAAAAACAGATTCCCAATGATTTCTCCTCCCTAATATTCAATGATATAGAAGAACTTGAATTAAATGAACCACACTATAAAATTGTTTGCATACCTACAATGATACCTAAACGATTAATACTAGAACAATGGAATGCCCCAAATATAGAAACCTTTCCTATGATTAGATGGTGGTATAATTTATGAGAGGCTATCCTATTTGAAAAACTAGCAGAAGAAATAAGTAATGAGAATGATATTGATATATCAATATGGAAGAAAATAGAAGCCATGTTGCCGCCTTCATTGAGTTGTGAAGACTACAGCCATTACCTCCGGGGAAGGGTGAGGGATCTTTAGGTAAAGAATAAGTTAAATAGAGAATAATGGCTAGGTAAGTGTGTGTTATGAATATTTTTTTCACACCCGAGGTGTGTGATGACCCATAAACTTCGAGAGCGAAGCTTGAGAGGTTTATGCAGTCATCACACACAGGGTGTGAAAAAATATTCATAGGCATACACTTGCCTATCTTTTATTTTTTATAATTGCTCCTGCAGAGTCTTAACCAGCATTTTTGTTGTGGGAAAAAATCCTGTTTTTTGTGCAGAACTTGTTTTATTTTTAATTCAAGTAACAGAGTATACATTTCTAAACTAATTTTGCTATAGTTTTTACACGTTTAAACTTTGAGGAACAGTACAATTTTTTGAGCCAAAAAGGAAGTGTTGCTGTGTCAACAAAGATGTTCTGGTTGCCATGGTGACCTAAGGAAGAGGGAAAAAAACGAAGGGAGATGAAACTGGGTGACTGCACAGTGTTTTCTGATCTACAAAATAAAGAAAATTGAGGACTAAAGTGATTTTTTAAGACTGGTAAGCAGAAGGGCTTTGCGGGAGGAAAGTGTTTGGCTTACCACTCAAGCTGTCTTGAGTGAAGACTACCGCTCGAGAACTGTAACAGTGACTGTGAAGTTTGAAATGCCATAATAACTCGATTTCGGGTTGTTATGGCATTTTTACTGTGCCTGAATTCAGGTTGTTAAAGGGGGTCACCAGTAATTATATTAATATCGGTATGTTTTCAATGTGGTGAAATGGAAGATTGCAATGAACTAGTAGAAAAACAATAATATATATATATATTATAACAGAAAGTGCAGTTAGGTGACTCACTGGTTAGTGCAAAAATTGCTAGTCTACATTCCCCCGCTATCTAGATCAGTTTCAGCCTTATGCATGTCATTGCTGATTTAAATGAGGTGTCTAGTGGCAACCCCACACCCTCCGATGTCCGTCACAGCTTGAAAAGAATAAAACTGTCCCTTGATGTCTTTTTTTTTTTATCTGCAAAAATGTGTGTAGACAGTGCACTGCTATGTTACACTGGAATATATATGCGTATATGTATTAATCAATATGTGTATCACAACAATTAGAAGGTGCAGTTAAGTAGCTCAGTGGTTAGTGCAAAAATTGCTAGTTTACACATTTCTCACTGCCCACAGTACCATTATTTTATAGCCATATTGGCTCTTGCTAGATTTTGTTTTATTAGAGATTCCCCTTCTGAGAGCTATTCCTTTTTCTTTTTTCCCCTGTCGAAGCAAAGGCTGGTGGAATTTCACCTCTTCAGATGAAATTTTGTTCTCTGTGTATGCTATCCTGGACCTGACCTTGTTGTCTTGGACAGCGAGCCTTGGTTGAAGTTTATTATACTTGCTTTCCAGCGCAGAAGAAGACTTTTCATTCCTAATGGAGCAGTTCTGGGCAGGGATCCACCAGGGTTCCTCCCTTCCCATCACTGGTGGGTTCTTCGAGCTCGCAGACCACCAAGGCCTGGGACCAGTCCTCAGGGATCAGTCATTTGGAAGACCATGATGGGGATTGCTCCCCCCCCTTCCCCGGCAGCTCCTTCTTCTTTAAAGGGTTCCTCGTCATTGGCTCTTATTTATTTATTTATTTAGTTTATTTAGCTTTTGTTGACCGGGTAAGTGCACTAGACAAATCCTGCCTATTTTCAGGCACGACCCGGGGGAGGGGGATACAGATGAATGCCAACTGACTTTGAAACCAGATTAAGCTGTTGGTGGTATTTATAGTGAATGAGGGAAATTTGGCCAGGACACCGGGGAAATTCCCCTGCTCTTTTCGATAAGTGCCATGGGATCTTTAACATCCACCTGAACTACCACCAATCCAGGCAGATGGGACCTCGGTTTAACATCTCATCCGAAGACGGCACCTCAGAAGTGCAGCACCCTCTCATGCTGCACTACAGTGTCAGTACTGGGATATTAACCCAAGTGCCAGATGTGGGAACTGAACCCACAGCCCTCTGATCTCCCGGCCTCAGAGGCGAGTATGCTACCTACTGAGCCACTGACACTGACAGGCTCTGGCCTCGTCATGGGTCGCTTGTCCAGGTCTTTGCCTTTACCAGACCCATATTGACAGTGTTGTCACCTGCCTCGCTGGGAGAGTCTGTGACCCCTGCTCCATCGACGGCTGCCTTTCTGTTGTGGCCTGATGCCTTTCCAGGCCCCAGCTTCAGCCCTTTTCACTCTCTAGCCCATCAACAGGGTTGTCATGCTCTGTGCCATCAACCCCACTGCTTTTGATGCCTTCTTTAGTCATCGATTTTATGGGTACCTGCTCTATGGACAATTGGCTCATCCCTCCCGTTGCAGCCAGTTGTTTTTCCAGGCCCAGGGCTTTGGGCCTTTTGGGCTCTCAACACCTATCGAACAGGGTCATCATGCCTGTGTCATTGACCCTGCTGCCATCAATGACGCTTTCCACTGTCGCCGACCTTAATGGTACCTGTTCCGTTGATGCCTGGCTCATTGATGACGGCCCTCCTGTTGCGGCCTAATGGCTCTCCGGGCCCCAGGCTTTGGGCTTTTCAAGCTCTTAGAACCCACTGATGGGGTCATCGTGCCCTGTGCCTTAGACACCTCTGATGTCGATGATGCCTTTCTACCGTTGCCAACCTTATGGCTACCTGATCCGTCGATGGCTGGTTCGTCGGTGACAACTCTCACATTACAGCCTGATGCTTTTCCAGGCCCTGGGTTTCAGGCCTTTTGGGCTCTCAAGTCCTGCTGATGGGGTCATCTACTGTTGACCTCTCCAGCGTCGTCGACATTCTATTGTCTCTGACCTTGTTGATAGTCCTGGCCAAGTTTTCCACAGTCCTGGTCTGTCACCTGGGCATGTTGTATCCTGGTTCACCTGCGCCATTGACAGGTTATTCCCAGTGGGCCGCAGTCAACGTCTTGCTCTTTGGATCCTGATCCCAAGCACATTGTGGTGGACTACCTTCCGGTCCTCTTGGCACCGGCGGAAGAGGAGGATGAGCTAGAAACCCCCTCTTCTGACAGGTCCACTGCATCCTCAGTGAGTGAGAACTCAGTTAACCATACCACTGGCTCACCTTCTGAGGACTTTGCCTTCTTTACTATATGGCTCAGTCAGTGCCCAATACTATGGTCATTTGGGCAGCTCATGATCGGTCTAATGTGACCAGACACCTTTGTTTCCTCCCACCCCGATAAGGCATCCCGCCGGCGTGACCTTGGGGGCAAGAGAGTTTCTGCTTCTTCTGTCGTGGGGCTGAGAATTACCCATTATTTCTTCCACTGGGCAGTGTATCAGGAGGCTATTTGTCAAAAGGGCAAGATGGCTGCCCCAGCCCTTTCTGTTTGCCCTGAAAATGAAGGGGGTTCATAGGTGTTTGCCAAGTGTAGAGTATTGTAGCAAATAACCCCTCAGGACACTTTGTTATGTCTCTGATACAAGTGCCAGGACAGGTGCCTCAGGCCTTTGCCTTCAGAGGCACCCCTGATTGCAGTCTCGGGGCTGATGTCCAGTAGAGGGTGCTTTATGCCATTTTCAACAGGTCCAACTTCTTGAACCAGCTGTTCGGGACATCATTAACCTGCTGCAGGCATCAGACAGGGCTCTCAAGGCTTTCTTTTCACTCTGTCATGCTGAACCTCAGAGTAAACTGTGCCCTCTCTATTGTCAGGTACCTCAACATCTGGAGCAACCTCTAGGCCCCAGGGTACCCAGAGAGCCTCCTCCACAGCCCCTGCAGCTGGTCGCACCTCTGCTTGGCTCATGACGGGACCCTCCCTATCCTGGTCCTTGACCAGGGGATGGCGGTTGCAGGTCTATTCTTCCTCATTCTATCATTTCTGGAGAACCATCTCTTCAAATGTTAGATTTTAGAAAGGGGTCATACTCTGGAGCTTGTAAAGGCACTCCTGGAGTGCCCCCCTCAGAACTCTCCACTTGCCCCCTGATGGGGATCTACGGCCCTTACTGGGTCTCAAAGATCTTAGTAGGTACATCCGGTACAAAAAGCTCTGTATGGTCACCATGGTGGGCTAGCTGCCCTTTCTCATGCTGGAGTCTTTATATAGTGCTTAGCAGCAGTTAGTGCCACTCTCAGCAGGGAGGGACTACACGTTCTCCCTTTTCTATTAGTGGGTCCTGAATTCAGACAATATGGAGAGTCTGGTGCTGATCTCCTCCCCAGACCACTAGGTGCCCCAAGGGTGGAGGAGCCCTCTCGCTCTCTTCAGAGAGATCCCCTTTCAGATCTTCTCTTTTCGGCAGATCCTCCTTGCGGAATCCTCGGGCTCAGGCTGGGGGGTGCATCTGGGTTCCACCCAGACTCAGGATTCTTGTACTTGACAGAACCTTCTCTTCATATCAACGTCCTGGAGATGCAGATGGTTCTATACTCCATGCAGGCCCTTCGGACCCATCTTCTCCAGGGGCAGCTGATGATCCAGGTGGTCTGCCTTAGCGTTGTTGATTACATGAGCCAGCACAGAGGGACTCACTTGTACCTCCCTATGCAGGGTGATCATGAGAGAATGGTATGGGACCATAGTTCTAAGTGTCATCCTCCCAGCGGACCGCATCCCCAGTATGCGACACACTCCAGCCAACATCCTCTGCAGGACTAGGTCCAGCATGCCCGAGTGGGAACTCCTCTCATCCGTCACCACCTTCTTTTCGCCAGATGAGGTGATCCAGAGTTGGCCCCCTTTTCTGTGTACCCACACAGTGCAAAACTGCTCAGTCTCTGCTTGCTAGAGCTAGGGCTTGGAGTTCTCTAACAAGAAGCATTGTCCCTCTCCTGGAATGGGAGGTTCCTTTATGCCTTTCCTCCATTTCAGTGGGTGCTAACCAAGCTCCACATGGAGGGGGTCACCTTGGCCCTGGTACCCCTATCATGGCCATAGCAGATTTGGTTTCTGCTGCTGCATCAGGGGGCATGGGGTTCTCTGATCCCTTCACTTCTCTGCAGGGGCCTGTTGTCGGGATCCAGGGACCCAGGTCTATCCCAATTTCAAGTCCTGCATCTGCATGCTTGGCTCCTGAGGTCTTAGCTGCCACATGGCTAGGCATGTCACATAGGGCAGCAGGCCTTCTCATTGCAGCTCAGAAGCCCTTCACTAAGACCAGTTTTGCCATGCAGTGGTAAAGGTTTGTCCCCTGGGTGACCAAGCATCAGCTGGACCCCTTTTCCTGTCCAGTGAACAGGGTTCTGGACTGCCAAGTGGCCCTTCAGGGCTCTGGTCTCCAGTACTCTCCCATCACAGTGTACCTCTTGGCTATATCAGCCTTTCATGAATCAGTGGGTAACTGCACTCTAGCTCAGTTGGAGGACATTCTACATTTGAAGCCCCAATCTGTTTCCCCTTCCAGTTTGGGATATGAGTCTTGGTTTGGGCAAACATTGACTCTCTTTCTGAGCCAGCTGTGACTTGTGGGCTACGCTTTCTTTTTTTGAAAGCATTCCTTTTAGGGGCTATTACCTCTACTTGGAGGTTCTCCAGGTTTCTGGCTTTTTGATGTGAAGAGCTCTCTTTGATTCTCCACAAAGGTCTTTGTGCACTAGCCCTAAGCTTCTTCCTACAGTGGTGTTTGGCCTAATTTGCCCCAGCCCATCCACCGGACAGTCTTTTCCCAAGCATGCCAATCCAGGGGAAGCAATGCTCAATACGCTAGGTGTGCACAGAATTTCTGAGTTATCTGCTTTAGACTCAAAATCACAGAAAGTCAAAGCAGCTTTTCGTTCCTTTTGCCACAGGTAGAGAGGGCACTCAGGTTTCAGCACATTGTTTGTCCAAATGGTGGCACCTTGTTTTGTATTTTGCTTCAATGAGCATGGCAAAGGGCTGCCAAGGATGGTGTCAGCCCAGTCCACAAGGGGTATGGCTGTCTGTGAGGCCTGTTTTAAAGGGGCCCCAGCCACTGACTTTTGTGCTGATGTCACCTGGAGTGCCATCTATACTATCCCAAGCACTACAGTCTGGACATTCACTCTAAGGCCGGTACGGTTTCAGCGGGACCCTGTTGTAGGGCCTCTTATCCTGAGTTTCAGTTGGCCTTCTACCTAGACTGTTTCCTTGCACTAGTATCTGCTTGGGACTTGTTCCTACGGTGTGACCTAATGACTGAAATACCCCTGAAGAAGACAGAACAGTTACATAAGAACTTACCATAACAGTAGATCTTCGAATGGAACTCAGTCATCAGGTCTGCTTTCCCTCACTCCATCCCCCTTTTTATGGGGTTCTACCCTCAGAATTGGTTTTGTGGTGTATCCAGCCTTTTACTTTGGTCTGGGCACCTCCTCGGTTCCCCATGACACGTGTGCTCCCTTAGTCTCTGGGAGAAAAAACTGAGGAGGGAGCAGGGCTGCTCATGCCTGTATAGGGTTGGTGATGTGGGCAGATGATGTCGGTGTGGGTGGCCCCAGTTGTACTGCTGAAAACCTTCCCATGTGGATCCAGCTTCACCGGTGGTGAAGTTCCTGCAGTGTGACTTGATGACTGAGATCCCCCCGAAGATCTACCGTTACAGTAAGTTCTTACATAACTGTTCTTCCTCTGGGCTGCCTATGATGCTGTGGATGCCTCAGGCAAGGGAGCAGCTGCTGGTGTCTGTCTCCGGCACCATTCGTGGCTCCAGGTCTCCGGCTTTGCCTCAGATGTGCAGTCCAACATTTTGGATGCCCCCTTTTGGGGCTCCGTTCTTTTTGGAGCGGATGCTTAGCACATAATCTCTACCCTCCAGGAGTCAGGTCATGCCCATAGAATGGTTCATTTGCTCTACTATACTCAGCCTAGAGCGGGTCAGCATCTTTCTTTTTGCCACTCCTCCTGTAAACAATCCCATCAGCCTGCTGAAGGTCAGGGCAAGCGCAAGGCAGCATCGGTCCCTGCAGCTGCCAAAGCCCCTCGAGATCCCGTGGCCACCCTCCTGGCACCTGCCTCCACCTCCTGACTCCCTAGATGACACACACCCCTGGATGGGGTTCCGGGGAGGGTGTCAGGGGTTGGTTCTCCCTCCACATAGACAGGTAGCTGGACATAACCATGGACAGTTGGGTGCTTAAGATCATAGAGCACGGCCACACTCTAGAATTGCTAGAGTGGCCTTCTGAAAATCCTCCGGTAAGCTCCTCATACCCCCCAGCCCACCTGACCCTCGTCTTGGAGGAAATTTAGGCTGTTCTACAAAAAAGAGCCATAGAGCCCATCACTCCAGCTCAATTGGGAAGGGGAATTTACTCCCACTTCTTCCTTGTCCCCATAAAGACCAGGAATCTTTGGCCCATCCTATTTTTCCTCTGTCTTCAATGTAGGGTCACAAGCATCTAATGCCAACATTGAACAACTAATGGCAGCAGGCCCCCAAATTGATTTCCTAGATGTGGTATAAAGACTAAGACTCCTAGACCACAACAAGGCACAGGGCGCAGATGGCCTGCACCCAAGACTCCTCAAAGAGCTAGCTGAGACTCTGGCAGGACCTGTTACATTCCTTTTCCAACAATCCTTAGATACAGGACAGGTCTTGGAGGAATGGAGACAAGCCATGGTTAGCCTGATATATAAAAAGGGTTCCAGGCAGGAGGCTAGTAACTACAGATCTATTAGTCTGACTTCGGTCCTTGGAAAGATACTCGAAGGCATAGTTAAGGATGCAATCATGAATTACATAGATCTGTTGGGGGCTGGGGATCAGACAAAACATGGATTCACAAGGCGCAGGTAAGGCCAAACTAACTTGTTAGAATTCTATGGCAAAGTTAGCAAAGCCCTAGACGATGGTAATTCGGTGGACGTTGTGTTTCTAGATTTCGCCAAGGCCTTCAACAAAGTCCCTCATGAGGAGCTGGCTGAAGCCCTTAAAGAACCAGGAGTGCAATCAAAAATATCTAATTTGATAAGGGCCAGGTTAATGGTTAGGAGACAAAGGGTCTGTATCGGGGCGAATTCTCCGGTTGGGCGGACGTAACTAGCGGGGTGTCCCAGGGATCCGTGCTGGGTCCCTGCCTCTTTAATCTGTATATTTCATCAAAGAAGCCTCTATCTGAAGTTTGGCTTTCTAAATTCGACGACGGCACATGCCTTGGTCTCCCAGTAAACAATCACACCGATGCAGTAATACTGCAAGAAGCACTGGGGGAACTCGAAGCGGGCTCAGGAAAGAAAGTCCTTATTTAACATCGACAAGTGCACAGTGATGCACTTGGGGGAAAAATAACCCCCTGATGAATTACACACTAGCTGGGCAGGTACTAAAGGTAGTACAGGATGAGTGAGATCTGGGAATTAGGGTTAGTAATGACCTCAGATTCAAATTACATTGCAACCAGGTGATTAAAAAGACTAGCAACATCCAGAGCTGCATCCACAGACATATTAAGAGCAGAAGGAAGGAAGTCCTGCTCCCTCTCTATACTTCTCTGGTGCGCCCCCACACAGAGTACTGTGCCCAGTTTTGGGCACCGGGGAATAAGGGGGATATAAAAGCTCTGGAGAAAGCCCAAAGAAGGTCCACACGGAGAATTAAGGATGTACAGGGTCAAAACTATGAACAGAGGCTGCAGAATCTGGAGTTGTACTCGTTGGAATTTTGCATGTTACGAGGGGACGTGTGCCTGATTTTAGAGCCCTATCAGATGGACATCTATGGGAATATCTAGGACTTGCCCTGAGAAATCAGACATATAACACCAGAGCGCACCCTCTACAATTGAAAGGAGAGAGATACAACACACGTAGAAGAAAACACTGATTCTTACCCCAGGAGTCCTTCAGTCCATCAGTAACTTTTTGCACTTAGCTGGCTAGGTGTAATTACCCCAGAGGTGTGCCTTCAATAGATTTTTTAATGAGCGTAGGGCCAGCCAGTCAGAAGACAGTAGGGGGTGTGAACTGAGTGAGAGCCATTGACTGCTTCAGAATGTTTTCTCCGCTGGACTGAGCATATTTCCTCTGAGGTGTCTCCCAACTTTCCTTGTTGACAGCCTCCTAGTGCTTATCTTGGTCAAGTTTTCCTCATAAATCATTTCCTTTAGTGTACTGAGTGACAACTTTTACTTTTTCATTAGCGCTTCGCAAATTTTTAATTTTTAGTGCGACGGCGCTATTTAGACTTTATTTTTACCACGACTATTTACTTTAAAGCCTAATTTTATCGCAGGTGTTTATTTTCGACGGTTTCCTTCATTTTTTACTAATTTCTTGTGCGAACCGTCAAATTGGGGACAGTTGCTTTGTTTTTTACCTCAGACCTCGCAGGGTTTACTGCGAGGCACCTGCAGTAGATTTCAAACTTAAACAGTGCCTGGGGGTTTTCTCTCTAGATTGTCAATTACAAGGAAACCTTTTTTGTTATATTACTGGACCTTGGTATCATCTGTGTCAGGACTGTCCATAAGGGTCCAGCAGCCACCTGTGCACAGCTGAGTATTAGTGGTTTTCTATTAAGATTGGCACTGCTATAGATCCCAGTTTTACAACCAAAAAAAAAAGGCACTGGTAATAGACAGAGTTTATTAACTGGGACAGGACTGGCCGGTGGCATTTTCACAGAAACCTGCACTCAGATCATAGGTCCAGAACTGGTTTGCTTTGCTTAAATTGGCGAACATAGCAGGCAAACCTTTGATAATTATGGCTGAGAATAAATCAAAGGTTTCCGACGAGGGGCCATTCAAAAGTACTAATACCAAAAGCAGAGGTGCTAAGGAACCCTCCAGGTCCCAGTCAAAAAATAAAGCTTCCAAAGATGAAGTTCCTCACAAATTGAAAAATAATAAGAGTGATGAAAAAAGGAAGCTTGATCAAGCCTCTGATGAAGTGACTAAAAAGAAACTCTGTCAAGACAGATATGCTCCCATTGCTCCTGGGAAAGCCAATAGTGAGAAAACAGGCAGCTTAAAGCATTCATTAAAAACAAAGCACTTACAAACTGCGCAGGTTCTTCTGTCAGTGCAAGATATGGAAAAAGCATGGCAACTGTTTCAGACCCTTCAAAAGATGGGTCCTCTGTTTACTGGGGCTGGCAAGCACTTTTCCACAGTTCTGTGTTCTGTAGACTGTGAGGGTGACACAGATGATTATCAATTCTATGATGCCCCTGACATAGATTTTGTGGGCCTTGAGCTCCAGGAGTCTCCAGACCCTCACCTTGGGGATCCCCCGGGTGACCACGGGGATCTTTCCTCTATGTTTTCATTTATACAAAATATGCTGGATACCCTGGACCTCCCTACACAGGGGCCCAACCAGGATGCCAATGACGAAGATTATAGGGAGATGAAGGGTCTTTCATCCTCAAAGACCCTGGTCGTCCCTATCTATAATGTATTTAGAAAAAATACCATGAAGATGCTTCAACACCCCACTTCAGTACTAGGGGTTGATAAGCGGCTTGAGAGAAAATATAAATTGTCTAAAAATGGTACCGAGTTCCTGTCAGCAAACCTTAGCCATGAGAGTATAGTGCAGCAGGCAGCTTGTGAGAAAGCTGGAGACTCCTTGTCGCCCTCTCCCCCTGACAAGGATTCCAAGAAAATTGACTTTATAGCAAAGAAAATGTATGCCACAGCTTCCCTGCTTCTCAGGTTTTCTTCTTACATGGCATTCACAGCCAAATATCAGAAAGCCCTTTGGAAATCTGTCCAGGCTATCGCCCACAACGGATCAGATTCTATGGTACAGGAGCTGGTGGATATGTCAAAAACTGCATTGGAAGCTACTATGTACCAATTCCACATGGCAGATGACGATAATGATGCAGTCTCTAGGGCTCTCTGAGACGCTTCACCTGGCTTAGAACAACCAGTCTGACCACAGACACTCAGAACAAGGCCATGGATTTTCCCTGTGATCAAAATATGTTGTTTTATTACAGAACCACTGCCTACATGAAAAAGGTCAATGAGTACAAGGCCTCCTGGCAGAGCCATTCATCCAAGCCTGATCCCATCCTAGGAGCGGTAGGGGCAGAAGTTTTGTTCCCAGGCCTTACAGTCCCTATCCCCAATCTGACTTTAGCCAGTACAGGGGGGTCTTTCAGAGGCAGGGGCAGAAGGGGCCAAAGAAGATCCACCTCTACCCAGCCACCTGCCTCTAAGTCTAAGTCCTAATGTGAGTGTCCAGGTCACCTCCCCATTTCCGGTTGGAGGCAGACTCTCTCACTATCTTCAGCACTGGTCCCTCATCACGTCGGACAAGTGGGTGCAGGAGATAGTGGAGAGAAGGGTCTGTCATTACAGTTCAAGCAGCTGCCAGATCTCAAGCATACCCTGGTGTCAAGACCTCTGTCACCATCGCAGATACCGCTGTTGGAAATGGAGGTACAAAACCTTCTGGCTTTACAAGCAGTGGAGAGGGTCCCCACCCAGGAGAAGGGCAAGGGCCTCTACTCCAGGTATTTTCTGACACAAAAGAAAACTGGGGAGTGGCGACCTATCTTAGATCTCAGATATTTAAACAAACATCTGAAAAAAAAAACAAATTAAAAATGGTCACTCTGTCACTGGTCATACAGTCCTTACAGCAGGGCGACTGGCTAGCCTCCCTCAACTTAAAGGACGCCTACTTCCACATACCCATAAGGAGATCTCACAGGAAGTTTCTCAGGTTCAAACTTCCTTTGGGTCTCTATCAGTTCACTGCAATGTCCTTCGGTCTGTCCTCGGCCCCAAGAGTCTTTACCAAGTGTCTCGCAGTGGTAGCAGCACATCTCAGGAGACTGGATGTTGCTCTCTACTACCCCTATCTGGACGACTAGCTTATAGTAGCAAAGTCTCCTTGCCAAGTCAAGGAATCTCTTTCCCTCACAGAACACACTCTGGAGTCTCTAGGTTTCCTGGTAAATCTCAGGAAGTCTCATCCGGAAGCCACTCAGCTGCTCACCTTCATAGGGGCCCAGCTGGACACTCAGAAGGGATATGCTTTCCTCCCACAGGAAAGAATTCAGTTTCCTTTCAGTGGCAGATTCTTTCGCCCAGGGACAGCCAAGACTAGTCAGACATTTCCTCAAACTTCTGGGACATATGGCCTCTATGACTGCAGTAGTCCCAGGGGTCAGGTACAGGATGAGACTCCTGCAAGCCTACCTCAGCGCTCGCTGGTCTCAGAAAAGCAACAAATATTCAAAGTTAATACCGGTGTCGGAGCAGTTCCTCCAAAATTTGCTGTGGTGGAAGGACCATGCAAATTTGCAGGCAGAGGCTCCATTTCAAGCTCCTCTTCCTACAAAGGTGATCACCACAGATGTCTCCCTGTTGGGCTGGGGAGCTCATCTAGACTGTGGCTCAGTAAGCGGCAACTGGACTCCCGAAGAGTCACAGTTGCACATAAATCTTTTGGAACTCAGAGCAGTCTTACTAGCTCTCAAAGCTTTCGCTCCCAGCATAGAAGGGCAGGTGGTTCAAATTCAAACAGACAGCACCACTGCAATGTTCTACATAAACAAGCAGAGTAGTACCAGATCAGGAATACTTTGTTTGGAAGCTCTGAAGCTCTGGTCTCTAGCATCCTCTCTGGGAGTCAGTCTCTCAGCTATTCACCTACCAGGCAAACTCAATACTCTGGCGGATGCTCTAAGCTGCATCAGTCAAGGTCAGAGCGAATGGACATTGAACAAGCAAATACTAGCCACAGTGTTCGGGCAGTGGGGCACACCAGACGTGGATCTGTTTGCCTCACCTCTCAATTTTCAGCTTCCTCAGTTCTGTTGCAGGCCCCCAGTTCCAGGAAAACTTTCTCTGGATGCCCTGATCCTGGACTGGTCAGGGAGGTTCCTATTTGCATTTCCGACCTTTCCCCTGATATTCAGTGTTTTGCTGAAACTCAGGCAGCAGCCTGCATCTGGGACCAGACTACTTGCAAGATCTCCTACGGCCTTACCGCCCTCTTCGCTCACTCCGCTCTGCCGACGAGGGATTGCTAGAGGTTCCCAGGGTTCGTCTGCAATTATCTGGGGCTAGAGCCTTTTCTTTTATGGCCCCCAACCCTGTGGAATTCTCTACCTTGTCGGATTTGAGAGTGCCAGTCCACAGACCAATTCAAGGCTTCTTTAAAAAGCTATTTATTTGAGAAAGCCTTTGATTAGGCCAACCTATTGTTTTGTAATTGTTTTTAAATGTATATTTATTTGTTGGTTGTTTTATCTGTATTTTATTCGCGCTTTGATAATTTTGAAAAGCACTTTATAAATAAAATTTGATTTGATTTGATTTGCATCTATGATCCTAGTGGCTCCGGACTGGCCCAGGCAAGCCTGGTACCCTCTCCTTCTCTTAGTGTCCTGCAACAGGCCCATTCGCCTGCCTCCAACTCGCTCCCTGCTGACCCTTCCTCAGACGGGAGTGCAGTACCCAGACGTACACTCTCCTCACCTCAAAGCCTGGTTATTGAGGCATTAGAGTTTCCATCCTCACAATACTCTGAACAGGTCAAGATACTGAGGATGGCTAAAAAAATGAACACTAAGAAAACTTATGCAGCCAAATGGAAAAGGTTTTCCCTCTGGTGCAGAAGCGAAAAGGTCGAACCTCTGTCAGCTTCAGACCCTCGGCTGCTAGACTACCTGGTACACCTACAGGCGTCAGGCTTGAAACCATCTTCACTCAAGCTATGCCTGGCGGCAATT
Source organism: Neoceratodus forsteri (assembly GCA_016271365.2). Lineage (NCBI taxonomy): Eukaryota > Metazoa > Chordata > Ceratodontiformes > Ceratodontidae > Neoceratodus > Neoceratodus forsteri. Next base: position 75,706,895 of record JADMNL010000027.1, on the reverse strand, counting down.
TCAGCCTACCTTTTGGTGGGAAAGAAGAAATCATTTTTTTCTCCATGACATTTTTAAACAGTTTTTCCAAGGTCTCTTGCACCTCCAGCCTCCAACAAGGGAGCCTGTTCCTCCTTGGAGCCTGAACCTTTGCATAGATGGGCTCATGAATCCACCTTTCGAGCCTATGTCCACGGCCCACATCAAGTTTGTAACTTGGAAGACCATCTTCCTGGTAGCCATTACGTCTGCCAGGAGGATTTCAGAGCTACAGGTCCTGTGCACTGAGCCGAATTACATCATTCCTCACAATGATAAAGTTGTGCTCAGGACAAATAGGAGATTTCTGCCAAAGGTGGTTTCAGAGTTTCACTTGAACCAGTCCATTACTCTGCTAGTCTTCTTTACTGAGCCGTCCACTCCTGGTGAGCAAAAGCTCCACAGCTTGGATGTCAAAAGAGCCGTCTTTCACTACCTAGAGCATACTAGACAGTCTAGAGGCTCTTCCACTCAGTTGTTCCTCACCTACGGGGATGTAGGCAGAGGAAGACCAGCTACCAAGAGAACTATTTCTCATTGGTTGGTCTCTTGTATTAGATTCTGCTATGAGAAAGCTGGTCAACAACCTCCAGTGGGGCTCAGGGCCCACTCCACCAGGGGCACTGCAGCCTCGCTTGCAGCAGCAAGGGACATTCCCCTACTGGATGTCTGCAAAGCAGCTACCTGGAAATCTGTGCACACCTTTGTGAAACACTACAGTTTGGATGTGCAGACCAAATTTGATGCCAAATTTGACAGGGCAGTTCTGCAGAGCCTCTTTCCTAAGTAGGTTCTCTGCCCTCCTCGCACTTGGTACTGCTTGGTAGTCTGCAAAAAGTTACTGATGCTAAAGGACACCTGGGGTAAGAAGAAAAAATTGCTCACCACAGTAATCTTCTTTCTTCCATGGGGTCCTTTAGCATTAGTAAGCTCCCACCCTTCCTCCCCGGTTCACCTATCGGAGAAGGGCTCTTACGTCACCTTTTACCAAATTTGGCGTTTGTTATTGATGAGTTTTTACCTCGTGTTGCTGTTTCCATTTCCACTTTTGGACATTTGCATGTTTTTTGAATCCTGTTAATTCTTTTTCGGGGCATTTGCCCTCATTTTTCTTTGAAAAAATTCTAAAGCAGTCAACAGCTCTCACTCAGTTCACACCCCCTCCTGTCTTTTGATTGGCTGGCCCTTCGATCATTAAAAAAAAATCTCTTAAAGGCACACCTCCGGGGCAATTGCACCTAGCCAACTAAGTGTAAAAAGTTACTGATGTTAAAGGACCCCATGGAAGAAAGAAGATTACTGCGGTGAGTAATTTTTTCTTCTTTGTGAGGGTGGTCAAAATCTGGAATGAATTCCCAGTAAAAGTGGTGGCAAGCAAAACCATGGATGCATTCAAACGTACTTTAGACTCCTACTTGATTAGTAATAGCATCACTGGGTACCTCTAGAATACAAGCAAGCTATAATGGACTTTGGTCTCTATAGAGCTCAGAAACTCCCTATGAAACCTATCTGGGACCTGAGTCATCTGAACCTGTACATAGAGTACAGGCATATCAGGGCTGTTATCCCTTTTGCACCAGGGGTACTGGCTGTGCTCTCTGGACATGCAGGATGCTCACTTGCATATCCAGATTTTTCCTGCCCATGAACGCTTCCTCCGCTTCCACATTCAGGGGACCTATTTTCAGTTCTGGGCCTTCTCTTTTGGCCTTTCTTTGGCCCCCAGAGTCTTTACCAGGTCCCTGGTGGTGGTGGGGGCCACTCTGAGAAGGCAGGGCTTCTGTGTGTTCCCCTACCTGGATGAATGGCTGCTAGCAGCCCCCTCCAGGGACTGCCTAGCTCAGACCCTGGAATACACCTATCATCTATTTCAGGTCCTGGGGATCACCATCGATCTGCCAAAGACTTGCCTCTCTCTCCTTGCCAGCGCTTTCAATACATTGGGGTGGTTCTGGACACCAACCAGGGTATGGCCTTTTTGCCCATGGACAGGGTGGAACAACTGATGCAGCAGACCTGTCTGGTTTCTTCCAGCCACTAGGTCCCCATCAGGGTATTCCTGCACCTCACAGAAGCAGCCATTGCCATAGTTTCCTCACCTGCCTACACATGTGGGTTCCTCAGTGGACCTTAAGGGTTCAGTGGGACCAACGCACGGACGACCTGGACCACTTGGTCATGGTCTCTGACACAGTCTGAAAAGTCCTGTCATGATGGCTATAGCTGGCCAACCTCCTTCAGGGGTTCTCCTTTCGGCTGTCGACCCCTGGTCAGATTCTCGCAATGGACACATCCGGCCTGGGATGGGATGCTCATCTGGCTAATCACCAGACGCAGGGCACCTGGACAGAATTGGAACAGGATCTCCACATCAATGTCCTGGAGATGCGAGTGGTCCTTTACGCTCTGCAGGTCTTTCAAACTGATCCTGAAGAGGCCTGTTGGAGGAATTCTGGAATCCTGCCCTTTCTCCTGAATTACGGTCAGACTGCCTTGTTTTATTTACTTATCGGCAGTGAGAGTGTCTTATAGTTTCCCCAGACTCAAGTAGTGAGAGTACTTGAGGACTGGGGACTGCAGTGGTTTTATTTGTAAAGATCTCTGAGACTATTTCATCTGCCTGCTATGGGAGGTGTGAGCTCCTGAGAAGGGTATCCAATCCTACTGGTGGTGAGAGGATATTTAGGACCTCGACAATAAGAACTCTTTCCTAGTTGGTTTTAAATACACTATTAGTCCATCCTGTCTGCCTGTACCAACTGTGTTTCCTTGTTGTTTTATTATTGTTTTGTTTATTTTGGGTTATTATTTTAATTTTTGGTTTATTCCTCCGACCCATTTTCTCTATCTTGTGAGGTTCCTCAGAGTTTAGTGCTGTCCCCCATGTTGTTCGCGGTATATCTGCTGTCCCTCTGAGACATTGTAAGAAGGTATGGGCTGAGGTTTCACTGCTATGCTGATGATACCCAGCCCTACCTCTCTTTTGCACCTGACCAGGATGGAGCTGTCTCGGTCTTTAATAGCTGCCTCACTGAAATCCACAAGTAGATGGATGCCAGTTGGCTGAAGTTGAACTCTGATAAGACTGAGGTATTGGTTGTTGATCTGGGTCACTAGATGGGGGGCTGGGTGGGGATTCACCCTCTGGACTTTTTCTCTGGGGCATCCCACTCCTGTCCTCTGAACGAGTGCGGAACCTCAGGGTAATTTTTGACGAAGGGCTGACCCTGCATTCGCAGGTGTCAGCTGTCGTCAAATCCTCATTCTACCATCTGAGGAATATCTCCAGGATTAAGCACCTTGTTCCATCCGGTGACCTTCCTACTCTGATCCACGCCTTTGTGACCTCACGTTTGAACTACTGCAACTCCCTGTACCTAGGGCTACCAGGGGTAGAAATCCATCGCATGCAGCTGGTGCAGAACGCGGCGGCCTGGATTCTGACAGAATCATCACGGTCCTGTCATATTACGCCGGTGCTGCGTGGTCTGCACTGGCTGCCAGTACAGTGGCAGATCACCTTTAAAGTTGGTCTTCTGACTTTTAAAGCCCTACATGGACTGTGCCTGGACTATTTGAAAGAGCTCCTGGTTTCTCACTGCCCTGGGCGATTGCTCTGTTCAGCCAATGAGGGGTTGCTAGAGATTCTAAGGGTGTGCTTGAAATCTTCTGGAGTGAGGGCATTCTTGTATGCCACCCCTACCCGTTGGATTCTCTACCCCGTCGGTTACGTGAGTGCATGACCGTGGAGGGGTTTAACTTATTTGTGGAACCGAGCTTTTGGTGATTAACTAAACATGTTATCAGTGTGATTACATTGCTTGTTATTGAGATGTTTGTTGATATTGTGATTTTAATTATGTTAAGGTGCCTTGGTTTTTGAAAGGCGTCATACAAATAAAGGTTATTATAATTATTATTATTATTATATTATTATCTCCTTCCCAGTCCGTTGCTGGTGCAGACAGTCATGTGCGTGGTGTATTACATCAACAAGCAAGGGGGGACTCACTCTTACCCCGTGTTGGAGGCAATGAGAGTCTGGTATTGGGCCATCAAGCATGGTCTGGAGCTCTCAGCCATACACATTCCAGGTGTCCAAAACATCCTGGCAGACAGTCTGAACCACTCCTGGTCGCAGGCTCAAGAGTGGGAGCTTCTGACCACAGTGGTTGAGATCTCTTCAACAGGTGGGATCGTCCAGAGCTGGACCTTTTTGTGTCCCCACTCAAAGCAAAACTGCACCTTTCAAACAACATGAAGTCTTGCTGTATTCTGACAATAGCAGTGAGTCCCAACCTTCGAACTGCCCCGGAGATGAAAGAGTTAACTTTCCATGCCAGGCATGGAACGCTGAGCTCGAGCTCGGTTAAGACTCTGTCTGTTGCTGTTTAAACTCAAACCATCAGATTCTTTACTCCGCCTCACTGAACAGTCACTCCGGAGATTTCTCCTTCTGCTCGGTTCAATTTGTCGGTTTAAAGTACCGCTTTTCTCGGTTTTCGACCAAATTTAAACCGTAACCTGTCGGTTCAGTCTCTGTCTGTGGTATTTGTGAGTACTAGATAGGTTTATATTAATTTCTATTCTGTGTGGAACTTGTAAATGGTTCATCGGTTCGGTCTGAACCGATCAAGCTGTTAAAAAATCTTTATTTGTACTTTTAGTGTGTGGTTACCGGTTCTTATCGGTTCTAAAAAAACGGATTTATTACGTTTTTTTCCACGACCCTAACACGGTCAGGAACCGATAAGAGGGTCTTGCCTGGCGGATTGCCATTAAAAGGGTAAGTTTGGTTAGGACTGACACAATGTCTGAGAAACCCAAAAGAAAAACCGGGCCCACTGGGTTTCAACACTGTAGTGTGTGTGGGGAAGTCTTTGCTAAGGCTGACTCCCACACCACCTGTGTTTATTGTCTGGGGTTTGACCACCTCAATGCAGACTGCCAGATTTGTAAAAATTTTCCTGCAGCTACCCTAGAAAAGAGAGTTGGTAGGCTCAGGGAAAGGGAGGCCAAAAAGTCCACTGAACCGGATGGCAAGCCCAGTTCGGGTCAAACCGAACCAGAAGGAGTGCGCTCTGACCAGGGCGAGACTTCTTCGGGCAAAAGGAGAGCTGATTCTGAGGAGTCGGTTCCGGCTAAGAGAACAAGAAAAGAAAAATCAGGTGGTGTGGATCCAAAACTTTCTTCTCCAACCGCTGAAGAAATAGCCAAAGCGATAAAGATTGTGCAGTCGCTTTCCCCGGTTCCGACCGAACCGGCACCATCAGGGAGGCGCTCGGTTCGGCCGGTTCCACCAGTTCAAGATTATGATTTAGAGGAATATTATGAACCGGAGGAGGAGGAAGAGGAGTATGAGGAAAGTGAATGTGTTTTGAAAGTCTGGATGTGTCCATTGACCCGGACATCTCCCCAGACAGACCTTCAGGAGTGTCTCCTCCTAGGCTTTCTGAGTCCCCCTCCCATTTCATGTTTTATAAAAAAGTGGTTGAAACCCTCCAGCTTCCTATGGAAGAAGCTGTGGATGACCAGGATGAGCCTGACTATGTGGAAATGATGGATATCCCAGAGTCTAGGAGGCTGTCTATTCCCTTACACAAATCTTTTGGGAAACAGACATTTAAGATTTTAAAGACTCCTAATACTATACCTCCTGTGGATAAAAGGATGGACAAGAGGTATACATTGTCAGGCTCAGATATGGAGTTCTTACACAACAATGTAGCCATGTTAGGTAGTGCAGGCTGCAGCCTGTGATAAGGCAAATATTCCCTTGGCTTTACACCCCCCAGACAAGGACTCCAGGAGGACTGATGCCATGGCAAAGAAACAGTACATGGCAGCATCCTTGGGACTCAGACAGGCCAACTATATGGCCTGTACTGCTAGGTATCAAAAAATCCAGATGGGACACTGTCATGGCTTTAGCAAAACAGGTCCCTGGCCAGCTTGCCAAGGAGCTGGAGCAGGTGGCTGCTGATGGTATTGAGGCATCCAAGGTGCAATTCCATGCTGCAGTGGACTCCAATGATGTGTCATCTAGAGCAGGGGTTCTCAAATGGTGAGGCCAGCCTCCCTTGGGAGGCCCCAACCTGTTCCAGGGGAGGCTCAAGCAAGTCTGGAAAAGTACTGTATTTAAATTTTGGGTTTTATATATTTTGTGTGAAGAGATGAAGCAAACGGAAAGAGGATAATAATAGTAGGTGAATTTTATGTATTTATTTACTAATAGGTGACAAGGGAAGGTGAATGAGCCAAGGCTCATTTCAGGTGCACCCAGGGAAGGGTAGGGAGTGAATACATTTCAGAAGGTAACTGCAAAACAATCAATAAATATACAATGAGCAATAGTGCAAATAAATATGAACAATAAAAGAATAACAAGTGGTGGCAATTTATCAATTTGTAAACTGATGGCAGAATAGCCCAAATACAAGGGTTGAGTATAGAAGTGCTAAGACCAATAGCAGGAAGGAGCAAAGTAATCCCCGAGCTGTTGCTTAGGAGCAGAGAAGGAGGGGGAGAGGCAAAGTATATAGGAAGGTTATTTCATATAGAGAGGAAACAGAGAAAGTAGTCTGACCCATGAAGGTACTGCAACAAGGGGTAACAATGGTTCAAGAATGAAAATAGCAGAGCAAGTAGGTTGGCCTGTGGGGGTTACAAAAAGCTGAATAATAATATTTATTTATTTTATTTATTTGTTATTCAGATAACACCTTTGAGCACAGGAGCTCTTTTTCAAAAGTTCCAAGTCAGTATAAGACAAAGAACTGAATGTGAGCCAAGTACTCAAAGGGGTTTCAATTTGTTCGTGGTGTGCTGCGCAAAGTACTGTACGTTATTTTTCATTGGGGAGGCCCAAGATTATTTAAATTTTTGGGGGAGGCTCAAAATCTTTTCCATGGATTTGGGGAGGCTCACTGTGACAAAGTCTGAGAACTATTGATCTAGAGTCATGGCTACATCTGTGGCACTTCGTAGAATGGCTTGGCTCAGATGTACTAGCCTGTCACAGGATACCCAGACTAAGGCCATGGATTTTCCTGTTGTGGGTAATTCTCTGTTTGGGGAGCAGACAGAGAATTACATGAAGAAAATGGACGAATATAGGACCACCTATAGGAGTGCACGGGCCAAGGAAAGGCAGGCCACTCCTCAGAGGCAGCACCCCAGGGGCAGGGGCAGGCCTTTTCATAGGCCTTTCTACCAAGCCCAGGCCTCCTCTTCTGCCTATGCTCAGAGGGAGTTCTTTAGAGGGAGAGGCAGAAGGGGTACAAGCAGACCTGCTTCCACCCCTCAGCCAAAACCCCCTGCCAAACAGGCACCCTGATGGGTTTGCCAGGGCCGATTTTCCACTACTGGTAGGGGGCAGGCTGGCTTACTTTGTCCAGGACTGGGAGTCTCTAACATCAGACAAGTGGGTCCTGGAAGTAGTAAACCAGGGACTGGTTCTCAGCTTCCAAAAATTTCCAAAGCTGAGAACCAGATCCTTTCCACCTGCAAATCCCTCAGAGGCACTTGCCCTAGAGGCAGAGGTCTCTTCCCTCCTGGCTCTCAGAGCTGTGGAAAGGGTTCCACCCCTACACCAGGGCAAAGGATTGTACTCCAGGTACTTCCTTACCCCAAAAAAGACAGGAGATTGGCGGCCCATCCTGGATCTCAGATACTTAAACAAGCACCTTTTAAAACCAAAATTCAAAATGGTGACTCTGGGAATTATTCTACCCTCTCTAAGGCCAGGGGACTGGCTAGTGTCCCTGGATCTCAAGGATGCCTACTTCCATATTCTCATCAGAAGCTCCCATCGAAAGTACCTCAGGTTCGAGCTGCCCTCAGGCCATCACCAGTTCAGAGCAATGCACTTCGGTCTAACCTCTGCTCCAAGGGTGTTCACAAAATGCCTGGTAGTAGTAGTTGCTTCTCTAAGAAGGCAAAGGATTGCCATCTTCCCATACCTGAACGACTGGCTCATAGTAGGCCAGTCCCCAGACCAAGTCAAGTTACACCTACAGATAACTCAGCAGCTGCTTACCTCTTTGGGCTTCCTTCTGAATCTTTCAAAGTCAGTTCTAGAGCCTGTCTGCCCTCACCTTCATAGGCGCAGAGCTAGATACAGAAAAGGCCAGAGCTTTCCTTCCCCTGGACAGGGCAAGGACCCTTATCTCACTGGCCTCCTCATTCACCCTGCAGGTGCCTCGACCAGCAAGGCATTTTCTACAGCTCCTGGGGCACATGGTTGCTTCCACAGCAGTGGTGCAAGGAGCAAGATTTCAGATGAGAGACATTCAGTTCCATTTGAGAGCCTTTTGGTCTCAAAAGAAGGACCCTCTGACCAAATTGATCCCAGTGACTCAAACCCTGATCCAGGCCTTACAGTGGTGGCAGGATCAGAACAATCTAAGGCAGGGAGTTCCCTTTGTCACTCAGTCCCGCTCTATAATCCTTACTACAGATGCCTCCCTCTTGGGGTGGGGGGGCCCACTTGGGCGATCTGACTACCCAGGGGCTGTGGTCCCCTCAGGAATCTCTGCTTCATATCAATCTATTGGAACTCAGAGCAGTATTTCTAGCACTTCAAGCTTTTTCCAAATCTGTTCAGAACAAAGTTATCCAGGTCAGAACAGACAACACTACCACAATGTGGTACATCAACAAGCAAGGAGGCACTCGGTCTATGGCCTTGTGCACAGAAGCAATGAAGTTGTGGTCTCTGGCTTATTCCCTGAACACCTTCTTCACAGCAGTATACCTCCCAGGCAAGGACAATGTCCTGGCAGATGCTTTCAGCAGGATATCTCAGGGCCATCACGAATGGTCACTGGATCCCCTGGTCTTGGAGGTGATATTCTCCAGATGAGGCATCCCACAGACAGATCTTTTTGCTGCCCCAGACAATCACCAACTTCCCCTTTTTTGTTGCAGGCCCCCAGTGTTGGGTTCAGTCTCCCTGGATGCCTTAGTTCTCAGTTGGGAAGGGAAGTTCCTGTATACTTTTCCCCCCTTCCCTCTCCTATTCAAAGTGCTAGTCAAAATCAGGTCTCAACCCTGCAAGGTGATCCTGATTGCTCCAGACTGGGCCTGACAGCCCTGGTATCCACTCCTGTTGTTCTTAGCAGTCCATCTTCCCCTGTCTCTTCCCAGGAATTACAACCTGTTAACCTGTGCTCAGGGGAGAGTTTGGTACCCGAATCTCAAATCTCTCAATCTCAAGGCCTGGCTCTTGAAGAGTTAGAGTTTGCTGATTTACATCTCTCCCAAGGTGTAATGGATATTCTGAAGGCTTCTAGGAAACCTTCCACCAGGACTACTTATAATTCCAAGTGGAAAAGATTTTCCATATGGTGCTCTGGAAGGCATATTCCCCAGAGTCTGCTGATCTGCCCACAGTCCTTGATTATATGGTCCATTTGAATAGCTTAGGGCTTAGACCAGCTACACTAAAGGTGCATCTGGCAGCTGTTTCTGCTTTCATTTCAGCAGGAAAGCCCTCTTCTCTTTCAGCTCACCCTGTATTCTCCAAGTTTTTTAAGGGCTTGCTTCATACCAACCCTCCATTCAGGGACCCTGCCCCTGCTTGGGATCTTAATGTTTGCATTGCTCAGCTTATGCAACCCCCTTTTGAGCCTTTGTCTTCAGCATAGCTTAAGTACTTGACTTGGAAAACTGTGTTCCTGGTAGCCATCACTTCTGCCAGACGCATAGAAGTGAGTTAACCTTGTCAGTGGAGCCTGATTTTATCTCCTTCCATAGAGATAAGGTGGTCCTCTGGACTAACAGGAAGTTTTTGCCTAAGGTGGTTTCAGATTTCCACCTTAACCAGTCTATGTCTCTTCCTTCCTGTGTGCTTTGCAGACCATTCCTCCTCTGGTGAGAGGAGGCTACACAGTTTAGATGTGAAAAGAGGCCTTAGCTACTACATAGAACGTACCAAGGGTCACAGGTTTGACTCCCTCCAACTGTTCCTCACTTATGGTGAGGTTGGTAAAGGGAAACCTGCCACTAAAAGATCCATTGCCAGGTGGATTGTCTCTTGTATCCAATTTTGTTATGAAAAACTGGGTAAGGTTCCACCCTCAGGCCTGAGGGCTCACTCTACCAGAGGTACAGCTGCTTCCCTGGCTGCTGCCAGGGATATCCCTATTCTAGAGATATGTCAAGCAGCTACCTGGAAAACAGTTCACACTTTTACCAAGCATTACTCTCTGGATATCCAGGCTAGGAGTGATGCTCGGTTTGGCACAGCTGTGCTTCAGAGCCTATTTCCTAAGTAGGTTCTGTCCCTCTTCCATGGAGGTACTGCTTGGTAGTCTGCTATTGTCAGAATACAGCAAGACTTCATGTTGTTTGAAGAAAAAATTACTCACCTTAGTGATGTTTCTTCTAATGGAGTCTTGCTGTATTCTGACCTCCCCCTCACCTTCCCCTCTCAGAACCTCTGTTTTTGGGATGTGGGTGGGCAGTGGCAGTGTTGGCACTCAGGAGGTGCCCCACCTTGTTGTTTTCACCCCATTTTTCTTGGGTGAGTGGGTGTTGTGTTTTTCATTTTTTGGGTCTCCTGACTTGAGTCTTTGTTTTGGGACCAAAAAATCTGTTTTTTATGTTTAGTAGCCAGTTGGCTAGTGTAGGTTTACAGCTTCCACACAGGACCTTAGTGAGTTTAGCTCATAAAGATCTGATGGTTTGAGTTTAAACAGCAACAGACAGAGTCTCAACCGAGCTCGAGCTCAGCATTGCATGCCTGGCATGGAAAGTTAACTCTTTCATCTCCGGGGCAGTTTGAAGGTTGGGACTCACTGCTATTGTCAGAATACAGCAAGACTCCATTAGAAGAAACAACATTACTAAGGTGAGTAATTTTTTTTTCTGCTCGCTCAATCCGAGACCCAGAGTTTTCTGGCAAGAAGCATTGTCCCTCTCCTGGAAGGGGAGGTTTCTGTATACCTTTCCTCCCTTCCTGCTCCTACAGAGGGTCCTGCTCAAGCTCCAGTTGGAAGTGACAGAGATGATTCTCATAGCTCCCTTCTGGCCACATCAGATTTGGTTCCCCTTGCTGTAACAGATGGCAGTAGAACCTCCAGTGCCCTAGTGCTTGTGCATCAGCTTGCTCTTCCAGGACCAGGGCACCCTAGTCCATCTGTATCTAAAGTCCCTGCATCTCCATGCGTGGCTCCTGTGGACCTAGCTATCGCCCACTTTGGGGTGTCCTCTAGGGTCACAGCTATTCTGGTGGCCATTAGAAAGTCCTCCACCCTTGAGCCATGAAATGGAAGTGCTTCACCCTTTGGGATGTTTCAAGCCAGTTGGACCCCTTCACCTGCCTAGTGAATCAGGTGTTGGGAGTATTTTATTTTCCTTTCGGACTCAGGCTTGGGATACTTCTCACTCAAGGTGCTCCTTTCTGTCATCTCTGCGTACCATGCATCTATCGGGGGCAGGGCTGTAGCTCAGCTTGAGGCATCCCGCACCTTTCTGCAGGGCACGTTGCATCTGAAACCTCCCATTTTGGACCTGGTCCCTCCATGGGACCTCAATTTTCTGTTGGAGAAACTCACATTACCTCCCTTTGAACCAGCCATGAGTTGGAAGCTGAGGTTTCTGTTGTGGAAAGCGTTCTTTTTCATTGCTGTTACTGCTGCTCGAAGGATTTCCAAGCTGCAGGCTCTCATGTGCAAAGAGCCATATTTGTTTTTTCACAAAGACAGGGTGTCTTTGCATACTATTTCTAAATTTCTTCCAAAGGTGGTGTCAGAGTTTACGTTGAATCAGGCCATCCACCTTCCGGATTATTATCCTGAGTTCTCTAATCAGGGGGAGGCTTTGCTCCACACTTTGGATGTATATAGAAACTTGCGGTACTGTGCACAGGCATGGGGTCATAATGTTGCAAGACATTATGCCGCATGGCTAAATCGTGCTGCCAATACAGTGCAATTTATGCCATGCGGCATAACTCTTTTTTCTGTAGGGGGCTCATCCCCCACACACCCCCCTTTGTGGAGGGCTGTGCCCCCGGACCCCCCGACTAAAGATTCTTAACTCCGGGGGGGTCCAACTTGGGAGCACACAAAGTCTTTAAAAAAATTAAATTTCTGGGACCGGGAATCAAACCCAGTCCCAGACGCACTGCCTGGGTTCCTGCTGCTGTGGCTCTGTCTGGTGAGCCACGGCAGCTGCTCGACAGAACCCACTCCCAGCAGAGGTCTTATCCTCTGCCTGGGAGTGTGTGAATGGTGCAATACCGCGTACAGCATACGCGGTACTGTACCACTCACTGTCCTAGACAGCACTGTTTCAGATTAGCTATAATGTCATATGCTATTAAGCATACGATATTATGACCCAGTACACTGTGAAAACCAGACTAAGACTTTAAGAAAGTCTGACCAGTTCTCTTACGTTCACCCCAAGAGAGAGGGTACTCCTGTTTCCAAACAGCATCTGTCTAAGTGGTTAGCCAGCTGCATTGTTTATTGTTACCGTAAGTACAACAAGGACCTTCCAGGAGTGGTTAAGGGCTGTTCCATCAGGGATATGGCTGCCTCCATGGCCTGTTTCAGAAATGTGTCTGCTACGGACATCTATGCAGCTGCCACCTGGAGTTCTGTCCACACCTTCATCAAGCATTACAGTTTGGACATTGCCTCTTTGCGCAGGGCCAGTGGTGGCCTGGCAGTACTTCAGGGCCTTCTCTCCTGAGCTCTTGGCTGCTGATCTGTTCCACTCCTGATGTTGTTCTCCTGGTCATGCCTGGAACTGCTTGGGATTCAGTCCTACTGATGTTGGCCTGCTGCAAGAGCCTTCCTTGAAGTATGATAGTACAGTTACATAAGAACTTACCATAAAAAATTGATCTTCAAGAGAAGCTCTTGCCACAGACCCTGCTTTCCCTCCTTCCCCCTGCTGTTTCTTTTTTCTCTCGTATTACTTCTGTCTTTCCTTCCTTGACTCTTGGGAACCTCCTCTGTTCTCCATTCACTGCCCACTCTGGATCTGCAGCAGGAGAACTGAGGAGGGTGTGGGGGACCTATCCACTTTTATAGGATAGGCTGACATCGGCAGTAGGTGGTCCTCCATGGTAGACTGCTAGCTAGAAAGTTGTCTGTGTGGTCCTGACACCTGGCAGCTTAATCCTACCAGTGTTGGCCTGCTGCAAGAGCCTCCCTAGAAGATCTAACGATTACGGTAACTTCTTATGTAACTGTACTTTACTGTTGCCTCCAACTTCAAGTCCATTGACTGGATAGCCTCCAAGAGCACTGCATTAGATGGCTGTGTGGCCTCGGCTGATGTGGAGGTGGTTGCTCCATCTCCACCACCTGCCTGCTGCATGGTTTTCAGACAAGCTCCTTCCTGTGTTCCTCCTCTGGTGCTTCATCCCATTTGTGGTGATGGTCTGCATCTGTCTAGGAGGGGAACCAGGATCCTAGGTGATAGGTTTAAATGCTTCATTGGCAAGCATGTAAACTATTTAAATGCATTTAAACTAGCCAAGGGGGGAGGCACTGGAAAGGAGCAGGGAAATCCTAGCCCCCCCAAAAAAATCAGGGCAGTAAGTGAGGTAAACACAGAGATAGAGATGTTGATAGGTAGAAGGGCAGGGGTAAATGGAGAAAATGACAAAGGCAATAAGGACAGGGATGGGGCAAAAAGGGGTAAGGCCATCAAGAAATGGAGGGTAATGAGTACCAATGCCCATAGTCTGGGCAGCAAGCTCCCTGAACTTGTGGCCTTGATGGAAGAGGGATGCCTGGATAGCATAGCAGTCACAGAAACATGGTACACAGAGAACCATGACTGGGATATTAACATTCCAGGGTACACAACCTACAGGAGAGACAGGGAGGGTAGAAGAGGAGTAGGAGTAGCTCCCTATGTAAGGAAGGGATAAAAGCAACAGAACAAAAAAGTAAACAGGGAAGAGAGGAGGCACTGTGGGTCACCTTAGAGACTGGAAATGGCACCACAATCCACACAGGGGTTGTATACAGTCCCCATGTCAGGGAGAGGAAATGGACAAGGATATGATAGAAGGCGTCCTTAGGATGGCAGAGAAAGGTGAGATACTGTTGACAGGGGACCTGAATATGCCAGATATTAACTGGAGCACCTTTGCTGTAGCCACATCCAAGAGCAGGGCCATTCTCGATGCCCTACAGGTGGTATGCCTCAGACAGCTATTTTTGGAACCCACTCAAAAGGGAGCAATCTTAGACCTTGTACTCTCAAATGGGGACAGCGAGAGAATCTCAGATCTAGAAGTGGGTAGCCATCTGGGAACAAGTGACCACCAAACAGTGTGGTTCACTATAAACTCAGCTACAGAGTCAAGCCATACAAATGTGAGGGTACTGGACTTCAGGAGGGCTGACTCTGGCAAGATAGGAGAATGCCTTAGAAAAGCACTAGCAAACAGGCTAGAAGGAAGTGTGAAGCAACAATGGGGAAACATCAAAACTGCCGTCACAGAGGCAAAGCCTTTGTGTGAAGCAAATAAACAAATCAAAGTGAAAGAAAAAGCCACTATGGTTCTCAAAAGAGGTGGCGGGAAGGTTAGGGAGAAAAAGATAGCATTTAGGAAGTATAAGGAAACACAGAAGGAGCAGGACAGAGAACTGTACCAGTTAAGGAAGAAGGAAGCAGGAGGGAAGTCAGAATAGCAAAGGCCCAAACTGAGGAAAAATAGCCAACTCAGTTAAGAAGGGGGATAAAACCTTTTATAGGAACATCAGGGAGTGTAGAAAGACAAAGGGAGGGATAGTGAGGCTGAATAGAAAGGACGGTGGGTGGGCAGAGAGGGACAGTGAAAAAGCAGGAATACTGAACGAATATTTCTGCTCAGTATTCACAAAAGAGGAGGAAGTAGACCAGGAGGGGCTGTAGACATGGCCTACCTAGACTTTAGCAAGGTATTTGACACAGTCCCACACAAAAGATTATTAGTCAAATTAGCCAGCCTGGGAGTGGGTCCCAGGGTGGTAGCCTGGGTAAAACATTGGCTGCACAACAGGACACAGAAGGTAATTGTAGATGGAGCCCACTCTGAAGAAAGAGGGGTTACTAGTGGGGTACCGCAGGGTTCAGTATTGGGTCCAGTCCTTTTTAATGTCTTCATCAGTGACATTGCAGAGGACTGGAAGGAAAAGTATGCCTTTTGCAGATGACACAAAGATCTGCAACAGGGTTGATCACAAGGAGGCGTGGAAAGGATGAGAAGGGACTTGGCAAGGTTGGAGGAATGGTCAGACGTATGGCAGCTAGGATTCAATGCAAAGAAGTGCAAAATAATGCACCTGGGAAACAAGAACCCAGGGAAGAATGACACACAATGGGGGGAGGTAAACAACAACAAACCAGGAAAGGGACCTGGGGTAATCATATCAGATGACCTTAGGTTAGCAAGCAATGTGAAAAGACAGTAGGGAGGGCGGGGTATACTGGGATGTATAGGGAGAGGCATCAGCAGCAGAAAACAGGAAGTTGTTATCCCTCTGTACAGACAGTTGGTGAGACCCCATCTGGAGTACTGTGTCCAGTTCTGGAGACCCCATCTCCGCAAGGACATAGACAGGATAGAGGCAGTCCAGAGGAGGGCAACTAAAATGGTGCAGGGTCTGCAAGAGAAGTCGATGAGGAGAGACTAAAGGAGCTTAATATGTATACCCTTGAGGAAATAAGGGAGAGGGGGGACATGATAGAAACTTTTAAGTACCTCAGTGGAATCAACAAAGTCCAAGAGGGTAGCATCTTTCAGAAAAAGAGACGTGCAAGAACAAGGGGACACAATTTAAAGATAGAAGAGGGGCGTTCAGGGGCAATGTGAGGAAGTATTATTTCACAGAGAGGGTAGTGGATGCATGGAACAGCCTTCCTGAGGAGGTTGTGGGGTCTAAAACTGTGGGAGAATTCAAGAATGCATGGGACAGACATAAGGCAATTCTTGTGGGGGGGTAGGAAGAAATAGGCTGTTGGTTAACTAGCATCTGCGGCCTATCCTGTAGGTAGGGAAATGGGCAGACTAGATGGGCCAAGCGGTCCTTATCTGCCATCAAAGTCTATGTTTCTATGTTAAAACTGAAGATGGACAAAGCAATGGGGCCTGATGGAATTCACTCCAGAATTCAAAAAGAATTAAGGGGAGAACTAGTGACACCGCTGACTACCCTTTTTAACAAATCATTGGCGGATGGTGTGGTACCTGAGGACTGGAGGAAGGCGGATGTGATTCCCCTTCACAAAAGTGGGAGCAAGACAGAGGCAGGAAACGACCGACCTGTCAGTTTGACCTCTGTGGTAGGGAAAGTGATGGAATCATTTCTGAAGGAAAGAATTGCTGAGTACCTAAAGGAAAATGGGGCACAGGACCAAAGGCAGCATGGATTCATAGCGGGAAGGTTGTGTCAGATGAATCTAATTGATTTCTTTGACTGGGTGACCAAAGTAGCAGACCAGGGAGGGACTGTGGACATGGCCTACCTAGACTTTAGCAAGGCATTTGACACAATCCCATGCATGTTTTTTAAAAACATTGTACATTATTTGAAAAATGCCTTTATTCCATCTAAGAGGAAATTTAATAATAAAGGAAAAATTCCCCCTTGGTTCAACAAGACAATTAAAAATCAGATGAAAATAAAAATTTAACTTTTTAGGAAACTTAAAAATAGTTCTGTTCCATTTAAAACTACTCTATTACATAAATACAGACTATCTGTGAAAAACTTTAAAAATTCTATTAAATTGGCAAAAAATAAGCTAGAATTTAAACAAGCTCACACAAAAGACTGTCACAAATCTTTTTTCTCCTATATAAATAGTAAAAAAGGTGTATCAAGGACCATTGGTCCCATTATAACCAATGGCTCTTCTCTATCTGATATAGAAACCTCGAATATCTTTAATAAGTACTTTTGTTCTGTCTTCTCTCAAAAATCACCTATTAGTACATTTAAAGTACACCATGTAGATTATTATAGGTTCTGTCCAACTGACATTATACAGGCTGTCAAAAAACAAAAAAAAATACTAGTCCGGGCCCAGACGGTATTCATCCATGGTTTCTGATCGAAACTTCTATAAATATTTCTATACCTTTGTCAATTATTTGCAATAAATCCTTACAAGAAAGCATTGTACCAAATGATTGGCATTCAGCAATAGTTACTCTCATATTTAAAAAAGGCAATAGAGGTTCTGTGCAAAATTATCATCCAATTAGCCTGACCTCAGTGGCTGGTAAATTAATGGAATGAGTAATGAAGTCTCTAATAGATCAAGATTGTAAAAAATTAGGAATTTATGATTCAAATCAGCATGGGTTTACTCCCAAGTATTCCTGCACCACCAATCTGATATCTTTTACAATAATATAAGTACTCCACTAGATGTGGTATCCCTACTGATGTAATTCTTTTGGACTTTAGTAGAGCTTTGAAAAGTCTTACATGAAAAACTCATTACTAAATGCACAATCTAGGTTTGTCACCTGATATTGTCAACTGGACTTTAAACTGGTTGACAAATCGTTCTCAGAGAGTCAAAATTAATGATATCTTGTCTGATTCGGGTAGTGTGACAAGTGGTGTACCACAGGGGTCGGTCTTGGGACCAACATTGTTTAACCTCTTTATCAGTGATTTACAAGCAGGGCCAAATAACTTCATAGTTAAATTTGCAGACGATACTAAATTGGGGGGCAAGGTTAATAATTAAGAAAATATTTCTGCATTAAAGAAGGATTTGGAAAAATTAACACTTTGGGCAAATGAAAATCATATGCAGTTTAATCAAGACAAATGTTTAGTAGTGCATTTCGGTGTAAATAATCCAAAAACGATATATTACATAAACGGACTACCACTTCACTCATCAAATTGTGAAAAAGATTTAGGGATATATGTTAATAATAAACTTACATCAAATGATCACTGTGTTAGAACTGCTTGCATGACCAACAGACTTTTGAGGCAAATAAAGCACTTTTGTTAATCACACTGAACAATGCCTTATTCCATTGTATAGGGCATACATTAGACCATATCTAGACTATGGCTCCTTTCTGGAATCCAAACCAAAAAGACATAGCAATTCTGAACAGGTTCAAAGGAGAGTAACTAGAATGATTCCAAGATTAACAAACTTGGATTATCAGAACAGATTAAAAGTTACTGGTCTCTTCTCTCTTCAAACTAGAAGTTTAAGAGGTGATATGCTTATGGTTTTTAATTTAATAAATTCACCAGATCTAATGGAAAAATGTGGTCTAACACTCTTCAAAAGGAGACATGTTCCAAGACTACATAATAAACAGCTTGAAGTAAAAACTTATAAAACCAGCAAAAGGGAAAACTTTTTTCCAATAAGAGCATCCATTGTATGGAACACCTTACCACAAGAATTGGTAGAAGCAACTAGTGCCACTGTCTTTAAAAACAAATTAGATGTTTGGTTGAGGGATAACAGATAAATAATGTCCCACATAGTGTGGGGAACAGTCTTGATGGGCTTTGGCCTTCATCTGTTCTTTCATACCAAGTAATACCAAGTAAAAGATTAATAATCAAATTAACCAGCCTGGGAGTGGGTCCCAGTGTGGTAGCCTGGGTAAAACATTGGCTGGACAACAGGACACAGAAGGTAATTGTAAATAGAGTCCGCTCTGAAGAAAGAGGGGTTACTAGTGGGGTACTGCAGGGTTCGGTACTCGGTCCAGTCCTTTTTAATATCTTTATAAGTGGCATTGCAGAGGGACTGGAAGGAAAAGTATGCCTCTTTGTAGATGATACAAAGATCTGCAACAGGGTTGATACACAAGGAGGCATGGAAAGGATGAGAAGGGACTTGGCAAGGTTGGAGAAATGGTCAGAAGTATGGCAGCTTGGATTCAGTGCAAAGAAGTGCAAAATAATGCACCTAGGAAACAAAAACCCAGGGGAAGATTACATAATGGGGGGGGGGTAGTAACAACAACAGAAATGGAAGGTAATCATATCAGATGACCTTAAGGTTAGCAAGCAATGTGAGGAGGCAGAAGGGAGGGCTGGGGGATACTGGGATGTATAGGGAGAGGCATCACCAGCAGAAAACAGGAAGTTGTTATCCCTCTGTATAGTCAGTTGGTGAGACCCCATCTGGAGTACTGCGTCCAGTTCTGGAGACCCCATCTCTGCAAGGACATAGACAGGATGGAGGCAGTCCAGAGGAAGGCAACCAAAATGGTGCAGGGTCTACAAGAGAAGCCATATGAGGAGACACTAAAGGAGCTTAATATGTATACCCTTGAGGAAAGGAGGGAGAGGGAGGACATGATAGAAACTTTTAAGTACCTCAGTGGAATCAACAAAGTCAAAGAGGGTAGCATCTTTCACAAAAAGAGATGTGCAAGAACAAGGGGACACAATTTGATGATAGAGGGGAACAGCTCAGGAGCAATGTGAGGAAGTATTTTTTCACAGAGAGGGTGATGGATGCATGGAACAGCCTTCCTGAGGAGGTTGTGGTGTCAAAAACTGTGGGAGAATTCAAGAATGCATGGGACAGACATAAGGCAATTCTTGTGGGGGGTAGGAAGAAATAGGCTTTTGGTTAACTAGGATCTGCAGCTTATCATGTAGGTAGGGAAATGGGCAGACTAGGTGGGCCAAGCGGTCCTTATCTGCCATCAAAGTCTATGTTTCTATGTGGTCACAACTGATATCAAACTCTTCAGGATTCCATCGTCTACACAGTGGTGTCACTTGTGCTTCCAGGTTTTTCTGTTTTATTGCAGTTTTAGCTGTTTAAAGTCAGTATCGGCTCAGAGCATGAAAACATGTATCTGTCCTGTTCTGTAGTTGGCTCTACCTCCCCATGTCCCCTTGTTTTTGACTTACCTTTCCTGCTGAATAGTTCCTTGCAATACGACTGATTATTTTCACTGCTCTGACTGAATATGACTTAAATTTATTTAAAATTAGATCTCTCCCTGATATCCCCTACACTGTTGAAGAGAGGGACAATGTATTGGACAAGCCAAACATTTTTCTTCTCCTCTTTATTTTTTTTTGGGGGGGGTCCTCATCACTAGGAAAAACTTCCTGGCTTTACTGGGGCTATTTACTAGCATTCTAAGCTACATCATTGACCCTAACAATCCTGTTTTAAGTCCTTTTGTCAAAATATGTTTACCAGCAATAGCCCATGGATAAAACAAGCAGAAACTAAATGGAAGCAGACAGTTGTAATCAATTACTTGGTGTTCAAATGCATCCAAACAGAACTTTGATATGCATCAGTTCCAGGAATTTATTCATAGATGAGCTGAGACAGTCCCAATCAACCAGTAGCAACTCTAGCTTTCTGGGATTTAGCTTCAGTCCACTGCCAGCTATCTAGTTTTGATCTCTGATAGAGCCTGCTCAAGCACAGCTAACAGTAGCCCTGTTAATTTGCAGCTTGCAATGTTATGCCCAGTTCCATAGGCAATCTCCAGTAAGTCCATCAGTAGTTTCTTCCCATCCTCCTCACTATTTACAACCCCTATTTTGGTTATACATAACAAGCTATGCCAAGCCATATACAAGCTATGAGATGTACGGTTGCTAGTCTCAGCCTCATCCAGATCAGCTCTGAAAATGTTGAACAGTAGTGCCGAACCCTAGGGCACTCCACTTCCCTAGTGTAGGGGATATCAGGGAGAAATATAATTTTAAATAAATTTAAGTCATGTTCAGTCAGAGCAGTGAAAATAGGTAGTAATACTGCAAGGAACTATTCAGCAGGAAAAGTGAGTCAAAAACAAAAGGGACATGAGGAGGCAGAGTCAACTACAGAACAGGACAGATGCATGTTTTTATGCTCTGAAGGTGATGGGTGACTGGAGGGTGGCAGACGTGGTGCCACTCCATAAGAGTGGTGAAAGGGAGGAAACATGCAACTATAAGCCAGTCAGTCAGTCTCAGTAGTCAGTAAACTGATGGAGTCCCTTATTAAGCAGGATCTGGTGGAATACCTCAAAGTAAATCACCTCCAGAGCAATAAACAACACAGGGTTTGTGACAGGCATGTCATGTCAGACAAACCTTATTACTTTATTCGATCACATTGTGACATGGTAGAACAGGACCCTGTCCCAGCTGTTATAGAGAGTTTGAATGCAGGGATCTGTTCTGTCCTTTCCTTTTCTGTCTCTTGTCTGTCTGGTTGCGCAACCAAATTTTCCTGTGAGACCTAGAATTTGATCACCCCAACAGTCTCTCAGTTCTTTGCCTCTCACTCTCTCTCTACCCTCACTTGCTGCTCTGTCTTTTCCTCCCTTGCATAGCTGCTAGTATAAAAATATATGCAAATCATTATGTGGAACTGTAACTGATATTGGGATCCCTTTGTTTAGAAATTATATAGTGTTACTGTTGAAATGTATGTAATTATAGTTTGAGATGATTGCAGAAAGCTATTGGGAACTCAAGGGATTCACCTGAAATGCAATTTTTAAGCCTTTTGCAGAAACTGTGGAAAAGGGGCCTCAGACTTGGGACATTGTGTTCTAGCTGCACCTGCCTGACATATACAAGAACATTTTAGAAAAAAAACAGGATGCTTGTTAAGGGGGTTGCAAAGACTTAGAAGACATACACACAGACTGAAGGAAAACACATGGATCATCTCTGTTTATTCTGCCTTTTTAAATAGTTATTCTGAACAATTTTTTATTTTATTTTATTGTTATTCATAATAAAACGTGAATTATGCAACTGCTCCTGGTTTTTCCTATGCTTCCTGACCTGTGCCTCGACGACACACATGACCAGGGATCTGGATAAGGGCCGTGCGGTGGACCTGCTATACTTTGACTTCAGTAAAGCTTTTGATACTGTCCCGCACAGGCGCCTCTTAAAAAAGTTAGAAGACCCCAGGGTAGCAGAGCAAATAGTCAAGTGGGTACAAAATTGACTGAAGGACAGGAAACAAAAGATGGTAGTAAATGGGGTAAGATCTACTGAAAGATATGTCACTAGTGGTGTGCTGCTGGGGCTGGTCCTTTTCAACATATTCATTAGTGACATCAGCAAGACTATAAATGGAAACATTGCCCTGTTTGCTGATGATCACACGAAACTCAGCAGAAGAGTGGACATGATGGAGGGAATCAGAGAGGTACAGGAGGACCTTAAGAAGTTGGAAAGATAGACACACACATGGCAGTTGAAATTCCGTGCTAAGAAGTGCAAAGTGATGCACCTGGGTAGGGCCAACACTAAGACAGAATACTGGCTAAATGGGGTCAAACTTAGCTCCTCTGCTGAAGAACGAGATCTAGGGGGCATTATTAGAGACTACCTCAAGCAGCAGAGTCGGTGCAGTAAAGCTTACAGCAGGGTACTGGGATGTATTAGTAGTGGGATAGATAGATACTAGGAACAGGGAAGTGATCCTGCCACTCTACCAGTCATTGGTGAGGCCACACCTGGAGTACTGTGTCCAGTTCTGGAGGTCTCACCTTAGAAAGGACATTGACAGATTAGAAATAGCCCAGAGGAGGGCAACAAAAATGATTCAGGGCCTTCATGGAATCACCTATGTGGATAGGCTTAGGGCTTTGAACATGTACTCACTGGAGACTAGGAGAGAAAGGGGGGATATGATCGAAACTTACAAGTTCCTTAGAGATATTAACAAAGTACCACAATCAGCGCTTTTTAACAGGAACTCCAATTCTACAACAAGGGGCCACGAGTGGAAACTGAAAGGGGGAAGGTCCAAGTGGGACATAAGAAAGTATTATTTCTCTGAGAAAGTGGTGGAACCTTGGCACAGACTACCACCCGAGGTGGTGGCAGCTAAGACAGTATCTGGTTTTGAACATGTGGGACAAGACTTGGGTTCAATGCTAGATTGGGCATTTTGGAGGACTGGGCACCAGTGTACATTAGGTCCCGAGATACCATGCTTGGGCAGACTTGATGGACCACAGGTCCCCTTCTGCTGACATTTTCTATGTTTTTATGTTTCCTGTTCATACTGACCTGGTATATGTCTCACCAGCCAGTTTCTATTACTTCTTAGCACATTGCCACCTACACTTGCTATTCAGGGGATTTCTGTAGCCAAGCTAAGTAGTTCTGCTATTGTAGGAGATGAACATTCTGCTGTGCTGCTGCAGAGAGGTGCTTGTATGCTTACTGGCATGGTTTTCCTATGCTACTTTAACAAGTAGTCCTGGATGCTGTGTTTGTTGTCCCAGAAATATTGTAGGACTTTGGTTTGATCGTCTTGCTGTTGTGGAGCAGATATTCCAACCTCCAAAGCAGTTTTGGGCACAGATTCAGGAGGCATACGGGTGGCAGTGTTTAAAGTATGAAAATCTCATATCGGTTACCTTATTGACTGCAAATATGTCTTGTATAATGTAAATGCTTGTTGGTACCTGTCCTTTATTGTGTTGTCCTTAAGATATGTGTAACTTCTAGGGATGTGGATATGATCGTTCTATCCACACTTGTTGGCAGTTGCCTTTCCCTTTAAGACTCCACCAGAATGTCTTCAAGCGGGCTCCTCCCACCCACCTGGGTGGTAACTCCCTTGGCTGTGCCCCATGATGCCAGATCTTCCTTTCTGCTGGAAGAAGCAGGTTCCCTCCTTATCGCTCTCGCGCTGAGTAGGCCCTTTGCTGTTAAATCATCGGATTTCCTTCCAAATTCAATAAGCAACTTTGTCTTCAGGCTCATTCATTTCAGCCACAATGGATGATGACAAGTCCGCTCTGGGTTTCCAGCGATGTCTCTGCAAGCAGAAGATGTCCCGAACAGATTCGCACACCATGTGTGTGTACTGTCTTGGCCACGAGCATGACACCCAGGCCTGCGACATCTGTCGAACTTTTCACAATTCCGGTCTAGAGGACCACCGCGCCTGCTTAACTCTCAGCCAAATGAACGGAACCTGCTGGCCAAGTCAAACAACGCCCACCAGGTGGTCTCCACAGCTGTGTAGTCAGTCAAACAGTTAGCAACTTTCAAGCAGGCGGCAGCTCAGGCCTCCTCAGCTTCCGCCTTTTTGCCACTCTCTTTGAGCGCCTCCTTTTCGGGGGCATTTAAGGACTCTGTGCCAGGCTCTCCCAACTGATGGTCAGGGCCCTCATTGGTACACAAGTCCAAGCCTAAAAGGAGGCCAAAATGATTAACTGTTGATCGTGAGAGCGAACTCTCACTCTTTGGGCCCTTCCATTCCCACGCTTCACCAGATCCAACTTTGGTTAACTCTTCGGCCCAGGCTGCCAGCTCCTTGGTAACCCCGTCGGGCCAGTTGTCCGAGACACTGGTCGATCTTCCTGCCGAGATCAAGCCGGTCAACCAGTTGTTGGCCGAGGAGGCCTATACTTCCTTGTCCAGGACTCCAGTCCTGACTCAAACCCAGGGAGGGACTGATCAGTCCACTGTCCCGTCTCCTCTTGTTATCAACCAGGAACCGGAGTCGCCCTGGCACTTGCCAGCACCCTCTGAGCCCCGCCACCAGTCCCCCAGGCAGTCACAGTCCCGGTGTTATTTCCATTGGTCGAGTGGCTCACGCCGACATCGGCGCTCACACTCTAGACACCCAAGAAAGCGGCGCCACCGCTATTCTTCATCCTCGTCCATCTCCAAAGAGGAGAGGCTTCAAAGCAAGCTGCGTCAATGCCATGAGGCAAGAGCTGGTGTTCATTGACATGAAGCCTGTACCGGCTCCTACTCCGGCCATCATCTGGCTTTTGCCACAGAGGCCGACGCCTTCTCTGCCTCAGGAGCCGAACAAATCGGTCCCAGCTTGGCCTACCCCAGCGTCTCCGCTGATTCCAGTGGAGCTGCTGCTGCTTCAACAGCCGAAATCTAGTGCTCCAACCAAGGAGTCTCGGCCGGCTTCAGGTCTCCCCATCGGCTGTCGGCCTGACTGCAGAGGGTCAGCGGGGATTCTGGCGGTCAACCCTCTTCGACGACTCCTCTGAGATGGAGGGTTCCTCCTTACACTCCCATCCGGTGGACATGGTGTGCTGAGGGTCTCTTGACAGACGAAGGCCCTACTTCCTTCATGGGTGTTCTCTACCTGATCTCAGAATCCATGGGTCATAAGATAGAGCCCGTTCAGAAAAGGGCTTGGTACCCTCTTACCGAGATCTTGGACCAGGGTGACTCCCCCGAGGAAGCCTTCCCGGTTGCCTGGGACATACTTGGCCCTGCCTTGGAGCTTTGGCAGCAACCTGCCTTCTGCCCAGCGCTGTTGGCTCTGATGGCCCACAAGTATGTGGTCCCTACCGGCTCCTTTTTGGGGCTTACTGAACATCCCTCAGCCAAGGGCTTGGTGGCTGATTCTGTGTTCAGGTGCTCTGGCAATGTAGGGGACGACGTCAAACTGCCTGATAAGGAGTCCAAGAAATTGGACCATTCGATGAAAAAGGTCTGTGCAACCTCTTTGCTTGGCCTTTGCCAGGTGAGCAAGACCCTCCTGATGGCCCACTTCTCCCATGCTTTTTGGGGCACTTTTGATGAGGTGCTCCCTCATCTTCTGGCAGACCTCCAGACCATGGTCAAACAGGTCCAGGATCAGGGTCGGGCTGTGGCTAAGCAACAGTTCCAGACAGCCATAGACACTGGGGACTCCTGTGCCTGCTCCATGGTGGCAGCAGTGGCCATGCGCTGCAGGGCTTGGCTGCGGATCTCAGCCTCCATAGCAAATACTCAGCATAAGTTGGCGGATCTCCCTTTCCTGGGCACCAACTTGTTTGGGCCCAGGATTGAGAGCCACCTTACCCTCATTGAGAAGTAATGCCACCTTGGACTCTGTGACATCCACTCAGAGGAACCCCAAGGGCTCCAAACAGCAGAAGAAGAAGCAGCCCTTTTGGTCCTCCTCCACTCCTGCATCCAAACCAGCCCTGCCCCAAGCTGGGCAGTAGACTCAGACCTGGTGACCTCGACCAAAGTCAGTGGCCACGGTTGTCTGCAAGCCTGGAGGACAAGGTCCTGTTGGTTCCTCAGCTGGGCCCTCCTCTGCCTCCAGCTCTGCTTAGTGACTGGATGAGGGGGTGCCTCCCTCATGCGCACCATGCCACCCCTGGGTCCTCCCGTGGGGGTCAGCTCTGCCACTTCCTTTCCACCTGGTCCACTGTCACCACAGACAGGTGGGTTCTCTAAGTGGTCACAGGGTCTGCCTCTGGAATTCGAGCAGTACCCCCCTTGCCAAGCCCGTGCCCCAGAGGAGGACATGATATCTGCCAAAATTCTGTCAGCTGTACAGGACGACATTGCCCAGCTCCTCCACAAGGAGGTCATGGTTCCTGTTGTGGATGTTCCAAAACACCCAGAGTTTGTTTCTAGGTACTTTCTGGTGCCAAAACAGACAGGGGAGCTGGCACCCCATTCTAGATCTGCATGACCTGGACAAGTTCCACAAGTCACACACCTTCAGGATGGTCACTTTCTCTCAGATCATACCATCACTAGAGCAAAACATGTGGTTCTGCTCCCTGGATCTTCAGGACGCATTCTTCCATGTCCCGATCCATCCATCTCATAGACGGTTCCTTCGCTTCTGAGCAGAGGGAACCCTCTACAAGTTCCAGACCATGCCACTCAGCCTGTCTCCAGCCCCCAGGGTCTTCACTAAGTGCATTGCAGTGGTAGCAGCTTACCTGAGGCACTGAGAGGTCTGGGTTTACCCCTACCTGGACAACTGGCTGAGTGTGGGCCCCCCCAGGCAGGAGGTGGAGCAGTCCAGGGACCTGGCCCTCCAGAGCTATGTCCCTCTTGGCCTCCTGGTCAATGAGGCCAAGTCAGAACTCATGCCCTTACAGGTGATCAGCTTCATCGGGGCAGAGCTCGACTCTTGCAGAGCCAGGGGTCAGCTTCCGGCGGACAGAGTGGAGGCTCTCTCCTCCTTTGCCCAATCATTTCTGGTTGAGCAATTGCGCCCTGCCCAGGACTTCCTGCATCTGCTGGGTTACATGGTGGCCTGCACCAGCGTGATCTGTTGGGCCCATTAGCGAATGCGCTCTCTGCAATGGGAGCTGGCCAGTCAGTGGTCTCAGCGCAGGAGTCATTTCGACCAGCTGGTCACTGGGACCCAGCGGATGTAGGATGCTCTGCAGTGGTAGTTAGTCATGGAACATCTGCTGGAAGGGATCCCATTTGTCTGCCCAGAGCCAACAGTCATCCTAACGACCGATACTTCTTTCATGGGCTGGGGTACCCACCTGGGGAACACAGAGTCCATGGGCTCTGGACCCTTGAGAAGTCCCAATGCCACATCAACCTGCTGGAGCTCTGAGCAGTTCAGGTGGTGCTGACTGCCTTTGATTCTCACATTTGGGGTCAGGGAGTCCAGGTCCAGATGGACAACATCATGACCATGTACTACCTCAACAAGCAGGGCAGGATGCAATCCCTGCCTCTGTGCAAGGATGCTCTCTGCGTGTGGACACTCGTGCACAGCCTGGAGGCCAATCTCCTGGCCATCCATGTGGTTGATGCCTCCAACCAGCTGGCGGATGCTCTCAGACATGTGGGTGAGGCGTCTCACGAGTGGTCTCTCCACCCAGAGGTAGGACACAGTCTGTTCTCCCAGAGGGGCACTCCTCAAGTGGACCTGTTTGCCTCCAGGGAGAACACAAAGCTGAGTCTGTATTGTGCCCACCCCCCTCAGCTGGGAATGATGCAGGGGGATGCCCTCTTGAGGTCCTGGACCCCAGGCCTCTTCTGTGCCTTCCCTCCACTTTCCTTGATCCTTAAGGCCAGGAGGGACAAGGCACAGGTGATCCTGGTGGCCCCAGACTGGCCACACCAGTTTTGGTACCCCAATCTCCTCAGCAGCAGGCTCCCGAGGCATCTTCCTCTCTGCCTGGACCTGCTCTCCATCAATCAGGGAAGGTACTCCACCTGGACCTTCAATCCCTGCACCTGACAGCCTGGTTCCTGAGTGGCTAGAATTCCAGGCTCTGGGTCTCTCCAAAGATGTTCTCACTGTTGTTGAGGCATCTCGGAAGGAGTCATCCAGAAAATGCTATGCCTTCAAATCTTCAAATGGAAGAGGTGCTCCATTTGGTGTCAGGGCAAGGGGTTGGACCCTCTGTCCTGTCCAGTGGCTAGCATCCTTGATTATCTGTGGTCCCTCTCTCATTCGGGCCTCTGGTCAATGACCCTCAAGGTGTACCTGGCAGCCATCTCTGCTTGCCAGGTACAGGACTGTCATCAGTTGGTGGTGCAGGAGAAGGTGGTCTGGCATTTTTGTAAAGGCCTCGACCACATTTCTCCTCCAGTGTGTGAACCACCATCACCTTGGGACTTGTTGCTGGTGTTGGCAAAGCTCATGGGCAAGCCATTCAAACCAATGCAGAGATGTGCGATGTCTCACCTGTCATGGAAGATCACCTTCCTGGTGGCTGTCGCATCAGCCAGAAGGATCAGTGAGCTCCAGGCTCTCTCGGTGGAGTCTCCATACCTGGTCTTCCACAGGGACATGGTTGTCCTTTGCCCCAGGCCAAAGTTCCTCCCGAAGGTTGTGTCGGATTTTCACCTTAACCAGGTGATTAATCTCCCGGTGTACTTCACCAACCACACCTCAGAGGCTGAGCACAGGCTCCATACTTTGGATCTGCAGTGAGCGCTTGCATATTACAAAGAACACATGGCTGGAGTTTGGGGAGAGGTTCACCAGCTGTTTGTCACCTACGCTGAAGCTGCACCTGGCAGACCGGCAGCTAAGTGGATGGTTTGCAGGTGGATTGTTTCCTGCATCGAACTCTGATATAGGTTGGCGGATAGGGAGCCCCCCGTAGGGCTTAGGGCTCATTCCACCTGCCATACCGCTGCCTCGGTGGCTGCTTCCAGGGATGTCCCTATCCAGGAAATCTGCAGGGCTGCTATCTGGAGGTCAGCACACACCTTCATTTCCCATTACCACATCGACCTTGAGTCGCACCGGGTTGCTGGTTTGGGGGCCTCAGTTCTACAATCTCTGTTCCCTAAATAGGGGGTGTGCGCCTTGCCCCCCCCTCCTGGAGAACTGCTAGGAGTCTGCCAACAAGTGTGGATAGAACATCATATCCACGTCTCTAGAAAAACAGGTTACTCACCTGTAACAGTAGTTCTAAGAGTGGTATATGATGTTCATCCTCACGAACCCACCCATCCTCCTCTGGTTGTGGCGCAGCCTTCTGCTTCCAGTGGGCAAGATCTGGCATCACAGGGCAGAGCCAAGGGAGTTACCACATGGGTGGGTGGGAGGAGCCAGCTTGAAAACATTCTGGTGGAGTCTTAAAGGGAAAGCAACTGCCAACAAGTGTGGATGAACATCATATACCACTCCTAGAACTACTGTTACAGGTGAGTAACCTGTTTTTCCTTGACTTTGGACACCTTTGAAAAAAGGCTTTTGAGCTCAAAGGGCTTCCAAACACAATTCACACATACTGTACATACATACATAAACAATCAACCAACCTTAGTCTATTGTCACATTCTACCCAAACTCCTGAACTGCCCCAGCCCCCAAAGGAAGCATGGACTCCCTCAAATGAAGACATTTTTATGTGCTCCCTGTCTGCTGGCTAACATCCAAGATGGCTGTTTCCAGGTGGTTGCCAGATAGTGCTTTATCCTTGACATGGCATATGAGTCACTTGCCCTCGTGATGAGACTTTCATGCTTCAAACACTGCCACCCATGTGCCTCCTGACTACATTCAAAAATGCTTTAGAGATGGCAGTTATGGCAATCATGATCATGACGCTACCACACACTTGTCAAAATACAAGTGCTGAAAGCAAAAATGTATCTATAATTCTACAGACCAGGGTAACCTTAAATAGGTGCAGCACCTATTTTACAGGAGGGTCCTGAGGGGACTGTGCAGCAGCAGAATAGTTGGAAGTCAGGTGGTAATAAAGTTATGCTTTATAAAACCAATTTCTTTGCTAAGTACAAGTCTATATACCCCATGATAAATGACAAGATGCACTACATGTATACCTCAGCAAGCATACACAAGAAATACAGGTTACTCACCTGTAACAGGAGTTCTAGGAGTGGTATATGTTGTTCATCCACACTGTCTGGCAGGTACCTTGCCGCTTTAAGATGGGCCATAGAGTCTTCAAGCTGGCTCCTCCCACCCACCCAGGTGATGAAACTCTCGGCTCTACCCCATGACACCAGATCTAGTCCGCTGGAAGCCAGGTTGTGCACCAAAGCCGGGGAGGTTGGGTTGGTCCATGTGGATAAACAACATATACCCCCTCCTAGAACTCCTGTTACATGTGAGCAACCTTTATTTCTAGGGCTGTGGATGTGTTGTTCTATCCACAGTGTCTGGCAGACTCCTAGCAGTTCTCCGGCAGGAGGGAGGCAAGGCACACACATCCTACTTAGGAACTGGAGAACAGAGGTTCCAAAACCAGCATCCTGGAGTGACTCAGGGTTGATGTGGTAATGGGAAATGAAGGTGTGAGCTGACTTTCAGGTAGCAGCCCTGCAGATTTCCTGGATAGGGATGTCCTTAGAAGCAGCCACCGACGCAGTGGTATGATGGGTGGAATGAGTCCTAAGCCCTGTGGGAGGCTCCCTACCTGCCAACCTATAGCAGAGATCAATGCAGGAAGTGATCCACCTGCCAATCGTCTACTTTGCTGCAGGTCTGCCAGATGTGGCTTCAGCATAGGTAACAAACAGCTGGCAAACCTCTCCCCAAATTTCCACTGTACGCTCTTTGTAGTAAGCAAGCGCTCTTCTCAGGTCCAAAGTATGGAGCCTGTACCCGGCCTCCGAGGTGTGATTGGGGTAGAACACCAGCAGAGTCAATACCTGGTTCAGGTGAAACTCCGACACCACCTTCGGGAGAAATTTCAGGTGGGGGCACAGGACAACCTTGTCCTTGTGGAAGACCAGATAGGGAGCTGCGATGGAAAGCACCTGGAGCTCCCCAGTCCTTCTGGCTGAAGTGACAGCCACCAAGAAGGCAGTCTTCCATGACAGGTGAGAGATGTCACACCTGTGCATCGGTTCGAATGGCTTGCCCATGAGCTTGGCCAATACCAGCAGCAAATCACACAGAGGTGGTGGTTCACGCACCAGAGGGGATATGTGATCTAGGCCCTTGAAAAAGCACCAGACCACCTTCTCCTGCACCACCGACTGCTTGCCAGCCCCTGCCTGGTAAGCAGAGATGGCTGCCAGGTGCACCTTGAGGGTCGTCAACCGAAGCCCCTGCTGGAAAAGGGACCACAGGTAGTCCAGAATGCTAGCCAGTGGACAGGATGAGGGGTCCAACCCCTTGCTCTGACACCAAATGGAGAATCTCTTCCATTTGAAGTTATAGCATTTTTTGGTCGACTCCTTGTGGGACGCCTCAGTGACGTTGAGGACCTCATCGGAAAGACCCAAGGCCTGGAACTCTAGCCACTCAGGAATCAGGCCATCAGGTGCATGGATTGAAGGTCCAGAAGGAGTACCTTTCCCTCAATGACGGAGAGCAGGTCTGGGTGGGCTGGAAGTTCCGCCTCGGGAGCCTGGAGCTGAGGCTGAGGAGATCTGGATACCAGAACTGGCAAGGCCAGTCTGGGGCTACCAGGATCACCTGCGCCTTGTCCATCTTGATCTTGAGGAGCACCTTGTGGATCAAGAGCAGAGGAGGGAAGGCATAGAAGAGGCCCGAGGTTCATGGCCTGCAGAAGGCATCCCACTGCATCGAGCCCTGCTGAGAGGGGTGGGCATTGTTCAGACTCAGCTTGGCATTCTCCCTGGAGGTGAATATGTCCACCTGAGGTGTGACCCAGTGGGAGAACAGGTCTTGTATTATCTCTGGCAGTAGAGACCACTCGTGAGATGCATCGCCTATCTGGCTGAGGGCATCGGCCAGACTGTTCGAGGCTTCTGCCATATGAATAGCTTGGAGATCCGCCTCCAGGCTGAGCACGAGAGACCAAATACAAAGAGCTTCCTTGCACAGAGGCAAGGAGTGCATCCCGCCCTGTCTGTAGAGATAGTACATAGTTGTGGTGTTGTCCGTCTGAACCTGGACCACTTGACTCCAAACAAACGGAGCAAAGGTGGTCAGGGCTAGCCGGACCACTTGGAGCTCCAGCAGGTTGATGTGGCATTGGGACTCCTGAGGGAACGAGAGTCCATGGGCTCTGTGCTCCCCCAGATGGACACCGCAACACATCAGAGAGGCGTCAGTTGTCAGGATGACCGTCGGCTTGGGGCGGATGAACAGGATTCCCTCCCACAGATGAGCTGGGATGAGCCACCACTACAAGCCGACCCACATCTCCTGGGTCACAGAGACTGGCTGGTCTAGATGACCTGAGCGCTGAGACCACTGATGGGTCAGCCCCCCCTGCAGGGGGTGCATATGCCAGCGGACCCAATGGACCACGCTGGTGCAAGCTGCCATGAGACCCAGAAAGCACAGGAAGTCCCAGGCAGGGTGCAATTGCCCAACCAGAAATGATTGGGCAAAGGAGGAAAGGACCTCGGCCCTGTTCACCGGGAGCCGGGCTCTGGCTTGGAGAGAGTTGAGTTCCGCCTCGATGAACTGAATCACCTGCAAGGGCACGAGTTCTGACTTGGCCTTGTTGATGAGGAGGACAAGTTGAGAGCAAGCCTGGAGGGCCATATCTCTAGACCGCTCCACTTCCATTCTGGAAGAACCTGCTATCAGCTAGTCATCCAGGTAAGGGTAGATCCAGACCTCTCGGTGCTGCAGAAATGCTGCCACCACTGCGATACATTTCGTGAAGACCCTGGGAGCTGCTGAGAGGCTGAAAGGGCATGGCACGGAACTTGTAGAGGGTTCTCTCTGCCCGAAAGTGGAGGAACCGCTGATGAGATGGACGGATTAGGAAGTGAAAGAATGCATACTGGAAGTCCAGGGAGTAGAACAACATGCCCTGCTCCAGGGATGGTGTTATCTGAGCCAGGATTACCATCTGAAAGTTGCACAGCCTTAGGAACTTGTTCAGGTCATACAGATCGAGAATGGGGCACCAGACCCCCATCCATTTTAGAACCAGGAAGTACCAGAAACAAACCCTGGGCACGGAGGAGGATCCGCAACCTTGCTGACTACCCCCTTGTGGAGAAGCTGGTTGATGTCATCTCGGACAGCTGACTGGGAGGCTGCAGACCCAGTAGCTCCCCGTGGGGTGCGGGCTCTAAAGGGAGGGACCTGCTCGAACTCCAGAGACAGGCCCCTGCCGACCACGTCCAGCACCCAGCGGTCCATGGTGATAGCAGACCAGCCGGAAAGGAAGTGGCTGAGCCAGCCCCCCACGGGGGGACCCAGGGGAGGTGAGACGAGGTTGGGAGTGGCACCCCACAACCTGTCACTGGGCAGGCTTGGAGGAGGAGGGACCTGCCGAGGAGCCACCCGGGCCCTTCCCCCCTGGGCTTCCTGACCGAGGAAGCGACGGACTTGGCTCAAGGGCACCAAGTTTGAGCCTGCTGGCCCTGCTGCTGCTGCTGGGCAGGTCTTGCTGCAGGAGCAGAGGGACGAAAGGGCTTACGCTGCAATGTCGGCCTTTGTCCTTCTGTGCAGATGTGACCGAATCTAGGGTGGCATTGGATTTTTCAATGTGCTGGAGTTGGCCCTCCACACTGGGCCCAAACAGGTTGGTGCCCAGAAAGGGAACATTTGCAAGCTTGTGTTGGGTGTCTGCCATGAAGGTCAAGATCTGCAACCAAGCCTTGCAGTGCATGGCCACTGTGGCCGCTACTGAATGGGCACAAGAGTCTCCAATGTCCAGAGCCATCTGGAGTTGCTGCTTTGCCATCGCCCTTCCCTGATCCCGGACCTGCTTGACCGTGGTCTGGAGGTCAGCTGGGAGATGAGGGAGCACCTCATCCAGGGAGCCCAACAGGGCGTCAGAGAAGTGTGCCATCATAACAGCCAAGCTGGCCTGGCAAAGGCCCAAAGAGGTGGCAGCATACACTTTTCTCCCGGAGTAGTCCAATTTCTTGGACTCCTTATCTGGGGTCTTGTCCACGTCCCTCATGTTGCCCGAGCGCCTGAAGACAGAATCTGCCACCAACCCCTCGGCTGAGGGGTGCTCCGAGAAGCCGGAGAGAGAGCCAGTAGGGACCGCGAACTTGCGGGCCATCCTGGCCGATGGTGCTGGGCAGGAGACTGGATGCTGCCAGAATTCTAACGCTGGGCTGACAATGGACTCAGTTATGGGAATGGCCTCTGTGGGGGAGTCCCCCTTGTCCAGTATCTCCGTAAGGGAATATCTGGCCCATTTCTGCAAGGGTTCGAGCGGCATCACAGTGGACTCTGAGATGAGCCAAAGGATACCGAGGAACGAGGTGGGGCTCTCGTCCACAGAAAGACCCCCCCGAGGATTCCAGGTTGACTGGACAGGAATGCAATGAGGAGTCTTCGGACTCCGAAGAGTCCGTGTACAGCTGGTGACCACCTGAGCCACTCTCCACTCGCTGAGGGCAATCGGGGGTGAGAGTGACCGACAACTGATAGGGCAAACCTTGAGCCGACAGAGAATCCTTGGTCAATGCCCCATTCTTTGGCTGGGGAGCTGGTGGTTCCACCACAATGGGCGGGGCAACCGGTTTTGACCGAGCCATTAGCGCCAGGACCGGGTCTTCGACCAGGGAACCAGCGGCGGGAGTCAGCTTCGGCTGTTTTGGTGACAGTCACTTAATTGTTGGTATGGAAGATGTTGTCAGCTTGCTGCCAGCCAAAAGGAGCTGTTGCCACATTTGATCCTCATAGCACCGATGCAACCTGCGCCAGAGCCTTTCCTTAGCTAAGAAGGATGAGGAGGAAGAGCGGCCGCACCGCTTTCCACGATGTCGGGACAGAGACCACCAACGTTGGCAGGATTTCCCCAAAGTGGAGGAGGACCGTGACCAAGACCAGCGGCTGTGCCGGTGGTGGGTCGAGGAAGGAGCAGGAGAAACCCGCTGCCCCTCTGGTTCAGGGTCCTGGTCCGGGGATTTCGGCTCAGTGGTCTGAGGCAAGTCCTTGGAAGGCACCAGAAGCACCGATGTCTGAGAGAGAGTCATCGGCCTCCTCTGTCAACAACCTGTTGGTGGGCTTAGGAAAAATCTCAGCCGTGTCAACAGGTATCTTGGCCGGCTTTTCTGACGGGGACACCGTGAAACCAGTGGCCTGGGCCGCAACATCGACCGAAGTCGAGAGCCGATGGTCCAGAGAATGAGATCTCTTCCACTCCCAAGAGCATCAGTGGTGGGTCTTACCTTTTTTCAGATCATTCTTCCAGGACCAAGGGGTGTGAGACCCAGAAGGACCCTCCCCTTTAGTTGAGAGGGACTGGCACAGCTCCTGAAAGGAAGCCTTGTAAGAAGAGCCTATTTTTAGTGGAAGAAAGGCTGAAGCTGAAGAGGAGCTCGCCATGGCCTGGGCCTCCTCCTCCTCGAGGGCAGTGAGCTGTTCCAGCTGTTCCAGCTGTTCTGCAGAGCCCACCACCGCAGACACCACCTATCGGGCCTCCTTCGATTTGACCGGCAGTACCATTTCTCCGGTTGCCCCAGCTGGAGTCAGGCAGCACAGTCTTCGAGCACCAGTGGAGAAAAGGACAGACACATCTCGCAAGCCTGCAGATCGTGGTTGTGCCTGAGGCAATAAACGCATGAGGCGTGGCGGTCGGTGCAATACATCTTCTGCCTGCAGGGGCACTGGCAGAACCCGGGGACGGTCTTGTCCTCCATTGCAGCTATGAGGGAAGAGGGTGAAGACTAAACTTGAATGAGTTTCAAAGTAAGTTTAGGAAAAAAATCTGAAGTTTTTAGAGCCTGCAAAATGTGAGAGTGCTAAGGAAGGAACCTGATGCTTCCAAGTGGTAAGGAAGATGTGGTGTCATGGGGCAGAGCCGAGGGTTTCATCACCCGGGTGGGTTAGTTAGTAGAGCAGTGGCTTTCTTTTATTAAAACTGGCACTTAGAAGTACTTAAAGATGAATGTAAAAACCGGCCCCATTACAGTCTATGGAGCGCGCCCCTGTGCATTTCCAGTACTGACATCATAAAACGTGCCAGCATGGGGGCATGCCTCCAGTATAGGAAGTTGGGGCATTTTGGCTGTGGGTCCAGGTCTCCGTTTTTACAAGTCTAAATGCAATAAATATATTGCTGAGAAAATTACACCCTCAGAAGGGTCGCTAAACCGGAGGGTAAGCTACTTAATCAGTTAAGGGGAGAGAGAGCACCCATAAGTAGAAATCTGCTCTTTAAGAGCCTTGTGCATCAAAGTGACAGCAGCATGTGCCTACCCCTTGCTAGGGAGCAAACCCACTGTTAGGGGCCACAGTGATGGCAGGCTGCAGCAACAACCCTCCTCAGCTGGGACACATTACTGAGTGGCAGAGCTCCTCCCAGCCTGGACACTCTGTCAAAGGTGCCCAAGTCCACTCCCAAACCCAACTGGTCTATATGGAAACATGATGCATTTCCTCCTGTCACCAGTTTTGTTTGTGTTTCGAGCCATGTTCCCAATCCACCTGTATCTTAAGGTCTATATAAGTCTCCACTCCTTTCTGGGAGATAATTTTTCATACAGCTGTTTTGCCCCTGGTCCACCACTGCATGTCTCTGACGACTTCCCAGTCCCATCCGCCCCTCTCCCTATTGTCAAGTCCATCTGGAATCCATATGAGGAAGGACCCAAGAGTGCCAGTGCAGTCATTCAAGCGGGCCATTGTTTATAGGTATTTCTGTTTTTTCCACCCCACCTTTCCCGCAGGACCCTCCCACCTCTCTTGGTGCTGACACAGCCCACTGCTGGCCTCACATGCTGCAGCGCACTCAGGACATGCGTTACCCTCACAGAGAAGCAAGCTCCCTGGCCCACAGTGAGTTGTTGCTACAGTGCTGGATGTCGGGCCCCTCCTTTCCTAGGCTGGCTCATGCTGCACTTGGCAGTGCTCCCCAGCACAGGACTGCACCGATCCGGCTCCCCAGCCTCACTCACAGACCCAGGCCACCAGCACAGAAGCATTTTCCCCTGAGCCATTGAGCAGCCCCCTTCCTCCAAGATATTTATTTGTGTACTTGATCAAATGACTCACCTTGTAAACAATATATCATTTTTCTAATTGTCTCTTATTACATCCCGGTCAGATAGAGGGAATGAATAACTAACCCTGCCTTATTGTTGTCTTCAGGCAGAGAGTTTGAAGATTACCAGCCACTGTGGTTCGAGAAAAGGAAAGACCCCATTACAGGCGAGATGATCTACACTTTCAAGGGTGGCTACTGGGAGGCAAAGGAAAAACAGGACTGGAAAATGTGCCCAGACATCTTCTGAGTAGCACTGTTCATGCACAAAGACAACACCAGGCTCTCTCCATGCAGCAGTGAGAGACAGGGAGGAGTGTGCTGGCAGACAAAACTGCACGAGCAGAACATCAGATATGAAGGGCAGTATTCCACCAGGACAGTAACAGTGCAAACATTTATTTTGTTTAAAAAAACACAGGGATTGAAGACAAAGTTATGCACTGATTAAAATATTACCTTTTGGTGGCATTTGTTGCTCATCAGTCTGTTTCTGGCAAAAATACTATGTGCTACATTTTCAAAACATTTGTATGGACAGTTTTTTGGAGCAGCAAAAAATGCATGTCCAGAATTTGTAACTATTGTAAATTCTGGTGGTGCCCCTAGATATTCTGAACAGGTATTTTTTTCTGCCCCCCAAAAAAAAAAATATCTTAAATTGTTCTGGAGTAACTAGCTTATACATGTAAATGTTTTGAAACCTGAGTCCTGTATAAAGGGGAGCATTTATTAACAGTGCCCAGCAGTAAAGCCCATTAAAAGCTTTTTTTTTTTTAATGAAATACTGGCAGCAGTCCAGGAGACAGCAATGACTAACTCTGCCGTGTATTGATGATACCACATGGCCAGCATTTTTAGAACCCTGTGATGTCATGGAGGGAGGGAGGAGCTGTGCCTAACCTCGCATTATAGATAGGCATATCTTCACCTCTGCATGACATCATGTTTTTCTAACAATAATGGCAGTGTAGTATCAATATAGTGGAAAATACATCATTGATATCTTTGGAGTGTTGTCAGCTGCAGCTCAGCTGAATACTACTTTAAAATGAGCTTTCAGACTGTCATGGGCGCTGTCTGTAATTCTTTCCATTTAATGCTGGTTGCCATTTTGGGTATAATATGTACTTCAGTCACTCTGAAAGCTAATGAGTTGCTACCTAACTTGCACCCTGACTATATTGTACTTGAGCAATAATTCCAGAATGAGTGGGCATTTCCTGGGCAGTAACGCCTGGCTTGGGGTGTTGATGGACAAGGTACAATTGTGGGCCATTACCCCAGCAAGGGCATTAAACTCAGGAAATGTCCCCTTGTGAGGATGTTATTAAATGGCTTTTTAAAAAAAGAAAAGTGCATCTTATATCAGTGGGCATTGCATTGCTACGTGCTGTTCTGGTCATTTCTAACAGATTAATGCCAAGCAGAGCAGTTAATCAGAGCATGAGGTGGCCTCATGAATAATTAATTAGACTTATAATATACATAGACCATTTTCAAATCCTTAAAGTACCCTCTTGTTTATTACTTCCAATGGAATGAACTGTTCTTTTATACTTTGGCTGTTTAAAGAAATCACTGTATTTGTATTGCTTTTTTTTTCTCCGCAGCTGGGTCTGCCTCATAAGCTCCCACCTCCCTGTTTACTTTTGACTCTTTCTGTGCTTGCCAGATATTCTGTGACATCAGTTTTACTTTTCTGCATGATAGAGTGAGCATCACTAAATGCTGGAAGTAATATTGTACTGTATCTAGGAAACCTATCAATGGACAGCAGGAAACTGAAGAGGAAGAAAATGAAGTGTAGGCAGTGGTAGTAAAAAAGTAATACAAATCAGTTAAAAAAAAACACATATCAGGAGAACCATTGGGGCGAGGGGACCCAAGAGGGTAGTTTAAGGACAAAAAACTATTCAACTGTTTCCTAACAATGTTCAGATTACCAGCACACTGTATCTAGAGGAAATACTTTACTAACAAAATAAGAATACCTTTTATGTAATGCTGTAGCAAAATGTTGGTGTTCAGATTCTTTTCATTTTCTTTAGCATTCTTATAACAACTTGAACTCTTCTAGTCTTCACAATAAAGACATTTTGCAGGAAGTGTTCATATATTTGTTGTTCAAAGGTAAAGGTACTACTGCAAAGAAGGGGAGTGTTTTTATAGTGCAACTTATGTCTACTGTTAGTGGTCACATGTTATTCTACTGGTTTATTTTAAGATTTTAGAATATGAGCCACCCTTTTGTAGAATATTTGCACTCTCTCCACCAACCTGCAATGAATAAAACCAACATTTACCACCAGTGCTTAAAATGGAGGTCCCAACTTCCCACTCACTTTAGGATAAATGCATTGTGCCACAGCTGTAAACTAAAGACACTGGAGTGATACAGAAATTAAAGTGCAGCCAGGACTTGTGTTCCAGAATATTTTGAATCATATTTTCAAGAGTTTTTCCCATACTGTAACTATTGTATGGCAAAAATCTTTGGAAAATAGGGTCCACAGTTGTCCTTTTTGGTACTTTAAATTCATTCCCTCTGTAGCAGTCATTTTGAACTAAGGTTGACCAACAGAAA
The DNA here is from genome assembly GCA_016271365.2 of Neoceratodus forsteri. Taxonomy (NCBI): domain Eukaryota; kingdom Metazoa; phylum Chordata; order Ceratodontiformes; family Ceratodontidae; genus Neoceratodus; species Neoceratodus forsteri. The sequence goes on along the minus strand of JADMNL010000027.1, from coordinate 75,667,251 downwards.
GTTCTGATGTATATGAGCTAATGGAGGGAATTGGCATCTCTCATCAGACCCTGCCTCCTAAAAATGACCAGCCTTTTAACTGTCTGTTACAGTGGATAGCTCCCGGATATCTGAATTTATAACTTACATATCCATTTTGCTATACAGATAAAATCTGTCACAATTGAACTGTAAGTATCTATGAGGTATACCCTCAGCCCTCATTGATATACCTGAATTTCATAGGGTTTGAGTGCATGGAGGAGCGACTTCTGTTCTGTTGCTTACTGCAGAAAGAATGCATACCATTTGCCAAAGCTATAGCTAAAACAAACTCTGGTCGGGGCCGATATGGCTGCACCAAGCTTTCACGAGCGCCGCCATGCACAAGATGGTGGCAGTGACTGAACTGCACATGTGCAAGTATTGAGCATGCGCAGTCTGATTCAGCACCATGTTGTGCACAGCGACCATCTCTGAAAAAGAAGTGCACCCAAAGTGGGTGTGTTTATGTGGCTGGCAGAGGGGAAGGGCCGCATAAAAGCAAGAACTGGAAACTGTGCCACAGCACTGTGGAAGCACACTGGACAGCGGTCCGGTCATGTGCTTCCACAGTGCTCTTCTTAGATACTAGCATAAGATCTCCGGAGTTCTGACCACACAACCACAACAAAGTCTCATGCATGCATGTTAGCCTGGAAATCAGGACGTGTCCCATTCACAAAATGTTTTGGCAGTTTTGTGCTCATGGCCAGAACTTGTTTGTGAATATGGCCAAATTCTGTCCATATGTTATGTGAGATAATGTAGATATCATGGCTGTGCTAGTTTAAGGCTATGTTCAAAATGGGGCATTCTGATCTTACTTCTAGGGGGCTGTTGCAGCAGGCAACACCAATAAGACTGAAGCCACCAGGCACCATGACCACATGGAAAACTTCTAGCTAGCAGTCTGTCATGGGGGGACCGCCCTTGCTGATGTCAGCATACTGAGGTCTGCCTATCCTATAAAGGTGCAGTCTCTCCACACCTACCTCAGTTCTTTCCCGCCATCAACCCACACATGTTGGACCTTCTTGGATGCCAGCTACAGTCGACCGCCATTTTCTTGCAGCTTTTCTTTTTTCTTATTGTGGTGCTTAAAACTTCGAGTTTTCAGTGTTTTCTTGCCTGAGTTTGTCTTCTTCTCCAGCCTTATCTTCTGATTGGCCAAAGAAGTGTGCCTGCAGCAAGCAAATTCCTGCTAAAGATGGCCACTCTGCCTGCCTGCTCTGCCTAGGCCCCAACCACGACACCGAGTCCTGCCAGCACGGCTAGGACTTCAACCAGGCCACATGAAGATGTTGTCTGAAGACCCTGGAAAGTTACCTGAAGACCCTGGAAAGTTACCTATTCAAGCAGAAGTTGGCCACTATGGAGAAGGAGCTACAGGCCAAAGGTTCTTCAAACTCCCCGGCTCAATCTTCTGGGGCCTCTTCTTCTTCTTCCCAGAGGGAGAAGAATTTGAGTGGGAAGCACAAGCACTGGGACCATCTTCCATCAGCCTCTTGCTCGTGGTCACTGCACTGACTGGCTACCGCCTCAATGTCTTCCTCCCGCGGGGGGGAAGCTGGCCCCACCTGCCTCTTCAACCTGCTCCTCCTCCTCCTCTGGGTTGCCAATGGTTCAGCCAACTGCCCTTACTTCCACATTGGGTGGTGGCTCCTTGGGGCAGCAGGCGTCATCCCCTGCCTCTCTGCCCCTGATGCTCAGGCTGTTAGCACCCACAGGAACTCAGTCAGGTGGCTCCGGGGTTGGTTCTTTGGGTGGCGGGTCTTCAACTGTGCCCCCCCCAGCTACAGCATTGCCTTTGTCAGTACCTGATTCTGGAGCAAATGCTTGCCTCTTCTACACAAGCATCACCTCTGCCCTTGCGTCTGGGACACTCCTCCCTACAGGTGCCACCCTCACCATCAGCCAGCTGAATCTGTACATAGAATACAAGCATTTCAGAATGGTCACCCTTCAGGGAGTATTGCCTGTTCATCACCATGGGGATTGGCTAAGCTCCCTGGACATGCAGGATGCTCATCTTTATATCCAGGTTTTCACAGCCCACCGCTGTTTCCTCCATTTCTGCTTCCAGGTAGACCATTTTCAATTCTGGGCCCTCCCTAATGGCCTTTCTTTGGCACTCATGTTTTTACCAAGTGCCTAGCGGTGGTGACAGCGACTCTACCGAGGCAGGGCTTTTACGTGTTCCCCTACCTGGATGACTGGCTGTTAGCAGCTCCCTCCAGGGATCTTCTGCTATAGACCCTGGACTGCACCTTTCGGCTCTTCCAGGCCTTGGGGATCACAGTCAGTCTTCCAAAGTCTCATCTGTTTCCATGTCAGCGCCTTCAGTATATTGGGGCTGTCCTGGGCTCTTTCTGGGGCAGAGCCTTCCTGCCCAAGGACAGGATGGAACACTTGACAGAGCAGGCCCGTCTTGACTCCTCCAGCGGACACATTCCTGCCAGAGCTTTCCTTTGCTTGTTTGGGCACATGGCTGTGGCCACAGCTACGGTCCCTCTGGCCCACCTGCACATGAGGGTTCCCCAATAGACCCTTCAGGTTCAGTGGGACCGACGCACAGACGATCTGGATCAGCTGGTCATGATCTCTGATCCAGTGAGGAGAACCTTGGAGTGGTGGCAGAACCCTGTCAGCCTTCTGCAAGGGGTTCCCTTTCAGGCTGTGCCTCCTTAGCAGATCCTTGCAGTGGATGTCTCAGCTGGGCTACTCACTTGGCCAACTACCAGACCCATGGGACATAGTCCGAGGCGGAGCATAATCTCCACATCAATGTGTTGGAAATACAGGTGGTTCTTTACGCTCTGCAGACCTTCCAGACCCACATTCTTCCCAGCCCGATGCTGGTGCAGACAGACAGCATGTTCATGGTGTACTACATCAATAAGCAGGGGGGCACTCACTCATACCCCCTTTGTCGAGAAGCAGTGAGAGTCTGGTACTGGGCCATTCAGCATGGCCTGGAACTCTCGGCCATTCATGTTTCAGGTGTCCAAAACATCCTGGCCGACAGTCTCAGCCGATCCAGGTCAAGGGCTCTTGAGTGGGAACTTCTGTCCTCTGTGGCAGAAGATCTCTTCAAGAGATGGGGCTGTCCAGGGCTGGACCTTTTCGCATCCCCACTCAACGCAAAACTGCAGCTTTTCTGCTTGCTTGCTTGATCCAGGGCCTGGAGTTTTATGGCACGATGCGTTGTCCTTCTCCTGGAAAGCAAAGGTTCGTGTACACCTTCCCTTCCTTCCCGCTCCTACAGAGGGTTCTACTCAAGCTTCAGTTGGAGGGGGCAGAGATGATACTCATAGCCCCCTATTGGCCACATCAGATTTGGTTCCCCCTGCTGCAGCAGCTGGCAGTGGAACCACCAGTTTCCTTGCCCCTGTGTACCGACTTGCTGTCCCAGGAACAGGGCACCCTGGTCCACCCAGACCTCATGTCCCTGCATCTACATGAGTGACTCCTGTAGACCTAGCTATCACCCACTTTGAGGTTCCTCTAGGGTTGCTGAGGTTCTGGTGGCTGCTAGAAAGTCTTCCACCAGAGCCACCTATGCCGATTCTTCCTGTGGACTGTTGCTCATCACCTGATCCTCTTGCTACCCGTCCGTGAATTTGATTCGAGTAGCCTGGCCAGATCGGGTTGAGTACTCTTCCCACCTTTCATCATCTGGGGTACCATGAATTGCTGTGGGCACCCAGCCTGGCCAGGCGCAGGGCATTAGTTTCCTTGTGCTTTTCCGATGGGGATGAGTGTTAGAAGCTCACTCTGCCTCCCAGCTCAAAGGGAGGCAGAGTGAGCTTTTCTAGCATAAAAAGAAGGTCCCATGGAGGGACAGGATCCCCGATGGGAGGCTTCAAGTGTAGGATGCCCCATAAGAAAGTGCAGGACACCTCCAGCTGGGCAACAGATTTGCCCACAGTAGATTCATGGTACACAGAGATGATGGAAAGGTGCACCTTAAGGAAGGAGTACTCCAAGCCGGAGTCTGAAAGAGAGAGTGGGTACTCCAAGTTGCAAGTTGTGCTTTCTGTCATGGAAAGTGCTCTTTTTGGTTGTCGTTACTTCTGCTTGGAGGATTTCCTAGCTCCAGGCTCTGATGTGTAAAGAGCCTTATTTAGTTTTTCACAAAGACAGTTTGTCTTTGTGTACAAATCCTGTTTTTGCCTAAGGTGGTATCTGAGTTCACTTTAAATCAATCCATCCACCTGCTTGTTTATTTTCCTGAATATTTTAATCAGGGGGAGGCCTTGCTTCATACTTTGGATGTTCATAGGGTGCTGCTGCGGTATTATACCCATCGCACCCAAACTAGTCGCAAAACTGACCAGTTGTTTATTTGCTCCCAAGAGAGAAGGAGCACCTGTTTTGAAACAGTGTTTGTCTAAATGGTTAGCTAATTGCATTGTTTATTGGTACTGCAAGTACAACAAACCTTTGCCTGGGGCTGTTGAGGGCCACTGTACCAGAGGTATGGCTGCCTCCAGTGCTTGTTTCAAAAATGGATCTGCTGCAGACATCTGTGCAGCTGCCACCTGGAGTTCTGTCCACACTTTCATCAGGCACTACAGTCTGGACATCACTTCTAGGCACAGGGCAAATTCTGGCCTCGCAGTCCTTCATGGCCTTATTTCCTGAGCCTTCTGCAGAAGCCTGTTGCCTCCTCCTGGCTGACTTTCCAGTCAGTACAGGTACTACTTGGGACTCAGTCCTACCTGTGTTGCCTGCTGCAAGAGCCCCCTCGAAGTAAGATAGTACAGCTACGTAAGAACTTACCATAACAAGAGATCTTTGAGAGGAGCTTTTGCAGCAGGCGCTGCTTTCCCTTCCCTCCTTCCCCCTGTTAGTTTCTTCTTCTGCATACCTCTTCTGCTTTTACCTTTTCCTTGGCTTTGAGGGACCACCTCAGTTCTCCTTTTCGCTACCTGCTTAGGATCTCCGGTGGGAAAACTGAGGTTGGTGTGCGGGGACCACCCCCTTTATAGGATAGGCAGACGTCAGCCTGCTGACATTAGTGGGGGAGGTAGCCTATGATAGACTGCCAGCTAGAAGTTTTCTGTGTGGTCCTGGCACCTGGCAGCTTCAGTCCTACTGGTGTTGCCTGTTGCAAGAGCTCCTCTCGAAGATCTACTATTATGGTAAGTTTTTACGTAACTGTACTTTTTTTATCTACCCATTTAGCAGTTTGGTTCTGCCAGCCACATTCAGAAACCACATTTGCAAAATCCTAACGGCAGCTGCTGCAACTTAACCGGTGCAGGGTGGCGCTGAACACAAACGGACAGCTAGCCCGACACAGTGACAACACAGTCCAGAACAGTGTGGCACTCAGAAATGATTGCAGTCAAAGAATTCAGATGACTGCCAAATTAAGTACAATAAACAGCCCAAACTATGGCTATCTGCCCCAGACAACAATGGTTTTGGCTGCTTATTGTACAAGCAAAGAATAAATGCTTTAAAACTTAATTTGGCAGTCACTTGAATTCTTTGACTGCAACTGTTTCTGAGTGCCACACTGGTCTGGACTGTAAAACCAAATTTGCCTTCTAGCAGGGCAAGGGAAGGCTTGTCCTGCTGGTAGGGCATCATAGAGCAAGCGTTCTTCTGGTGTAATGGACCCCCAGGATGCACAGTTTGTAATGCACACTGTTAGGCTCCAAAAGAATGTGGGGAATGGTAGCTCTGAGGAACTATATTCTTCTTATTTTTTTAATCTACTTTCTGACCCCCAGCTGTTGCCTCCTGTCTGCTTTAGGCATTCCTCTAGCCTCCCAATCCTATCACCCCCCCCCCCCATTGTCTTGCCAGTAAGAATCCACATGGGGTGGGATCCGAGAGTACCGGCACTGTTACACTGCATATGGCGGCAAGTGCAAATAGGATTGACCTGTGTCACTTACTCTGCCCACTATCATGCAGTGTCCATAGAGGCCACACCCACAAATAGCGCACCTGTGGAGAAGGCACTTGTGTGGCGGAAGCTGGTACCTTCCCTGCTCCAGGTGGGGACACAGCCATGCAGCAGCACCTCCCCAGTCCACCCAGCTGACTCCCAGTCTGCTGCTGAACTTGAGTCACCAGTGTAGAAGCACAATGCAATACCCACTGGTCCATTAGGTGGCCCTTTTATTAAATACATGTGTGTGTAAATAAAAATTTACAGATTTCTTTTTTACCTGCAAAAAAAATGATTTTTAAATTTAAAAACTGGAACATTATGTTTTTGAAAGGGAGGATGTAACTATATACACACACACACACACACACACACACACACACCAATGGTCTTCCATTGCCCATTTGGGCCTTTACAAATAGATATTCCATCAGATTTCCATGGCATTTGGCCCCAGCTAACCTATTACTGAGTGCACATTTATGTACCTTGTAGACTGAGCCTGTTTGGCTAGGGGTTCAACTATGCCTTATGCTAATGCAGTTCCATAATGTGAGGTGTAAAGGTCAAAACATAGGACCCTTTTTGCTGGGCACACAAGTTTTTCCTGCTGAAGGCGAACACCCGCCAAGCCTTGAAAGAAACAGCATAAAGTACTATCTGCAAAAAATAAACATTAGGACTTTTCTGTCAGGAAACTGGAGAGTTGGTATCTCAGGCGTTGATTTCTTTGTTGTAGACCATGTTAATCTCTCTTCATGTACAAAATCTCACAAGAATAGCACAACATTGCTCATTTAGTTTCATTAGGTTTGTTGAAAGTTGATCTTCAGATGTAACACCAGCTGCTGTGAATGTTTTATGGAGGCATTTGTGCCGAGTGGGCCTTACCCGGTTTCCAAAGACCAAAATAAATAAATAAATACATAAAACCATACAAATAATGCAATATTTATGTTGTTTAAAATACAGATAGGTAATGAATAAAGCTACCTTTTGAAAAATATAAACACTGATCAACATACTTGTAAAGCTGGATAAAAATGAACTGAAACAAAAGAAGACCTGTACTATTTAAACTCCCAACATGCTAAAAGATGGGCAAGTCTTAATAGGTTATTGCTTTTAGTTAGTGCTGTAGGAAAACTTAGCTGGTTTGGGCTAAAGTCATGGCTGGGATATTTGAGAATGCCCTCCCAGCACGTAAATACAAAAATGTTAGAGGTCATTATAGATTTCATTTAGTGGCTACCTTCTAGTATAAGAGGATTTTTCAGTGAATGACCCAACCTATTCCTATCCTGAATAACATTCAGCATATCGTTATGAATATGAATGCCTTAAAGAGCTGGTCTGAACATCAATAGCTAAGTATGTATCTTTATCAGCACCCCCCAAACTGGGCACATGATACCAGCCCACACAGCTGCTGGACTACCTGGTAAAAATAGTTTAGTTTTCAAAAACATACATTTATCTTTGAAATTGCAGGAATATTGTGCAGTGGGAGGAAGAAAATTCCTGAACTACTGCTCGAGTATGTGTCCCATAGGTGTGATCGGTCTCACAAAATTTCAATGAACAGTGTTCTTTTTAAGTGAAATGGTGAGATGCGGGTATTTTGAGGTTAGACCTACATTTGCTAAAGGTGGGATCTTAAATGATTTAAAAGTCAAATATAAAAAAACACCATTTTGGTAATATTTAACTTATATTACCTTTTGAAAATAGAGCATATGTACCTGTGCAAAGCCAGTGATTCACATGTGTACATCTGACCTGTAGATGGCTGTACTAGCCAGGAACAGTCCCCCCCCTCGTCGACTGGCAGTGAGGTACATACGTCAAGGGATACACGTGTTGACAGTCGCTGTTTGAAAGTCTAGTCAGAAGACATTAACAGTCCTACAGACCTGATAACCTTTCCCCTCTAATCAAAGCCCAGTTTTAAAATATGTTATTTTTCTTTTGAAATCAGTGTGGCTAAATTACATCAAGGTCCACCCAGAACTTCCTCCAAAGGAGGGGATTTTTTTTCTTTTTTTTGTTCTTGTTTGATCCCCATAAGTCACTCCTTCAGACCGAGCCAATCCCTCCAGACTGGGGTACCACAACCTGGACTTTACTGTTTCAGGTCTCCAAAAAATCTTGGCAGTGATCCCCCCCCTTCCCTCAGGGAGAAGAGCATTAAACTGGATGCTCAGTTCTCCAATGCTGGCCTCTGCTTTGCACTGCAGTAATGATTTTAACTGTATTAATTTTACTCACCCTGCACCATCGCAACAGCGCATAAAACATCACTGAGCTCACAATGACCTCCAGAGGCATCAGGTTACGCACCAAGGTGCAACCCAACCAATCAAGAGTAGAGCAACCAAGTGAAAAAGGAACCATATGGCTTAACCTCACGGGGGGTGGGGGGATTATTAAACCATAAACTTATTACTCATGATCCAGGGACTTCCTTAGATCCTCTAATTTCAGCTCATAACCAGACTACCAGCAACAATGTTTAAACCCACAGCTTCTAAAACCAAGCTGTGAGATCAATGAACCTGTGCACGAATGGGCTGAATGACTGTTCAGGAACTGAAGATACAAGATATAAAAAAAGCCAGAGTTCCACAGACTTTTACTGCAGTGGGGGGTTCACATGCTTTTGCTAGTTTTAAATGGGTCATATTGAGCATGTTAAAATGTTTGTGTGTACACAGCGTGATGAGCTCTGATGAAAGAGGCTGGACCCTCCTTCACCATTAGGAGCAGGCTCGATAATTTAAGCAGACATTGCAGCATAAGGGGAAAATTATTGCCCCCGTCCTTTACTAGTTGATGTGTCACTTAGGTAAAACACACTTTTGGAAAACATATGCCATTTTAAAGAAAACCTGACCTATTTTTTAAATATTTTATTATATCGGTATTTTAATGTGAAAGAATGTACAGTATAATGATCACAGCTCCCTCCAGATTTTTTTTTTTAACTTTTCTGTTTGTATTGTTGGCACCCATTCGGCCCTTGGCCCCCACCATAAGTCATCCATCGCACCCCAACTCCATTATCCCACCTTTTCCTGGGACTTGCCTCATTCCCCATGTTGCCCCCATGGTGAGGCCCTTGGGCTGGTCCAGGTCTCTCAGGAATACTTCAGCCAATCATACTTGCAGAATGCCCAGGTTGGTGCGGGTGGAATCTGTGGGTCTGGCAGGGCTATCGTGCCTGCGCGGCTGCAGAATTTTCCTTCCTATTTTCCCTGAGGATGCCTCACATGCAGACAGCATGTGACACACGCCTGGTGACATTAGAGGCATCCTCCCCTCCCTTACAGTCCCCACTACACCTACTACTGTGCTCATTCTGTAGGCAGTACGGCAGAGGGAATCTGACACCTTTCCTCTCCGGAGGAAAGAAGCATCTGCTGGGATGCTCGACTATCCTTCCCCCAGCTTGCCAGGGGCCAGTGCCCCCTCCAGATTTTAGATCACCCCTCGAAACTTGTCCTAGTGTTTGGGTTCTAAATAGTTTCAGCCATGAAAATATAGATTTTTTAATGGTAATATACTATAATGTCACAAGAATGGGAGTTGTGAGATAAATTACCAAGCATGGGCCGAAGACAAAACATAGTCAGACAGTGTCAGATACAGTAAAATGTTCAAATAAATAATTGAATAATGGGGGGGGGGACTCAAAAAACATTACAAAAACGTTTCAATGTTATGTTTTTCAAAAGCGTGTTTTTTTTTTTTGTTGGACTGGCTCTTTAATTGTGCTATACCTTTCACTCTAGAGATATGCTAGGCTTGTTTCTCTGACATTTACTAGAAAGGATTTCCAGAGATGGCAGATTTGCTCAGACAGCTGGTACATCTTGGGCTGCTGATCCTAGTCAAAGGCCAACGCTGGAAAAAAACTGCAATGATGAACCTTCAGGCATGGGTAACTAGATAGCAAATTCATATATTTGAGTTTATCTTAAAACCAAAGTGTTTCTGATATGCAGCATTTTCATTGTTCATGTATACACGTTATCTGTTATTTATTACATGTAATACTGACGACTGGTTTGGGATGTGATGACCCAATTAATTTCGAGGTACTGTGCTCTGTATCTTTATTATTTATTGTACATTTCTAAAAATACAATTTTTAAGTTTATAATGTATGTAAATGCACAAAGATGATGAAGACAGTTTTATTCTGTCTGAGGTTTTGTACATTTAATATAGTTTCCTTAAGATTTCACTTAACATTGTTCTAAATGAGCAGAAACTAGCACACAGTACATGATAGCAGCCTAAGAGCTTGAACTAGAGGGATAGCAAAAGGTTATATGACTGGGTATTCTCATGTGAAAACCATTGCTAGGTATAACTGAAAATGTCCTCACTGTATTAGTTTCATTAATTCAATGTTGAGACAGAAAAGTGCTCAGTATTGGAGCAAATGTCACAAATGATTTTCTTGCATTTTCAAATGTTTTCTCCCTTGCTCTTACTTTGTACCATATTTAAATGCTTACCATATGGAACATTCTGTTCTTCCCTCATCACTCTTCACCATTCATTACTGCTGGGTGTAAGCCAGAGGCGCTCACCTGTATGACAGCTTTTTTTGGGGGGAGGGGTCAGTGCCGACGGCGCCAGCCACGAGACCAACGTATCGTGGGTGACGAGGGTTTAGTCGCTAGGCCACAGACGAATTCCTCCACCCCAGTTCTGTTTCTCCCACCGTTGAGGTCGCATCTATTGCACGAGTTGCCGAAAAGTTCATCTGTGTCACTGGGCCTTCGCCATTCAACACCGTTTTTCCTGCCTCTCCATCCCCATCTCGGTTCAAGACCCGGCTGGATACCCATCTAACGGCTAATAACATTAAAGGATATGTCTAATTACTGGAGAGCTATAATGGACCTAAAGGTCCTTCCAGAGCTCTTTATTTACCTATGAGACCTATGATGTTCTGAATTCACCTGACACTGTTGGAATCCATTAAGCCCGTTCCTTTTATTTCTACCAACAACACTGAGTCCTTTTTCTTAAAGTTTGTTGAATTTCTTTCATGTCATGTCTGGTTCGGGGGCCAAGAGAAAATCCAAAACGAGCCATGCCCCCAAGCATCGGTGCCCCTGTGGCCGGCATTTTTCCATTATGGACTGGCATGATGTTTGTTTGCGTTGCCTGGGTCCCAACCACGATATGGACAACTGTGATGCTTGTTTCTCCACGGACTGCTGTGTTCTTGAGATCTGCTCATTTAAAGTTGGCAAGGCCCCGCCGACTTTCAGAGGATGGCGTCATTCTAGGGATGCCATGGCAAAATCTTTTGACCCTGCCTCTTGTTCCTTTCCCGGGTCTATATGGCCCAGTGAGGAGGAAACCTCCTTGGAAAAATAATAAATCTGTGCACACATCATTAAACTGAGAAAATGGAAGATGTTTTATTTTATAGCAAACTGCAAAACATGGCAGACATCTGGGCTAATGCCCCAGTGAGGAGGAAACCTTCTTGGATTCTAGCCTTGCCATCGAGGAGGTTTATTCTGTGGTGCTGGAGGAGTGGCTCAGTTCCCTGCAGAGCCAGATTGTGAGCACCACCATGGCAGTCACCTTCACAGAGGTGCAGCCTCCCTACCTGTGTTGTGGCCCATGGTTGCTGGGCCCAGCACCGGTGGACCTTCTGTGCCACCTGTCAGCACCATTTCGGATCCCAGCACCATTCGCGGTGACAGTAATCAATGCAGGGCCGCAGGCAGTGCCATGTCCCATGACATTGCCATTGTTAAGAGAGCTCCCAGAGTCGCTAGTCTGGTGGTTTGCATGGTCTCCTCCTCTTCTGAGGCGGATGACCCGCTGACTGATCCAGATTGGCATCCCAACTCCTGGGAGTCCTCTTGGACACGACATCAGGTGGCCCAGTGTTCACCTCCCAGACTCCTCAGAGCCTGTGGTCCCTGTGGCCCACCACACCAACGCCGGCATTGGGGGCACTGCAGTGGATAGCAGTCTCGAGGGGCCTGGTGTGGCAGTCTCGACTGCAGGGGCCATGGCAGCTACCATTTCTGGTGCTGCCATGGCCTCCTTGGTAGGGACAGGGATCCCCTCTTCTGAGGTCTCCCTCAGGGGGCCTGCGGGACTGGGGGACCCTTTGTCATTGTGTTCAAGGAAGTGGGTGGCCTCGGAGTCCGAAGGGTTGAGAGGCTGGGTGAAGTGCGGAAAACCTTCCTCCACTACTCTGTGGGGAGTGGGGAGGAGCTGAAGCGCTGAGCCCCGCTTCTCCTCCTCTGAGACTTCAGGAGTGCCCTTAGTGGGCAGTGCTGAGGGTTGCCCTTCTGGAACCATTCAACCTCAAGTCACACCACAGGGGAGATTCTCCCTCAGGGCTCAACCAGGATTTGTTTACACATTTGCAGTGTTTGCTGACTGGATCCATCCACAGGTCCTCACACATGGGTGGATCTGCTGCTGGGTCTCAGAGCCCTGGCAGAGGCTGGACACTTTCTGTGAGATGCCCTTCCCCAATCCGTCTGCAGACACCCCCCCCCGGCCATGTGGGTCCTACGGGTCCTTTTGCCTGGGAGATGTTCAGGGCCACTGTGGCAGCCTTCCCTAGGTATGATAGAGCTATGGATGAGCAAATCTTTCGCCTGTCTCCCCCGCTGCTGGAGCACTCTGAACACCCAAGCTCCTCTTCTTCCTCATCTGAGGAAGAGGAACATTCTGTCTACCTTTCCTCCAATGCTGATTTCACTGAATATCAGCGGCTCCTCTCGAGGCTAGTTCAGGAGCCTCGTATCTGCCATGTAGTAGGACACACCCAAGCGGAGATGCTAGTTCATGAGCGAATTCAGTGCCAACCACCTAGTGGTGCCTTCCTGGCCTATTCCCTTCCAGGAAGCATCTATCTGCTCCTGGCAGTCACCAGCCACCTCATCCCCAGCCTACGCGGACTGCAGGAGGAGGTATTGTGCTCCCCAGGAGTCAAGGGGGCACAATTTGAAGATAGCGGGGGGACGGCTCAGAGCTAATGTGAAGAAGTATTTCTTCTCAGAGAGCATTGTAGATGCATGGAACCGCCTTCCTGAGGAGGTCATAGAGTCAAAAACAGTGGGAGAATTCAAGAATGCATGGATAGACATAAGGCAATTCTAGTGGGGTGTAGGAGGAAGTAGGTTGTTGGTTAACTAGGATCTGCAGCTTATCCATCAGGTAGGGAAATGGGCAGACTAGGTGGGCCAAGCAGTCCTTATCTGCCATCAAATTCTATGTTTCTTGGTTCACTGCCTCACCCACCTTCGGGGCTGACTGCTTTAGACACTCCTTCCAGGCTTCAACACCCAGTACATGACCGACCTCCGGATCCGGATTCTGCTGAGTTCAACCGGTGGGGAAGAAGAGTTTTCTCATCAGCTCGTGTGTTACTCTGCATCAGCTCACATCAGGCTCACCATGATGCCTACAACAGACACCTGTGGTCAATGCTGGTGCAGGTTTTAGTATCCGTGCCTGATTCGGAGGAATCTACACAACCCATTGCCCTGTCTGCACAGGGTCTGGAGCTTGCAAGACACCAAGCATGGGCATCATAAGACACCAATGAGATGGCTTCCAGACTGGCAGGGACAGTGATCTGCATTAGATAGACAGCACGGCTTTGCCTGTCTAGATTGTCGCCCATTGCCCAGTGTGGGGTGATTTCCTTCACTTTCAAAGGGAACCATCTTTTCTCCCACAGTGTGAGGAGGAATCTTCAGGGGCGTCTTCTGTTCCCCCAGCCACAGGGGACACCTCCTCGGCCTAACCAGCCTTAGGCCATATTGACCTCCTGCATCTCCCCACAGGAGGCTGAGGGAATTTGTTCCCTCAGGCAGTGTCAGTTCCCCTCCGGGGAGCAGTAACAAATGGTGAAGATTGACAAGGGAAGATGTGAAACTTACATACCTACTGTAATTCTTGATCTTCTCTTGTATCTTCAGCATTCATTACTGATTCCCACCCACCTTCCCCCTCTTGGCCCTCCATTCTGCTTGCCCTTCCCCTCTTCAAGGCCAGTTGGGGGCAGAGTCCCCCTGGTACCTCAGGGTCCTCTGTTTCCTTCTCTAAAAAGTCACAGAGTGCCCATTCTAGGAGGGTGATGAGTAGGGTCTTCGCCCTGGCCTTGGAGGGAACTCCCTGGGATTCTCGGTGTGGTGCACTGTGGTAGCCTCCTTAACTTAACATGGATATCCATTTTGTTTTCCTCTCTTGAAGTGGGGACTGCGTTAGTGCATCTCATGGGAGAACACATAGAGATTTTCCTCCCCCTTTTTTCTTTCATGCTTTCCCTCTACCTTAGAGGTCCTTCTGGACAGAGTCCTTTCTTGTTTAAGGGGTTTCTCCCCCCCCCCCCACTAAGCCATCAGGTGTTAAACTAGAGGGCAATGTTCCAGGACTTTCATCCCAAATGTGTGCTTAGGGGTGAGAAGGGAAGGGGTGCTGACTCTGCCATGTTTTACTTTCTCCAAGACCATTTCAAATTCTCTTGTTCTGGACCTCCATCCAGTGGTCCCTGAAGTTGATAGGATCCTTGCACCTGTGTCTTCATACCTTTCAGGTTTTAAGGCTAAAATAAGCCAATGGTCTTTCAGCTCGGCATGGCTGAGGGCTCCCCCTTCTTTCCCTACGTATGCTATACAGTATCTTTCTTTCTCTTCTCTTTCTCCCTTTTCCTGTGCTGCTGCCTCAGGGTTGAGGCCCTATGGCCTCGTAGGGTAAAAAGTCCAATCCCTCTGTCCTCTGGTTGGCTTCTTCCTTTTTCAGTTTATATCCTTTCCTTTTCCTAGCCCTTGGCTCTCTTGCCTCACCTTGGTTTTCTCTATTCCCATTTGTTTCATCCTATCTGGCAGAACAGAACTGGGGTGGAGGGGGAGTCTGTGACACCTAACGGCCAACCCTCGTGCACCACGCAGTATGTCGGTCTTGTGGATGGTGCCATCGGTGCTGACTCATCCCCCAAAAACAAAAAAAAGCTCTCGTACAGATGCACACCTCCAGCTCACACCCAGCAGTAATGAATGGTGAAGATACAAGAGAAGATCAAGAATTACGGTAGGTGTGTCATTTTCATTTACTGTGTTAGATAAAAAATGTTACTCTGTTTTGTTATATGTCACATATTGCCTATACATTTTGTCAAAACCTAAACATAGTTTAATTCCATCAACTGTTAGAGGGAGGTATTAGCTAGACAGAGCTTTGGCTTAGATAATCAAAGAACATTACTATAAATAGATCTGTTGGTCCTAACATACTATATTACTTTACCAATAAAAAGATTTTTATGCATACACAGAATCCATTTTTCTGTCTTGTACAGATGTGTAATTCACATTTTGTGTTAAGCAGAGGAGAATAGCATGAAGGAAAAAAATAAGAGGTAAGAAAAGTAATAGCTACGTAAGGTTTATGTTATGCATTTCCATACATAATTTTGTCAGGAACCATTTCAAGTAAAATTTTTTCTGCCAAGACAAAGAGCATGCAAACAAATATCTAAACCCTTTCCACTTGAAGACAGATTAAGACTTCCAAGATAACAACAGTTCTGATATTTGTGACAGACACTTAGGATCCGATTTTCAAAGGGCCTGACATGGGGACCTGTATTTTTTTCTATATTTATTTCTGACTTACATAAAAATTTTGACAACTTTGTAATAAAGTTTGCAGATGATACAAAGTTAGTTGCTGATGTCAGTACCATGCAGGGGGCTTTATCGCTCCAAAAAGGACCTCAACACTCTAAAGTATTGGGCAGATACTAATGGTATGGGATTCAACACCAGTAAATGTGTTGTTCTGCATCTGGGTTCAAAGAACCAACGTGCTTTGTATCAATTAGATAATAAACCCTTAAAACTAGTAGACTGTGAAAATGATTTAGGAACAAAAATAGCTAATGATTTAAAATTCAGTAAACATTGATCTTACTTCGAGAGGGCTCTTGCAGTAGGTAATTACATATAGGACTGATGCCGGCAGGTGGCAGGACCTCATAGAAAAATTTCTAGCAAGCAGTCCCGGACGCCCTCCTTCCAGTTCTTTCCTGCCGTTAGCTCGTGCAGCGCCTCTCGGAAAATTGGGTACTTCGTCAGCCCCTACCTTTTATCTTTTTACCGAAAAATAATTGTTTTTCACTAATCGCCAGTACAATCACAGTGTATGTCATCCCCTACAACCTCCGAAGCACAAGAATAAGTACGATTTGTGCGGCGCCAACTTTCGCAGACAAGGACGGCCACTCCCTGCGCCTGTTCTGCCTAGGCCCTGATCTCCCGGTTGAGAAGTGCCAGCATTGCCTCAGTTTCAACGCGGCTACCCGGAAAAGGCGGCAGCAATCCCTGGAAGCCCATATTCTGAAGAAGAAAATGAGTTCTATGGAGAAGGAGCTCAAAAAACTGAGGCAGGCGTCCACTTCCCCCAAAGGCCATCAGAAGAAGAAGGAGAAGGAGAGGCACCGGGACAAAGGCTCCTCCACCGCATCTCCCTTGGAAGTCGCTGGGATGCAGGTAACATCCCCTCCGAGGGATCGCTCCTTGACAGCCACCACAGAGGTTTACGAGGGGCGCGGCTCACCCATCTGGCTCAAGGGCCTGGCCTTATGACACTCCCTCCGGGCAGTTGGAGGCCTCACTTGGTTCGCCGCAGAGCTCAGCGGCTCACCACTGTGGGCGACCGCAAGCCGGCATCGCTCCTCTGACATCCGCCTGGAGAGGCCAGTAAGATGTCCGACCTTCCGGGGCGACACGCAGCCTCCACTCCACCGGACCAGGCCGATCACTCTACTCGGCCCGCCTCCGGTGATGGCTCTCATAAGTCGGACGCCAGCTCCTCCGGTGCCCACCGGGAGCTCACCCCTAAGCCTCACATCGGCTTGTCCGATGTCCGGCTGGCAAAGGAACCGACGACAGGCCCCCCCACGTCCATCGTACCCAGTTCCCCACAGCCTTCACTGCCGTCTGGGGAAGCAGAGTCTCCCCAACTCGACCCCGGGGACTTTCCCCCTCCATCCCCGGGCGAAGCTGGAGATCTTTTGCCTCCGTCAGTCCTTCCTCCACCTGGTGCACCGGACCTGACGCGGGTTCCAATGCCGACCCCTCCAACTTTGGTACCTCCGAAGCCAGGGCCTCCGACGTCGTGGTTGGCCCTGACGTCGGTCTTACTGACTCTGGGAGACATTCCGCTCCCATCAGGCCCTCCGCCCTCTGGGCTGTCCACTATGGACCCGCCCATGAGGTCACCAGCCGGGCCGTCTGCTCCGGCAGCCCCCCGGCTCCCGGGTGCCCTCCATCCTATCCGACACCGGTGTACCCGGAACCACAGTATCCTGCGCCACAGTATCCGATGCTGGGCTTCCCGACACCGCAGTACTCGACGCCACAATACCCGACGCTGGGCTACCCGCAGCCGGGTTTTGGATACGCTCCATACACTTACAACCCCTATCTTTATTCCCTGCCTCCTCCACCACCCTCACGGCCACCGGTGGACCTGCAGGAGACTCTGGCCTCCTGGTGGCCTGAGATCAAGGTTCAGCTCACCAAAGAGGTGGAGAGCTGCCTTCCAGTGATGGTACCGTCCCAGGTTCCCGTACGTCCGAGACGGCACACTCCCTCACCACCTCCGGACTCCAGGGTTCTTCCATCTGGATCCAGAGAAGGGCAGGACACGCTTCCCCAGGGACTTCCCAAAGGGTCCGTTCCTCCCCCGGGTCAGAAAAGGGAGTCTTTCTCCTCTTCATCCTCCTCTTCACCCTCAGACTCCTCGGACTCTTCCGACGGTTGCTCCAAGAGAGATGACGAGCCACGCCTCCGTCGAAGCCCAGGCCAAAGACTCCTCGAAGTCTCCTCCAGAGGATTCTTCTTTTACGGAGTTGCTTAGGAAAATCCAGGAGGTTCATCAGTGGCACTCCCTGGAACCAGATCCTCAGCGTCTGAAACTCGCTGAACATCTGGATCTGCCTGTGACAGCTCCTACCTTGGTGCCACCCTGGATAGAGCCTCACGCCGACTTCGTTACCACAATATGGAAACAGCCGTCGGCCTTAGCCCCACTTCCTAGGAAGTCAAACAGGCTATATCAGGCTCCAGAGGGTGTTGATTTTCTGGATTCTCTCCCTCATGCCGACTCGGTTGTGATTAGTGCCGCTCATGGCCGGTCGGTGAACCCCAAACATCTTAGCTCGTCACCACCTGATAAGGAGTCACCCCTTCTGGACCAGTATGGGAGAAATATTTACGCTTCCTCCATGCTGGGGATCAGGGCCCTGAACTATGTCGGCTATATGGGGGACTACCAGAAGGCCACTCTGACTCAGGCAGAAGCTAAATTGGACTCCTTGCCTGACTCCCAGTAGACACATGCTACGTGCGACATACGATGCAGCGGACACTGCTGGGCTGAGCTCAGCTTTCGCTGTAGGCCTATGGCGTCATGCTTGGCTCTGTATGTCAGGGTTGGTCCCGGAGGTGCAATCTGCTATCCAGGAAGCACCCTTCCAGGGGTCGGTGCTTTTCAGGGGTGATGTCAAGGACATCATCACCGATTTGCAAACAAAGGGGATGGCACTGAAGTCAGTTGATTCCATGTACCATCCCCATCAGCAGCAGTGCTGTCCCTTTCACAGACGGAATCGGCCAAAGGCGAAACCCCAAGGAAGGTGGGCCACAAAACGCCGGGCCCCCACAGCTGCCAAGCCCCCCCCACCCAAAAAAGCAGCAGGTGTTTCAGCTGCGGCACTGCCCCACACCACCTGACTCCTTTCCTCTCCCACTGTCTCCGGACACCCCGGAGGAACCGGTAGGAGGGAGGTTTCCCTCCACCTTCTGGGATGGGAGAGGATAACCACAGATTCTTGGGTACTTCAGCTCATAGCAGAAGGACACTCAATAGAGTTTCTTCAGAAACCACCCCGCCACCCCCCTCTGAAGTCATCGTATTCACAGGAACATCTTCTCTTGGTCCAAGAGGAAATTTCGGCTCTCCTGCTGAAACAAGCAATAGAGCCCATCCCCCTTCATCTGCGAGGGACGGGTTACTATTCCCATTTCTTCCTGGTCCCAAAGAAGACAGGAAATCTCAGACCAATTTTGGATCTCAGTTCCCTGAATCTTTATGTAGAATACAAAAGCTTCAGGATGCTCTCTTTTTCAGAGCCTTCTGCCCTCCTCCAGCCGGGTCAATGGCTTTGTGCTCTGGATATGCAGGATGCTTACCTGAACATTCCCATTTGCCCATCTCATCGCAAATACCTTCGTTCTGCATTCCAGGGGGATCACTACCAGTTCAAGGTGCTCCTGTTTGGTCTATCCTTGGCCCCCCGAGTGTTTACCAGATGTCTGGCAGTGGTGGCGGCCCACCTGCATACCAGGGGAGTGCAGGATTTCCCGTACCTGGACGACTGCTCCTGGCGGCCTCATCCAGGGAGGAACTCCTGCGTTACCTCTCCCTTACCCAGCAGGTTTTTGCCTGCCTGGATATTACCATCAACCATTCCAAGTCTCATCTGGACCCATCCCAGAGGCTACAGTTTATTGGGCAATTCTCAATATGACCATGGGCAAGGCCTTCCTGCCTCTGGACAGGGCATCCACCCTTCAGACCCAAATAAGTCTGTTGTCTGACCACAGGATGGTCTCTGTGAGGTCGGTTCTTTGCCTTCTCGGGCTCATGGCGGCTGCTATCCTGACGGTGCCTCGTGCTCGACTCCACATGAGGATTTCTCAGTGGACTCTACGCTCTCAATGGGATCAGCTAGTGGATGACCTAGATCACCCAGTTCTGATCTCCTCGCTGATGATTCGAGATTTGCAATGGTGGATGGTTTGAGAGAACCTGTTTTGGGGAGTTCCTTTCTTTCATCCTGCCCCCCCCAGACTCTAACCACAGATGCCTCGGGCGAAGGTTGGGGAGCCCATCTAGGCCCTCATCAGACCCAGGGCTCCTGGTCCAAGCTAGAACAAGCACTTCACATCAGTGTGCTCGAGCTTCAGGCAGTGTTGTACGCTCTCCAAGCCCTTCACCGATACATCCTTCCTGGCCACCTAGCCATCCAGATGGACAACATGTGCGTGGTGTGGTACATCAACAAACAGGGAGGTACTCGGTCCTACCTTCTATGTAGGGAGGCAATGAGGGTTTGGGATTGGGCAACACAACACGACTTTCACCTCACAGCAATCCACGTCCCGGGAGTCGACAACACCCTGGCAGACAAGCTAAGTCACTCTTCTGCCCTGACTCATGAGTGGGAAGTGGACCAAGGGGTCCTGGACAATATCTTCCAACTTTGGGAAACACCACAGGTTGACCTGTTTGCATCCCCCCTAAATACAAAACTTCCTGTCTTCTGCTCGCTCGTTCCAGAGCGAGGCACTTTTTGGAGCGACGCTCTGTCTCTAGACTGGAAGGACAGATTCGTCTATGCCTTTCCCCCAATTCCACTTATCCCATGAGTCTTGCAGAAACTAGCTTCAGAAGGAAGGCGAATGATTCTGATCGCTCCTTTCTGGCCCAGGCAAGTTTGGTTCTCTCTTCTACAACAATATTCAGAGGATCCTCCTCTTCCTCTATCTCAAGGTTTGTTGACCCAGGATCGGGGACCCTGGTCCATCCAGGCCTCAAATCCCTTCAACTGCATGCATGGCTCCTGCAGATTTAGCCCAATCCTGTTTTGGAGTGTCTCCCAAAGTGGTGGAGATTTTGGTGGAGGCCAGAAAACCCTCCACCAGATCCACTTATGCCATGAAGTGGAAAAGATTCACTATCTGGGCCGCTTCCAAGAACGTGGAACCTTTCTCCTGTTCAGCGGGGCTTCTGCTGGAGTATCTACGTCATCTGTTTGACCTGGGTCTCAGCCATTCTTTTCTAAAGGTACACATGGTGGCCATTTTGGCCTATCATGTTCCCTTCGCAGACAAGGCTTTCGCTCAACTGGAGGTCTCTAAGACCTTTCTCAGAGGGGTCCTCCATCTGAGGCCCCCCATCAGTACTCCTGCTCCCCCTTGGGACTTGAATTTTGTTCTCAAGAAACTTACTCTCCCTCCCTTCGAACCTGCAACTTCTGCAGATTTGAAGTTCCTTTCGTGGAAGACTCTCTTCTTGGTGGCCATTACTTTTGCTCGGAGAATCTCTGAGCTCCAGGCCCTTATGTGTAAAATCCTGTACTTGATTTTTCACAAGGAATGTGTTCCTGTTCACACGAATCCTAAGTTTCTCCCTAAAGTAGTAGCTGAGTCTACTCTAAATCAGTCCTTAGAGTTAACTGCCTTTTTTACGCAGTACTCTAATCAAGGGGAGTATTAACTCCATACTATGGATGTTCACCAGATTCTGAGATACTACACCAACAGGACGAAGGATCTCAGAAAGACTGATCAATTGTTCATCTCTTTTACTCACAAAAGGGAAGGCAATGCTGTTTCCAAACAATGCCTGTCTAAGTGGTTGGCTCATTGCATCACTTTCTGTTATAACAAATACAACAAGACCATCCCGGGTCAAGTCAGAGGCCACTCCACAAGAGGAGTAGCTGCCTCAGCGGCTTGTTTCAAGAATGTGTATGTGGCAGACATCTGTGCTGCCACCACCTGGACTTCCGTCCATACCTTTACTAAACACTACAGTTTGGATGTTGCCTCTCGACGTAGAGCAGGCTTCGGGCTGGCTGTTTTGCAAGGCCTCCTATCTTGAGACTTGCACAACCAGAACCACCTTTTGGAGTAGTTTTCCTCCTCCCGGTGCCTCTCTTTGTTCCAGACTGCTTGGTATTCAGTCCTATATATAATTACCTACTGCAAGAGTCCTCTCGAAGTAAGATAGTACAGTTACATAAGAACTTACCATAACAGTAAATCTTTGAGAGAGACTCTTGCAGTAGGTAATACCTTCCCACCCTCCATCCCCCTAGGCTTTTTCAGCTCCTTTTCCATTGAGGGAAATATCCGCTTCTCTCTCATCCAGCCTCTTTTGGCCTGTGGCGGCAAAGAACTAGAAGACGGGCATCCGGGACTGCTCCTTCATACCAACGTCTCCTGACACCGGTCACCTGATGTGGGGGCGGTCCCTCGCCAGGGACTGCTAGCTAGAAATTTTTCCATGGGGTCCTGCCACCTGCCGGCATCAGTCCTATGTGTAATTACCTACTGCAAGAGCCTCTCTCGAAGATCTACTGTTACAGTAAGTTCTTACGTAACTGTACTTTCTGGGTTAGCAGTGAAAGCAAATAGGATTATTGGATGCGTTAAAGGAGAAGACTTCTGTATATGTATGATTTAGATACAGTATGTCTGATTTATTTATTATACAGTACATCAAGTACTATACATTTGTCAATAAGAGATCAGCCATTTCTTCTGTTGCAATACATATCTAGAGTTTGAGGCTCTGACACAAGGTAGTAAAATGTCAAGCAAGCCTCCATTTACATGCAAATGGGTTACTTGTAATACAGCCCCTCCCATTCCTTGATGTCACTGCAGCAACAGTGCAGAACAAAACATAAGGGTATCAATGCTGTCTAGCCTGATTTTAGTTTAAGTTTGCAATGGCTTAAGGCAGTTCTGTGATGTAACTCACACAGGGAGTAGTACTTGTAGCCTTAATACTGTACGTGTAGAGCAAATAATACATCTAATAGTATTTCACTCACTGGAAACAAAAGCTGTTTGTACTGCTCATGTCTCTCTGTGAGACAGTTGTAACATGTTGTGGGAAGCAGTAGACTGAATCAGTCAATCAACCAACCAATCAATCAATCAATCGAGCAGTCAATCAGTCACTCTGTATTGAACCAGGTGAACACCCTCGATATGAGCCTGGGCAATTTACCAAAGGATCACACAAGACTGACTTATACACATCCCCTTTCAGCAGCCTGAAAGTGGAAAGCTAGATAATTTACTTTATAAAGCATACTGTTTTACATTTCAAATGCTCCTTAAATCTAAGCTTCTGACTGGAAATACCAAGACACAGAATGCATATGACATGGGAAGAGTGAACTAGGCAAATACAGAGCACTACAAACAGAGACTGATTAGTTTCTTTAGCTACAACAGCTGAGGTGTAGCATCTGATTTGTGAGGGACATCCTACTTCAAATGCTGGCATTACAATGCGGGGGGCTGCCACTGCTTATCCTCAATACCTTGAAGTGCTGTAGCTCTCACATCGCTGCTAATGATTTATAATGGGAATTGGGCACTTTTAAACTCATGGACCTGAGGAGCCATCACAGTTTCTAAGGAGGTTAGGGGAACTTCTTAAGGGTTAGAGAGTAAGAGACTCTAGTAGGATTTGAACCAGAGTCCCCCAGTTTTTGTGCCTATGCTTTAACCACTAGATTACCTGTCTTCCATACGCTGCAGCTGATGATCTCCTCGTAGCTGAATTCTTTATTGCCTTACAGTAGCCATCCAATTACTGACTGCCTAGTTACAAAGGGAAAGGGGCCTATTTGCAAGATTGTTTCTCACTGCTGGTGTCAATCAAAACAGAGAATGTTAACACACACACACACACACACACACACACACACCATAATACAACAGCTGCATAATACCACTTAAAACTCTTGTTCAGGGTTTTAAATAATTGATTAGCACTTTTTTCCTTGGGACAATACTAACTGTACAGAAAGCATTTATATAGGTTTTCTAGAAGTGTTATGTTTGTTAAACACAATGAGGCAAGTGCTATGCATTTTCACAATGTTTTAGAACTTTTATGAGCAAACGATAATCAATTTTTAGAGTTAAATAAAACCCTGTTGCTGTACCCAGAGTAATTTATTGGTAAACTGTTTTTGCTAACAGAAACAGTAACGCAACACATACAGGCACAGTAACGCAACACATACAGGCACTCCCTTATATGAATACTGTATATACCTCAAATCAGTGCTGCATCACATTCCCATGGTCCTAGTCCCTATTAGACCTGCACTTCAGGATGTGCACAACACTTAAAGGGCTCCTCCATTACTCAGGTGGGGAACCAAACACTGTGGGTTTGGTCTACTGGTGGAACTGCATTTAGTGCAGCACCATTATCTGTTGCTCTGATGACATCATCCTCCAGCAACATTGATGGTAAAATGGAAGACAAACACATTGATAACTTTTGGGGGCTGTATATTTTTATTTATAATCTAGATTTGGACAGCAATAGGACTGCTGGCATCTGGAGGAGGCACACAACAGTTACACATAAGGAGTTGGGGAAAAAATTGGTGTGGAACTACGGGAGACTTCTCCTTTAAAAAATCATTTACTTCCAGAAATTGGGCCCGTATATTACCGTTACATAGAGCCTATGTCTGACCTTGTTTGGATTACTGCTCCCCTCTCTGGAAACCATACTTCCGTAGAGATATAATTAGACTCAAGGGTATACAGAGAAGGATAACAAGAATGGTTGATGGTCTCCAGGGTATGAATTATACTGAAAGATTGAAAGCCAAAATTATCACCCCTGGAATTACGTCGGACAAGGGGTGAACTATTAACAATGTATAAGATCTCTAAAGATAGTAAGCTGATGTCAGACTTGGTACTTGTTTTTAATAACAGGACCCTAACGCTGAGAAGTCATGCTTTTCAGTTAATGTTATCTTACCCTAGGAGTATCTCCAGAAGAAGCTTTTTTACCCAGAAGATTGTTCCACTTTGGAACTCACTTCCAAGAGTGATTCTAGAGGTGGATTCCTTAGAGGCATATAAAACAAAATTAGACCAGTACCTCTTCTGTCAACTTGGCTGGGATTAATGCACCTGTGGGGAGATGTACATGTATGGGCTTACGCCTTCTGTGTAACTTGATCTTTCATAGTATGAATCCTAGTATGGCTAAAGGAATAAGGACCCTATTTTCAAAAAGATTTCTCTCATTTTGGTATTAACTGTGTGAAACTCCTTGGTGCAGGTAAAATCCCTGCTTCTAGGGGAGTGGATATGGTTGACGTATCCCCACTCTGGTAGTTCCACTGAAACAATGTTATTGGCTGGAATATCTTTAGGCTAAGCTCCTCCCACCATCAGGGTGGTATAACCCTTGACTCTGCACCGTGATGTCAGATCAGGTCACCTCCTTCATGTTCCTGCTTAGGATTTTCTGTGCCATAGGTGAACCTCTCCTTTTCGAAAGTTTTTTAAGTCTTGCTTGTAGTTTTGCAGTTCTTCGGCTCTGTCTCCAGATCAACGATGGAACTCAAGAAACCAGGATTTAGATTTTGTGTTAGGTGTCAGCAGAAGACGTTGGGTCACTGATCTGCACTACACATGCATGTACTGCTTGGGTGGGCAAAACGACGTGGCCAGGTGCAGCCTATGCTTATCCATGCTTCCTGAGTCCCTCGAGGACAGGAGGCTCCAGCTCTTCCTAGGTCAGCCTTCAGTAAGGGATCTGAATGATCACCTTAAGTGCCAAAAGAAGGACTCAGCTGCAGCCAGGTCTGCTGAGCAGCTTGCAGTGGTGGGCACTTCCGGGGTCTTGGCACTGTTCCCTGGGGCCTGTATCAGAGGGCCTCTCATGGGTCAGTTCTGTGACATGTGCCTGTCCCTCCAGATCTTGGGGAAGAGCCCTGCCCTCCGTGGTTCAAAATCCAAGTGCCACCAGCACTGGTCGTGGGTCAGGGAGAGTTTGAGGTCCTCTCAGTCCCTCAACTCACTGACTGCTCGACAGCTGTAGAGTGCCCATTGGCCGAGGTGCAGGCAGGGCAGGTCAAGGGCTCTTTGGCTCCGTTTTTTTTTTTTTCTTTTTTCCAATTGTTTAACTAGGTGAGACACACTAAGCAGAAAGCTTGTTTACAGGTGCAACCTGGGAGCACAGGGAAGTTAAGTGACTTGCCTAGGGTCACACAGTATGCAAGTGGGGCTGTGGGATTCAAACTTAGGTCTCCAGATTTGCAGCTCACAGCCTTAAGCCACTGTGCTTACTGCCAGTTGTCGAGCCAGTCAACCTTGGCTCTGGTGAATCAGACCATTGAGATTTTTCTTGCACCTGTTGACCGGTTGTCGTATGAGGCTGAAGAATCAGTCTCACAGACCTGGGTGCTCCAAGTCCTTACTCAGGAGGACGTGGACCAATTAGAGACCCCGGTCGATCCTTCCAGGGACTGGCCTCCACCCAGGGCTGGGTCTTTGACACTTATGTTGCTTAGTGTCAGTAGGTGCATCATGTACGGCCAACCACAGAAAGACCCTTCTCCCCGTCTGCCAGCTGGTCAAGTGTTTGAGGTTGTGGTCACACTCAACTGGGCGTCTTCATCATCGGCACTCCTCATCCTCCTCATCATCAGGTGAGGAGAGGCACTGGTGAAAGATGTGCCAGTACTATGAGGAATTCCTCTGGAAGCAGTGGGCCAACACAGGGCAGGGCAAAGCTCTACCCCAAGGACCTTTGGTCCCCAGGCAGTCACCAGTGGTTTCCCCACTGGTCTATGTTCTGTAAGTGCCCCCCACACCTGCTTCTCCACCAGTTAGAGTGGAGCCACCACCCCAACTACTTGGCCAAGGAGCCTGGCCATTGGGCCACCGGCTTGCCATGCCAGCTGTCAGAATTTTCCCAGATGAGGATTCCCTGGAGGTCCATGGCAAACAACGGCTGAGGACCATCTTCAAGGAGTCATCAGATGACTCTGATCAGGAGTTCATGACCTCCTCAGGGACTTCGCTCTTCAACTGTAGCTCAGTCAAGGGAGCCTTCTACTAAGCATGGCTGGTTTCCTCAGTAGGCTGCTCCGATTTATCTCGTGGTCCACGTACTGCTTGAGACAGTCCAGAAGAGGGCTGTGTAGCCTCTCATGGACATTTTGGACTGGGATGAATCCCTGGGGATTGCCTTCCGGGTGGCTGAGGCCATCTTGAGACCAGTCCTGGAGCTTTGGCAGTTTTGGAAATAGGATCAGATCAAGGGGAAGAAGTCAAACAGGTCTAAGTAAACCTGTTACAACCTGGGAACAGAAAAATTACAATAGGTGCATGTTACAGAAAACCCAACCTAAAGATGTATGATAATATGAAGTTCTTAGATGCCATGGACAATACTATATCAAGTGAAAAAACCTTGATGATGGGAGACTTTAATTTTCCCAGTATTAACAGGGAAAGTCCTGAATAACATCTGAATTTAAAAATAGACTAACAAATAATTTAGAACACCACGTAGATCAGAATACAAAGGGGATATAATAAATTAGATATTGCCTTCACTAATATGGAAGATGAAATTAGTGTATATAAGATTAGAGAACCACTTGGAACAAGTGATCATAATATGGTGGAATTTACAATACTATGTAATCATATTAATGGTAAAGGAAAAACCTAAGACTAGATGCTTGAATAAACCAAATTTCTCAGATATGAGGAAATATCTGATGCAGTGGGACTGGGAAACTGAACTAAATGAACCAAGTGTACAAGAAATATGGGACAAGATTAAAAATAAACTGAATTTTTGTATAGACTCACATATATCACTAAGAACTAAATATAATCATAATAGAAACATTCCTACTTGGTTTACAAATAAAATCAATAAATAGAAAAAAAGAGAGCTTCTACTAAGTATAAAAGAAACCTAACTACTGGGAATTGGCATGTATTCAAAGAAAGAGCTAAGGACTTTAAAAATAATATTAAGAGACAAAACGAATGAAGAAGTAGGAATTGCAGAATCGGCCAAAGATAATAAGAAGGCATTTTTTAGTTATATAACTAGCCTTAAGGAAAGAACTCACAAGATTGGACCATTAAAGATTGGTGACTGCTTAATATCAGATGAGCTAGGAATGGCAGTTCATTTTAATAGACAATTCTTAAAGAGCAGCTGATACCTTCAGGCGAACTTTAGCAAAACACAATATTAAGATGCAGTCCAGCTTGCATTTCACATTAGTTCTGTATTCCTCCTACCCAGTATGTATTACTGGTGTAATCTGCATGAAAACAGGATTTTTGCTTCTGAGGAGTTGATCTATTTCTTTTGCTGTCTCCCTTCCTGAGGTCATAATGCACTGCTTGTGACATCACAGTTACTTCCATGGCAACAAACTGATTTCACAACACAGAATTATGACTTGAAGTAGGGAGTAAGCTGTAGAGGTGATGACCCCTGAAGGATAAAGATCATACATTCATGCAAATGTCCTTGGTAATAAATACTGGGGAGGTGACATCTTTAGAATATATATGGAATGGAAGCTGAATTGTACCTAATTATTATGTTTTTCAAAGTTCTTTTTAAGGCGTCAGCAGCTCTTTAAGCATCTATCAACAAAATGAAATGACTAGTACTGCTAAAATAAAATGTATGCATGACTACAAAGATATAACAAACTTTGATAGTCATAGTGTAATGAAGAAATTGAACAATCTGAAAGGGGATAGATCACCAGGACCGGATGGATTCCACCCACAGTGTTGAAGGAGTTAGTTACACAGCTGGCAGTGCCTATAACATTAAAGGAATAATGCCTGACAGGGTGGGTGTTATGCTGGATTAAAATCCCACCTCAGGTGGTTGGGCCCGAGGCCAACGGCCAAGGGCGTCCAACACCCGAGAAGGGATGTTATCCCAGCGTAACACCCACCCTGGAGGGCATTATTCCTATTATACAATGGCTTTTTTTTTTTTATACAGAAAAAAATAATTTTAAAGAATTTTATTTAGTGTTTTAAAATATTTTTTTAAGAAAAGATGCAGGCAGTGCTCAAGGTGCTCTATGATAACATCAGCAGGGATGTTATGCCAGGATAACATCCCTGCTGTGATGGCCAACTGACCAATCAGGAGCCAGGATTCTTTCTTGCCATTGTATAATATAATTTAAACAATCTCTAAAAAGTACCAAGTGACTGGAGATCAGCAAATGTAACACCTACTGTATATTCAAGAAAGGTGCAGAGTGATGTCCAAAACTATAAACCGATCAGCTTGACTTGCATAATATGTAAAATAATGTAACAGTATATTAAAGATCTAGATATACATTTAAAATAAAATGGCAAAATTGATATCACACAACATGGTTTCACACCAAAAAGATCTTATTAGACAAACCTCATGCACTTTTTTGATCAGGTAAGCATAGCCTTAGAGGATGGACTATCAGTGGACGTTATCTACCTTGATTTCTCAAAGGTTTTTGACTTAGTCCCACATAAGGAACTAATTGATAGGTTATATGAGCTGAGTATTGATCCAGCAATTATAAGGTGTAAAACAGCGTAGTTGGGAGCAAGAAAACAGAGCGTTTATATAAGATGGTATACATCAGACTGGGGAAATGTTATGAGTGGAGTTCCCCAGGGATGTGTCCTGGATCCTACCCTCTTTAACATTTATGTATCATTGTTACCAGTTTCCAAAACTACCTAGTTGAGCAAATTTGCAGATGACTGTAAAATAGGTGCAATAGTCAATAACCAACAAGCATGCCTGGATCTCCAGAATGACATAAATACGATTAGGGATTGGGTACAAAGACATACAATGTCCTTTAATATCGAAAAATGCAGTATCATACACTTTGGTAAAAAGAATAAGTCATACAAATACTTCTTGGGAGGGAAAAAATTTAAGAGTACAGCTACCGAGAGAGATCTTGGAGTAATTATCAGCAATTATTTAATCTTTCAACAGCATACTATAGAAGCAACCAAAAAGGCAAATAGAATGTTAAACTGCATATTAAGAAACATTTGTAGTAGAGATAGTACAGTGCTGATACTGCTTTACAGGTCAGTGATCCAGCCCCTAATGGAGTATGGTGTCTGTTTTAGAACCCACACCATATGGGGGACATAGGATGACTCTAACGAGTGCAATGGAAAGCAACAAGAAATGTATACAAACTTAAAAATTTCAGCTGTGAAAATAGATTACAAGAACTGGGCATGTTTAGTCTGGAACATCGTAGACTGCGAGGTAATTTGCATTTTGGTATACTTGGCCCTTAGAAATGGTGACCTGTGGGAATGTGTAGGACTTAAATCAGTTATGCCAATAGGACTAACAGAGCTCATAAATAACAGCTCAGGGCTGAAATCTACACGTCAAACAAAAGAGGTGCATGGCGAAAGCAGAAGGTGGTTGGCCACTGGAATGCATTACCCGATGATGTGGTTTCCAGTGATAACATGTATACTTTTAAAACAAGACTGGATAGATACATGAGAGGTATTGCATCCCACTGAATAATAGCGAGTCAAATTGGCGAAAGCTATAGACTTGTAATACTCCTATGAATCAAATGAATCCAGCATCCTGCCCAGCACCCTCAGCTTACATGGTCCATAAGCATGCTGTGCCTATGGGCTCCCTTTCAGGGTTGTTGGGCCACCCCTTGACTGAAGATCTGGTCATGGATTCTGTGTGCTGTAAATCAGGACACCAGTGGGACATGGACAAGCCTCCAGATAAGGAGTCTCGTACAATTGACCATGCTGCTAAAAAAGTGTATGCTGCAGCCACTTTGGGTCTCCAACAGGTTAACTATGCCATCTTGATGGCTAACTGTGGTAATTTCCTGATGGGAATTTTTGATGTGATCCTCCCCCGCCTCTCTCCAGAGCAGTGGATGGTGGTGGACCTCATCAGAGACTAGGATCAGTCACTGGTTAAACAGTTAAACAGACAGTCTTGGACATGGGCAATTCGTTCACCCATGTGGTGGCAGCAGCTGTCTCCGTGCATTGCAGGGCTTGGCCGCATTTGTCCACCGTGACAGAAGCTAGCCGATGTCCCTTTCCTGGTCAGTGAACTCTTTGGACCTGGAGTGGAAGGGCATCTCACCCAGATTGAGAAGTCCAGTGCCACCCTTGACTCTGTGACCTCATCCCAGAAGGACCAGAAGAAAAAGCCTAAGCACAGCAGGGGCAGTTCCAGGCTTGGCACCCCAAGCCAAAGTCTTGAGGCCCAAGGTCCAAAAAAATGGGGGAGAGGCAAGACAGTGGTACCCTTCCGGCAGTAGCCACTGGTGCCCCTGCAAAAGCTGCCCAGTGACAGCATGGGGGTGTCATCCTGCAATCTGTCCTGTCTCTGACTGCTCTCCCCATCAGATGCCAGCTTTGTCACTTCTTGCCATGTTGGTCCGCTGTCACAGTGGACAATTGGGTGTTGGAGGTAATGGACAGAGGATTATCTCTAGACCTCAAGGCTCTTCCAGCCTACCAGCTCCACACGCCTTAAGAGGCAGGGATGTCTCAGGACACACTATTCGCCCTCAGGGAGGACATCACTCAGCTCCTTGCAAAAGGAGCCATAGGCCATATCCTAGACACCCTAGCCACTCAGGGTTACATGTCCAGGTACTTATTGGTCCTGAAATGGACAGGGGGATGGTGCCTCTTACTGGATCTCCATGATCTCAACCAGTATGTGTAGAAATGCAAGTTCTGGATGGTCACTCTGAGCCAGATTATACCATCTCTGGAGAAAAACATGTGGTTTTGCTCCCTGGATCTCGAGGATGTGTTCTTTCACATTCTTGTCTGCGGGTCCCACCGCCAGCACCTCCACTGCCTAGCAGAAGTGGTTCTGTACCAGTTCCAGCTCAGGCCTTTTGACATCTCCTCTGCACCCAGGGTCTTTACCAAATTGTGATAGTGGTGGCAGCCTACCTGCAGTGCCTGGAGATTAGAGTGTACCCCCTACCTGGATGACTGGTTGATAGCCGGTCCATCCAGAGAGGCCATGGAGAGATCCACAGACCTGCCTCTCCAAACCTGCTGAGATTTGGGCCCATTGGTCAACCTACACAAGTCTGAACTGGTACCAAAGCAGGTGATCAAATTCATAGGGGCAGAACTATACTCTCTGTGGGCCAAGGCCTGCCTCCCACTGAACCAGGCACAGGATCTTATCTCCTTTGCTTGATCATTTTAGGTTGGGCTCTTGCATGCCTGGGATTTCCTACGCCTGCTAGATTACATGACAAACTGCACCAGCGTGGTCCACTGGACCCGCTGGTGGATGCACCACCTTCAGTGAGAGCTCGACCATCAGTGGCCCCAGCACCTATGCCACTTGAACCAGCTGGTCACAGTGACCCAGCCGATGTAGGATGTCATCCAGTCGTGACTTGTCCCAGAACATCTGAAGGAAGGAATCCCATCTGTCTGCACAGAACCAACTGGTATGCTGACGATGGATGTATCTCTGGTAGGGTGGTGAGCACACCTGGGAGACCACATGGCCCGTGGGTTCTGGTCACCCAGGTAGTCCCGTCACCACATTAACCTACTGAAGCTCCATGCAGTGTGCATTTGACTCTGATGGAATTTGCTCCACTAGTCAAGGGTCAGGTCATGCAGGTCCAGACAAACACCACCACAAGCATGTTTTACCTGAACAGACAGGACAGCACACACTGTCTCTGTATCAGGAGGCACTCTGCACCTGGACACTCTTGCATAGCCTGAGCACTGATCTCCTGATAACTCATGTTGGGGGAGAACAGTCAGAGGGCAGATGCTCTCAGCCAGGTAGGAGAGATGTCACTCGAGTGGTCTCTGCATCAGAAGGTGGTGAACCACCTGATCTTACTTCGAGGGAATCTCTTGCAGCAGGCCACACCTGTGGAACTATAGCTGCCAGGCACCGGGATCTCATGGAAACTTTTCTAGTTAGCAGTCTACCCAGGGGCCGCCCACTCCGATGTAATATGCTGAAGTCGCCCTATCCTGTAAGAGAAGGGTGGCCCCTGATCCCTCCTCAGTTCTTTTCCTGCCATTAACCATCGCATGTCGGACCTCTCGGAGATTCTGCTAGCTTCAGTCGACTGCCATTTCTTCATCGATGTTCCTTGTTATTTCTCTCCCAAGTGTCGCAACACTTTACTTTAAAGTGATTTTTTCTATAGTTAATGCCTGGTTCTGTCTCCAAAAAGCTCTTCAGAAGGTGTGCCTGCAGTGAGAAGATTTCTTAGAAGGACAACCATGACACTTGTGTCCGCTGCCTAGGCCCAGGTCACGATATCTAGGCCTGCGAAGATTTGCTGTGGCTTCAACCAGGTTACCAGACGTCAGCACCAGAAGACCCTGGAAAACTTCTTGCTAAAGCAGCAGGTCACCCGTATGGAGAAGTAGCTACAGGCCAGGAGTTCCTCCACTTCCTTAGCCCTGTCCTCAGGCTGAACCTTCTCCAAGGCACGGGATAAATTGAGTAGGAGGCACAAACACTGGGACAAGGACCACACTAAGCCCCAGTCCTTCCTGACTTGCTTGCGGTCTCTCATTCACACATCTGAGGCCGCAGTGGGACATCCTCCTCTTCAGGAGTGTCCCCTTTGCCTCACATTCCCACTTCCCCACAGGGCTATCATTGGCAGCTCCTCCTGCCAATATTACTTTGGTGGGCATCGGCTCTTCAGGAGCAAATGCCCCACCAATGTCTCAGCCCCTACTGTTTTGGCCCTTGTTTTCTGCAGGCCATCAGTTAGGCAGCTCCACTGGTTTGATGTCAACTGGCGCTGACTTGGTGCTTTCAGAGATTCTCTCTACTCCAATGCTGACCTTGGCTGTTGCCTCGGCTACTTCCTCTTCCTTAGGGCCCCTGCCCTCTCCGGCATTGCCCGGGGCTGTCCCTTGGTCATCCTTTCCATCCCCAATGACTACCCATGCAGTGGAGACACCCCGCTGGCCTCGGCCTGCTAGGCAACCCTCCCTGGCCCCTATGCCTCCTCAGCCAGCACCACTGGATGTCCCGACACCAGTCACAGTGAATTTTCAAGCTGTGCTTTCCTCCCTGTGAGATTTTATGCAAGCTAGGTTTTCTTCCCCACATTGGCTGATGCCACAGGGGCCTGCTGTGCCTGCCTCCATGCCCCCCTCCCCCTATGGAGCTGTGGCACGCACCTCGGAATCAGGAGCCCTCTAACCCCCTCAAGACCCGGGGAACAAGGACAAGTATTGCCTCTACTTCTTTCTCCCTGACAGTGAGGACTTGGGAGATGAAGGAGGCATTACCCCACCTCTACAGTGTCATCCAATAGTGAGAAGACCCCCCAAGTATATCCCACAATCCCCCTCCCGATGATCTCTAATTTGTCTCCATTTTGAGACAGTTGCAGGTGGCCATGGGGTTTGACAGCGAGGAGCAAAACTCTATCTGGCACAGTCTGTCCATTTACCTTGGCCTGCCGGATGCCACTCCTCTGGTCATTCCTCCATTGATGGAACCCTTTGAGGATGCCACCATGGCTGCCTGGCATCGGCCCAGCTTGGTACCTGCCATGCCTCGGAAGGCAGACAAGCTGTACCAAGCCGCCACAAGGAAGTCTTTCTTCACCAAACAGCCTCAAGCAGACTCCATGGTTATCAGTACCGCTCATGACCATACCAAGAGGCCAAAACACCTGTTATCTCCCACTGGACAAGAAGTCCCAGCAGTTGGACCTCATTGGCAAGCAGACCTTTGTCTCTGCCACTTTGACCATCAGGGTCCTTAACTACATTGCCCATATGGTCCAATTTCAGAACCAACTCTGGGCTCAGGCCAAGGAGGCAACTAAAGCCCTCCCAGAGGACCCCCTGGAGCAGCAGCTGCTCCAGAGCATTCAGCCAGCAAGTACCTTCTTTGCTGTGCCTATGATGCCATGGATGCCTCAGCCCAGGTGGTTGCAGCAGGTATTTGCCTGCGACATCATTCTTGGCTGAGTGTGTCGGGCTTTGCCCAGGATGTACAACAATCCATCCTAAATGCCCACTTTAGAGGGGATATAAACTGGTCAGGGCAGATGAGCAAGACATTCTTTCAGACCTGCAGGTCTCCAGTCACACCTTGCAGTCAGATCATTTTTCCTTTTTATAGGACAGTGTTCCGCCCATGGCTGGCCTAGGCTCGGTGGCGGCGTACCATCTACGGCACCTGCTCCCCCCCCATGTGGGTCATGTTGCACAGCCACGGGGTTGTTTTTTTTTTTGTAGTTACCACAGTGACTGCAGAAGTCCCTAATCCCTATCCCCAAGAATGCCATCACAAAGGACCGAGGTCCAGGTGAGAAGCCATGCTGAGACACGGCTTCCACCAACCACCTAACGCTGTCCCCCCTCCTGATGCCATCTGCTTGTCAGAGCACTGCCTAACCCTCCCCAAGAATAGAGAGTTGGCAGTCAGCAGCTCCATCCAGCTCCTCCCTCTCCCCCACCCCAGCTGACCCCCAGCGACACAGGCTTGTTCCCAAACCCAGGTCATCAGTGTTGCGTGAAGTGTGGCATCCAGGGCCTCAACCCTCAGAGCCACGGGCAAGCACAATCAGTTCATTCTGTGTACCACATCAACCAGCCTAGGAGTGGTCAGCTGGTGCCCTTTTGGTGTGATGTCCATAGGCCTAAACCTATCTCCAAACTGTAGGGTAAACACAGAGCAGCCGAAGCCCTGCCTACCCCTACCTCCATCACTGGGAATCCCCCAGAGGAGGTGGTACAGCCCCAGCCACAAGTGCTATCTCAGCAAGACTCCTTGCCCACCCCCCCTTCAGCCGGCAGGAGGTGGTAGTCGGGGGTCACTTCTCCCTGCACCTGGACAAGTGATGGGGAGTTCACCAGAAAACAGACACACTCTGGAGCTTCTGGAGTGGCCTCCAGAAAAGCCTCTGGTTCAGTCCTCTTACCCTCCAGACCATATTCCAGTAATATGCGAGGAGATCCATACCTTGCAGCACAAAAGGGCCATAAAACCTGTCCCAGAGATGCAGCAGGGCAGGGGGTTCTACTCTCACTTTTTCCTGGTCCCCAGATGTACAGGGGATATCAGGCCCATCCTAGACCTAAATTTCTTCTTTCAGTACAAGAAATTCTGGATGGCCACCCTTCAAGGAGATTGGATCTGCTCCCTTGACATGAAAGATGCATACCTGCATATCAAGGTATGTGCCTCTCACCATCAGTACCTCAGGTTCCACTTCGAGGGAGTGCACTTACAGCTGGGTGTTCACCAAATGCTTGGCAGTAGTGGCGGCAGCCCTCAGGAGGGAAGGGCTGTATGTCTTTCCCTACCTGGACAACTGGCTTCTCAAAGCTCAGTCCAGGAAACACCTGGTGCAGGCTCTGGAACATACCACCTGCCTGTTCCAGGAACTGGGCCTCACGATCAGTCTACCCAAGTCAGTCTTGACACCTGTCAGTGCCTCCAATACATAGAGGCGGTCCTGGATACAGCTCAGAGGATGGCCTTCCTGCCCCAGGATGGGACAGACTGCTTAATGGCTCAAGCCCACCTGCTGTACAGCAGCAGGCATGTCTCAGCCAGAACCTGCCTCCAGCTCTTGGGCTTCATGGCAGTGGCTATAGTCACAGTGCCTCTAGCCAGACTGCACATGAGGGTGCCCCAGTGGACACTAAGCATCCAGTGGGATCAGCATACCAAAGACCTGGAACAGCAGGTCCTAGTCTCCTCAGTGGTCAAAAAGGTTCTGCTTTGGTGGATAGAACCCAGCAGCCTGTTAAGGGGGGTTCCTTTCCTCATTCCTTCCCCTCAGTAGGTTCACACCACAGATGCTTTGAGGTTGGAGTGGGGGGGGGCTCATCTGGGACCCCACCAAACAGAAGGGACATGGTCCACAATGAAGTCTTCTCTCCACATCAACGTCCTGGAGAAGTGGGCAGTCCTTTATGCCCTGCAGGCCTTCCAGATGCAGCTAACCCCAGGCCTTCTGTTAGTGCAGACAGACAACATCAGTGTAGTCCACTACATCAACAAGCAGGGGGCACTCACTCATACCCTCTCTGCCAGGAAGTAATGAGATTTCGGTTCTGGGCTCTAGAACATGGTCTAAAACTGTCAGCCATCCACATTCCAGGTGTCCAGAATGTCCTGGTGGACAGATTACGCCAGACACAGTCCAAGATATACAAGTTGGAGCTGTTGACCTCCATCATAGAAGACCTGTACGACAGGTGGGTTCATCCAGAGTTGGACCTTTTTGCGTCCCCACTCAATGCAAAACTGCCGCTTTTTTGCTCGCTTGCTCCAGTACCTGGAGTTTTCTGGCCAGATGCGTTGTCCTGCTCTTGGAAAACTACCCCCTTTCCCCTGTTTCAGAGAGTTCTGATCAAGCTACAGATGGAAGGGGCCACTATGATCCTCATCGCCCCGTTCTGCCCTCATCAGATCTGGTTCCCCCTTACTGAAGTAGTTGACAGTGGAACCTCTGATGCCCCTGCCTCTGAGCACTGACTTGCTCTTCCAGGACCAGGGCACCCTGGTCCACCTGGACCTCAAATCTTTGCATCTTCATGCCTGGCTCTTGAAGACAGCCATGGCTAGATTTGGGGTGTCCCCCAAGGTGGCTGATGTCCTGGTGGGGGCTAGAAAGCCTTCCTTCAGGGCAACTTATTCTGTGAAGTGGAAACACTTTGCTCTGTTGGCGGCTTCACATCAACTAGATCCCTTCACTTGTCCAGTGAATCAGATTCTGGAGTACTTGCTGTCCCTTTCAGACTCCAGTCTGAAGTACTCCTCTTTTAAAGTGCACATCTGCTATTTCTGCCTTCTATATGCCTGTTGATGGCCACATGGTGGCACAACTGGAAGTGTCACGTACATTTCTGAGAGGCATTCTTCACCTGAAACCTCCTATTCACAATCCAGTCCTGTCTTGGGACTTGAATTTTGTTTTGGAGAAACTTACTTTGGTGCCTTCTCCTTTTGAGCTGGCAGCAACATGCAAGCTACGCTTTCTGTCATAGCGGTTTGTTTTTTAGTTGCTGTTTCTTCTGCTCGAAGGATTTCAGAGCTACAGGCTCTCGTATGCTAGCCCCCAGGCCGAGTCTTCTCCCTTGCTACCACCAGCCTAACCACACCTACTCCCCCCAAGAATCTCTTATGAAACAATGTTATATGTACTGTGTACCTGTCTTAATACCTGAGAACCGTTGAGAAACCTCATGACTCTGTGCCAAACGTTTTAATTCTTAGCACGTATCTGCTGTAACTACTGTATGTTGATACCTATGTACAGTATGTATTCTTTGTAAACTAACTCCGGGTCGCCCCTGAAAAAGGGACCGCTGGTCTCAGTGGGTTTACCCGGTCACCAAAATCTAAATAAATAAAAATAAATAAATGTGTTAGCAGCTTTATTTGGTTTTCCACAAAGACTGCATCTCTTTGCATACTAACCCTATGTTTCTTCTGAAGGTGGTGTCCGAGTTTACTTTAAATCAGTCCATCCATCTGCCTGTTTATTTCTCAGAGCATGACAGTCCAGAGGAAGCATTGCTTCACACTTTAGATGTGCACAGAATTCTGCGTTACTATATACACCGAACTAAGGACTATAGGAAGTCCTGTCAGTTGGTTGCCTCTTTCGCCCCTGGGAAAGAGGGTGTTCCTGTTTCTAAGCAGTGCTTGTATAAATGATTGGCCAACTGTATTATTTTGTGCTACAGGAAGTATGGCAAGGACCTTCCTGGCATTGTTCGTGGTCATTCCACCAGAGGCATGGCCACTTCTGTTGCCTGTGTTCTGAACATTTCAGTTACAGAGCTCTGCACTGCTGCCACTTGGAGTACTGTCCGCACATTTACCAAGCACTACAGTCTGGACATTGCTTCTAGGCACAGGGCCAATTTTGGCCTAGCTGTTCTACAGAGCCTACGTTCTTAGGCTCTTGGTTCCAACCACCCAGACTAGATATTCTGATGTCAGAACTGCTTGGGACTCCTTCCATAGGTATGGTCTGCTGCAAGAGATACCCTCAAAGTAAGATAGTATGGTTACGTAAGAACTTACTGTAACAGTATATCTTCTAGAGGATCTTTGCAGCAGGCCATGCCAATTCACTTTCCATCCCCCTAGACCTGGGGGCCTCTCTGTGTCTGTCTCTCCTTCTCCTTACTTTTTTTTCCCAACTTTCTTTCCCTCCAGTCGCGGCTCATGAGGACCTCTCTCAGGCAACTGGTCCTTGTCCTGCCCTGTCTGGGCCCCCTCTGGACTGTACCTCCTCTCCCTCCCCACCTGCAGCTGGCACCCCCAGTTTAACCCGCCCGAGGAGGGAAGCCCTATGCCTCTTGGGCTCCTTGCGACACAGACTCCAACTGCAGGTAGGTACCAGTGGGAAGATACTGGAAGGCCATCTGAGGCGGAACCCGGTGGAGGGCATGGGGGACCAGTGCCATCACCTGCCCCATGAGCTGGGGTTTTCCTGCGTTCTGTTCCACCCCTCCCAGCATGTGCACATTCCTGACCTTGGTACATGGCAACCCTGCCAGCATCAGACCGCATGTTATTCATTGGCCATGCACTGCTGGCCCCAGTCTCCACCAGGGGCTGCGGTGTCCTGAGCTCCCAGTCCCTCCCCTGCTGGACCCCCGGCACCTGAGCCGGCTCCGAACTCGGGTCGCCAGCATGGCGCAAGGTGTGGCATCCAGCGCCTCAACCCTCAGCACCACCGGGCAGGATCCTTCTCCTTACTGAAGAACTTTCTATTATTTATACATTGGTGGGAACCATCGCCTTTTCCTTGGTTCCCCAGCAGGAGATCAGTTGCTTATGGTCTCCAGCAGGAAAACTGAGGGTGGCACGGGGGCCTCCAACTTTTATAGGATAGGATGATGTTGGTGTGGCATGGCCCCTGGTTAGACTGCTAGCTAGAAAAGTTTCTGTGTGGTCCTGGTGGCTATAGTTCCATAGGTGTGGCCTGCTGCAAGAGATCTTGTCAAAGATCTAGTATTACAGTAAATTCTTACGTAACTGTACTTTCTCCCTGTGGGTCTCACCCTCCGTGGACCTGTTTACATCCTGGGAGAACACTAAACTGAATCTATTATGTGCCTGTCACCCATAGTCTGGGACCCTGATTGGGGATACCTCCACGAGGCCCTGGACCCCAGGCCCCATGTACACCTTTCCTCCCTTACCCTGATCCACAGAGTACTGGTCAAAGTCAGGAAGGACAAGGTGGGATGATCCTGATAGCTCCAGACTGTTCTCAGCAGTAGTGGTACCTGGATTGTCTCAGCAGCAGGTCTCTGTGGCAACTGACTCTCTACCCAGACCTGATGACCAGACTTTAGGGGATGGTCCTACACCCAGACCTTCAATCCCTGCACCTCACGGCCTGGTTCCTGAGCAGCTAGAGTTCCAGGCCTTGGGTTTCTTTGAGGATGTCCTCCACGTGGTGGAGGCCTCTAGGAAAGAGTCGACTCGTAGGTGCAATGCCTTTAAATGGAACAGATTTTCATTTGGTGTCAGAGCAAGAAGCTTGATCCCCTTGCCTGCCCTGTGGCTAGCATATTGGACTACTTCTGGTCCCTTTCCCAGCTGGGACTGTGAGTGACAACCCTTGGGATGCATCTGGCAGCCATCTCTGCTTACTGGGCATGGGCTGGCATGCTGACAGTGGCCTTGACCACTTGTCTCCTCAGGTGCATGAGCTACCTCCACCGTGGGACATGCTGCTGGTCTTGGCTGTGCTCATGTGCAAGCCATTTGAGCCAATGCACAGGTGTGAGATGTCACACCTGTTGTGGAAAACACCTTCTTGGTGGCTGTCACCTCCGCCAGAAGGATCAGTGAGCTCTAGGTGCTCTCAGTGAAGTCGGCTTAGCTGGTCTTCCACAGGAACAGAAGCATCCTTTGCCCCACTCCATAGTTTCTCCCGAAGTTGGTATTGGAGTATCACCTTGACCAGGAGATTAACTTGCCAGTATATTTTACCAACCCCTCTTCGGAGGCTGACCACAGGCACCATACCATGGACCTGCAGAGAGCACTGTCCTACTATGTGGAGCATATGGCTGGAGTTCAGGGAAGGCTAGCCAGCTGTTTGTCACCTACACTGAAGATGCATCTGGCAGACCAGTAGCAAAGTGGATGATTGCAATGTGGATCACATCTTGCATCGACCTTTACTATGGGTTGGCTGGTCGGGAGCCTCCCTTAGAGATTAAGGCTCATTACAACAGACATACCACTGCCTCATTGGCTGCTTCCAGGGACGTTCCCATACAGAAGACACCAGGAGAAAGGACTGCTGTGTGACTGAACTTCTCTGCTGGGACTAAAGTAGAAGAACTTTTGTATTTGGACCTTTAATTTAGGGTAAAAAAACTAACATACAAAACACAAAAAAAAAAGTGTGCGTTTGGGTTAACTGAACTGAATGGGTAACTGAAAAGTCATCTAGGTGTAAATCTCAGGTGACTGAAAGGACTTAACTGCTGTGAGGTTTAAATTACTTGTAAAAGATCTGAGTAAGTGGGAGGTGAAAGCAGCTAGAAGGAAGCTACATTTAAAGACTGCCTTAGAAAGATTCTGCTAATAGCTTGGCAGAAGACACCAGGAGAAAGGACTGCTGTGTGACTGAACTTCTCTGCTGGGACTAAAGTAGAAGAACTTTTGTATTTGGACCTTTAATTTAGGGTAAAAAAACTAACATACAAAACACACAAAAAAAAAGTGTGTGTTTGGGTTAACTGAACTGAATGGGTAACTGAAAAGTCATCTAGGTGTAAATCTCAGGTGACTGAAAGGACTTAACTGCTGTGAGGTTTAAATTACTTGTAGAAATATCTGATAAGTAGGGGGAGTGGCTTAGCTAGAAGGAAGCTACATTTAAAGACTGCCTTAGAAAGATTCTGCTAATAGCTTAGCAGAAGACATCAGGAGAAAGGACTGCTGTGTGATTGAACTTCTCTGCTGGGACTATATTGCTCTCCTTTCCTCCCCTCCACCAGCTAGTTCTAGTTTTATAGGCACAAGATTTGACTGACAACAGAAACTTCCTGTTTAGGGGCAGGAAGTGAGTGATCCTAGAACCACCAAGGACCCACCATCCTAGAAGGCAAGAGTAGCTCTCCGGCCCCTCTAGCTGCTGGAGGTCTGCCTCTGAACAAGTAAGTGGTCTACTGAGAAATATAGGATATTCTTGTCTCAGAACAGGACAATCAGGAGCTTAAAGGGCACACAGGCAGAAAGTAAGGAGAGAAAAAAAAAACAGAGGAAAGAGTAAGGATTGCAAACAGTTAAGGGCCAGAAATAAGACATGATTGGAGTGGTGCAGTGCAGTGGCTGTGGGCAGCAGTCTTCCGGGAGATGTTCTGGAGGATGCGGTGTTGTCCCATCTGCAGGCACCTCTCTGGGCTGAGGGAGGAGGTTGCTCATCTCCAGGCTGAGTTGGCCAGGATTTGTGGGACCTCCTCTTCCATCCAGGGACCACCAGTGCCACTGCCGTTGCCTCAGAGGTTGCCAAGAAAGAGGCGGTTGGACCACAGTGGGCTCAGGAGGTGAGGGGTGGTGGAACAGGCGCATCCCTCAGTTGTACCTCTCCACAATTCCTATGCCATTCTGGCAAAGTGTGGTTCCTCTATGAGGCACCCACAGTGGAGACCAAGGAGGATGCTGGGAACCTCCACAAGGAGACCCACAGGAGGGTGGCAGGGAAGGAAACAACTCCTGGTGGGGGACTCCATTGTTAGGAAGGTAGAACTGGGCAAGGAAGGGGAGAGGGAGGTAAGGTGCCTGCCTGGCGCCATGGCTTGGAGGGACAGGGAGCGAATCCTCAGGATTGCTGGAGCAGCTGCACAGGGGAGGGAGCTGGATG
This sequence comes from Neoceratodus forsteri, assembly GCA_016271365.2. Lineage (NCBI taxonomy): Eukaryota > Metazoa > Chordata > Ceratodontiformes > Ceratodontidae > Neoceratodus > Neoceratodus forsteri. Next base: position 75,624,739 of record JADMNL010000027.1, on the reverse strand, counting down.
TCATTGTCCACCTAGGGACAAATGACCTGGCTAAGAAAGGGATTAGAGAAGTGCAGGAAGAGTTTGTGGAATTGGGGAGGGGCCTTAGTCAAGTAGCACGCACGGTAACCTTCTCGGAGGTGCTACCCATCTGTGGCATAGGAGAGGCTAGGGTGTTCCGCACCATGGGATTCAATCAGTGGTTGAAAAACTGGTGTGGAGCTCAGGGATTTGGCTTCATTGGGGACTGGGGGTCCACCTGGAGTGATGCAAGCCTATACTGGCATGATGGGCTGCATCTGTCCGGGAGGGGAACCAGGATCCTAGGTGATAGGTTTAAATGCTTCATTGGCAAGCTTTTAAACTAGCCAAGGGGGGAGGCACTGGAAAGAAGCAGGAAAATCCTAGCCCCCAAACAATCACAATAGTAAGTGTGGCAAACACCAACATGGAGGTGTCGATAGGGAGAAGGGCAGGGGTAAATGGAGAAAGTGACAAAGGCAAGAAGGACAGGGATGGGGCAAAAGGGGGTAAGGCCATCAGGAAATGGAGGGTAATGAGTACCAATGCCCGTAGTCTGGGCAACAAGCTCCCTGAACTGGTGGCCTTAATGGAAAAGGGATGCCTGGATATTGTAGCAGTCACAGAAACATGGTACACAGAGAACCATGACTGGAATGTTAACATACCAGGGTACATAACCTACAGGAGAGACAGGCAGGGAGAAGAGGGGAGGAGTAGCTCTCTATGTAAGGAAGGGATAAAAGCAACTGAACAAAGAGTAAACAGGGAGGAGGAGGCACTGTGGGTCACCTTGAAGACTGGAAAGGGCACCACAATCCACAGGGGTTGTGTACAGACCCCATGTCGGGGAAGGAATGAACAAGGATATGATAGAAGGCATTCTTAGAATGGCAGAGAAGGAGATACTGTTGATGGGAGACCTGAATATGCCAGATGTTAACTGGAGCACATTTGCTGCAGCCACATCCAAACAGGGCCACTCTTGATGCCCTACAGGTGGCAGGCATTAGACAGCTAGTTTGAACCCACTCATGAGGGAGCAATCTTGAGACCTACGTACTCTCAAGCGGGGACAGTGAGAGGATCTCAGATCTAGAAGTGGGTTGCCATCTGGGACAAGTGACCATCAAACAGTGTGGTTCACGTTAAACTCGGCTACAGAGTCAAGCCATACAAAGTGAGGGTACTGGACTTAGGAGGCTGACTTTGGCAAGATGGGAGAATGCCTCAGAAAGCACTAGCAAACAGGCTAGAAGGAGGTGTGGAGCAACAATGAGGAATTATCAAAACTGCCATCACAGAGGCAACAAGCCTTTGTGTGAAGCAAATGAACAAATCAAAACGAAAGAAAAAGCCACTATGGTTCTCAAGAGGGTGGCTGTGAAAGTCAGGAAGAAAAAGATAGCATTCGGAGTATAAGGAAACACAGAAGGAGAAGGACAGAGAGCTGTACCAGTTAAGGCAGAAAGAAGCAGGGAGGGAAGTCAGAATAGCAAAGGCCCAAACTGAGGAAAAGATAGCCAACTCAGTTAAGAAGGGGGATAAAACCTTTTATAGGTACATCAGCGAGCGTAGAAAGACAAAGGGAGGGATAGTGAGGCTGAATAGAATGAACGGTGGGTGGGCAGAGGGGGACAGTGAAAAAGCAGGAATACTGAACGAATATTTCTGCTCAGTATTCACAAAAGAGGGGGAAGTGCCTAATCCAATTAACAGAAGCACTCTTGATAGGGGGGTCGATCCCAGTCCTTTCACAGAAGAAAGGGTTCTGCAAGAACTCCTAAAACTGAAGGTGGACAAAGCAATGGGTCCTGATGGAATTCACCCAAATTCTAAAAGAATTAAGGAAGGAACTAGTGAAACCACTGGCTACTCTTTTTAATAAATCATGGGAGGATGGTGTGGTACCGAGGACTGGAGGAAGGCGGATGTGATTCCCCTTCACAAAAGTGGGACCAAGACAGAGGCAGGAAACTAAGACCTGTCAGTCTGACCTCTGTGGTAGGAAAGTGATGGAGTCACTTCTGAAGGAAGAATAGTTGAGTACCTAGAGGTCAGTGGAGCACAGGATCCAAGGCAGCATGGGTTCTGGCGGAAGGTCATGTCAGACAGATCTAATAGATTTCTTTGACTGGGTGACCAAGTAGTAGACCAGGGAGGGCTGTGGACATGGCCTACCTAGACTTTAGCAAGGCATTTGACACAGTCCCACACAAAAGATTAATAGTCAAATTAACCAGCCTGGGAGTGGGTCCCAGGGTGGTAGCCTAGGTAAAACATTGGCTGGACAACAGGACACAGACGGTAATTGTAAATGGAGTCCACTCTGAAGAAAGGGCGGTTACTAGTGGGGTACCGCAGGGTTCAGTATTGGGTCCAGTCCTTTTTAATGTCTTCATCAGTGACATGGCAGAGGGACTGGAAGGAAAAGTATGCCTTTTTGCAGATGACACAAAGATCTGCAACAGGGTTGATACACAAGGAGGCGTGGAAAGGATGAAAAGGGACTTGGCAAGGTTGGAGGAATGGTCAGACGTATGGCAGCTAGGATTCAATGCAAAAAAGTGCAAAATAATGCACCTGGGAAACAAGAACCCAGGGGAAGAATACACAATGGGTGGGGAGGTAGTAACAACAACAAAACAGGAAAGGGACCTGGGGTAATCATATCAGATGACCTTAAGGTTAGCAAGCAATGTGAGAAGGCAGTAGGGAGGGCCGGGGTATACTGGGATGTATAGGGAGAGGCATCAGCAGCAGAAAACAGGAAGTTGTTATCCCTCTGTACAGACAGTTGGTGAGACCCCATCTGGAATACTGTGTCCAGTTCTGGAGACCCCATCTCCAAAGGACATAGACAGGATAGAGGCAGTCCAGAGGAGGGCAACTAAAATGGTGCAGGGTCTGCAAGAGAAGCCGTATGAGGAGAGACTAAAGGAGCTTAATATGTATACCCTTGAGGAAAGAAGGGAGAGGGGGGACATGATAGAAACTTTCAAGTACCTCAAGGGAATCAACAAAGTCCAAGAGGGTAGCATCTTTCAGAAAAGAGACTTGCAAGAACAAGGGACACAATTTAAAGATAGAAGGAGGGCGGTTCAGGGGCAATGTGAGAAGTATTATTTCACAGAGAGGTAGTGGATGCATGGAACAGCCTTCCTGAGGAAGTTGTGGGGTCTAAAACTGTGGGAGGATTCAAGAATGCATGGGACAGACATAAGGCAATTCTTGTGGGGGGCAGGAAGATATAGGCTGTTGGTTAACTAGGATCTGCGGCCTATCCTGTAGGTAGGGAAATGGGCAGACTAGATGGGCCTAGCGGTCCTTATCTGCCGTCAAAGTCTATGTTTCTATGTAAGAGATCTGTAGAGCTGCTACCTGGAAGTCAGCAAACACCTTCATTTCCCATTACCACATCAACCTTGAGTCACACCGGGATGCAAGTTTTGGGACCTTGGTTCTCCGGTATGTGTTCACCAACTAGTGGTACATGCCTTGCCCATCCTCCTGGAGAATTGCTAGGAGTCTGCCAGAGTGTGGATATGTGACCCATATCCATGTCCCTAGAAGAATAGGTTACTCACCTGTAACCGTAGTGCTAGGAGTGTATATGGTTCACATCCAAACAACCCACCTAGCCTATCCTGGCAAATAATACCTGATACTGTTTCCAGTGTGTGAGATCTGACATGAGGGGGTGGAATTGGGGGGGTGCACATGTTTTCCACTTTTGAAAGCCTAGCACCTACATTTTTGTCAGGAAAAAGTATGCACAGTCTTCAAGTTTTTATTGACAACATTGCAACAAGTCTGAAATAAATGTTTCCCATTACTGCAGTATGAACTATAATAGATTAAATAGCTGTTCATTTAGAAGCTCACAGAACATTTTATGTAAGGAATAAGACACGACAAGGTGTGGTTTACGAACTGATAAGGAGCATGCCGCAGGTGCGTAATGAGGCATGAAGTGCTTGTGCCAAGTGCTTTTAGCACCTAGGAAGTACTCTTATCAACCATAAACCACACCTTAAAGTGGCTAATTCTGCTTATAAAATGGGTAGACAATTCTCAAAATACGGTATGAACAAGTTAGTGCAATTTTAAAAGTAAAAAGTAAATTATGTATCCTTTTCTTTCACTTTTTTTTAGGTTTGAAGAAAATGGTCCCTTTTCATAGGTTTCATAGGTGTATACTAAGCTGGTTAAACTTTCGTCCACAGTGCTTGCTAGAATATACCATATGCCCTGCCTATATATCCTATCCAAGTTTAGTTTAAAACTGTTTGTGGTTGGGCTACTAACTACTTCTCACAGACCATTCCACCTTGCCACCACTCACTGGTTAAACCACATTTTCCTTTTCCAGGTTTTGCAGTTTTTCCCTTTTAGTTGTTGTGTATGGGCTCTTGTCCTGTAGATCTGCGCTCTAAAGTGTAAACCTAATATTTCCTGTAAATCAGTATCCTTCACTGATCTGTATAGCAAACACAGATCCCCTTCAGCTCTTCTATACTCCAAGAGGAATAGGTTAAGTTCCTCTGATCTAGTTTTAATGCAGAAAGCAGCAGAACTGCATAATATTTGAAACATTTTAGAGAGGTGATGTGTGTCCACCTCTGTTTCTCTCTACGCACACATATACACAGTTGGCATTTTCTTTTTCTTTCAGGGTGTCTTTCACCCTGGGTGTTTTTTTCAGACTGCCTGGCTTCATTGTGAGTTGCATGTCTGATGTTTCTTTGACTCCATCCTCCCCTCCACACATATAGTAAAGCTTTTGTTTTGTTTTTTTTGTTCTAGTTTTTTATGTCTTTTTTATCTCTATAGCATTAACGCAGCTTATTTTCAACTAAAGCACGCGGTCGCCTTAACTGGGAGTGAGCTTGTCCCTCAGCAGCTGCCATAGAGAGCAGTATCCTTCTTAATGGTTCTCAAATTGTTGTGAAAATCATTGCGATACTGTGTTTTGCAGTTTAATTTTTAGCAGGAGGGGGAAGGACTGGGACCAGAGATCGAGGGGGAGGAGTGGAGACCGGAGATGGCACAAATGGGCATTACTTAATAGGTGCAGGTTGAACAGTGGGAGTGAGAACTGTCAACCTGATGCCAGACAAATGGGCAGTAGTGAAAATAAAATAAAAGGTACAAAAGATTGAAACTTTAGCTGTCGTGCAGGAAGCGGGGGACCTTGGATACACTGACCAGTATTTTTCATTGTCTTTGGGAGGCATAGCCCTCCTGATGCAGCTGCAGCAAGAGAGCTGTGGCAGGCATTTATTTATTTATTTAAGAGATTTACCTGGAAGGCATACTGAGCGGAGTACCACTCGATTCCAGATGCGCCCTGGGGGTAGGGTTTACAAATGATACAGATGTACAGGTGAAGACAAAAATCATACAACTTACTGTATGTGACTTACACAGACAGTGGTACGGTGGTACGGTGCATTGATATCTTAGTGTGCTGTGTTTTGGTTGGCAGAAGTAGTACCACTTATCAAAATATGTCCTGATAAGGACACAGCAAATGGTACATTTTAGCCAATCAAGACCCAGGACATTTTCTACTCATTTTATAGTTTTGATTTTAAAATGGGTAGGGAAAATTCCTGCTTTTTGATTGATGGAAAAGGTTCCAAAACTGTGAGTTTCTGGAATAGAAACTGCACTGCTAAACTTACCTTCATTTTTTTTCACAGTGGACTCATTTTATAAGTGCAATAAGACCTTTCAGAGTGTGGGTGCAAAACACACATCAGGTGTATTAAAAAAAATCATGCAATCACCCATACATTATTTCATGTTGTGTATGTGTGCAATATATATGCATGTATTGAGTATATATACACTACTGCCTCACAACATGCCTGGGCATGTGGTTCAGGAACAGTAACCCACACCCTGTTGTGTCATATTATTTACAAAACAACTGTCATTTAATGACAGCAGTAAAGTACTCCAAGGGTTAGACTGCCTGTTTATCACTCCTCTGGGGCAACTACACATCATAAGGATAATTAACTTGGCTACCTGACCCCTGTCATGCCTCGTCATTTTAAGAGCTGCTAATGCCTATAACAGATCATCGAAAAACATAATATTTAGACACAGTTCAGCTTGTACTTCTTGTATCTTCTATAGATTCCTCCCCCAATCATTTTTATTATGAGGACATTTGCATGGATGCAGGATCTTTATCTCTTAGCACTAGCAAACAGGCTAGAAGGAGGTGTGGAGCAACAATGGGGAATTATCAAAACTGCCATCACAGAGGCAACAAGCCTTTGTGTGAAGCAAATAAACAAATCAAAATGAAAGAAAAGGCCACTATGGTTCTCAAGAGAGGTGGCTGTGAAAGTCAGGAAGAAAAAGATAGCATTCGGAGTATAAGGAAACACAGAAGGAGCAGGACAGACAGCTGTACCAGTTAAGGCAGAAAGAAGCAGGGAGGAAGTCAGAATAGCAAAGGCCCAAACTGAGGAAAGATGGCCGACTCAGTTGAAGGGGGATAAAACCTTTTACAGGTACATCAGCGGCGTAGAAAGACAAAGGGAGGGATAGTGAGGCTGAATAGAATGAGCAGTGGGTGGGCAGAGGGGACAGTGAAAAGCAGGAATACTGAACGAATATTTCTGCTCAGTATTCTACAAAGGAGGAAGTGCCTAATCCAATTAACAGAAGCACTCTTGATAGGGGTCGATCCCAGTCCTTTCACAGAAGAAAGGGTTCTGCAAGAACTCCTAAAACTGAAGGTGGACAAAGCAATGGGTCCTGATGGAATTCACCCAGAATTCTAAAAGAATTAAGGAAGGAACTAGTGAAACCACTGGCTACTCTTTTAATAAATCATGGGAGGATGGTGTGGTACCTGAGGACTGGAGGAAGGCGGATGTGATTCCCCTTCACAAAGTGGGACCAAGACAGAGGCAGGAAACTACAGACCTGTCAGTCTGACCTCTGTGGTAGGGAAAGTGATGGAGTCACTTCTGAAGGAAAGAATAGTTGAGTACCTAGAGGTCAGTGGAGCACAGGATCCAAGGCAGCATGGGTTCTGGCGGAAGGTCATGTCAGACGAATCTAATAGATTTCTTTGACTGGGTGACCAAAGTAGTAGACCAGGAGGGGCTGTGGACATGGCCTACCTAGACTTTAGCAAGGCATTTGACACAGTCCCACACAAAACATTATTAGTCAAATTAACCAGCTTGGGAGTGGGTCCCAGGGTGGTAGCCTGAGTAAAACATTGGCTGGACAACAGGACACAGAAGGTAATTGTAAATGGAGTCCACTCTGAAGAGCGGCGGTTACTAGTGGGGTATCGCAGGGTTCAGTATTGGGTCCAGTCCTTTTTAATGTCTTCATCAGTGACATTGCAGAGGGACTGGAAGGAAAAGTATGCCTTTTTGCAGATGACACAAAGATCTGCAACAGGGTTGATACACAAGGAGGCGTGGAAAGGATGAAAAGGGACTTGGCAAGGTTGGAGGAATGGTCAGATGTATGGCAGCTAGGATTCAATGCAAAAAAGTGCAAAATAATGCACCTGGGAAACAAGAACCCAGGGGAAGAATACACAATGGGTGGGGAGGTAGTAACAACAACAAAACAGGAAAGGGACCTGGGGTAATCATATCAGATGGCCTTAAGGTTAGCAAGCAATGTGAGAAGGCAGTAGGGAGGCCTGGGGGTATACTGGGATGTATAGGGAGAGGCATCAGCAGCAGAAAACAGGAAGTTGTTATCCCTCTGTACAGACAGTTGGTGAGACCCCATCTGGAATACTGTGTCCAGTTCTAGAGACCCCATCTCCCAAGGACATAGACAGGATGAGGCAATCCAGAGGAGGGCAACTAAATGGTGCAGGGTCTGCAAGAGAAGCCGTATGAGGAGAGACTAAAGGAGCTTAATATGTATGCCCTTGAGGAAAGAAGGAGAGGGGACATGATAGAAACTTTCAAGTACCTCAAGGGAATCAACAAAGTCCAAGAGGGTAGTATCTTTCAGAAAAGAGACTTGCAAGAACAAGGGACACAATTTAAAGATAGAAGGAGGGCGGTTCAGGGGCAATGTGAGAAGTATTATTTCACAGAGAGGGTAGTGGATGCATGGAACAGCCTTCCTGAGGAAGTTGTAGGGTCTAAAACTGTGGGAGAATTCAAGAATGCATGGGACAGACATAAGGCAAGTCTTGTGGGGGGCAAGAAGATATAGGCTGTTGGTTAACTAGGATCTGCGGCCTATCCTGTAGGTAGGGAAACGGGCAGACTAGATGGGCCTAGCGGTCCTTATCTGCCGTCAAAGTCTATGTTTCTATGTTTCTTAGAGTTCATCTGTCTCAGCAGCTGATTCCCCACTTGGAATCATAAAGCTCTGTTGTGACATCCATCTGTTGCGATGAAAAGTTTTACTCACTTGTAAATGTTTGCCAGTCAAAATACACTGAGCTGAGGCTCATTTCCAGGTGCAGCATGGGATGAAACATAAATAAAACAATATACATGGGTACAGTCACACAAGAATACAGTAGAAAAAACATTGTTGTACAGTAATATCAGCAAGTGATATGACGCAATTATAGTTGATATACACTGGAGCAACAGCTACAGCATCTGTAGTATAATCCAAGGTAAGGCAAGCGTGCTTTGGATAAGGGCCGTCGGTGCACCAACTGGCAGCTAGTCAAGTACAAGTAAAACAACAAATGATAGTGCACTCGAGTGAAGGAACGAGGAGCTCAAACTTGCAATAAGCCCACTGCAATAAGAGTCATTGAATTACAAAACATAATTTTAAACGGGCTTTGTGGTGAAAAAGCAGCCGGAGCAGCTGTAGAAGCACGGTCGGCGCTCCCAAGGGAAGGAGAAGCTGCTGCAGGAGTGGTTTGTGGCTTGAGGGGTGACCAATTGGTTGCCGTGGGCACAGAAGCATGGCTCCAATCGGCTGCTGAAGGAGAGAGGACCAGGGGACCAATCAGGGCAGTTGCAGCATGTTTGACTGTACTTTAAAAGTGCAGTCAGCACTTTAGGGGAGAAAAGCAGTCAGAACAGCTGCAGGAGCACTGTCAGTGCTCCCATGGGAAGGAGAAGCTGCTGTAGAAGCAGTTTACGGCTTGAATGGGTGACCAGTCAGCTGTCAGGGGCACAGGAGCGGTTTGAAAAAAAAAAAAAAAACACCTGCCCCTCCACTCACCCCCTCCACCAGTGCTGTTTAAATCCCCTGGAGTTTGACTGGGATTGGGTGGCTGCACAAGGGGAGGAACAGGAGGCTGGGCTCAAGAAAGGAATGCAGGCAACTCCAGGGAGAGAAGCAGTACACAGGAGAACATCAGGAAGGAGCTGATCACTAACTGAACGTGGAATGAAGGCAGATGGTGAGTCTGTTTGGCAGTACTGTCTATAGGGGGGTGAGAACAAATGGGCAGCACCTAAACCTGGGTTTTGGTATAGAACTTGTAGTCTGTGCTGTACTTCTACATTTGATTAGTTTTTAGGGGCATCTGAATCAGTGATTTGGTAAGATAAAGAACAATCTTGTATTTTTACTTATAGTAGTTAGGGCTGTACTTTATTTTTGGTTAGGTAGTTAGTGGCATCTTAATCGGTGATTTGGCATAAGAAAGAAAAAAAATAGTAGTAATGGAAGAGATTACTGTTTGACTTACTGTTTATAAAGGTACCAAAAGGTGAGTGCAGAGTAAATAATAATGTGGGTAGGAGGACATTTCATTGGGCAAATGGAGTGGGATGTGGATGGACACTCTGGGGGGGGGAGTGGCACTAATGGGGCGGATGGGGACAATGAGGGAGGGGTGGTACAGGGTGAAGCAGGATGCTAGGGGGATCAACTGGGGTAGAATAGTGGGCTGCAGTGGATGTGGGGCTGCGATATGGATGAACATATTGTGGAAGCTAGGAGAATGTCCAGTCTGTCAAAGGCTGAGGAGTCTTGAGGAAGAAGTGCTGTGGCTTAGTAGAGAGCTGGAGAGGATGGGGAAGGGGAGTTTAGGGCTGGAGGGCCTCCACCTGGGAGTAACATGAGGGCACTACATGGAGGAACATCAGTTCGTGGGAAGGGGGGATGGGAGCAGAACGGTCAGGGGACCGAGCAATGGAGGGAAGGCTTGGGTCAGAAGGGAGGTGCCAATGCACAGCAGTACAGAGGGGGCAGGAAATAGGTTTGTGGTGCTGGGCACATTGGTGGTGGAAGAGGAGAGGGAAGGGGAGCTCCAGGAGGGGGCAGGAGAGGGTACAGGAGAGGACTGCACAAGGGACAGTAGTCAGTCAATAGAGAGTGACAGGGGTAAAGGGGGAAGGGCACAGCTGGAAGGGAGCAGGGGTAAAGAAAGAGGAGCAATGTTGGTAGGGAGGACAAAGGGGCATAACAGAGGCCAGGGTGGATGGGAGGGATGCAGGGGATAGTGAGAGAGCAGTGAAGGGGGACCATGGGGGAAGGGTGAGAGCTACAAACATGCCAGTCTCTAGAAATTAGCATGTGTTTAAAGGGTGGGATGAGAAGTGAGGAGGGGGTGTATTGATGTTGGGGGATTCGATACTTAAAGGGATCAGATGGGGTAGTAAGGGGGAAAGGCATAGTCTTACATGGGTGGAAGCCATTCTTGGGTTAATGGCAGGCAGGGTGGGGCAGGCAATTCTAAAGTGCGAAAGGAGGGATAGAAATAAATTGCATATAGTGGCGCATGTGGGTACTAATGATCTTGTGGGGGAGACAGTGGAAGTAGTGAGAGAGAGGTATGAGGAAATGGGAAGGCTGTACAAGGAGATAGGGGAATCGGTGGCCTTCTCGGAGGTGTTCCCAGTACCCTGCGTGAGTACAATGAGGAAAGGAAGGATTGGGAAGTTCAGTATATGGCTGGGAAAATGGTGCTAGTCCAAGGGGTACGGGGTAGTGGGAGGCTGGGGCAGGATCTGGGACAATAATGATCTGTATGCAGGGGATAGGCTACACTTAAGTGGGTAGGGGAAGGGGGTGTTAAAGCAGAATTTAGAGGGGTACATAGCAACAAAGGTGGATTTAAACTAGGTGGGGTGGCGAGTGGACAGCTGGTAGGCAGGGATTCCAGAGAGGGGAGCGAAATGAGCTTACCCACCCCCCATGGTATTGGGGAAGGAATAGGGGAAGTGGCATGGGGGGATTAAGAGGGGAAGAGTCAAGGAGGGGAGGGGAGGGGAAAGGAACAGGTTGGAGGGTGGTCTCACTGAATGCGAGAAGCTTAGGTAACAAATCAGCTGAGTTACAGGCTCTCTTGGCAGTGGGGAGGATGGACATTGCGGCCATCATGGAAACTTGAGCCACCGAGTATCAGGACTGGGATTTGATAATCCCAGGGTATAAAATATTCAGAAAGGATAGGGCGAAGGGAAGGGGGGGGCGTGGCAATATATGTGCAGGAGGGGATAAGGTGCATCAGGGAGGAGGGGGAGGAAGGCAGGGCAGAGACCCCGTGGATGCAGTTTCAGGACCCCAAAAATAGGACACTGAGGATGGGGGTTGTGTACAGACCACCAATGCAAGTGGAGGACCTGGATAGAGAGTTAGCTGAACAAATTAGAAGGGTCTGTAGGAGGGGGAACACAGTGGTGGTGGTGGGGGACTTCAACCTACCTGGGGTGGATTGTAGTATCCCAACCACCACGAGTGCAAAGGAGCAGGTCATATTAGAGGCATTTCTGGACAGCTTCCTGGTGCAGTTGGTCCAAGAGATGACTAGGGAAGGAAGGACTCTGGACCTCGTATTATCAAATGGAGAGGCTGTAAGGAATCTGGAGGTGGAGGATCCTCTGGTTAGAAGTGACCACCACATGGTGTGGTTCACACTCAATATGGGAAGGGAAAAAGGAGGTGCGGTTACAAGGGTGGTTGAATTTAAGGGGGCGGACTTTAAAAAGATGGGGAAAATTTGGGGTAGGTATCCGGAGAGAATTCAACCAAGCATGGATGCTTGTCAAAAGTGGGATATTATTAAAACAGGGCTAGCGGAGGCTACTGAGACATGTACAAGGACATGAAGTAAGGAGGAAAGGGCAAAGAAGCCCAGTTGGTTGACTCAGGAGGTCATGGAAGGGGTGAGGGCCAAGAGAAAAGCATTCCAGAGACTCAGGAAATTGGTGGGGAGGGAGGGTGACAAAGATGAGATACATGAAGAAGTACAGGGAGGTTTCCAGGCTAGTCAGAGTGGCCAAGGCTTCCCGAGAGCTGAGGCTGGCATAGGACATTAAGGATGGAAAAAATGACTTCTTCAGATACATTGCGAGAGATGGAAGAACAAAGACCAGATTGTAAGGATCAGGAAGGACGGTGGGTGGGTAGAGAAGGGGGGGGACCAGGCAGAGGCACTTAATGAGTACTTCTGTTCTGTGTTTACAAAAGAAAGAGGGGGCAGATACCTCAGGGGAGGGGTAGGGTGGACAGAGGGGGTGACTGATACAGGGATCACAGAGGACAGGGTTCTGGAGGGATTAAGGGCACTGATGGTGGACAAGGCACTGGGACCAGAAGGCATTCACCCTAGGGTACTTACGAAACTGGTGGAGATCCTGGTGGTACCACTGGCTGACCTGTTTCAATACCTCCCTGGACACAAGATGCGTCCCATAAGACTGGAGGATGGCCCATGTGGTGCCAATCCACAAAAGTGGCCCTAAGGATGAACTACAACTACAGACCAGTGAGCCTTACATCAGTTGTAGGGAAGCTCATGGAGACAATCCTAAAAGAGCAGCTGGTGGCATTTTTGGGGGACAGTGGACTCCAGGATGGTCAGCAGCATAGATTTGTCTTGGGAAGATCCTGCCAGACAAACCTAGTTGAGTACTACAACTAGGTGACCAGGGAAATGGACAAGGGCCATGTGGTGGATGTCTTGTATTTAGATTTCAGCAAGGCCTTTGATTCCATTCCACATGGGAGGCTGGGGGGGCTGGAATATATGGAGTGGGAACAAATATCTTCAAATGGATCACCAACTGGCTGAAGGGGAGGCAGCAGAGGGTGGTATTTGGGGGGGGATCTCAGCACCAAAGGATGTGACCAGCGGGGTGCCACAGGGATCAGTATTGGGACGGTGCTGTTTGGGATATTCATAGCTGATATCTCACAAGGGATCTGGAGTAAGAGCAGTCTGTTCACAGACGATACGAAGATGGGAGCTGTGGTAGATGACATCAAAGGGTGGAAGGGGCTGCAGGCAGACCTGACCAAACTACAGGAGTGGTCAGAAACATGGCAGTTGGAGTTCAGCGCCAAGAAGTGCAAGGTGCTGCACTTTGGAGCCAGGAACCAGGGGAGGAGCTATCAGCTAGGAGGGGTACAGTTGGAAAGCCCTGAGGAGGAAAAGGATCTTGGGGTGCTTGTAACGGAGAGTATGAACAGCTCAGCACAGTGCAGGAAGGCGGCAGCAAAAGCCCACAAGATGCTGGGGTATAATATAAAGCAAGGAGTATCTCCTCCAGGAATAGGGAGGTGATCCTTCCCCTGTACAGGTCGCTGGTCAGGCTGCACCTGGAATACTGCGTGCAATACTGGTGCCCATTCCTGAACAGGGACATCAGGTTGTTGGAGGGGGTGCAATGTAGGGTGATAAAGATGATCCAGGGATTGGAGGGAAAATCCTATGGGGACAGGCTGGGCGAACTGAACATGTTTTCCCTGAGTGAGAGGAGGGATAGCCAGGATATGATTGAAACCTTTAAGTACATAAAGGGGATAAACAAGACCAATATGGAAGGAATTTTCAAGATTTTGAGGGACAGGGACATGAGAGGGCATCAGCTGAGATTGGAGGGGGAAGATTCAGGAGAGAAATCAGGAGAAATTTGTTCACAGAACAGGTGGTGGACTAGTGGAATACTCTGCCTGAGGAGGTGGTGTCCAGTAGAATGGTGGGCGGTTCAAGAGGGATGGGACAGAGTGGAGGTAAATACGAGTAGGGAGGGTGTGGGGCAGCTGCAAGATGAGGGGCTAGCTGCACAATTGAGCAGACTCGACAGACCATAATGCCTGTTTCTGCTGGCACTTTCATATGTTCATACGTGTTATTGGGACGCTTTATATCAGCTATACATTCTCTCTCACAGACCTGTGAGTTGCTTTATTTTGTTTTATTTTACACACCACAGGCATACTCTGTAATCTGATGTACATAGCACTTCAATCATATGATTTAAATTTGAAGGTCTGTAGTACTGTTCAGACACACACCCTGACAAAGACCTAACAGTTGAAGTGCTGGGGCTGCCTGTCGGCATGCCCTTTGTGGACTCTGCAATAAATGTGAATTTCTCACTGCAAGTTTGGGCTCCTTGTTCCTTCACTTGAGTGCACTATTGTTTTAGCATCTGTAGTATATATACAGCACAGAATAATGTATGGGTGATAGTGTGATATGATTTTTTTTTTTGCACACCCAAGGTGTGTTTTGCAACATAAACTAAGAGAACGAAGTTTGAGTAGTGTATGAAGGTAAAAAACACCAAGGATGTGCATTAAAAAAAGGTAATTATGCAGTCACCATATTTCATTTTTTGTAATATCTGTTAAGCTCTAATATCAACCAGAACTAGGAACATACGAACATACGAAATTTGCCAGCAGATAAAGGCCTAGAGGTCTATCAAGTCTGCTCGAATGTGCAGCTAGCACCCCTTATTCTGCAGCTGCCCTTCCCTCCCACCCTTCCCCTTCATTAACCCTCTCCCTTGTCCTGTCCCATCCTCATCTGAAGCAGTCCACTGTTCTACTGCATACCACTTCAGCAGGCAGCGCATTCCACCCAGCCACCACCCTCTCTGTAAAAAAGTGTCTCCTCATCTCCCTCCTGAACCTTCCTCGCTCCAGTCTCATATCATGGCCCCTGGTGGCCCTCCCCTCCCTTACTTTGAACAGCCCCTCTGTACCCATCTTGTTTATTCCTTTCATGTATTTAAAGGTTTCAATCATGTCACCCTGTCTCTCCTCTCCTCCAGTGAGTACATGTTCAACTCCTTCAACCTCCTCTCCATGATAAGTCCCCCAGCCCCTTGATCATCTTTGTCGCTCTGCGCTTCACCCCCTCCAGTAACTTAATGTCCCTCTTCAGATACGGATGCCAGTACTGCACGCAGTACTCCAGGTGTGGTCTAACTAATGACCTATACAGTGGCAGAATCACCTCCTCCCTCCTCGAGGATATACCCCTTGCAATACAACCCAGCATTTTGTTGGCCTTTGCAGCTGCCTTCCTACATTGTGCCGAGTTGTTCATTGACCCTGTAATGAGCACACCCAGATCCTTCTCCTCCTTTGTCTGGGCTAGCTGCACTCCCCCTAGCTGGTAACTCCTCCTTGGGTTCTTCATCCCAAAATGCAGCACCTTGCACTTTTTGGCATTAAAGCCCAGTTGCCAGGTGTCTGACCAGGTTTCAAGCTTTGCCAGATCATCCTGCAACCCTGCCATCCCCTAGGTCATCCACCACCGCCTACCTTGGTATCACCAGCAAACAGACTGATCTTGCTCTTGATGTCCCATGATATGTCTGCAATGAATATCCCAAACAACACTGGTCCCAACACTGAGCCTTGTGGAACACTGCTCGTCACTGCCCTTGGGTGTGAGAGCTCCCCACCACCACCCTCTGTTGCCTTCCCTGCAGCCAGTTTTCTACCCATCTCACCAGCTTTGCACCCGTCTCTGTGCCTACTAACTTCCTTCCCAGCCTTCCATGTGCACTGGGTCAGATGCCTTACTGAAGTCAGATACAGGACATCCACTGCATGCCCCTGTCCAGTTGCCTAGTTACCCAGTCATAGAACTCAACCAGGTTGGTTTGGCAGGATCTGCCACGTGTGAAGCCATGCTGTCTGCTGTCCTGTAGTCCTTTGGCCTCTAGGAGGGCCACAGCCTCTCCTTCAGGATAGTTTCCATTAGCTTACCCACAATGGATGTGAGGCTCACTGGTCTGTAGTTTCCGGTTCATCCTTGGGGCCACTCTTGTGAGGGGCACCACATGAGCCATCCTCCAGTCCTGAGGTACACACCCGAATAGTGAGGCATTAATGAGTCTGCCAAAGGTCCTGCAAGGACCTCTGCCAGCTCCTTCAGTACCCTGGGGTGGATGCCATCTGGGCCTGGCGCCTTGTCCACCCTCAGTGCCTTCAAACCCTCTCGAACTCTGCTCTCCATGATTTCCCCATCTGTCACCACTTCCCCCCTGCTTCTGCCATTTCTCCCACCTTGGGTGTCACCCCCCTCTTCTCTTTAGTAATTACTGAGCAGAAGTACTCATTTAGTGCTTCCGCCTTATCGCACCCTCCTTCCTAATCCTTACTATGTGGTCCTTACAGCTCCTTTTCTCCCTGATGTACTTAAATAAGTCCTTCTCCCCCTTCTTAATGCTTTGTGCCAGCCTGAGTTCCGTAGATGCTTTGGCTCCCCTTACTGCCCTTGTCACCTCCTTCGATTCTGTCAAGTACTCCTCCCTGTCCTCCTCCTCCCTGTTTTCTTGTATTCCTAAAGGCAGCTCTTTTCCTCCTTACCTTTTCCATGACCTCCTTGCTCAACCAGATCGGTTTCTTAGCCCTAGCCTTCTTGCTCTGGGCTTTGCAGCAGGTTTTGGTTGCCTCCACTATCCCCAGCTTTATGAGCTCCCACCTCTGGTTAGTGTCCATACTAGATTGAATTCTGGCCAGGTACCCTTTTACCACTTCCCCCATCCTCCCAAAGTCGGCCCTCCTGAAGTCCAGCACTCTTGTGCCAGATTCCTCCTTCCTTGCCCATATCCAATGTGAGCAATACTGAGCAGTGGTCACTCCCTGACAGCGTTCCTCCACTGTAAGTTCTCTCACAAAGTCCCCATTTGCCAGCACAAGGTCAAGGGTATTTCCTAACCTGGTTGGTTCACTGACCATTTGCAGCAGGAAGCTGTCCTGGAAGGCATCCAGCAGTACCTGCTCCCTTCTATTCCTGGTTGTTGGGGTGCTCCAGTCCACTCCTGGCATGTTGAAGTCCCCCACAATCACCACACTACCCTTCTCGCAGGTCCTCCTGATCTGTCCCGCTAGTTCCCTGTCTAACTCCTCTGTCTGAGATGGTGGCCTGTACACCACTCCCATTCTAAATCCTATTCTTGGAATCCTGGATTTGCATCCAAAGTGACTCCGTACTACCTTCCTCCCTTACACACTTCAGTCCTTCCTTCACATATAGTGCCACCCCCTCCTTTCCCAATCACTCTGTCCCTACGAAATAATTTGTACCCTGGTACAGACAGGTCCCAGTCATTGTATTGGGTGGCCCATGTTTCCGTGATGACTGCAATGTCCACCTCTCCCTCTGCCATGAGAACCTGTAACTCTGCAGTTTTCCTCCCAAGGCTCCTAGCATTAAGGGTAACCACCTTCCACCTTCCCCCCCTCCTCCCATCCTGCCCTCCTTTCCTAGCATCACCAACAGTACTTGCCATTTGTCCTTTGTCACTGTTATGTGGGGTAAGCTCATATGGTTTCCCAACCTGTGGTCTCTGCATATCTCTTCCCCAACTGCCACCCCCCACTCCTAGTTTAAATTCCCAACTTCCTCTATGTACTCCTCCATCCTCTGTTTCAACACTTTCTTTCCCTCCTCACTCAAGTGTAGTCTGTCCTTGGCATAAAGACTACTGTCCTCCCAGGTCCTCACCCCCCCAACAGCCCATACCCTTTAGCACAACACCAGGTTCTTAGCCATCCATTAAATTCCTCTATTCTCAGCTTTCTTGTTGTGCTTGCCTTTGGCATAGGAAGTATCTCTGAAAAAGTTGCTGATCTTCCTGCCCCCTCACATAATTGTGCTAGTTCCTCAGACCTCCTCTGGACTGTATCTACTGTCTTGTCAGCCAGGTCGTTTGTCCCAAGATGTATAATTAAATGAGGCTTGTCCCTACCCCTTCTAGCATATTTCAGAACAGACTGTCCCACCCTTTCCGCTGTCATTCCTGGCATGACCTCCATCCAAATGCAACTATGCCTCTCCCCCTTGCTACCCCACCTAACTCCTCTTAGTATTGAGTCCCCCAGCACTAAGATTCCACCCCTCTTACTCCCTGCTTGTTTCCATTCATCTCCCTCTCTAATTTCCAGCTCCTCTTCTTCCTCCTGCACATTATTTCCCCCTTTTACCCCTGTTGCAATTCTCCCAGCAGAACTTCCCCCCGCTCCAGTTTGGTCCAGGCATTTATCAATTACTCCTCTAATTTCATCATTTCCCTCCTCCACCTTCTTCCACTCTAGCAGTGCACAACTATTTTCTGAAGGCCCTTCACAAATGCCCGCTCCCTCTCTCTGCATAGTAACCTGTTCTCTCCTTTCCACTCCATGACTTTTGCCACTTCTTCGCCTCCCTCATAACTCCCTATCGCCTCCTTCCATTTGACTTTTGTCTCCTGACCTGGTTTCCCCAGCAATTGTTCTTCCTGGCCTGGGCCCCTTTGTCTCTGCTTCCCTTCTTCTGACCCTCTCCTCACCACTGTTGGCTTAAATCGCCCTCCCTCATCTCCCCTTCTTCCTCCCTCCAGTATTGGGCTAAACCCACCCCAATCTACCTTGCCTGTCTTAGTTCCTCCTGCAGACCCTCAATCTCCTTTCTAAGTTTTTCTATGTGGCTGCACACACTAAACATCCTCCCACACTCCAGGCAATTTTTAGAAAGATTGGTGCACCGCAGTTGTTGCAGCCTACCATCCTACCCATTGCTGTCGTTGCCCACCAGCGACCCCCCACCCTTCCAGATGCAGGATACCAAACACTCCCCCAAGTCTTCCCTCTCCCTCCTCTATCAGTGCAAAACATTTTCTTTATTTCCCTTACCTCCTTTGTTGCACATGTTTAGATATATTGAGCAACTGCTTTTTATATTCCTATCCTTCCTATCCACACTCAAAAACAGACTTTAAGTAGCCATTGTACAACCTTCTTCAGACTCCTACTCCTCCTTTCCCCAATGCAATATCAATGCGAAGAAGTAACAATGAAAGCTCCTAGATTTGCATTTACTTCCCTTCCACTGAGAGAGCAGTCACCTCTTCACTTGCTGCTGTTCCTTTCCTGGATGTCTGCTTTTGCTATGACAGGTGCATATCCTTTTCCTGTTTGAGAAAGTGATGTCAGAACCCCTGGTATAAAGGAAATAATGGACCATGGGTGGGACCAGCCAAGTCTTCCAGAAACAATCAGGTAGCTGAGGCCTCTGGTCAGACCATTAGCACCTTCCCCACTCTGCACTAAACTTTGCAGCTAGTGAAGCCAGCAACAATGAATCACAATTCTACTCAAAGCCCCCAAAATAAGTTTGCTACCCAAAGAAACAGGACTCCAATTCAAACAGCTTCACCAACAACACATCAAAATAGGCTTGGAATTAGAAGATATATGTCTCCAATTCAAAGAAACAGACCCAGTTAAATCACACCAATTATGTTTTAAAACAGAAGAAATAGGTCTCTACAAATGCAGCCTGCCACACAGTGAATTAGCAGGAGTTAGCAGATAAGAATGTATGCCCCCTCCAAAAAAAAACCTAGAAAAAAGAGGGAGAGGACAAGTAAGCCAGCAGACTCTGCCACAACTGTTTTCAGTTAGTGTGACAGCGTAATGGCTTCCCACTTGGGTGATTGAGCAGCTGTGACTTTCTCTGTGTGAGAAAGCAAACATACGAACATATGAAAATGCCAGTAGATACAGGACATACAGTCTATCAAGTCTGCTCGAGCACACAGCTCCCAGTCTGTTCTACTGCAGCTGCCCCCATCCACCTCTTTCCCAGCCATCTAATTTATTGCCCCCCATCTGCCAACTCCCCCCTCCCCAGCTTCCCCTCAGTTTTGACCTTACCTTTCTCCCTGTCCCACCCCTCTTAAATCTTCCCACAGATTTCAATATCATCACCTCCTCTGGCAATGCGCTCCACCTTGCTACCACATTTCCATGAACTACTGCCTCCTGAATCTTCCACCCTCCAGTTTCAGACTGTGCCCTCTCGTATCCCCCTCAATCTGAAAATGCCCGCAATACTAACCCTATTCATGCCCTTTAAGTACTTGAAGGTCTCAATCATATCCCCTCGCTCCCTTCTATTCTCCAGGGAATACACGTTGAGCTTCCTCAGTCTTTCCTCACATGGTATGTCCCCCAGTCCAAGGATCATCTTTGACACCCTGCGCTGGACCCCCTCTAGCAGTTTGACGTCCTTCTTTAAATAGGGGCACCAGAACTGCACACAGTAATCCAAGTGTGGTCTCACTAATGACCTGTACAGAGGCAGTATGACTTCCTTTTTCCTAGAGGTGATTCCTCTGACAGTGCATCCTAGCATCTTATTAACTTTGGTTGCTGCTTTCCTGCACTGCACTGAGTGATTCATGTCCCCTGTGACTAATACTCCGAGATCCTTCTTCTCCTCTGAAGTGGATAACTGCACCCCCCCCCAGCTAGTAGCCATTCCCAGGGTTTCTGGCTCCCAAGTGCATGACTTTGTACCTCGTAGCATTGAACCCCAACTGCCATGTGTCTGACCAGCACTCAACCTTAGCCAAATCCTCTTGGAGTACTTGCTTCCCTTCCACACTATCCACCTCTGCACAGATCTTTGTGTCATCTGCAAAAAGGCTGATCTTATTCTTAATCCTATCTGATATGTCACCAATGAAGATGTTAAGTAAACACTGGTCCTAGTACTGAGCCCTGTGGAACCCCACTGGTTACGGCTCTGGGAGTCGAGAGTTCTCTCCCTACAATTACCCTCTGCTGCCTGTCCAGCAGCCAGCTCCTAACCTATCCTACCAGTTTCTCCTCTGCTCCCAGGTTTCTCAGCTTACTAGTCAGCCTTTCATGTGGCACCAAGTTGTCGAAGGCCTTGCTGAAGTCCAGGTATAGGACATCCACCACATGGCTCCTGTCAAGTGCCCTTGTCACCCAATCAAAAAAGTCAACTGGGTTGGTCTGGCAGGATCTACCTGAGACAACCCCATGCTTCCTTTCATCCTGGAAACCATTCACCTCCATAAAGATCGCCCATCTCTCTTTATGGATAGTTTCCATTAATGTTCCCACAGTGGAGGTAAGGCTGACTGGTCTGTAGTTACCTGGTTCATCTTTGGGCCCACTCTTTTGGAGGAGCACCACATGTGCCATCCTCCAGTTCTGGAACATGCACCCAGTCCCCAGAGAGGTGTTGAACAAGTCTGCCAGAGGTCCCACCAGGACCTCTGCTAACTCTCTCTTGACCCTTGGAACATAAAATGGCGCTGTAACATCAGGATTTAGTAAGTGGCTGTGTGTAGTTTTTTACTATTATTTTAACATGCAAACAAGCATCCTATCTGGTCCCAGTCAGGAGGTCCAACAACAGTCGGTGAGCCAGGCTGTCTCCCCTCAGGAGTTGCCTTCCTCCAGGGTTGAAAGGTCAGACCCTGTGTGGGTAGTCTATACTGCCCCTTCAGCCATATCTCCTCAGCATTGTTGACCCTGTGGACAATTGAGGTTGAAGGATTCCTCATGCTCTCGATTTTGCTTGTCTTGGAGGTGCTGTTATAGCCAATCCTCTTCCTTTTCATCCTTGGATGAGGAGAGGCTCAGCCACCGGATACACCGGTGCTATGAGGAGCTCCTGTGGCAGTAGTGTGCCTTGGCCAGGTAGGGTATGGCTCTACCCTCAAGGTCACCTGGTCGATACCAGTTCAGCCCATACCGGTCCTGCCAAGACAACTCTCCCAGACACGAGTCTCACTGATACAGGTGGAGACACCTCCTCGACAGCCTGTGCAGAAAGCCACCTCCAAGAACTCCCATCTGGCTACCGGGTTGTTGGGCCAGTTGTCAGTGGAGATCATGCACTCAGACAAGTCTTGAGTGGTGCATGGTGGAAAATGGCCCAGGGCCATGTTTGAGGATTCTTCAAATGACTCTGATGGGTCCACAGTGCAGTCTTCAAGGGCTCATACCTTCAACCGGAATTCAGTTTAAGAACTACTGATCACATGCCAGTGTCATTTGGGGCTGTTCTGAGATTCATGTGTGAGTCCGTGGAGGTTCCCTTAGAGCCAGTCCAGAAAAGGGTGAAATACCCCTTTACTGAGATCCTGGACAGGGACAAATCCCCTGGAGTTGCCTTCCCAATGGCCGAGGTCATCTTGGGACCGGCACTAGAGCTTTGGCAGCACCCAGCTTCCTGTCCGGCATCCTCTGCCCATATGGTCCATAAATATGAGGTCTCTACCAGAAACTTGTCTGGATTTTCAGAGCACCCCTTGGCCAATGCTCCAGTCGCCAGCTCCATCTTCCATAAATCCAGGAATACTGGAGATGTGGACAAGCCCACTGATAAGTCCAGAAAGCATGAGAAGCAGCAGAAAAGGTCTATGCTGCATCTTCCCTTGGTCTTCGTCAAGTGAGCAGTGCCCTGATGATGGCCCATTTTGGTCACTCCCTGTTGGGAGTCCTAGATCATGTCCTCCTAGACCTCCCTGCCAACAAGCAGCCAGTGGTGAAAATGGTCTGAGACCGGGGTCAAGCACTAGCTAAACAGACGGCCTTGGATATGGGCGATTCCTGTGCTCCTGCTATCGCAGTGGTCATAGTGATTTGTCACAGGGTCTGGCCAAGGATTTCTATCTTTACAGCAGACACCTAGCACAAGTTGATCAATGTCCCCTGTGGACAGCCACCTCACCAGGATTGTGAAGTCCAGTGCCACCCGGGATTCTGTGACAGCCCTGCAGATGAATTTGAAAGGGCAGCAGCCAAAGAAAAAGCCCTTTCAGTTTCACCCTTTCCGGCACAGTAGCCTAGGGAGCAGGGTTGGTGCCCCAAGACCAAGTTCCCTGCACAGGGCCCCACAAAAGGTGGGGGCAGGGATAGTGATGCCTCTCTGGTAGCAAGTGCCAGTGCCCCCTCCAGAGCTGCCCACTGATGGGTTGGCGTGGCAGGTCGACTGCGCCACTTCTGGCATGCTTGGTCTGTAATTACCTCAGACAAGTGGGCCCTTGACATGGTGGGTGGAGGGTTGCCTCTTGACTTCAAGGCTGTCTCGCCATATGTGACAAGGGAATCCGTGGTGTCACAGGAAACATTGTATGCCGTCAGGGAGGATGTTGCTTAGCTTCTCAAGAAAGGAGTCACAGCCCATGTCCTGGACTCCATGGCAGGTCAGGGCTTTGTGTCCCGGTACTTCCAGGTCCTGAAACAGACAGGGGGGTTGGTGCCCCATACTGGATCTTCACAATCTGAGTCAGAATCTCAGGAAGTGCAAGTTCAGGATGGTCATGCCTAACTAGATAATACCATCTCTGGTGCAGAATATGTGGTTCTGCTCCCTGGACCACCAGAATGCATTCTTCCACATTCCTGTCCATCCACCCCATTGGCATTACCATCGGTTCTGCTCAGAAGGGGTTCTTTACCAGTTCCAGGTCATACTATTCGGCCTCTTCTTGGCACCCAGGGTCTTCACCAATTGTATGGCAGTGGTGGCAGCCTTCCTGCAGTGCCAGGAGGTCAGGGTATACCCCTACCTGGACAACTGGCTTATACTCAGGCCATTCAAGGAGATAGTGGAGCAGTTGAGGGACCTGGCCTCCCCAGACCTGCAGAGACTTGTGCCTTCTGGTCAGTCTGACCAAATCCGAACTGTACCCCTTGCACGTGATTCAATTCACTGCGGCAGAGCTAGACTTCTTCCAGGCCAAGACCTGACACTCTCTGTGGATTGGTCATGGGATTTTACTTTCTTTGCCCGATCATTCCAGGTTGGGCACTTGCGCCCTGCCTGGGACTTCCTGCAGCTGCTGGGGTACATGGCATCTTGCACCAGCATGCTACAGTGGACCCGCTGAAGGATGTGTCACCTTCAGTGGGAGCTGGGCTGACAGTGGTCCCAGCATCTAGGCTACTCGGACCAGGTGATCTCAGTGACTCAGCAGATGTGGGATGCCATCCAATGGTGGCTTGTCCCAGAACATCTAGAGGAAGGAGTTTGTTCGCCCAGAGCCGACAGTCATTTTGACCACAGACCCTGTCTCTGGTGGGATGGGGAGTCCATACGGGGGACCACAGAGCCCACGGGCTTTGGACCCCCGCAGGAGTCCCATCACCATATCAACCTGCTGGAGCTCCATGCAGTGCACCTAGCTCTTATTTTATAACAACATCTTTATCTAAAAAATTATAAAGACATCAAAAGTACACATACAGTATAAAGTAATGTAGCACAACAAGGGACTAGTGGTAGACTAAAATTCACAAAATTAAAAAAAATACTTTCAAACAGTCATTTAGTAATACAGACAGGTCATTAAATATACAAAAAAACATCCTGCAAGGCAGCGCTGGCCAACTATATTTTGTTATTTATCTGTAAGAAAATGATAAAACGTCTTAATAAAAACTATTAAACAAGGTTAATTTAACTATACAATTAGAAGGCTATAGCCTGATGTTCAATGGGGGGAATAGCTCCTCCCCATCCCCTATTTAAACATCAGGCCGCCTCTCACTCTGCTTCGAGCGTTTCAGCAGTGCATCTGCATGACTGGCCAGCTGTGAGCTGCCTCCCTCCTGCTTTCTTGTCTTCTGTCTATGTTCCTTCGTCGTTCATTTCTCCCTTGCTCCTGCTCTTTTGTAAGCCTTTCTCCTGCCCTTCGTCTCACCTGGTCCCCCCTCCCGTGTGCCTTCCCCCATTGTGCTCTCTTTGTTCCTCTCCCCAGGTGTTTGTTCCCCGTACCTTCTCTTTCCTCCCATCTTCTTCTGGGCTTTTCTTCCCGGTCGGCCACCATGCTGCCTCGTTCTAGTTCTCCCGCCACTGCCGCACTTCTGGATTTGCCTCCCTCATTGCACGTCTCTCGCCGACACTGCTTCCCCCAGTCCTGTTCCTTCCATTCTCTTGCCGCTCTGCGGCTTGCAGACTGGCCTCCTGTGTGCTGCTGCTCTTCCTTGCTCTTGCCCGTGTACCTTCCCTCACTCCAATGCACAGCTGCTGAATTCTCTGGCCACATTGACTTTTAATAGGATGTTACATCAGTACAAAGCTTAATGTTCCTGTGGTAAATGGTTAACGCTGGATTACAGACAACTTTGGGTTAGCATAGCAGATTTCCCCAGGGCCCTGCACAGCTACGGTATCTAAGACAGATTATTCTGAATAACAAAGTTCAACAGTATATCTCTTAACCTGGAACCGTTAATAAAATATAAACATTCATGCAGTGGCAGCAACGGAATGTTTGGCATATTGTGTGGCAAGTTTTATACAAATTAAAACATTAATTTCATTTCAAAGATGTGTATCCAACAGATCAAGAATGACCATAGGGAATTCATTTTAGTTAACACAGATTTGTTCAGAGGTATGGTTGCCCAGAGAGATATTTTGAATTCAAGTGCTTTTGCTCTATATTTCTAACGAGACTACTCAATAAGGGAAGTAGGTTCCCATTTACATTTAATAAGTTTCTTCATTTTCTTCAGTCGTCATACGCCACCTCAGTCTCTGCATAGCACACAAAAGGATTTAAAGAGGCAACAACATGCCTGCATTCTGCCACTTCCTTAGAGACCAGCTCAGCTTCAGCGAGGAGCCTAATGAAGATACATTACTTCTGGCTCAATCCCATTCTGTTTACTACAAGAGACCTTATCAGAAATCCTCCACCTCACTTAGACTTTGGTCACAAATACCATATTAATGGATTCCTTACTCAGGATATCTACGGCGATGGCGGACCATGTGGAGTCCTGTCATCCTGCACATACTCTACTTAATACCATGGTGAAGGCAAACCATGTGGGGTCTCGCCTTCCCAGTCATGCACTACTCCATGGTACGGTGATGGCGGACCACGTGGGGTCCCGCCATCTCTACCATGCACTACTCGATGAGACTGATCGTATCACTCAGATACGACGATGGAGGACCACGTGAGGTCCCGCCATCCCTATCATGCACTATTGCTTACTATGGCGAAGGCGAACCACGTGGGGTCTCGCCTTCCCAATCTTGCACTATTCAGTGGTATGGTGATGGCAGACCACATGGGGTCCCGCCATCTCTATCACACACTACTTGATGAACGTCATCACTTTACTCAGATATAGCGATGGTGGACCACGTGGGGTCCCGCAATCTCTATCATGCACTATTGCTTACCATGGTGAAGGCGAACCACATGGGGTCTCGCCTTCCCAATCACACACTGCTCAATGGGACACGGGTTCCCACATTTCATTTCCTGCGCAACTCCTGCTACACCATGATGGACACCGGGAGTCTCACCATCCCATTCAACATCTAGTCGATGGGATTTAACTCATTGTTCCATCAAGTTCCCTTTACTGCAAAATTACTTACTTCGGGTCTTGTCCTCCTTACTTGTAACCACACTATTACAGTGACAACAGACTGCGGGAGTCCTGCATCTGTACCTTATTCAGATTATTTTTACGGTGATGGCAGACCACGTGGGGTCCCGCCATCCCACACATACTCTACTCCATACCATGGCAATGGCGAACTATGTGGGGTCTCACCATTCCAAGCATGCACTACTTAGTGGTAAGGCAATGGTGGACCACATGGGGTCCCGCTATCCCACACATATATGCCCTGTGAAAGGGCCCTACCATATCTCAAAAGTATTTCCTAATCACTTCAGGAATGCATACGCAGGGATATCACCTTTTTTTCCTTAGACTGCAGTAGACTCTTGCTCATGAGCGTACCCCCTTGACACCCCAATCGTTATATTCTATGGCGATGGCAGACCACATGGGGGTCCCACCATCCCTTCTGTACATCCCCTTTGAAAGCCGTCCTCATATTCCTCCTCCTCCAGTCCAACTTCCGCGACCCTTGCTTTACCTTGAACTTTGCATACAGGACAACGTATTGGACTTATCGGACTATGTTTAATCAGTGTTGCAAGTCTTGCAGGTATGTCCCGCTAGTCCTACTCAATGCACCCTCATGGGGCCCTCCTCAACTGCATCCATTTTATTACAGTTTTTGGTGGACTTTCAGCCCCTCACCTCAGAGTCATCATTCTATGGCGATGGTGAACTCACGTGAGGGTCTCACCATCACAACAGTTCATATTGCCTATCCTCTCTACTTCTCCTTGCTCTATGGCTGAGCCTCATTGGGGTCTCACCTTCCCAGTCTGGCCACCAAGACTTTCCGTTGCAAACACGGCTACTGTATGCATCAGAACTCCATGGGAATTTCAGTCCCCAACTAACATATCTCTGAGCCTATCATCGTCATTAATTCTTTAATGTCTTCTGTTACAATCTACCATCTTCTGGCAGTTCCAATGCCTAACATCTCTGTGGTGATGGTGGACCACGAGGGGTCCCGCCATCCCATGTATGCATGCCCTACAACAGGCCTTACTGGTACTGTCACGTCATTTCAGTCAGCCTCATGTGACTCTCGTCCTTCATAACTTGCATTATTCTATACTACTGCAGTGGTGGACCACATGGGGTCCCACCATCTCAACAAAGGCCATCGCCCTTTCTGTCTCGCATTATGTCATAATACAGCGATAACGAACCTACAACGGATTCCAGCCATCCCAACAAACAGACCCACTATGGAGTATTATCTATTACTCAAAGGCCATGCTATGAATTACAACAGTCATCTAGCTCAGATGAGGATTAACTATTGTCACAGCATACAGACATCATTCCAAGTTGGATATGCCATCTGCCCAATCCTTCATCTGCAACATCAACTTCTGCTCCTCTCGGCCTCGAACAGGACTCTTCGACTAGCAACATCAGACCTAACTCCTGGACATAACCATACCTAAACCTAAGTGCTTTTTTAGGATTATTCTCCTCTTAGTATGCCCAGAGGATGGGCAGTAGCCATGGGTCTTTGGAGGGTTTCCCCTAAGGGATTTCTTCCTCTCCTGAGTGCTACAGATCACACTATCTGGAGTTGGAGGACCACATGGGCCTGTCATAGTCACTTTGTTATTTCTTTTTGGGTCTTAAGCCTTACACCTACGCAGTATCCTACAGCGGGTGGGATGCGGAGAAGCGCCAAAGCTCATGTCATAAACACCAAGCATATACCAGTCAGCTCATAAGTATACACAAGCACCAAGCTACGTACACCACATTGAATTGGAAGGCTATAGCCTGATCTTCAATAGGGGGAATAGCTCCTCCCTCATCCACTATTTAAACATCAGGCCACCTCTTGCTCTGCTTTGAGTGTTTTGGTGGCAAACTCCATCCTCCCCTGCCTCCCCCTTCTCCAGCACTCCTGTCTCTCCCTCTCCACTGAGCCTTAAGTCTTACGCCTACCCAGTATCCTACAGAGGGTGGGATGTGGAGAAGTGCCAAAGCTCATGTCACAAACACCAAGCAGATACCAGTCAGCTCATAAGTATACACAAGCACCAAGCTATGTACCCCACATTGAACTAAAGGTAAAAAGAGGGCTCAGAAGCAGTGCTTGTCCTTCTCTGAGTTTAGAAATACTGATTCAGCTTCAAATCTTCTAATTAAAAAAAGTAAATCAAGGAATATATACAAGATCTGACTGGTTTATAGAGAACCTATCATCTCCAGACCTCCTAAAAACTAGCACGTGATTTACATCTTTCGTGTTGATAAATGATGTCAACGAAGGCTACCTATTGTGAGATTTTGGGGGGGTACGGTTTAAGTCAGGATCTGGTGATAATTCTTTTGGCGCATACTAAAAGGGTTAGCAGTAATTTCAGTTGCCAGCTCCATATCAATAGATCAGAAAGGGGAATATGTAAAAAAACCAACAACGGAGATAAAGAAGGTGATGTATTGAATAAGGAAGAGATCACTCAAGAAATGGCAGACCAATATGACTGCAGTAAAGGGCATGACCAAAAAATATGTACATGGTCTGCCTGAGGTTTGCTGCAGGCTCTATAAGAGGCTTCAGCATGGGGGGGCCTAAGTATGAAACTGTTCAAGCAGGAGTCAAAGAATTGCATCCTGCATTTCCAAGCAAATTCTTTAAGATATGGGGCCACTGAAAGTTTATAAGTCAGGAGGGACTATTTCTCCCACTCGGTCTGGTTGCACACTATTTGTAGATCTGTCGCCATTGAGTTAGAATAGAGACAGTGGACTCCATTAACAGTGAGTGAAGAATGGACTAGATAGTTTTATTTTATTTTTATTTTATTGAAATCTAGGATTACAAGTACCTTTGAGCAGGGACTGCTCATTTACAAAGGTTCCACATTGAAGGTGCGGTCCCCGTCCCGATTATTCACATTTTCTCTCGTTTTCCCTGGAGCCCCCAGTCAAGGTTGGTGTGCGTGTGGAGGTGCGCATGCACGCCTTGGCCCAGACCAACTCTGCTCCACCCACCCATGGCCTAGCGCCTGTGTCTGAGCCCTGCCTGCACCACCATCATGCCTCCACATGGTGGCAGTCAATGGCTGGGAGAGACAACCTCCCCTATCCGGGAGAGGAGAGCTGCCAGCGGCTGCTCAATCCTTACCCGCTGCCCCCCTTCCCGCATCCTGTGCTTGTTCCCGAACAAGGGATGCTGATGTGGCAAGAGGTAAGGCGTCCAGCGCCTCAGCCCTCTGCGCCACTGGGCTTGTCGACTGTCAGTCACATTCTTTACTCTTCTCCCCTCCACCCTCCCCAGCTATCTTTCATTCTCTAAGTTTTTTTCTATATACAAGGGAGATTCTCCAGACTTGGCGCAAAATTTGTTCATGTTTTCTAAGAGATGAGGGCTTATTCATTACTGCTCTGGTATGGAATCGACAAAATTCTTTACAAATGACTGAGGAGATGGGCTCAGTTAGGTCTGCTTTTATTTCCATCAGGTAGTAGACTCCAGGGGATTCTGATCCTTCACGGATCTTCAAGCTACTTATGGACTGCCCCATACTGATCACTACCAATATTTGCAATGGACAGCATACCTACAGACCTTACCTGCCTGGTACAGGTATTTTTCGTGCTCTGTCTCTGCTCTTATGGCCCTAATTGTTTTTGATCAACAGGACAGTCTTCAGGAACATTTAATCAGAACCTGTGCCAGCGTTGTGGAACTCCCGTGGCAATCGGTGCTTTACAGCCGCCACCGCGGCTGCCTCCCTGACTCTCAGGGGCCATTCTGCCCTACCTCCTGGTACTCTGAGCCGGATCCCTCACCACAGGTATGAGGGCTACTGCCGCCAGTGAATAAAAGCCCTGAGCTGCCTTCTGATTGGTGCGGCGTCCCACCGGGTGGACTACGTTTGGACCTGCCTGTTCTTGCTCCTATTCTATTTGGGCACTTCCTAGCCGGACTCTGCCCGACCTCCTGGTACTCCAAGCTGGATCCCTCACCACAGGGACCTGTGCCAGTACTGTGGAACTCTTGTGGCTAGCGTCACTTTACGGCCACGACCGCAGACACCTTCTCGACTCGCAGGGGCCACTCTGCCTGACCTCCTGGTACTCCCAGCTGGATCCCTCACCACAGGTACGAGAGCTACTGCCACCAGTGAAGAAAGCCCTGAGCTACCTCCTGATTGGTGTGGCATCCCACTGGGTGGACCGTGATTGGAGCTGCCTGTTCTTGCTTCTTTTCTATTGGGGTGCTTCCCAGCCGCTCTCTTAGGGACCTGTGCCAGCGCTGTGGAACTTCCTTGGCAAGCGACGCTTTACGGCTGCCACAGTGGTGCCTCCCCGACTCTCAGAGGCCACTCTGCCTGACCTCTTGGTACTCCCAGCCAGATCCCTCACCACAGGTATGAGGGCTACTGCTGCCAGTGAACAAAAGCCCTGATCTGCCTCCTGATTGATGCGGCATCCCACTGGGTGGACCATGATTGGACCTGCCTGTTCTTGCTCCTTTTCTATTGGGGCAGTTCCCAGCCGCTCTCTTAGGTAGGGAAAGCCGCGTTTTCTAATGGACTTATTGTTTCTAGCATAGCTATGCCTGCCTGCATTACTGACTGTTTTTTTCGAACTGTATAAAATGCTATCTATTTGGGCAACTAGGCAGATGAACTACATACGTACTGTGTGTTAGTTATAGCCGAGTAATATGGTAAGTGTACTGTGTTTAGCCAGCCAGGGTGAAAGAAATGTTTCTTGTCTAGCTTAAAATTGGTTAAGTGTTCCGTGCTACTGCAACTCTCTCTCTGTAATCGCAAGCCCACCCTATTCTCCTACTAAATCTCCCCCTCCACGGCTGCAGTCTGAATGGTGTTCGCCAGCCTTCCCCCCCACCTGTTCCTTTTTTTCTCTTTCTGTCTCCCCTGGTTCCACTCCATCTTTCCCTCCCCCCAAGCACTTAGCCCTCCATTTCTGTGCTCTGTGATTATGCTCCTCGCTCCCTCTGTCCTCCCCACACAGGCAGAAAGGGATAGGGAGAAGAACCAGGAGAAGCAAATGGAGGCAGGGAGGTCAGTAAGTGAAGCCAAAGCTCAGACAGAAGAATACATTGCAAAATCAGTGGGTAGAGGGGACAAAACCTTTTACAGGTACATAAGTGAAAAAAGAAAGACAAAGGGAGGGATAGTGAGACTGAAGGGGGAGAATGGGGGCCGCGTGGAGGATGACAACAGTAAAGCTGACATATTGAACAGGTATTTCTGCTTAGTCTTTACTGAGGAAGAGGAGGGTGATGGGTCTGAAGGGAGTACAAGGGGTGAGAATGGTGCAGAAATGGACACAAGTCCCTTTACATGAGAAAGAGTCCTGAAGGAGAGTGTCAGGAGTCATGCAGTGTTTGTGCCTGTAGAGCAGGCCTATACGGATGTTGGTGGCTTTGGCAACAGAGTCAATGTGCTGATGGTAGGAGAGTGAGCTGTCCAATGTGACATCTAGGTATTTAGAATCAGGAACGTGTTCAAGTGAAGTCCCTGCTTGGTTTAGGATGGTGAGGTCATGGGATGTGAACTTTCTCCTGGCATTGTAGAAGATCATAACCTTTGTTTTGCTATAGTTCATGACCAGTTTGTGTGATTTGAACTGTTTTTCAATGCGTATGAATTCAAGCAATAATTGTTTCTTGAGGAGCTCTGTTGTTTGGTGGTTGGTGAACATGACTGCATCGTTGGCGTAGAGCAGTACTTTTTGGTGGCAGACACTGGGAAGGTCATTGAGGAAGAGGCTGAAGAGTAGTGGCCCCAGGATGGACCCCTGTGGGACCCCTGAAAGGACTGGCTTTTCTTCCGAGGTGATACCAGCAATCCTAACCTGCTGGAACCTCTCCCCAAGATAGCTTGAAAACCAGAGCAGTGCTTCATCGGAGAGCCCAATATCAGATAATTGCTTGATTAGGAGTGGTTGGCTCCCAGTATCAGAGGCTTTCGTAAGGTCGATGAATACTGCCCCTACATAGTTTCCTTGATCGAGAGTGGTATGGATGAAGCTTGTGAATTCTAATAGTGCAGTGGTGGTACTGTGCCCTTTTCAGAAACCATGTTGCTCGGGACACTGGATGTCATATTTTTTCAGGTACTCAACTAGCTGGTCAGAGGTGATGCGCTCCTGGGCCTTAGACAATGGAGGGAGGATGGAGATAGGTCTGAAGTTGGAGTGCAGTGATTTGTCTCCACTTTTGTGTACTAGTGTGATAGTCGCCTGCTTCCAGAGGGATGGGAACTGGGACATCCTTAAAGATAGGTTGAGGATCTTTGTCAGGGGTTCAAGGACAAGCGCTAACAGCTTCATGTCAAGGGAGTCACCGCTAAAGCCTGCGTTGCGATAGGCCTTCCGAATATAGGTTCTGGCTTCGTGCACCAGTATCTCCTTGAAGTAGAATTGTGGGGCAGGGTGTAGGGGTGGAACAGTGGCAGGAGGGTTACTACCAGAGGGGTGGGGTTGAAGAAGTTAGATGGGAGGACACTATCCAAGTAGGAGAATGCATTGTTGAAGTTGTTGGTGATTGTATACAGGTCAGCTGCTGGAGTTCCATTAATGTTGAGCATGGTGGGTGGAGACTTAGGGTCCTTGCCTGTAAGGTCTTTCAAGTTACTCCAAAAAATGTTTCCATCTCCCCAGGAGTTGGAGAGAGCTTCCTTATAGTATTTGCTTTTAGTGCTTCTAATTGCCTGCATGCACTCATTTCTTGCAGCTTTATACTGATGAATATCACCAGGCTTGGATGTTGCATGGGCACAGTGCCTATGGTCCCTATGCTTGAGTAAGGCGATTAGATCAGGGGTTATCCAAGGGTTAGCTCTGCCCCTGACTTTCAGTTTTTTAGAGGTGCAAAGATATTGCAGGCCACAGTGAAGTGGCCAATGAAAAGGTCTAAGGCTTGGTTGACA
Source organism: Neoceratodus forsteri (assembly GCA_016271365.2). Classification (NCBI taxonomy): domain Eukaryota; kingdom Metazoa; phylum Chordata; order Ceratodontiformes; family Ceratodontidae; genus Neoceratodus; species Neoceratodus forsteri. The sequence goes on along the minus strand of JADMNL010000027.1, from coordinate 75,591,431 downwards.
TCAGTGGCAGAGTCAATTGGTGCCCAGTCCAGGCGGCTTAGGTGTGTTATTAGTAGCTCAAGGTACCCCTACTTTAACACTCTGGTGTGGATTATTTTGGGAGGAGGCTTAATGAATTTGTTTGTCCAGGTACAGGTGACCGGTGAGTGGTCACTGATCCCATCAGAGAGCACTGAGACTTTTGAGATTCATTCAGGGTGATTAGTAAGGATCCAGTCCAGAAGTGTGTGTGATCCTGTCCTATAGTTGCATCTGGTGGGAGCAGTAACAAGCTGGGTGAGGTTCTGTGCCGTGACAGCATCCTTGAAGTTTCCGGCCTCCAGCGATAGCCAATTTATGTTGAAGTCGCCTAGTACTATGAGTTCGGAGTTATGGTGTCAACCCTGTAGGCTTTCCAATATGCTCCTAAATCCATTGGTCTTATCTTTAGGGGGTAGGTACATGGAGGCAGTGGTGAGCTCCTTGTTGTGCACCCCGAGTAGAACTTTAATAGTGAGAACCTGCGAGGGTGGTTTAGGGTTTAAGAAAGGGAAGACTTGACTGAGATAAGAATTCCTCAGGTAGATGGCACAGCCCCCACCTCATTTGGAGACCCTGTCTTGCCTGCATATAGAGTATCCAGGGATGGTGACTACAGCGTCTGGTATCTTGGGGTTAAGCCATGTTTCGACAACCGAAGGTACATCAGGGCTATGTTGCTGGACCCAGGTTTGCAAGATGTCAAGTTTGTTGAGGAGGCTGCAGACCTTGATTGAGGCTAATGTGACCCTCCCGCCTTTTTGGGGCACTGGGTTCTAGGTCGGTAGGCCTTGGGTTAGGATAAACATTTTCAGATATGAGAAGCAGCATAAGTAATATCCTTAGAAGGTATGCTTTAAACATTTTGCAGACTTGTTTTGTTGTAGGGCATCTAGTCCTCTTGGCCCTGATGGTCTGCATATGCCCCGCTATATTGCAGAGCACATTATATATTGCTATGTTCTCAGATGATTGGATGTGCAGGAGGTAGCCAAGGAGCCCAATTGGGGTGAAGTGGAGCAAGTTACAGCTGGTATGGGTTCTGGTAGTCGTGCCCTGAGTGTAGTGCATGCTATTTACTATTGCTTCAGGGTGAGGGTTTGGGATGCTATTATTTACAGGACCAGTGGGGCAGTGCAACATCATCATTCCCAGAATTAACATATGCAGAGCTAGCTTATCAAAAGACATGGCTGAACTTCTGTGGTGATACAGCAGTGTGGAGAAGGATGTTTATTGGAAAGGGTCAGCATGCCTATGCTTTTTTCAAGCCTAGTAAGAACTGCACCGACAGCAGGGTAAGGTCTGTGGCAGAGACGGCTAGACCAATAGGGAGATGGAGTAACTAGGAAGGAGGGGCGAGAGTGTATTTAATGGTGGCCTGAGAGGGGGTTGGGGGGCAGGAGAAAAAACAGTCAATAATGTGGGCAGGCGTAGCTATGCTAGAAACAATAAGTCCAGTAGAAAATGCAGTTTTCCTCACCTAACAGAGTGGCTGGGAAGCACCCCACTAGAAAAGGAGCAAGAGTAGGCAGGTCCAATCACGGTCCACCCAGTAGGACGCCACACCAATCAGGAGGCAGCGCAGGGCTTTTGTTCACTGGCGGCAATAGCGCTCATACCTGTGGTGAGGCCTCCAGCTGGGAGTATCAGGAGGTCAGGCAACATGGCCCCTGAGAGTCAGGGAGGTTGCCGCGGTGGCAGCCATAAAGCGCCGCTTGCCATGGGAGTTCCACAGTGCTGGCATGAGTCCCTGAAAAAAGCAGAGAGGGAAACAGTATTTAGAGGGGAATTCCAAGAGCAGACAGGGAGAGGCGAAGGGGTGGCGGCAGGCTAACAGCGGGGGCGGGGTGAGAGAATAAAACAAAAGAGTGGTCTAGTGAGGTAATGGGATGGGTACATAGATACATGGACAGTGTCGGCAGATAAGGGCCTATGGCCCACCCAGTCTGCCCATTTGAGCTTGTAAGTTCAGCTTATGTTTTCCTAGAAGTCTGTTATCCCTTACCCCTGACCTCCAGAATTCCTTTATGTCTATCCCATGCATTCTTAAATTCCATGATTGTTTCAGCTCCCACCACTTCCTCTGGCAGGGTGTTCCACTTGTCCACCACCCGTTCTGTGAAGAAATTCTTCCTCATGTTTCCTCTGAATCGTCCTCCCTCCAACTTCATCCCATGCCCTCTAGTCCTGGAACATCTTTTTCGCTTAAAAATAGTGTATTCCTGCACCCTGTTCCTCCCTGTAAGATACTTGCATGTCTCTATCATATCCCATCTCTCCGTCCTCTCCTCCAGGGAGTACATGTTCAGTTCCTTCAACCTGTCCTCATAGGACTTGTGATGCAATCCATGCACCATCTTTGTTGCCCTCCTCTGAACCTTCTCTACCCTGTCTATGTCCTTACGTAGGTAAGGTCTCCAGAACTGTACACTGTACTCCAGGTGGGGCCTCACTAGTGTCTTGTATAGTGGAATTGTGACCTCCCTTTTCCTGCTGGTGATGCCCCTGCCTATGCACCCCAGCATCCTATTTGCTTTACCTGCTGCCTTGTCACACTGTTTCCCTACCTTGAGGTCATCGGAGATGATAACCCCAAGATTCCTTTCCTGCTTGGTGCATGCTATATCCTTACCCCCCAACTGATATATTGTGCCAGAGTTTTTGTGCCCTATATGCATTATCCTGCACTTCTTTGCATTAAATTTCAACTGCCAAACCCCTGACCATTCTTCAAGTTTCTGTAGGTCCCTTCTCATTCTGTCTACACCCTCTGGTGTGTCTACTCTGTTACAGAGCTTTGTGTCATCAGCGAACAGTGAAATTCTGCCTTCTAGGTCCTGCGCAATGTCACTGATGAAGATGTCGAATAGGACCGGTTCCAGCACTGATCCCTGTGGCACCCCACTGGTCACTCTTCCCTCTGTGGAGTGACAGCCATTTACCACCACCCTCTGTGTCCTGCCGCCCAGCCAGTTACCTACCCACCACACTACTGTCCTGCCCACACCATATTCCCCAGTTTGTGTAATAGTCTTCTATGTGGCACAGTGTCAAAGGCCTTGCTGAAGTCCAGATAGTAATAAAAATGAAGATTGGTAAATAAAGGCCCACTCACCCCATGTATTAAGCTTTAATTTTTAATTTTTCACATTCCATATGATATAGTACCAAGTATTAAACAATAGTACTATGTAAACGTTTCGGATTCAGCCTTCATCAGTACAGTACCATATCTACAAAATTAAACATATATATCATATTAAAACTAGTTTTTAATTATTAATATTGATTAGCTAAGATAATATTGAATCCATTAGAGACATGCTCACCAATTAATCCTCTTGGTGTTGTAAACTGAAAATATAACTTCCTATATATCTTGTGCTCCTAAAAAAATTCACCAAATATAACCATCTTAATATTTAGATTCATAATTGAAATATTTAGTGATTTTAATATATCCCATTCATAATTCTTTAAATTTTTATATATTCATGCTTACCCTAGAGCACTAGTACTGCTTTTTTAATTTTTAATGCAACATTTGTGCTGCTTTCCATGTATCTATTACTGTATTCTGCCATAAATCTGTAAAGCAACATAAAAAAAAAAATTTATATAATCAAAATAATAAATATTATTTTCTAGGATATTCTCAGTTCAAACATTCTCTTATCAAGCCATCAGAAACATATATATATATATATATATATGCATACACCAAATTGGGAATGAATTCACTTTTAGAAAATATTGAAACATGCTATCCTCTTTCTCTCTATAACTTTTGAATGTAATACACCAAACTGATGCTGCATTTTTATCCTATAGGAATCGGGCATTGAGTTATGCAAGATAGCGTGTTAATCCTCTGACCAGCGCAGGATCTGCATTTACCCTTGCCTGTCCTGCTTAAAAAGCAGCTCCATATATTATTATGGAGTCCCAAGTCGTTGAAATGTATGATAACATTTAAGTTAAATAAAATGTCTTATTATGAATCACTCATCATAAATCTCTTATTGATTCAAATTCGTTCACTTATCATAACGCATTCCTTAATAATTTAACAAATGCATCTAATAGTATCAAATATATGCTGTAACTCCATTTATGCCACGAAGTCCAATAGCTCTTGTATGTAAGTGAGTTTCAATGTAGTATTCTGAGGCTCAATGTATCTAAATAGTAACAAACACATACCTCTGTCTCTCTAAGTTCTTAGGTAATGTATGAGCTTGGTCAAAAACTACTAACGCTCTCTTATCTCTCGCTCTCTACAGAGATTCAAAAGTGGTTGCCGACCAAATGCTGCATTTTAAATACTGTGGGGGTCTAACTGTATACGTCACTACATAGGATAACAATCTCTCACGATGACTACAATTATTCCGTAAGGCCAACCTGTTTAGAATAGCCGCAACATGTATTTTTAACTTCTATCATAGATCTAAATGTTAGTTGCGTCGTAACATCATAACATTTATAAACATGCAAATTATAATTCAGTTCTTTTTTAATTTACTTTGGTATACCTAAATGGTGACAAAGGAAATAATAGTAACCACCCATGAGCTGTAAATCAATTTATATCACAGAGCCCTATAACTCTTAAGTATAAATATAGCCAATATTGGCATCTGACGTCATACATCAACATTTGTATGTATATGAGTTTCAATGCAGTATTTTCGTGCTCAATGAATCTAAATGGTAACAAACACATACCTCTTTCACTCTTTCTAGGTTCATAGGTAATGTACGAGCTTGGTCAGGAAATACTGGCGCTCTCTTATCTCTCGCTTTCTACAGAGATTCAAAAGTAGTCGCCAACCAAATGCTGCATTTAAATATTGCAGTGGTCTGGCCAGCTGCGTTACTAGATAAGCAGTAGTCTCAGCACGATAACTCTAATCATTCTGTATGACCAAACTGTTTAGAATAGCCGCACCATATATTTTTAACTCACGTCATAGATCGAAATGTTGATTGCATCTTAAAGTTCCCTATTAGTATACATTCTTTCAATTGTATTCAATCAATGAATTAATCCAAAACCTCTGCTATAATCCCAAATTCCACCGTTTATGCAACTTATTTAAAAGGATAAATCTAAAGTATATCATTATAACTATTCTCGGTGATACCGTCAGACAGTAACAAAGATGTTAATTTTGACTCATACATTACTGGAACAGTTTTTTTATTTAATAATCTTTATCTCTATATAATTGGCTGCCAATCAATTGAATCATTAAGTCCATATCTAGGATTAATTGCTTCAAACCGATCTACATAAAAAGCCTCTCGTAATAATATTTTCTTCCTATAATCCCCACCTCTTGGGGTGGGTAAAATCTTCTCATTTCCAAAAAATCTAAGTTGTGGAAGTTGATGACCCTGTTCTAAAAAATGGCTGGTTACCGGAGATGTTAAATCTTGTCTTCTGATATCACTTTTATGTTCTGTTATTCTGGTCTTAAGAGATCTTTCAATTTTGCCTATATAAATTTTGTCACAAGGACATTTAAGAGCATAAACCACACCTGCTGTTGAACAGTTGATGAACTGTTCTATAGCAATCTCCTCATCTCATGCTGTATTTCTGATACTTTTAATCCTGTATGTGTTGTTGCAATTAATACAATGTCCACATGGAAAATTGCCCTTCACTTCAGATAAGTTTAAAAAATGTGAAGGTCTGTTTTCTGGTATTGGATGTTCTGCTCTCATTAACCAATTCCCTAATGCTCTATTTCGTTTTGGTACAATAAGTGGTAGGTTTTTAAAAATCTGTTGGCTCATAGAGGTAGCTTGCAAAATATGCCAATGTTTATTAATGACATTTTTCATCTGAAAAAATCTGTCATTATAAATTGTAGAGAATACGATCCTATCTTGTTCGAATGGTTCTTTTATACTAGGCTGCAACAAATCATTCCTGTCTCTAATTAAAACTTTCTGTTCAGCTCTTGATAATATGTCTTGTTTATAGCCTCGAACTCTAAGTCTGTCAGAAATATTTTCTTTTTCCTTAATAAATTCTGAAATCTCAGTGCAATTCCATTTAGCTCTGATAAATTGTCCATAGGGTATAGATTCTATAAGTCCCTTTGGATGGAAGCTCTTGGCATGTAAAATCGAATTCTTATCAGTATTCTTATGATATAATTTTGTCATCAATTTGTCATTATTTTTATAAATTAATAAATCCAAATATGGGATCTGATTATCATTAAATGTCATATTGAAAGTCAAATGGTCAGTACATTGGTTCAAATATTGATTGAAATAATTTAATTCTGTAACAGTTCCAGACCACAATACCAAAATATCATCAATAAAACATTTCCAAAATACCATTTTGTCTTTAAACACGTTCTGATTCCCATAAACATATTCATTTTCAAAATGTCCCATATATATTAGCATATGATGGGACCATACTTGACCCAATAGCAGTCCCTTTTATCTGTAAGTAAAATTTATTTTCAAAACTAAAATAGTTCTGGCTGAGAACCGTCTCAGACCATTTCACAATGGTCTCATTAGACGGTTTCTCCTCACTTCTGTATCTATCCAAAATTTTTTTTAATACTTCACATCCATGTCTATGAGGAATAGACGTGTATAAATCTTTCACATCCCATGTGACTAATATACACGATCGTATGTCTATCTCATTAGTGTTAAAGTTCTCTAGATTAACCATAACGTCAGTGGAATCTCGAACATATGATTCAATTTGTTCTACAAATGGTCTTATTTGATGATCTATAAAAATAGATAAGGGTTCTAGAATTGAGTTAATCCCAGCTACAACTGGTCTAACTGGAGGTGCCTAAAGGTTCTTATGTATCTTTGGAAGTATATAAAATACCGGTATTGTTGGATTAATTCTGAATAGAGCTTCTTTTTCCCATTCTGTTATTTGTTGTGTTTCATATGCATTCATCAACAAAGCTTTTATTAATTCTGCAATGGTTTTAGTTGGGTCTTGCTCTAACAATATATAATTCTCTCTATTTTGTAATAAATCCATACAAGTGGAACGATATTGTTCATAGTCCATAACAACTATTGCAACTCCTTTAACCGCATTTTTAATTACAATATTATGATCATTCTCTAAGTTTCGTAATGCTGCAAATTGACTTGCAGATAAATTAAACCTTTCTCTTCTGTCTAGATTTTGTACATTTTTCAAGATCTCATCAATATCTTTGTTTACTAATGTCATATAAGTCTCGATAATATGTGGTGTTACCGATGGAGTAAATTTAGATTTTAATTTCACTTTTTTACTCAATGCTATTTTTTTAGTTTGTTCTGTTTCATTTTGTAACTTCGTAGGTTGTGTCCCAAAAAAAATTTCAATTTCAATTTTCTAAAAAAACCATTCAAATCCAATTTTACTTCAAATTCCTGAATTTGATTATGTGGACAATAAGTTAAACCTTTCTCCAAAATTTGTATCTTTAGATCTGATAGTACTCTTTGAGATATATTATAAACTAGTTGGTTTTCATCATTGTGGATCGAGTTGTTCTTGCTTCTAATGCTACCTCTTGTGTTTTCTTTTCTTTTCTTTTTTCTAGATGCCCTGTATCGAATTCTGTTCCTTTTTCTGTGTTTTGTGCAGGATCTATCTGTTGAGCTTCTGATGTTGTTCTGTCTGTTTTGCTTCCTTGTGTATATTGATATCCCCTCCTTCCTCTTTGTCGAGATCTTGTCCTGCCTCTGCCAAAAAAAGTGAGCCTCTACCTCTATTAGTAAGTCCTTCACCCTCTGTCTCACTTCCAGAGCTAATTGCTGTGGATTCTGAATCAGCAGTGACTCCCTTGACATGAAGCTGTTAGCGCTTGTCCTTGAAGAAGTCCTTGAACCCCTGACAAAGATCCTCAACCTATCTTTAAGGATGTCCCAGTTCCCATCCCTCTGGAAACAGGCAACTACTACACTAGTACACAAAAGTGGAGACAAATCACTGCACTCCAACTACAGACCTATCTCCATCCTCCCTCCATTGTCTAAGGCCCAGGAGCACATCACCTCTGACCAGCTAGTTGAGTACCTGGAAAAATATGACATCCAGTGTCCTGAACAACATGGTTTCTGAAAAGGGCACAGTACCACCACTGCACTATTAGAATTCACGAGCTTCATCCATACCACTCTCGATCAAGGAAACTGTGTAGGGGCAGTATTCATCGACCTTACAAAAGCCTCTGATACTGTGAGCCAACCACTCTTAATCAAGCAATTATCTGATATTGGGCTCTCCAATGATGCACTGCTCTGGTTTTCAAGCTATCTTGGGGAGAGGTTCCAGCAGGTTAGGATTGCTGGTATTACCTCAGAAGAAAAGCCAGTCCTTTCAGGGGTCCCACAGGGGTCCATCCTGGGGCCACTACTCTTCAGCCTGTTCCTCAATGACCTTCCCAGTGTCTGCCACCAAAAAGTACTGCTCTATGCCAACAATGCAGTCATGTTCACCAACCACCAAACAACAGAGCTCCTTGAGAAACAATTACTGCTTGAATTCATACGCATTGAAAAACAGTTCAAATCACACAAACTGGTCATGAACTATAGCAAAACAAAGGTTATGATCTTCTACAATGCCAGGAGTAAGTTCACATCCCATGACCTCACCATCCTAAACCAAGCAGGGACTTCACTTGAACATATTCCTGATTCTAAATACCTAGATGTCACATTGGACAGCTCACTCTCCTACCATTGGCACATTGACTCTGTTGCCAAAGCCACCAACATCCGTATAGGCCTGCTCTACAGGCACAAACACTGCATGACTCCTGACACTCTCCTTCAGGACTCTTTCTCATGTAAAGGGACTTGTGTCCATTTCTGCACCATTCTCACCCCTTGTACTCCCTTCAGACCCATCACCCTCCTCTTCCTCAGTAAAGACTAAGCAGAAATACCTGTTCAATATGTCAGCTTTACTGTTGTCATCCTCCACGTGCCCCATTCTCCCCTTCAGTCTCACTATCCCTCCCTTGTCTTTCTTTTTCACTTATGTACCTGTAAAGGTTTTGTCCCTCTACCCACTGATTTTGCAATGTATTCTTCTGTCTGAGCTTTGGCTTCCCTTACTGACCTCCCTACCTCCATTTGCTTCTCCTGGTTCTTCTCCCTATCCCTTTCTGCCTGTGTGGGGAGGACAGAGGGAGCGAGGAGCATAATCACAGAGCACAGAAATGGAGGGCTAAGTGCTTGGGTGGAGGGAAAGATGGAGTGGAACCAGGGGAGACAGAAAGAGAAAAAAAGGAACAGGTGGGGGGGAAGGCTGGCGAACACCATTCAGACTGCAGCCGTGGAGGGGGAGATTTAGTAGGAGAATAGGGTGGGCTTGCGATTACAGAGAGAGAGTTGCAGTAGCATGGAACACTTAACCAATTTTAAGCTAGACAAGAAACATTTCTTTCACCCTGGCTGGCTAAACACAGTACACTTACCATATTACTTGGCTATAACTAACACACAGTACGTATGTAGTTCATCTGCCTAGTTGCCCAAATAGATAGCATTTTATACAGTTCGAAAAAAACAGTCAGTAATGCAGGCAGGCATAGCTATGCTAGAAACAATAAGTCCATTAGAAAATGTGGTTTTCCCTAGCTAAGAGAGCAGCTGGGAACTGCCCCAATAGAAAAGGAGCAAGAACAGGCAGGTCCAATCATGGTCCACCCAGTGAAATGCCACACCAATCAGGAGGCAGCTCAGGGCTTTCGTTCACTGGCAGCAGTAGCCCTCATACCTGTGGTGAGGGATCCAGCTGGGAGTACCAAGAGGTCAGGCAGAGTGGCCCCTGAGAGTTGGGGAGGCACCACTGTGGCGGCCGTAAAGCATCGCTTGCCAAGGAAGTTCCACAGCGCTGGCACAGGTCCCTAAGAGAGCAGCTGGGAAGCGCCCCAATAGAAAAGAAGCAAGAACAGGCAGGTCCAATCATGGTCCACCCAGTGGGATGCCACACCAATCAGGAGGTAGCTCAGGGCTTTCTTCACTGGTGGCAGTAGCTCTCGTACCTGTGGTGAGGGATCCAGCTGGGAGTACCAGGAGGTCAGGCAGAGTGGCCCCTGCGAGTCGAGAAGGTGGCCGCGGTCGTGGCCGTAAAGTGTCGCTTGCCACAAGAGTTCCACAGTACTGGCACAGGTCCCTGTGGTGAGGGATCCAGCTTGGAGTACCAGGAGGTCAGGCAGAGTCCGGCTAGGAAGTGCCCAAATAGAATAGGAGCAAGAAGAGGCAGGTCCAAACGTGGTCCACCCGGTGGGATGCCGCACCAATCAGGAGGCAGTTCAGGGCTTTTATTCACTGGCGGCAGTAGCCCTCATACCTGTGGTGAGGGATCCAGCTCAGAGTACCAGGAGGTCGGGCAGAATGGCCCCTAAGAGTCAGAGAGGCAGCCGCGGTGGTGGCCGTAAGGCGCTGATTGCCACAGGAGTTCCACAGCGCTGGCACGGGTTCTGACTAAATGTTCCTGAAGACTGCCCTGTTGATGAAAAACAATTAGGGCCATAAGAGCTGAGACAGAGCCGGAAAAATACTTGTACCAGGCAGGTAACGTCTGTAGGTATGCTGTCCATTGCAAATATTGGTAGTGATCAGTATGGGGCAATCCATAAGTAGCTTGAAGATCCGTGAAGGATCAGAATCCCCTAGAGTCTACTACCTGATGGAAATAAAAGCAGACCTAACTGAGCCGATCTCCTCAGTCATTTGTAAAGGATTTTGTCGATTCCATGCCAGAGCAGTAATGAATAAGCCCTCATCTCTTAGAAAACATGAACAAATTTTGCGCCAAGTCTGGAGAATCTCCCTTGTATATAGAAAAAAACTTAGAGAATGAAAGATAGCTGGGAAGGGGGAAGGGAGAAGAGTAAAGAATGCAACTGACAGTCGGCAAGCCCAGTGGCGCAGAGGACTGAGGCGCTGGATGCCTTACCTCTTTCCACATCAGCGGCCCTTGTTCGGGAACAAGCACAGGATGCGGGGGGGGGCAGCGGGTAAGGATTGAGCAGCCGCTGGCAGCTCTCCTCTCCCGGATAGGGGAGGTTGTCTCTCCCGGCCATTGACTGCCACCATGTGGAGGCATGATGGTGGTGCAGGCAGGGCTCAGACACAGGCGCTAGGCCATGGGTGGGTGGAGCAGAGTTGGTCTGGGCCAAGGCGTGCATACGCACCTCCACACGCACACCAACCTTGACTGGGGGCTCCAGGGAAAACGGGAGAAAATGTGAATAATCGAGGCGGGGGCCGCACCTGGATGAAGCCCCCCTACATCAGCTCTGGTGGTTCCACCGGTCAGTGGAGGAGGTGCCCAAATGACCACGGAAGTCCAGTGTCAGATGGCTGACACAAGCTGCCACCCGCCATGGAGGATAAATATCTGGACAGAAAAAAGAATGCAACTGACATCATGCATATCATTTGAAACAAATTCAGTATCTTTCCAATGAGCTTGAATGCCTCTGTTGTCCACAAGCAAAGTATCCATAGCAGACATGCCACTGCATACCAACGGATATCAGGTAAACTTATCGCCCCTTGAGCCAGAGAAAGATATAATAGAGAGGCACATAGTCCAGGTTTACGTACTCCCCAAATAAATCAAGAAATCTGCCATTGCCATTCTCGAAAATAACAATTGGAAGGATGACGAGGGAGTGTCTGAAGAAAAAATAAGATATGTGGTAAAACGTTAAAATGGATAATTTCAGCTTGCTGAAAAAAGGAAAAATGAAAGGATGACAAGCAGTTAAGATCATCCGCTATAGCTGTTGTCAAGGATTCATAATTCAATAAATCTAGGTGGTCCTGTGTCTTGGGAATTAAAACTCCTAAATATTTCAAAAAATTCCAATTCCACCATACTGTCATTAATTTAACGATATGTGGAGGAGGGGAGTAGTGAAGAGTTAGTAGTTCAGTTTTATTTTTATTTAGGTGAAAACCAGCTAAATACTCAAACATATCTAGGAGTTCAAGAACTGCCTTGATGGAGGTAGTAAGTTCTGTAAAAGTAAGAAGTATATCATCTGCAAACAGTGCAATCTTTTATTCTTGACCACCTAATGGGACACTTTGAACAGCAGACAAGTGCCTAATATGAGAAGCCAAGGGCTCAATATAGAGGGCAAACAGGATCGGGGAGAGGGGACAGCCCTGACAGGTGCTTCTTCCCAGAGGAAACGGAGTGGAAAAGTAACCCATTGACTTTGACCAAGGCTAAGGGTGAGTGGTATAGCTGTTGTAACATTTTTATAAAATCAGTAGGAAAACCAAACACATATAACGTAGACCAAAAAAAGGACCAGAACACCTGTTCGAACACTGATGGGCATAGTCTAAAAGAAGTAAAGTGCGATTAATTTTATCGTGTGCCTGCAGTTTACACATGAACCCAGCCTGGTCCCGGTCCAGCAGGGTGAAGAGAAGGCCCTCAAGCTGGAGTGCCCAAATTGACATAAAAAGTTTATAATCAAAATTAAAAATAGAAATGGGATGATACGAGGCTGGTGTAGTAGGGTCCTTGCTGGGTTTTGGTAAAGCAGTAATAACTGCAGAATGCCAAGATGGGGGTTGGGTATTTCCATCTTGTAAAGAGTGAAAAAGCTGAAGCAAAAGAGGAACTAACAAATTCTGAGGAGGAGTAATTTTAAAAAATTCGGATGGAAAACCATCCATCTTGGGACATTTGTTCGATGTAGCTGACTGGATACTATGAGACAGTTCTGCCATAGAACTAGGAAAAAGTAATGACTAGACTTGCTCAGAAGAAAAAGATGGGAGCTGGGCCTTAGAGAGATAAGCATGAATACACTAATTGGAGTGTGGAGTGGTATCCAGAGTATAAAGAAGTAAATAAGATCTGAAAGTAGGCAGAATCTCATCTCCCTGAGTTGTAAAAAATCATTTTGTAGGGTGTTGTGTCTTAATTACAGTAGCTGCAACGCTGTGAGCATGAAGACACTGGGCCAAATAACGTGCAACCCGGGGGCCCCTTCATAGAACAGCTGCCTTAAATAAAATAAAGCATGCTCCCCCTTCTGGTCTAAAAGTTTTTGAAAATGAGCTTGAATCTCAAGGACTTTCACATGGGCGAGTTGTAAGGAATGTAGAACACTACACAACTCTTGCAGTTTATTCTCGCATGCCCAGTATAAACCTGATGCGTGAGCTATGATAGTACCCTTAAGGACCGCTTGAAGCATGTCCCAGAGGATACTAGGAGGAAAGGAACATCACCATCGACATTTTCTTGAAGGAACTGGGGAATTTAGCTGGTTAGTTTGTCTAAGAGAACCTGGTGAGCAAGAGCCCCGGATGAAGTCTACACAGAGTTCGACGAGGGGGGTCCAGAGTAAGAGAAACGCTAACCGATGCGTGGTCTGAAAGACGGATAGGGTCATGTTCAACGTTGTGTATCGTATCCATACATTCCAGGGTAGTAAAAAAAGAATCTAGCCTGGCGTAACTGCCGTGTCTAGAAGAGTAATGGGTGTAGTCTCTAAGAGAAGGGTGCCAAAATTGCCTGGTGTCAATAACACCAAGCTGCTGGAGGATTCCATGCAAGTTTTTATGAGCTAAAGAAAAACAATGTGCTCTGGGGTTTGAAGAATCCAAACAGAGTTTAATGTAAGGTTCATGTCCCCCCCACACACACACAATTAACTGGCCTTGTAAATGATCTAATAATAATGAGAAAAAGGAGGAGCGAACTCGTATCCCTGTACCGGGGGAAATAGGTATTAACTAAGGGGAGTGGACGGCCATATAAGAAGCGAGCCATAATGACATAGCATCCAGTCCCATCAGTAACATTGGTGTATAGTTCAAAGGAAAGCACCCGTCGACATAATATTAGGACACCCCTTTTGCAGCCAGATTTATAAGACAAAAAAATATATGGTCAAAGCCAGGTTTTGAAAATTGAAGGTGTTTATCTGGAGACAGATGTGTTTCTTGTAAGAAAAGAAAATCTGCACATTGCTGTCGAAAATATTGTAGGAAGCGAGTATGTTTAACAGGGTTATGAATCCCATTGACGTTATAGGGTATAACCTTATTAAGAGATGCTATATTAATTGAAGTAATTTTAGTTTAAACAAGCCCTAATTACATAAACGTATTGTAATAAAGTAGTTTGTATGGAAAGGAAAGAAGAAAAAAAAAAGCCTCCCCAAGACTGAGGGGTTGATGTCCTGCCTCAGGCCAAAGCAAAACATACTGGACGGGATATTCAAGGGTTGCACATGGGCAATATTGTTGCACCATCGCACCACTAATCTACCCGGGGTGATATTCAAAAGAATTAGCTCAAATCCCGATGCGCAGTGCACCAGTAATGTATGCAGCGCAAGTGTGGGGGGCGTGCCCATACATATTCTGCACATCCCGATATTCAGCCCGGGATGTGTGGCGCATCTGCAGGCACACACCCACTTTGCGCTGCACAGGGGGGCGCAAAGATCGGCCGATAAAAATTAGGAGCAAGGACTGGACACCCACAGGTGAGCTGCCATATTGCAGGGCGCAACACGGTAGCCACCTGCTGTGGGTGGCCACCCGACCTCCCGAGACACAGGCCGGTCGTTGCCCCCCCAATGCCTGACTGCAAGCTGTGTAAATGTAAAATATCCCTGGTGGTCCAGTGGACCCTACCCCCTCTCCCGATCGCGGGCTTCTGAAAAATAAATGTCTCCCTGGTGGTCCAGCGAACCTGCTCCCCAGCCCGATCGCGGGCGTAGTTAAAGTAAGAGTATCTCTGGTTGTCCATTGGACCGAATCCAGCCTCCAGCCTGATCGCAGGCTGTGTAAAGTAACATGGATCCCAGGTGGTCCAGTGGACCCACTGCCAAGCCCGATCGTGGGCATTGTAGAAGAGAAACCCCTGGTGGTCCAGCGGTACCCCCCACCTGCCCACTCAGACCCATCACCCCGCTCCCCCCCCATCAGCGGCAGGCGGCAGCTCCCCACCTGCAAGCTGCCTGGCGCCGACTGACAGCGTACAATGCGGCTGTCGCCCATTGGACAACAAGCGTGGGCCAATGGGTGTGCAAACGTACTATACTACCTGATCCCAATATGTGTAAATCCATTCACTGATGGGACGCATAGTACAATACAGTCTGCACGCCCATTGGCCCTCGTCAGGACCAATGAGCGTAAATACTGCTCTCAGTCGGCGGGCAGCTGGCGGCTGGGCGGCTTGGAGGTGGGGAGCTGCCACCTGCCGCTGACCGGGGGGAGCGGGGTGGCGGGTCTGAGTGGGCGGGTGAGGGAGTACTGCTAGACCACCGGGGTTTTCTCTTCTTCAATGCCCGCGATCGGGCTGGGAGCGGTCCACTGGACCACCAGGGATACATTATTTTTCATAAGCCCATGATTGGGCTGGGGAGCAGGTCCACTGGACCACCAGGGATACATTTATTTTTCATAAGCCCGCGATCTGGCTGGGAAGCAGGTCCACTGAACCACCAGGGTATGACTTTATTTTATTATGCCTGTGATCGGGTGAGGGGGTAGGATCCACTGGACTACCAGGAAATTTACATCTTTACAATGGCCGCGATCAGGCATTGGGACATGTTGCCAAGGGGCAGGGGGCGTCGGTCCCCGATGGCTGCAGCCTGGCAGGGCGCCAGGTGCAAGTCGCCGGGGATCAGCGCACCTGCATGTAAATGGAGCCATAATGACATGCAAATGGTCCCATTTGCACCTTGCATGCATTTTGGCCCCATTTGCATATCCAGCGCTGAATATTGCAGTTCATGCACCTAGCACACCCGCACTGGCGCATCCCCCTGCTCCTCAACCGCCACTTGTGCTGGCTCAGTGCCACTGCGCCCTGCGCAGTGAGGGCACCCCAGTGCCATATTCAATGGTGCTGAGCCATGGTGCGGCACCTTTAAATATCGCCCAGACCACGCCCTGGCGCATCCCAGTTGCGATGCACCCAGGCTTGTTCCCCAGCCTGGCGCAGTCTGAATATCCTGGCCATTATGTCTACCCATAATGAAAAATCATAAACCCAGAGCTAGTGTATTGGGAATGCATAAAATAAGAATATAATGCTGCCCATTAATTGAAGGGTTGTGTGGGCTAGTTTCTAACAGAGATTGTTCTATAAACCACTTTACATTACTGCATTTTCCCCAAGGAAAATACTACCAAACCATCCACAATATACAATTCAAAGTGAAAAACCCATAAGTGGGCTTGCATCCAATAGTCCCATATCAACCTCAAAAAAAATGTTAAACCAACCACCTCAAACAACACTATACAATGATTATATAACACCTTACCAACTAAACATACGAAATTGCCAGCAGAAACAGGCCATAATGGTCTATCAAGTCTGCTAGAATGTGCAGCTCAGTTAAGCTCCCTGGAGCTGCCCCCCCCCCCACTTCTCTTGGAGTCATCCACCTCCACCGCATTACCCTCCCCTCTTCTCCCCAGTACTAATTCCTCCCGTTCTAATTTTGTTTTTCACCCTGTCCCACCCTTCCTTGAAACTGGCCAATGTATTTGCTGCAACTACCTCCTCCAGCAACTCATTCCACCCCAACCACCCTTTCAGTGAAAAACTGCCTCCTCATTCCTTCCTAAATCTACTCCCTAGTTCAAACAACATGAAGTCTTGCTGTATTCAGATATAATGTAGTTAACCCCAGCACTTGAACTGCCCCGGAGAGGAAAGAGTTAACGCTATACAAAAGCATAGAACGTTGAGCTCGAGCTCGGTTTTCAAACCTCTGTCTGTGGTACTTCCCAGTGTAACCGTCAGATTCTTTACTCCTCCTAACAGTGAAGTCGCTCCAGAGATGCCTCTGCTCAGTTAGGTAAAAGAAAAATAAAAGCGTTCGGTTTTAACCGCATCTGTTTATTATTTTCGGATTTCCAGGCTCTGTCTATGGTACAGGTAGTATGTAGATAGGTAGTGACAGTGTTTTATTTTGCTAAAGAGTGGAAATTGTCTTTCTTCGGTTTTCTTTCCGGCTGGTCCGATTCGGAACTGACTTTGTTGAATTTTTTCTCTTTTTCTGGGATTAGTGTGGTGTTCCAGTACCGATCAGTTTCAAAAGAACCAGACTTTTGCTTTAAAAAGCCCGTGACATGGTTTGTAACCGATCAGTTACTCATTACCTGGCTTGAAAGCTGCTATAGGGTAATTGTTAAGTTGGCCATGTCTGAGAAACCCAAGAAGAAAACCGGTCCCACTGGGTTTCAACACTGTACTGAGTGTGGGGAGGCCTCTGCTAAGGTCGACCCCCACCTCATCTGTGTTTATTGTCTGGGGTTTGACCACCTCAAGTCAGACTGCCGAATCTGTAAGAACTTTTCTAAAACCACTCAAGATGAAAGACTGAGTAGGTTGAAGGAAAAGGAGGCAGAGAAGTCCGTAGATCCGGATGACCAGCCCAGTTCGGTTGCGGGGGAACCTGAGGAGGTACCTACTGACCTAGGCGATACCTCCTCGGGCAAAAGGAGATCTGACCCCGAGGGGTCGGTTCCGTCAAAGAAAAAGTGCAAGTCTGCCGGTTCGGATCCTGTATCCCTCTCTCCAACCACGGACAAAATAGCCAAAGTGATTAGTATTGTCCAATCGCTTAGACTACTTCCGTCTGAACTGACACCGCTGGTTCGGTGGTCGGTTCGGTCGGATCTGTCTCCTCCCGATTATGACCCAGATGTTTATTATGAGGAGTGGGAGGGAGACGAAGACTATCCCGATGATGACGATGATGATGACGATGAAGGGGGTCGGGATGTGCCCATGAGACCAGACATCTCCCCAGACAGGCCCTCAGGTGTCTCTCCTCCCAGGCTCTCTGAGTCCCCTTCACACTTTTTGTTCTACAAAAAAGTAGCACAAACCCTGCATCTTCCCTTGGTTGAAGCAGCAAAGGAGGAGGAAGAGCCTGATTTTGTGGAGATGATGTACATCCCAGAGTCCAAAAAGCTGTCTATCCCTCTTCATAAATATTTGGGGAAACAGACACACAAAATTTTACAAACCCCTAATTCAATACCTCCTGTGGACAAGAGAATGGACAGGAGGTATTCGATATCAGGCTCAGCTGTGGAGTTCCTTAATAGTCATTGCAGCCATGTTGGGGTAGTGCAGGCTGCAGCCTGTGACAGGGTTAGCATTCCTTTGGCTTCACACCCCCCTGGATAAGGACTCCAGGAAAGTGTATGCCATGGCCAAAAAACAGTATTTGGCATCCTGTTTGGGACTCAGGCAGGCTACTTATATGGCCTACACTGCCAGGTACCAGAAATCCAGATGGGACAAAGTTCTGGAACTGGCTAAACAGGCCTCTCCCCAGCTAGCCAAGGAGCTGGAGAAGGAGGAGGTGGCTGCTGATGGAATTGAGGCATCCAAAATGCAATTTCATGCTGCTGTGGACTGCAATGATGTGGCATCTAGAGTCATGGCTACATCTGTGTCTCTTAAGAGACATGCTTGGCTCAGATATACTAGCCTTTCGCAGGATACCCAGACTAAGGCTCTGGATTTTCCTGTAGTAGGTAACTCTCTGTTTAGGGAGCAGACAGAGGCTTACATGAAGAAAATGGATGAATACAGGACCACGTACAGGAGTGCACAGGCCAAGGAAAGGCAAGCCACTCCACACAAGCAGCAGTCTTGGGGCAGGGGCAGGCCCTTTCAAAGGCCTTTATACCAAGCCCAGGCCTCCTCTCCCTTCCCACAGAGGGGATTCTTCAGAGGGAGGGGTAGGAGGGGAATGAGCAGGGCTGCTCCCTCCTCCTCTCAGTCCAAGGCTCCTGCCAAGCAGACACCTTGATGTTGCAGCCCAGGTCTACTCCTCATTTCCAGTAGGAGGCAGCCTGGCTTACTACTTCCAGGCCTGGAAGTCTGTGACCTCAGACAAGTGGGTCCTAGAAGTAGTAAGCCAGGGACTGGCCCTCAGCTTCAAAAAATTTCCGAAAAAGAGGGCCAAGTCTTTTCCACCTGCATCAATCTCAGAAACCCTTGCCCTAGAGGCAGAGGTTTCCTCTCTTCTAGCTCTCAGAGCTATAGAGAAGGTTTCTACTCAGTACAAGGGAAAAGAACTGTACTCCAGGTACTTCCTTTCCCCAAAGAAAACAGGGGAATGGCGACCCATCCTAGACCCAAGATATTTGAACAAACACATTGTAAAGCCAAAATTCAAAATGGTAACTCTGGGAATAATCCTTCCCTCTCTAAGGCCAAGGGATTGGTTAGCATCTCTTGACCTCAAGGATGCCTACTTCCATATTCCTATCAGGTGCTCCCACAGAAAATACCTCAGGTTCGAGTTGTCTTCAGGCCATTACCAATTCAGAGCCATGCCATTCGGTCTAACATCAGCTCCAAGGGTGTTCACAAAGTACCTTGCAGTAGTAGTGGCTTACCTCAGAAGAGAGGGTATCACAATTTTTCCGTATCTACATGACTGGCTGTTAGTGGGTCAGTCTCTTTTACAGGTCAAGTCAGCTCTTCAAACTACCCAGGACCTCCTCAGCTCCTTGGGCTTTCTTTTCAGTCTTCCAAAGTCTGTGCCCGAACCAGTTTAACTTCTCACCTTTATAGGCATAGAGTTGGACACTGTACAAGCAAAAGCTTTCCTTCCCCTGGCAAGGGTAAAGACTCTAGTGGATCTCGCTTCCTCCTTTCGACCTCAGGTCTCCCGCCCAGCAAGACAGTTCCTCCAGCTCCTGGGCCACATGGCAGCTTCCACGGCAGTGGTGCAGGGAGCAAGGTTCCAGATGAGGGACATTCAGTTTCATCTGAGGTCTTTTTGGTCTCAGAAGAAGGATTCACTTACCAAACTGATTCCAGTGACTCAGACACTGGTCCAAGCTCTCCAGTGGTGGCTGGACCAGGACAACCTCAGACAAGGGGTTCCATTTCTCCCTCAAGTCCCATCAGTAGTTTTAACTATGGATGCTTCTCTCCTAGGGTGGGGAACCCACCTGGGAGCCCTGACAGCTCAAGGGCTCTGGTCTCCATAAGAGTCTCTCCTTCATATCAATCTCCTGGAACTCAGGGCAGTTTTCTTAGCCCTGCAGAGCTTCTCATATTCAGTCAAGGGCAAGGTGTACCAAATCAGAATGGACACCACCACCACAGTGTGGTACATCAACAAGGAGGGAGGCACTCAGTCCTCAGCCTTGTGCACAGAGGCCATGAAGCTGTGGTCTCTGGTCTATTCTCTTCAGACTTCTCTGGTAGCAGGTCACCTTCCAAGGAAATACAACTTACTAGCAGATGCTCTGAGCAGAATTTCTCAGGGTCACCACGAATGGTCCCTGGATCCTCACATACTGGAGGTCATCTTCTCCAGGTGGGGCACTCCAGAGATAGATCTCTTTGCAGCACCGGACAATCATCAACTTCCACTGTTTTGTTGCAGACCTCCAGTCCTGGGGATGGTCCCCCAGGATGCTCTCCTTTTGGACTGGAAGGGCAGGTTTCTCTATGCCTTCCCTCCCTTCCCTCTGCTGTTCAGAGTTCTGATCAAGATCAGGACTCAACCCTGCACAGTGATACTGGTGGCTCCAGACTGGGCCAGACAGCCTTGGTATCCTCTACTGCTGTCCTTGTCAGTGTCATGTCCCCTGTCTCTGCCCAGGACATACAATCTCCTGTCCTCCTTCCAGGGGCGGATCTGGTACACCAATCTTCAGTCTCTCCATCTCAAGGCCTGGCTCTTGAAGAGTTAGAATATGCAGCTCTACATCTTTCTCAGGGAGTTCTGGATATTCTGAAGGTCTCTAGGAAACCTTCCACTAGAAAAAAACTTACAACTCCAAATGGAAAAGGTTCAGTATTTGGTGCTCTCAGAAAGCCATCCTGCCCGATTCTGCAGACATTTCCACAACCTTAAACTATCTAGTTCATCTCTATGATGACTTTGGGAAAATGGAGAGATACTTGAAAGAGGCATTAAGGGGAATGGGACAGGAATCAGGGGTTGAAGAACAGTGGGCAGTATTTAAAATGGGGATTACAAGAACAACAGAATTATGCATTAAGCAGGTTAGCAAGAAGAAAAGGAAGAGGAGACCATTATGGTTTTCCAAAGAGGTAGCAAAGAAAGTGAACGCCAAAAAGATTGCATTCAGGCAATACAAAAAGACACAGGCAGAAGGGGATAGGGAGAAGTACCAGGAGAAGCAAGGAGGCAGGAGGTCAGTAAGGGAAGCCAAAGCTCAGACAGAAGAACACATTGCAAAATCAGTGGGCAGAGGGACAAAACCTTTACAGGTACATAAGTGAAAAAGAAAGACAAAGGAGGGATAGTGAGATTGAAGGGGAGGATGGGGACTGCATGGAGGATGACAACAGTAAAGCTGACATATTGAACAGGTATTTCTGCTCAGTCTTTACTGAGGAAGAAGAGGTAATGGGTCTGAAGGGAGTACAAGGGGTGAGAATGGTGCAGAAATGGACACAAGTCCCTTTACCGAGAAAGGGTCCTGAAGGAACTGGAAGTAATAAGAGTTGATAAAGCAATGGGGCCAGATGGGTGCACCCAGGGTCCTTAAAGAACTAAGAGAGGTTGTGGCTGAACCTCTGGCTATCCTGTTGCCGATCACTGGAAACAGGGAGGTACCCAAAGACTGGAGGACAGCAGATGTAGTCCCTTATACAAAGTGGGAACAAAGAGGAAGCAGGGAACTACAGACCAGTCAGCCTCACCTCGGTAGTGGGGAAGATCATGGAAGCACTACTGAAGGAGAGATTGGTGGAACATCTTGTTGTCAATGGACTGCAGGACACAAGGCAGCATGGTTTCACCAGGGGGAGGTCATGTCAGACCAACCTCATTGAATTTTTTGACTGGGTGACTAGGGAGGTGTATCAGGGGAGGGCAGTGGACATGGCCTATCTGGACTTCAGCAAGGCTTTTGACACTGTGCCACATAGAAGACTACTACACAAACTGGGGAATATGGGTGTGGGCAGGACAGTAGTATGGTGGGTAGGTAACTGGCTGGGTGGCAGGTCACAGAGGGTGGTGGTAAATGGCTGTCACTCCACAGAGGGAAGAGTGACCAGTGGGGTACCACAGGGATCAGTGCTGGGACCAGTCCTATTCAACATCTTCATCAGTGACATTGCGCAGGACCTAGAAGGCAGAATTTCACTGTTAGCTGATGACACAAAACTCTGTAATCGAGTAGACACACCAGAGGGTGCAGACAGAATGAGAAGGGACCTGCAGAAACTTGAAGAATGGTCAGGGTTTGGCAGTTGAAATTCAATGCAAGGAAGTGCAAGATAATGCATATAGGGCACAAAAACCCTGGCACAATATATCAGTTGGGGGGTGAGGATATAGCATGCACCAAACAGGAAAGGGATCTTGGGGTTATCATCTCTGATGACCTCAAGGTAGGGAAACAGTGTGACAAGGCAGCAGGTAAAGCAAATAGGATGCTGGGGATGTATAGGCAGGGGCATCACCAGCAGGAAAAGGGAGGTCATAATTCCGCTATACAAGACACTAGTGAGGCCCCACCTGGAGTACAGTGTACAGTTCTAGAGACCATACCTACGTAAGGACATAGACAGGGTAGAGAAGGTTCAGAGGAGGGCAACAAAGATGGTGCATGGATTGCATCACTAGTCCTATGAAGAAAGGTTGAAGGAACTGAACGTGTACTCCCTGGAGGAGAGGAGGGAGAGAGGGGATATGATAGAGACATACAAGTATCTCACAGGGAGGAACAGGGTGCAGGAATACACTATTTTTAAGTGAAAAAGATGTACCAGGACTAGAGGGCATGGGATGAAGTTGGAGGGAGGACGATTCAGAAGAAACATGAGGAAGAATTTCTTCACAGAACGGGTGGTGGACAAGTGGAACACCCTGCCAGAGGAAGTGGTGGGGGCTGAAACAATCACGGGATTTAAGAATGCATGGGATAGACATAAAGGAATTCTGGAGGTCAGGGGTAAGGGGCAACAGACTTCTAGGAAAACATAAACTGAACTTACAAGCTCAAATGGGCAGACTGGGTGGGCCATAGGCCCTTATCTGCCGACACTGTCTATGTATCTATGTATCTATGTATCTATGATTTAGGCCTTAGGTCTGCCACTCTGAAGGTTCATCTGGCAGCTGTCTCTGCATTCCTCTCAGTAGGAAAGGGCTCTTCCATGGCATCTCATCCTGTTTTCCAAAAGTTTTTCATAGGTCTGGTTCACATTAACCCTCCCTTTAGGAAGCCCACTCCGCCTTGGCTTCTTAATGTCTGCATAGCTCAGCTAATGCAGCCGCCTTTTGAACCTCTGGCTTCGGCCGAATTGAAGTACTTGACCTGGAAAACTGTGTTTCTACTAGCTATTACTTCTGCCAGGTGGATTTGTGAGTTACAGGCCCTGTCAGTGGAATCTGACTTCATATTCTTCCATAGGGACAAAGTAGTCCTCAGGACCAATAGGAGGTTCTTGCCTAAAGTGGTTTCAGATTTTCATTTGAACCAGTCTATATCTCTCCCTTTGTTTTTCACTGATCATTCTTCTTCAGGTGAAAGAAGGTTACACAGTCTGGACGTTAAGAGGGCCCTTAGCTACTACATTGAGCATACTAAGGCACATAGAAATGACTGTCTTCAATTTTTTCTCACTCATGGTGAAGTGGGAAAGGGTAAGCCTGCCACTAAGAGAACGATTGCCAGGTGATTGTTTCTTGTATACAATTTTGTTATGACAAATTGGATAGGACACCCCCTTCAGGCCTGAGGGCTCATTCGACCAGGGGTACAGCTGCTTCTCTAGCTGCAGCCAGAGATACACCTTTGTTAGAGATCTGTAAAGCAGCCACCTGGAAAACAGCACTTACTTTCAACAAGCATTACTCCCTGGATATCCAGACTAGGAGTGATGCTAGGTTTGGTACAGCAGTACTGCAGAGCCTCTTCCCAAAGTAGGTTCTGCATTCCCTCCTCCATAGGGAACTGCTTGGTAGTCTGCATTATGTCTGAATACAGCAAGACTTCATGTTGTTTGAAGGAAAAAATTACTCAACATAGTAATGTTGTTTCTTCTAATGGAGTCTTTCTGTATTCAGACCTCCCCCCCGACTCCCCTCTCAGAACCTGGTTTTGGGAAGTGGGCTGGCAGGTACAGTGTTGCACCTCAGGGGTGTGCCTTGTGCCCTCCCTCTTGGGTGGGGTATATGTTATTATTATTATTATTTTTCTGGTGTTTTACTAAATATTATCACTACCTTTCCTTCTTGGGTTCTCGACTAGAGTCTTTTGAGGCCCAAGAAGATATATTTTGCCCTTTGGCTATATTTGAACAATTTCCATACTTTAGTTACTAGTTAGTTAGCTTGTAAGAATCTGACGGTTACACTGGGAAGTACCACAGACAGAGGTTTGAAAACCGAGCTCGAGCTCAATGCTCTATGCTTTTGCATAGAGTTAACTCTTTCCTCTCCGGGGCAGTTCAAGTGCTGGGGCTAACTGCACTATGTCTGAATACAGCAAGACTTCATTAGAAGAAACAACATTACTATGGTGAGTAATTTTTTCTTTCAGGCTATGCCCTCTTGTTGTACCCTCCTTTCTTAAATTGAAGATGCCCTCAGACCCAACCCTATTTATGCCCTTGAGGTACCTGAAGGTTTTTATTATGTCCCCCTTTCTCTTCTGTCCTCCAGAGAGTACGTGTTGAGCTCCTCCAGCCTGTCCTCATATGTTCTGTCCCTCATGCCCTGGATAATTTTGGCTGCACTCTGCTGGACCGCTCTAGTAGTTTGATATCCTTCCTCAGATAAGGGCACCAGAACTGAGCACAGTATTCCAGGTGTGGTCTCACCAGTGACTTGTACAGTGGCAGAATAACTTCCTCCCTCCTACAGGTGATTCCTGTGGCAAGCATTTTATTTGCTTTGGCTGCTGCCTGACAGCACTGCGCAGTGTTTTTCATTTCTCCCCTCACCAACACTTCCAGGTCCTTGTCCTCCTCTGAGACTCTCCCCCCCCCCACCCAGTAGCTGGCCCCTGGGTTCCTAGATCCCAGGTGCATGACCTTGTATTTCTTAGCATTAAAACCCAGCTGCCCGACCATTTCTCCAGCCTAGCCAGATCCTCCCTTAAATCCTGCCCCTCCTCGCTGTGTTCGCTCTCCCACAGACCTTAGTATAATCTGCAAAAAGGCAGATCTTCCTTTGCTAATCTTCACCATTCATTACTACTGGGTGTAAGCCGGAGGTGCACACCTGTATGGAAGCTTTTTTTGGGGGGGGAGGAGTTGGCACTGATGGCGCTGCCCATGCATTTCATGGCGCACAAAGATTTGCCATTAGGTGCCACAGACTCCTCCTCCACCCTAGATCTGTTTCTCCTGCCATCGAGGTCGCACCTGCTGTGCCCAGTTTTCAGAAAGGTTTCTTCTGCGTCACTAGGCCTTCACCATTCAACACTGTTTCCTGCCATCTCCGTTGTGGTTCTGAATCACCCGACACCGTTGGAAACCGATAAGCCCATTCCTTTTATTTCTACCAACAGTGCCGGGTTCTTTTTTTGTGAAGTTTTGTAAATTTATTATGCATCATATCTGGTTTTAGGCTAAGAGAAAATCCAAAGTGGACCATGCCCGCATGTGTTGGTGCCCCTGTGGCCAGCATTTTTCTGTTACGGACTGACATGATGTTTGTCTGCATTGCCTGGGTCCCAACCACGATATGGACAACTGCAATGCGTTTCTCCATGGACCACCACGTTCTTGAGATCTGCATGTTTAAAGTCGGCAGGGCCCCACTGACTTTCGGAGGACGGTGTCATTCTAGGGCTGCTATGACAGGATCTCTTGACCCTGCCCCCAGGAAACCTCCTCAGATTCCAGCCTTGCCATCAAAGAGGTTTATTTCGTGGTGCCAGAGGATCGGCTCAGTTCTCTGTGGAGCCAGGTCGAGGGTACCTCTACGGCAGTCACTTCCTCGGAGGTGCAGGCTCCCCCAGTGTTGTGGCCCATGGCTGCTAGGCCCAGCACCAGTGGACCCTCGGCACCACCTAGCGATGCCACTTCGCATCCCAGTGCCATTCGTGGTGCTGGTGATCGAGGCGGTAGCACCATTCATGGTGCCGTTGGTAGGAGAGCTCCCGGGGTGGCTAGTCTGGTGGTTTGTGTGGTTTCCTCTTCTTTGGAGGTGGATGACTCGCTGACCGATCCAGACTGGTGCCCTGACTCCTCAGAGACAGGGAGTTCTCTTGGACGCGGCACCAGGCGGCCCAGTGTTCACCTCCCGGGCTCCTTAGAGTCCATGGTCTCTGCAGCTCCCCATGCCGACTCTGGTGTTGGGGGTGATGTGATGGATAGCGGTCTTGGGGGACCTGGTGTATGGTCTTGACCATGGGGACCAGAGCAGCTGCCATTTCTGGTGCTGCCATGGCCTCCTTGCTGGGGACGGGGACCCTCTCTTCTGCAGCTTCCCTTTGGAGGTCTGTGGGTTTAGGGGACTCCTTGTCACAGGGTTTGAGGAAGAGGGCAGCCTCAGAGTCCGAGTGGTTGAGGGCCTGGAGTGAGGTGCGGAGGCTTTCTTCCACTACTCTGTGGGGGGTTGGGAGGAGCCACAGTGCTGAGCCCCGCTTCTCCTTCTCTGAGACTTCAGGGGTGCCCTTCATGGGCAGTGCTGAGGGTTGCCCTTCTCGAACCATGCAACCTCAGTTGCACCACAGGGAAGATTCTCTCTCAGGGCTCATTCAGGATTCGTTTTCACATTTGCAGTGTCCACTGCCTGGATCAACTCCCGGATCCCCCCACATGAGAGGATCTGCTATGGGGTCTCAGAGCCCTGGCAGAGGCCGGGCACTTTCGGTAAGGTGCTCTTCCCCAGTCCCTCTGCAGAAACCTCCTCCTCTCCCAGGCAATGTGGGCCCTACAGGGCCTTTAACCTGGGAGATGTTCAGGGCCACTGCGGTGGCCTTTCCTAGGTATGTTAGAGCTATGGTCTTTCGCCTGTCTTCCCTGCTGCAGGAGTACTCTGAACATCTGAATTTCTCTACTTCCTCAGCTTCCTCATCTGAGGAAAAGGAACATTCTGTCCACCTTTCCTCCAGTGCTGATTTCATCAAATATCAGCGATTCCTTTCGAGGTTAGTTCAGGAGCTCCACATCTCCCATGTGGTAAGACGCAATACCGAGCAGAAGACATGCTCTTTTTTGAGCGAGTTCGGTGCCAACCACCTGGTGGTGCCTCCCTGGCCTATTGACTTCCAGTAAGCGTCTATCCGCACCTGGCAGTCTCCAGCCGCCTCATCCCCAGCCCCAGCAAACTGCAGGAGGAGGAGGTATTGCACTCCTCAGGAGTCTCTTGGTTCTCTGCCTCACCTACCCGCAGGGCTGATGGCTTTAGACACTCCATCCGGGCTTCAATGCCCGGCACATGACTGACCTCCAGATCCAGATTCCACGGAACTCGACCGGTGGGGTAGAAGAGTTTTCTCTTCTGCTTATGTGTTACTCTGCATCAGTTCACATCAGGCTTACCACGCTGACTACAGCAGGCACCTGTGGTCAATGCTGGCACAGGTTCTAGCATCCTTGCCTGATTCAGAGGAATCTAGGCAAGCCATCGCCCTCTCTGCACAGGGTCTGGAGCTTGCAAGACACCAAGCAAGAGCATTGTATGACGCCAATGAGGTGGCTTCTAGATTAGCAGTGACAATGATCTGCATCAGGCAGAAGGCATGGCTTCGCCTTCTAGATTGTCACCCATTGCCCGGTGTAGGGTGATTTCCTCCACTTTCCAGGGGACCCGTCTTTTCTCTCGCAGGGCGAGGAGGAACCTTTAGAGGCATCTTCCATCCCCCAGCCAAGGGGGATACCTCCTTGGTCTGACCTGCCTTAGGCCATGTTGACCTAGTATGGCAGAAGGGTCTCTCACTCTTGTGTCTCACCTGCAGGAGGCTGAGGGAATCAGTTCCCTCAGAACAGTGCCAGGTCCCCTCTGGGGGGGCTTGGTACTCATCCAGCAGTAACGAATAGTGAAGACTGACAAGGGAAGATATGAAAATTACATACCTACCGTAATTCTTGATCTTCTTTTGTATCTTCACCATTTATTACTGATCCCTGCCCACCTTTCCCTCTTGGGCCTCAGCTTCTGGGTGCCACCTTCACCCTGCTCAACCTCCCTGAGGCCAGTTGGGAAAAGAATCCCCCTGGTACCTCAGGGCCCTCTGTTTCCTTCTCTAAAAAGTCACAGAGTGTTCATCCTAGGAGGGTGGTGAATAGGGTCTTCACCCTGGCCTCGGAGGGAACTCCCTGGGATTCTTAGTGGGGTGCACTGTGGTATCCTCCTTAATTTGGCATGGATGTTCACCTGTTTTTCATCTTCTTGAATTGGGGACTGCGTCAGTGTATTTCATGGGAGGACCCTTAGGGATTTTCCTCCCCCTTTCTCCCTTATCGCTTTCCCTCTACCTTTAGAGGTCATTCTGGACAGAGTCGTCTCCTGTTTAAGGGTTCTTTTCCCCACTTGACTAAGCCATCAGGTGGTAAACTGTGGAGGGCCATGCTCCAGAATTTTCATCCTGTATGTGGATTAGGGGTGGGGAGAGGGGGCTGACTTTGCAATGTTTTATATTCTCCAAGACCATTTTGAAATCTCTTGTTCTGGACCTCCGTCCAGTGGTCCCTGAAGTTGACAGGATCCTTGCTCCTGTGTCTTCATACCTTTCAGGTTTTTGAGGCTAAAATAAGCCAAATGGTCTTCCAGCACCCCCCCACCTTTACGTATATTGTATCTTTCCCTCTTCTCTTCTCTCTCTCTCTCTCCTTTCTCCTGTGCTGCCACCCAAGGATTGGGGCCCTATGGCCACATAGGGAAAAAGTCCAATCCCTCTGTCCTCTGGTCAGCTTATTCCTTTTTCAGTTTATATCCTTTCCTTTTCCTATCCCTCGGCTCTCTTGCCTCACCTTGGTTTTCTCTGTCCCCGTTTGTTTCATCCTCTCCAGCAGAACAGAACTGGGGTGAAGGAGGAGTATGCAGTGCTTAATGGCCAACACTCATGCACCACGCAATGCGTTGGCCTCATGGGTGCCAACTCCCCCCCCAAAAAAAAGCTCCCATGCAGGTGCACGCCTCCTACTTACACCCATCAGTAATGAATGGTGAAGATACAAGAGAAGATCAAGAATTACGGTAGATACATAATTTTATACCTTACTTTTGACCACCCTCCTCTACTATGTCACCAATAAAGATGTTGAACAGCGCAGGTCTGAGTACTGAGCCCTGTGGGACCTCGCTGGTTACCGGTCTAGGTCTGGATAGATCCCTCCCTACCACCACTCTCTGGTTCCTGTCCCGCAGCCAGTGCCTGACCCACCCCAGCAGTTTGTCCCTATTCCCATGTCCCTTAGCTTGCTGATCAGCCAGTCATGTGGCATTGAATCGAACGCCTTGCTGAAGTCCAGGTACAGGATGTTCACTGTCTGCCCCCTGTCCTATAACCTTGTAACCCAGTCAAAGAAGTCTGTCATGTTAGTTTGACAAGATCTCCCCCTGACAAACCCATGCTGTCTGTCATCCTGGAGACCATTTACCTCAAGAAAGGGACACCTGCCTTTCCTTTAGAATGGTCTCCATTAACTTTGCCCACTATGGATGTTACACTGACTGGCCTGTAGTTACCCGGCTCGTCCTTGGGACCACTCTTACAGAGTGGCACCACACATGCTGTCCTCCACTCCTGTGGCACACACCCCTTCTCCAATGAGGAGTTAAACAGGTCCAAACACTAAACAAAAAATATAAACAGTAGCTATATGCAGTCTATGTAATACCTTCCCAATACCATCCATGATGAATCCGACCAGCAATAACATAATACAGTATAAAGAGTGGCAATGTAAATTCTCTCTCTCTCTCTCTTCCAAATAAATTAAGTAAAAAGAGATGTAAAGGCTTCCCATGTAAGGAGTGACATATATAATCCCACTCCTAGATAGTGCATGCGGATGGAATGGCATTACAGGGGGTAAAGACGGAAACTGTCCTGGCCCCCTAGGTTTAGTACAACCCTGTATAGGTGCGAAACTAAGTATTGTTTGTACCCCATCTGGGTGTTCATTTTTGGTCCCACCTGATATGGTCATTTCTAGGATAAAGAAAAGGAAGAAAACAAGGAAAAATTATAGATCCTCCTTTAAATAGTATTTCCCCCCCATTTTCTTTCTTTTGTTTTCCCCCTTCAATTCCTCCATATCGCCACTTCTCCCTTCTCCTCTCTACCCCTCTCCCCTTCACCTCCCCTTCCCCATTGTCTCCTCTCCCTCCCACCCTCCCCTTCTTCATTCCCTGCTTCCTCCTTTACTGCTCTCCGAAAGAAAAAAAAAGGGAGTGCAGAGGACAGGAAGATAGCTTCTACAACCAACTACTTTGCCACTTAGAAAAATAATAAAGAAAGCTATATAGTCCTAAACAGGAAGTTGTCAGGTCTGTATGCCCCACAGGAAGTAAAAATACAATGCAGTATATAGCTTCCCCTTCTCCCTTTACCTTCATACATAAAGCTATACATCTACTTAGAAAAATTAGACTTGATTAAACTAAGTAAGAGCAGTGAGGGATGATACCCCTCTGTTTAACTGTCATCCCCCTAAAACACTGGAAGAAAATGCTGAACAAAGCTTGTCCAAGTCCCTGATTCACATATTAGGTACCATGATATTGCAAAAGAACACAGGAAGACCAAAGCTAATAAAATAGAGAAGCAGATGGGGGTTCATAAAATATGAAAATACAAAACTGCCAGCAGAAACAGGCCATAATGGTCTATCTAGTCTGCTCGAGTGTGCAGCTCAGTTTAGATCCCTGGAGCTGCCCCCCCCCCGGAGTCATCCACTCCCCCCTCCCGTTACACTCTCCCCTCCCCTTCCCAGAAGGTTAAAGATAGCATTCAGGAAGTATAAGAAAACACAGAATGAGCAGGACAGAGAACTCTACCAGTTAAAGCAGAAGGAAGCAGGGAAGGCAGACAGAATAGCAAAGGCCCAAACTGAGGAAAAGATAGCCAACTTGGTTATGAAGGGGGGATAAAACCTTTTATAGGTACATTAGGGAGCAAAGAAAGACTAAGGCAGGGATACTGAAGCTGAATGAAGAGGAAGGTGATTGGTCAGAGAGTGACAGTGAAAAAGCAGGGATACTGAATGAATACCTCTGCTCAGTACTCACAATGCAAGAGCAGGGGGAGATACCAAATCCAGTCAATAGAAGCACTCTGGATAGGGGGGTTGATATTAGTCCTTTCACAGAAGAAAGGGTTCTGAAAGAACTCTTAAACTGAAGGTGGATAAAGCAATGGGGCCTGATGGGATTCACCCCAGAATTCTAAACTAACTAAGGGAAGAACTAGTAACACCACTGACTACCCTTTTAATACATCATGGGAGGATGGTATGGTACCTAAAGACTGGAGGAGGGCGGATGTTATTCCCCTTCACAAAAGTGAGAGCAAGACAGAGGCAGGAAACTACAGACCTGTCAGTTTGACCTCAGTGGTAGGGAAAATGATGGAATCACTTCTGAAGAAAAGAATTGTTGAGTACCTAGAGGCCAGTGGGGCACATGGCCCAAGATATCATGGATTCACAGCAGGAAGGTCATGTCAGACAAATCTAATTGTATCCCCCCCCCCTACAAATGGGGGTTCTCAAAAAGTTTTCCTTGAGCTTGTCTAAATGCTCACTGCCAGGCTGGTGTCCTGCGTTTTTGAAGCTTAAATGTGATTGCCAGACAGTGCCTCTATACCCTCTGTGTACTGTCTCTTTAAGAGCTGCCTGGATTGCAGTCATAATTAATCTAAAAGGGAGCTCTGTTAGAAGATTCCTTGTTTGCTGATCATTTGTTAGAGTAGTAATAATATTGCAGTTTGTTCTAACCTGCCTTCTTTGCAGCATGGACAGTTCTGTTTGTTTCCATCATTTTGGTCCAGGACTACTGAAATGGGCCAATCAGTACATTTGGGAGTCTAAAATGGAGCCTGCCTACAGGGGCTTGGTGGGGTCAAAAACTTGTAGGAATTGTGGTTTTGGTCTTTTTGCTCCTAAACAAACCTGGAGGGGAGCCCTTGTTATGACTGACAGACAGATCAGCCAACCAAACCGTTTGGTTCTTGGGGAAGTCCCAAACTGCTTGCAGTTTCAGTTAGATCTAAGTTGGGAAGTGAAGAAGTAACAGCTCGAGGTAGTTTGAACAGCAATCCATAGTGGATCCACGCGGGAGAACTGTGGAAAGGCCTGAGGTTTGGCCTGCATGCCTGCCTGCTGTCCCTGAGAGGGAACTTGTGCCTTTTTTGGACTGAATCCGAACTTGGAGAGCAAAGTAAGCCACTGAATTGTGACCAGGCTCCTACCTGCAGAAGACTGAAGATTTGCTGAATGTGATTGGCCTGTCTGGACTTCCAGCCACCTCTGAACTCCTGGATTGTGCAGAGACTCTGTAATTGTGACCGGAGAGCCTTTTTCCTGGTACAGTGGAATTTCCCTACACGTGAATGTGTTGTGTGCTTATAGTGGGTCGTGATTTGGTTCCCCACTGTGGTTTGAACTGTATTCTGCTTGCTGGAAGCTGCATCCAGCCCGACGAACTGAATGCAAAATCATCTCCATTGGGCCTGGGCCTTGCCACACTGGCCCAGCCAGACTACCCACTGCACCGGGAACACCATTGATGAGAGACCTGCCTGAAGATCAGCCCCCCGCTCAACACTTGAACAGGAATGATGCCTCCGTGATTCGTGTGGGTCCCACTTCTCCAGGCACTCCAGCTCAACAACCTGCAGTCTCGATTTTGTCCTGCCTGTGTCCAGTACTGGGTATTGTGAGTAAACATCATGGTAGCTCCCTGCAACAACAGCTAAATCTAAAGTGTTGTCATCTCATCATCTTGTTGCTTTTTCTTTCACGAACTGAGCCCCCCCCCCAGGCTCCGGATTACAAGTAGTGTGTGTTGTGCATGTCTCTTTCTTCCATCACAGGGCCCCAGCCAGCGGCAACGTTCCTGGCTAGCCCACCATTTCCCTACCTGGGTACCCAGAGTGTGTGACTGTGTGGGGACTTAAAGTGTATGTGTAACCCCTTTGTTACCCGGGGTTACTAGAATCCCAGTAAGACCTAGTGGTAGACAGGGAAAGCAGCTTGTGAAACTCCAGTTAAATGGGTTTCACACTGTCTCACTCTGTTCTCAGTCTCAGCTGAGACTGAGGGATGACATCACCAATAGAACTATCGCAGCTGCATGAGCCACAATGGAATCTGCAGCAAGGGAACTAGTATAGAACATTGGGAGGTTTTGAAGTCAGTGTGTTCAGTGTGGAGTTGGTGTGGGAGCTTGCTGTGAAAGCAGCACATCAGCTCAGAGTAGGCTCTAGGAGCCTCAGCCCTGACAGAGGGCTACTTTTAAGTAAAATGGTTTGTGTCTCCACCTTAAAGAGAGACACAGAAGATAATTGAAGTGGTGGAGACCTCTATTTTCGGATCTCAGTGCCCCCTTCCTTCAGGGATGGGGGGCAGGAAAGGGTTCCCTGAAGATTCCTGGGGCAACCCCCTAGTTCTGCTAGTAATGGAGAAGCTGCCTGTTTGTTCCAGAGTTTATTTGGGGAACAAGAAGACTTGTGAGTCGCCTGTGGGGCACCTGCAACCGGAGGGTGAGTGTCTGCTCTTCCTGAAAGGGCCTATGTCTTTCACACTGGGACTTGTGTGATAATGTGGGGATTGAACTATTGCGATAGTGGGAGGCCTAGAGTAATAGGCTAAGCAACAAAGAAAAAGTAGGTTCAAGTCCAGAGTTTACTGGGATGAAAATGATATGTAGAGGAGATGTGACATATGTCTACCCAGGAATCTACATTTGCAAGTTTTCAGTAAAGGAATTGTTTAGTTTCCAGAGAAATGGCCGGGTATGGGCTGTGGGAGCTGGAGGTGGGTGGCCCCCCATCTTTAGTGACCAGGTCCATCTCTACGGATTTGCTCTGTGGATTTCTACTTTACCTCAGGCACTTGGCCAGTGATGAGAGAAGTACCCAGACGTGGGATTGTAAGGAAAATTCTCTCTAAGAGTTAAAGGCTCTAGTATGGTTTGGGGAGCCACAACAGGATAATTGGTTCATTCCTCAAATGGACCACGGATCAAGTGGCCGGCGGGGGAGCCGGGCCAGTGGGGAAAATCCAAGTAGTGTACAAGTCGGACTGTGTACCCAAAGCTGTGAGCAAGCCTGGGCTGTGTGCCTGGTGGGTTTAGGGCCTGAGGGCTGGAAATAGTGATAAAGTGTTCTGTTGTCTCTAATCTGCATTACCAGGAATGTAGCCACATGGGGGTCCGTCTATGCTTTGTTTGTTCAGCTTGGATGTAAATAAAAGCCACACTGAAGAATCCCATTCCTGGTTCTGGACATTACAGGTATTGCTTCCTGTGTTCGGATTTACTTGGGTGCCCCTCTGCAGAGTAGCCAAACCTAGGTCCCCTGTGCCGAGTAACCTCATCCTCCCCGAACCCAGTCCCCACCAGGTACTGTTGTCAGCTTCAACAGCATGCCACCTGTCATTTTGCTAAAAGGGCAGGGGTGAGGGGTTACATATGCATAACTGTTTGATTAATATAGCCTTTCAGCCAATCAACCTGATCATGCCCCTTCCTTGTTCAAGTCCCCTGAATAAATCAGATCAAACTTTTTTTTGCTGCATTTAACCCGATTGTGGTTCCAGTTTGTGCCAAGAGTACTGTACTGTTGTTATTTACTGTGCATAACCTTGTTTTACAGGGGGTCCACAGGGTCAACCCAGAGGAACCAGCCCTGGTGGTAAGTGCAAACAGTGTGGGTACTGGTATGGTGTACAAGGGGTACTGTGAAAGTGATTATCGTATATTGCACAGGCCACTAGAAGGGAAAGTGGGGGGTTACAGTCTCCCGGAGGGCTGTGCCCAGGTTAATTTGACCACTACCAACCCTGACCTCCAGGTGGAGGCACCCGTTTCAAAACTCAAGCCCTTCAACCTGCTACTAGCCGCGCAGGCAGGGGTAGTAGCCCTTGGGATAGTGCCACCTAGGGGTTACATCTTGGAGGCTCACCACTGGGATTTTGTGCCTTCTAGTGGCCAAAAATTACAAATTATTGCTAAGGATTAATGGTTACCCCAGTTGAAATGGCTGTACACCAGTTGGTGGGGTAGTGTACTGGGCAGGAGATTGACCCCCAAAATGCTCTGCTTATACTAGATGTTCCCCTGGGTACCAGTAAGGACACTGCAGAGGGAATACTCTCCAAAGTTGAATGTTTAAAAAACCCTGTAGTGGTGGGTCGACAGGCTGATTTGATCGCCCAAGCTTTCATATCCTTGGTAGAGTGTAGTGACCTCGTGGACAGCTTTAAAGTTCCACAGACTATTGCCTCAGAAGGGGTCCTAGCCACCTGGAGAGTGATAACAAAAGGCAGTGAAGACCCTGGGGAAGATGAACTCCCACCATTATCTGAGATATTTGAGGAGAAATTTGCTAAGTTGTTGCTGAAGGAAGGGAAAACTGTAGAGGACTTAAAGAAGCTATTCCTGCCACCTGGGGTGTTCCTTCCCCAATACCCCCTCCCACTCCAGCATCTGTTACGGCCCTCCTTCTGTGCCCGTACCAATGCTGGCCCCTATAGCTGTACCTGCCGTTAGTCATGACTCGAATCGCCGGCTGAGGAGGTTTTCAAGCACCCACCCCACACCCCGGGGGAGGACAATTGGGAGACTTGGATAGATTATGTTGCTCCTCAAATCCAAGAATGGCAATGCCCCGAACCAGAGAAGAGAAGAAGGGTGGTTGAAAGCCTCAGAGACCCCACCCAACTTACTATCCATGCTACGCAGGCTAGTACTCCAGAAGCAACTGCTCAAGGTTTTTTGAATGCATTGGAAAATGTGTATGGGAGTCCCGATTCGGATGAGGACCTATGGGGTAGTGTCAAAAACACTCAGCAGTACCCAGGGGAGCCCTTATCTGTGTATGTGGTTCAACTCAAAGTGGTGCTACAGGAATGCCTAAAGAAAGGTGGCATTGCCCCAGCTAAGTTAGATTGAAATAGGTTGGACCAACTCCTCAAGTCAGCCCCATTCTCTGAATTATTGCTGCTCCAACTATGCCTTGATGCTCGGTTGGATGCGCCTCCTACCTATGATGCACTGATGAAGGAAATTCAGAAGATTGAGAATAGGCAGCCATGTGGGGGTCCCCTCCTCTATCTGCTGTTGCTGCTGCCCAGATGACCGAGGATGCACATGTGAGTGATGCTCAGGGGCGAAATACAGTGCCAGTTGAACATTGGGAGACTAGCAAGGACGCTCCACCCTGGGGCGAGATACTGCAAGAGATCCGAGAAATGAGGGCTACCATTTTCCTACAAGCCCATTCCAGAGATATAATGGGCCCAAACCCCTCTCAGAGCGTGTCCACTGTGGGGCTGGGGGTGCACTCCCAGGCATCCCCTGTTGACAACAGCTCATAGATTGATGAATTGACTGTGGAAGTGAGGGAATTACCGAGGCATCTCCCCATGCTCACCACACACCAGACAGAGGTTGAATCACAATTTTCTGTTGGTGGTACCCCCGCCTCAGCCCCAATGTGATGCCTCGGCCACACCAGACTCTAGAAAGCATACTCTGTCATAATTGTGGGAAGAAGGGGCATATGAAGAAAGAATGCCAGTCCCCAAAAGACTTAGATAAGGTTATTTTATTTTATTTATTTAGCTTTTGTTGACCGGGTAAGTGCACTAGACAAATCCTGCCTATTTTCAGGCACGACCCGGGGGGAGGGGGATACAGATGAATGGCAACTGACCTTGAACCAGATTAAGCTGTTGGTGGTATTTTTAGTGAATGAGGAAATTTGGCCAGGACACCGGGAAATTCCCCTACTGCTTCGATAAGTGCCATGGGATCTTTAACATCCACCTGAACTACCACCAATCCAGGCAGATGGGACCTCGGTTTAACGTCTCATCCGAAGACGGCACTCAGAAATGCAGCACCCTCTCATGCTGCATTACAGTGTCAGTACTGGGATATTAACCCAAGTGCCAGATGTGGGAACTGAACCCACAGCCCTCTGATCTCCCGGCCTCAGAGGCGAGTGTGCTACCTACTGAGCCACTGACACTGCTTAATGTTAAAGGTTGTATACAGACTTCAAGGGGAGCTCCAGAAAATGAAAACCATGGCCAAGGGGTGCTGGAAACAACCGCAGTGAAGGCTCAGGAAATCCCAACTCCAACTTCTTTGTGGCTAAGTCATCTCTACCGGCCCCTGCTACTGTCCCTCCAGACTGGTCCAAGATAGTGGGCCCTTCAATGGAGACTAATGTGGCTGTGAATGGTATTCCTACTCGGGTTGTGCTTGACAATGGGACACAAGTGACCACTGTGTTTCAGAACTGGTATGGCAAACACTTATCTGATGTGCCCATACAATCCCTGGAAGGCCTACATGTGTGGGGGCGGAGCAACAAGTCTTATCCATATCTAGGATATTCCTGCCTCTGGTTGTCTTTTCCTGCAACTATCACTGGCATGGAGGAGCAAGTAGAGACACTGGCCCTAGTGTGTTCCCCCCCACCGGACTGTGTGATGGGGTTCCCCTGTTAACTGGAACAAATGCTCACATGTTTGGGAGACTAGCACAACTCTGCCATGAGAAACAAGGGCAGCTGACTGGACGGGCCCTAAGAATTCCAGCCTTAGTAAAAAGGGCTTATGACTAGCAACAGAGACTCGATGAAGTGGACCCAGATGAACCAGTGGGGATAGTGTGGAAAAAGGAACCTGACTCCTTGGTATTGGCCCCCAACGCCCAGTGCACAATCCATGGAGAAGTCCACTAAAGAGAAATGTAAAGAACAAAATATTAATGTTGGATGCACCAGGAGAGGGAAAGTTGCCAGAGGGATTATTGGTCAAACCCAGCATCTTGCCTTCTCATGCCCACGTCTATGCATGACGAGTGATGGTCCAGATTCAGAATGTGTCAGATCTGGAGATTCGAGTGAACAGAGGGTGCATCCTAGCTACAGTACACTGCACCGACTCTGCCGTATTGCCCAGCAACAAGTGCTCTGGCGAGAAGGAGAGAGTGACCCTGGACTTATTTGACTTTGGTGACTCCCCGTTGCCAGCTGAATGGAAGGCTAGAATTAGCAAGAAACTTACTTAGAGGGACCAAGTGTTTTCACTAAAAGAATAGGACGTGGGGTGCATCCAGGGTGCAGAGCATCACATACGCCTGCATGATGACAGGCCATTTCGAGAGAGATCCCGACGTCTCGCCCCAGCAGACATAGATGATGTGAGGAGACACCTGCAGGAAATGCTTGCTGCTGGTGTGATACAAGAATCAAGGAGCCAATATGCTGCTCCCATTGTGATTGTGTGTAAGAAGAATGGGTCGGTATGGATGTGTGTTGATTATCGAACCCTGAACCGGCGGACCATCCCCAATCAATACACCATGCCCCGTATACAAGGTGGCCTGGATTGTTAGAATGGGAGCAAATGGTTTTCGGTATTGGATCTTCGCAGCGGATACAACCAGATCCCGATGGTCCCAGAGGAACGTGAGAAAACAGCCTTCATCTGTCCTTTGGGGTTCTACGAATTCCTGAGTATGCCACAGGGGATTTCAGGTGCCACGGCCACCTTTCAGCGACTGATGGAACGTGTGGTGGGAGATATGAACTTGCTGGAATGTCTAGTGTACCTAGATGATATCATTGTGTTTGGGCGCACATTACAGGAGCGTGAGACCCGACTGTTTAAAGTCCTAGACTGATTGGAAGACTTCAGCATAAAACTGTCCACTAACAAGTGCCAGTTTTTTCAAATCTCCATGAAGTATGTAGGGCACATAGTATCTGCAGAGGGGATAGACTGATCCCA
Organism: Neoceratodus forsteri; assembly: GCA_016271365.2. Lineage (NCBI taxonomy): Eukaryota > Metazoa > Chordata > Ceratodontiformes > Ceratodontidae > Neoceratodus > Neoceratodus forsteri. The sequence goes on along the minus strand of JADMNL010000027.1, from coordinate 75,552,448 downwards.
GTAAGGTTGAATCACTGACTACTTGGCCCCAGCCCCATAATTTGAAAGAACTACTACATTTCCTGGGGTTCTGTGGCTAATACCGCAGGTTCATAAAAGACTATTCAAAGGTGATTCGACCGCTCTTCAATCTTACCCAGGGTTACCCCCTACCAACCATAAATATAAACAAGGGGCCGTCAAAGAATGAGAGAAAGTGTACCTCCGCACAGGTGAAATTTTTGGGCCCTGCTGGACATGTGAATGTGAAGCAGCCTTTCACTAAGTCATATACCAGCTCACCCACACCCCATCCTTGCCTATGCTGACCCCACCAAGCCCTATGTGCTGCATACAGATGCCAGTCTGCAGGGTCTAGGAGCTGTGCTGTATCAAGCCCATGAGGATGGTTTGAGACCAGTGGCATTCACCAGTAGGAGTTTGACCCCGTCAGAGCGAAACTACCCTGTGCACAAGCTGGAGTTCCTTGGCTAAAATGGGCCATCATCAACCAGTTTCATGAATACCTCTGTGGGGGGCAAAGATATTGGTGAAGACCGACAATAACCCATTAATCTATGTACAGACTTCAGCTAAGTTAGACGCCACTGGGCACTGGTGGCTTTCTGCCTTATAACCTATGATTATGCTGTTGAATACAGGCCAGGACTGAACCATATTGATGCTGACTCTTTGTCACAAAGGCCAGTTTCCAACAGTGATTGGGTCAGGCTGTCTAAACCTGACATCCGAGCATTGTGCCAAAAATTTGACCATGATGAACAGATGTCTGCGGACACAGTGGACTGTTTAGTAGATTGCATGGGCCCTCCTGATACCTGCATACCAGCTGCCTAGTGCCACTTTTCTGCTCTAGATATTAGTGCACTACCTCAATTTGACAATGACAGCATTCAGTGGGCTCAATCCCAAGATCCTATGATTCAGCCCACACTTCATGCCCTGCATGCAGGGAAAGATGTGTCAAAGTTGCCTTTCCCTGACTTGCGAACGGCTCTATTGTTTAAAGAAGGCCCCAGGTTGAAGCTACTCAATCAGTTGTTGAATAGAGAGACAGTGCATCGTGGCGGTCAAGTAGACAGGCAGCAATTGTTCCTGCCCATGGCCTTTAAAGATTTGGTACTGAGGTCCTTCCACAATCACATGGGGCACCTTGGTATTGACAGAACTCTCGACTTGGTACAATCTCCATTCTGCTGGCCCAAGATGGGGGCTGATGTTGAGCACCATGTAAAGACCTGCAGTCATAGCCTGCAAAGGAAAGCCCTGCCTCACAGAGTCACCCCCCCTTGTCATTATTACCACCAGCACCCACATGGAACTGGTCTGCATAGACTTTTTGTGTTTAGAACCTAATCAGTGGAATACTGGCAATGTGTTAGTGGTTATGGATCATTTCACACGGTATGCGAAAGCTTTTCCAACTAAAAATCAAAAGGTCTCTACCATGGCCAAGGTGCTAGTAGAAAATGTATTCGTTCACTATGGTGCCCCTCAGTGGATCCACTCTGACCAAGGCAGAGATTTTGAAAGTCGGCTAATCACAGAAATGTTCTCTTTATGGGGGGTGCGGAAGTCAAGAACCACCCCTTATCACCCACAGGGGGACCCTCAACCAGAACATTTTAACTGCACCCTCCTAGACATGCTGGACACCCTCCACCCCAAAGACAAGCCTAAGTGGAGCCAGCAGAGTAGCACCTTGGTCCACGCTTACAATTGCACAAAAAAATGATGCTACTGGGTTCTTCCCCTATCACCTCATGTACAGGAGGGAGGCCAGACTGCCCATTGTTCACCACATTCTATATCAATTTCCAATAGGTCTGTCTGCTTGGTAAATGTCTACCTCTCTGTACATCACCTGGAGCCCCATTAGAATGTATGCCATGGTGGGCTACGATCCAAACATGCAGAAAGTGCAAGGGGCATTGCTGTTAAGTTCAGAATTTTGCAAGTATGTCTAATGTCTAATGGGGAATTATCAAAACTGCCATCACAGAGGCAACAAGCCTTTATGTGAAGCAAATAAACAAATCAAAACGAAAGAAAAAGCCACTATGGTTCTCAAGAGAGGTGGCTGTGAAAGTCAGGAAGAGAAAGATAGCATTCCGGAAGTATAAGGAAACACAGAAGGAGCAGGACAGAGAGCTGTACCAGTTAAGGCAGAAAGAAGCAGGGAGGAAGTCAGAATAGCAAAGGCCCAAACTGAGGAAAAGATAGCCAACTCAGTTAAGTAGGGGATAAAACCTTTTATAGGTACATCAGCGAAGAAAAGACAAAGGAGGGATAGTGAGGCTGAATAGAATGAATGGTGGGTGGGCAGAGGGGGACAGTGAAAAAGCAGGAATACTGAATGAATATTTCTGCTCAGTATTCACAAAAGAGGAGGGGGAAGTGCCTAATCCAATTAACAGAAGCACTCTTGATAGGGGAGTCGATCCCAGTCCTTTCACAGAAGAAAGGGTTCTGCAAGAACTCCTAAAACTGAAGGTGGACAGAGCAATGGGTCCTGATGGAATTCACCCCAGAATTCTAAAAGAATTAAGGAAGGAACTAGTGAAACCACTGGCTACTCTTTTTAATAAATCATGGGAGGATGGTGTGGTACCCGAGGACTGGAGGAAGGCGGATGTGATTCCCTCTCACAAAAGTGGGACCAAGACAGAGGCAGGAACTATAGACCTGTCAGTCTGACCTCTGTGGTAGGGAAAGTGATGGAGTCACTTCTGAAGGAAAGAATAGTTGAGTACCTAGAGGTCAGTGGAGCACAGGATCCAAGGCAGCATGGGTTCACAGTGGGAAGGTCATGTCAGACGAATCTAATAGATTTCTTTGACTGGGTGACCAAAGTAGTAGACCAGGGAGGGGCTGTGGACATGGCCTACCTAGACTTTAACAAGGCATTTGACACAGTCCCACACAAAACATTATTAGTCAAATTAACCAGCCTGGGAGTGGGTCCCAGGGGTAGCCTGGGTAAAACATTGGCTGGACAACAGGACACAGAAGGTAATTGTAAATGGAGTCCACTCTGAAGAAAGGGCGGTTACTAGTGGGGTACCGCAGGGTTCAGTATTGGGTCCAGTCCTTTTTAATGTCTTCATCAGTGACATTGCAGAGGGACTGGAAGGAAAAGTATGCCTTTTTGCAGATGACACAAAGATCTGCAACAGGGTTGATACACAAGGAGGCGTGGAAAGGATGAAAAGGGACTTGGCAAGGTTGGAGGAATGGTCAGACGTATGGCAGCTAGGATTCAATGCAAAAAAGTGCAAAATAATGCACCTGGGAAACAAGAACCCAGGGGAAGAATACACAATGGGTGGGGAGGTAGTAACAACAACAAAACAGGAAAGGGACCTGGGGGTAATCATATCAGATGACCTTAAGGTTGTAAAGCAATGTGAGAAGGCAGTAGGGAGGGCGGTATACTGGGATGTATAGGGAGAGGCATCACAGCAGAAAACATGAAGTTGTTATCCTCTGTACAGACAGTTGGTGAGACCCCATCTGGAATACTGTGTCCAGTTCTGGAGACCCCATCTCCCTAAGGACATAGACAGGATAGAGGCAGTCCAGAGGGAGGCAACTAAAATGGTGCAGGGTCTGCAAGAGAAGCCGTATGAGGAGAGACTAAAGGAGCTTAATATGTATACCCTTGAGGAAAGAAGGAGAGGGGGACATGATAGAAACTTTCAAGTACCTCAAGGAATCAACAAAGTCCAAGAGGGTAGCATCTTTCAGAAAAGAGACTTGCAAGAACAAGGGGACACAATTTAGGATAGAAGGAGGGCGGTTCAGGTGCAATGTGAGGAAGTATTATTTCACAGAGAGGGTAGGATGCATGGAACAGCCTTCCTAAGGAAGTTGTGGGGTCTAAAACTGTGGGAGAATTCAAGAATGCATGGGACAGACATAAGGCAATTCTTGTGGGGGGCAGGAAGAAATAGGCTGTTGGTTAACTAGGATCTGCGGCCTATCCTGTAGGTAGGGAAATGGGCAGACTAGATGGGCCTAGCGGTCCTTATCTGCCGTCAAAGTCTATGTTTCTATGTTTCTATGTAATCATTGCCCCAGTATTCGATTACTTTTAAGAGCATTCCCAGTCTTTCATGTCTTGCAGTATTGTGTCCATGTTGCTAACACCAACCTGTGATCGCACGACCTAAGCGGCTCTTTCTTCCTCCCTTATGGCTCTCTCTCTCTATATTAGAAAACAGTGCAACCAACAGTTTTGTAGCTACATATGTAATAGCAGTGCTTCTTGGATCCATTAATGCAGGAAGCTGCAGTTACCAACAACAGCATAAGGAAAAAATGTACAGGCACAGTAATGCAATTAATCGTGGAAAAATCACAAACTGCCAGTAGTATCCAAATAATCAGATCCACAAAACAGAAGGGTAGCTGAACTTTAATATCAAGAGGCAGTTCTCAGAGCAAGGAGTCAGTGCAATAGAGATTGAGGAGTGCTCTCAATTATAGAGGACACTCCAAGGAAGTACCAGAGAATGTCAGGAAATATAATCAGTGTAAAACAGTGTAAGCAATAAATGGCAAAACGAACAGTTGTGCCAACTTTAGAGAAAAACATGAAAAGCAGGAGCCTGAATGACCATACTCAGAGATTTATGTAGATTTAAATAAATCAGGGAAGAGCAGCATAAGCTCTGTATAGGCTTGATCTGGAGTATCCAAGCTCCTCCCAACATCGCCATGCTACGATTGCAATGAACACAATATTGCGTTAAATGGCCGAGAAAGAAACACCTGTATAAGCAAAACATTTATATTTATTGTTTTCTGAGCAGGGGCTCAAAAGTTTATATTAAACTGCTGCCCTGTATATAGTTTGTTAATTGTGAGTCAGGACACCTACATCAGTGTGTCCATGTATCTGCAGGCACCCAAGAAAGTTTCAGACAAAAAGGTTTGCTCAATGCCCTTTATTTATTTATTTTTTTTTTACAAGTTTGCTTCTGTGAATCCTGGCTCCAACAGTTTGAGTGGAGCTGTGGCAGCAGTTTACTGGACACTTTTAAGAAAAGTTCACTGACTATGGCAGCTTCTCACGGCTGGGGAATTGGACTGGAGACACTGTTCTGGGTGGGGGCGGGACAGGACAAGACAGAAACAGCAGGGATCCCAAATCTGCTGCTATGCAAGGGGAGGGGGATGCAGAAATGTCTTAAAAAAATCCATTGTTAAGGGGAAGGGACAGAAATGGCAGGGATCCTGAATCTGCTAGCTATGCAAGGGGAGGGGGTGCAGAAATGTGAGAAACCTGGCATACCACTGCACTTAGGCAATTAATGACATTAATAATGTTAAAGAGCTGTTTAAATGTAAATAAAATGCCAATACTGGCACAAATTCAAGTTGGGAAAACATCGGTTTCACTAATTAGAAAGCTGAAGTTCATTCAGTTGTTATATTAATGACTGTAGTATTTTACAAGTACTTGACACCTCCGGAGACAGCAAGGCAAGGCGTGGGTGCAAGGGAGAGGTGGAAACAAATGTTGCACTGAGATTCTCAGTGACTTTGGGGTCACATTTCTTTTTGTAAACTAGGGATCTGTTGCTTAACTTGGGAGATTAGTTCTGCTCCTTATTTTGGGAGATTAGTTCTGCTCAGTATTGTAGGGGATTAGTTTAGGAGTTTTTTTGTATTTTTATAAAGACTTGCTTGTCTGAGATGGAAAACGTTCAGGATGGCAGAAAAGTAGTGCCTCAAATAAGACTGAATAGGCACTGATCCCTTGCCAGAGAAAAGTGACTTGTGGCAGAAGGTCACAAAGTGCATGTTTTTTAGAAATGTAAGTCTTTTAGAATTATTGTAAATATGGTCTCATCTTCTGAATGAGCTTCAGGTTTTCGAACATGATCATGAAAAAGCAGCTAACATCATTTAGTTATATATTTTTCTGCTCCTATTGTGACCAAAATGCTCCAATTAGTCAAACTGGCATTTTTCAAATTTGAATGTGTAGAAGTATTGACATTTTACATTTAAATAGATCTTAAAAATGGTCAAGTGTGCAAAAGGTATGACATTTTAATAACTGGTGCTGAAAACCAATTATATAGTAAAACAAGTGTACATACTGTATCTTCAAATTGGAAACACTTTTTAGCTCTGTTATATGAAGCATCAACATAGTAAGGTAATGATGGGTGGATGCAACTCTTATGACAAGTAGCTGTAACTGCAAAGTGCTTAAATAAGAAAAAAATATTTAAAATCTAAGACATGCACTTTGCTTGCAACAGCAGCAGCTGTAAAAATAGGTTGTGCACAGAAATCAAAATATACTGCACCTTTCAGTATCACTCGGTCATCCTGATTGGATAGGATCCACTTATGTCAGAAGGCAGCAAATCGCAAGTTTAATCCATGAAATATTTCTAAAGGGCACTGTATTTCAGCAAGGTGTGGGAGCAAGGGAGAGGTGGAAACAAAAGTTGCATCAGAGATTCTCAGTGAGTTTGAAGAAATCACATTTCTTTTTGTAAACTAGTGATCTGCTCCTTAACTTGGGAGATTAGTTCGGCTCCATATTTTGAGAGATTCATTCTGCTCAGTATTTTAGGGGATTAGTTTTAGAATTTTTTTTTTGTTTATTTTTTTAATAAAGACTCACTGGTCCGAGATGGAAAACTTTCAGGATGGCAGAAAAGTAGTGCGTCAAATAAGACTGAATAGGCACTGATCCCTTGCCAGAGAAAAGTGACTTGTGGCAGAAGGTCACAAAGTGCATGTTTCTTACAAATGAATTCAAGAAGGGCTGGGATAGTTATAGGGGGAGGGTGCGTCCAGGAGTCCTACTGGGAAATGGGGACCCTTGGAAGAAGGAAGGAGGGCTACAAACTGTGCCCTGAGTAGGCACTGACCATCAAGCAGACTCATTAGACCATAGGGCCTATTCTGCTGGCTTCATAGTATGTTAGCATTTCACAATATTGAAATGGTTACCGGCACTCTTCAGTATCGCTGGTTACATTTATCATTGTGTCCAAGTTGGACAAGCCTAGAAATATTTCACTATTGCAATAAATAAATAATAAATAACATATTAGCAAGATTTAAAGTTGCTGCTCCTAAAGATAATTCATACTGGGAGAAAAAATAGTGTGAGCCTGTGATTGAGGAGTGTTTTTATGTCCAGAGGCAAGGAATGCGGGCATGCTTTTATACTAGTCCTCCTAAGAAGACTGCAGGGCTTCACCCATGCAGCCCTAAAAAGCTGTGCTTCAGTACTGCTGACATAATTCTTATTTATTTGTATTTTATAGCGTTAGCTGTAGTGACATCACACTTACTACTCTTGTATGCCTGTCAGAAGACAATGATTCAGCCACATAGATCCACTTGATCCTGTATTGATTTCTTCCTAAAAAAACTGTGCTTCACTATTGTTGAGATAATTCTTTATTTTTATTTTATATCATTTTAAATTTAATTAAAGAAACAAAAAACTTTGAGACGCACAAAAAATTAAAAAGCAAAAAAAAAAAAAACTTCCACTCTAATGAGTGCTTCCTTCATTTTCAATTGTCTGATCATTTTGCTGGGGAACACCTTTGAGCATTTTACATACTGATATGGTACTGCATCTCCAAAATTAAAATGACTGATAAGCTCCACACTCAGTTAAATGTTTTGGTTCATTTTTTTATGGTGGCTAATACAAATAGTGGCTATTTAATTATACCCTTATATAAAAGCCAATTATTCACCACACATGACTCTAAATGTAATTCTGATGCCTTACAAGAAGGACAACACCACTTCAACTGACTTCCAGCACAAAAAATGCAAAATGCTATTATTGCCATAAAATAAGCTTTTTGTTTTATTTTAACTGTCAACATTTTCAAAGAGGAATGGTACTAAAAGCCGCAACAGTTTTGCACACACTGCTTTATCAAGAGGATCGCCTTTTTTACTGCTCATCCATTTTTACATTTTAACTGTTAAAGTACAATCAAATGCTTTTTGTATGGCAATAAGAGGGAAGGGAAGGGAAAATTGTTTAACCAGGAGAGGCATACTAAGCCGAAGCTTGTTTCCAGGTGCGACCTGGGAGCACAAGGAAGTTAAGTGAATTGCTTAGGGTCACACAGTATGCAAGTGGGGGCTGTAGGACTAAAACCCAGATCTCCAGGTTTGCAGTTCAGAGCCTTAAACCACTCAGAGCCTTAAACCACTGTGCTATACTGAGGATGTTGGAGAGCCGAGCAGAGGTGCTGCAGTCCATATGGCATGAAAGGGTTATAGGGAACCCCTGTCGTGATCAGGTCGGATAATCTTTAACTGTGTGGGAACTATGAAAAGCAACACTGTGGCTCCTGCAGCTTCATAGGGTAGTCAGTGAGCAGATAGGGTCTTCAGAGATAGAATAGGTAGGAGACATCAGGGAAGACTACTGTAGGTGGATTAAGAGTAAGCAGTCCTTTCTGTCATCAAATAAAATTTTGTGACAGTGAAATTCAGCAACCTGACATGTAGATATTGTATGTACACAGAAAACCTGTGTAAATAAAGAAATGAATAAATAAAAATAAAAATGGAGCACTTTAAACAGTCAGCAGATGAACAGATGTTAATGTTACTGTACAAAGACTAATCTCTGAGAGCAGGTATAGAGTAATAATACTTAGCTGTTTAAAAAACAATAACTTTGTGATCACTATTGGAGGCATCGATAAAACAACAGTAGATTGCCTCCTTACTTATGACAGGCCAACAAATACTTCATAAATTCAATATATAAGCAATTAATATTTTACGAATAAAAAATTGCTAAACTCGTTTTTTTGCATAACCATCGAGGGTCTCCTAGCTCCCTTCATCAGGTAAAGTACTGTAGGGGTGGAGCACTTGAGTAGAAATAATTTGCTTTGTTTTATGAAAGATAGTAACCAAACTGTGTACAGAGTTACAAGGAAACAGGGAAGGCCACCTCCACAAACAACTACAGTTGTGCCACGACTTGAAACAAGTACAGCAAAAAAAATGAGGAAGCTCCCACCTATTGCACAAATGACCAAACCCGTTGCTTCTTTGAAGTGTTCTTTTTTACTTAAAATTCTTTCTGTGAACAAAATGAATGTCAGATGATGTGATACGTGGATTATGTGATGCGTGGTAAACAAGCCAATGGTTGAAGAGCTTCTGTCAGAAGTACAGGCACTTTGAAGTGAATAAACGGCTAAAACAGCAGCAAACATCAGCTCTATTGTACAGTGAATGAAACAAGTATTATTTTTAATCAGGCAGGCAAAATATTTAATGTTTAATGCCATGGGTTTGTTTACCATGCATCACATCAGAAGTACTATCTGTACCTACATTTCACACGTGACAGAGTTAATTCAAACCCTTTACACTGTATGTTCTATATTGTGGCACCTAAAATTGTCCCAAATTCAAGCAATGCAATACATTCATGTAAATCATCCTGATTTTAGTAATACTCTGCAATATGCATGAAAAAACAATGAAAGTGTGCTGCCACCACCACCACTCAGTGCCGTTTTTCTAGCTCTGCTCAAAAATAGTCTGCAATTCCATTGCTGGGAGAAAAACGTTTACCTTCTGTGCTTTCAGTAGTTCAATTTTTATTTTATTTTACAAAATGTTTCACCAGTAAAGAAAACATGAGCTGAGGAACAACTCGTTTCCAGAAGCGTCCTGGGGGAGGGGAGTACAAAGGCTGGGAGAGCAATTAAGCATAAAAAAAATCATAGTTAAACTGTAGTTAAACATCGGACATGCTATCCAGTAAATTATAAATGAAAAATGCATTTAGACTTGCTATTAGTGATTTGCCTTTCATTTGCCTTGCCAAATTAAAAACTACCGTATTTGAAATCCTTGACCCTTTACATTTTAGGTTCTGCATCAAATAAAGTGTTTAATCTCCCGATTTACCTTCAGTGTTAATATTGCAGCACTGAAAATCGTGGCAGCATCATGGTGATTCCAGCTGTAAGGATGCCACCTTCTCCCAAATCGAGCAGGAGGATTCAGGAGGATTTGGGGGAAGCCGACATCCTTACACTTGGAATCACCATGATGCTGAAATGATTTTTAGTGCTTCAATATTAATGCTAAACGGTCTAATCTTTATACCAAAGAAACCAATTGGTGTCAGCCAAGCCTTAATCAAGAAGAAAAGCACAGTCAGGTGTATGCAATATCATAAAAAAGCAGTACGAGTGCATAGAGAAAGAAGGAAAATGTAAATATTGTACTGCTGCAAAATGTCAGAATGCTAAAATGTTCAACATTACATGTTGTGACTGCCACCTATGAGGAGGATACATGCAAGTGATAGCCATCAGTGGTAATATGCGGTAGTGACCAGTAAAGCATTTTAAAGGTTAGTAGCAACACAATACAATACTGTAACAATCACATGAAAGATTCAGACAATGCAGCAATGTAACATTGTGTATCAAGAAGGTATTATAACATTCTTGTGTCTTTCATGTGTTACATAATTGCAAATGAGCAGCTAGGAGTGTGCCTACTGCACAGATGATTTATTTTTATTTGGTAAATTCCCCTTATTTCTCCGTGACCCACCGATCAAGCATGGTTGTGCAGCTGCTGAGACGGCGATGACTGAGTTCCCTTCCCTCTACTTTTCTCTGTGTCTGCATGTTAAGTTTTGAATGAGATTAAAGATGCACTAGAAAATCCAAAGTAAGGAAGGTTGCGAGCCTTGCTGTGTGTGTGTCTTGATATCTCGCTCTTTCCCTGTCCACCATGCCAATAGCTGCTGACGGCAAGATCAGTCACTCTCTTCCTCTTTCTCCCCTGTCTCTCTCTCTCTCTCTCTCTCTCTCTCACACACTTATACACAGCACAGGAGCGAAGAGAGAGACACAAGCTGCTGGCAGGGAGATCAATCGCTTTCTCCTTCTCTCTCCCATCTTTCTCTCTCTCTCACAGTTGCATGCGCACACACACACACACACAGCACAGGAGTGAAAAGAGATACATAGATTGCTGCCACTTCTGTCATTCTCCATGGCATTACAGTGTTGGCTCTGTGTACACAACTCGGCATTGGCGGAGAAAGTGAGTGGGGTGGGGAAAGTAAAATAATAAGAAAAAAATAACCATGCATGTACAGTAGTGTGGTGGGGGGGGAGGGGCACAACAATAAGGATTCCTACATCTTCAATTGCTATGCAAGGGGACGGGGATGCAGAAATGTCTTAAAAAAACACCCACTGTTAAGGGAGGAGGACAGAAAATACCCACTTTTAAGGGGAGGGAACAGAAACGGCGGGTATCTTCAATCTGGGGAAGGGACAGAAAACACCCACTGTTAGGGGAAGGGACAGAAATGGCAGGTAGCTTGAATCTGCTTGCTATGCAAGGGGGAGGGGGGCTGAAATGTCTTTAAAAAATGCCCACTGTGAAATAGTGCAGTGCTGCAGTCCATAGGGACAAAGTGGGCAGATTGCTTTTTGGAGGAGGGTCAGGCAGAGGAAAAACAGTTCCACGGACAGAAAACACGATGTCAGCCCTTTTCTACATGCAAAACATCTGCAGGGCTACGCCCATGCAGCTGTAAAATAGGGGCCATCAAAGAACCAGAGAAAGTTTACTTCCACGCAGGTGAACTTTTTGGGCCCTGCTGGACACCCGAATGTGAAGCAGCCTTTCACAAAGTCATATACCAGCTCACCCACACCCCCATCCTCGCCTGTGCTGACCCCGCCAAGCCCTATGTGTTGCATACAGATGCCAGTCTGCAGGGTCTAGGAGCTGTGCTGTATCAAGCCCATGAGGATGGTTTGAGACCAGTGGCCTTTGCCTGTAGGAGCTTGACCCCATCGGAGTGAAACTACCGTGTGCACAAGCTGGAGTTTCTTGCACTAAAATGGGCCATCATTGACCAGTTTCATGAATACCTCTATAGGGCAAAGATATTGGTGAAGACTGACAATAACCCATTAACCTATGTACAGACTTCAGCTAAGTTAGACGCCACTGGGCACCAGTGGCTTTCCGACCTTATAACTTATGATTATGCTGTTGAATACAGGCCAGAACTGAACCATATTGATGCTATTGCCTTGTCACGAAGGCCAGTTTCCAAGAGTGATTGGGTCAGGCTGTCTGAACCTGACATCCGAGCATTGTGCCAAAAATTTGACAAGATGAACAGATGTCTGCGGACACAGTGGACTGTTTAGTAGGTTGCATGGGCCCTCCTGATACCTGCATACTGGCTGCCTATTGCCACTTTTCTGCTCTAGATATTAGTGCACTACCTCAATTTGACAATAACAACATTCAGTGGGCTCAATCCCAAGATCCTATAATTCAGCCCACACTTCATGTCCTGCATACAGGGAAAGATGTGTCCAAGTTGCATTCCCCTTACCTGCGAACTGCTCTATTGTTTAAAGAAGGCCCCAGGTTGAAGCTACTCAATCAGCTGTTGTACAAAGAGACAGTGGATCATGGTGGTCAAGTAGACAGGCAGTAATTGATCCTGCCCACGGCCTTTAAAGATTTGGTACTGAGGTCCCTCCACAATCACATGGGACACCTTGGTATTGACAGAACTCTCAAATTGGTACGATCTTGATTCTACTAGTCTAGGATGGGGGCTGATGTTGAGCACCATGTAAAGATCTGCAGTCATTGCCTGCAAAGGAAAGCCCTGCCTCAGAGAGCTGCCCCCCTTGTCAGTATTACCACCAGCACCCCCATGGAACTGGTCTGCATAGATTTTTTGTGTTTAGAATCTGATCAGCGGAATATTGGCAATGTGTTAGTGGTTACGGATCATTTCACACAGTATGCGAAAGCTTTTTCAACTAAAGATCAAAAGGCCTCTACCATGGCCAAGGTGCTAGTAGAAAATGTCTTCATCCACTATGGTGACCCTCAGCGGATCCACTCTGACCAAGGCAGAGATTTTGAAAGTCAGCTAATCAAAGAAATGCTCTCTCTATGGGGGGATGCGGAAGTCCAAAACCACCCCTTATCACCCAGAGGGGGACGCTCAACCAGAACATTTTAACCGCACCCTTCTAGACATGCTGGGCACCTCCATCCCAAAGACAAGCTTAAGTGAATCCAGCAGATTAGCACCTTGGTCGACGCATACAATTGCACAAAAAATTATGCTACTGGGTTCTCCCCCTACCACCTCATGTTCGGGAGGGAGGCCCAACTGCCCGTTGATATCTGCTTTGGGGTCTTTCCATATGGTGTCAGAGCTGAAAATTACCTACAGTATGTACAGAAACTGAAAGCTCAATTGAACTATGCCTATCAACTGGCCCAGACAATGGCCGCCAAAAGAAATCTTGCCAACAAAGAGAGGCATGATAAAAAAGTAAAGGCTCAAGAGCTTCAGCCTGGAGACCATGTGTTGTTATGCAGTTTGGGACTGCATGGCAAACACAAAATTGCTGATAGGTGGCACCATCTTCCCCATGTAGTAGTTGGAAAGTTGAATGATTTACCAGTGTACAAGGTGCGCCCGGAGAATAACTCCAAAGCTGTCAAGACATGCACCGTAACCACTTGCTACCTATTGGCCAAGTCATAATTGAGGCTGAACCATCAGACATTGATTCCCCTGGGCCGGTGACTCATGCTGCTGCAAAAAAGAGACAGAGTCAACCTACCCCAGTAGTTACAGATTTAAGGTTTCCCCGCAGCAGCCCCAGAATGATAGTGACTGTCAGTCCACCTCTGACAAAAGTGAGTCAGACAATGCCTATTACCCCTCCCATGAATTGAGGCAGCTGTTTCAACGTAACCCTATGACTAATTGTGGGGAAGAAGCTGGGCCTTCTGGACTTCCTAACCCCCCAGCTTCATCCTTGGAGCCAATGCTCCCTGAAAGTGAAGTGCAAAGTATTACGTCTGAGGTTGTGAACTCTCTGTGTGAATTGTCCGAAGAAGGGGCTGATGGTCTGAGTCTTTCTGGTGACACACCAGAACTTGAAGAACAATGTGAGAGTGTTGACAGCCCCCTTCAGTGCAGCAAAGCCTAATTGTGCCAGAGCATCCTTAAAATGAGCAACCTGGGCCTCCATCAGAAGATAATGAGCAAAGTGTTGTGGAAACAGAGCCTACAGAGAAAGGAGCTGACAGTGCTCCAAGTTTGGACATTTCCATCCATGCAGAGGCACCCTCACAAGTGACAAAAGCTCCAGTGTAAGTGCTGAAAGTACAGAGACTGTGGCTGCTCCCCCCAGAAAGACTGGCCTAGCTGTCAAGCCAGTACTACACTTTAGTTATGATTCTCCTGGGAGGCCAGTGGATTTGCCTCTCAATGTGGTTCACAAAGGGGTTTATGTTTCACCAAGCTCACTGCCCAAATTGAGCTTGACGGTCAACTCCAAGTTACTTGTTCTTCCCTCTCACCATGGTATCCCTGCCACATCCAGCCCCAAATTAGCTGATAGGGAAGGGCCCCCTCTTACATTGTTTAATGTACAAGAAGTTATTAAATGAATCAGTATTACTTGTATGAAACATGCATAAGTATTGTCAAAATGGATGTAGTAATGTGAAGTATATTGAAAGGCATAGTAATGTAACAAGCTAATTATATATATATATATATATATATATATATATATATGTCTCATTTATATTGCATTTTTGATATTGTGATGGTACAGACTTGACGCGGACGCCAAGTTTTCTCCAGGCAGGGAAGGGTGTAACCCCACTACAAATGGGGGTTCCCGAAAAGTCTTCCTTGAGCTTGTCTAAATGCTCACTGCCAGGCTGGTGTCCTGCGTTTTTGCAGTTTAAATGTGATTGCCAGAGAGTGCCTATATAGCCTCTGTGTACTGTCTCTTTAAGAGCTACCTGGCTTGCAGTCATTATTAATCTAAAAGGGATCTGTGTTAGAAGATGTGCTTGTTTGCCGATCATTTATTAGAGTAGTAATAATATTGCAGTTTCTTCTAACCTGCCTTCTTTGCAGCATGGGCAGTTCTGTTTGTTTCCATCATCTTGGTCCTGGACTGCTGAAATGGGCCAATCAGTACATTTGGGACTGACTCTAAAATGGAGCCTGCCTGCAGGGGCTTGGTGGTGTCAAAACTTGTAGAAATTGTAGTTTGGGGATTTTTGTGCCTAAAATAACCTGGAGGAGGAGATCTTGTTGTAACTGACAGGCAGATCAGCCAACCGAACCTTTTTGATCTCGGGGAAGTCCCAAACTGCTTACAGTTTCAGTTAGATCTAAGTTGGGAAGTGAAGAAGTAACAGCTCAAGGTAGTTTGAGCAGCACTCCATAGTGGATTCCCGCAGAAGGACTGTGGAAAGGCCTGAGATTTGGCCTGCATGCCTGACTGTTGTCCCTGGGAGGGAACTTGTGCCTTTTTCGGACTGAATCTGAACTTGGAGAGCAAAGTAAGCCACTGAATTGTGACCAGGCTCCTACCTGAAGAAGACTGAAGATTTGCTGAATGCGATCAGCCTGTCTGGACTTCCAGCCACCTCTGAACTCCTGGATTGTGCAGAGACTCTGTAATTGCGACCGGAGAGCCTTTTTGCCTGGTACAGTGGAATTTCCCTACATGTGAATCTGTTATGTGCTTATAGTGTATGGTAGAATGTTGTTATGGATAGAAGTCCATAACTAGAATGGAGTTGTTATGCTGCAGTAGCTGTGTCATCACAGCTGTTATGCTGCACCAGCTATGTCACTACTGCAGCATAACATAGATACATAGATACATCGATACATAGACAGTGTCGGCAGATAAGGGCCTATGGCCCACCCAGTCTGCCCATTTGAGCTTGTAAGTTCAGTTTATGTTTTCCTAGAAGTCTGTTGCTCCTTACCCCTGACCTCCAGAATTCCTTTATGTCTATCCCATGCATTCTTAAATCCCGTGATTGTTTCAGCCCCCACCACTTCCTCTGGCAGGGTGTTCCACTTGTCCACCACCCGTTCTGTGAAGAAATTCTTCCTCATGTTTCCTCTGAATCGTCCTCCCTCCAACTTCATCCCATGCTCTCTAATCCTGGAACATCTTTTTCACTTAAAAATAGTGTATTCCTGCACCCTGTTCCTCCCTGTGAGATACTTGTATGTCTCTATCATATCCCCTCTCTCCTTCCTCTCCTCCAGGGAGTACATGTTCAGTTCCTTCAACCTGTCTTCATAGGACTTGTGATGCAATCCATGCACCATCTTTGTTGCCCTCCTCTGAACCTTCTCTACCCTGTCTATGTCCTTACGTAGGTATGGTCTCCAGAACTGTACACTGTGACTCCAGGTGGGGCCCTCACTAGTGTCTTGTATAGCAGAATTATGACTCCTTTTCCTGCTGGTGATGCCCCTGCCTATACATCCCAGCATACTATTTGCTTTACCTGCTGCCTTGTCACACTGTTTCCCTACCTTGAGGTCATCAGAGATGATAACCCCAAGATCCCTTTCCTGCTTCGTGCATGCTATATCCTCTCCCCCCAATTGATATATTGTGCCAGGGTTTTTGTGCCCCATATGCATTATCTTGCACTTCTTTGCATTGAATTTCAACTGCCAAACCCCTGACCATTCTTCAAGTTTCTGCAGGTCCCTTCTCATTCTGTCTACACCCTCTGGTGTGTCTACTCTGTTACAAAGCTTTGTGTCATCAGCGAACAATGAAATTCTGCCTTCTAGGTCCTGTGCAACGTCACTGATGAAGATGTTGAATAGGACCGGTCCCAGCACTGATCCCTGTGGTACCCCACTGGTCCCTCTTCCCTCTGTGGAGTGACAGCCATTTACCACCACCCTCTGTGTCCTGCCACCCAGCCAGTTACCTACCCACCACACTATTGTCCTGCCCACACCCATATTCCCCAGTTTGTGTAGTAGTGTTCTATGTGGCACAGTGTCAAAGGCCTTGCTGAAGTCCAGATAGGCCATGTCCACTGCCCTCCCCTGATCCACCTCCCTAGTCACCCAGTCAAAAAATTCAATGAGATTGGTCTGACATGACCTCCCCCTGGTGAAACCATGCTGCCTTGGGTCCTGTAGTCCATTGACAACCAGATGTTCCACCAATCTCTCCTTCAGTAGTGCTTCCATGATCCACTCGGATGAACAACTTGGAATGCTGCCACATAGTTGCTTTCCTCAATCCAGTTAAGCTGGAAGTTGTTATTTTTTTTAACTTGAACTTGCAGAAACATCTGCAGCACACTGTGTCAGTCAGAAAAAAAAGAAAATGTTAACATTTCTATTTTTTGTCATCTTCTTCAGCTGGTTTTGTGTGATTTTCTATGCTGTGACTGCCCATACACTATAAAAGATTGTGTATGAGCAGTCATACACAAACAAGGAAATTCTTGTATCTTAAGGTTCCCTTGGTAACAGAGTACCTCTTGAGCTGTGCTCTTGAGGTCATCTGTTACCAAGGAAACCTCTCGATACAAGAATATCCTAGTTATGTATGACTGCTCATACACAATCCTCTATATAGTGGGGTGTGATTTGGTTCCCCACTGTGGTTTAAATTGTATTCTGCTTGCTGGAAGCAGCATTACAATTTCCTTATGTGTAAATGTGCTGTGTGCCGCTACTGAGTCACAATTTGGTTCCCCACTGTGGTTTGAACAGTATTCTGCTTGCTGGAAGCTGCATCCAGCCCCACGGACTGAATGCAAAAATCATCTCCATTGGGCCTGGGCATTGCCACACTGGCACAGTCCGACTACCCGCTGCACAGAGAACAGCATCGACGAGAGACCTGCTTGGGTATCGTAAGTAAACATCAGGGTAGCTCCCTGCAACAACAGCTAAATCTAAAGTGTTGTCATCTGATCATCTTGTTGCTTTTTCTTTCACGAACTGAGCCCCTTCCCTGGCTCCAGATTACAAGTAGTGTGTGTTGTGCATGTTGCTTTCTTCCATCACAGGGCCCCAACCAGCAGCAACGTTCCTGGTTAGCCCACCATTTCCCTACCTGAGTATCCAGAGTGTGTGACTGTATGGGGACTTAAAGTGCATGCATAACTGTTTGATTAATATAGCCTTTCAGCCAATCAACCTGATTACGCCCCTTCCTTGTTCAAGTCCCCTGAATAAATCAGATCTGACTTTTTTTGCTGCATTTAACTTGACTGTGATTCCAGTTTCTGCCAATAGTACTGTACTGTTGCTATTTACTGTGCATAACCTTGTTTTACAGTGGGTCCCCAGGGTCGAGCCAGAGGAACCAGCCCTGGTGGTAAGTGCAAACAGTGTGGGTACTGGTATGGTGTACAAGGGGTACTGTGAAAGTGATTATCATATATTGCTCAGGCCACCAGAAGGGAAAGAGGGGGGTTACAGTGTCCCGGAGGGTTGTGCCCAATTTAGTTTGACCACTATCAACCCTGACTTCCGGGTGGAAGCACCCGTTTCAGAACTCAGGCCCCTTAACCTGCTACTAGCCACACAGACAGGGGTAGTAGCCCTTGGGATAGTGCCACCTAGGGGTTACATAATTGATTTATTTGACTGGGTGACTAAAGTAGTAGACCAGGGAGGGGCTGTGGACATGGCCTACCTAGACTTTAGCAAGGCATTTGACACAGTCCCGCACTAAAGATTAATAAACAAATTAGCCAGCCTGGGAGTGGATCCCAGGGTGGTAGCCTGGGTAAAACATTGGCTGGACAGCAGGACACAGAGGGTCCACAGTGAAGAAAGGGGGGTTACTAGTGGGGTACAGTACTGGGTCTTGTCCTTTTTAATGTCTTTATAAGTGACACTGCAGAGGGACTGGAAGGAAAAGTATGTCTCTTTGCAGATGACACAAAGATCTGCAACAGGGTTGACATGCAAGATGGGGTGGAAAGGATGAAAAGGGACTTGGCAAAGTTGGAGGAATGGTCAAATGTATGGCAGCTTAGATTCCACGCAAAGAAGTGCAAAGTAATGCACCTAGAAAACAAAAACCCAGGGGAAGAGTACACAATGGGGGTGAGATACTGCCAACAACAAAAATGCAAAAGGGACCTAGGGGTAGTCATATCAGACTACCTAATAGTGGGCCAGCAATGTGAGAAGGCAGTAAGGAAGGCTGGGGGGATACTGGGATGCATAGGGAGAGGCATCACCATTAGAAAACAGGAAGTTGTTGGCCCTCTGTCCAGACAGTTGGTAAGACCACATCTGGAGTACTGTGTAGAGTTCTGGAGACCCCACCTCTGCAAAGACATAGACATGGTGGAGGCTGTCTAGAGGAGGGCAACCAAAATGGTGCAGGGTCTGCACCAGAAGACATACGAAGAAAGACTAAAGGAGCTTAAGATGTATAGCCTCGAGGAAAGGAGGGAAAGGGGGGACATGATAGAAACTTTCAAATACCTCAAGGGAATCAACAAAGTCCAAGAAGGTAGCATCTTTCAGAAAAAGAGATGTGCAAGAACAAGGGGGCACAATTTGAAGATAGAGGGGGACAGCTCAGAGGTAATGTGAAGGAAGTATTTCTTCACAGAGAGGGTTGTAGATGCATGGAACAGCCTTCCTGAGGAGGTCGTAGAGTCAAAAACAGTGGGGGAATTCAAGAATGCATGGGACAGACATAAGGCAATTCTAGTGGGGGGCAGGAGAAAGAAGTCTGTTGGTTGACTAGGATCTGCAGCTTATCCGTTAGGTAGGGAAATGGGCAGACTAGGTGGGCTAAGTGGTCCTTATCTGCCATCAGATTCTATGTTTCTATGATTCCTCCCATTCTGATTTTGGTTTTCACCCTGTCTCATCCCCCTCTCCGAAGCTGTGTACTGTATTCACCGCTACCACCTCCTCCGGCAACTCATTCCATCCCTTTACCACCCTTTCCATGAAAAAGTGTCTCCTCGTTTCCTTTTTTTTTTTTTTGTAGCCTGCCTTGCTGCCCTGTATCAGCCCAGTCACGGACCCTTCTAACCTCCACGTCCAGCTGGCATGACTTCCCCAAAGCCCTCTGGCTTACTCCCCAGGACGGGGCCACAGCAGCCCTAAGTGCCGCAAGCACTGTAATCGGATGGGGAGCTGGCCCTGGAGGCTGATTAAGGCTTTAGGGGCTGGCTTCATGAATGCAGCAAGCAGGCTGGATTTTTTTCCTCTATATCGGGCGGGGACATGCAATGATGGCCAGTGTCTGCCCCTGCCTCCTCGACATATTGGCGCCGGTGCTTTGGATACACCCAGCCTCCACTGGGTGTCCGAGGCACCAGACATTCTACCCACCCCACCCCCCGGAGAAGGAGAGCAGTCGCAGGACACTCGATCCTTCTCCCCTGGCTGGCTCTCCAATGTCCCCGGGTCTATTCCTGAACCTGGGTCGTCAGCACCGCAGATTGGCACTCTGCCCCTGCACCAGCAGGCCAGCTCTCATTTCCTTCTTAAATCTGCCCCCCACTAGCTTCAAGCTATGCACCCTTGTAGTACCCTTCTTTCTCAGATTGAATATACCCTCCAAACAAGCCCTGTTTATGCCTTGAGGTACTTGAAGGTTTCTATCATGTCCCACCCTCTCTCTCCTGTCTTCCAGGGAGTACATGTTGAGCTCCCTTAGCCTCTCCTCATATGTTTTGTCCCCCATGACCTGGATCATCTTGGTTGCCCTCCACTGGACCCCATCCAGTAGACTGATATCCTTCTTTAGATAAGGACACCAGAACTGTACACAGTACTCCAGGTGTGGTCTCACCAGAAACCTGTACAGTGGCAGAATAACTTCTTTCTTCCTAGAGGTGTAGCCACCTCTTCCCGAAACTGTCTAGGGGCATGAAAGATTCATTGATGTACCAGGGAGGGGCCTACAGCATAGCAAAAACATCACTGAGACTTGCACAGCAGAGTGAAGTTGGAAAACTTAGCCTACCTCTCAATGGCTTCATTTCTTCAGTGCACCCTGGATCTCTCCTTAATTGACTGACTTCACCCCCATACCTCCACTGCTGGAACCAATCACCTCTGCAATCTGCAGCCACAGCTCCCACTCGATCCTGGTGCAGTGTGCTGGAAAACCTTCTGTAAATACAAACTCATGGCACAAATAAAACTGAGGGGCTTTCCATTTCATTTACACACACCCCTTTTAAGTTAAGTAGAAAAATCACTACTCAATTTCTTCCCAACAGCTCTTTATTTTCACCTGTGCCCCAAATGATTCCAGAGACATGGGCACTGTCTTACACCAAGAAATAAAGCAGCTCCATGGGGCTAAAGAAACTTTTTACAAGCTCACCCAGATGGAACTCTCGAGCAGTCATAAGGTGACAAACAGGCAGTATTTGCAAGGCTGTCATTTTCTTTGGAATCATCAGGCTCCTCTCCCACTGGCGCTGGTAAGCCACCCTTTTACTTTGCTTACGCTCTCCTTCCCTTGTTCTTCTCTTGAGCACTGGTTGGCTTGTCTTGTTCCCACTAGTTGAAGTGAGCAGCTTCTCCCACCTGGACCTTGGACCCAACCTGAATCCTACAAGGATCCCAGGATTTTTCTCCCTGAACCAGGCCGACACCCTTTTTTCTCTGAGCCTGAAACACAGTGTACCCAGCGACCCCCACTGGCTCTGCAACTCCTACCGGATCTCTTTCTCATTCTCCCACTTGGTGCTGTAGTCCTTAACGGGCCTAAAAGGCTAGCTCATAAATGGTGGCCCTAGGTCCTGCCCAAACCTTGATATCTGACCGTCCCACAGCATACCCAGACCATTGCCACCAATGCCCACGGCCACCTTTGAGCTGCTCTGCCACAAGAGAAACCTGGGCCCTGCCACCACCCAGGCCCTCCAAGCAGTTTGAATCCTTTCTGGCATCCCAGGCATCCACTCCTCTCTTGTGGTGCCCCAGATGGCCACCTGGGGATGGCCCCAGCCTCCTCTTTGCATCCCTGCCAACACATCCTGGGCTTGAATTAAGCTCCTGCCCAGGATCTGTCCTCCAAGGCCTGTCCGAAGACTTGCAGACCACCCAGCCCTTAAAATGCCAGTGCCCCAGGACCTACCCCTCCAAGCAGGCCCCTTAAATGGGTAAAGAACACTACCGGGCACTCTCTGTGCCTGAGCCACCCAGCCACACGGGGAACTGGAGAGGACCTGTGCCACCGGCCTCTCTCCTGTGAGAACTTTGCCACGGTTCCCACAGCCCTGGCAGCCCAAGCCACACCTGCATGGGATCTGAATGGGGTTCCTACCTGCCCTGCCATCTACCTAATATCCAGGCCTCCCCCATCCCAAAGACACAGTACTGGCTAGCTGGCCATCCTCCCTTGGATCTCCCATCCCTGCTCCTCGATGCCACTTCACTGCATAGAAGCCATCCCTGACTACTGACTTGGGGGGGGGGTCCCTCTTAGCCCAACCTAGACCGTCGAGCTCCCTCCTTGCCTGCCACTCCTGCTCTTCCAGCCACCCCCCCCCCCAGCCTCAGGCCTACTGCCCAAGGCTGGAAAAGCTCAGATCTTCCTGTTCTAACCCTATTTATACCCTTTTTTGCCTGCTATCTGCTGCCACCTTCAGGCATCCAGCAGGGATTAACCCACAGAGCACTAATAAATCCCTAAGCTCGGGGGGGGTGTAGAAGGTGGAAGGAGGTCCCTAATGGTAGTGTAAGCCCCTCCAAAAGAGAGGGGGCTTACACTCTTACCCCACCCAGGAAATCATAACCTCCTGGGAATGATGGCAAAGGGTCCAGAGATGGTATCCTCCCAGCAAACTGGGTATGCGCACTCCCTAGCCAACAAGGGCAAACACATCAGAACTGGCTAAAAAGACACATACCCAAACCAACCCTTCTAAACCTAATTTGCCCTGTGAAATAAAACTTACCTGCACCAGGAGACCATTATAACATTTTAGAAAAAAGAGAATTATTATTTTGTCAGAAGACAACCACAATCATTGATTTATTTTAAATTTCAACAATAACATTATAAACAGTATTGAGGTAGTTCTAAAATTCTAACAAACCCCATTATGCCTCCCTCCATATAGAAACTTGCTGCTCTTTGTACTATCCCCTTACACACCCGCAAACACACACTCACTCTTGCATTCAAACAACATGAAGTCTTGCTGTATTCTGACTATTGCAGTTAGCCCCAGCCTTTAAACTGCCAAGGAGAACAACGGGTTAACTTTCTATGCAGAGCATAGAATGCTGAGCTCAAGCTCGGTTGGGGTCTCTGTCTGGAGCCCTTTGAAATCCAACCATCAGATTCTTTACTCTGCCTCACTGAACAGTCGCTCCGGAGATTCTTCTTCAGCTCGGTTCGAAAGTCGGTTAAAGTCTCAGTTAAGTTGTTGGTTTTTACCGAATTTATTTCCGTGTAGTCGGTTCAGTCTCTGTCTGTGGTACCGTGAATAATAGATAGGTTTTGTTCTGATTTCTATGTGGAAATTGTAAGTGTTAGATCGGTTCGGCTGAACCGATCATTTTTATTGAATCCTTGTGTTTTACTTTAGAGTGTGGTTATCGGTCCTTATCGGTTCTAAAAAAAAGTGTTTGAATGTTTTTTTCCAACACTTGTGACACAGTTAGGAACTGATAAGGGAGTCTTGCCTGGTGGTTGCCATAAAAAGAGTAAGTTTGGTTAGGTTGGCCATGTCTGAGAAACTCAAGGAAAAAACCGGGCCCACTGGGTTTCAACACTGCAGTGAATGTGGGGAGGTCTTTGCTAAGGCCGACCCCCACACCACCTGTGTTTATTGTCTGGGGTTTGAACACCTCGATACAGACTGCCAAATTTGTAAAACTTTTCCTAAATCTACCCTTGAAAAGAGATTAGGTAGACTGAGGGAAAAGGAGGCTGAGAAGTCCGCTGACCCGGATGGCTAGCCCAGTTCGGTTTCAACCGAACCAGAAGGAGTGTCCTCTGACCAGGGAGATACTTCTTCGG
Source organism: Neoceratodus forsteri (assembly GCA_016271365.2). Classification (NCBI taxonomy): domain Eukaryota; kingdom Metazoa; phylum Chordata; order Ceratodontiformes; family Ceratodontidae; genus Neoceratodus; species Neoceratodus forsteri. The sequence continues at coordinate 75,528,572 of JADMNL010000027.1, read as the reverse complement.
GTCAGAGGAGAGCTGATCCTAAGGCGTCAGTTCCTGCAAAAAAGAAACGCAAAGAAAAATCGACTGGTTCGGATCCAGAGGTTCATGTTCTGACTGCCAAGGAAATAGCCAGAGCGTTTCAAATTGTGGAATCGCTTCGCCCAGTTCTGACTGATCTGACACCTTTTCACAGGGGTTCAGTTTGGTCAGTTCCCCCGGTTCAAGAGTATACACCTGGTGATTTTTATGAACTGAAGTTTGAGGAGTAGGGGGAGTTTGAAAATTACATAGATTACATAGACATTACAGAGCATAAAGACATCTGTCCATGAGCTCGCCAGTCACAATTTATGTATACCCATTTATAGTTTTACTTAAGAGAAATTTATCTAAATTTTTTTTAAATTCCAACATTGTATTACTTTCCACAACCTCACAGGGCAGCATATTCCAAATTTCTGTAACTCTATTGTTTAACCAATATTTCCTTTTCCTTTTATTTGTACTATATCTGTCTTTTAGCAATTGGAAACAATGGGCTCTGGTATTATATGATCGATCCCTTTTTACCAGGCCTAAAAGATCCCAAATTTTGTTAAAGACAAGACCAAAATATCATCGGCATATGCTAGTAAAGGAACAGGAAAGTTCTTAATTTTTGGGGAATCCATGTCTATATCCACACTTTATTTTAACATACTATCTTAATATATTGTAAACAACAGAGGGGCAAGAATGCAGCCTTGCCTCACTCCACGGTTGCATTCAAAAATATTTGATAATTGGCCCCTAAGACCCAATCTAATTTTAGCCCAGGTTTTAGTATATAAATGTGCTATTATATTTACTATATTAGGGTCAATACCTCTGTCTAATAAAATCTGCCATAATAAGCTTCTAGAGACACTATCAAAAGCATTACTATAATCAATAAAACATAAACATATTCTTTGACCCCCTAATTTTCACATATTTTTCCATTAGATGATTCAAAACAAAAATATTATCCAATGTGGACATTCCATGCCTAAATCCAGTTTGGTAGGAGGAAATACCCCCTATTTTTTCAACCTCCTGTTGTAACCGACCCAATATTATCTTAGAAAAAATTTTAAGATTCACATCCAAAAGACTTATAGGTCTATACATTTTTGGATCATCTAATGGACATTTTTTGTGTAATGGAATAATATTAGCCCCTTGCTAAGAATCAGGGAATCTTTTAAAGGAAATACATTTATTATAGAATACTGCTAAATATTTGCACCATAAATGGGACTCTGTTAAAAAAACTTCAGCTGAGATTCCATCCGGCCCAGCTGCTTTTTGCTTTTTTAGAGTATACAATGCCAGATAAGTTTCATCCAATGTAATTGGATGCACATAAAAACATCCAGGACCATTTATTGGAAAGTTATCAGCTTCAATATCAAAGTAAATCCCTTTAAAATAAGTTACCCATCTTTCCTCAGTGATAAAAGTATCAATATTGACTTTCTGCTGATCAAAGCCCTTAGCCACTAATGACCAAAATGCTCTATTATCTCTGCATTGAATGGCTACAAGCATTTTCTCCCACTTAGATGCAAAAAAACTATTTTTTTTTTAACAATAAGTTCCTTATATGCTTTCTTTTTATGGTTCAATAATTTAAGATTCGCCTGAGTCTTTTTTTTATTATATAGTCTACATAATTTCCTGATGTCAGCCTTAGCTTTTTTACAATCCCTATCAAACCATGTATCCATAACTGCAATTCTTCCTATTTTACTTGGTACTTCTAGTTCTGATTAGATTTTTTTAAAAGAACATCTAGCTCCTCTGCAAGGTAAATAAGATCACATTTGCTAATATCTTCATAAGGGTGACTTAATATTGAACCATGAATGATTGGTAATAGGTCATTATATGAATTTTGTTTCCATATAACCTTACTTGAGGCTCTAATTTCTGTAAATTGAAATGGCTGATGAACCAATCTATTCATTTGATCAAATTGAAATTCCATACCCAATCGATAATGATCACTTTCTGCTCTAATTAGTATCTCACATTTAATCCAATAATGCATATCTCTAGACCAGAGAGCAAGATCAGTTACTGAAGCTCCCCTCTGGGAGACATATGTAAAGTTCCCCTCTTTACCTCCTTCTATCCTCCCATTTAGAGGGTACACATTGTTTTCTTTAGGTAGCTATATAACAGCTTTCCCATTATGGTTTACCGCTTTATCTTTAGATTGTCTACGGGGTACTTTATCTAAATGATTACATACAAAAAATGTGTGATCTGCAAGGCCATCAAACAGGCCAATGCTTGCATTTAAATCACCTAAAAAAAGTACTTCTGCCTGTGGAAATATTTGCTGAACTTCTTTTAGCAGAGTGGATATTTATTGCCAGATGCCCAATGGAAAGTAATCAGAATTCTCTGGTGGTACATAGCAGTTCAACACAATCAATTCCCTTGCTCTACATTTAACTGAGACTATCACATAATTTTCTGCAAGTTTCCAACATACAACCTTATCAAATACACCTATTTTAATTAAAGTGATAATTCCACCTGAAAATCTCCGTGCTTTTTTACATTTCCTACCAGGAGCATGCAAGGCCTCATATCCATTAATAGCAATTACTACATCTTTAGAGTGCCATGTCTCCTGTAAGCAGATTAGCTCATAGTCCATTAGAAATTTAATACACTCAGCATCCGCCCATAGAGATTTCCAGCCAGCTATATTCCAGGTGATGACTGATTTTATAATGTAGCTCATCTGACCCAGGAATGTTCTTATTTACCTTAGGAGATAGTCACTCATCATATCCTGCCAGCATTTTGAATCTATTTTCCAACGGGAGGACAGAACCTTCCTCATATGCCCTCACTCCATTAAATCCTGCACCAAGCACTGTGAAGTCTACCAAATGTAGGCCTAAATAATCCAACTTCCTAGCTTGACACAAAATTAAATCTGCTAACCTTTCATTTGGAACATAAATGTCAATCTGGCTTCCTACATGTCTACGTTCAGCTTGTATACTACCAGTATATTTCATTGGGACTATCATAACATTTTCTAGCAAGTTCTCAGTTGCTACAGACAACCCTAAATCTGTTTCTTGAAACATATGATTCATCCCAAAAACAGTTAAAATTCTACCACTTATATCCTTAGCACTTGGTTTGTTACATTTACCTATATTAAATTTTTCTCTATTAGGGAAGAACATAGATATTTCCTTATTACTTAACAAACCTCTGTTCATCCAGACGAAATTCGCTGTTCTTGGTAAATCAAAATAAATATCAATAATGGTAGCCTCCTCTAATGTTAACCTCTTGATCTCAACTATATCAACTTCTGTAAGTTCGATATCCAATTCTTTATTCAAAATGTAAGAATATGTAGGTCTAACATAGCATCCTCAAGGGTACCCCAATTATGTGGTCCATATAATCTAATTAGGGGCTTCTTCTCCACTAAACAATATGTAACTAAGTTCCCCTTTAAATCTTGAAAATGTATTTCATTTCTACCCTTAGTAATTTGTATTTTCCCTACATCTTCAGTATTTTTCTTGCCATTATCCTTACCCAGATGACCATTTGATTTTATATCACACCTTAATCCTTCCACTTCTTGTTCTAATTTTGCTAATTCTGATTCCAGTTTAGATGACACCTGTTCAAACTAGGGAGTATAGTTTCCCACAATTACATCCTCTCCTTGTGTTACTATACTTCCTTTGTTTTTTCCCCTATTTTTTCTCCTTCGATATTTATTTCTAGAGGTTTCCTTAGCTGGTAGTTCAGGAAAATCAATTATACTAAAATCAGGTCTCAAGCCTAATGGTCCTGGAGCTCCAATATCATCAAAGCACAATTCCAGATCAGACACTGTTTCCAACTTCTCTGGGTTTAATATTATCTTCTCAACTTTTCTGGACAAATCATCAACTTTATCCATAACCTGTCTTAATTTTCCATCACTATCAACTAACTGCACTTTTAGTTCTTCCAATAAATCCTTATTAAGAACTAGTTGCTCCATCAGGATCACAAAGAAATTAATTGGATCCCTTAAAAAGGCAATTAATTTATCACTCAACCTAGCAGAAATGAATACCTCATTTTCTAATGAGCAATTATTACCTTTTTGAGACTGATTTACACTGTTATATTGACATCTAGAGCTAAACAGATCTTTTTCTACTTCTTTAAGTCCATCTATTGTTTTTTGTAATTCTTCCATTACCTCTTTTAATTCATGGGTCTTATATATTGTCGACAACTCTTTTTCCTTTGCCAAATCCACCATATCATCAGAAACTTCCAATGATATATCTGCCACCAATGACACCTCAGGTCTCCACCATGAATTAGAACTTTCTAGACCATCAAGAGCAGAAGAACCCTCCAAGGATTTTCTGACTGAATGAGATAATCTTTCAGAGAACAGGTGATCCTGACTAGCCACCAATGAACCAGCCATAAGACTACAATCATTTGACCCCCATAGTTCCGACCCTTTATCTGCCCCCTATATCTTCTACATAGCCAAGAACAGATGGGGCAATAGAAGCATCTACATACTGATGCATACCCTTTAATTTGCCTGATTTACCTGGGGTCTCTGCTTGGGTTATATTACCATTAGGGGTAGAGGTATTATTTTTCCCATTCTTTTTCATAAGATGCTCAGTAATCTTAGTCTGCCTTCCACCATGTTTAATATTAACTTTCTTTATAGAAAGCTCCTGTAATGGAGAAAGTTGAGAAGCGTACATTTTCTGTATTCTTTGATTTCTAGTAATTTCCATTTCCAATGGTAATGTTTATATTACCCAATAATGCACAAAGATAATACAACAAAAACACTAAATATTACAGTATTAATATTGACACTAAATAACACTGTTATATACGTGACTTAAAACAGCATTTAGACAAAAACAAAATGTTGCTTTTTCCCTTTAAAAGTCCTTTTCTAATTTTCCAAGATTTCTCCAGTAACTCTCCAGGCACTTAAACAGAAATCGGATCGACAATCAGCAACCGTCGTCAGGTCAAACAGCAGATCAAACAATCCAGATACTTCAGTTTGTTCAATTAGATCGGTTCAGTTCAGTTCAGCTCAACTCAGCAATTCAGCTGATCAAAAGTATATAATAAAAACTGTCCGACTGAGCAAAAGGCCAAAATCCATCTGGTTTCAAGAGTTCTTTGTACTATCCAAATAATGAATTTGCTGAACAAACCTGGATTTCAGCGCTTGCTTTTTCAGAAATTCTGCATTTTTTACACTGGGTTTTAGTGAATATAAAATGTAAAATTTAATAAATATCATTTGGAATCAAATCAGGACCATAACCACTACGTTGATTATGATGTGGTTCAAACAGCTTCCCTAGTTTTGCCAATTTTCCTTGTTTCCAAGTTTCCGGGTTACTTAAATCTTCTATCAGGCTGCGCCAACCATTTATCCACTGATCCTCAGTAATTATTAAACTTTAAGGAAAAAGGAAAAAACAAATTAAAACTCATAAAAATCTCATCAAAACTCACAACACAAGAATTTGCTAACCTATCTACCTTAAACCTATAAACCTTTATAGTTCAGTTAAGGAAGAATGAGGAGAACTTACTTCTTATACATTCCCCTGGTGTTTTTCATTCCTTCACGGACTCTGATGTCTAATAGCTTAGAGTAGCTTAAAATAGCTTATACAGAAATAGTAACGAGTCTCGTGAAAAAAAAGGACAAGTAAAACAGTTTCAGCAGTCTAGCGCTCAGACACTCAAATCGACACCTGTTACCTCTGCTGCTCACGTTAGAATAGAATATATAATCTGAAGCTCTTGCAATCGCACATGCGTATTTATGTGCCGCTCGGGGGGGGGGCGCAAATGCTTAACTCCTTAACTACAGTACCTCTTTAACTACCTCTAAAACTCTAATACTCTCCCCCTATAATTTAACATAAATTTAATCTATCAGGTCTCTACCAAATATTTTATAAAATACATAAACAATACAGACAAACATGTATACTGTAGGACAAACACCAAAAATAAATAAAACTTCTCCCTTAAAACGTAAGTGAGTAAACAGTCTCTTCCTTCACTGTTTGGTCAACTAATCATCACAGTAAAAAGAACTTCAAAAAGAACTTCCCGGGATAATATTCCAAACTTTTCCTCAGACTGTGCTTCTTTTCCCACAACCGTACACCACCAAAGGCTTGGGTTCCTCATTTGTCAACGAGCTCCACAGCTCTTTTCTTCACTGCCTTACCCCAGGTGGGCTGCACCATCTACCACACTCCGGCCTTTGGCAGTAAGTACTTGTATATGCAGGCACCACCAACAATGAGTCCGGCTAAGATGAATGCCAGCCCAAGAAGTGTAAGCAGACTTCTTCCAGTGGAGTTCTCATTTCTATGTAATGCAATTTCAGGGTCCTGGTCAGCAACCAGTGCCTCCGTATCTTTCTTCGGGTTCTTCTGGCCGATGGCGGAGCTAAAGCCACCTGGAAAACAGTCCATACCTTTATCAAGCATTACTCTCTGGAGATCCAAGCTAGGAGTGATGCTCGGTTTGGCACAGCAGTACTTCAGAGCCTATTCCCAAAGTAGGTTCTGTCCCTCCTCCTTGGAGGTACTGCTTGGTAGTCTGCAATTGTCAGAATACGGCAAGACTTCATGTTGTTTGAAGAAAAAATTACTCACCTTAGTAATTATGTTTCCTCTAATGGAGTCTTGCTGTATTCTGACCTCCCCCCCTCCCTGCCTCCCCTTTCAGAACCTGTTTTGGGAAGTGGGTGGGCAGTTGCAGTGTTGCACCCCAGGGGTGTTTTTTGCTTGCACCCTCCTCCTTTTTGTTTGGGTGCTGATTTATTATTGTTATTTGTATTAGATTGGTTTTTGTTTTTTGGGTTTCCTGACTTGAGTCTTCCCTGGGAATCCAAAACTTTTTTTAGCCAGTTGACTAGTGGGAATTGTTACAATTTCCACATAGAATGTTTAGTTAGTTGGGCTCGTAAGAATCTAACGGTTTAAGTTTGAAACATTCCAGACAGAGACTTCAACCAAGCTCGAGCTCAGCATTCTATGCCCTGCATAGAAAGTTAACTCTTTGTTCTCTGGGGTAGTTCAAAGGTTGGGAATCACTGCAATTGTCAGAATACAGCAAGACTCCATTAGAAGAAACATAATTACTAAGGTGAGTAATTTTTTCTTTGACGCCCTCTGCTATGTCTCCAATAAAGAAGTTGAACAGTGCAGACCAGAGTACTCAGTCCTGTGGGACCCTCGCTGGTTACAAGCCTACGTCTGGATAGTTACCCCCTACCACCACTCTATGGATCCTGTCCCGCAGGCAGCTCTCGATGCACCCTAGCAGTTTGTCTCCTATACCCAGGTCCCTCAGCATGCTGATCAGCCTACCATGAGGCACTGAATCAAACACCTTGATGAAGTCCAGGTATAAGACGTCCACTGCCTGCCCCCTGTTCAGTGACCTTGTAACCCAGTCAAAGAAGTTTATCATGTTTGTTTGATAAGATCTCCCCCTGACAAACCCATGCTGACTGTCGTCCTGGAGACCATTCACCTCAAGGAAGAACGCCAGCCTTTCCTTAAAAATGGTCTCCATCAACTTGCGCACTATAGAGGTTAGACTGACCAGCCTGTAGTTACCCAGCTCGTCCCTGTGGCCACTCTTGTGGAGTGGTACCACGTGTGCTGTCCTCCAGTCCTGTGGTATGCTCCCTTTTCCAGTGAGATGTTAAACAGGTCTGTCAGAGGACCTGCTAGTACCTCTGCTATCCCTCTCATGACCCTTGGGTGTACCCCATCTGAGCCCAGAGACTTGTTTACCCTTAACTACTTCAGTCCTCTTAAGATCCTCTCAACTCTAATATCTCCATTATATTTCTCTCTGCCCCTAGGGCAAACCCCAGCCCTCCCCTGTGGCGTGGGCCCATCCTGTTCCCTGGAGAAGATAGAGGAGGAGGAGGAGGAGGAGGAGCAGTAGTAGTGTTTATTTATATGGGGTGCCCTTCCCCACAGGCTCAGGGTGCCCTTACAGCAAAATACAAAAACAGTAAAAGACAGCACAAGATACATAAAATTTCCACAGACCCACTAAAAATCAAAAACAAACTAATATCTGAACTGTTCGATGGTCCCAGTAACTATATGAGTAGAAGTACTCATTTAGTGCCTCTGCCTGCTCCTCACCCTTTTCCGCCCATCCTCCCTCCCTCTTTATCCTTACAATCCTGTCCCTTCTGGAGCTCCTCTCCTTAATGTAATGGAAGAAGTCCTTTTCCCCATTCTTAATCCCCTACACCAGTCTTAGTTCCTCCACCACCTTGGCTGCCCAGACCTCTTTCCCTGCCTCCCTAGCTTTCACTGCGTAAACCTTTCTGTCTTCCTCCATCAGGGTCCACTTGTACCTCAGGAAGGCAACCCTCTTTTCCTGCACTTCACCTGCCACCTTCCTGCTAAACAAGCTAGGTCTCTTAGCCTTAGAGTTCTTTTTATGAGCCTTTGAGCACATGTCTGTGACCTCAGTTAGTCTCGTCTTGATGTCAGACCATTTCCGATGCGCATCCATCTGGGATGCATGGCCAGGTGCCCCTCTAGTACAGTATGTGTCCCATTTTATTGAAGTCTGCCTTTCTGAAGTCCACTACTCTAGTTTTGGTCTTGGCTATTTCCTTCCCCCATGCTGATGTAAAACCACACTGTGCGGTGGTCACTGCCTGAAAGGAGATCTCGCACTTCTACCTCCTGGACCTGCTCCCCATCTGATAGCACTAGGTCTAGTATGGCCTGTTCCCTAGTTGGCTCTGTAACACCATGTGTTAGTAAACACTCCTGGATAGCATCCAGGATGAGCTGCTTTCTGACAGGAGGTAGCTGGGGAGCTCCAGTCTATTCCAGGTAGATTGAAGTCTCCAACTATTACAGTGTTCTCCTTCCCTCTTACCTTCCTGATCTGGTCCGTTAGCTCCCTGTCCAATTCTATGCCTTGTGAGGGTGGTCTGTACACCACCCCCAAATGAATCCATCCCCCACTGGAGCTTTGTAGCATTACCCATAGGGGCCTCTGCTGAGCCCTCCTCTCTGATGCACAGTATCCCTTCCCTTATGTACAGTGAAAATCCACCCTCTCCCTTTTCCTCTGACCTTACATAACAGTTGGTACCCCGGGATCTCGAGGACCCAGTCATGATACTGGGTTGCCCATGTTTCCGTGGTGGCAGCTATGTCCACCTCTCCTTCTGCCATCACTGCCTGCAGGTCTGCTGCCTTGTTGGCCAGACTCCTAGCATTTAGGGACACTATCTTCCAGCATGCCCCTTTCCTCCTTATGAAAGGGTTGTTACCCCAAAGCACTGAGGCACTATCCTGTGAGCAGAAGCTTTAATTTTTTCACTGTTATAAAATTTCTGTGATGTAATAACTCTGTAATTGTTACAGAGTTTATTTATTAAAACACTTTTCTCTGAGGCTGGTCCATCGGCGGCAGCTTGATTTCCGCTATGACGCTGGCGATCCGGGTTCGAAACAGACCCAGGTCGCCGGAGGATCGGCCGGGTGGAAGGATTGAGTGTCCCTCGACAGCTCTCCTTCCCTGGGGAGGGCAGGGTGGCACCGGGCGCGGTAGCTGCACCTCATCGGAGGCTGGGTGGCTGCACCATGTCGGGCGATAACAGGAAGTCAGGATGGGCGGACGCAGGTCGCATTGCCGCCCCCATCCTGTTTCAAGAGACAGGAGGAAAAATCCTGTGCCTGCTATTTCAATGGCGCCTCCCGCTCTGGAGCCCTGATCAGCCTTGAAGCTGATCCCCAACCAGTCACAGTTCCACGGCCCGATTTCGGGGGTCGGAGCCGTGGCCCCGCTCTCTGGGGGGTAAGCCAGGGATGACCGGGGGATTCAGCTACATATCCGGAGGTGGGGGCACCAGGGGTCTGTGACCAGAGCAGATGGCTGACGGAGGCAACAGGAGCAGAAATAGAAAATAGAAAAAAAAAAATAAAACACTTTTCTCTGACTTTTTTTGTCTTGAGTGCTGGTTCTCGTTGTGTATGCCCCCTTTCCCTCCCTGCTTCCCACATCCCTTGGTGTTCCTCCTCCTCCTCCTCCCCAGCCCCTACTATCCCTTCCCCATGCTCCCCTTCCATTTAAATTTCCAGTAGGGGGGAGGCCCTGAGGCCCCTCTCTCTTGGTGCTGAGTGCCTTGGCCTCCACTAACCCCCCCTTCAGTTTAAATCTAACTCTTCTGTCAAGTATCTCTCCAATTTGTCTTTCAGGACCCATTTGCCTTCCCTACTTGACCTTAGTAGTTTTAGTCTTAGTAGTCTTCCTACTTAGCCTATCTGGTGCATATAGGTCCTTATGCTCCCAGGTCCTGCCCCAATCTCCCACCAGCCCGTAGCCATTTGCCTCACACCATCCCCTCCAGCCATGAGTGAAATTCCTCTATCCTCAGCTTTCTAACAGTGCTGGCCCTCGGGACTGGCAGTACCTCTGAGAAGGCTACAGATTTTCCTACCCTCTTGCATATTCCTCCAGCTCCTTGAACCTTTCCTGCACCAGTTTCACCTCACACCCTGTCAGGTCATTGGTGCCCAAATGGATCACAGTGTGAGGCTTCTTGTTTCCTGCCCCGCACACTTTGGTATAATAGCACCCATCCTCCCTGCTGTCATGCCTGGCATACACTCCACCTTCCTGTTGCTTTTTCTTGTGTTTTTGTTTCCCCATCTTATTCCTTTCAGTATTGAGTCTCCCACAATTACAACCCTCTCCCCCCTTCCTGCCTCTCCCTGTGGTAATGCCCACCTTTTGTCCCATCCCCTCATGATTCCCTCCTATTTGATCAAACCCTGCTGCTTCACTTCTTCCCTTATCCTCAGCTTCCCCTTTCCACCTGCTTGTCCCCTACTCTACAAACATACGAATGTGCCAGCAGAAATAGACCATCCGGCCTAGCTAAGTCTGCTTGAGTGTGCAGCTAGCACCCCTAGTTTGCAGCTGCCCCACCTCCCCTTCCCTTTGTCATCCCACTGCCGCCCCCACCTCCCCCAACCTCACTCTCCCCAGTTCCCTGTCCCATGCCCGTTTAAAGCTGTTCACAGTTTTATAAGATACTACCCATTCTGGTAGTGCATTCCATTTTGCTATCACCCTCTCTGTGAAATAGTATCTCCTCATTTCCCTCCTAAATCTTCCCCCCTCTGTTCTTAGCCTGTGCCCACCGGTGTTCCTCCCCCTCCTTAGCTTAAAGACCCCATCTGACCTATCCTTATTGATTTCCCTTAGATACTTGAATGTCTCTATCATGTCCCCCTGTCCCTTTTATCCTTCAGGGTGTACATATTCAAGTCTCCCAGCCTGCTCTCATAGTCTCTCCCTTCCATTCCACATATCATCTTTGTTTCCCTCCTCTGCACACCCTCCAGTAGCCTGATATCACACTTCAGGTATGGCCTCTAAAACTGCACACAGTACTCCAAGTGCAGCCTTACCAGCGACCTGTAGAGGGGAAAGATCATCTCTCTTCACCTGGACGAAAAAACCCTCGCTATGCACCCCAGCATTTTGTTCACTTTTGTTGCTGCTCTCCTGCACTGGGCAGTATTGTTCATGGTCCCTGTTACCATTACCCCAGGTCCTTTTCCTCCTCAGTGATCCCCAGCTTAACCCCCCCCAAGCCAGTATTCTCTCCTTGGGTTCTTCACCCCGAAGTACATAACTTTACACTTCTTTGCATTGAACCCCAGCTGCCATCTCTCTGACTACTCCTCTAGCTTGCTTAGGTCCCCCTGCAGCTGCTTCCATCCCTCCTATCCATCCACCACTGCTTCCATTTTGGTGTTGTCTGTAAACACACTTACCTTCCTCACCACCCCATGCACAATGTCTGATATGAAGAGTCCAAATAATACTGGTCCCAGCACAGAGCCCTGTGGCACCCTGCTTGTCACTGGCTTCGGAGTTGAGAGCTCCCCTCCCACCATCACCTGTTGCAGCCTGTCACTCAGCCAGCTTGTGATCCAGTTCATCATTTTTGCCCCTACCCCTACACCAGTTAGCTTCTCCCCAAGCTGCCCATGAGGCACCAAATCGAAGGCCTTGCTGAAGTCCAAGTAAAGAACATCCACCACATGACCCTTATCCAGCTCATCTGTCACCCAGTCATAATATTGTATCAGGTTGGTTTGACAGAACTTCCCCGAAACGAACCCATGCTGCTTCATCCTGAAGGCCAGTCTTTCCTTTAGTATAATTTCCATGAGTTTGCACACTATGGAGGTGAGACTTACTGGATGATAATTACCTGGTTCACCCCTTGGTCCGCTCTTGTGTAATGGCACTACACATGCCATCCTCCAGTCCAGTGGCACACATCCCGACTCCAGTGAGGTGCTGTACAGATCCACCAGCAGTTCCATCAACACCTCTGCCATCTCCCTCAGCCCCCTTGGGGTGCATACCATCTGGCCCTGGTGCCTTGTGTACCCTCAGTGCCCTCAGTCCCTCTAGAACTGTACCTCCCTCAATCCTTCCATCTGTCACCCTCTCCCCCGCCCCACCCTCCCAGCCCATGGTTGTAGCGGCCCCTTTTCTTCTGTGAACACTGAGCAGAAATATTCATTCAGTGCTTCTGCCTGTTCCTCCCCCTTTTCCATCTACTCCCCACCCTTTTTTAACCTCACTATTGTTTTCTTGCACTTCCTTTTCTTCCTGATGTATCTGACAAAGTCCCCCCAACCTTAATTACCTACACTGATCTCAGCTCCCTCTGGGCCTTGGCTTCTCTCACTTTTCTGGTCACCTCCTTGGACCATCTTGCATACTCCTCCCTGTCTCCTTCCTTCCCCATCCTCCTATACCTCTGGTGCGCCTCTCATTTTGCCATCACCACCTCCACTACTTCACTGTTCAACCAGCATGGTTTTCTTGCTCTGCTCCTCTTACTCTGTGTCTTGGTGCAGGCTTCCATTGCCTTTATAATCCCCTGTTTAATAATATCCCATTTCTCCTCCGCATCCATCTCCTGCCTTATGCCCTCCAGTTTCCCTCTCAGTACTTCCCGCATCCTCCCACAGTCCACCTTCCTGAAGTTTACCATCCGGGTTACTGAGTTTTCTGGCTTCCTGCACATCGTGATATTAAACCACACTGTTTGGTGATCGCTGTTGGCTAGTGGGTCCTCCACCCTTCTTTCCCTTACTGCCTCCCCATTTGACAATACCAGATCTAAAGTGTTCTTTAGCCCAGTAGGTACACTGACCAACTGCTTTGTCTCTCCTTTAGGCCTGGTCTCCCCTTCCCCCAGCTGGTCTCCTCTTCTGGTGGTGCCTTTGCCTTGCCCATGCTGCCCACCTCTGTATCCCCCCACCCTCTCTATTCTTGTCTCCCCCGATCACCTGTCTTCCTGTCACTGGTTCCCATCCTGACCGTAGTCCCTTCTCTTATCTCCTGCCCCGTTATCATACTTGTTCTCGGGTCCCCCTGCACCCTCCTCTCCCCTCCCTCTCCTTGATTGTCCATACTCTGCAGTACTGTGAACCTGTTTTGTGCTTGTTTCTCTTTGTCTGAAATGCCCCATTCCCTGCTCCCCTGTCCTTCCTCCTTGCCTTGGCTCTCCCCCCAACCCTGCATCTACCCCTCACAACTTGACATTTCCCCCTTCATTCCGACCCAGTGCCTGTGGCACTGGTGTTCCTGGACTGTGCGTCTCCCCCCATGGATTCTGCCCTTGTTCCGCCTTCTGCGCTGCCCGGCAGTGACATCCTCCTTCCCATCCCCCGCTGCTCATGTCCCCCACTTAGTCAGAACAGCTTAAAACTCTCTGTAAGAATATAAAATTAGGAAAAAGAGGTTATTAAGACTCCTGACCCCTCTACGAAAGCCCAGTAGATATCAAGACAGCAAACCCAGCAGAAATCCTATTGTTATAATGCTACTTCATTTAAGTTTTGTTTGCTGTTTGTCGTTTCAATTTAGTCACTGATGTATCATCAGAAGAAAATAATTAATGTAATATTATCTGTTTCTCTTTGTCATCACTGATAATGACTGTACCTGGCTGTATACTGTTCAAATGTTTGTTCTCACCTCATGCTGCGTCATGAAATACTCTTTAATGTTGACTCTGGTCTTCCCTGTCTGTACTGTCCCGGGTTGTGCCTGAGTATAGGCAACATTGTTGTCTAGTGTACTTACCTGGTAAACAAAAAAACAAATAAATAAATGAAACCCCTATATTTCAAATGGCCACTGGGTGGCAGCGTTGGCTGATGACTGTACCACTATGGCTCTGTTTGTAACAAGCATATCGTACTAATCAGTGAAAACTCTACAAACTGTAGAAAGTCCATCTGCACACAGACAAATGGCTATAGACCATATTTATCACACCTTGTGAGAAAAAGTTCTTTACTTTTAACAGGCAGTTCAAACACCATGCATTTTCCATACTCTAGGTGGGAGCATAGAAATACTGAATTGAGGTCAGACTTAGCTCGGTTTACTCGGTTTGATTCAGACGTAAGCAGGCATATGCCCATCTGGAATATCACCCACTCCTTGGTAGGTAGATTAGTCCATGCCATTAGTCCAGTTAAGGAACTTATCAAGTCTAGATTTAAGCTTTTTAGCGTTTTAAATGCAATCAAAAAGTCACTTTACTGACATTTCTGGTTGTTTTCCAATTCTTCATGGCTCTGTTGCCTAATCCGTTGTGACATGTAATTGTAAATGTAATTGCTTATGTTTCAGAGCCATATGACGCAACTTCAGAGCATGTTAGTACACTAGCTGGACATGTACTTGCGGACAGGTGAAGAAGCAGAAGCCAAACCAATGGATGCCCCTGGACGGGGGATCGTGCATGGAAAGCTGCCTTTATTTATTTATTTTAAAAGTTTCACCAGGAAAGACATACTGAGCTAACAAGAGCTTGTTTCCAGATGCGTCCTGGGAGGAAGGAAAGGGAAAGGGGAGTACACTTGAAAATACAGTACATAGAGTCGAAAACATCGTGTTACACCGGTAAACAGCAGAGAAATAAGAAGGCAGCTATGCACACAGTAAATTGTGTCCATGGATTTAACCCATGCGAATGAATAAATAGCAAGATCATCAAACAGTGTGAGAACTCGTAAACCATGCACCACTGTATTGAAAATTATAGCTGCAAGCTGAATGTGTGCCTGCTAGTAGTAGATCCTTAAAAAAGTGGATTATTCTGCCTATAGGTTCCAGTGTTTGTGTTATGCTCCTGGTTCAGATCTGGAATGGATTCACTCTAGTTCAATTACATGTCACAACGGATTAGGCAATAGAGCCATAAAGAATTGGAAAACAGCCAGAAATGTTGGTTAAGTGACTTTTTTGATTGCATTTAAAATGTTAAGTCTGACCTCAGTTTAGTATTTCTATGTCCTCACCTAGAGTGTGGAAAATGCATGGTGTTTGAACCACCTGTTAAAAATAAAGAACTTTTTCACACGCTGTGATAAAATACAGTCTGTAGCCATTTGTCTGTGTGCAGATGGACTTTCTACAGATTGCAGTTTTCGCGGATCGTGTATGTCCCTGATACTTGGCACCAGCACCTTTTGTCCTAATAGAAGGAAGATCGAGCACAGCCACCCTTTCTTTCTTTCTCTACTTTTTTCTTTGTCATATTATACTAATATCAGCCTACAGAGCAGAGAAGAGAAGTAAATAAAGATCTACTTCCGAGATACAGCTCTTGCAGCAGGTTACACCATTAGGACTGAAGCCAGCAGGTGCCAGGACCCCACGGAAATTTTCTAGCTAGCAGTCTTCAGTGGGGACCACCTCTGACGTCGGTCCCACCCCCGACATCAGGCGTAGTACATAAGGAGGTGGTCCCCCATAATCCTCAGTTCTTTTCCCGCTGTCAACTCGCCAGTATCGGCCTCTCGGTCTCCTTTTCTAGCGCACAACGACCATAAGAACTACGACGATTTTCGTCTATTTTTCAAATTGAGAACAACTGCTATCTTCTCCAACCACTTCTTTAGAGGGTCACCATACGAAGTGCGACTGCGGCAAACAGATCCCCTTCAAGGATCCACATTCGGACTGTGTGCGCTGCCTAGGCCCAGACCAAGGCCTGCTCCTTCTGCCAGGGCTTCAACAGTCGCACCAGGATCCGCTGCCAGAAAGCACTTCAAGCGTTTCTCCTGGAAGAAAAACTTAAAACCATGGATAAGGAACCTTTCTCCCGGGGAGAGCCTTCAAGCAAAACCCACAAGCACCAGGACGAGCACCGGGAAAAGGAAAGATCCAGGTCTCCTGCGAGGGCCTCAGACTCCCGCAGCTCCAGCTCAAAATCAGACCGCTCTCCCTCCAGGGCTCAGTCGCAACCTCCCCCGGTCCAGGTCACGTCATCCGGCGGCTCCTGTTCTCTTCAGCCTCTGAAGACTTCCAGGCCGTCGGCCTCTTCTACTCCTTCCAAGGCCTTTTCGAAGTCTGGGGAGCCCCATAAATCTTCCTCCCATCACTGGGACACCGACGCCAGGTCAGTTTCCCAGCCTTTCCGAGGTTTGGATCTGGTTCCCTGCAAAACCAAGGACCTGACATCCCTTAAACAGACGGCAGACCCGACGTCGGCCCACCCAACATTGACCAAACATCACCGGTGCTCCCAAGAGCCGATGACACCTAGACACCCGTCGCCGGCCAGGCGTTTGCCTTTGAAGACGTTGGCCAGGGGACCGACGTCGGCTATGCCAGAGAAGAAGACCACACCACCGTCGCCGGTGGATGCTGGTCAGAAGGAGTCATCTGAGGAGGACACCACACAGCCCAAGGACCAGGCGGGTGACACCGGAGATGCCGGGCTCCCACGGGAACCTTCCCTGAAGTCGGAGACCCCCGGGGACCCGATGCCTGACCCCGGCGACAGGCCACCGGCGCCAGGCCCGTCGTCGGGTATGAATCTGACAGAGGTAAAAGAACTTTTTACCTTCTGGTGGGACACCATCAAAAAAGATGTGGTCACCACACGTCCTCCTCCTCCTCCTACTCCTACTCTGCTTCCACCCACTCCTTCACCGCCTATGCCCCCTCCTCTACCTAGAGGGCCCGTAGGACGACCTCCAACCCCCAAGGAGCAGACTCCACCTCCTAGGGGCAGATCTTCAGAAAGGAGAAGGCCTCCCTCCAAATCCCCCTCAGGGTCACGCAGCCTCAAGAGACCCAGACGATGCCGGTACACTCCATCGGGGGAGGATTCCAGATCTGACACTTCAGAGTGTTCCAGATCACCTTCTCCTATCAGCATTCCCTCTCCTGACCCACACGACCTACCCTGGTCTCCTCCAGATGATCCCTCCTTCTCAGAGATCATGAGGCACATCCAGGAGAACATGGGGTGGGATGCTGAGAAGCTTGACCCCGAGAGACAACGCCTTGCCATCTACCTTCAGCAAAAAGACCCAAAGCTTGTGGTAGTGCTGCCCTTGGTGGATACCTTCATGGACGTCACCAAGGCTGCCTGGAAATGTCCGCATTCCACTCCCGTGGTGCCGAAGAAGGCTGACCGCCTATACAAGGCCCCTAGGGAGGACCAGTATCTGGCGAACCATCCTCTGGCTGACTCCCTGGTCATCACTGCTTTGCATGACCGGTCTCAGAGACCTCAGCATTTGAGCACCCAGCCACCGGACCAGGAATCCAAGCAATTGGATGTCCTGGGAAGGCGCACGTATGCGGCCATGACTTGCGCCATCAGGTCACTGATGTACCTGACCCACATGGTTCAGTTCCAGAACACACTGTGGGAACAGGGTCAGGACCTGGTCGAGAAGATGCTCGATGGTGATCACAAGGAGGAGCTCTTGAACCTCCTCTGCATGGGTTCAGATGTGGGGACCCAAGTGCTCAGAGCCGCATACGATTTTGCGGACTCTTCAGCCAGAGCTGCAGCTTCCAGCGTGTGTCTCCGGAGACACTCTTGGCTCTGTGTCTCCGGCGACACTCTTGGCTCTGTGTCTCCGGCTTTACCCCGGACGTCCAGAAGAATATCCTAGATCAGGAATTCTCACACTTTGTCACAGTGAGCCTCCCCAAAGCCTTGGAAAAGATCTTGAGCCTCCCCTTACTACAGAAATAATTTTGGGCCTCTCCATAGTTAGAACAACTATCATACTTTGCACATTACAGGAAGAATCCAATGAAGTGCATTTGAGTCGTTGAGTTTATTCTCCCTTTCTATAACCCCCTCCCCAGGTCAGCCTACTTGCTCCACACTTCTGACTTTTGGACCCTATTTACCCCTCGTTGCAATACCTCCATGAGTCAGATTGTTTTCTTTGTCAGTTTTACCCTGCTGTTAAACACCTTCTCGGGGACCATTTTGCTCCCTCCTGGTCTTTCTCCTAGTATCTCTCTGCTTAGCCTTAGTATTTGTGCTTTTCTGCAGCCAGTATAATGGGTCAGTTGTTACCTTGTTCCTATTCATTTGCATTATTTTGCATTTTATTTTGCACAATTTCCAAGAATTGTATTTTCTCCATACAGCTTTCCCCCATGTCATACCAGGAAACAAGTGTTTGTTGAGCATGTCTTTCCTGGTAACCATTTTGTACATAAATTCACATGCCATTATTTGCTTTCAGTTTGCTGCATCCTTTCACACAAAACATCCAAAACTTGACATTTAAATATAGTACATTTTAAGGCTTGCTTGAGCCTCCCCTGGAACAGGTTGGGGCCTCCCCTGGGAGGCTGGCCTCCCCATTTCAGAAACCCTGTCCTAGATGTCCCTTATAATGATGAGGTCCTATTTGGTGAAGCCTCCGAGAGAGTAATCACCAAACTCCAGGACGCAGGGAAGGCAGTCCGATCTCTACAAGCTATGTACAGGTCTTGGCCTAGTTCCTTTCGTAGGAACCAGAGCCGTTTTCGTGGTCGGCTACAAAGGCAACAGCAACGCTCTGGCCAGCAGCAGAGGGGCACTTTCACATGCAAGGCCCAGGCCAAGTCATCCCCAGGCAGAGGCCAACAATTTCAAAGTCGGCCCAGCTTGCCGGATCAAACGCTGCCACAGCATAACTCCTTCCCGGCCCCCGCCCCTCTCTAGGATCAATGGGAAAAGAAAGTCAGGGGTCGCATCACACGCCACTTCCCAGGGTGGCAATCGATGACCACCGACAGGTGGGTTCTGCAGCTGGTCAAAAAAGGCCATTATATAGAATTTGTAGGCAGCCCACCTACAAGATCTCCCCTGCTCTCCCGTTATTCGGGTCAGCATGCCCTGCTCATACAGCAGGAAGTGCTCACACTTCTGGAAAAGGAAGCCTTAGAGCACGTCCCAGAGAACCAGTGAGGACTAGGGTACTATTCTCACTTCTTCCTGTTTCCAAAGAAAACAGGGGACCTCCGTCCAATACTGGACCTCAGTGACCTCAACCTTTCGGTCACTTACAAGAGCTTCCGCGTGGCAACCCTGCCGGGCCTAATTCCCATGCTGAAGCAGGATGCCTTTCTGGCATCTTTGGACATGCAGGATGCCTACCTGCACATTCCGATTGCTCAAGTGCACCGGAGATTCCTGCGTTTCGAGTTTCAGAGCCGCCATTATCAGTTCTGAGCTCTTCCCTTCGGGCTGTCATTGGCATCTTGTATATTCACGAAGTGCATGGCGGTCGTAGCAGCATCTCTGAGGAGACAGGGCCACTACGTGTTCCCATACCTGGATGACTGGCTTCTCATGGCGCCCTCCAGGGAGGCCTTGATGATGGCTATTCACTGTACCCAGTCTCTTTTTCAATCACTGGGTATTCTCATCAACTACGAGAAGTCACTCCTGGTTCTGTCTCAGAAACTGCAGTTTATAGGAGCAGTTCTGGACAGCGTCAGAGGGAAAGCTTTCCTTCCCTCGGACAGAGCGGAACACATCAGATCCCTCATCAGGGAGTTGTCGGTGAAGAAGACCATCCCAGCCAGACTGGTCCTTTGCCTGCTCGGACACATGGCTGTGGCCATTGCAACAGTCCCGCTAGCCCGTCTCCACATGTGGGTAACCCAGTGGATGCTACAGGTGCAATGGGACCAAAAAAAAAACACATTTTCTGGAGCTGGAAGGACACTACTTTCTTCAACTGCGAGCTGTGTGAGAAATTCTGTATTGCACTTGATATCTGCAACAAACGTGCACTTTTGCTTAATTCTGTGGGAGGTGAAACTAACCACCCTTGGTAATTGCTTTTATTCACATTTATTTAGTGTTTAACCAAGAAGGGCTTGTAAACTCTGTTTATCTTGTTAGTAACTTCAGAAGGATTTAAATACTGCATTTGGGTAGGTCCTTGGAGGTAGCTAGATTGTCTACTAGGATTTGCTGACAGTTAAACTATTTTTAAATGAATTACAGTTGGCTGAGGAGTTGAAAAGAAACTTGCAAACTCTGCTTATCTTGGAAGTAACCTCATAAGTGTTTGAATACTGCATTCTGGTTGTCCCTTGGGGTAGCTGGATTGACTACTAGGATTTTGGGACAGAAACTATTTTAAATAATTTACTGGTGCGTAGGAGTTTGTGATAGTTAACACTTTTAACAGAGTTACTGGGGTTAAGGAGTGGTCACAGAAAACCTGCAGTGTGAAACAGGAAAAGACAGTCTTTCAAGCAATAGAGGGTGGTGGATCTAGGTTTACGTTTGTTTGTTACAATTCTTAAGATTTTCAGTGCAGGAAGAGTTTAAAGCACAGCTGACTTATTTTGGGGCTGACAGCTCTCAGAGCACAAACCACCAGGCCTGTTTTGGGGCTGGGAAGGTTTACCTGTGTCTGACTTGGATGTGTGGATTTTTCTCTGTTTGATTAGCAGGGTATTTCTCTATCAAATTGTTGTGTAGGGCATCTTGCTGACAGGAAGGCACTCATTGCAGCAGTGGGTCAGAGCTTTTAGCTGATTGTTTTGCGAGGGCACAGTTTAGGCCCAACCCCTTCCCACCCCTCACCCCACCCACCCCTGGAAATAGTTCCTTTATACCTGGGGTTCTGACATCATTTCCTCAAGAGTGCAAGGCATGTCACTGTCATATCCTCTCTAGCACACTGCACTGACAATATAAGCATACACATTGTATAGTATAAATATATTTCTATATTACAAACCAATCACACACACACACACAAAAAAATGTGGGAGTAGTGCAATGTAATGGCTGTGGGGCAGCAGTCTTCTGGGAGTCTTTCTGGAGGCTGAGATGCTGCCCTATTTGTAGACAACTTCTGCCCTGAGGGAGGAAGTTGCCCGTCTTCAGGCCACACTGGACAGTAGTACGGGGACCTTCCCCCAGGCCACACTGGACAGTAGGAAGGGAACCTCCCCCATCCAGGGAGAACCACAACCACCACCACTACCTCAGAGATTGCAAAGAAAACACAGCAGTTGGACCACAGTGGGCTCAGGAAGGGTGAGGATGGTGGAGCGGAGGCACACCCAGTCAGCTGTTCCACTCCACAATCCATACACCATTATGGATGCACCAACAGAGGAGACTAAGGAGGCTGAGGACAGCTGTCACAAGGGAGGCCCACAGGAAGGAGGCAGAGGACACCACAAGGAAAGGAAGCAGCTCCTGGTGGGGGACTCAATTATTAGGAGGATAGAACTGGGAGGAGCTGGGAAAACTGAAGTAAGGTTCCTGCCTGGTGCCATGGCTTGGAGGGACAGGAAGCGCATCCTCAGGATCACGGACAACAGCTGCAAGGGATTCTGAGTTGGATGTAATTGTCCACCTAGGGACAAATGACTTGGCTCATCATGAGGTTAGAGCAGTGCAGGAGGACATTGCAGAGTTGGGGAGGGCCTAAGACAAGTAGCACACACAGTATCCTTCTCAGAGGTGCTGCCTGTCAAAGGCATGGGTGAGGCGAGGTAATTGGCACCATGCAGTTTAATGAATGGTTGAAAAATGGTGCAGAGCACAGGGTTTGCTCATTGGGGACTGGGATTCCACCTGGAGGGACAACAGCCTATACTGGCAGGATGGTCTGCATCTGTCCAGGAAGGAACAAGTCTTTGAGCAATCGGTTTAAATGCTTCATTGGCAAGCTTTTAAACTAGTCAAGGGGAGGCACTGACAAGCAGCAGAAAAATCCCAGCCTCCCTACAAAACAGGGTACTAAATGAGAAAGACCAAGGTAGAACAGTCAGTGGGGATGCTGCAACAGAAGGTAAAGCCATCAAAAATGGAGAGCAATGAGTACCAATGCCCGTAGTCTAGGTAACAAGCTTCCTGAATTAGTGGCCTTGATGGAGGAGGAACATCTGATATCGTGGCAGTCACAGAAACATGGTACACAAAACCATGACTGGGACGTAAACATACCAGGATACACTATCTACAGGAGGGACAGGGAGGGTAAAAGAGGAGAAGGAGTAGTTCTTACATAAAGGAAGGAATAAAAGCAACAGAACAAAAGGTAAACAGGGAGGAGAAGAAGCACTGTGGGTAAATTTGAGACAGGCAATGGCACCACAATCCGCACAGGGTTAGAGTACAGACTTTCTCCAGGGGAGGAAATGGACAAGGAAAAGATAGAAAGTATACTTAGAATGGCAGAAAAGGGGAGATACTGCTGATCGGTGATCTGAATATGCCAGATGTTAACTGGAGTGCAGTTGCAGCTGCCACTTGAAGAGTGCAGTTATTCTGGATGCTCCACAGGGGCATGCCTTAGACAACTAGTACTGGAGCCCACTCGAGAGGGAGCAATATTAGACTTGATACCTCAAATGGAGATGGAGAGAGGATCACAGATGTAGAAGTGGGTAGCCATCTGGGAACTAGCGACCATCGAACAGTATGGTTCACAATAAACACAGCAATAGAGTCAAGCCATACAAAGACAAAAAGTACTGGACTTTAGGAGGGCTGACTTTGCTATAATGGGTGAGTGCCTAGGAATGCACTAGCAAATGGGCAGGAAGGAGGGTGGAAGAACAATGGGAATAATAAAACTGCCATCACAGAGGTAACAAGCCTTTGTGTGAAGCAAATAAACAAAACAAGACGATGTAAGAAACCACTATGGTTCTCAAAGGAAGTGGCAGTGAAGGTCAAGAGAAAAGAAAGCATTCAGGAAGTACAAGGAATTGCAGAAGGAGCAGGACAGAGAACTGTATCAGTTATAGCAAAAGGAGGCTGGGAAGGCAGTCAAAGCAAAGGCCCAAACCGAGGAAAAGATAGCCAACTCAGTTAAGAAGGGGGATAAAACCTTTATAGGTACATCAGGGGTTAAGGAAGACCAAGGGAGGGATAGTGAGGCTTAAAAAGGGGAGGAGGGTGGGCAGAGGGAGACTGTGAAAAGGCAGAGATACTAAACAAATATTTTGCTCAGTATTTACGAAGGAAGAGGGGAGATACATAAAACAAACAGTAGTAACACTCTGATACAGAAGTTGATACCGCCCATTTACAAAAGAAAGGGTTCTGAAAGAACTCTTAAAACTGAAGGTGGACAAAGCAAGGGGCCTGATGGGATTCATCCCAGAATTCTAAAAGAACTAAGGGTAGAACTAGTGACACCACTGACTACCCTTTTAACAAATCATGGGAGGATGGGGTGGTACCCGAGGACTGGAGGAGGGCAGATGTGATTCCCTTTCACAAAAGTGGGAGCAAGGCAGAAGCAGGAAACTATAGACCTGTTAGTTTAACCTCAGTGATAGGGAAAATGATGGAATCACTTCTAAAGGAAAGAATTGTCGAGTATCTAGAAGCCAGAGGGGCACAGGACCCTAGGCAGCATGGATTCACAGCGGGAAGGTCATGCCAGACGAATCTGATAGATTTCTTTGCCTGGGTGACCAAAGTAGTAGATCAGGGAGGGGCTGTGGACATGGCCTACCTAGACTTTAGCAAGGCATTTGACACAGTCCCACACAAAAGATTAATGTACAAGTTAGCCAGCCTGGGAGTGGGTCCCAAGATGACAGCCTGGGTAAAGAATTGGCTGGAGAATAGGACACAGAGAGTTATAGTAAATGGAGTCCACTCAGAAGAAAGGAGGGTTACTAGTGGGGTACCGCAGGGTTCAGTATTAGACTGTCCTCTTCAATGTCTTTATAGTACATTGCAGAAGGACTGGAAGGAAAAGTATGTCTCTTTGCAGATGACACTAAGATCTGCAACAGAGTTGATGCACAGGGTGGGGTAGAAAGAATGAGAAGGGACTTGGCAAGGTTAGAGGAATGGTCAAATGTATGGCAGCTTAGATTCAATGCTAAGAAATGCAAGGTAATGCACCTGGGAAACAAAACCCCAGGGGAAGAGTACACAATGGGGGGTGAGATACTAACAACAACAAGAATGGAAAGGGACCTGGGGGTAGTCATACCAGATGACCTAAAGATGGGCAAGCAATGTGAGAGGGCAGCAAGGAGGGTTGGGGGATACTGGGATGCATAGGGAGAGGCATCACCAGTAGAAAACAGGAAGTTATTATCCCTCTGTACAGACAGCTGGTGAGACCCCATCTGGAGTACTGTGTGCAGTTCTGGAGACCCAATCTCCGCAAAGACATAGACAGGATGGAAGCTGTCCAGAGGAGGGCAACTAAAATGGTGCAGGGTCTGCACCGGAAGTCGTATGAAGAGAGACTTAAGGAGCTTAATATGTATAGCCTCGAGGAAAGGAGGGAGAGGGGGGACATGATAGAAACTTTCAAGTACCTCAAGGAACAAAGTCCAAGAGGGTAGCATCTTTCAAAAAGAGGTGTGCAAGAACAAGAGGGCACAATTTGAAGATAGAGGGGGCGGCTCAGAGGTAATTTAAGGAGTATTTTTTCACAGAGAGGGTTGTGGATGCATGGAACGGCCTCCGGAGGAGGTTGTGGAGTCAAAATCAGTGGGGGAATTCAAGCATGCATGGGATAGTCATAAGGCAATTCTGGGGGGGGGTAGGAAGAAGTAGGCTGCTGGTTAACTAGGATCTGCAGCTTATCCAGTAGGTAGGGAAATGGGCAGACTGGGTGGGCCAAGCGGTCCTTATCTGCCGTCAAATTCTATGTTTCTATGTAAAGGCAAGACCATCTGCAGCATCCAATCCAGATCACGAAAGCCGTAATTCGAGATTGGCAATGATAGCTAAATCCAGGGAACCTCTCTGCGGGGGTTCCCTTCATAGCACCATCCCCGACTGTGACCCTCTCCACAGATGCCTCAGGGCTCGAGTGGGGAGCACACCTAGACAGTGTTCAGTCTCAGGGCCTGTGGACAGCCCAGGAGTCTCATCTCCACATCAACATCTTGGAAATGAGGGCAGTCCTTTACGCTCTGCAGGCCTTTCAGTCGGAGATTCCACCGGGTACACTTCTGTTACAAACAGACAATTCCGAGGTGATATATTACCTCAACAAACAAGGAGGTGCTCACTCCTACCCGCTTTGCAAGGAGGCCATGAGAGTGCGGGAGTGGGTATTGCAACACGGCACAAACCTATTTGCAGTACATGTCCCAGGAGTGGACAACACCATCGCAGACAGCCTGAGCCATTCTCAGGCCAGAGTCCATGAATGGGAACTTCTGCAGGAGGTGGCGGAGGATCTGTTTCACAGATGGGGCACTCCAGAATTAAACCTTTTCACGCCCCCATCCAACGCAAAACTGCCCAATTTTTGCTCGCTAGATCCAGGGCTTGGTGTTTTCTGGCGAGACACGCTGTCCCTCTCCTGGGTGGGCAGATTCCTCTGTGCCTTTCCTCCTTTCCCGTTGATCCAGAGAGTTCTCTTAAAACTTTTCAGGGAGCAAGCGACGCTTATTCTGATCGCACCCTTCTGGCCCAGACAGATTTGGTTCCCTCTTTTACACCAGCTATCCTGGGAATCTCCAGTTCCTTTGCCAATCGGCTCCCATCTATTGTCTCAGGAGGTGGGTTCATTGGTCCATCCGGACCTATGCTCATTGAACCTGCACGCTTGGCTCCTAGAGACATAGCCATGATGCGATACGGGGTCTCACAAAAAGTAGCAGACGTACTCTCTGCCGCCAGAAAACCAGCTACCCACGCAACTTATGCCATGAAATGGCATAGATTCTGTTTGTGGGCTCAAGCACGCGGCTTTCCGCTGTTAGATTGTCCAGAAAAGCTGGTTCTGGACTACCTGCTTTCCCTGTTCCACTCTGGACTGGCTTACTCCTTGATTAAAGTGCATCTTTGTGTCATTTCTGCTTATCATGCCCCCATAGGACATTGGACAGTGGCCCAGCTGGACACTACTCATACCTTTCTAAGGGGCATCCTCCACCTTAGGCCTCCCATTAAAGATCCAATCCCTCCTTGGGACTTGCCTTTTATCCTGGAGCAGCTCACGCTGCCACCCTTTGAACCATCCGCAGATTGCGAGCTACGTTTTCTCTCTTGGAAAACGTTATTTTTAGTTGCAGTTACTTCTGCCAGAAGGATTTCGGAATTGCATGCTCTTATGTGCAAAGAGCCTTATTTGGTTTTCCTCCAGGACAGGGTATCCATAAAGACAAACTCAAAGTTTTTGCCTAAGGTGATCTCAGCTCTCACCCTCAATCAGGATATCGATCTACCAGTGTATTTTCCAAGGTACTCTAATCAAGGAGAAGCCCTTCTGCACACCCTAGATGTGCACAGGTGCCTCACATACTACCTGACCAGAACCAAACAGCTCTGAAAGTTGGACCAACTTTTCGTCCCCTTTGCTCACAGGATGAAAGGAGCTCCTGTCTCCAAACAGTCACTTTCTAGGCGGCTCATCCAGTGCATTACTTTCTGTTATGAGAAGCGCAATAAACCCATACCGGGCGTGGTCAAGGGTCATTCCACAAGAGGGGTGGCTACTTCCTTTGCAGCGTTAAAGAATGTCTCCACCTCAGCTATTTGCGCTGCAGCTACTTGGAGCTCTGTGCATACCTTTGTCAGGCATTACAGTCTGGACATTGCATCACGGCGAAGAGCAGGGTTTGGTCTAACTGTCCTTCAGGGACTTCTGTCCTAGGCTCGAGTTACCTCGAGGTCTCTACCTTTCATCCTCCCGATGGTGCATGATAGCCACTACTGCTTGGAAATCAGTCCTAATGGTGTAACCTGCTACAAGAGCTGTATCTCGAGGTAAGATAGTACAGTTATGTAAGAACTTACCTTAATAGTAGATCTTTGAGAACAGCTATTGCAGCAGGTACCTTCCCTCCCACCATTCCCGCTGGAGGTAGGTCGGAGTCAAGCACCCATCTTATTAGATGGGACATGCCTTTTTACTTGTTTTGCCATCTGGTGGTGGATCCTTGGTCTCCTCTTCTGATGTCATCCAGCAGGATAACTGAGGATTATGGGGGGACCGCCTCCTTAAATACTATGCCCGACGTCGGGGGCCGGACTGACATCGGAGGCGGTCCCCACTGAAGACGGCTAGCTAGAAAATTTCCGTGGGGTCCTAGCACCTGCTGGCTTCAGTCCTAATGGTGTAACCTGCTGCAAGAGCTGTTCTCAGCCCATCTGCATGGTGGTAGCACTACCACTCGCGACGCTGGCGACCCGGGTTCGGGAACGAGCCCGGGGAGCTGGAGAGCTGGCCAGGGGGGAGAAGGCTGAGCATCCGTGGACTGCTCACCTTCTCCAGGGAGGGAGGAGGGGCAAGGTCCGGTTGACTGACCCCAGGCGGAGGCCTGGGGTACAGCAAGGGCCTGACCAATCCAGGAGGAGTGGGCGTGCCAGACGTTAGCAGAGTTCCACCTTGACGTCAGGGCACATGGCACGCCCAGAAAGAACAGGGGAAAAACACCTCCATCACTCCGGGTAGACGGAGCGCCAGCACAGACCTCAATGGTCCCCTGCCTGTCCCACACGGCGGTCCCGACGAAGCAATGTTGTTCGGGTGCTTGGCCCCACCTCGCTCCCCGCCTGGGGGTGTAGAGCTGGCACAGCATTGAGGGATCAAATGATGGGGCTCCACATGGAAGGAACTGAGGCAGATGCCAGGCACTCCTGAAGAAGCGGAGCATAGGGCAGGAAGAAGGAAAACAGCAAGTTAAAAAAAACTGTTCACGAAGATCTACTGTTACGGTAAGTTCTTACGTAACTGTACTATAAGCAAATGCGGTAGGGTCTACAGTAATATAGTAAGATAAATTAAGCAAATAAAAAGGAAAAAAAACAATAGACTGATCACTAAGGTCCAAAATAGCTTTAAATAGAGAAGAAAATAAAAACAGAAACTTAATCTAGCAAAACCAGAACAGAGAGCAAACATACGAAGTTAGAGTGATTTAAAATAAAAAAAAAACAACATCAAAAGACAACAAAGAAAACAAACCATAATGTTCCCAGACCCTGCGAGAGATATGGGTTACCAGTAAAGTAAGTAGAGCACAGAGGAAAGAGGGGAAAAACACTAAGATCGACACAAGAAATGCCGTAACCAGAGAACTCCCCGTAAGCCTCTGAAAATGGTTTTCTGCTGCTCCCAAGCTATACAATAGCAGAGGGTAAAGTCTCCATGACAGCAAACATAATCAGGTCATCCCCAGTTAATTCAAAGTGTGTGAAGCTGGAAAGGTGGGCAAGAGGGACAGCTAATAAAATGGACACTTAGAAAAAGGAACAGCTCAAGAGAGCATCTTGGAGGAGGAAATGAAGTGGCAATAAAGCAGTACCCGGAAGAAATATGAAAGATTAAAAAGGAGGGAGGGAGGGAGAAGAGGAAAGGGAAGGGAAAGAAAGAGGGCAGACATAGCAAGGGATAAAGGAAAACAAGGAAAAAGAATAGCATTATAGCTGGCTATTATAAAGGCTATCACCAGCCGCCCAAGGCAGACCCCTCCGATTCAACTAAGTTGTCAATGATCATTCATAGTATCGATAAAGGGAGCCCTTAAATAGCTCTTCAGGAACCTGCAGCTCCTCATTTGAAAAAGATTAATAAATTAAACATTAGAGTCCATACAAAAACAGATCCAACTCATACAAAAAGAGAAGCCACAATTAAGTAAGTTCTTCACACCGAAATGATTGTAGCATTGCCTTGCTCAAATCTCTGCTTTATGCTATGAGAAATAGCTTTGGTCCACTGGTCCTTCTGTAGGGCACTCTTTTCTCTAGAATCTGAATAGTCCATCTGCTGCTCAGAAACATTGTATTTTCTGGCTCTTAATTCCTGCATGGCAGACTTGGGATCATCAAAGATTCTAGAGCTGTCCGGGAAATGAATACATAGGCAAGCTGGATATGGGATAGTAAATTTTAATTTGTTAGCCATCAGTAGCTGGAGGACTGGGACATATGCCAAGCGCTTAGCTAGTAGGGCCGGGAATAATCGTTATCCATGTAAAATTGGTGCCCCTTGTACAATATAGCCCCCTTACACTAGGCTTGTGAGAACAGCTCCTGTTTAGTGGCAAAATTGAAGAAACAGACAACTGTGGAGCGAGGGCACGCATCTGCCGTAGCAGGCTTAGCTGA
The DNA here is from genome assembly GCA_016271365.2 of Neoceratodus forsteri. Classification (NCBI taxonomy): domain Eukaryota; kingdom Metazoa; phylum Chordata; order Ceratodontiformes; family Ceratodontidae; genus Neoceratodus; species Neoceratodus forsteri. The sequence goes on along the minus strand of JADMNL010000027.1, from coordinate 75,499,096 downwards.
CAAAGCTGTGTGCTTGTTCTGTCAGCAGGGGTGAAAGATCCTCAATGTTTAAGAGAGATGATAAAAAACCCTGTAAAAATGTCAGCATGTCCTGACCCTCTTCTCCTTCAGGTACCCCATATAATCTTATTTTGTACCTCCTGGAACAGTTCTCCAAGTCCTCTCAATGCTCGGTTAGTTCCTACTGATCCTGTAAAGCTTTAATTAATACCTGCTCCAAGCGGTCCACTGGTAATCACTGTCAGCAGCATGTTGTTCCACGGTTCCCACCTTGTTCTCCAACACCAGCACCAAAGATTTGAACTCCAGCTGCATAGCTCAAAATTTGGCAGTTCGTCCAGAATAGCTTCATTCGATGGTTGCACTGTATTGGGAGCCGCTGTTGCTGCCATTACTTCCATACTAACTTGCCAAGGAGAGAGGGCCATATCAAAGGTAAGAGAAACCATGGGAAAATTGCTGTCTTTTGTTTTCCTCCTTCTTCCCATGCATAAAGTATAGCTACAGGCAAAAGTTGATTCACCGAAGACAGAAAATTATCTTAAAATGAATACTGTATTGTTGGTGGGGAAAGAGCTCCACATTCACCCTGCCATCTCAGATTATTGCATCACCAGAAGTTGCAGTGCACCTAGTTCTGATGGAATTTGTTCCTTTGGTCCACAGTCAGGTCGTGCAAGTCCAAATGGACAATACCACAGCTGTGTTTTACCTGAAGAGACAAGGCAGCACGCACTCCCTTCCATTGTGTCAGTAGGCCCTCCACAGCTTGGGTGCAGATCTCCTGGTGATTCATGTCACAGAAGCCAATAACCAGCTGGCTGATGCCCTCACCTGGATGGGCGAGATGTCGCACAAGTGGTCACTTCATCAGGAGGTGGTGAACCACCTGATCTTCCTGGTCTAAAAGTCTCCACCACTCATTCACACTAATGGGACTACGCTGGAGGTGCTAGGACCCTGCAGGAGCCAAAAATCTTCAGGAGGGCCAGCGCCAGGATAGGACTATGCAAGTGCAGTGCCATGAGACTAGCTCACGCTGTATAGGCTATCTCAGCATCGACCCTTCAACCGCCTCAGTTCCTTTTTTCCTCACTATCGAGTGCACTTCGGTGAGAATGTTGCTCGCCTGCTGGGAGTCAAGTCTTCGTTTATATGACAGCAGTTATACCCATTTAGTATTTGATTAATTTACTATTTTTAGTGTTCTTTTCTTATTTAAAAAAAAAAAGAAAAACAGGAAGAAATTCTCAGCATGCCATCAACGAAGTCGACCTTAGATGGTAGCAGTGGCGGTAGGGAGACTTCGTTTGAAAGCTGTTATGGCAGTAGGGTTGTGTCTGGTCTACTGCCCTTTGCAGAGGGGGGGGTCTGACCACAGGCAGTCCGATGCTAGGGAGGGGCAGTCTACCTGAAGTACAAAAGTAGTGGGCCCATTCCTGACCTCGACTGGGGACCCAGCCCTGCTCGACTTCGAGCTCTTCTTCCTCCTGTTGGTGGAAGAAGAAACGGTACCACTCGAGGTTGCCCTCTGGTACGTCTGCACAGAGATCATCGGTGGTAGACAGCAGTAGGCCTGATCTGACTCCAGTGGGATCCTCTGTGGCTCTGTTCTTAGTGGCTGAGATCTTCGACACCGGATCCCGGCTCTGTCCTCGATGGGGCTTCGGTAAGCAGTTTCATCACTGGGCCGCTCTTTTAGATCAGTGGGTGCAGCGTCTGCCCAGTTGACCTGGCCAGTCGACCCGGTTCTGGGGCCTTTGTAGCCACTGGGCTGCAGCTGGGTTGGTCGGGCCGGGATATGTGCACGATGCCCTCTCCTGGACCAACGCCATCGATGCCGACTCCATGTGCCTACCCCCCCTCACCTTTTTCCCTGCAGGCACCAGCACAGGTACTGCTTTCCTTCCCCTCCTTTCTTCAGGTCTTGGGCCAGCAGCGGTGTTGGCACCATATATGGTACTGGCACTGCATGTGATGCTGACACCATGGGTGGTGCTGAATTCCTCGATGTTGATCCGGGTGGTGGCATCTCCCATGATTCCTGGCCTAGACCTGCCTTTTGGAGGTTCCTCTGGGGTAGAAGTGGATCTTGATGAGTCTCACCCTGTCCTGCTTTTGTCGAAGACGTAGCGGATGACTCATTTTATGGGCTGGAATGCAAGCCTTCTGTATGAACGGAGCCTGTGATGGAAGATCTTTCTTTTCAGTCTTTCCTCGGGGATATGGGGTCCACCATAGCATTTCAGACTTCATATGTGGACCAAAGCAGACTTCTGCATCTAGAGTTCCTACATTCCTCAGTACGAGTACACCCCATGGAACACACTCAAATCAATGGTCGAGAGTCTCCCGGAATCTAACGTAGCATTACCAGGGGCATAGTCCATTAATCAGCTGAAAGCTTATATGGACACCTGCTACACTGCCTGTAAGGCAGCTGCTGCTGGCATTTGTGGAAGGGGATTGTCTGAGGGGGATACTCTTCTAATTCCACAGAGATTTCCCCAGACCTTCCACCCAAATGGCAGCTCCGTCTGTCCACCTCTCAGTCAGACCTTCTTACTTCTGAGATACATGGCCTCTGCAGGAACAGGGCAGTAGAAGTTGAAGTGCAAGGTAATGCACCTGGGAAACAAAACCCCAGGGGAAGAGTACACAATGGGGGTGAGATACTAACAACAACAAAAATGGAAAGGGACCTGGGGGTAGTCATATCAGATGACCTAAAGGTGGGCAAGCAATGTGAGAGGGCAGCAAGGAGGGCTGGGGGGATACTGGGATGCATAGGGAGAGGCATCACCAGTAGAAAACAGAAAGTTATTATCCCTCTGTACAGACAGCTGGTGAGACCCCATCTGGAGTACTGTGTGCAGTTCTGGAGACCCAATCTCCGCAAAGACATAGACAGGATGGAAGCTGTCCAGAGGAGGGCAACTAAAATGGTGCAGGGTCTGCACCGGAAAGCATATGAAGAGAGACTTAAGGAGCTTAATATGTATAGCCTCGTGGAAAGGAGGGAGATGGGGGACATGATAGAAACTTTCAAGTACCTCAAGGGAATCAACAAAGTCCAAGAGGGTAGCATCTTTCAAAAAAGGAATTGTGCAAGAACAAGGGGCACAATTTGAAGATGGGGATGGCTCAGAGGTAATTTAAGGAAGTATTTTCACAGAGAGGGTTGTGGATGCAGGGAATGGCCTTCCGGAGGAGGCTGTGGAGTCAAAAACAGTGGTGGAATTCAAGCATGCATGGGACAGTCATAAGGCAATTCTAGGGGGTGGGGGTAGGAAGAAGTAGGCTGCTGGTTAACTAGGATCTGCAGCTTATCCATTAGGTAGGGAAATGGGCAGACTGGGTGGGCCAAGCAGTCCTTATCTGCCGTCAGATTCTATGTTTCTGTGTTTCACGGCAGAACGGAACACAGGTTCCTATTACTATTGATACTGGTTCTAAGATAACAGGCAGCATGTGCCTAATTCTTGACCTTGGAAGGTTAAACAAATACCTGTTCAGGGAGGAGTTCACTAAAACCTCAGTGTTCAAGTCTTCACCACCTGGACGATTGACTCCTAGCCAGCCCATTCTGGCAGGAGACACAGGAAGCAGTCGCCACAGCTTCTCATTTGCTCACTTCAGGGGGGGGTCTGATTCGGGGAAGGTGCCAGATTCATCTTCCCAACAGCTGCTCTTCATAGGAGCCCTCCTGTTTACCTCCAGGGCAAGGATTTTCCTTCTGGAGGATGGGAGAAATGACATCTTTAGATGGCTCGTTCCATCACAGAAAATGACTCTGTTCAGGCCCCTTTCGATGCAGTGGATGCTGGGACTCATGGCATCATCTGCAGCAAGCAGTGGTCACTGACCATACACCTGCAATCCTCTACAAAAAGTGACAGAGCCTCAGACAAAATCACTCGAGATGCAATTGGGCAAGCTTATGCAAGGTCTACCCCTTACCCCACTGAAATCTCAGGTCGCCATCACCATGGATGCACTCCTGATCGGTTGAGGAGCTCATTGTCAAGACCCTCAAACTCAGGTGTGGAGCCAGGAGGAGCCTCATCTTCTTTCAAATATCTAAGAGATGAGAGCTGTTTTATACGCTATCCGAGTCCTGAAGGATGCCCTCTGTCACAAAATGATCCTCCTTCAGACAGACGACAAAGGTGTGATGTATTACATCAACAAGCAGGGTAGAGAGCTCCCCTACCCTCTGTGCAGGAAGGCCATGAGAATGTGAGAGTGGTGCCTTGAGCACAATGAGTCAGTTCAGACGTTGTGCAGTCACTGTTCAATGAGTGGGGCAGTTCAGACCTGGTCCTTCTTGCGTCCCCACTCAACACAAAACTACCTCTATCCTGCTTCAGAAATTCAGAACTTGGCATTTTCTGTCAGAATCCATTCAGACTACAGTGGACAAGACACTTCCTGAGTGCTTTTCCTCCTCTTCCCTTAGCTCAGAGGGTGCTGCTCAAGTTCGAGGTACAGCGGGGCAGGATGATTCTTATTGCTCCACACTGGCCTCGACAGATATGATTTCCATTGATCAACAGATTGTCAGACGTTCCCCGAGGCAACTCCCTCTACAAGCAGACCTTCTTACACAGGGACCTTTGGTCCATCCCAGCCTGCACTCCCTTCACCTCCATGTCGGGCTCCTGAGGAGACAGAAGTGGGCAGGTTTAAAGTTTCCTGGACAATCCCAGAAATCCTCTTAGCCGCACTTAAGCCTTCCACCAGGAAGGCTTACACAGCTCAGTGAAAACGTTTCTCCATCTGGTGTGCAAAGTCCCATCTGGACCCTTTCTGCTGCCCACCAAGTAAGGTGTTGGGGTGCTGCTTAGACCTGTCGATCACAGGTCTGTAATACTCGACAGTGAAGGTACACCTCTGCACCATTTTGGCATATCTTGAGCCAGTACAGAACACATCACTGGCTCAGTTACCGTTAGTCAAGAGATTCCTAAACGGTATCCTACACACGAAATCCCCAGTCAATAGACTGGCGGCCACAAAGGATATTAACCTGGTGCTAGATTGCTCACTCATAAACCCTTTGAGTCGCTAGCTACATGTAAATTGATATTTATGACCTGGAAGACAGCCTCCTTAGTGGCTGTCACTTTCACTCACAGGGTTTCTGAAATCCATGCCTTGGTCACAGACCCCCTTACGCCGTCTTTCCCGAGGACAAGGCGGTACTCCATACTCACCCTAAATTACTTCCCAAAGTGGTTTCAGACTTTCACCTCAACCAGCTGTTGCTTCTCCCTACTTGCTTCGCTAACTTCCAGAATGAAGGCGAGCACTCCCTTCATTCTCTGGATGTTAAGAGGGTTCTGTGATGCTCATCGACAGAATGAATGGGATATGTAATCCCTAGGTGGCACTATCCCAAGGGCTACTATCCCTGCCTACTTGGCTAGGAGCAGGTTAAGGGGCCTAAGTTCTGAAACAGGTGCCTCCACCCAGAGGTCAGGGTTGGTAGTGGTCAAGCTAACCTGGGCACAGCCCTCTGGGACACTGTAACCCCTCTCTTTCCTTACTAGTGGCGGGAACAATACACAATAATCACTTTCACAATACCCCTGATACACCACACAAGTACCCACACTGGTTGCACTTACCACCAGGGCTTCTCTCTGGCTTGACCCTGGGGACCCCTTGTAAAACAACGTTATACACACCAAATGTCAGCAGTACAGTACTCTTTCACAAACTGGAACCACAGTCAGGGTAAATGCAAAAAAGAGTTAGATCTGATTTATTTAAGGGACTTGAACAAGGGAGGGGTGTAATCAGGTTAATTTGCTTAAAGGCTGTATCAGTCAAACAGTTATGCATGCACTTCAGGGTCCATAAACAGTCACACACTCTGGGTACCCAGGTGAAGAAGAGGTGGGCTAGCCAGGATCGTTGCCCGGGGTAGACCGGCGTCGCAGCTGGTTGGGGACCTGTGATGGAAGAAAACAACATGCACCACACACACTAGTTGTAATCTGGAGCCGGAAGGCTCAGTTTGTGAAAGAAAAGAAACAACAAGACAATCAGATGACACACTTAGATTAAGCTGTTGTTGCAAGGAGCTACCCTGATGGTTACTCACGATACCCAAGACTGGACACAGACTGGACGAAAATTGAGAATACAAGTGGTTGATCTGGAGTGCCAGGAGAAGCAGGGCCCACATGATTCGCCGAGGAATCGTGCCTGTTCAAGCGTGGAGCAGGGGGCTGATCCCCAGGAAGGTCTCTCGTCGATGGCTTTCTCTGTGCAGTGGGGTAGTCTGGCAGGGCCGGTGTGGCAAGGCCCAGGCCGTATGAAAATGAATGCAGATTCAGTCCAGTCGAGCTGGATACAGCTTCCAGTAAGCAGAACACAATTCACACAGTGGGGAACCAAATCACGACCCACTATAAACACACAACACATTTACATGTAAAGGATTCTACTGTACCAGGCAAATCGCTCTCCGGTCACAATCACAAAGTCTCTGCACACACTGGGACTTTAGAGGTAGCTGGAAATCCTGAGAGGCCGATGCTTTCAGCAAATCTTCGGTCTTCTTCCGGTTGAACCTGGTCACAACTCAATGGCTTACTTTGTTCTCACAAACTCGGATTCAGTCTGAACTGATTCTCTTCTCCCTCTCAGGAGCAGCATGCAGGCCAAAATTCAGGCCTTTCCACAGAGACTGTCTCGAGCTGTTGCTTCTTCAGCTCCCAACTTAGATCTGACTCAACTGCCAGCAAGCCTGGAAATTTCCCCAGAGTCTAAAAGGTTCGGTTGGCTGATCTGTCTGTCAGTCAAAACAAAGGCTCTCCCATCAGGTGCAAAAAAGCACCAAAAGCCCAAAACTACAATTCCTACAGATTTTGACTCCAGACAGCTCCTGTAGTCTGGCTCCATTTCAGGTCCCTCCAGTACTGACTGGTCCAATTCGGCAGTCCCAGGCCAAAGTGGTGGGGATAAACAAAACAGACCTTGCTGCAAAGAAGGCAGGTTAGACAAACTACATTATCATTATCACTCTAAATGATTTTCAGCAAATAGTTACACCTTTCAACAGAGCTCCCTCTCAGATTTTTTATGACTGCAATCCAGGCAGCTCTTAATGAGATAGTACACAGAGGCTATACAGGCACTCTCTGGCAATCACATTTAAACAGCTGAAACGCAGGATACCAGCCTGGCAGTGAGCATTTAGGCAAGCTCAAGGAAGACTTTTCGGGAACCCCCATTTGTAGGGGGGTTACACCCTTCCCTGCCTGGTGAAAACTCGGCGTCTGCATCAATTCTGTACCATCACAGTATGGCAAATGCAAACTATACGAGACATTTATACCATTAGCATGTTATGCAAGTGACATCTGATGCATCAGTCAACGTAAACTTATACCTTTACTATACATATTCTCTACACTTCACAATACTATATCCAGTCTGACAATACATCATGCGTATTTCACACAGGTAATTCACACATTACTATGCAGAATCATGTAATAACTTCTTGTACACTGAACAATGTAAGAGGGGGCCCTTCTCTACCAGCTAACTTGGGATTAGATGTGGCAAGGGCACCATACCTAGAAGGCAGAACAATCAACCTGGAATTGACACTTAGGCTCAGTTTAGGCAGAGAGCTCTGAGAAACATAAACCCCTTTGTGAACCACATTGAGAGGCAAATCCACTGGCCTCCTGGGAGAATCATAACTGAAGTGTACTACTGGCTTGACAGCTCAGCCAGTCTTTCTGAGGGGGACAACTACAGTCTCTGTACTCTCAGCACTGGTCTGGGGACTCTCATCACTTGTGAGGGGTGCCTCTGCCTGGATGGGAATGTCCAAACATGGGGCACTGTCAGCTCCTTGCTCTGCAGGCTCTGTTTCTACAACACTTGCCTCATTTTACGAAGGCTCAAGCACAATCAAACTTTGAGGCATGGAAGAGGGGTGGTCAGCACTCTCATAGTGTTCTTCAAGTTCTGGCATGTCACCAGAAAGACTCAAACCCTCAGCTCCTTCTTCAGTCAACTCATATAGTTCCACAATACACAGAGACTCAACATCTTCAGACGTGATACTTTGCACTTCACTTTTTGGGAGCATTGGCTCCAAGGACAAAGCTGGGGGGGGGGGTAAGGCACTCCAGAAGGCCCAGCTTCATCACCACAATTAGTCATAGGGTGACCTCAAAACAGCTGACTCAGCTCATAGGAGGAGTAATAGGCATTGTCACATTCACTTTTGTCCAAGGTGGACTGACAGTCACTATTATTCTGAACCTGCTGCAGGGGAAACCTTGAACTTGTAACCACTGGGGTAGGTCAACTCTGTCCCTTTCTTGCAGCAGCATGAGTCATCAGCCCAGGGGAATCAATCTCTGAGTGTTCAGCCTCAATTATGACTTGGCCGATAGGTAGCAAGTGGTTACGGTGCATGGTCTTGACAGCTTTGGAGTTATTCTCTGGGCGGACCTTGTACACGGGTAGATCATCCAACTTTCCAACTACTACATGGGGGAGATTGTGCCACCAATCAGCAATTTTGTGTTTGCCATGCATTCCCAAATTGCGTAACAACACACGGTCTCCAGATCGAAGCTCTTGAGCCTTTACTTTTTTATCATGCCTCTCTTTGTTGGCTAGATTTCTCTTGGCAGCCATTGTCTGGGCCAGTTGATAGGTGTGGTTCAATTGAGCTTTCAGTTTTTGTACATATTGCAGTTAATTTTCAGCTCAGACCCCATCTGAGAGACCCCAAAGCAGACATCAACTGGCAGCCAGGCCTCTCCTCCGAACATGAGGCGGTAGGGGAGAAGCCGTAGCATCATTTTCGTGCAATTGTATGCGTGTACCAAGGTGCTAATCTGCTGGCTCCATTTATGCTTTTCTTTTGGGTGGAGGGTGCCCAGCATGTCTAGCAGGGTGAGGTTAAATCGTTCTGGTTGGGGATCTCCCTGCAGGTGATAGGGGGTGGTCCTTGACTTTCACACCCCTCATAGAGAGAGCATTTCTTTCATTAGTCAACTCTCAAAGTCTCTGCCCTGGTCAGAGTGGATCCGCAGGGGGGAACCATAATGGACAAAGAAATTTTCCACTAGCACCTTGGCCATGGTAGATGTTTTTTGATCTTTGGTGGGAAAAGCTTGTGCATACCATGTGAAATGATCCGTAACCACTAACACATTGCCAGTGTTCCGCTGATCAGGTTCTAAACACAAAAGTCTATGGAGACTAGTTCCATGGGGGTGCTGTTAGTAATATTAACAAGGGGGAAGCTCTCTGAGGCAGGGCTTTTCTTTGCAGGCAGTGACTACAGGTCTTTACATGGTGCTCAACATCGGCCACCATTTTGGGCCAGTAGAAGCGAGATCGTACCAGGTCAAGGGTTCTGTCAATACCGAGGTGCTCCATGTGATTGTGCAGGGACCTCGGTACCAAATTTTTAAAGGTCGTGGGCAGGACCAATTGTTGCTTGTCTACTTTGCCACTATGATCTACTGTCTCTCTATACAACAACTGATTGAGCAACTTCAATCTGGGGCCTTCTTTAAACAATAAAGCAGTTTGCAAGTCAGTGGAACGTAACTTAGACACATCTTTCCCCGCACACAGGGCATCAAGTGCTGGCTGAATCATAGGATCTTGGGATTGAGCCCACTGAATGCTGTCATTGTCAAATTGAGGTAGTGCACTAATATCTAGAGCAGAGAAGTGGCAATAAGCAGCCGGTATGCAGGTGTCAGAAGGGCCCAAGCAATCTACTAAACAGTCCACTGTGTCCACAGACATCTGTTCATCTCTATTAAACTTTTGGCACAATGCTCAGATGTCAGGTTCAGACAGCCTGACCCAATTACTCTTGGAAGTGGGCCTTCGTGATAGTACATCAGCATCAATATGGTTCAGGCCTGGTCTGTATTCGATAGCATAATCATAGGTTGATAATGCAGAAAGCCGCCGGTGCCCAGTGACATCTAACTTAGCTGAAGTCTGTACATAGGTCAACGGGTTATTGTCAGTCTTCACCAATATCTTTGCCCCATAGAGGTATTCATGAAACTGGTCAACAATGGCCCATTTTAGCGCAAGGAACTCCAACTTATGTACAGGGTAGTTTCGCTCTGATGGGGTCAAGCTCCTACTGGCGAAAGCCACTGGTCTCAAACCATCTTCATGGTCTTGATACAGTACCACTCCTAGACCCAGCAGACTAACGTCAGTATGCAGCACATAGGGTTTGGTGGGGTCAGCATAGGCGAGGATGGGGGCGTGGGTGAGCTGGTATATGATTTAGTGGATGCTGCTTCACAGTCGGGCATCCAGTGGGGCCCGAAGAGTTCACCTGGGCGGAAGTATACTTTTTCTGGTTCTTTGGCGGCCCCTTTCTTGTATTTATGATTGGTAGGAGGGTAACCCTAGATAAGATTAAATAGTGGGCAAAGCACCTTGGAATAGTCTTTTATGAACCTGCGTAGTAGCCACAGAACCCCAGGAACATTGTAGTTCTTTCAAATTATGGGCTGGAGCCAAGTAGTAGGCTTCAACCTTACTGGGATCAGTCTCTATCCCTTCTGTAGATACTATGTGCCCCACATACTTCTGGAGGTTTGGAAAACTGGTACTTGTCAATGGACAGCTTGAGGCCGAAGTCTTCCAGTCGGTCTAGAACTTTAAACAGTCGGTTCTCATGCTCCTCTACTGTGCTCCCAAACACAATGACATCGTCCAAGTACACCAGGCATTCCAGCAAATTCATATCTCCCATCGCACGTTCCATCCATCGCTGAAAGGTGGCCGGGGTGCCCGATATCCCCTGTGGCATTCTCAGAAATTTGTAGAACCCCAAAGGACAGATGAATGCTGTTTTCTCAAGGTGCTCTGGGGCCATTGGAATCCGGTAATATCTGCTGCGAAGATCCAACACCGAGAACCATTTACTCCCATTCAAGCAGTCCAGGGCATCCTGTATACGAGGCATAGTGTACTGGTCTGGGATGGTCCACCGGTTCAGGGTTTGATAATCAACACACATCCTCACAGACCCATTCTTCTTATGCACAACCACAATGGGAGAGGCGTATGGGCTCCTGGATTCTTGTATCACACCAGCAGCGAGTATTTCCTGCAGGTGTCTTCTCACATCATCTATGTCTGCTGGGGCTAGGCTTCGGGACCTCTCTCGAAATGGCCATTCATCGTGCAGGCGTATGTGATGCTCCACACCCTGGACACATCCTACATCCCATTTCTTCAATGAAAATACTTGGTCTCTCTGGGCAAGTTGCTTGCTAATTCTAGCCTTCCATTCAGCTGGCAATGGGGAGTCGCCAAAGTCAAACAAGTCTGGGGTCACTCTCTCCTTCTCACCAGGGTGCTTGTTGCTGGGCAATACTGCAGAGTCTATGCAGTGTACCGTAGCTAAGGTGCACCCTCAGTTCATCCGGATCTCCCGATCTGACACATTGTGAATCTGGACCATCATTCGTCGTGCATAGGCAAAAGCATGAGCAGGCAAGATGCTGGGTTTGACCAATAATCCTTCTGCCAATTTTCCATCGCCTGGTGCATTCAGCATCAGTATTTTGTTCTTGACATCTTTCAGGAGGCAGACCTCCCCCTTGAATGGTACACTGAGCGTTAGGGGCCAGTACCATTGAATCAGGATCCTTCCTCCACACGATCCCCACCGGTTCATCCTGGTCTACTTCCTCAGGTTTCTGTTGCAAATCATAGGCCCTCTTGATCAGAGCCGGAATTCTCAGGGCCCACCCAGTCCATCGCCCTTGTTTCTTGTGACAGAGTTATGCCAGTCTCCCAAACATGGATGTTTGTCCCAATTAACAGGGGGACCCAATCATACAGTCCAGTGGGAGGACACACTAGGGCCAAGGTCTCTACTCGCTCCTCTACACCAGTTACAGTTGCAGGAAAAGACAACCAGAGGCAAACATACCCTAGGTAGGGATAGGACTTGTCTCTCAGGCCCCACACATGTGGGCCTTCCAGGGATTGCAAAGGCACATCAGATAAGTGTTTGTCATACCAGTCCTGGAATATAATGTTCACTTGCGGCCCACTGTCAAGCACAGCCCGAGTATGAATACCGTTCACAGTCACCATAGTCTCCATTGAAGGGCCCACTATCTTGGACCAGTCTGGAGGGGCAACAGCAGGGGTCTGGACAGATGATTTAGCCACAGAGGGGTTTGAGTTAGGATGTCCGAAGCATTTACTGTGGTCATTTCGTGCACCCCTTGACCACTGACTCATTTTCTGAAGCTCTCCTTGAAGCTGGTTCATCACTTTCTCTAAGTCCTTCTGAGACTTGCATTCCCTCTTCATATGGCCATCCTTGCCGCAGTTGTGACAAATGACACACTCTCGGGGCATCCTTGGGGAAAACATAGCAATGGATGCTGGAGCATCAACAGGAGATTGTGATCTGACTTCTGTGGGTAATGTACCACATCTCAAAAGTTCCTTTAGGGTGGAAGTCAATTCCTTGAGCTCAGCCAAGAAGATACCCTCAGTAGAGGATGCCTGACCACCCCCATAACAGTCACGTCCTGACAGGGACCAGGGTGTCTGTCAGCAGGGGATACCTCAGTGAATGCACCTGGTTGTACTTTTCTGACTTCCTTCAGCAACTCCTCCCCTCACTGTTTAGCCCACGGTGGGACACTCTTAGTGGTCTCCATTTCGGAAGGGCCTTCCGGTGCCATGATCACTTGGGCTGCACTTGCCCCATAATCACAATCTCCCTCTTCACCTTCTACATCCTGGAGTTCTTTTATCAAGTCACATTAGTCAGGTGGGTTACCTCTCCTATCCTGAGCCTTAACTGGATGATCTGCAGTTTAGAATGCTTGACATGTTGCAGTATGTGCCCCAATCTCACACAGTTCAAATCATTAGTGGCTACCCCACCTTTCTGGTAAGCTTTCTGCACAGCTCTTTCTATGCGAGTAACATACGCAGACAAACTTTCCCCCTTCCATTGTTTGGTACTTTGGAATTTCCACATCAAAGTCTCCCCTGTCTCAATGCTCCCAAAATTGCCTTCAAGTACAGATAGGTACTACTGAGCAGATGCATCAGGGTTCGTGGACCTCAAAAATGTAATGGCTTCAAGGGTGGGGCCCCTCAAACTTTCTATGATTCTTTTCTGCTTCTCAGCCTCCGCACACTGCCACTTGGGTACCAAGGGGGCAACATAGTCGATCCAGGTCTCCCAGTCATCCTCCCCTGGGGGGGTTGGGAGGGTGCCCGAGAAGATTCTCCGCCTTCGGCAGGAGTCGTGCCTAATGGCGGGTACAGATACAGTGGCCAGCAGTGGCATGGGCACAGAAGGCAGGGCAGTAACAGGTGCTGGAGTGGGAGAGGGAGTTGGGGAAAGAACACCCCCAGGTGGCAGGAACAGTTTCTTAAAGTCCTCTACGGTTTTCCCTTCCTCCAGCAGCAACTTAGCAAATTTCTCCTCAAAAGTCTCAGATAATGGTGGGAGCTCATTCTCCCCAGGGTCTGTACTGTCTTTTGCTATCACTCTCCAGACGGCTGGGACCTCTTCTGAGGCAATAGTCTGTGGCACTTTAGAGCTGTCCACAAGGTCACTACACTCTACTAAGGTTATGAAAGTTTGGGTGATCAGATCAGCCTGTCGACCCACCACCACAGGGTTTTTTAAACATTCAACATTGGAGAGTATTCCCTTTGCAGTGTCCTTACTGGTACCCAGGGGAATATCCAGTATAAGCAGAGCATTTTGGGGGTCAATCTCCTGCCCAGCACACCACCCCACCAACTGGTGTACAGCCATTTCTACTGGGGTAGCCATTAATCTTTAACAAGAATACATAATTTTGGGCCACTAGAAGGCACAAAATCCCAGCGGTGAGCCTCCAAAATGTAACCCCTAGGTGGCGCTATCCCAAGGGCTACTGCCCCTGCCTACTTGGCTAGGAGCAGGTTAAGGGGCCTGAGTTCTGAAACAGGTGCGTCCACCCAGAGGTCAGGGTTGGTAGTGGTCAAGCTAACCTGGGCACAGCCACCTGGGACACTGTAACCCCTCTCTTTCCTTACTAGTGACCAGAACAATGCACAATAATCACTTTCACAGTACCCCTGATACACCACACAAGTACCCACACTGTTTGCACTTACCACCAGAGCTTTCCTCTTGCTCAACCCTGGAGACCCCTTGTAAAACAAAGTTATACACACCAAATAACAGCAGTACAGTACTCTTGCACAAACTGGAACCACAGTCAGGGTAAATGCAAAAAGAGTTAGATCTGATTTATTTAAGGGACTTGAACAAGGGAGGGGCGTAATCAGGTTAATTTGCTTAAAGGCTGTATCAATCAAACAGTTATGCATGTGTAACCTCCAGGGGGCGCTATCCTAAGGGCTACTACCCCTGCCTGCCTTAACTGTAACAGGGTGAGGGGCCCAGATCCATTGGCAGGTGCCTCCACCCAGAGGTCGGGGTTAGAACAGTCGAGGTTGTCTTGGTCACAGCCCTCTGGGTAGCTGCAACACCCCTTTCTTCTCACTAGTGGCCCACACAGTTCAGTTACAGTGTCCTTACCATAGACACTTACCCCCCAGCTCGATTCACTCAGCTCACTCAGCTCACTCTGGGGACCCTCTGAAAAGTAAGGTACAGTTACACAATATTTACTGTGCAGTATTTCACCATTACTACACAAATTAGCCAGTGTGCGTTTGCAGAACAAGCAATCTGATTTATTTAAGGGAAGATAACAAGGACCAGGGGAAATCAGAGTGATTAGCTTACCACTACAATATATGCGTATCTACCTAGGGCTCTGTGCACAGGCCTAACCTATATGTTACTGTCTATGGGTACCCAAGCCCTAAAGGCTAGTTTCTCAATGCAGCTGGTTGGGGCCCTGACACAAATGAGCATTTAAATTCCTATAAGATTAGAGGAGCCAGCAGGTTCAGTTAATATAGTCTGCAAAGTCAACTCGAAGATCTTGCCTCGTTAGGAACCTTTAACAGGGAGCTACCCTGATTTAGTACTCAAGACTCCAGAGGGAAAAATCCTCTCACACCACTCGCAGGGCTGAGCCTGAACTTTAGACACTTCTCCACACATTTATATGCAAAGCAACAGAGGGGTACCATACCAGGCAGCTGCTCCTATGGCCCAACCGAACACACCGTTACTCGTGAATCTCACTGCAGCTTCATCTTCCTGACAGACCGAGCGTGATTCAGCAGATTCTCCAGTCCTCTATAGGTTGAGCCTGGTAGGTAGCTGGCACTGGTGCACAACCTCCTCTGACCGCTGCCCCACGGATTTAGTCCGGAGATCGCCGGCGATTCAAACAGCCACCTAGGGCTTTCACGCACTTTCTGCGTGAACACTCAATGGCGCAGGAGTCCAGAGCTCCTTTCTCATCCACAGCCACAATGCCTCTGCTCCTTGACAGCATGGGGCCATCCTCTCTGCTCGGGCGCCACCCGATCCCATTGGCTGGCTACAGATGCCAGTCACTTTAGTCCTGCTTTCAGTGGTGTGAAAAAGGCGCTATGGTCTAGCCTTCACTTCCCACAATTACGAGCAGTATCCCCATTGGTCCGTTGGCTCCCCAGAGCGCCCTCATTCTGGTTGGTCACCAGTTACTCCATTTGCAATACCCCCTGCCCCATTGGACCCATCAGAACGCCCTGGTCCAAAATGGAGGGCAAGACACACAAGTCTCAGCTGCAAAGAAACAGGTTAAACAAACTGTAATTCCATCAACATGCTAGCTAGTCATGGCCAAACAGCTACATTATCCAAAAGGCTCCCTCTGCACATACAGCGACTGCCAAAAAGGGAGCGATTTCATGCAGAGCAGGCGGGATTTGAGCAGGGAAACCCCAGTCCCCCTTGTACAAACCCGCTGGAGCCTGCGAGCAGGCAGCTCTTAAAGAGACAGCACTGGAGGCTGTGGAAGCACTCACAACACCCACATTTAGGCAGCGCTGAGCCAAACACCAGTTAGGCAGGGAGCATTTAGGCAAGCTCCGAGAAGGCTTTCAGGAACCCCCATTTATGAGGGAGTTACACCCTTCCTGGCCTGGAAAGAACTTGACGTCCACGCCAAGTAGTTACCCTTAAATCACTTTAAGGCAAAATAGTTTAAATTGATAGTACATTAAACCTTTTGTTACATACATTGGCACCGCATTTACAGTTTACTATTGGTTATGCAATATTACACATACAGACAACCTTTTGCTTTTTAAATCAGGTCTTTACTTCCTGCCCATGACACCTTGAAAGAGGAGGCCCATCCCTATCAGCTACTTGCGAGCTAACTTGGGCAGGGGTACCATACTCAGAGGGCAATACTAACAGTCTGGAGTAATTTCCTAAAGCTAGTTTGGGCAAGGAGCTTGGGGACACATACACCCCTTTATGAACTACATTTAAAGGCATGTCTACAGGCTGACCCAGGGACTCATAACTTAACCTTATCACAGGCTGTACTTCTCGGCCAGTGCATCTAGGGGTCTCATTAAAAGCTGCTACAGGTCCTGGCTCCATTGCCGCCTCATCTAGATGAGTAGAGGGAACCTCTACAGGAGAAAGGGACCCCATGCCCATAGTACTTTCGGGGACTGAACCCTCTATATCAGGACCCACACTACTTGGTTTAGCTGGGGACAGTTCGGGTACTGGCAAGGAACCATCAGGGCACTCAAAATATTCTTCAGGTTCTGGCATATCGCTGGCTTGCTCCCCCACATCACTTCCTTCTTCGGAAAAGTCAGATACTTCAGCCAGGCTCAAGGACCCCACCCTCTCGGCTTGGAGGCCACTCACGTCATCCTCTGGGAGCATTGGCTCCAGAGACAAAGCTGGGGCTCAGACAGTCCAGAAAGCCCAACTTCATCTCCAGAGTTAATTAGGGGATTGCCCCGAAACAGTTGGCTCAGTTCATAAGAGGGATAGTATTCAATATTATTCTCACTGTCTTCAGACACAGACTGACAATCACCTTCATCAGAGGGGGTTGTAGAAGGCCCTCTTAGTTTGCTTGCTGAAGAATCAAGTGGTCTGGGTTTTTTCTTGGCAGCAGCTCTAGTTATAGGCCTGGATGGTGGGACACTTGGAGGTTCAGCTTCTATCAAGATTTGCCCGATTGGCAGCAGATGATTTCTGTGTATAGTTTTCACAGCTTTGGAATTGTTTTCAGGCCGTACTTTATATAGGGGTAAATATGCCAGTTTTCCCACAACAATACGAGGAAGGTGATGTCATCTGTCAGCAATCTTATGTTTGCCATGCAGTCCCAAATTCCTCAATAGCACCCTATCCCCTTCTCTCAGTTCCATCGCTTTCACTTTCTTATCATACTTCTCCTTATTGGCCAGGTTTCGTTTAGCAGCCATAGTCTGGGCCAGTTGGTAGGCATGGTTTAATTGGATCTTCAACTTCTGTACATACTGTAGATGATTTGCTGCTTGTACTCCATCAGGGGAAACCCCAAAACACACATCCACTGGCAGTCTAGTCTCTCCCCCAAACATCAGTCGGTACGGGGAAAATCCAGTGGCATCACTTTTGGTGCAGTTGTAAGCATGTACCAAGGTGCTAATCTGCTGGCTCCATCTAGACTTGTCCTTAGGTTGCAGTGTGCCCAACATATCAAGCAAGGTGCGGTTAAACCTTTCAGGTTGAGGATCTCCCTCGGGATGATACGGGGTGGTTCTTGACTTTCGTACTCCCCACAAGGATAGCATTTCTTTAATTAGGCGGCTCTCAAAGTCTCTCCCCTGGTCAGAATGGATTCTCTGGGGAGCCCCATAGTGGACAAAGAAGTTTTCAACAAGTACTTTAGCCACAGTGGTTGCTTTCTGATCTTTAGTAGGAAAAGCCTGTGCACACCAGGTAAAATGATCCGTGACCACCAATATGTTGCTGATATTTTTCAAATCAGGTTCTAAGCTCAGGAAATCAATGCAGACCAACTCCATGGGGGCGCTGGTAGTGATATTGACCATGGGGCAGCTCTCTGAGGTAGGGCTTTTCTTTGCAAACAGTGGCCACAGGTCTTGACATACTTCTCTACGTCTGTACTCATTTTTGGCCAGTAGAATTGGGTCCATACCTGGTCAAGAGTTCAGTCTATGGCAACATGCTCCATGTGGTCATGCAGGGACCTCAACACCAGTCCTCTAAAAGCGGTGGGCAACACCAGTTGTTGTTTGTCTATTCACCCCTCTTTGTCTACGGTCTCCCTACATAACAGTCTATTGTTCAACTTCAATTTTGGACCTTCTTTGTATAACAGGGCAGTTCTCAATTCAGCGGACTGCAATTGGGACACGTCTCTCCCTGCTTGCAGAGCCTCCAAAGCAGTTTTTATCATGGGGTCTCTGGCTTGAGCCCGTTGGAGACTATCATTGTTGAACTGGGGCAGCGCACTAGTGTCTAAGGCAGAAAAATGACAGTAAGCAGCAGGTATGCAGTTCGCGGATGGCCCCAAGCAATCCACAGTATCAGGAGACACTTGTTCTTCCTTGTCAAATTTTTGGCAAAGGGCTCTTATGTCAGGTTCTGACAACCTGACCCAGTCAGTCCGGGCACAGGCCTCCGAGAGAGAGCATCCCCATCTATATGGTTTAGGCTGGCTCTATACTCAACAGCATAGTCGTAGGTGGCCAATGCAGAGAGCCACCTATGGCCAGTGTCATCCAACTTGGCTGAGGTCTGCACATATGTCAAAGGATTGTTATCAGTCTTCACCAATATCTTGGCACCGTACAAGTAGTCATGAAATTGATCAACAATGCCCCACTTCAGGGCCAGGAACTCTAATTTGTGCACTGGATAGTTTTTTTCTGAAGAAGTCAGACTTCTGCTGGCAAAAGTTACAGGTCTCATTTGGGTGCTCCTGATACAAGACAGCCCCCAATCCTTGTAGACTGGCGTCAGTGTGGAGAACATACAGCTTGGCTGGGTCAGCATAGGCCAGCACTGGGGCATGGGTAAGTTGATATATGATGTCATAGAAAGCTTCTTCACACTCAGTAGTCCAGTGGTTTCCAAACACATAATTCGGACAAAAATACTTCTTCTCCATCTCAGAGTGCACAACTTTCTTATACTTTTTGTGGGTGGGAGGATACCCCTGAGTAAGGCTGAGGAGGGGGTGGATCACTCGAGAATAATCTTTGACAAATTGCCTATAATATCCACAAAACCCCAGGAACCATTGCAGCTCCTTCAAATTCTTTGGCTGAGGCCAAGTAGTCAAAGCCTCCACCTTGCTGGGGTCAGTCTCTATGCCTTCAATGGATACTATGTGGCCCACATACATCACAGAAGTTTGAAAGAATTGGCACTTGTCTATAGATAACTTGAGACCGAAATCCTCCAGCCAATCCAGGACCTTGAACAATCAACGTTCATGTTCTTCCAACGAGCTGCCGAACACTATGACATCATCTAAGTAAACCAAACACTCGAGCAAATTCATGTTTCCCACAGCACATTCCATCAGGTGCTGAAAGGTAGCTGGGGCACCTGAAATCTCTTAAGGCATCCAGATAATCTCATAGAAACCTAGGGGGCAAATGAACGCAGTCTTCTCTCGGTCCTCTAGAGCCATTGGGATCTGATAGTACCCACTGCGGAGATCTAACACAGAGAACCACTTACTGCCGTTCAGACAGTCCAAGGCATCCTGTATGCGCGGCATGGTATACTGGTCAGGGATGGTCCGCCAGTTCAGGGTAGGGTAATCCACACACATCCGAACAGCCCCATTCTTTTTCCTCACTACGACAATAGGGGAAGCATAAGGGCTCCTGGATTCTTGTATCACACCAGCAGCAAGCATGTCTTGCAGATGCCATCTCACATCATCTATATCAGTAGGGGCCAAGCACCGAGACCTCTCTCGAAAAGGCCTTTCATCATGCAGTCAAATGTGGTGTTCGGCCCCCCGCACACATCCCACATCCCATTCTTTTAGGGAAAAGACCTGGTCTCTTTGGGCAAGCTTCTCACTGACCCTTACTTTCCATTCAGCAGGCAATGGGAAGTCACCAAACTCAAACAAGTCTGACGTGACTCTGTCATCCCTCCCCAAACGCTTGCTATTAGGGAGCACAGCCATGTTCGCACAATGCACACTAGCCAGGGTGCAGCCTCTATTCACTTGAATCTCTTTGTCAGACACATTATGAACTTGAACCATCACTCTCCTGGCATAAGCATGGGCTCTAGCAGGCAAGATACTGGGCTTAACCAGCAGTCCTCCAAGCAACTTTCCTTCCCCAGGTGCATCCAGCATCAATAGCTTATTCTTGACATCCTTTTTAAGCTGAACCTCCCCTTGCAAAACACACTTTGCACTTGGGGCCAATAGCAAAGGCTCCGGATCCTTCCTCCAGACAACACCCACCGGGCCTTCAGGCTCCTCCTGACTAGCCTTTCTCTGAGTCTCGTAGGCCTTCTGGATCAAAGTGGGTATCCTCAGTGCTTGCCCAGTCCTGGACACCTGCTTTGCAGAACACAATTGCGCTAATCGGCCAAACATGTGAGCTTTGGTCCCAATCAACAAGGGTACCCCATCATACAGTCCAGTGGGGGGGGGCAGACTAAAGCCAAAGTTTCCACCTGTTCATCCACTCCAGCCACAAAAGTAGGAAATGACAACCAGATCCTGATATACCCCAAATACGGATAAGCCTTGTCACTCAGTCCCCATACATGTAGGCCATCCAAGGGTTGTAGTGGCACCTCAGGTAGATGTGTCTGATACCAGTCATGAAACATAATGGTCACCTGAGAGCCACTATCCAATACAGCTCGGGTGGGAACCCCATTTACCCGCACCGTGGCCTCCATCGAGGGCCCGACCACATCAGACCACTCAGGGGGCACAGCGTTAACAGTTGCTTGGGCATTGGCCCGAGTCACAAAACCCTTCCTTGGGGGTCAGACGTGGGTCCTGCGATGCCAAGTGATCAGTCTGCTGTTGACCTTCCTTAAATTCTCCGGCAACTGGCACTCAGTCTGGAAGTGTCCATCCTCCCCACAGTGGTAATAGAACTTGGGGTCCCGGGGGTCTCTATTTGGCTGGGGATACTTCATTTGTGGGGGGCCCTCTGGGGGATGAAGGGATTCCCCTGGGGCAAGGCATGGGTTTCTAGATAACTCAGGTTCCCCAGACCTAACAGGGTGGGTAGTGGATCGCTTCAAGTCCCTCAGCAGTTCTCATAAATTCCTGACCTTGGCCCTCAATTCACTTTCTACTAGGGGATCAGAGGAAATGGCATGCACCCCTACCACTCCCTGTAACTCTGGGGATACATCAGGCCCTCCTGAAGGGTGGGTCTCATCAGGTTCACTAGACTCAGGGGTTTGGCTCAAATTCACAGCCCCCACATAGGGTTCCCACCCCTCGTCATCAGTCTCTACTTCTCTAATCTCCCTCATCAATTGACAGTATTCAGGCGGAGCAGCTCGACGATCATGTAACTTAAGTTTTAACAGTATCACACTGGAAAATCTAGCAGACTTTAAAACATGTTCCAACCTGACCTGGTTCAAGGCTGAGGCGCTGATCCCCCCTTTTCGGTAGGCTTTCTGTAAAGCCCTTTCCACCCTGGTGACAAAGGCAGAAAGCTTCTCATTCCTCCACTGCTTAGCAGACTTGAATTTCCATAATAAGTCTTCCCCAGTTTCTGTGCTCCCAAACACTCCCTCTAGAGCAGAAAGATTCTCTGCGGTGGCAGTTTCCAGGCTAGTGGCCCGCAAAAACCAAATGGCTTCCAAAGCCGGACCCCGCAGACTCTCCACCAGTCTCTTTCGTTTCTCCCCCTCAGAGCATTGCCACACCTGGACTAGGGGGGTGGTGCAGTCCATCCACGCCTCCAAATCATCCTCCCCTGAAGGCACGGGCACCGTGCCAGAAAAAAGTTTTAGCCTACGGTAAGAATCCAGCTGTATAGAGGGAACCACTAGGGGCGGTGGAGCCAAGATAGAACTCTTGGGGGCTCCGGAGAGGCACCAGGGTAGGCCTGAGGGGTGGGTTCACCGGAAAGGTAAAAGGCCTGCATTAACTCTTGGGTAGTTCTCCCTTCTACAGCCAACAATTTAAGTAGCTTATCTTTGAAACTATTAGTCTGGGGAGACCCCCGGGGGTGACTGACCCACTCCATATGTGAATGACCCTCCACCCTGGTTGGGCACCCTCCAGGTAAATCACTGGGGGCACCCTCTCAGGGTCAATGGCTATGCTACAAAAGAGTAGCACCTGCAAAGTCTGATCAAGTAGATCAGCCATACGCCCCTTCACCTCCACCTTGCCTAAACACTTAACACGCTCCACGGCAGAGATAATGTCAGCGGTCATTGTCCCCAGAGGTACATCGAGTAGTAACACAATTCTCTGAGAGTCCAGCTCTTCGGCTTCACCCCACCCCATCACTTTATGTACCATCATCTTAATAGGGTCCAGCTTAATCTTAGCCATGATACCCCTTCCAGTTTCTCCTTTAGTTTATCCATAGTTAGGCACTTCGCCCACTCAGCCACTAGGGGACACTAATCCCAGCGGTGCCTCCAATTTGTAGCACCCAGGGGGCACTATCCTAAGGGCTACTACCCCTGCTTGCCTTAACTGTAACAGGGTGAGGGGCCCAGATCTGTTGACGGGTGCCTCCACCCAGAGGTCGGGGTTAGAACAGTCAAGGTTGTCTTGGTCACAGCCCTCTGGGTAGCTGCAACACCCCTTTCTTCCCACTAGTGGCCCACACAGTTCAGTTACAGTGTCCTTACCATAGACACTTACCCCCCAGCTCGATTCACTTAGCTCACTCTGGGGACCCTCTGAAAATTAAGGTACAGTTACACAATATTTACTGTGCAGTATTTCACCATTAATACACAAATTAGCCAATGTGCGTTTGCAGAACAAGCAATCTGATTACTTTAAGGGGAGATAACAAGGACCAGGGGAAATCAGAGTGATTAGCTTATCAATACAATATATGCGTATCTACCTAGGGCTCTGTGCACAGGCCTAACCTATAAGTTACTGTCTATGGGTACCCAAGCCCTAAACGCTAGTTCCTCAATGCAGCTGGTTGGGGCCCTGACACAAATGAGCATTTAAATTCCTACGAAGATTAAAGGGAGCCAGCAGGCTCAGTTAATATAGTCAGCAAAGTAACCAGAAGATCTTGCCCTTGCTAGGAACCTTTAACAGGGAGCTACCCTGATTTAGTACTCACGACTCCAGAGGGAAAAATGCTCTCACACCACTCGCAGGGCTGAGCCTGAACTTTAGACACTTCTCTACACGTTTATATGCAAAGCAACAGAGGGGTACCATGCCAGGCAGCTGCTCCTTTGGCCCGACCGAACACACCGTTACTCAGGAGTCTCACTGCAGCTTCACCTTCCTGACAGACCGAGCGTGATTCAGCAGATTCTTCAGTCCTCTACAGGTTGAGCCTGGTAGGTAGCTGGCACTGGTGCACAGCCTCCTCTGACTGCTGCCCCGCAGATTTAGTCCGGAGATCGCTGGTAATTCAAATGGCCACCTAGGCCTTTCACGTGCTTCCCGCGTGAACACTAAATGGCGCAGGAGCCCAGAGCTCCTTCCTCATCCACAGCCACAATGCCTCTGCCCCTTGACAGCATGGGGCCATCCTCTCTGCTCAGGCGCCACCCAATCCCATTGGCTGGCTACAGATGCCAGTCACTTAGTCCTGCTTTCAGTGTTGTGAAAAAGGTGTTATGGTCTAGCCTTCACTTCCCACAATTACGAGCAGTATCCCCATTGGTCCGTCGGCTCCCCAGAGAGCTCTCATTCTGGTTGGTCGCCAGTTACTCCATTTGCAATACCCCCTGCCCCTATTGGACCTGTCAGAATGTCCTGGTCCAAAATGGAGGGGCACAGCACACACAGTCTCAGCTGCAAAAGAAACAGGTTAAACAAACTGTAATTCCATCAACATGCTAGCTAGTCATTGCCAAACAGCTACATTATCCAAAAGGGCTCCCTCTGCACATACAGCGACTGCTAAAAAGGGAGCAATTTCACCACAGCACAGGCGGGATTCGAGCAGGGAAACCCCAGTCCCCCTTGTACAAACCTGCTGGAGCCTGTGAGCAGGAAGCTCTTAAAGAGACAGCACTGGAGGCTGTGGAAGCACTCACAACACCCACATTTAGGTGGCGCTGAGCCAAACACCAGTTAGGCAGGGAGCATTTAGGCAAGCTCTGAGAAGGCTTTCAGGAACCCCCATTTATGAGGGGGTTACAAATGCACTTCAGGGTCCATAAACAGTCACACACTGTGGCCACCCAGATGAAGAAGAGGTGGGTAGCCAGGATCATTGCCCGGGGTAGGCTGGTGTCGCAGCTGGTTGGGGCCCTGTGATGGAAGAAACAACATGCACCACACACACTAATTGTAATCTGGAGCCGGAGGACTCAGTTCATGAAAGAAAAGAAACAACAAGATAATCAGATGACACACTTAGATTAAGCTGTTGTTGCAGGGAGCTACCCTGATGGTTACTCACGATACCCAAGACTGGACACAGGCTGGATGAAAATTGAGACTGCAGGTGGTTGATCTGGAGTGCCAGGAGAAGCAGGGCCCACACGATTCGCCGAGGCGTCATTCCTGTTCAAGCATGGAGCAGGGGGCTGATCCCCAGGCAGGTCTCTCATCGATGGCTTTCTCTGTGTAGTGGGGTAGTCTGGCAGAGCCAGTGTGGCAAGGCCCAAGTCGTATGGAGATGAACACGGATTCAGTCTGGTCGAGCTGGATACAGCTTCCAGCAAGCAGAACACAATTCACACAGAGGGAACCAAATCACAACCCACTGTAAACACACAGCACATTTACTTGTAAAGGATTCTACTATACCAGGCAAACCACTCTCCATTCACAATCACAAAGTCTCTGCACACACTGGGAGTTTAGAGGTAGCTGGAAATCCTGAGAGGCCAATGCATTCAGCAAATCTTTGGTCTTCTTCAGGTTGATCCTGGTCACAACTCAGTGGCTTACTTCATTCTCACAAACTCAGATTAAGTCTGAACTGATTCTCTTCTCCCTCTCAGGGGCAGCAGGCAGGCATGCAGGCCACAACTCAGGCCGTTCCACAGAGACTGTCTCGAGCTGTTGCTTCTTCATTTCCCAACTTAGATCTGACTCAGCTGCCAGCAAGCCTGGGAATTTCCCCAGAATCCAAAAGGTTCGGTTGGCTGATCTGTCTGTTAGTTACAACAAAGGCTCCCCCTTCAGGTGCAAAAAGGCGCCAAAAGCCCAAAATTACAATTCCTACAGATTTTGACTCCAGACAGCTCCTGTAGTCTGGCTCCATTTTAGGTCCCACCGGTACTGATTGGTCCAGTTCGGCAGACAAACTACATTTTCATTATCAATCTAAATGATTTTCAGCAAGTAGTTATATCTTTCAACACGGCTCCCTCTCAGATTACTTATGACTGCAACCCAGGCAGCTCTTAAAGAGACAGTACACAGAGGCTATACAGGCACTCTCTGGCAATCACATTTAAACTGCTAAAACTCAGGACACCAGCCTGGCAGTGAGCATTTAGGCAAGCTCAAGGAAGACTTTTCAGGAACCCCCATTTGTAGGGGGTTTACAGATACGCAATCCAAACAACTCTTGTATCTTTCAGCATGCTTCGGCTGGGTCAGCCTGTTGCCATTAGATGTATTTCTGCATGGTTAGTAGCATGTCTTTGACACTGCTATTCCATGGTGCAGGTCAAGTTGGAAGGCTGGGTTCATACCCACTCTACCAGAGCGGTCGTGGCTTCCCTGACAGAGATTCGTAATGTACCCATTGCAGACTTCTGCAAGGCAGTGACTTGGAGCTCAGTGCATACCTTTGTGAAGCACTACGCTCTGGATGTCCATGCCAGACAGCACACTTCTTTGGCAGGACAATCCTTATGGACTTCTGTCCTGAGTGAGCTCTGTCTCCTGATGCCCTAGGGGGGGGGTTGGTTTTAGCTTGGTAATCTCCCATTAGTGTGAATGAGTGGTGGAGACTTTTAGTCCAGGAAGATATGGAAATAACATACCTACCATAATTCTTGATCTTCTTTAACGGAGTCTCCATCACTCCTTCACATGCCCACCCACCATCCCCCGAGCTCACTCATTCTGTTTTTGGTCTTCACTTCCTTGTTGTTCGGGCTCTGAAGACATTGTTGAACTGATCCTTCTTACATTGGTCATCCAGGCTATTTTATGCCTGGAAGTTAGGGTTAGATTTTCTTAAGTTAATTTACATTGCACTTCCTCGGTTAAAAAGGTACTGAGGCAGTTGGAGGGTCGATGCCGAGATAGCCTATACAGCGCAAGCACATGCATGGTCCTATCCCAGCGCTGGCCCTCCTGAAGATTTCTGGCTCCTGTGGGGTCCTAGCGCCTCTGTCTTAGTCCCATTAGTGTGAATGAGTGGTGGAGACTTCATCCAAGAAGATCAAGAATTACGGTAGGTACGTAATTTCCATTTCTAACCCCAGGAATCACACAGTATGATTAAACTAATGCAGCAGTCAGCCTTCAGTGTTGAACTGCCCAGAGAGACGGCATTTATGCAAATGATGGAACTCTAATTGACATGTCAATTTCAAACTGTTGCCCTTAGGAACTGCTTCACTCAGAGTGCTCAGATTCTTTACTCCACCTGCCAGTTAAGATACCTCGAAATGCTCTCCTCAGCTATCTACTATGATCTTTATTAGGCAATAAGTAACAATTTATTACTTTATTTTAACAATTGTTGCCCTTATAGTTTAGTTTAGATGAAATTGTGGGTTGTTTTACTAGTGTTTTTTGGTTCCTCATCGGTTCCAAGGAACCACGGGGAACTGCTTCAGAGGTGTTTTTACCTCAGAATATATTTTGTTATTTCAGTCAATCAATCAATCAAACTTTATTTTACCAGGCATAACACCATTGAGCAAGCTCATTTTCAAAGTGGTCCTGGACATAATAAAACAAATCACAGGCAGGTACAAGGCAGGAAAATAAATATTGTACATACAAGGAGCTAAGACAGGCCTATACAGCTAAGGATAACACAGTTAAATGCTAATTATAGAACAACTAAACAAACAAGCAAAATAAATCAAAAACTTAGGATGGTTTGACCCCAGGCACTCACTAGGATATGTAGCCCGGTGGGTATTATAAGACTTGGGAGGAGGAGAAGGAGGAGGGGTAGGGAGGAGGAGGGTATAGGAGACAAGGGGGAGGTAGGGTGAAGTTGGCCAGTGTGGATGAGAGAAGAGGTGCAAAATGTTGGGGCCCCACTACTAGGGAAGGCGGGAGCTGTGCGTTTCTTAAGTGTCAGGAGATTCTTGAAGGTCACCAAGAGATTAAGGGTGCACTGGTCACCTATAACAGTTACAGGTTTCCTTCAGGTATTCTGCTATCAGTGCTTTGAAGGTGAATGGACTGGGGAGGGTTGAGAGCTTTAGAGATCTTTGCATGGTATTCCACATGGAAGGAAAGGAGAAATTAATTGCAGCCGAGCCATGAAATGATCTTACTCTGGGTATATGAAAGCAGAATGAGGAGAAGCATCTCAAGCCATACGACCCCTTGGCATGCTCAAAGAAGCTCGAGTTGTATGCTGGTAGATTATCAGACAGAGCCCTGTAGAACCAGAGGAAGGTATTTCTTTTCCTCCTTGTAGTAAGTGAGGACCATCCCATCTCTTGGTGCAGCAGGCAGTGATGGGTGCGAAATGCCAGATTGAGGATGAACCTCAAGGCCCGGTGATAAAGAGTGTCAAGTTGACAGAGCACTGAAGAGGGGCAGTTGCTATGGAGAAAGTCAGTGTAATCCAGTAAGGGCAGGAATGTAGATTGCACTAGTCTCTTTCTGGCTCCCTTGGTGAGTAGATGCTTAATATGGTAGAATATGCCTAAGTCTTAATGTCTTAATTCTTTCGAGAGTTCATTCAGGTGGCACAGAAAGTTAAGCTTATTGTCTAGCCAGAATTCTAGGTATTTAAAAGTATCAACAGTTTCCAGGGTTTTACCCAATAAAGTTAGAATCTTAAGGCTACTTGTTGGTCTTGAGGTGGTGTTCGGTGAGAGGATCATGGCTTTGGTCTTTTTGGCGTTAAGCAGAAGTTTATGCTTCTAAAGATTAAATTGGAGAGAGATAAATTCTCACCGTAAATCCTCATGGGCCACGTCCAGAGAAGAGTTAGAGGTGTAGAAGACTGTATCGTATGCAAATAAGTGCACATTAGCTGTGCACAGGTGTGAATCAAGGTTGTTGATGTAGATTGCAAATAAGATTGGGCCCAAAATAAAGCCTTGAGGGACACCTAGTGGTAATCTCTTTAGTGGAGACAATTCTCCCAAAGCTTTGACTCATTGTAATCTGTTAGTAAGGTAGCTATTGAACCATTTGATGGCTGTACTATCGAGACCGATGTTACTCAATGCATTAAGCAAAATGTTGTGATCCACATTATCGAAAACCTTAGTAAGGTCAAGGAAGAGTGCAAACACATGCTTCTTAGAGTCCAAGGCAATTTGCTGGTCAGTGGTTACTTTAGTAAGGGCAGAAACTGTGTTATGTTTGGCTCTGAAGCCTGACTGAGCGGTGTTTAGCAGTTTCTGTTAATCCAGGTGCTCTCTGATTTGGGTGTTAACAAATTTTCCCAGAAGTTTTGAAAGGGTGGATAGTATGGAAAAAGGCCAGGTCAGGTTGCTAGGGTCCCCAGACTTGAACAGGGGGATGATGTGAGCAGTTTTCCACGGCAAGGGTAACGCACCCTGCATCAGGGACGTGTTGAATAAGTGGACGATGGGGGCAGTCAGGTAATAATGGCTTAATTTTAGGAAGAAAGGTTCGATGAGGTCAGTACCAGCACTCTTTTTGTATCCAATGACAGTAGAAGGTCCTCCACTTGCTTGAAGGATACAGGGCAGAAGCTAAAGGGGGAGGAGTAACTCTGGTTGGTGTCGATGTTGGGGTTGGTGGCATCAATGGCATCCCCGTGCGGGCTGATCTTATTGATTGGAGAGACGTTGAAGGCCAGCCCCGCAGTGGCAAAGTGTTCATTGAGTTGTTCTAGTATATCCACTCTATCCATGAAAGTGGTGTCACCGGACTCTGTTTTGGCAGGAAGGGAGGCATCAGTGGTATGACCCTCAACCTCTTTGAGGATGTTCCAGAACTTGGCAGCATTGTTTTTGTTGTCTTCCACGGCGGATTGGAAGTATCTAGCTTTTTCAGACCTAATTTATTTGGTACAGGCATTTCTAGAGACACAAAAGGCAAGCCCAATCGGCATCAAAGTGTGACTTCCTGGCTCTTTTCCACCAAAAGCCTCTATCTTTGAGGGCTTTCTTTAAGATGGGAGAGAACCAGCCAGAAGATTTTTTCTTGGACTTGATCAGCCTTAGGGAGGCATGTTTGTCTATTAGACCCACTAAAAGGCTATGAAAAATGTTAAATGCCTCATTGAGGGAAGGGGCTAGGTAGAAGTCTTGCCATCTGATGTTGCCCAGGTCACTTAGGAAGGCATTCTGGCAGAACTTTTTCAAGCACCTTTTTAACTTATATTTGGGGGCTGCTTTTATTTGGGGAGAGTGTGTGATGCAGGCAATGGCACAGTGATCACTTATTTATTTTTTATTTATTTGTACATCAGTTTACAACCTTTGAGCCAGAGGCTCGTTTCCAAAGGTACCTTGTCACAAAGAGGAGAAATACAGTACAACATTTAGTTACATCATTGTCACAGTTTTGTAGAGTTGACAGTTATTTTGTTACAATATGTACAGGTTTGTATTACAAGCTAATATAGTTTTTTATAGTGGTTGGGGAGATAAAGCATACATTGTAATGCGGATAAGAAGTCTTGAGCAGAGATGCCAGAGGTAAATAATCTAGGGGCTATGGGACATGTCGGGATTAGTTTGGGTGAGGCGCCACCAGAGAGTTTTGTCAGGGCATAGTGAGCTAGATCACTAGAGACAAGCACAGCTACGCATGTTAAATAGCTGACTTCAAAGTGAGATTTTGAAGCGGGAGATTGTAGAGGTATCAGAGATGGAGGTGGGGAGAGTATTGTACCAGGAGGGAGCTCTGTAACAGAAGGACCTCTGTCCAAGCGTGGCCCTGGACCTAGGGACTAGCAGGGTGGCCTTGGAGGAGTTACGAGTTTGGACTAAGGGTTGTGCAAGGTGGATAGACTGTCAGTCCAGGCGGGGATAGTCCAAGGAGGTTTTCTTTCATTATGAGGCAGGTTTGGTATCTGAGCCATTCGTCCAGGTTAAGCAGCCTAGCCATGTCATATAGCTCGCAGGTATGAGTTAGCCTAGGGGCTCCCGTAATTAACCTACAGGCCTTATTCAAGGTGAGTCGGATTTTATTGAGGGTGGTCGTGTCCACAGCACCATAGACAGGCAGGCCATAGTCCACAAGGGACATTATTGAGGAGGTGACTGCTAGTTGGAAGGCGTCGGGTGGGGGGGAGGCAGTGCTTGTAGCGGTAAAGGATACCTAGCCGAGCATTTGTAGCTGAGGTTAGATTATCTATGTGGTCGTGGAATGTGAGGGCTGAGTCAAAGGATACGCCTAGGTACTTGTACAAGCAGACTAGATTGAGAGGATGCTTGGAACCAGGGAGGATGCAGAGTGGGAAATTTCTGGATTTGTTTTGGGGATGGGCAAAGAGCATAGTTTTTTGTTTTTTTAGATTGATTACAAGTCTGTGCTCTTTGAACCAGGCTTCAGCATCATTAAAGGCTTGCTGCAAGGAGTCTTGTAGGGAGTTGGGGTTTCGGTGGGTGGCGAAGATGACGGCATCATCCGTATACAGCAGTATTTTACCAGTGCAAGCTTTGGGGAGGGTGTTGAGATAGAGTGAGAAGAGAAGAGGACCAAGAATGGAGCCCTGGGGGACACCTGAGTGGATAGGACATGTAATGGAGAGGGTCCCATTAATTTTAACACACTGACAGCAGGCAGACAAGTAGCTGGAGCACCAGGAGACCAGGCCAGTGGCAAAGCCAATGCGGCTGAGGGCATCCAGCAGGAGGGGGTGGGAGACAGTGTCGAAATAAACACTGCCCCAGCTAGCGAGCCAGAGTCCAGGGAGGAATGAAGAAAATTTGAAAACGCTACAAGGGCAGTGTTAGTACTGTGACCTGCACGGAAACCGTGTTGTTCATGGCAGAGGATGTTGTATTTGGTCAGGTAATCCGTAATTTGGGTAGTCACCAGTTTTTCTAGGGCTTTGGAGAGGGGTGGGAGAATGGAAATGGGCCGGTAATTCCCAGATGTGGACCTGTCACCTCCTTTGTGTATGGGCGTAACTGTGGCAGTTTTCCAGGCTGAGGGGAATTGCCCCAGGCAGAGGGACTTATTGAGCAATCTAGTTAGTGGGGCAAGGACCTGATCCAGAACCCGGCGGAGGATACTGGGGTCCAGGGAGTCACTGCCCAGTACTATTGCTCTTTAGAGCTTTAAACAGGTGTGACCTGACTTCCTGGGCAGTTACCCTGCATAAGTGGAAACTAGGATATTGAATAACTGGGGCAGGTAAGGAGGAAGGAGGGTCAAAGAAATCTCTAGGGAGGACCGAACTAAGGTCCATGAAGGATGAGTTGAGGAAGCTGGCAATGCGGGCAGGGTTGGTGGAGCTAGAGCCTTCAATGGTGATCTGAGAGGGGGATGGGGAGCGCACGCTCCCATTTAGTTGTTTAATGCTGTCCCAGAAAGTTCTCGCACTCCCCCAGGAGGTGGTAAGCGCGACCTGATAGTGATCAGCTTTTGCTTTTCTGATGGCCCAAATGCATTTGTTTCTTGCAGCATTGTAAGCCTGTCTGTCCGCTGACTGACCTGTTTCAGAGGCCAGGTGCCAAAGGTTATCCCTGTGTTTGAGCAGCTGCAGCAGGGCCGGGGTAACCCAGGGGGCATTACGAACTTTGGTTCGGACTGCCATAATGGGTGCGAAAATGTCACAGGCTTTGTTGAAGGTTTGGGAGAAGAAGGTAAGGGCAGTATCTATATCAGGGGCATAGTGTATGGGAGACCAGTTAATTTGGGCAAAAAGTTGCTTAAGGCCTTTTAGTCCACCTGGTCTGAGGCGCCGATGTAGAGTGGGAAGGGCCGTGGGTTTGGGTGTGGTGGTCACCCAACAGAAAAGGATAAGGGAGTGGTCACTAAGAGAGTCAGGAAGGATCTGGGTATCATGGATTTGTTGAGGGCGGTTGGTGATGACCACGTCTAGTAGAGTGCTGGTACCTTTCTTTGTGTTAACTCTGGTGGGTTGGGAAACTACTTGGGACATGTCTAAGGCTGCGAAAGAGTCACAGGTGGTGTCGGCGGATGGGCTGAGCCAGTTTACGTTCAGGTCACCCACAAGGATTTGGTCAGCTGTATGAGGTAGGGTTGAGAGATAATCAGTTAGCAAAACCAGTGCCAGAGTTTGGTTTTTAGGAGGAATGTAGGCAGTGGTGAGATATAGGGGACCCCTAGAGGGGTCAGAGGTCAGTATGAGGGTTAGGGCCTGCGCCCCATATGCGAGAACAGGGGCAGGGAGTGTCAGTCCAGTGACAGAGTCCCTGGTATAGATCGCATGCCCCTCCCTTCTACCTACACGATCCTCCTGGTAGAGGGAGTACCCTGGAATGGAGACAAAGGAGTCTGGAGTGGATTTTGATAGCCAGGTTTCCACCAGCGTAATGACATCTGGTCTATGCAATGTGACCCAACGTTGGAGGGAATTAAATTTTTTCAGCAGGCTGCATATATTCATAGATGCTATGCAGAGCTCAGGTGTCCCTACTGGTGGGCTAGAGTGGGCTAGGCCTGGGCTCGGATGTATATTGCCTGTCAGGAGTAGTAGAATAACCACAGCCCTGGCCAGGGGATAGTATATGGTGAGCTTTCGATAGGTATGTCGTGGAGAGGAGGGGAGCTTCTGAGCGCAGGGGGTGGGCAGGGTTTTCCAGGCTGAGAAAGTGAGAACAATAAGTCTCCAGTGTGCGCCTGAGGAAGCAGTAGGGAGATGGCTGGGGGGAGGGTGTTGTAGGCTGGGGCAGATGATGAGAGTAGGGTGGGATTGTACTAGCTCTGGAACAAGAGCAGGAGCAGGTGCCAGTGTGCCTGGGGGGGTATCAGGTAGGTGGGACAGTGGTGTCAGGGAAAGGATGAGAGGGAGGCATTTTAGTAAGATGTGGGCTAACATACTGCTAGCGGTAGCAGCAGGGTAGTAGGTTGAAATTGTTTTGTTTCCCTCAGCAAGTGTGGATGCCACTTTGGATTAGCGGTAGTGACACAGACTCTGGTGGACAGGGTACCAGGTTCAAGACCAACTCAGGGCAGTTGGAAAAGGGACCTGGGTGAGAGCCTTGCTCCACGTTCCGGGGCCAGAACGCAGGGTATGTTTGGGACCAAAAAGGGGTGTGCAATAGCAACTCCTAGCGGTCACTCAGTGTAGGCTCAGTGGTGATGGCAGGAGGTGCGAGCGAGGGCTAACTACAGCGTTGGATGTGGGAGGAGGTGTGGGCAAGGTAGATGTAGTTGAAGGAGACGGGAAGAGGAGGTCACTCAGTGGGGCTTGGGGGTGAATGGCAGGAGGTCCAAGAGTGGGCTAGTTTCAGGGTTGGGTGTGGGCAAGGTAGCTGTAGCTGAAGGAGAAGGGAAGAGGGATAGGTAGTTTGAGGGGATCCAGGAAAACAGGGGGAGGCTTTCTGGGAATAGATGAGCTTGAGGCAGGATCTCAGGGTCCCTCTAGTGGCTGGCAGGTATAACCTGCAAATGGAAAAATGGGGACTTGGTATTTCAGACAGCAGGAAGTGATGTCATCAGGCAGGGCCTATAAAACAAGGGATGACCCTGGGTGGGTGGCTGGGGCAGTCGACATGCACAGTGTGTCAACGGGCTAACCCACCTCACAACAGTGCTGGTAGAGGTTCTTTAAATTACCTCTTCTAGGCACCTGTGACTGTTCTCAGCTCCTGGAGGGAGCTCTGTAGGGTTGGGCAGGCAGCTGGCTGCCTCTGGGATGAGGGGAATCGTGTGAGGCTTATATTGTAGGGGAAACAAAGGAAACTAATTAGCATGCAGCAGGAGACCGGGATTGTGATTGCAAACAGCGTGTGCCCCGATTCAAGCACTACCTAACTAACCAACACAAGGAGATACTGTGGCTTTCTATGCAGGTACAAGAGCTTAAACTTTGCTAAACAGGCATTGTTCAAATGGATTTCACAGTAAGATAGCCAACAGCACTAGAAATGCACTCACTAGTGAGACTGCACACCCCCCCACAGTAATCCTAGCCTGGAAGCAGTAGTAGAGTTATTGCAATACATGTACAGGGCAATCCTGCGCTACCACTGTGGAGAAGCAACAGTCAGCAGAAACAGAAACAGAAAAATATCAGGCATTTTCAGGTATCGTAGCCAGTGCAGATGGAAAAACATTGAAAAACACCCTGGCATGTGAAATGTTATGAGGTTTGTTAACTAACATGAGATCCAGGAGGGTGCTTCACTCAGGGTTTTTTTCTGTTGGGATTGGTGGCTGCAGGGGTTATCTGTGCCAGCCCCACATATCACAAAGTTCTTAAGCTTCTTGGAGCTCTCATCATTCCAATTTAGGTTGAAGTCTCACATTAGAATGCACTCGGAATTAGCCATGTCAATTAGACTTAGAAGATGAGGTAGGAGGGCCGTGCCACCAGAAGGTGGTTGATAACATGCAGCAATAAGGAGTGCCTTTTCATTGGAAAATGCCAGTTTTAGTTCAAACCATTCAAATTCTTTAGCCTTGGAGGTACAAACAATGACTGTGAAAGAGATTTTGCTCTTAGCATAGATTACAACACCCGCCCCTGGATGGTCTCTCACACTGGTAGGTGATGTACCCCGGTGTGTTGATAGTTTTGTCTGGGGTCAAGGGCGTAAGCCAGGATTCCGATATTATAAGGAAGTCAGGGGATGTATGTAATATCCATGCCTGAATCAGATCAAGCTTCTTATGTAAACTACAGACATTCATATGAAGGAAGCTGATACCCTTGTATTGGGGGAGGTCTGCAGGGGCGTTTAAAGAAGCAGGTGGGCCTGGATTTAGTTCGACATTTCCAGAACAAAGTAGGAGAAGCAGTAGTAGTTTCCTGAGGCAACTTATTAACATACTGAATAAATGCTTATTACACCGCTTGGCATGGAGAGGCTTTGAGGTGGCTGAGTTATGGCCACTACGGTGGTTGGTTAAACATAGAGCATATATGACTGTTTTAATCGGCAGGTTCAAAGGTGTTCTATCATATTCGCTAGTCAAAGCCTGATGAAAAGGTATGCAGGGCATAGAGGAAGTCGGCCCCAAAGTGTGGAGCCATGTCCTGTTATGAGAGTGCTGAGCTGGGTATTTGTCTAGAGTAGAACACTAGTCTTGGTGCGATTGAGCAACTGCTATTCGATATGGTGCGTGGGTTAACAGGATGAAGCAGCTGAACAAGAAAATTACCTCCCATGGCGTCATTTAGGATGTTATATCCTGCTAAGAGGCAGAACAGGCAGGGATGTCAGAATCTGTGTGGAAGGAGCTAATAGAAGGAGGCAGAACTAGTTAGGGGTGGAGGTTTTCTTTAGGCGAGACTAACTGTGAGCCCACCAATGGCAGGACTAAGGGGTTGGCCTAGCTCTTGAGGAAACAGCATTTAATAGAGGCTGGGGTCGGGGCGTGAGGTGTGGGACAAAAAACAGGTTTGAATTTAGAGCGAGGGGCAAGGTACCAGGAGAGAGGGTAAAAGAAGAAAAGCAATGGAGAGCAGTAATCTCCTTGTGGCCAATCCCAGGAAAAGCCGTACAGGCATCAGCCAATCGGCGGAGTCCCAGTGTGTCTTCAGCCAATCAGGGCCCCAAAGCTATTTCCTATAGCACTCTGGTTGCTTACCCGGCTTGCTGAGCTTGGCGGTGGACAAGTGAAGGGCGCACGGTCAGCTGGCTTCTCCAGCCATGCCGCAGGGAGCGGGATGGTGTCTGCCTGATCAAGGGCTCCTCATCTGCAAGAACAGAGTCGGAGGTTTGGATTAAGGCCAGGCAGGACAATGGGAATGCAAAGAGCTAAATCGGGGGGCAGGGGGAGTGCAGATAGGAACAAAGAATAATATAGCAAACAGGCTGGGCAGGGGAGGGTGTGGGCAAGTATCCAGACAGCAATGCTTATTAGAAGTGGTGCCTCTTTAGTCCGAGGAGGGAAAAAATAAAGAGTAAAGGTTAGGGGTGAGAGAGGTCTGATAGGGAGGTTTGGAAAAACAAAGGCAAATAGGAGGGTTTGAGAGCAGGATCGCACAAATGGAAACAGGAACAATACAAAATGTTATCAGTTTGCAATCCTTAATAATATCCCCAAATGAATAGGCTGCATAACACAACAGTAATATTCCCCACAGTAAAATCTATCACATCAATTCAGTGAACAGGTTTGAATTTAGAGCAAGTGGCAAGGTGCCAGGAGAGAGGAGAAAAGAAGATAAGCTGTGGAGAGCAGTAATCTCCTAGTGGCCAATCCCAGGAAAAGCCATACAGGCAGCAGCCAATCGGCGGAGTCCCGGGGTGTCTTCAGCCATTCAGGGCCCCAAAGCTATTTCCCGTAGCAGTCTGGTTGCTTACCCAGCTTGCTGAGTTTGGCGGCAGACAGGTGAAGGGTGCACGGCCGGCTGGCTTCTCCAGCCGCGGCTACAGGAGCGTGGGTGGCGTCTGCCCGATCAAGAGCTTCCTCAGCCAGCTTGCTGAGCTTGGCAGCAGGCAGGTGAAGAGCATGCAGCTGGCTTCTCCAACCATGGCCGCAGGAGCATGGATGGCGTCTGCCCGATCAAGGGTTCCCTCAGCCGGTTTGCTGAGCTTGGTGGCGGGCAGGTGAAGGGCATGCAGCCATTGATTTCTTGATGGTTCCTCACAAGAACCATATAGAGTGTTAGTTTTATCTTTATTTTACTTTGTTCCTTTTTCAGTCAGGGAACCGATAAGCACTCGGTTCAACTTTAATTTTGGGAACTGACCGCTTTACTTTAAAACTGTATTTGTCGGTTCCTGGAACCAATCTCTTGGATAACGATTTAGCGGTTTAGTTTAAATTGGTGTCAGAGGTTCCTAAGGATAAACCTAACAAAAGGATAGGACCCACTGGTTTTAAGTACTGTGAATGTTATGGCTAGATAACAGCCAAGGCAGACAGGCACAGCCTGTGCATTTTTTGCCTAGGGACTAGTCATATATTTTCCAACTGTGCCATTTGTAAAACATTTTGCTCTAAAACCCTTAAAAAGAGCTAAAATACTAGAAGAAATGACAACAAGTGCTGCTTCTTCAGAGAATGTCGCGTCCACCTCCTCTTCAAAAAATGATAAAGACAGGCCTAAGGAGGTAATGGAACCTAAATCCACAGAAAAATCTGATACTGTTAAAGAGGCCTGTGGAACCGCCTAGTGAACTGGTTCCATCTAAGAAAAAATATAAAGAGAAACATGTCACTGCGCCTCCGGCTAAGAAGGCTAAGGCGCTCTCAGCAGACAAAGCTGTTATGCCCTCTTCTGAGGACACTGCTAAAACCCTACAGGTATTGCAGGTTCCTGCTCCTGCACCGGTTCCACCAGTTCCTGCACTGATTCCAGGGAGTCAGGAACCATTATATTTATTTGACAATCCTGAAGAGGAGGAGGAGGAAGATGAGGGGAAACCCATAAAACCTGAGGTATCCCCTGAATAGGACTTTGGTTCCTCACCTAGGGGCCCAGAAGATTACACATCACACTACTCATTTGTGAAAGAAATAGTAGAGACTCTGAATCTCTCCATCCAGGAGACAGAGGAAGATGGAGAGGAAGCTAATTTTCCATGCACAAATCACTGTAAAAATCAGTGTTGCACATCCTAAAAAACCCTACTTCTGTATCAGGGGTTGATAAAAAAGTGGACAAAAAAAATACCAGTTGGACAGATCCACTGCTGCATTTCTTTTTAACCACCCAGATCATGAAGGAGTGGTTTAGGCAGCAGTTTGTGACAAAGCACGGATTCCGATGGCTTCTCATCCCCCAGATAAGGACTCCCGAAAACTGGATGAGATGGGTACAAAAGGGTATCTGGCTGCCTCACTCTTAGTGAGACAGGCCAACTAAACGGCCTGTTCAGTAAAGTACCAGAAAGCCTTATGGAACACTGTACTTGCAATATCTGATGAAGTTCCAGGTGAGGCAGCAGTGGACCTGGCAGACACTGCAAGGGAGACACTGGATACACCAAATATCAGTTCCACAAGGCTGTGGATGCGAATGACACTGCAGCCAGGCTCATGGTTCTCTCTATCTCCCTAAGACGGTTTCCATGGCTTAGGGACACTAATCTGACCCAGGATACACAGACAAAGGCAATGGATTTCCCTTGTGAGGGGGACTCCCTCTTTGGGGACAAAACTGAGGCCTATGTGAAAAAGGTGGAGGAATACAAGACCACCCATAGAAGCAACTCTAAGGAAAGGCCTTCTACCTCTTACAGGTGCCAGTACAGGGGAGGCAGGGGTAGGGGCCCCTACTCCAGGGCCTTTTTTCAAACACAAGCAATGCCAAACTACCAACAGTCCAGGGGATACTTTAGAGGTAGGGGTAGGAGATCCATGAGGAGATCTGCTTGGGTACCTCAGGTGCAGCCCCAGGCAAAACAGAATCCCTGATGGGCTGGTACAGGTCACTTCCCCCTTGCCAGTGGGTGGCAGATTGGCTCACTGCCTCCAAGCTTGGTACACCACCACCACAGACAAGTGGGTCCTGGAGGTAGTGAGCCAAGGACAGTCTCTAAGTTTCAACTCTCTCCCCAAATTGAGAGCCAGAAACTTTGCCCCAGCAACTTCTGCAGACAAAATCCTCCTAGAGGCAGATGTGGCAAACCTGTTGGCAATTAAAGCAGTGGAGCCTGTACCTCTAGTACAGAGGGAAAAGGGCTTCACTCAAGATATTTCCTCACTCAAAAGAAAAATGGGGACTGGCGACCTATTCTGGATCTGCGACTCCTAAACAAGCACATTCTGAAACTAAAGCTCAAGATGGTGACTCTAGTCATGATCATCCTCACACTACAAAAAGGGGACTGGCTGGCATCATTAGACCTGAAGTGTGTGTACTTCCACATTTCTATCAGACCAAGCCACAGAAAGTACCTGAGGTTCAGGCTACCCTTAGGCCACTACCAGTTTGCAGCACTGCCATTTGGCTTAACCTCTGCTCCCAGGGCATTCTTAAAGTGCCTGGCAGTGGTGGTGGCACACTTAAGAAGGCAGGGAGTGACAATGTTCCCATACCTAGATGACTGGCTAGTCATAGGTCAGTCCCTGCAGCATACCAGAGAAGCTCTGCCTCTTATCAGGAGCACACTAGAGTCTCTCGGATTCCTCATAAATGGACAGAAGTCCCATCAACATTCTGGACTTCATCAGAGCACAGCTGGACACCAGTCTGGGTAGTGCATTTCATCCCCAGGACAGGGTGGACAGCATCCTGCAGGTAGCAGGATCATTCCAGCTAAACAGGCCCAGGCCTGCAATGAAGTCTTTATGCCAGCTGGCCACATGGCAGCTGCCGCAAGTTATTCCAGGATCCAGGTTTCAGATGAGGGACATACAGTTCCACTTAAGAGCTCACTGGTCCTAGAAAAAAGATGCACTAGTCAAAATGTTTCCAGTCACAGATACCCTCCTGCAGGCCCTGCAGTAGTGGTTAGACAGGGACAACCTCGGGGAAGGAATTCCACTTCTAAAAGAGCATCCCTCAGTGGTGCTCATGACAGATGCTTCCCTGCTAGGGTGGGGGCACACATGCTGGACTTAACAGTCAGTGGGACATGGTCTCCCCAGGAATCACTTCTGCACATAAACCTACTAGAGCTCAGGGCGGTATACCTGGCTCTACAAGCATTTGCTCCTCACTTAAGAAACAAGGAGGTACAGGTCAGAACAGACAACACTACCACCACATACTACATTAACAAGCAAGGAGGAACTAGATCCACCCCACCCCAGAAGGGACTTGGCAAGGTTAGAGGAATGGTCAAATGTATGGCAGCTTAGATTCAATGCTAAGAAGTGCAAGGTAATGCACCTGGGAAACAAAAACCCAGGGGAAGAGTACACAATGGGGGTTGAGATACTAACAACAACAAAAATGGAAAGGGACCTGGGGGTAGTCATATCAGATCACCTAAAGGTGGGCAAGCAATGTGAGAGGGCACCAAGGAGGGCTGGGGGGATACTGGGATGCACAGGGAGAGGCATCACCAGTAGAAAACAGGAAGTTATTATCCCTCTGTACAGACAGCTGGTGAGACTCCATCTGGAGTACTGCATGCAGTTCTGAAGACCCAATCTCCGCAAAGACATAGACAGGATGGAAGCTGTCCAGAGGAGGGCAACTAAAATGGTGCAGGGTCTGCACTGAAAGACATATGAAGAGAGACTTAAGGAGCTTAATATGTATAGCCTTGAGGAAAGGAGGGAGAGGGGGGACATGATAGAAACTTTCAAGTACCTCAAGGGAATCAACAAAGTCCAAGAGGGTAGCATCTTTCAAAAAAAGAGGTGTGCAAGAACAAGGGGGCACAATTTGAAGATGGGGGCAGCTCAGAGGTAATTTAAGGAAGTATTTTTCACAGAGAGGGTTGTAGATGCATGGAACGGCCTTCCGGAGGAGGTTGTGGAGTCAAAAACAGTGGTGGAATTCAAGCATGCATGGGACAGTCATAAGGCAATTCTAGGGGGTTGGGGAAGGAAGAAGTAGGCTGCTGGTTAACTAGGATCTGCAGCTTATCCACTAGGTAAGGAAATGGGCAGACTGGGTTGACCAAGCGGTCCTTTTCTGCCATCAAATTCTATGTTTCTATGCACAGAGACAATGACGCTGTGGAGTCTGGCCTACTCCTTACAGGTGTCTTTTCCACTATCCACCTTCCAGGAAAGGACACCATACTGGCAGACTCCATCAGCAGGATCAGCCAGGATCATCACAAATGGGTACTGAATTTTCTAGTGCTGCAGGCAGTGTTCAGAAGGAGGGGCACACCAGAAATAGACCTCTTTTGCCTCCATGGGCAATCATCAGCTACGCAGTTCTGTTACAAGCCTCCAAGCAGGGGCACAGTCCCTGTGGATGCACTTGCACTGGATTTGCACTGGCTTGGTCAGGAAGATTCCTGTATGCCTTCCCTCCTTTTCCCATGTTGCTCAGAACCTTGGTGAAGATCCGGTCCCAGCCAGCAATGATGATCCTAGTGACACCACACTGGACCAGGCAGCCATGGTGTTCACTCTTGGTAACCCTGTTTGTCTCCTCCAATTCACCTGCCCCAGAGGCACAATCTACTGACATCCTCTCAGGGTAGGATCCTGTATCCCAGCCTCAGGTCCCTGCAACTGAAGGCTTGGCTCTTGAAAACGTAGAATCTGCTAGCCTAAACCTTTCTTGTCTGTGCTCAGAGGATCCAGGAAGACATCAAACAAAAAAATGTATTCCTCAAAGTGGAAAAGGGTTTTCCATTTGGTGCTCAGGAAGAGATATTGTGCCCTCTAGGGCAAGTCTTCCTGTCCTGCTGGACTATCTGACACACTTACATACTCTGAGCCTTCGCCCTTCAACACTGAAAGTGCACCTAGCAGCAGTCTCAGCATATGTGGCAGCTGGCAAAGACAGATCTATGGCCTCTCACCCTGTCTTTCACAAATTCTTTGAGAATCTCAGCCACCTTCATCCTCCCCTTAGGGAGCCAGTCCCGGCTTGAAATCTGAACATTTGTATTGCCAAGCTCATGGAGCCACCCTTTGAGCCCATGGCAAATGAAGACTAAAAGTATGTCACATGGAAAACTGTTTTCCTGGTGGCCATCACTTCTGCCAGGAGAATAAGTGAACTGCAAGCCCTGTGCACAGATCTGGACTACATTTCATTCCACATGGACAAGGACATTGACAGGACCAAGGCCCATAGGCCAGAGCATACCCAGCTGTTCCTCCTCTATGGGGAAGTGGGTAAGGGAAAACCTGCATCAAAACGAACCATTGCACACTGGATAGTGGCCTGCATACAGTTCTGTTACAGTAAAGTTGGCGAACAAGCTCCCCTAGGCCTCATGGCACATTCTACCAGGGGTACAGCTGCATCAGTAGCAGCTGCAAGGGATATCCCACTTTTGGAAATCTGCAAAGCAGCTACATGGAAAACAGTTTACACATTTACCAATTGTAACCTCCTTGCAAATGGGGGTTCCTAGAAATGTCAGCCTGGGCTTACCTTAGCCCATTTTGTTCTGTCCTTCTCCCAACTTGGCCCCTAATTTTTCTGGCTTCCCAGGTCCTGTTTGCCCTCGTGTGTGCCCCAGCTTTCAGTCAAATGAAAATCCAGCCCCTCGGGGCTTAAAACGCTGACCATGTTCTCCCGTTTTAAAAGTGCTGCCTCCAGGGCAGTGGGAGTTGCGCTGGCGTGCTATGCGCTTTTGATGTGGAGACACTTGTTTTGCAGTTGCCTCAGGGACTGTGCCGTGGGCCCTGGGATCCCTTCTACCTAATTGGGACCCAGTGATCACGGACAGCCTGCTGGGGGAACGCTCAGATGAAAATTAAAAGAGTTTGACCGGGGTTCATTTGAGTATGCCTATACAGGGGCCCCGGTCATCTGAATAATGCATAACAGTGTGCCTGGCTGCCTCCAGGGTAGCTATGTTCAGCTCCAGCTGAAAAGTAAAGAATTGCAATGTTTTAAACAATGAAACTTGTTGCTGCATATTGGGGAATGACTATGCATGTGGGGAAAAGTGTTTAAAGTTAAAATTAATACTGTTTCCCTGGCAATTCCAGTATTTTGGGACTCTTGTATGTCAGCCTGTTAGCTGCTGCAGGGGGAGCTTGCATAAGTGCAGTAGCAACAGGAAAAGTAAGAGCCATATTTTTCATCTGTGCAGTGACTGCAAGTACAGCCTTTAAGCTACAGAACTGTGGGGCAAATAATTACTTCTTTCTGGCTGCACCAGGACATTATTCTGGACTGTATCTAATCTGCTATAAGGGACAGTGGGTTAAGCAGCCATTGCCAGCAGTACAGCCAATTGGAATGCCAGCAGTAGAAAGCCAGAACTTGTGGGACATCGACTGCATCTTATGGGTAAGCACCCAAGTGCTTATGGGGACTTACAGAGACATTATTTTCAGCACCAAATCTACAACCCAATTGTGCCTCGAGTGTTCTGATTGACAGGTCTCTCAGCAACTTGGAGACATGTCACCCCATCCCTGCTACCAATCAGGAGTTGAGCTAGAAGCTCTATAAAGAGACAATGTTGCCAGTTTGTCTGGAGATTGAAAGAGATTCACAGAGAGCAGCCAGGGCAGGCTCCAGCCTGCTGGAAGCCCCCCATGGGGGAGGGGCTCAGGCTCCAGCCATGCCACCAGGCCTGGGCCACTTAATCCAAGCCCCTTCAGTCTTCAGGGAGCATTTATTATTTTCTTAAGTAAAAATTTACTAGTTACAGTAATTGTGCTTTCTGCAACAGCTAGTCTGGAGGTTGCCAGTACTGTCCTTCAGAGGCTAGCCTCCCTCCCACGTCGGGGAAAGATGTGGAATGAAGATCAGATGTCCTGCAGTGGTGAGAGCACTGACCAGACCAGAGGACATGATACAGCAGTGAGAGCGCTGACCGAGTACCT
The DNA here is from genome assembly GCA_016271365.2 of Neoceratodus forsteri. NCBI lineage: Eukaryota > Metazoa > Chordata > Ceratodontiformes > Ceratodontidae > Neoceratodus > Neoceratodus forsteri. Next base: position 75,455,327 of record JADMNL010000027.1, on the reverse strand, counting down.
CAGCAGTGAGAGAGCTGAAGAAATCTTCAGGATGCCTTCAATTGTGGAAGACACCCTGTGGAGGACCTGAGTGAGCACCCTCATACCCCCCGGTGCGAGGGAGAAGTTAAGCAAGTAATCTTGGGGGCCCCAAGCCCCATTGAGAAATGTGTGCTGTTACGTGTGAAGTATTGAAGTTATCAGTCTGGGCTACTAACCCCGTAAGAGACTGCCTAGTTCAAGTAATGGATGCATCTTATCTGTGGCCCAAAGGGCTAAGTTGCAGGCGCAGCAAGATGCTGGGCATAGTAAATCATGTAAATGTGTTGCAAATTGTGAAGCTGTGGTTTAGAGTCCTGCCATCGTGAAGTTGACTGCCAAGACACGTTTGCCACTTCAGGGGACAGGAGGCCCTAGAGCATACAATGTCTAGATGTGCTGGATAAGACTCTGTGAATAATGTTCTTGGTATATGGAATGTACTGGATGTGACTGCCTGTGACTAAAGTATGGGATGCTTGATGAAAGTGTCGTTGCCAGCTTACTCTGGATGGATGCCTTTTGGTATATAAAGTACTGGATGTGATGATATTTGAATTGCATATAGGGTGCTTGACAAAAGTATCACCCTAATTGCTTTGGATGGGGCTTTCAAATATTGTGTTGAATGTTCTGGATGTAAGATCCACATAGCTTGTCCTGGAATGTTCAGAAGTCTGCAAGTGCAGGGCAATCCTGGATTTGTCTGTAAGTGCAGAGCAATCCCTGACAAGTCTGCTAAAGTGCAGGGCAACCCCTGCTGTGGTTGTAAATAGTAATTGTCTGCTTTGCAAAAATCTGTTTCCAAGTTACCCCCAACCTCAAGTTAATAGCCGGCCACCTCGACCAGCTGCAACTCCATCAGGCCTGCATCATCTTGGACTGTGGTATCTGTTTAACCAGTATGGTACGAGATTGCGGGGTTTCTGCTGTATCTGGGACTGGTACCAGTGTGGGTATTATTAATAATTAAGTTTAACATTTGATTTATCAGCAGCTAGATAGCTAGGGAGCTGGATGTCTGAAGTCGAATGGTAAAATGTGATTTGTCTGCTTGTTAATATGAAGCCACCCAGCTGGAGGGCTCACCAGCAAAATCCAAATAATCTCTGTATATTTTGTAGATAGAATAAGATAACCTTACTCCTTCTGTTTCCCCTTTCCTAGCACCTATACTACCCCGAAATAAATCTTATTTGTTGTTTGAAATTTTGGTGTGAGCATATTATTAGAGAGAGCCTTTAATTCAAAATGTTGAAATGTGGGGAACTGTGTATTGGGGCATGTCTGGGGAAGGTTGTTGGTCATCGTGGGTGGTGTAGCAGCTCAGAGGGCTACACCCAGCACCATTTCACCCACGTAAAGCACCCTGAGTGGAGGCACTGCGCAAAGGTTGTAAAAAAATGTTATGAGTTAGTGAACCCAACCCCCTCAACCTATGTCCAGGGTAGTGCCACAGAGGTGTGACACTGGGGGTGGCGCCGGCCAGGGGTTACACAAGCATTACAGCCTCGACATACAGTCCAGAAGTGATGCTAGATTTGGTACAGCAGTGCTGCAGAACCTGTTTTTAAGATAGGTTCTCGGCCCAACATCCAAAGGTACTGCTTGGTAGTCTGCATTAGTTTATAAATCATACTGTGTTATTTGTTGGGTTAGAAGAAAAATTACTCACAATAGTAATCTTTTTTCTTTCAGGGGGTCACACAGTATGATTAAAGCTCCTACCCTGCCTCCCCTACCTGAACCTAAAAAAAAAAAAAAAAAGATGGACTTGGTTTTGCATCTCTGCCTTCACTTTGTGCGGTTTATGGCTAAATATTTTGGTTATTTAACTAGTTGGTTCACACTGTGGTCCATACTTGGAACTTGCTGTTTTTTGGGGGGATGTGATTAAGAGGGGCTTAATCTACATAGTTAGTTAGCTAGAGGATCTTTACCCTGTTAGGCTGCGTAATGAATATGAGCACTCAGAGTGCAGCAGTTACTAATGGCAGCAGTTTGAAATTGGCACGAGCCAATTAGAGTTCCATCATTTACATAAATTCCATCTCTTCAGATAGTTCAACACTGAAGGCTGACCGCTGCATTAGTTTAATCCTACTGTGTGATTCCCTGTGTAACCCCCAGGGGGCACTATCCCAAGGGCTACCACCCCTGCCTGTCTTAGCCAACACAGGGTAAGGGGCCCAGATCCGTTGACGGGTGCCTCCACCCAGAGGTTGGGGTTAGGACAGTCTAGGTCGACTCGGTCACGGCCCTCTGGGTTGCTCCAACCCCCCTTCTTCCCACTAGTGGCTCAAACATAGTAATTACAATGCTTTCCCCCGGAACACTTACCCCCAGGCTCGACACACTCAGCTCACTCTGGGGACCCCCTGGAAAGTAAGGTACAGTTATCAAACATTCACTGTGCAGTATGTCCTCAGTAAGACACAAACCAGCCTGGGTATAGTTGCAAAACGAGCAATCTGATTTATTTGAAGGGGGATAACAAGGACCGGGAAAAATCAGGGTGATTAGCTTATCATTATTACCTATATTTAGCTACTTATGGCTGTGTGCACAGGCCTGAACCTATCAGTTATTGTCCATGGGTACCAAAGCCCTAATGGCTAGTCCCTCGTGGCAGCTGGTTGGGACACTGACACAAATGAGCCTCCACTTTCTGGAACAGATCAGAATGAGCAGAAAGATCTATTAGTGCAGTCAACAGTACAACAAAAATGACATGTAGCCACTGCTTGTAAGCTTAACAGGGAGCTGCCCTGATCCAGTACTCACGACTCCAGCAGACACCCTTCCTTCACCACTTGCAGGGCTGAGCCTGAACTTCGGAAGCCTCCTCACACATTTATATGGAGAACAACAGAGGAGTACCATACCAGGCAGTGGCTTTCAGGACCCGAACAAACTCACAGCAATTTCGGGAGGTAGCAGCCACTCCAAACGTCCTGACAGACCGAGCGCGATTCAGCAGATTCTCCAGTCCTCTTCAGGTGAAACCTGGTAGGTAGCTGTGTTCCTACACAGCCTCCTCTGACCGCACGCCGGTGGATTTAGTCCGAAGCACTGACAATGCAAACGGCCGCCTCAGACCTTTCACGCGCTTCCCGTCCGAATACTCAGCGACACAGAAACTCAGAGCTCCCTTCTCCTTCACAGTCACAACGAATCTGCCCCTAACAGCATGGGGCACTCCTCCCAGTTCGAGCACTACCCGACTCTATTGGCTGGCGTCACATGCCAGTCAACTACTCTGGCCCTCAGTGGTGCGAAAAAGCACCATAGCCCATAATGCCTTTTCCCAGAATTACAAGCAGTTCCTCTATTGGTCCTCTGGCTCCATTAAGAGTCCTGGTTGCTGATTGGTCGCTTAGTCCTTCACATTATCTGCCCCTGAACCTTATTGGGTCCTTCAGAATGTCCTGGTCCAACATGGAGGGGCACAGCACACAGAGTCCCATCTGTGACAAAAGTAGGTTAGACAAAACTGCACCTTCGCTATCACTCTTAGTAATTGTTTGTCAACAGGTACACCTGTGGAGGGGGCGCCCCTTGCACTTTCCAGCGACCACCCAGAGGGGACATCACAGCACAACGCGAGCAGGACTCGAGCAACGAAACTCACAGTCCCCCTTCGCAGACCAGAACCCCGCCTGCGAGCAGATGGCTCTTAAAGAGACAGCGCGAGGAGGCTTCAAAAGCACTCCTGAGCCCCACATTTAGCGGCCTCACGCCGAACACCAGCCAGGCATGAAGCATCCAGCAGGCTCCGGGAAGGCCTTCAGAAACCCCCATTTATAGGGGGGTTACACCCTCCCTGGCCTGGAAAAACGTTGCGTCCATGCCAAATAGTTACCCCTAAACCATTTTAAGGCAATAGTTTACTTAGCATTATGTCACACGTGGAACTACATGCACGAATACTGTATTTACAGTTCAATACGGTTTATGCAACATCACACACACATAACTCTTGTTCCCCTTTAAAATTAGGTAATTAGTCTCTGTCCACGGCACCTGGAAAGAGGGGGCCCTTCCCTATCATCTACCGGGGGCTAACCAGGGTTGGGGTACCAGACTCATAGAGTAATACTAACAGGCTAGAGTTATCCCCCAAGGCTAACTTGGGCAAGGAGCTCGGAGACACATACACCCCTTTATGGACCACATTTAAGGGCAGGTCCACAGGCTGACCCAGAGACTCATAACTCAATTTTACTACAGGCCGTACTTCTCGGCTGGATCGTCTAGGGGTCTCGGAAAACCCAGTTACAGGCCCTGATTCCAATTCAGCCTCATTGAGATTAGTGGGGAGAATCTCCACAGGGGAAAAGGACCCAGTGCTCATAGTACTGTCTGGGCCCTGACCCTCTACATCAGGACCCACACTACTTGGCTCAGCTGAGGACTGTTCAGATACTAGTAAGGAACCATCAGGGCATTCAAAATATTCTTCAGGGTCCGGCATATCACTGGCTTGTTCCCCCACATCACTTTCCTCTTCTGAAATGTCAGATAGTTCAGCCAGGTCAGACAGTTCAGCCAGGCTCAAGGACCCCACCCCTTGGGCTTTGCTGCTACCCAGCTCATCCTCTGGAAGCATTGGCTCCGGAGACAAAGTAAGGGGCTCAAACAGTCCAGAAGGCCCAACCTCATCTCCAGAGTTAACAAGAGGATTGCCCCGAAACAGTTGGCTCAGTTCGTAAGAGGGATAGTATTCAACATCATTTTCATTGTCTTCAGACACAGATTGGTGATCATCTTCATCACAGGGATTTGGACAAGACCCTCTTAGTTGGCTTGCTGAAGAATCAATTGGTCTGGTTCTTTTCCTGGCAGCAAATCTAGTCATAGGTCTGGAGGGGAGGGCAGTTGGAGGTTCAGCTTCAATCAGGATTTGCCCGATTGGCAGCAGATGATTTCTGTGTATAGTTTTCACATCTTTGGAATTGTTTTCAGGCCACACTTTATATACTGGCAAATCTGCCAGTTTTCCTACAACAATGTGAGGGAGGTGATGCCATCTGTCAGCAATTTTATGTTTGCCATGCAGTCCCAGATTTCTCAGTAACGCTCTATCCCCTTCTCTCAGTTCCATTGTTTTCACTTTCTTATCCTACCTCTCCTTATTGGCCAGGTTTTGTTTAGCAGCCATGGTCTGGGCCAGCTGATAGGCATGGTTCAACTGGGCCTTCAGCTTCTGTACGTATTGTAGAAGATATTCTGCTTGCACCCCAACAGGGGAAACCCCGAAACACACATCCACGGGCAGTCTAGCTTCTCTCCCAAACATCAGTCTATACCGGGAAAATCCAGTGGCATCACTTCTGGTGCAGTTATAAGCATGAACCAGGGTGCTAATCTGCTGGCTCCATCAAGGCTTGTCCTTTGGTTGCAGTGTGCCCAACATGTCAAGCAATGTGCGGTTAAACCTTTCGGGTTGGGGATCTCCCTGGGGATGGTACGAGGTGGTTCTTGACTTTTGCACTCCCCACAAAGATAGCATTTCTTTAATCAGGCAGCTCTCAAAGTCCCTCCCATGGTCAGAGTGGATCTGCTGGGGGGTCCCATAGTGGACAAAAAAGTTCTCAACAAGTATTTTAGCCACCGTGGTTGCTTTCTGATCTTTAGCAGGAAAAGCCTGTGCATACCGGGTAAAATGGTCAGTGACTACCAATAAGTTACTGATGTTTTTCAAATCTGGCTCTAGACTCAAGAAATCAATGCAGACCAGTTCCATAGGGGCACTAGTGGTGATATTGACCAGGGGGGCAGCTCTCTGGGGCAGGGCTTTTCTTTGCAAACAGCGGCTACAGGTCTTGACATAATGCTCTACATCGGTGCTCATTTTTGACCAGTATAATCGTGTCCGTACCAGATCAAGAGTTCGATCTATGCCAAGATGCCCCATGTGATTATGCAAAGACCTCAAGACCAGTTCCCGAAAGGGCAGCGCCAGTTGTTGTTTGTCTACCCGGCCCTCCTTATTCACAGTTTCTCTGTATAGTAGTTGGTTAACCAGCTTCAATTTGGACCCTTCTTTGTACAGCAAGGCAGCTCTCAAGTCAGTGGAACGCAACTTGTACACATCCCTCCCGGCCTGTAAAGCTTCCACGACTGTTTTTATCATAGGGTCCCGGGATTGAGCCCATTGAAGACTGGCATTGTTGAACTGGGGCAGCGAACTAGTGTCCAACGCGGAAAAATGACAGTAGGCAGCAGGTATGCAGTTTTCGGATGGCCCCAAGCAATCCACCACACAGTCTACAGCATCAAGAGACACCTGTCCTTCCTTGTCAAATTTCTGGCAAAGGGCTCTTATGTCGGGCGCTGACAGCCTGACCCAATCAGTTTGTGGCATTGGTCTCCGAGAGAGGGCATCCGCATCGATATGGTTTAGGCCGGCTCGGTACTCGACAGCATAGTCGTAGGTGGCCAAGGCAGAGAGCCACCTATGGCCAGTGGCATCCAACTTGGCGGAGGTCTGTACATAGGTCAGAGGATTGTTATCTGTCTTTACCAATATTTTGGCACCATACAAATAGTCATGAAACTGATCAACAATGGCCCACTTCAGAGCCAGGAACTCCAGTTTGTGCACTGGGTAATTCTTCTCTGAAGGAGTCAGACTTCTGCTGGTAAACGCTATAGGTCGCAGACCGTTCAAATGCTCCTGATATAACACAGCCCCCAATCCTTGTAGACTGGCATCAGTATGGAGAACATATGGCTTGGCTGGGTCAGCATAACCCAACACTGGAGCATGGGTAAGTTGGTATATGATGTCGTAGAAAGCCTCTTCACACTCAACAGTCCAGCGATCCCCAAACGTATCATTCGGCCGGAACTACTTCTTCTCCATCTCAGGGAGTGCAACCTTCTTATACTTTTTGTGCATAGGAGGGTACCTCTGCGTGAGGTTGAGGAGGGGGAGAATCACTCGAGAATAATCTTTGACAAACCACCTGTAGTATCCACAAAACCCCAGGAACCGTTGCAGCTCCTTCAAATTTCTGGGCTGAGGCCAGGTGTTCAAAGCCTCCACTTTGCTAGGGTCAGTCTCTATGCCGTCAGGGGACACTATGTGGCCCACATATTTTACAGAAGTTTGGAAGAATTGACACTTGTCTATAGACAGCTTGAGGCCAAAATCCTCTAGCCTATCTACCTTGAATAATCATTGCTCATGTTCTTCTAACGAGCGGCCAAACACTATGACATCATCTAAATAGACCAAACACTTGAGCAAATTCATGTCCCCCACAGCACGTTCCATCAGGCGCTGAAAAGTAGCTGAGGCACCTGAAATCCCTTGAGGCATCCGAATAAACTCATAGAAACCTAAGGGCAAATAAATGCAGTCTTCTCTCGGTCCTCTGGGGCCATCGGGATCTGATAGTACCCGCTGCAGAGGTCCAACATCGAAAACCACTTACTACCATTCAAACAATCCATGGCGTCCTCTATACGCGGCATGGTATACTGGTCTGGGATGGTCCGCCGATTCAAAATGCGGTAGTCTATACACATCTGGACTGCCCCATTCTTTTTTCTTACTACTACAATGGGGGAGGCATAGGGGCTCCTGGACTCTTGTATCACACCAGCAGCCAGCATCTCTTGCAGATGTTGCCTCACATCATCTATGTCAGCCAGAGCCAGGCGTCGGGATCTCTCTCGGAAAGGTCTGTCGTCATGTAGCCAAATGTGATGCTCAGCCCCTTGCACACATCCCACATCCCATTCTTTCAGGGAGAAAACCTGGTCCCTCTTGGCAAGCCTCTCACTGATCCTCCTTTTCCATTCAGCCGGCAACGGGGAGTCACCAAATTCAAACAAGTCAGGAGTAACTCTGTCAGCTGTCCTGGGACCCTTGCTATTTGGCAGTACTGCAGTATCTGCACAAAGTACACTTACCAAGGTGCACCCTCTTCTTATTCGAATCTCTTTGTCGGATACATTATGCACTTGAACCATCACCTTCTTAACATAAGCATGAGCTCTAGCCGGCAAGATACTGGGTTTGACCAACAGTCCCTCAGGTAATCTTCCCTCCCCAGGCACATCCAACATCAACAACTTATTCTTAACATCTGTTTTTAGTCATACTTCTCCATGCAGGACACATTGGGCATTCAGGGTAAGTATCACTGGGGCCGGATCCTTTTTCCACACCACACCCACTGGGCCTTCAGATTCCTCCTAGTTAACCTTCTTCTGAGTTGCAACTGCCTTTTGGATCACAGCAGGTATCCTTAAGGCTTGCCCGGTCTTGAATGCTTGCTTTTCTGAATGCAACTGGGCCAATCGTCCAAACATATGAGCATTTGTCCCAATCAACAGGGGTACCCCATCATACAGTCCAGTAGGGGGGCAAACCAAAGCTAATGTTTCCACCTGTTCATCCACTCCAGTCACAGAAGTAGAGAAAGACAACCAGACCCGGATATACCCCAAATACGGATAAGCCTTGTCACTCAACCCCCACACCTGTAGGCCATCCAAGGGTTGTAGGGGCACCTCAGGTAAGTGTGTCTGATACCAGTCCTGAAACATGATGGTTATCTGAGAGCCACTGTCTAATACAGCTCGGGTGGGAATCCCATTTACTCGTACTGGGGTCTCCATTGAGGGCCCGACCACTTCAGACCATTCGGGGGGCACAGCATTGACAGTTGGTTGAGCATGGGCCCAGGTCACAAAGCCTTTGCTGGGGGGTCAAGTGTGGGCCCTGTGATGCCAAGTGATCAGTCTGCTGTTGACTTTCCTTGAATTCTCCGGCATCTGGCACTCAGGCTGAAAATGCCCATCCTCCCCACAATGGTAACAGAACTGGGGCTCCCGGGGATCTCTATGGGGTGGTGGACACCTTATCTGTTGGGGACCCTGAGGGGGATGAGGGTGTTCCCCTGGGCCAGGGTTCTGGTTTCTGGATGACTCAGGATCCCCAGACCTAACAGGGTACATGGTAGATTGCTTCAAATCCCTCACCAGTTCCCGTAAATTTTTGACCTCGGCCCTCAACTCACTCTCTATGTGGGGGTCGGAGGAAATAGCTCGCATTCCCACATCACCTGGAAAATCTGGGGATCCATCAGGCCTTCCTGACAGGTGGGTCTTTTCAGGGGTGCTAAGCTCAGGGGCCCCACTAGGGTTCACCACCCCCACATAGGGTTCCCAACCCTCTTCATCGGTCTCCACCTCTCTAATTTCCTTCATCAACTGAATACTGAATATTTTCAGGCGGGGTAGCCCGTCGATCATGTAACTTAAGTTTTAACAGTATTACACTAGAGAATCTAGTAGACTTTAAAACATGTTCCAACCTGACCTGATTCAGGGCCGTGGCTGTGATTCCTCCCTTTCTATAGGCCTTCTGCAAAGCCCGCTCCACCCTAGTGACAAAGGCGGACAGCTTCTCATTTCTCCACTGCTTGGCAGACCTGAATTTCCATAATAAATCTTCCCCAGTCTCGGTACTCCCAAACATCCCCTCTACAATAGAAAGGTACTCTGCGGCGATGGCTTCTGGGTTGGTGGCCTGCAGAAACCTAATGGCTTCTAAAGCGGGGCCCCGCAGGCTCTCCATCAATCTCTTCCTCTTCTCCCCCTCAGAGCATTGCCACTTCTGAACTAAGGGGGTGGCATAGTCCATCCAAGCTTCCAGGTCATCCTCCCCTGTAGGCACTGGCACTGTGCCAGAAAAAAGCTTCAGCCTACAGTAGGAGTCGAGCTGTATAGGAGGGACCACTAAGGGCAGTGGAGCCAAACTAGAACTCTTGGGGGGACAGAGGGAGGTACCTGGGGAGACCTGGGGGGTAGCGTCACTAGACAAATCCAATGCTTGCAGCAATTCCTGGGTAGTCCTGCCCTCCACAGCCAGCAATTTAAGCAGTTTATCTTTAAAACTATTAGTCTGGGGAGACCCCCCAGGAGTGACTGACCCACTCCGAATATGAACTAGCCTCCATCCCCGTGAGGCACCCTCTGGGTAAATCACTGGAAGTACCCTCTCTGGGTCGATGGCCACACTGCACAAAAGTAGCACCTGCAGCATCTGGTCGAGCAGGTCAGCCATACGCCCCTTTACCTCCTCTTTGCCTAAACATTTAATACGCTCTGCTGTGGAAACAATGTCAGCTGTTGGGGTTCCCAGGGGCACATCTAACAGTAACACAATTTTCTGGGAGTCCAGCTCTTTGGCTTCACCCCACCCCATCAGTTTGTGTACCATTGTCTTAATAGGACCCAACTTAATTTTTGCCAACATATCCCCTTCCAGTTTTTCCATCTCTTATGCACTTCACTCACTTGGCCACTAGGGGCGCTAATCCCAGCAGTGCCTCCAATTTGTAAGCCCCAGGGGGCCCTATCCCAAGGACTACCACCCCACCTGTCTCAGCCGTGACAGGGTAAGGGGCCCAGATCCATTGACGGGTGCCTCCACCCAGAAGTTGGAGTTAGGACAGTCTAGATTGACTCGGTCACAGCCCTCTGGGTTGCTGCAACCCCCCCCTTCTTCCCACTAGTGGCTCAAACATAGTAATTACAATGCTTTCCCCCGGAACACTTACCCCCAGGCTCGACACACTCAGCTCACTCCGGGACCCCCTGAAAAGTAAGGTACAGTTATCAAACATTCACTGTGCAGTATGTCCTCAGTAAGACACAAACCAGCCTGGGTATAGCTGCAAAATGAGCAATCTGATTTATTTGAAGGGGGATAACAAGGACCGGGAAAAATCAGGGTGATTAGCTTATCACTATTACCTATATTTAGCTACTTATGGCTATGTGCACAGGCCTGAACCTATCAGTTATTGTCCATGGGTACCCAAGCCCTAATGGCTAGTCCCTCGTGGCAGCTGGTTGGGGCCCTGACACAAATGAGCCTTCACTTTCTGGAGCAGATCAGAATGAGCAGAAAGATCTATTAGTGCAGTCAACAGTACAACAAAAATGACATGTAGCCACTGCTTGTAAGCTTAACAGGAAGCTGCCCTGATCCAGTACTCACGACTCCAGCAGACACCCTTCCTTCACCACTTGCAGGGCTGAGCCTGAACTTCGGAAGCCTCCTCACACATTTATATGGAGAACAACAGAGGGGGTAACATACCAGGCAGCAGCTGTCAGGACCCAAATGAACTCACAGCAATTTCAGGCGGTAGCAGCCACTCCAAACGTCCTGACAGACCGAGCACAATTCAGCAGATTCTCCAGTCCTCTTCATGTGAAACCTGGTAGGTAGCTGTGTTCCTACACAGCCTCCTCCGACCGTACGCCAGCGGATTTAGTCCGAAGCACTGACAATGCAAACGGCCGCCTCAGGCCTTTCACGTGCTTCCCACGAGAATACTCAGCGACGCAGAAGCTCAGAGCTCCCTTCTCCTTCACAGTCACAACGAATCTGCCCCTAACAGCATGGGGCACTCCTCCCAGTTCGGGCACTACCCCGACTCTATTGGCTGGCGTCACATTTGTTTGCAGTGTCAGTGACTCAGTAGGTAGCACACTCACCTCTAAGGCCAGGAGATCAGAGGGCTGTGGGTTCAGTTCCCACATCTGGCAATTGGGTTACTATCCCAGTACTGACACTGTAGTGCAGCATGAGAGGGTGCTGCACTTCTGAGGTGCCGTCTTTCAGATGAGACGTTAAACCGAGGTCCCATCTGCCTGGACTGGTGGTAGTTCAGGTGGATGTTAAAGATCCCATGGCACTTATCAAAAAGAGTAGGGGAATTTCCCCGGTGTCCTGGCCAAATTTCCCTCATTCACTAAAAATACCACCAACAGCTTAATCTGGTTCAAGGTCAGTTGGCATTCATCTGTATCCCCCTCCCCCGGGTCGTGCCTGAAAATAGGCAGGATTTGTCTAGTGCACTTACCTGGTCAACAAAAACTAAATAAATAAATAAAATTAAAAAAAAATACTCCGGCCCTCAGTGGTGCGAAAAAGCGCCATAGCCCATAATGCCTTTTCCCAGAATTACAAGCAGTTCCTCTATTGGTCCTCTGGTTCCATTAAGAGTCCTGGTTGCTGATTGGTCACTTAGTCCTTCACATTATCTGCCCCTGAACCTTATTGGGTCCTTCAGAACGTCCTGGTCCAACATGGAGGGGCACAGCACACAGAGTCCCATCTGTAACAAAAGCAGGTTAGACAAAACTGCACCTTCGCTATCACTCTCAGTAATTGTTTGTCAACAGGTACACCTGTCGAGGGGGTGCCCCTTGCGCTTTCCAGCGACCACCCAGAGGGGGCATTACAGCTCAACTCGAGCGGGACTCGAGCAAGGAAACACGCAGTCCCCCTTCGCAGACCAGAACCCCGCCTGCGAGCAGACAGCTTTTAAAGGGACAGAGCGAGGAGGCTTCAAAAGCACTCCTATGCCCCACATTTAGCAGCCTCACGCCGAACACCAGCCAGGCATGAAGCATCCAGCAGGCTCTGGGAAGGCCTTCAGGAACCCCCATTTATAGGGGGGTTACACCTGGAAGAAACAAGATTACTATGATCATTTATTCTTCTCCCTGTGGGGCACTCCTCTGGTGGACTTCTTTGCCTCCAGCGAGAACGCAAAGTTTGCACCCAGATCTGCTGTCTTGTCATTGAGGGGGGAAGATCCTGCACCCGGATCTTCAATCCCTTCACTTCACAACCTGGTTCCTGAGCAGCTAGAGTACCAGGCTCTGGAATTTTCAGACAATGTACTCCACATTGTGGAGGCCTCCCGAAAGGAGTCGACTTGTCAATGCTATGCCTTTAAATAGAAATGATTTTCCATGTGGTGCCAGGGCAAGGACCTTGATCCTCTTGCCTGTTCCTTGGCTAGCATTATTGCCTATCTATGGCCCCTCTATCAGCTGGGGTTGAGATCGACACCCCTCAAGGTGCACCTGGCAGCTATCTCTGCATACTGGGTGTGAGCTGGCATGCTGAAGGTGACACAAGAGAAGGTGGGTGGGTGATTTTGTAAGGGCCTTGACCACTTGAACCCACCAGTGCATGAACCTTCACCACCTTGGGATCTGCTGCTGGTTCTGGCAGTGCTCATGAGCAAGGCTTTTGAGCCTGTGCACATGTGTGAGTCATGGAAAACCGCCTTCTTGGTGGCTGTCACCTCCTCCAGAAGGATCTGTGAGCTCCAGACACTCTCTCTGGAGTCCCTATACCTTGTCTTCCACAGGGACAAGATAGTCCTTTGTGCCCACCCAAAATTTCTCCCAAAGGTGGTGTCGGAGTTCCACCTTAACCAGGTGATTAACCTCCTGGTATACTTTACCAGCCCTTCTTCAGAGTCTGACCATGGACTCCATACCTTGGACCTGCATCCGGTGCTTTATTATAAGACGCGTACAACTGGAGTTCGGGGTGAGGCTCACCAGCTCTTTGTAACATATGCTGAAATCGCACCTGGCAGACTGGCAGCTAAGAGAACAATTGGCAGGTGGTTTGTCTCCTGCATCGATCTGTGCTATAGGTTGGCTAGTAGGGAACTTCCTGTAGGGCTTAGGGCTCATTCCACCCGACACACTGCTACCTTGGTGGCTGATTTTAGGGATTTCCCCATACAGGAGATCTACAGGGCGGCTACCTGGAAGTCAGCACACACCTTCATTTCCCATTACAGTGTCGATCTTGAGTCACATCAGGATGCTGCTTTTGTGACCTCAGTTCTCCAATCTCTGTTCGCCAGATAGGTGTGCGTGTCTTGCCCTCTCCTCCTGGAGAACTGCTGGAAGTCTGCCACCATGTGGATAAGTGAACCCTATCCACGTCTCTAGAAAAATAGGTTACTCACCTGATTCACACTACCCACCCAGCCTCCCCTAACGAGTGGCACATGGATCCCTGCTTCCAGTGTGCAAGATCTGATGTCACGGGGTGGAGCTGAGGGATATACATCCCAGATGGTGGGAGGAGCTTCAATTAAAGACAGTCCAGCAAGAACAGCTCTTAAACAGAGACTGCCACTGTGTGGCTGTGAACCATATACCACTCCTAGAACTACGGTTACAGCTAAATAACCTATTTCTCCTTTTGCCAGTGTCCTAGATAAAGATTTGCATAATTGGGGGCAAAGGTAGCCCCCATAACTGTACCTTTAATCTGGTGATAATACTGCCCTAGAAGCCTTAACTTATTCCCATGAAACAATGCATAAATGGTAAGGTAACTCATTGGAAATGAGCTATGCTCTATTGAGTTATTTTTATCCCTGTTCATGATTTCATGAATACAAATTACTACTACTACAACTTCTACATAAGAATTATATTTCAGAACATAGTACCAACAGCTCTTTAAGTTCCTTTCCAAGGTTTGTACCCTTGTCCAACAAAGTGCAGCGTGCCAAAAGTCCATCAGTATGTGGTATGGTAGTATAAAAGGATTCTATAGTCATACAACCAGAAGCCACTGTTCTTCAAGCTGGAGCAAGTTTGGCAGTAAAGCAGCATTTTTGTGTTTCTAGTTTCTCAATATCAACCTGATGTGACATCATACTTGGTTAATATTGGGAATAGAGGTCTGATTTTCAGTTGCTCTCAGACCCTACCAGTTTATGTATGTATACTCATTGCAAAAAATTACATTAGTGCGGACGTTAGGGTTCAAAAAAAGGGAAATGAAAAAACTTAAAGGATATGGGTCTCTGGAATATTGGCGAATCAGTGGTGGGGTCTTCCTTGAGGTTGTAAACCCTAATGTCTACCCCCTTCCCCTAGCCTCTTGTCTAAGGCACAAGGTACAGCTCCAAGCTAGTGCCTCATAGTGATACAGTATGGCCAACATAATCTGTCATAGCTTTCTTCATGCTGGGCCCTGCAGGAAGACATCACATGGAGCTCGTTTGATCAGGGGAAGGGGTGGGCATTAGGGTTGACAACACCAAGGAAGACCCCACCACTGATTCGCCAATGCTCCAGAGATCCAAATCCCTAATGTTTTTTTCATTTCCTTTCTTTGCGCGCTTTGCATTCTTGAACCCTAATTTCTGCATTAATGTAGTTTTTTGCAATGAATTTCCCTTCCTTTTCTAATAGTGGAATTGTATCCTCATTTGCACAGGTCCCTTTGGGGGAATGGCCATCCCAGTATTAGAAACAGTCCTGACCTAGTGCATGAGCCCAGCAGGCCTCGGCACGCATGCCAGTACATTGTGGGGAAGACTCCCTGACCCAACACAGGATGTCACATCTACACCAAAATACTGATCTTACTTCGAGGATCAGCTCTTTGCAGCTGGTGACACATATAGGACTGTAGTCGGGCAGGTGGCAGAACCCCATGGAAAACTTCTAGCTAGCAGTCTATGGTGGGGACTGCCGCCTCCGATGTTGGCACACCCCCAACGTCACATATGGTATAAAGGGTGGGCGGTCCCCGGAGTGCCCCAGTTCTTTTCCTGCCGTTGACTCGCGCTCATCAGCTCCACGGGTTGCCTCTCGCGTCCGACTGCCATATTAGTTACAACTTTGTCAAAATGTCCTAATTTTTCCCATGCATGTTCTGCTTCTAAGCAATATATTTCTGCATGTCATCTTCCCCGACGTTTTCTTCCAAGAGGCACCCTTCCAAGCATGCCTGTGGGAAACAGATCCCGTCCAAGGATGGTTATTCAGCCTGCCTGCTGTGCCTGGGCCCAAGCCACGATACCCAGAACTGCTGGCACTGTCAGAAATTTAATAGCCAGATGTGGATCTGACACCAGAAGACCATGCAGGCCTATCTCACAGAGCAACGTTTGGCTGCCATGCAGCGGGATTCCTCTTCTGAAAAAGGCTCTTCCCACCACAAGAAATCTTCAGGGAAGCATAAAGAAAAGAGCAGGGAGGGAGAGAGAGAGAAGCCAAGGTCCCCTTCAAGACTGAGATCCTAAGGCTCCCACTCTGCCTCCAGGGGCAGTTCAGATTCCACCTCATGGTGACCCGTTCTCCCTCTCAGCTCACTGTGGTCAAGACCCCTGCCCTGGCCTGGGCATTGGGCACTAAAGACTGTGGATCTGGGTCTTCAGGTCCTACTTTTCAGCCCTTAAAAATGAGTCTGTCAGACCTTCCATCAGGCTGCGCTAATGACGTCAATAAGTGGCATTCATCAGTACCTTCCCAGTCGGCCTCTGTATCTGGTGCCAACTCCTGGGATAGGCATAAGATCTCGGGGCACTCCTCCAGGTGATCAGCTTCACAGCCCCCCAGGCACTCAAAACCGGTGTTGGACAAACATCTGTTGATGAAGCATACATCAGACCAACACTGATGTAAGCCTACCGACGTCACCACCTTGGCTACTCAGACCCCAGCTCTGCTGACACAGACACCGTCATCACCAGTTTCACCACGCCACTGGTAAACGATCAGTCAGGCACCAGCCCTCCAGAGAACGATCAGTTGTCGGCTCCCCAGCAGTTACCAGCTACCAGCGCTGAGTCCTCTAACACCACCTCAACGTCGCCTCCTGCCCGCCCACCATCGCCAGACCATGGCACTACACCAGACACAGGTGCTGAACCAGCCTCAGGTCTAACGACAGATTCAGACTCCAAACTGAATTTGTCCCATGTCAAGGACCTCTTTGGCTACTGGTGGGAGACCATTCTCACTGACCTCCTCCAATCTAAGCCACAGACAGTGGTGACCACCACCCCGGATACTGGGGCTCCTGCTAAGGTTCCTACCCTACCTCTGGACATGGACACTGACACAGATCCTCCCCTTCCTTCTGATAAAAATAAAGGGAATACTCCCCGCAAACACCGTCCTATATCTTGGTCACGAAGCCCAAGTTCCTCCGGTTTTCCTGACTGTCATAGACATAAAAAATGACACCACTGGTCTCATTCCTCTTCATCCCCCAAAACTCATACCAGTCATCAGATATGTGTTACTCAGAACCCTCGTCCATCGAGGACCTGTCTCCTCTAGATATGAGAGACACCCCGAAATCTCCATCTGATGACCCCCTCCTTCATGGAGGTCATGAGGCACATACAATCAAATATGGGGTGAGAGACAGAGGAATTAGACCAGGAGAGACTCCACCTGGCTAAATATCTATGCTAGAAGGACCCTAAACCAGTGGTTATCCCACCATTCGTGGACACCTTCGCGGATGTCATGAAGGCAGTTTGGAAGTGCCCCCACACATCCGCCGCAATCCCAACGAAAGCGGAACACCTCTACAGGGCTCCTAAAGAACAGTCCTTTTTGGCAGAACATCCATTGACTGACTTGGTGGTGATTTTGGCCACCCATGATAGGTTCCAGAGGTCAAAGCATCTCAGCACGCAACCCCCAGATAAAGAATCCAAACAGCTGGATTCCATGGGGTGTAATATATACTTGTCTGCCACTTGCATCATTCGGAGCATGAACTTCTTAACACACATGGTTCAGTTCCAGAATGCCCTTTGGGAACAAGGGATCAATATAGTTAAGGAGATCCTAGAATGTCCACAGAAAGCAGAACTGGTTATGCTTCTGCAGACCGGTTCAGATGTGGGCACACATGTCCCTCCGGTCAGCCTATGATTCAGCGGACACAGCAGCAAGGGCAGCAGCTACAGGAGTATGCATATGCAGACACTCCTGGATCTGGGTCTCAGGGTTCGCACAGGATGTCCAGACCAACCTCCTAGATGCACCCTTCCAGGACTTTGTCCTCTTTGGTGATGATACAGAGAGAATTATCACCAAACTGCAGGACTCTGTCAAGACTGTTTGGACCGTCCAGTCTAGGTACCAGCTGCAACAAAGGCCCTTTTGAAAACCTAATTTTTGAGGCCATGGGGGACAATAACCACAACCTCACTTTCAGCATCCACAGCCACAGCGAGGAGGTTACAGCCATAGAGGTTTCCCTAGAGGTTCTGCAGGGCCCACCTCTTGTTCTGCCAAGTCAGCCCAAGCTGCCCTCCCCCCCTCCAACAGCCTGACACCTTGTCAGACCCACTACCTCCTATGACCCTGGCCAGGGAGGTGGTCAGAGGCCACTTTTCTCTTTACACAAAAGCTTGGTGGGAGATAACCTCCAATCAGTGGGTCCTTCGACTAGTCGACAGTGGACACTCGATAGAGTTCATCCAGTTTCCACCGGATGGCCTCCCCCCCCAATTCTGTCACTTATCGATGCAAGCCAGGCTAATTCAAGCAGAGATTCATGCCCTGCTGCTCAAGAAAGCCATACAGCCAGTCCTGCCCCTCAGGCTTCTACTCGCAATTTTTCCTAGTACCGAAAAAGACAGGCAACCTGCGACCCATTCTGAACCTCATCGACCTCAACCAGTTTGTGGAGTACAAGAGGTTTTGAATGGTCACACTCCAGGGCCTGCACCCCATGATCAATCAAGGGGACTGGTTGGCATCACTGGACATACAGGATGCTTATCTTTACATCCTCATCACCAAGCCACACAGGAGGTTCCTCAGATTCCACTTTCAGGGGAGGCATTATCAATTCAGAGCATTGCCCTTCGGCCTATCATTGGCCCCAAGGGTCTTCACCAAGTGCCTCACAGTGGTAGCAGTGGCCCTTCGAAGGACACAACATTATGTCTTCCCTTACCTGAACAATCTTCCCTTACCTGAACAATTGGCTCTTGATGGTTCCGTCCAAAGGGCACATGCAACGGTCCATTCAGGACACCTGTTCTCTCTTCGGAGAACTGGGTATTACTGTCAACATCCCAAAATCCTCCCTGATCCCATCCCAAATCCTCCAGTTCATCAGGGCACAACTCAATACCACTCGAGGGAGGGCCTATTTGTCTCAGAACAGAGCTCTTTGGCTTCCGACCTTAGCACAACACATCTCTTATGCCTCAGCGGTCCCTGCCAGGACTCTGTTATGGCTGTTAGGACATATGGCAGCGTCCATTATCACAGTCCCCTTAGTGAGACTGCACATGAGGATGATCCAGTGGACCCTGTGTGTCCAATGGGACCAAAGATGGGATGACTTGGACACGCCGGTTTCCATCACGAACCCGGTCTGTCAAGAACTCCATTGGTGGATGACATCCCCTTCCCTATGGGAAGGGTTGCCCTTTCAAAAAGGAGCTCTGGACCCAGTCTTGACATCTGATGCTTTAGGCACGGGGTGGGGAGCACACCTCAGCATTCACAGAACTCAGGGTTCCTGGTCAGCGAACGAGGAGAATCTCCACATAAATTTTCTGGAGATGAGAGCAGTTCTCTATGTCTTGCAGACCTTGAGCACCATGCTGCGCCCAGGACACCTTCTTGTACAAACAGACAATATGTCCGTAGTGTTCTACCTTAACAAGCAGGGAGGCATGCACTCCTACCCACTTTGCCGGGAAACAATGAAAGTGTGGCACTGGGCCATATCCCACCACCTAGAGATCTTAGCAGTCCACATCCCAAGGATTCAGAATACTCTGGCCGATGCTCTCAGCTGCACTTGGTCCAGAGCACATGAATGGGCACTACTTCAGTGTGTCATCAACGCTGTCTTTGACAGATGGGGCAAGCCAGAACTGGACTTCTTTGCCTCCCCTATCAACACAAAACTGGCCAGTTTTTGCTCGCTAGATCCAGGGCCTGGAGTTTTCTGGTGAGACATGTTGTCCCTCTCCTGGAAAGGGATATACCTTTACATTTTCCCTCCCTTCCCACTCCTTCAGAAGCTCCTTCTCAAGTTGCAAGCGGAGGGAGCAGCAATGATCCTTGTGGCACCACTGTGGCCATGGCAGATTTGGTTCCCATTGCTGCAACAGTTGGCTGTAGAACCTCCGATTCCCTCGCCATTGAGCACTCATCTGCTCACCCAGGATGACGGAACCTTGGTTCATCTGAACCTTCGGTCCCTGCATCTACATGCATGGCTCCTGAGGACCTAGCCAGACTCTGTTTTGGGGTCTCAGACAGAGTCGCTCACATTTTGGTGGCTCCCAGGAAACTCTCCACCAGAGCGACTTAAGCCATGAAGTGAAACAGAAACATAGACTTTGACGGCAGATAAGGACCGCTTGGCCCACCTAGTCTGCCCATTTCCCTACCTACTGGATAAGCTGCAGATCCTAGTTAACCAACAGCTTATTTCTTCCTACCCCCACAAGAATTGCCTTATTTCTGTCCCATGAATTCTTGAATTCTACCACAGTTTTAGACTCTACAACCTTCTCAGGAAGGCAGTTCCATGCGCCCACCACCCTCTCTTTGAAAAAGTTCTTCCTCACATTGTCCCTGAGCCATCCCCCTCTATCTTCAAGTGGAAACGCTTTTGTCTCTGGGCTATGGCTCGCCATCGTGATCCCTTGGCCTGTTTGGTGAACTCACTCCTCGAGTACCTGTTGTCACTCTCAGACTCAGGACTGGGCTATTCCTCCATCAAAGTGCATTTAGCAGCCATTTCTGCCTACCACCTTCCTGTTCAAGGCAGAACTGTAGCACAGATGGAGGTGGCCCGTACCTTTCTCGGAAATCCTATACATGAAGCCTCCCATAAGGGACCCCGTCCCTCCTTGGGATTTATTGTTTGTATTGGAAAAGCTGACTTTACCCCCATTTGAGCCAGCTGCTGATTGCAAGCTTCGCTTTCTGTCATGGAAAGCATTATTTTTAGTTGCTGTCACTTCTGCTCGAAGGACTTCCAAGCTTCATGCCCTGATGTGCAATGAGCCTTATTTAGTGTTTCACAAGGACTGGGTGGCCTTGAAAACTAATCCTAAGTTCTTACCAAAAGTAGTGTCTGAGTTTACTTTAAATCAGGACATCCATCTCCCAGTATGTTACCCTGATCACTCAAACTGGGGGGAGGCTCTTCTCCATACTCTCGATGTTCACCGCATTTTGCAGTTTTATTTATCGAGAACAAAGGACAGACATTCTGATCAGCTGTTCATTTCCTTTGCCCCCAGGATCCAAGGGGCTCCTGTAGCCAAGCAAACCCTTTCGACATGGCTTGGCAATTGCATCTCCTTCTGTTACCAGAAATACAACAAACCCCTGCCGGGCTCGGTGAAGGGTCACTTCATGAGGGGAGTAGTGGCCTCCTTTGCTGCCCTCAGAAATGTGTCTGTGGCTGACATCTGTGCAGCAGCCACATGGCACACAGTCCACACATTCAACAGACACTACAGTCTGGACATTACCTCTGATCGCAGAGCAAGATCCAGCCTTGCAGTTCTGCAGGGACTCCTCTCATGAGGGTACTTCCCTCTTCATTCTTTCCTTACCTCCACCCAGGACTAGTCTTGTTTTCTGTATTGCTTGGGACTCAGTCCTATATGTGTTACTTGTTGCAAGAGCTGACTCTTGAAGTAAGATAGTACAGTTACATAAGAAAAACCAGTTACAAGCAAACCCCCATACAAATTCAACAAAATTGTATATTACAGTGTAAAGTAAATTCTGTAGACATTCTGAATGTATATTTTACAGATTTACCTAGTATAGATATTCCAGAAAATCTTTTATTACTAGATTTTCCATTAGATCCTACTCTGGAAATTCCAAAATTTAGATTTAGGAAGATTAGTTGTAATGAGGTACAGAAAGAAATAAATTAAAAGTTAAAGCATATGGGTTAGACAATATAGAAAACAAGTTTTTAAAGGATGCTGTGGAATTTTTGGCCCCTATATTGACCAAGCTATTTAATTGGAATTTGACAGAAAGGAGGTTTCCTTTAGTTGGAAGAAAACAAAGGTAGTCCCAGTTTTTAAAGGGGATGCTCCAACTGACCCTTCAAACTATTGGCCGATTGTCCTGTTGTCCATGGTGTCGAAGGTAATGGAA
The DNA here is from genome assembly GCA_016271365.2 of Neoceratodus forsteri. NCBI lineage: Eukaryota > Metazoa > Chordata > Ceratodontiformes > Ceratodontidae > Neoceratodus > Neoceratodus forsteri. The sequence continues at coordinate 75,433,541 of JADMNL010000027.1, read as the reverse complement.
AAACTGGTACAAAACCAGTTAAGTGGTTATTTGGAGAAATACCACTTACTTTCGGATTCACAATCAGGTTTCCGAAAAGGGCATTCCACGGACACCATGCTCACCGACCTAATAGATCTTATCTGTGTCAATCTTCACCATTCATCACAGATGGGTACTGACCGGAGATCAGGACCCCGCAAGAACCTTTTTTTTTTTTTTTTTTAAAGGATAGGCGGAGCCGACCCAGCATTGGCGCCGCCCTCGAGGCCGACGTACTACATGGCGCTCGAGGATTAGCCGTTAAGCTGTGTCGACTCCGCCTGCCTACCAGTTCTTCATCTCCCGCCGTCAAGGTCGCCTAGTGGGAAGCCTTGAAGAAGTGTTTTCGAAATTTTAGGCCTTAGCCTTCTATCGTCGATAGTTCGTCGGTCTACTAGTTCTAGTCTGCCCTACTCAACGTCGCTGGTGAGATCTTTCCATTATTTATAGTTTTGGCGACGTCGAGTCTATTTTTGGTGTTTTTCCCGCAGGTCATGTCGTGGTCGGAGGGCAAGAAATCATCTAAGGCGGGGCGGCCCCTATGCGTCGGTGCCTGTGTGGCCGCAATTTCTCCGTGACCGACCAGCATGACCGGTGTCTCTCGTGTCTTGGCCCGCTTCATGACATGGATTCGTGCGACGCCTGCTTCTCTATGGACCGCTGTGTTCTCGAACAGCGCGCGTGGAAAGTTGGATGAGCTCCGCCGACTTTCGGAGGTAGGATCCGCACTCATCGGGCCAAGACGCGTCTTCTCAGCCTTTCCTCCAGGTCCCCTCCCGGTTCTATACTGACCGTGGAGGAGGAAGTCTCAATCCCCCGTAGCCTAGCCTTGGTTGAGACTCCTCCCGCGGTGCAGGAGGCCCGTCCCGCTTCCTCCCGGGAGCGGGCGGGAGGCGCCGCTATGGCAATCACCCCTTCAGGGGTGAAGGCCCCCCCGGTGTCGCTCCCGTGGTTCGGAAGGCCCGGGTCGACGCCGTCCTCGACGCCATCAGTCGGTGCTGTCAAGGCCTCCGGTGCCGTTCACGGTGCCGAGGGCCTTGTCAGTGCCGCCTCGTCTCTTGGTGCCGTGGGCTCTGTCGACGCCACTTGCGGCGCCGGTACTGCTCGCAGCGCCGCGACCCTGGATCCGGCATCACCTTTTGCTATGTCTCGCCTCGGCGCCGCTCTCGTCACCAAGGTTGAGCATGGCGCCGCAGGATCCGCGGGGTCGTTGGTCGGCGCCGTCTTTGGCACCGCCTCTGCTCTGCGCTGAGAAGACTGGCGGTGCCGCCTTCATCGCCAGGTCTGTTTTCGGAGCCGTCGATGCCGCCCGGTTCTCCAGCGCCGCTCGTGCGCTCGGGGCCTGGCGGTGTCTGCGACTCGGGGCGCCCGCTGGGCTGCGCGGCACGCCTCAGTCCCGGTGCTGCTCCGGTGCCGGTGGACTTGACAGCGCCATGGCTGGCCCTAGCCTCAGACCTCTGGTCCCGGCCGTCCTGCCACCTTCTGCCAGCCCCGCCCCCAGGGCCGTGGAGGGAGCCGGTGCTGCCTCAACCACTGCCATGACTTCTGGGCCCTTTGCAAAGGTCGCTTTTCCTCGCCCTCCTACTGTCTGGCTTAGGGCCTCAGATTCCACCTCTTCGGGGTCGGAGTCGGGCTCAGAGTCGGACGAGCAGTCTCACCCTTCAGGGTTGCCTGCACAGGAGGGTGAACCAGTGGTCTCTTTGACGAGTCGGCGTCAGCCCCCTCTTGAGAAGCGTCGGGTTCCCCTCCAGGTCGGGGTCAGTGGCACTGACCAGCAGGCTATGGTGTGTGCCACTATAGCCATGCAACCTGGCCTGGGGGTTCCTGGACCCCTCAGCAGGTGTTACCCTCCCGTAGGTGTGTCTTGATCGCCCGACTTTGGGGCTCATCGAGAAGCCTATGGGTGGGGAGGGTGCTGCGCCCTGGATTTCCCCCTCGGGGACATCCCAGGGCTGCCAGCTACCTAGGCTGACCCTCCCGAGGACCAGGACTCTCTCGGACTCTGAGGGGTCGAGGGGTGTGGGGTCCCCACGTAGGCCTTTCTCTGGGGTCCACCTGGGTCCTGGAAGAAGCCGGAGTGCGGACTTCCGGCCTTCCCCTTCCGGGTCCTTGAGAGGGTCCCATTCTTTGGAGGCAGGGGACCATCCTTCTGGACCCATACAGCCCCGGTCGCCTCACTGGGGGGATTCTTCTGGGCGCAGCTTAGGCAGTACCAACGTGGTTGTACAGCTGTCAGCTACGGAGTCTTCCGGGACACCTTCCCCGGGTGTCCATGGTCCGCTCCCTAGCCCTGGCAGATGCCAGCCAATTCCTTCCCTCGGCTCTGACCCTACCCCTCTGCTGCATTCTCCAGTGCTCCCGGGCATTCTTGGTCCTACCGGGCCTCTCACCTGGGAGCAGTTCAGAGCGGTGGCTTCACAGTTCCCTGCCTATGTTAGGGCCTTGGACAGTCAGGTTTTTCAACCTTCCCCCGAGCAGCCACCCTCGGAGCATATGGCGACCTCCAGCTCCTCATCCCCCTCTTCTGGGGGAGAGGAACCATCTGTCCACATCTCTCCTGCCGCTGATCTCTCCGAGTATCAGCGTTTCCTCGAGAGGATGTTGGAGGACCCTTCACCTTTCCCCCCATCCGCGAGCAATCCAGAGCATGCGGTGCACGTCTTTCTAGGTGATTTCGGGGCAGCCACCCTTGTGGTGCCTCCCGGCCTGCTCCCTTTCGGGAGGCATCCATGCGTTTCTGGCAGAGGCCCTTCTCCGGAGTTCCTGCCCCTAGAGACCTCAGCCAGAGGTATTGCGCTCCTCCAGAGTCTCTAGGTTCTATGCCTCATCCACAGTCCGGATTGATGCACCTAGACACTCCTGATGGGCTTCGCACCCTCCACCGTGACCGGCCCCCAGATCAGGACTCTTCGGATTTTGATTTCTGGGGGAGGAGGACTTTCTACTCGGCACGGTTGCTTCTCTCCATCTCCGCTCATCAGGCCCACTATGCAGCCTACAACAGGTTCTTGTGGTCAGCGCTGGGTCAATTCCTAGCTGCTTTGCCTGACTCAGAGCAAACCAGGCAAGCATCGCACTCTCTGCACGTGGCCTGGAGCTAGCAAGGCACCAAGCAAGGGCATCTTACTTACGCCAATGAGCGTAAGATAGCTACCAGGGTAGTAGGGACAGCGATCTGCACCAGAAGATCGGCGTGGCTTCGCCTTTCCGGTTGTCACCCTTGGGCCCGGGCGTGGGGTGATCTGCTCCGCTCACCAGGAACCTATCTCTTTCCCGTGGGGTGAGATGGCGTCTCTCGGGAAGTCCTTCCCCTCCGGAGACCCATCTCGCTCTCCCCACTCTCGGGCCTCCTCAGGCCCAGAAGGTTCCCCTTAGTGTGTCACCACTGAGGGCTAAGGGACACTGTCCCTTAGGGTGCACTAGTCAACCCCCTTGGGGGCTTGGTACTCACCCATCTGTGATGAATGGTGAAGATTGACACAGATAAGATATGGAAATTATGTTCTTACCATAATTATGATCTTTCTGTGTATCTTCACCATTCATCACAATCCCACCCGCCATCCCCCTGGGGCTCCAGTCTCTGGATCCTCCTTCCTCTGTGCCTACCCCTCTTTTGAGCAGGGTAAAGTTGGGACACACAGGGGGGTAATTTTCTTTCCCAAGGGGTACAGTTCGAGTGGCACTTCCTCTCTACTATTTATCCTCACCCCTACGGGGTGAGAACTGGTGGTTGCCCTCCTTCAGTTATCCTTATATTTATCCTAAAATGTGGCAATCCTCAACGTTTCACCAAGTGTCTTGGCTTTATCAAGAGATGCCCTTATAGAAATATATAAATAAACAATATTAAAAAGACTGTCTATACCATAATTGATATTTTTCAAACTTTTCCACATATACACAAAATATACATTAAATATACATTGAATCAACTCCACTGATACCACTTACTTCATGAATTTTGTTGAACTCTCTACTGTTGTTAATACCATTTGCATGAATTTCTGATCCTATACAGAACAACATCAAGATGAATTTTTTATAATTATGATGGCTATATTGCTTACATAGTCTAACCCATCACCTTAAAACACCAGTACACTATACCATAACACACTCTAATATTTCACATTAGTACTTTATAAGTACCTGTTCAATCTCTATAAATATTTTAAAAGTGTGCCCTTTTATGTGGCCTCAGCTTTTCTTGTCTCTTCAAGCTTCTTTCTCAGCTAGAACAACAGTAACACATATTTCAATTCATTTATCTTTCTGGTCACTGTCTTACTTTTTTAAAACATATTTAAATATAACTCATTTATTGCACGTAATTGTGCATTCACAGATTACCTCTATTCTTTCACCATCCCTCTTTTTGCCTCTAAAATATTTGTTTTATGCCCCCATAAGTCTTACACAATATGCCCAAACTTTATTTGCAAATCATTATCTTAGTTCTATTAATTATATTCAGACTTACGTTTTTTTATCATTGTTTTGGCTTCCTTTCCTCCTACAACGTATTTTAATTTACTAACATTCTCTGTGCCCAACAACTCATAACTTACTTCCCACCCCCCATTTCGGTAAACACTTTAACATTTTATTCTACTTTCATCCACTCGGCTTCTCGCCGAAAAGCAAAACCCACTCAGGCGTTTCACATCTGTTTTAAAAGTGCACCTACCCATACTATGCCTTCATATTTTCTCTTCTAGGAGTTCGGAAGACTTAATCTTCCCCACACGTCCTACCTCCTTCATCCAGCACGCCAGATTTTTTAAACTTTTTAACCCTGCATTATTTCGTCGCTTAAATACGCACTTGTACTGACGTAAGCATTCTTCCTTCTTAAAGGGGAATCTCCCCTCACATCTAATTCCCAGTAACTCATTTAAGCTCCCTTCCAGATCTTATAATCAATTGTCCTGCTCAGCTCAACTGGGATAGTACCCATTCTAATTTTTAACCTTCTCATGACCTTAGTGCTTTTTAAATTGTGTACACGATGTCTGTCCACTATCCATAACCATGTGTCACTATTCCTAAGTCATACGTTCAATTCGAAGGGGGGGCGCAATCTCCATTCTTCATACCTGAATTTGATAATGTTTTAAAAATAACAACAATACACTAATGAAAAAGAAAGGCAGGAAGCAAGAGAAAAGGAAATTTTAAAGAACACCTACATATATACTGACATGCATACCATAAATTGAAAACTAATCTTATTTTTATAAAAAACACATTTACTACAATGTCCTAACCCCAAGTTTAAACAAAAATAAGAATAGGGAAAGAAAAAAAAGGGGGGGGAATGGGGGCAAGGGGGGAGGGGAAGGAAAATAAAAGTCTCTTATCTTCAACAACAATTCCAGTTAATATCTTTATTTAAACCAATTCTTGGGTCCAGAGCCCTCATCTCAAAAATCCATTTTGTTTCTGTCCTTTCAACTATCCTGTTGTAATCTCCCCCCCATCTGATGGTTTCACTTGTTCTAGTCCCCAATACAGAAATGCAAGTCCTAATGAAAGGACTTTCATTTGCACCAACGGCTGGAGTTAATATGTTTGAGTTAGAATGTGACCTACAGTTGTTTTTTAGAACATTACGTCTAAGAGCACAATATAGTAATACCAGACAAGTGGTTGATTATCAGAGACGGGTAAAAACAGCTTTAGGTATAAGATCTGACTACAATCCTATAGTAGGTAAATACCCTGCAGTTGAAACATATGCGGAGATAGTGAGAAGGGAGATATATGATTTGTTTAAAACGGATAAGGAAAGAAGGACACCTTATGACAATTTAACACACAAGGAAAGACAGGCTTTGAATGTTTTAAAAAATGATGAAAGCATTGTGATCAAACCAGCTGACAAAGGAGGGGGTATTTTAATATTGGATTATGAAAATTATAAAAGAATGTGTATTAGATTGTTGGAAGATTCCAGAAATTACGTTAAATTAGAGTTGGACCCTTTAAATGAAATAAAAAGAGAACTAATAAGTCTAATGGAGGAGCTGACACTTGGGATTTCCTAAAGGAATGGGAAGGGGAACTTTTGATTCAGAAGTTTCCGAGGACTCCGATCTTGTATTCTCTGCCAAAGATGCACAAAAATGAGATGGACCCCCCAGGGCGGCCAATAGTATCAGGGATTTCGAGTATATCTGAACCAATTTCAGACTATCTGAATTTACATATACAACCTTTGATAGAGGGGATTCCGACATATATAAGAGATACCACTCATTTTATAAACATTTTGAAGGAGGTGGAATTGACAGAGAAAGAAAAAGAATCGGTGTTACTGGTGACTTTGGATATATCTGATTTATATATTTCTATACCACATCAAGAGGGGATTATGGCAATGGGAAAGCTGTTGGATCAAAGGGAAAGGGGTCAGCATCCCAGAACAGGAACATTGTTGATGTTGGCAGAATTTATTCTTATGAATAGTTATTTCAGATTTGAGAATTTTTTTTCAAACAGATAAGGGGAACGGCCATGGGGACTACCATGGCACCGGCATACGCCAATTCATACATGTTAGAATTTGAAAATACTTATATATTGGATGAACATAACAACAGCTTTTTCAATGTATCAGATTATATAAAAGATACATAGATGATTTATTTTATTATGGCTGGGCAAGAAAGTGATCTCCTGTTGTTTTTGAATATCTAAATTCTTATGTAAGAATTTGAAGTTTACAATGGATTATAGTAAAATAACAATACCTTTTCTAGACGTTAGGGTCCTAAAAGGGACAGGGGTCTTATGACTACATTATATAGGAAGGAAACTTCTAGAAATACTGTCTTACATGCCAAAAGCTTTCATGCGGAACAATTGATCAGAAGTATCCTTTTTCACAGTTTCTAGCTGCTCGTAGAAACTGTGGTGGAGAACAGGATTTTGAGAATGAACTAGAGACAGCGCTCAACAGATTTAGGGAACGTGGGTACAATAAGAGAATCATTACTCAGGCAAAAGGAAGGGTAATGGGAATTACCCAAGCAGAAGCACTTCATAGTACAAATAACATGCAATCAGACAGACCCATAGTTCTGAGTATGAAACATAACCATAGGATGGGAGATATAAGAAGAATAATAAAAAAGCATTGGTCTATTTTGAGAGACTATCTGATGGAAAGAAATGTTTTCCAAGAGTTTCCAAGAATAGCAGAAAAAAGAGTGTGGACGCTGAGAGATAAATTAGTACAAACTGTTCATAAACAAGGGAAGGCAATAGAAAATAGACAGCTACTACTGGGCCCATTACAACCGGGTATGGTGCCCTGTGGTAGGTGTTCAGTTTGTGGACATACCAGCAAGAAACAGGTATATAAACATCCATATAACAACAGGGAATATGAGATAAGACAGTCGATAACATGTGATTCAGCAGGGGTAATATATGTGTTACAATGCCCATGCGATAAGATATATGTAGGAAAAACAATAAGACCTCTTAAACAACGTATCCAGGAACATAAATCAAACATAAGAAATAAGAAATCTACCCCGGTGGTAGATCATTTTCTGGAAGCAAGACACACAAGGGCATCGTTGAGGTTTTGGGGACTAGAACAAGTGAAACCATCAGATAGAGGGGCGGATTACAACAGGATAGTTGAAAGGACAGAAACAAAATGGATTTTTGAGATGAGGGCTCTGGACCCAAGAATTGGTTTAAAGATATTAACTGGAATTGTTGTCGAAGATAAGAGACTTTATTTTCCCTCCTCCCCTCCCCCCCTTCCCCCTTCCCTCTCCCCTTTATCTGATGGTTTCACTTGTTCTAGTCCCCAAAACCTCAACGATGCCCCATTCCCCCCCTTTTTTTCTTTCCCTATTCTTATTTTTGTTTAAACTTGGGGCTAGGACATTGTAGTAAATGTGTTTTTTATAAAAATAAGATTAGTTTTCAATTTATGGTATGCATGTCAGTATATATGTAGGTATTCTTTTAAAATCCCCCTTTTTCTCTGCTTCCTGCCTTTTCTTTTTTCATTAGTGTATTGTTGTTATTTTTTAAAACATTATCAAATTCAGGTATGAAGAATGGAGATTGCGCTCCCCCCCCCACCTTCGGAATTGAACTTATGACTTAGGAATAGTGACAAATGGTTATGGATAGTGGACAGACATCGTGTACACAATTTAAAAAGCACTAAGGTCATGAGAAGGTTAAAAATTAGAATGGGTACTATCCCAGTTGACCTGAGCAGGACAATTGATTATAAGATCTGGAAGGGAGCTTAAATGAGTTACTGGGAATTAGATGTGAGGGGAGATTCCCCTTTAAGAAGGAAGAATGCTTACATCAGTACAAGTGCGTATTTAAGCGATGAAATAATGCGGGGTTAAAAAGTTTAAAAAATCTGGCGTGCTGGATGAAGGAGGTAGAACATGTGGAGAAGATTAAGTCTTCCGAACTCCTAGAAGAGAAAATATGAAGACATAGTATGGGGTAGGTGCACTTTTAAAACAGATGTGAAACACCTGAGTGGGTTTTGCTTTTCGGCCAGAAGCCGAGTGGATGAAAGTAGAATAAAATGTTAAAGTGTTTACCGAAATGTGGGGTGGGAAGTAAGTTACGAGTTGTTGGGCACAGAGGATGTTAGTAAATTAAAAGACTTTGTAGGAGGAAAGGAAGCCAAAACAATGATAAAAAAACGTAAGTCTGAATATAATTAATAGAACTAAGATAATGATTTGCAAATAAAGTTTGGGCATATTGTGTAAGACTTATGGGGGCATAAAACAAATATTTTAGAGGCAAAAAGAGGGATGGTGAAAGAATAGAGGTAATCTGTGAATGCACAATTACGTGCAATAAATGAGTTATATTTAAATATGTTTTAAAAAAGTAAGACAGTGACCAGAAAGATAAATGAATTGAAATATGTGTTACTGTTGTTCTAGCTGAGAAAGAAGCTTGAAGAGACAAGAAAAGCTGAGGCCACATAAAAGGGCACACTTTTAAAATATTTATAGAGATTGAACAGGTACTTATAAAGTACTAATGTGAAATATTAGAGTGTGTTATGGTATAGTGTACTGGGTGTTTTAAGGTGATGGGTTAGACTATGTAAGCAATATAGCCATCATAATTATAAAAAATTCATCTTGATGTTGTTCTGTATAGGATCAGAAATTCATGCAAATGGTATTAACAACAGTAGAGAGTTCAACAAAATTCATGAAGTAAGTGGTATCAGTGGAGTTGATTCAATGTATATTTAATGTATATTTTGTGTATATGTGGAAAAGTTTGAAAAATATAAATTAAGGTATAGACAGTCTTTTTAATATTGTTTATTTATATATTTCTATAAGGGCATCTCTTGATAAAGCCAAGACACTTGGTGAAACGTTGAGGATTGCCACATTTTAGAATAATAAAAAAGAAGTTTGAAAATATAAAAGAAGACTGTCTGTGGATTAATGTGTGCTAGGAGCGCCCTCACAATTTCGTTTTCTTGGGTTTGGGAGAAGACAACAACAGTGTACACACATCGGAGAGGAAGCTATTCAATATTTAATACGGACATTCATCCATTTCCTGTGGAACGTTCTCTTTGTTTGTACAAAAATCCTTATATTTAAAAAAAAAAAAAGACAACCCTTTTTTTCACCAAAAATCTTTACAGAGAGAGTACTGAGTCCCTGTACCCTGTCCTTCTCCAGAATAGCCGACTCTGCTTCTGGGAGTATTGCCAGTTATTCTGTGCCTTGAATTCTGGCAGATGAGCTTTGCCACTCCTTGCAGTTCCTATACAGTCTGGTGACGGACAAGGGTCTTGGATCCTTGTTATCTCTCACTCTCTCCTAAATTCTCTCTCCCCCTCCTTCCCTTCTTCTTTTCCAGAGATTGGGGCCCCTACCCAATCCCCTTAGTTTTACTTCTTCTATGCTGTCATCTCAGTCATTATTTCTCCTTTTAGTTCAGTTTCCTCTTCCTTTTCTGTCCCTTGGACTCTCTTGTCCCACCCTCCATCCCTTCCTCTTACCTCTCCGGCGACTCAGAACTGGTAGGCAGGCGGAGTCGACACAGCTTAACGGCTAATCCTCGAGCGCCACGTAGTACGTCGGCCTCGAGGGCGGCGCCAATGCTGGGTCGGCTCCGCCTATCCTTTAAAAAAAAAAAAAAAAAGGCTCCCACAGGGTCCTGATCTCCGGTCAGTACCCGTCTGTGATGAATGGTGAAGATACACAGAAAGATCATAATTACGGTAAGAACATAATTTCTATATCTTGTCTCCTCTCAGCTTGAGGGGGGGAGATGGGCACAGTGTTCATGGACCTATACAAAGCCTTCAACACCATGGACCACAGGGTTTTGCTCCAGAGGTTGGAGGGATTGGGTCTAGACTGTGAAACTCTGGGATGGTTTTCTTCCTACTTATTTGAAAGAACACAATTGGTTCAACTTGCTGATGTAACCTCAAAACAGCTTAAAGTTGTTAGAGGGGTACCACAGGGGTCCATTTTGGGCCCAACTCTTTTTTTGATTTACGTTAATGATTTGGTAAAAGTAGCTATTAACACCAAATTTAAATTATACGCAGATGATACAGTTTTACTAGCATGTGGTACAAATATTAATGAGATTAATATTAATGTCTCTATGTTAGGGATGACATATCCTCATTTCAACTCCCTATCACTAGTGATTTAGAAACCATCTGGGTTAACATTCAGTTTAAAGGGTACCCACAATTGTTAGTAGGGACATGTTATAGGCCTCCAACATCTAATAAGGAATACTCTACCTCCCTTTACAGTGAAATTCTGAACATGACCTCCAAAGGTAATATACTTCTATTGGGTGATTTCAATATGCTGACCATAAATTGGAATTCCTTAACTGGCGGTACGCAGTCCAAGAAAGATTTGATTACACTCATGGTTGATATAGGATTAGAACAAATTATTATAGAACCAACGCGAGGAGTCAATATCTTGGACTTGGTTATCACCAATATAGGGAATTTAATATCTAACATTGTAGTTGGTGCCCCACTAGGATCAAGTGACTATAATACTATTTCCTTTTCATTGTTATTTCACCAATATACCACCAACTTCACGGAATTTAATAATTACAACAAAGCTAATTTTAATGCCATTAATCAACAATTAAATTCAATCTCATTGCAAACTATATTATCTCCCCTTTCCTTGGAAGAATCCTGGGACTACTTTAAATCATCCATTTATTATTTGGAAAATCTGTATGTTCCAACTTCAAAAAAATATAATAAAAAGGGGAAAATACCCTTATGGTATAATAAAACAATTAAAGCATTAATCAAGGATAAACAGAGACTCTTTGCACATGTAAAAAATAATAAGGGGGAAACCAAGGAATCATTCCTTATTCAATACAAGAAAATTCTTAAATCATTAAAACAAGCCATCTTGCAATCAAAAAAGAAACTAGAGTTTTGTCTGGCTCACACCAAAGATAGTTATAAATCATTATTTTCCTATCTCAACAATAAAAAAATAAATAATAGATACATGGGGCCCCTATGTGTAAATGAAAAAATTGTGTCTACAGATAGGGACATAGCAGATACATTTAATGAGCAATTTTGCTCAGTTTTTAACCACAAAAGAAGTCCCTAAAATCTTTAAACATTTAAATAATATTACTCCTTCTTATATTATTACTGAAGAGGACACATTAAAAGCTATATTGTCCCTAAAACCCAGTTCTAGTCCGGGACCAGATAATATCAATCCCAGATTCTTAATTGAATCTGCTGCAGCTATTATTAAACCCCTTACTATTATCTTTAATAAATCCCTAAATGAAGGACTCATTCCCCGGGACTGGACATTGGCTACAGTAATTCCAATTTTTAAGAAGGGAAATCACTCTAGACCTGAAAACTATCGTCCAATAAGCCTAACTTCTGTTGTAAGTAAAATCCTTGAGAAAGTCATTAAAAAGTTATTAGATTGTGAAACTACTGAGGGTAACATGATAGATATTACACAACATGGCTTTAGACAGGGATATTCCTGCACCACTAACTTGGTCTCCTTTTACAATCATGTTAGTATGGGTATGGACAAAGGTATACCTATGGATGTAATACTTCTTGATTACAGTAGAGCCTTCGATAAAGTTCCTCACGACATACTACTTGATAAAATGAAACAGATGGGTTTCTCACATTACATAATTAATTGGGTGTCAGGTTGGTTAAATAATAGATATCAGCAGGTCAGAATCAACAGCACACTTTCCCAGTCAGTGAGTGTGACCAGTGGGGTCCCACAGGGATCTGTGTTGGGGCCAACCCTGTTTAACATTTTTATCAGCGACTTGCAGGTTGGCCCTGAAACTGTTCTTTCAAAATTTGCTGATGACACAAAGTTGTGTGGTCTGGTCCTAACAGTGTCAGACAGAGAATTTATGAGGAACAATTTAAAATCTATTGAAGAATGGGCAGCTCTAAACAAAATGACACTCAACCCAGACAAGTGTCATGTTATGCATTTTGGTAAGAATAATCCGAGGCAGACCTACTTATTGAATAATGTGGCCCTTCATGTGTCACCACTGGAATGAGATCTTGGAGTAAACATTAAGAACAAGTTATCATCCAGTGATCACTGTACAATGATGGCCAGGACAGCCAATGCCTTGCTTACCCGAATCCAGCGTTCATTTGTGTCTAGAACTCAGGAATGTGTGATCCCACTATATAGAGTCTTCATTAGGCCTCACTTGGACTATGGATCTCCATGCTGGAATCCCTACTTAAGGCAGGATGTGGATAGAGTTGAGAGGGTGCAGAGAAGAGCCACCAAAATGGTGCCTTATCTATCCAAATTAGACTATGAGGAAAGGTTAAAGGTCACGGGGTTACATTCATTACATACAAGGCGTACAAGAGGTGATCTTCTCCTCCTGTATAGAATTCAGAATTCTCAGGAGTTACTGCATCAATGTGGTTTACATTTTTCAACCAGTTGGAATTCCCCACGGTATCATAACAAACAGATATTTGTTTCTAAAACTAGAACAACTAAAAGGTTACATTATTTCACAGTAAAAACCCCTAGATTATGGAATATTCTTCCACAACATTTAGTAGACAGCAGCTCCATTCTTACCTTTAAGAAAGGGTTAGATCATTGGTTGGAGTGGAATAGCCTTGGGGTATAATTGTCCCACCCATGTGGTGGGGGACAATCTCGATGGGCAGTAGCCTTCTTTTGTCCCTTGAAACCAAGTAAACCAAGTAACCAAGCAAGATAGAAAAGGGACTTCAGGAAAATTTCACAGGGTTAGAAAAATGGTTAGTAAATTCAAAATTAGTATTAAAAACAGTAAAAAAATTAAAACTCTTCTTTTTTCAATACAGAGGGATAAAATAAATCATAAACAGACTTTGAATATAAAAACATCAAGACAATCCGGCCCGGTGGTGCCGAGGGCTGAGACACTGGTGCCTTACCTCACACCACACCGGCAACCCGAATTCAGGAATGGATTCGGGCGCCGGAGGGTCGGCAGGGGAAGGAGTAGGACTGAGCATCCAGAGGACTGCTCTCCTCTCCTGGGGTGGGTTGGGGATTGGCATCGCTCTGCAGTGGCCCCCGGAGGAGACTAGGGTAAGCTCAGAGACAGCACGACTGGAGAAATCAGAGGAAAAAACTGAAAATGGCGTCTCCTCCTGCCAGATGACAGCTGCCTGGACCAGTGCCCCCTTGGGATCCATGGCAGCTGACCTGACCACAGCAGCACCCAGGTCTAATGCCTAGGCCGATAGTCCATTTCTCCTCAGAAGAGGAGGACCCACCCGACGCAAGGGTTATGCAAGGGTTACACCGGGGTACCCTGTGGTGGCTGTAATGTGGGGTCAAGTCGGCGGTGGAACCGAGCGAGAGGTGAGTGTCCTTGGGTAACTGGCCTGAAGGAGTGGTAGGGGAGTCACAGGGGAGATAAATACATAACACAAAAAAAAAAAAAAACATTAAGACAGGAAACATTACAGCAGGTTTCTTTTTACAAATACTTACGAGTTGGGTTGACCAGGGACTGAAATTTGATACACATATAGAAGAATTGGAGGGTAAAGTAAATAGAAAACTAGGGGCTTTTCAAAGAAATAGATTTTGTACAGATATTAGTATGCGGAAATCAATAGTAAATCAGTTATTAATTCCTATAATAGATTATGGCAGTCACATATATGGAAAGGCCTCAGGCTTTCTCTTAAGAAAGCTTGAGGTTACTTGTAATAATTTAGCCATATTAATTTTACAATGTGATTATAAAACCCACCATTGTAATTTGTATTTGACACAGGGGGCCAGATATTCAAAACTTTGCATCGGGCAAAAACCGTTTGCGCAGGTTTAGCACGGGATTAGCGCAGGCTTGCTATATTCAAAAGGCCAAATAGCACACGCAAACTGCATTAGCACCAGGCAAAATCATAATGTATGCAAGGGGCAAACTGAGGGTGTCTGTACATGAATACAGGTGCAATGCTATATTCAGCGACTAGCGCCGCACAAAGTGGTTTTGGGCGACTTAGCACGGCACTTAGGGTGGTGCACATTATCACCCAGGAAAATGTAGTCTTAACCCTGGGCAATTAGATTTGTGTGACATTTTGACTTTGCACAACCCTAACAAATATATATGATACATAGGCAAAGCCAGACATAGAGGAAACATACTGCTCACTGATGGCATCACAATGATGCCATCATCTGCCACCAGTTCCAGCCATGCCAGGCAGTAAGTGGTGACCCTGCCGCCAGTGGACAGCATGGCAGTGTGGCCATACAGCACACACCTGCGACTACTCTTCTGAGGACACCAATAGATGCCAGCACACACATGCAGCACTGTGGGCATGGAGGATGTTGAGGGGACAATGTACGGGTGGCCAGGCTGTGCCACAGACCAGGTATGGCCACAAGGCTGGGACACATCACACAGTGCACATGGGCCAGTACTGGGAATACCTCAACACCAGTGTGCCTTTCTGATAATGTATGCCCCACTGGCCACATACCGCACAGCTGTACAACTGCCACAGCACACAAAGCCAGACATGTATATGTTGCTGTGAGCATCCCATGCCAGAGGTGCAGCATCTGTGGGTCACACAACAGTGTAATAGTAATGCCCGCTGTCAGTGAACACCTGCATGTTGAGCCTGTCACTGTGTATAGTGCAGTCATCAGCACTGCTCTACACACCACAGGCAGTGCTGTGTCCACACACTACTGGTCCCCTTGCTACTGTAGTGTCTGCTGTGTACTGTAGCATGCCCTGCAGTGTGACAGTTGCATGCAGCACTACCACAATCTGTGCCTGTGCTGTGTTGTCCCCTAGGGTACAATATTCTATGCTATGCTGTACTGTTTACATGTAGCCTACGGCTATCATCATGCACTGCTAGACTGACCTACAGGTGGAGCTGCGGTTGGACCTGGCAACCCCTGTACTTCCAGACTGACCTACAGATGGAGCTGTGGGACCCTGAAGTAATTTTGGGCAAACTGCATGCAAATCAGGGCATAATGAGATGCTAATCTCATTACTCAGATGCTAGAACTTATCCTGCACTGTGAGCCCTGCTGTGTGTTTTAAATTGAGCTGCAAGAACGTTTCTATATACTGTGCCAGTGCTTCTCCTACAGCATTCAAACTTGTTCGGGGACATTGACAATCTTTTCCCAACCTGAATCAGCTGTGAAAGGGCTGTTCAGTGAGCGGCTGATGCTGGAGGAGGAGGGGCAGGACAGAGTATAAAGACCTCATGTTGCCACTGCGCGAGCGCGAGTGGAGCGAGCGCCACTCAGAAGAGAAAATTTGAACATTTGGATAACAGAGGGTTATAGCGATCTTAATATACTGGAAAAGTAAAGTATAAATGAAATGTAATTTGTAAGACAGTATTTTATGATATTTGTCCCTAAGTGAATTCAGGTTTTAAATATCCTCTTCTCCTATATTTGGCTGGTGGCAGAAACCGGGCAATCAGAGTTTAGTAGAGATATTAACAGTTTAGGGTGGGTAATTCTGAATAGAGTTACTCTGGTTTTGGCTTAGTGTAGGACAGATTAGGTGGGTAAAGGATATGGGTTTAATTTTGAAATTAGCCATTTTATTTTCAATACTGTTCACAGTAGATGATGCTAAATCATCCTGTTTTAAACTATTTGGTACTAAGGAGAACACTATGTTCTTGCAAAGTAATTTGATTAAGAGCTTTTATACTTCAATGTATTTAAATAGCTTAAGTTTGCAGGATTTTAAGTATGATGATAGTGTTCAAGAATTGTACTTTACCTCTGGGAAAATGATTTCATTGCTGCTTTGTTTTCATTGTAATTATGAGATTATCTTATCTTTTCATTCAGTTACGGTTATTAATAGGTCACCAGTGTCTTATAAAAAATGTTTGATGTTTTCAAACAGGGTGAGGAAGTTAGTATTGTTATTATTGTTGCTTTCAGGAACAGTACATCCTAATCTGGGCCCATCAGCTGAGTAACCAATTGAAGTTAAGAGCCCATTAAAATCTTCCCTTTACATGGTTCATTTAAATGTAGCTAGTTTAATAGCAAAAAAGCAATACTGGAAAGCTGGATTTTGAATAATAAATTTGATGTAGTTGCTCAAACTGAAACTTGGTTGTCTGATAATATTACTAACTCTGAAATTCAGTTACCAGGATCTTCTATCGTTAGGAAGGATAGGGTAGGTAGAAGGGGGGGATGCCTATTTTATGTAGCTGATCATTTGCGGGTACATGAATTAGCCAACATTCCTGATAGTAAAATGTTTGAATCAATTGCTATTTCCATTTCTTTTGGTGATAAAGTTCTGACTATCATAAATGTGTATGTTCCACCAGATAAATCAAAGGAGTTTCCTGCTTTTTTCAATTATATTCAAAATTTATCAGTAAAAAGGGAAATTATTTTGGTTAGTGACTTTGACTTAAATTGGTTGTCTTCAGCTGAATATGAGATTAGAGCAACTGTTATTGATCTTGGGTTTCAACAGTTGATTAATGGCCCCACCAGGGTGAATTACAAAACAGGGTATTCATCTATCCTTGATTGGGTAATTACAAATAATCCATCACGTGTAGTTAAATGTGGAATTCTCCCTGATGGGATCAGTGATCACAGTCCGGTATTTTTTAATTGGTCAGTTAAAGTTTATAAAAAAAGAAGCTAGAATTATAAAATACAGAAGGCTTAGGGATTTGGATGAACAAAGGTTTTTTGAGGAATCACAATTACTTGATTGGTCATTTCTGAATGACATAATTGATATTAATGAAGCATATCAGCAATGTTGTCATTATTTTATTTTTATTTGTGACAAATTAATACCAATTAGACCTATTAGGGTTAAGGGAAATAGCAATGTTTGGTTTACTTCTAATTTATTGAAATTAATAAGGGAAAGAAATCAAGCACGGAAAGTTTACAGAAGGACAAAACAATTGGATCATCAATTACTTTATAAAAAGCTTAGGAATAAATGTCAATTAGCTATTCGTGCAGCAAAGAAGGATTACTTTAAGCAAAATTTTACAGAAGTTAAGGGGAATTCAAGTGCAACTTGGAATACAATTAATATGTTAATGGGTAGGGAGTGAAAATTGTGTATTGGAGAAGGATGGTAGTATTACTATGGATCCTAAAACTGTGGCAGAAGCCTTTAATTCACACTTTACAAACTTGGATAGGTATAGTTTTAATGTGGGTAGTATGGATAGTTCCTGGAGCCATTTGGATGCACTCTTTCTATCAAATGGTGATGGAATGTATGGGGGTGATAACATTCCAAAATTTTATTTTCATTTTTTACAAACTAAAGATGTAATTGAGTTTATGTCTAAAATGGATCCTAGACCTTACAAGGGATCTGATTATCTTGAGTATAGGATATTGAAAAGAGTTATTAATAGTGTTGCCGGTCAGTTAACAAAATTGTTCAATCATTCTCTATATTATGGGACCTTCCCTGATGTGTGGAAAAGTGCAGTGGTAAAACCAGTTTATAAATCAGGATCTAGACTTGATCCAAATAACTATTGTCAAATTTCTATGCTTGGTCCCCTCTCTATAATATTAGAGAAAATAGTTTCAGTTCAGTTAGCAGAGCATTTAATAAAATACAAAATTTGGTCAGACTCACAACATGGTTTTAGGTCTAATCATAACACAGAGACAGCCTTGGTGAGGTTCACTAGTCAAGTAGCTAGAGCAATAGATAGTGGAGATGTTGTTGTAGTGACTTTCGTGGACCTCACCAAGGCTTTCGATCTAGTGAATCATTAGGTACTTTTGAAACAGTTATCTACTTTGAAGCTGTCAGAAGGGGTTATTTCTTGGTTTAGTGAATATTTGGTTAATAGGAATCAGGAGACATTAATTAATGGAATTCTATCTGAACCTTCTATGAAAATGTGGAGTCCCTCAGGGCTCCATTTTATGCCCTTTGCTTGTTTCTTTGTTTGTAAATTCCTTGGCTATTTATTTTAAAACTACTGAGTTAACTGTTGTATGCAGATGATGCAGTTTTATTTTGTTCTGGTTCAAGTTTTTTGTCTTTACAGAATAGTTTGCAACATGATTTCGGTTTGCTGCATTATTGGTTTGAGAAACATAAATTGGTGTTAAATTCAACAAAAACTAAGACAATGATATTTTCCCATCCAAGGAGAGTGCAAAATCAAGAATTAAGAATTAAAGATTATTGATAATTTTGGTAATGCAATTGAACAGGTTAGGCAGTTTAAATATTTGGGAGTACTAATTGATTGCAATATAGCATTTGATTCGCATATAACAGATTTAATTAGTAGGATTCATAAAAGGTTGGGGTTTCTTTATTGTATTCGGGATAATTTAACGGTGGATGTTAAACTATTGCTTGTCATAGTTTATTATTATCTATGGTGGATTATGGGTCCGTAATATATTAATTTACCTCTGAAAAAGGTTTTTCTAGACTTCTACTAACGTATCATTCTATCCTACATTTTACATCTGGTCAATCAAGGTTAACCCATCATCGTTCAATTTATAAACAACTAGGTTGTTTGTCTTTAAAGGGGCGGTTTAATTATAGGGCATTGTTGTTTTTGCACAAGATTTTTTTAAGTATTTTGCCTCAAAGCATTATTAGTTTATTCCCTAGGAACATACCTGGCTGTACAAGATTACAGAGTAGGGAGGGCTTTTTGGTTCCATTTTGCCAAACAACTCTTGGCCAAAATTAATTGAATTTTGCTACTGTTAAGATGTATAATCAACTTCCCAAAAAGTTATAAGACAAAAGAAATTGTCAACTTTCAAGTTGGAACTAAGAAAAATTATGTTAGAAAACTCAAACTGTAAATGTTATGTGTAATGTATATTTATGCCTTGTTGTTGTCTTAAATTTTGTATGTATGTTTTGTATAAACTGGTCATTTGTGAAAATGGGCTTGCCCCACAGACTTACCAGTATAAAAATAAATAAATGAAATGAAAAATAATCTGGATGTTTGCCCAGAGACTACCTAAGTAGGTTCATTTGCATGTCACTTTTGAATATGGCAAAGTTTAGCGCCAGGCAAATGGTTTAGCCCTGCGCTAAACCCACGCAAATGTGTTAGCACTGCACAAACAGTTCGGGGAATATTATACAGTTTTGAACACTGTACTTTCACATGCATTGCTGCCTGCAGCTGTACTGGGTCCACACATTTGCTGGCACACACACTGGCCACATAGTTCACCTCTACCTACCTTCACATCACTGTGCTCTGTGTTGCTGTTGTGGTTTGTGCTTCCTGGTTGCTATATTCAGAGCTGTCTTATTCCATGGCTAAGTTTGCCCTACACTCCCAGCCCAGTTTTCTGAGCCTCATTCCCATGCTATATTCAGAAGTTGTTTGCCCCAGGCTATTCCTATTGAATATAGCTTGGTTTGTGCTCCAGGCTAAGTTTGCCCACCGAGCGGTGTTAATTTAGCCTCGGGGCAAAGTTTTGACTATCTGGCCCTGGATTGGTTAACACTTGAAAACAGGAGAAAAATGATAAGGGCCCTACAAACGCATAGATTACAAATGACAGGCGAACCAAAACATCTTGGGGATAAAATAGAGAAGAAAAACGTTAAGCATAAATATAAATTAGGAGATAATGGGGCAACTCCCTACAAACCTAGGGTAAAAATTTGTTTTACTAAAATGACATTTGAATATGCCTCAGACAGTCAACTGTTGAATTATATAAAAAGTAAATCAGGCTATAAACCATCTCTGATTACCAAGTTTCTGAAAGAGGAATTGAAAGTTAGATGTGTGTGCAATGGATGAATAAGAAATCTCTTGGATTTTTAATTGGTATTTCATATTGTGAAATGAGTTGTACAAGTCTTGTTGGAATATAAGTATATTTATTATATGTGTGTACGGTCTTAGAGATTGAAAGTGATGTTTATATTGTGTTTGTATTTGAACAATTTCAAAGTCCTATTGTCAGGACCATCTTGAAAAAAGGCTTCAGCCTAAGATGTGAAGAAAGAACTTATCCTGAATAAAAACAAATCTTTTACTACTACTATTACTTACCATAACAGTAGATCTTCGAGAGAAGCCCTTGCAGCAGGTATGCTTCCTGCCCTCCTTCCCCCTAGAGAGTTCTCTCCTGCAATGGACTTGTGTTGGCAAAATTCTGATTGCTCTGTGAGGTACTGCCCTTAGTTCTCTGATCCTGATAACCTTCCATCCTGGTGCCGGAGTCTCTGGTGGGAGAACTGGGGCATGTCAGGACTGCCACCCTTTATACCATATGTGATGTCGGGGGGGCAGTCCACAACATAAACTGCCAGCTAGAAGTTTTCTGTGGGGTCCTGCTGCCTGCCGGCTATAGTCCTATGTGTGTTACCTCATGTAAGAGCTTCTCTCAAAGATCTACTGTTACAATAAGTTGTTTTGTAACTGTACTTTGTGTCCCTACCCAGGCCAGGACTGCTGCTGATGCTACAGCACCTTCCCCAACAGCCTTGTCCCATTAAACCAGCTCAATGAGTTCAAACCTGAATTTGGGTCATTGCCACGTTAAGGGAATGTGGTCGTCAAGTGGTGCAATGGACATCCCTGCAAACAGCGTTACTCATTAAATTCTTTGTTTTTTAATATTTTGACCCACAACTTTTAACAGTCTTCTTATGACCCCACCTCATGAACTGGGTAAGTGAACATGTTCAAATCCCCACCGAAATGCCATTCCGTGTCACAGGTGCAGATACACGTTTTGGGCAGGATATGAAAAATGACAGCTGTAATGTTCATGAGGTGGTGTGAAAAAATGGCTAAGTTGAAAATTTTGAGTCAAAATATTGAAACTTACCAAAGTTGTGTGTGTGTGTGGTTAAAAATTTCAACATACACTTGTAACTTGAGTATTTTTAGGAATTTTTTTCACATGGTCTTTTTGAATCCCACCTCATGAACAATGGCACTGTGGTTTTGTTAATCAATCCGGAAAGGTAATTTCACACAGCGATCGCAAAACCACCTTCTGGTCCTGATTAACGAAACTTCATCAACAGTGTTCATAAGGTGGGGTCCCAAAAAGGCCATGTTGAAAATTTGGTGAATAAATTCCAAAAAATTACCAAGCTATGAGTATAAGTTCAAAACGCCATTGAAATACATTATATGGCACTTACTTGTATTCCTCAGTTCACAGTTCGGCACTGAAGAGTGCAAAAGTGTCTCAGTCCACAGAGGTGACAGGGTATGACCTCAGCAGGTTAGTATAGGGTAAAGGGGGTGTGGGGTGGTGGGTGCTTAATGGGAGGATTGGGATGGGGGATGAGGACAGCGGTGATGACCGGGGACCATTTTCTTTATTTCATGTTAAAAAAAAAAGACATTGCAGGTCTGTTTTTTTTTCTTCCAGAAACAAAAAGTGTTAATAAAGGTACTTTGGGACACTGGGGTTGGGCTCGGGGTGGGGGGAGCTTGTAAAGCTGACATGGGGATTGGGCCCCCTGATGTTGGTAACTATAAATAAAGCAATGGGTTGCGGGGGATCGTACAGTAAAGGAAGAAATAATATTAAATAAAGCTACATCGAGACACTGGGGGTGGGCTCCCCAATGTCCCACATTTCTGGGGGGCTTGTAAATGCTGATACAGGGATTGGACCCCCAATGTTAGCAACTATACTTTAAAACACGGGTGGGGGTTGTACAGTTCTACAGATAGCAGCAGGTTTCATATGAAACAGGTGCTGCATACTGGTACTGGCTTTAATCAAGTAAAAGACATAGTACACATTAAAAACCTGTCAGTTGCTTAGACTAAATCAGCTGATTTACTGTAAGCAACTGACAGGTTTTTAAGGTGCACTGGGTGTTTTACTTGATTTAAGTTAGTACTACTATATGGCACCTGTTTCATACAATGCAACCTTAAGTTGCTACCACTATACATAGGGGGAGAGAGAGAGAAAGAGCACTGAGAGTGAACCAGACTGACTCGGACACTCACGAGATTGGGAAAAAAACCAGAGGCTATTTCAGTGAGCTACATGTCACTGACAACTGCTTATACATAGAAATGTGTACCCAATAAGCACAAGACATAACAGGGGGTATATTAAGGTCTTTATTCAATAAACACAAAAACAGATTGATTTTAAAGTACACATCAAGTATTGCCATTGATCTGGGGATTGTTATGTGTTGTATCATATACTGTGCTATTCTGCTATATGAAACACCACAGTATGATACAACACACATAATGAAATATGGCAACAGGACATGACACTTTTGCAAAAATTCAGCTATCCATAGAACATTGATTTTTTGAACTGTGAATGCTCAGAAACAGAACATTTTTCTTAGATAATTTAAAACCTACTTAACAGTTGGACCTAAAAAAACACAAAAGCACATATCTTGGGCCAAACTCTATAAAACCTGAAAGTTTAAGGTTTCAAATCTTCATATTTTTTCAGTTATCAGGGGGCACAAAAAGTCTTAAACTTTTTTTAAATGGGGATTTTTACATTTTTTGCATTTCTTTAACTTTGCCCACACCGAACTGATCTACATTAAATTTTCAGAATCAAGAGATCCTGGCACAAAGGCTGTGCTTTCCAAATTTCATGTAAATCGGTTGAACTGGAGCAAAGTTATCAAGGTGAAAAAATTGGGGTTTAACATTAAATGCTTCCTCAACCTTAATATACAGGCACTACCGTGCCTGTATAATCTATATTATAGGGATGTGGTCGCACCCCTATAGTTAGAGTTGGTACATTACTTCAATGATAAATCCAGAATTTTGCACTTTAATAACTGGTGTTGTGGGATAATAGATAGACCAGGCACAAAACTTCAGGTTCAACATACAATATCTGTGTGATATTTATTTAAAACACAGGGAACAACCTTAAGCAATGGCATATCCCTTCTTCAATACATCGGTTTGCAGCAACAAACTATGCATGTTCTTCCTCTGCACTTGGTCAGCACCTGCTAACCCACTGAACTACTGATCTCTTTAGTGAAAATTATTTCATTCCCTGTGTTGATTTTATGTGTTTGTGTGATGGGGAGTTCAAAAAAAGGAAAACTGAAAAACAAGCTAAAGACAAAGAACCTCAGTGCAGAAGCACTGAAGCAAGAGTTACTCCAAAGGGCATTGCCAATAAAGCCAAGTTTCAAAGAAACACATCACCACACACACACACACACACACACATATAGTGCAAAGCATCATGGGATGTATATGCAAATCACCATTCAATTTTAGGCTGGCTCAGCTTAAAGCAGGAATGCCTGGTGCCATAGAGCCTGTCAAACAATCTGTATTTACATGCATTTTAAATAACACAATGGGGGGTTTCTGATATCTCTACCCTGGTAACTTAATTTTTATAATACAGTCCCCTAGTAGCTCTTTACCTTTATCAAAAACACCTAGTGCCGTGGTATTTTCAACATTTACAGGTTTCATACACATAAGGCATGTACATCGATGTATTTTATGACAGTGCTATTGTATACTAAATCCAACCATGAGGAACACAGCCTGTTGTTTTATATCAGCTTGGAGGTCACCACAATAACCTCCCTGTACGAGGACCTGAGAGGGAAGAGAAAAATTAAAGAGGACACTATAGAATAGTCAAGAAGGCAGAGGGGCACCCACAGGTAGCCAACCTTATAGACTTTGACGGCAGATAAGGACCACTTGGCCCACCCAGTCTGCCCATTTCCCTACCTATTGGATAAGCTGCAGATTCTAGTTAACCAACAGCCTACTTCCTGTAACCCCCACTATAATTGCCTTATGTCTGCCCCATGCATGTTTGAATTCCCCCACTGTTTTAGACAGTGAGGCAGTATAGCACAGTGGTTTAAGGCTCAGAGCTGCAAATCTGGTGACATCCAGCAGACCATACCTGGGTTTGAATCCCACAGCTTCCACTTGTATACTGTGTGACCCTGAGCAAGTCAGTTAACTTCCCTGTGCTCCCAGGTCGTTCCTGTAAAAAAGCTTTCAGCTTAGTGTGCTACTCCTGGTTAAACAACTACATAAAAAAATAGACCCCACAACCTCTTCAGGAAGGTGGTTCCATGTGTCCACCACTCTCTCTGTGAAAAAACATTTCCTCACATTACCCCTGAGCCGTCCCCCCTACCTTTAAATTGTGGCCCCTTGTTCTTACACATCTCTTTTTCTGAAAGATGCTACCCTCCTGGACTTTGTTGATTCCCTTGAGGTACTTAAAAGTTTCTATCATGTCCCCCCGTCCCTCCTTTCATCAAGGGTATACATATTAAGCTCTCTCAGTCTTTCTTCATATGGTTTCTGATGTAGACCCTGCACCATTTTAGTTGCCCTCCTCTGGACTGCTTCCATTCTGTCTATGTCTTTGCGTAGATGAGGTCTCCAAAACTGCACGCAATACTCCAGATGGGGTCTCACCAACTGTCTGTACAGAGGGATAACCACTTCCCTTTTTCTACTTGTGATGCCCCTTCCTATGCATCCCAGTATCCCCCTTGCTCTCCTTACTGACTTCTCACATTGCTTAACCACCTTTAGGTCATCTGATATGACTACACCCAGATCCCTTTCCATTATTGTTGTCGTTAGTACCTCCCCTGCTATTGTGTACTCTTCACCTGGGTTTTTGTTTCCCAAGCGCATTACTTTGCACTTCTTTGCATTGAATCTAAGTTGCCATATGTCTGACCATTCCTCCAACCTTGCCAAGTCCCTTCTCATCCTTTCTCCCCTCCCCCGTGTATCAATTCTGTTACAGATCTTTCTGTCATCTGCAAAGAGGCATATCTTTCCTTGCAGACCCTCTGCAATGTCACCTGGACTAGAAATTGTAAAGGATAGATTAGGCTAAGAAATAGAAGAACTGCTGCAACAAGTTTAAGAAAAGGTTGGTCCTCAAGAGTGGCGGGATCTCCGTCACAGGCATACTTTGATGAAATAGCCCCAAATTTGGCATGTGTGGTCATTCTGCCAGTCTTTAGATGTGAAAAGTTTCATGATGGCATCTTGTATGGTTTTTTTTAGATATAACGTGGTAAAAAATAGAAAAACAAAACCAATTTTTTCCCATCAGTTAACATGGAATTTTTTGTCATCTACGGCCCAGATAGAATGTCATTTTTCTCTCAAATTTTCAGCGATGATGGGATCTGTGCCAAGGGTGTGCCTTTGGACGGTTTGGGAAAAAATATGTTACCATTTTTTAATTATAACAATGTTTGTGATAGTCACCAGAAAGGCAGGTGGAAAATCATTTAAAGAACTACTGGCAGATGTGAAGCCCCAACTGCTACACAGATCGGGGCTTTACCTCACAGATCCACCTGCAGGCACCATGTAATTTTTTTTTTTAATTTAGTCTTTTTATTTAATTTATAAATGCAACAATTTTACAGGCAGCAATACATCATTTATTAATACCAGTTGATAACATCACAATACATTACATGTATACTTGTAGCAGTCATATTAGGGGAAAATAAATTAAGATCTTATTACTTCAGTGTCCAGAGAATCATAATTACTCATATTAAGTTCAGTCTGTGATCCATTCAAATTAAATCAGTCACAGCACAGTGAGCCCTCCCCTTCCCTATCCCTCCCAGATTTTATTCCCATTAAAATTCAAGGAGCGGAGGTGCTAATGAGAACTTTTTTTTTTTTAGTTGTTTAACCAGGAATAGAACACTAAGCTGAAAGCTTTTTTAGAGGAGTGACCTGGAAGCACAAGGAAGTTAAGTGATTTGCTCAGGGTCACACAGTATGCAAGTGGAAGCTGTGGGATTCAAACCCAGGTCTGGTCTGCTGGATGTCACCAGATTTGCAGCTCAGAGCCTTAGACCACTGCGCTATACAGACGTGTTTCTGCCTCACTCCTGATCCCCGGAACAAAATTAAGTAATTAAAGTGAACTATTTGAGTGCCTTTACGGGAGGTTTTGTACAAAAACGTACCTTAATCCACCATGGAAGAGTATTTGTCATCGGGGCCTGGTAGAAGTCAGCATGTGACTGGTAAAATGGCAAAAAAGGGAGCAGCCTGTATGCCATTGAAAAGTCAACAGATTGTTTCCCTGTCCACTGCTGAGGTGAGCACTCTGGGGCGTGAATTAACGGGCCAAGTGGTGGCAGCTTTGGAGCCCCACTTATGTAAGCTGGAAACCCGCATAGACGACAGGCTGCAAGAGGTCCTCACTCAACAGGCAGCTCAAGAAGCGAGGATTGCAGAGGTAGAGGAGTGAGTATCGCGGGTAGAAGATGAGATGCAGGGGGTGCCTGAATGAATCCTGGCCCTCCAAAAAGAGCTGGAAAACATGAAAGAGGCAGCTGATTACCAAGAAAACTATCACTGCCACCACAATCTCCATTTGAGAGGCCTGCCAGAGGGGCTGGAGGGTGCCTTGGATGTTTGCACGGAGTCTCTGCCAAAACTTTTGGGTATTGAGGTGAAGCACGGCAAGATAAAGCTTGAGTGAGCGCATAAGGCTGTTATGCCTAGGCCTGTGGCAGGGCAACCGCCCCACCAGATCATTATGCGCTTTCATAATTATCAAGTTCGAGAGAAAGTGTTATGAGCCTTTAGGGAGAAGAAGCAGGTACTTTTCGAAGAGCACCGAATCTTCTTATCTCAAGATTACTCCACAAGGCTACTCAATAAGCGGAAGAAATTTAATGAAACCATGGCCTTGCTCAGATCCCTGAAGGTGGAGAATTATTTAATATACCCAATGACTTTTAAAGTGAAGCACGAAGGAGCTACCTACTCATTCTGGGAGGCGGACAAGGTGGCGAAGTTTGTGGAGAGCCTGCGTCAGAAAATTGGCTGAAGTGTGCAATTCAGAGGGAAGAAGATAGGCTGGTGGCCTTGCTTTTATAGGACTGGGGAAACTACCAGGCTTTTGTGATTTCTGTTTGTTTTGACTCTTTTTCTCTGGACAGTTTCTCCTGGGTTTTCTTTGTTTGTTGAAGTGGAAAAGAGGATAAAGGACTGGATTTGGACTGGGTACCATGGCGTGTTGGAGGGCTTATGTCAAACCTGGTAGTCCCCATACCCGCTCTCCGGTCACAGGAGGTGCAGGGCCAGGTGGGAAGACAGATACTCATCGACTATGGAATGTACAAGGATCATGGTTATATGGATTGAAACACTGCAGGGGTAATGGGCAAGGGTTGGTAATGGGGGTTGTGGGGAGGGGGGAGGGGGAATATAGGTGGTGGAGAGGACAATGTACAAACTGGGGGTTGGTACGTTTGCCAAGTGAGAGAGTGCTGGTATGACATACAATCCTCCAGTAAAAAGGGAGAAGCTATATAATAAGGGAAAAAAATTACCTGGATTGACAATCAGAACAGCAGGGAGGGGGACTAAACGTAAGGAACATGGGGGGAAACCAGGAATATACAAAGTGCACCCTAAGGGGCGAACTTAGCGGGACGATGATAATGGATGCTCCGGGGGAGTGGAAAGAGACACACCTATCTGGTAGGAGATTTTTTATGTCATTTATGCATGATTTCCAGATAATGTCGGTGAAGGGAGGATGGCAGCAATGTTGGTATTTCGACATATTAGAGGGAGCCAGTCGAGTTATAGAGACTGGTGAAAGAGGGAAGGATGTGTTGAGTCCGAGTGTTTGGACAATTGGGGGAGGGGCTACATTTAAATGTTATATACATGTTGTGTATACTGTTGCTTTATTGTTAAACTGTTTTTTTTGCATGCATACATATAAAAACAAAGCGAGAGGGTGCCAGATATATCTTTTTAAGGAGATCTATTGGATGAAGAAGGTTGTGCATCACCCTGTAGGTTGAGGTAGGAACTGGAGGTTAGTGGAAGGGACTGCTCAATTCTATACTAATGGCTAATAAGCAGGACTCAGTGGTATGCTCCTGGAATGTTCGAGGGATAGCAACACGAGTAAAGCGGTCGAGGCTTCTTACAGCAATGAGGAGGCAGGGCGTTCAGGTGGCACTGCTGCAGGAAACACACCTCACTGTGACAGAGCATATGAAGTTGATGACGGGAAGGGTGGGGAAATGCTTTGTGGCTTTGTATAAAGCACACAAAAGAGGGGTGGCTGTCCTGTAGCATCGAAGTCTCCCGTTTCAAGTAAAATGGGTGGTAAGGGATCAAAGTGGTGGAAGGTACGTATTTATAGAAAGGGAGTTGTGGGGACAGCACACCACTTTTGGGAGCATATATGCTCCTGCAGTGTTTGAGGCATCGTTTTATAGCACCATCCTCTCTCTATTGATATGGGAGCAGTTCCTGGGCCTGATTTTGGGGGGAGATCTGAACTGTACTTTGGATCCGCACCTGGACCATTCACAGGGCAGAGGCCACTGCAATGAGGTGATTAGGCAGTGGCGCCGGGGTATGGGGGAGTTAGATCTGGTAGATGGGTGGCAGGAGGCAAACCCGGGAGCTAAAGAGTATACTTTTTACTCAAACCCACATGGTATGTGGTCGAGTATAGATTACCTCTTTGTTCCTCAGGTGTGGTATCAAAGGCTACAGATGACACGACACAGTCCTATACACATATCTGACCATGCTATGGTCACAATATCATTAAGGATGAATAGGCCGAGGAAGGGCCCTCCCCCATGGAAGTTCCCGACTTATTTGTTAGGGGATCAGAATTTCAAAGAGTATTTAAAGGACTGTTGGGAAAGCTATATAACAAGTAACGTGACCTCACCGACCAGTAAAGGGATTATATTGGATGCTGGAAAGGCTTATATGAAGGGGGATGATTATAAAATAGGTATCCATGCATAAGAAACAGAGGCAGGCCAGACGAGTGGAACTGGAGGGCAAAGTGAGAGAACTGGAGAAGAGGGTGATAGAAGGAGGGCGGGATATGGACTGGCACAGTTTAAAGGTGGCAAGGGAAGCTCTGAACACCATGCTTAATGAGGAGGCCAGGAAAGCATGGACCTTTGGGCGTGAAAGGTTCTATGAATGGAGGAATAAACCTGGGCCTCTGCTGGTACGATTAATGCGAGGAGGGCAAGGCCCAACCTATGTAACAGCGATTAAAGATATTTGGGGTGTCCTTCACAATGTAGAAAAACAAATTAGAGAATGCTTTTGTAGCTTTTATGAGCAGTTATACCAGGTGGTGGGGGCAGGGGGACAAGAGAAAAGGGTAAAGCCTTTCTAGATAGACTGAAACTCCCCGAATTAAATGAGGCGCAGCGGAGAAACATTAGTAGCCCGATTAAGAGGGAAGAGGTATTGAGGGCGATTCAAAGACTGCAAGTGGGGAAAGCGAGCGGACTGGATGGCTTTCCCATAAAATATTACCAATGCTTAGCGGGGCAACTGTCAGGGCCACTGTGTGAGGCATTTCAGCAGGAAGAAGGGGAGGCCTTGGGGTTACCGGGTACTTTCTCAGATGCTGCGATCTGTTTAATACCAAAAGAAGGGAAGGATGTTTTGGAATGCGCTTCATTCCGCCTGATCTCGTTGCTTAATTGTGATGCTAAAATATTTGCAACATTGTTGGCGAGCCGACTGGAGGAGGTGTTATCCGTTCTGATCCATCCAGACCAGACTGGGTTCATTAAGGGGTGGTTATCATATCACAATGTTAGGAGACTTCTTAATGTGATTTGAGGGGTGGAGAAGAGAAAGAAAGATAGATACCTGTATTCTCCCTATGGATGCGGAAAAAACGTTTGCTAGAGTGGAATGGGAATATTTGTTTGAAGTGATGGCCCAGTTTGGTCTGAATGGGACATTCGGGGATTGGGTGTGTGCCCTCTACAGGTCGCCCAAGGCCAGAGTTCTGATAAATGGTTCTCTCTTGGAGGACTTTGGTCTTGGTAGGGGCACGAGGCAGAGATGCCTACTCTCTCCTCTGCTCTTTGCTTTGGTGGTGGAACCCTGGCGGCAGCCATCCGGCAAGAGGTGAGCATATGGGGGTGAAGGGGGTGTCGATGGAGCAACATAAAGTTGCCATGTATGCGGATGACATATTACTGTTTATAACATAACCTGAAAACTCCATGCCTGGGCTTCTACAAATAATCCAGCAGTTTGAAGTTTTCTCCGGGCACAAATTGAATTTGGATAAATCAGAGATCATGCAGCTCCCTAAACAGGAAAGGGGAGAACAGGGATGGGGTTTCAAGAAGGTAGGCAGTCATTTCAGATATTTGGGGATAAATATCGGATAGTCGATAGAGGCTCTGTATAGACTTAATTATGACCCCATACTTAAAAAGACTGTAGCCGACCTGAAACGGTGGACTTCACTACCAATATCGTGGTTGGGGAGAATAAATTTGATCAAAATGAATATACTCCCAAGATTGCTGTATGTGGTATAGATGTTACCTATGGGAATTTCCAAGAGAGATACAAAATGGCTAGAGAGAGTGTTCTCTGGATTCATCTGACAGGGAAAGCATCCAAGGAACAGTTTGAGGCATCTTAAAACAGACACGGGAAAAGGGGGAATGAACTTCCCAGACATAGGCATATATTATTTGGCAGCACAACAAAGATATGTGAGTGACTGGATTTATAAACCCCCAGCCGCTAGGTGGGTTGATTTAGAACAGAGAGGTTGTCTTGCACAACTATCTGCATATTTAGAACAGCGGGGCAGGGGCGCATATAAACGACAGAAGGACATAAACCCATTGATAGAGGCAACATTGGATAGCTGGGATAGGATGCTTCGATGTAGAGGGGTGGTAGCGTTAGATACCTGCTTGGTGCCTCTGGCTGGGAACCCCTATTTCATGCCGGGATAGGAGGATCCTGCATTTAAAGTTTGGGAGGGGCAAGGAGTGAGGAGTGTAAGGGAAATGAGGGTTGAGGGGAGACTAGGCTCTTTCTTGGAAGTACAGCAGAGGTTCAATTTAGGGGAAGGACAGTGTTCCAATATTTTCAGGTTAGAGCATATATGTTAGGGCTGGAAAGGGACGGGCAGGGAATGGGGGAACTACAGAAATTGGAATCCCAGATACAGGTGTATTGGTGGGACACCAGAGGGTTTATGGGGGAAAGTAGTAAGGGGCACAAGGCAATGCCTACCAGATTTATCGAGAAATGTTCGGAGACTCTGGGAAAGAGACCTTGGCCTTCAGATAAGTGACAGGAACTGGAGAGAGCTCTTGAACATGCCCATGGGGCTGCTTATTTGTAATAAATTCAAAGAAGCCGCTTTTAAATTTGTACATCAGATAAATAATCCACCGGTAATTGTTCATAAATATCATCCTGCAACTTCACCTTATTGTGGAAGGTGCCATCAGGCATTGGGCACCTATGTGCACTGTTTTTGGGTCTGTCCTTCCCTGCAGTATTTTTGGACATCAGTGATAGGGGAAATAGGGAGAATGTGGGAAGGGGGATTGTATTGGACCCACTGGTCTGTTTATTCGGGATGAAAGTGGTAGAAGACGGGGATTGGGATCCTCTGCCTTAGTGGGTCCGTATTCTGCTTATCCTGGCTAGGCATTGCATCCAAAACACCTGGGTTTCCTGTGATATTCCTACAGTGCAAGTCTGGCGAGCGTTTGCCTTGCATACATTAGTATTAGAAAGACCTTCTCTTTTGGTTAAAGATAAATTGGAACAATTAATAAGGGAGTGGGCGCCCTTTCTGGTGGACCTGTCACAATCTGAGGGTGATTTGTTGAAGGACGGGTCTAGGACAGGGGGAATGAACAATATACTGGCACAGAAATGTAATGTATGTTTCTCTTTTTATGCTTGTCTTGTCCCTTTTAGGGATGGCCTAGGAAATATAAACAACTATATGTATGTATTACAACTATACTAAACTTGTTTTATGCAAAAAAAAAAAATTCAAGGAGTATCACAGATCATATCCCGAGTATCTTTTCAGTGCAAAAGAAGAGCAAAATTACATGTTCAGTACATAGCTTAAGGTACAAAATCATCATAATGATTTAGTTGGTATGATATCCACTTTTGCCATTGTACATCAAATTTTTGAACTTTGTCCATCATCTTGGCTGAGAATCGCTCAAGAGCATATATTTTCCTGGACAAAACAATCCAAGCTTTTTTAGTGGGTATTTTATTTGTAGACCACAGTCCAGTGATAATTTTGTGGGCTGCTGTTATACATTTTAAAATTTGTTTCAGCAAGTTTTTGTCAATTCACAGACCTTTTAGTTTAATAAAAAGCAACATAAATGTGTGAGTAAATAAATCAGTGGTGTCATAAATTGCACTCAGCTCCTCGAGTATCTCCTTCCAAAACTTGAATAGCCTAGGACATGACCAAAGGACATGGCTCTGATTTGCTGCATCATCCCCACATTCTCTCCAACATTGTCCTTCCCCTAATTCTCCCATACTAGCCAGCGAGGCTTGTGTGCAGAAGAAATAAGAATGGAGTTTCCACATGTATTCACGCCAGTATGGTGAGAAAAATATTTTTATAGTTGGTAAAGCAGCATCATTGCAGTCCTGCTCACTGATTGATACCTGTAATTCTTGTTCCCATCTAAGCCTGATTGAGTTGGTCGAGTCTCCCTGTCTTTCATTTAAGGCCTTATATATTTTACTCATCAGATGATCTGAGGTCGTTCCTCTGATATGAGCTTGTAACAGTTGTATTATTTGGGTAGGGTTTTCACTTAGGGCTGCAAGTGACCATTCATATGGCTGAAGGTATGATTTAAGATGTAAATAAGACATAAAATATTTATGGGGCAAGTGATATTTCATCTGAAGGGAGACAAAGGGAAGGAGATATGTTCTGCCCACTAACTGGAAAATGAATAAAATGCCATATCTCTGCCATTGAGCTACCTAGGGGCCTGGGGGACCTGCTGTCAAATTTGCATTATACTTCAGTGTTCCCAAGAAAAATTTCTCAGGGAATGTAAAATAATCATTACTGGCCTTAAGCCATATTTTTAAGGGTTCCCTGGTGAACTTTGGATAATTCATTATCCCTTGGCACTTGGGGGGTGTACCAGAAAGGAGCTCCTGAGTGTTGTATAGGTCTTCCCAGGTTACTTCTAATTGTTTCCAGGCACCATGTAAAATTAACCATTTCTTTTACCTGAATGCTCGTAACACATAGGTAAACCCTTGGTGCAGCCGGCATGTTTAAATATGGTGCTTCTCATCCCCCCCCCCCACAATCATGCTAATAACATAAGATGATGACGCTCCACTTCCCCTTCCTTATTGGTGCCCTTATGTATGGAGATTTAATGGATGCCCAGTGCTATTTTTACAGAAGCTGCCTAAATGCCATGTGTATGCCTGGCCCATTTAGGCAAATTCTTATTTGATATGGTGCTCCCACCCATCTATAGTTTTTGAGATAGAGTAAACATATCCATATTTGCCTGTGGGAGCACAGGGCCCATCCCTCCATAGATGCATATATGTAATTGTGGAAGGGCTCTGTGCTGCCATTTATAGGACAACAGCAAACGAATTGTCAGCATAGCCATCTTATTACTCCACCTTATGTACCCAGTACAGAAAATGTTTGAATCCCCACCCAAATGTAATTCAACGCAACTGTAATGCCATTCCACGCCACAGGTGCAAAAACACATTTTGACCAGGATTTGAAAAATGACAGCTGCGGCATACATGAGGTGAGGTAATAACAAGTCTGTGTTAAAAATTTGGGGTCAAAATATTTAAAATTTCCAAAGTTATGGGTGTGCATTGTGAAATTGCAATGAATGGTCATAATTTTGCTATTTCTATGTATTTTACATACTAAGTTACATACTAAGAGAAGTAGATGTACAGAAGGCCATAGCCCATATAAGTACATCTCCAGATCCTGGAATTTGTTTATACCTTATTTAATAAAAATTTATCAAGGTTGATTTTGAAGGTTTCTATGTTCACAGTATTGAATAATGATTTGGGTAGTCCATTCCAAATGGGTATAATTCTTTGTGTATAAAAGTAGCGTCTATGGTCTAATTTAGGATATGTTAAAGATAGTTGACATTTGTGACTTCTATGATTACATTCTCTTATAGTGAAGGTCATTCCCAACTGTGTCATAAGCTCCTTATCATTAACAATTTTAAAAGTCAAGAGTATGTCACCCCTTGTTCTTCTCATTTCCAAAGAATATAAATCCAAGTCTACAAGTCGTTCCTCGTAGCTTTTATGTTGCAGTCCATCTGTCATCCTGGTCACTCTGCGCTGCACTACCTCCAGTACATTAATGTCTCGCCTAAGATAGGGACTCCATAAAGGGGAACAGTAATCCAAGTGGGGGCATACATGAGCTCTATAAAGCAGAAGGGTACATTCTTTACTTCTTGACACAAAAGATCTTTTAATGCATCCTATTATTTTGTTGGCTTGTTTCCTAATATGGTTCATATGTGAGGTAAAAGTAAAATTACCATTAATAATAATTCCCAGATCTTTTTCTTCCTTTACTGATATCAGGTTGGTATTATTCAGCACAAAATCAACATTAGGGTTATCTCCTAAATGCATAATTACACATTTATTAGTATTAAAGACCATGTCATTATTTTAGCCCAGTTTTCAAGTTTGAGGAGATCTTTGGAAAATTCCACTATTTCATCTAGTGTTCCCACCTTGGCTACAATGTTAGTATCATCTGCAAATTTTATAGCCAGATTCTTAAGGCTTGATGTCATGTCTGAAATAAAAATATTGAAAACGTGGGTCCCAAAACGGATCCCTGTAGCACCTCACTAGTAATGGTGCCTAGAGTGGAGGTGTAACCTCTTATCCATACTACCTGTGTACGTTTACTTAACCATTCATGAACCCAATTTATCAATACTGGATGTATCCCAAATGTTGTCATCTTATTAATCAGGGTTTAATGTGGCACTTAATCGAATGCTTTACACAAGTCCAGATAAACAATATCCACTGGTACTTTTCTGTGAAGTAGGCTACTTACTCTTTCATAAAATACCAAATTACTGGTAAGACACAATCTTTTACTGGCAAATCCATGCTGGTTCATATCCACAAGATGTTTGGTAGCTAATTCTTCTTCTATTCTAGTTTTAAGGATACCCTCAAACATTTTGCCCAGAATAATAGTCAAGCTAATGGGCCTGTAATTAGATACTTCACCTTTGTTTCCTTTTTTAAATACAGGTGTTATTACTGCAATCTTCCAATCACTGAACTATTTGAGTTTTTAAGGTCATATTAAACAGTTTGTTTAAAGGTTCAGTCAACCAGGAAGATATTTCTTTCAATAAATGAGGATGAAGGTTGTCGGGCCCTGGTGATTTGCTTATATTAATTGATTCCAATTGTTTGGTTTTTTTTTATCTCCAATCTAGTTATTTCAAATATCTCATGTCCATTTGTATTCCTAATATTTTCCTTACTTATATTATGTTCAATATTAATTATAGGATTAAATGTAGAGCAAAATAATTATTAAATTATTGGCCCATTTCCTGAGGCATTTGTATTATATTATCTCCAATTACCAGAGGGCCCCTTTTTGACACCATATTTTCAACATAGCCTTCTCATGACCCTACCTCATGAACAAAAACAGGAAAAATGTTCAAATCTCACCTGAAAGGTGAATTCACAAAGCGACTATGAAATTGCCTTTTTGGGCAGGAGCTGCATAATGTCACTGATATTGTTCATGAGGCGAGGCTCCAAAAGGCCATGTTGTAAATTTGGTGACAAAATGTCAAAAAAATGGCTAAGTTATGCATGAAAGTGGAAACTCCCCTTGAAATACATTGAACTTAATTTACCTTAGTTTCTCATATTGCAGTCGTCTGTTCCAGCAGCAAGATATGTCTTCGATCGGAGAGTGGATCTCCAGCCTGGGACCTGTTCAGGTGAGTGAGGGTATGTGGGAGTGTACTGGGCATGTGGGGTGATGGGGGCTGAGTGGGAGGTATGGGTTGGGAGGGAGCTGATTGGCAAGGTACCTTTTTTTTGCAGTTAAAAAAATGAAAAAAAAAAACATCAGGACCCTATTCTTTATTTCAGGGCAAGGATGGCAATTTGATTACTTGCACAACAAAATATGTGATTAATGCAATTTGGTGTGAATGTGAGCAACTTTATGTGGGTGTGAGAACAAGGAAATTAAAAGAAAGAATTCAAGAACATTTTAGAGGAGTCATTAATAATCTGCTTGATAATGCAGTAGCTAGACACTGCCATTCGAGACATAGAAAATAATGTATGGGCAGCCATACACAACAAGGCTGTTTCCATCAAGGGGTTGAGAGGACAGCATATGAACCTCGAGAGCGAAGCGCAAGAGGTCCATGCTGTCATCTCCACTCCGAGATGGAAACACATGCCGAGTTGTGTGTGGTTGACCATATTTTATTTTTTTATAGTATATGGTTTTTACACTAGCATGACAGACCCTCACCGAAGTGAAAACAAAAAATCTTGCCATTTCTTTGTTCTACTCACATGTCAAAATCAAATTTCCAGACTTTTGAAAGGTAAAAGGTATGACTTTCAGCACTGGGTAGTTAATAAGTAGCTAGGTGTAGAATAAATGAGAAATTAAAAATTGTATGACCTTTGAACTGTGCATAACAACTGTTCGGAATGCACATAACACTTTAGAATATGCGTAACAGTTTAGAATGTGCTTAACAAGGATTTTGAGCAGGCTGATTTTTACACATAACAAAGGGTAGCCATATACTATGTGGTTTTAACCCTAATAACTAGATGTTATTAACTGTTAGGAAAACTCAAAAAATCCATAGATTGGAAAACTAGGTAATTGGGTAGTTGTGCAGTGTTCAGATTTCAGGGTTTAGATTGGGTTCCTCCATCTGCCAATAAAGGCAACAGTCAGAAGGAACTAGTGAAGAAAGCATGTAAGTGGATTCACAGATTAAAAACTTTTGACACCATATGGATTAAATGAAGCATTAGATTTAAGCCTGTTTTTATAATAACAGTAGCAATATCAATTAATTAGTTTCAGAATAACAACTACCTAATTTCCCAGTTTTCCAATCTATGGGATTTTGAGGTTTTCCCATGGTTCTTCTTACCAGTTAATAACTTACCAAGCTCCTATTCATTTTTAGTAAGGGATCCTGAGTCTCATTTAGTTTTGTTAGAACTGCATCTTGACGGCATTTACAAGGGGAGCCCTCCCAAATGTGCCTCACCTCCACTATCAGTGAAACTGCTTATTATTCATCATCAGTATAGTTCGAATTTAAACCTGTATGCAGATATCTGAGTATCAGGCTGTATTACCTGTCATAAATAGAGCTGCATCTCAAAACGCTGACTGACAACGGGAGCAGTCCCCACAGAGTGTCAGCTGACTCCCAGTTGTAGTACTTATGTATTCTTCTATATACACGGTATTATAAGAACTTGTCTGTAATATTGTTTCTTGACTTTGCAGTCTGCACTTCAGGATACAGTGTCAGTCCTGCCTATGGCACCTCTAATGACTACACTGTAACAGCCACAAATTATTGCAACTTTAGGAAAAATAAATAGTGAACTGAGTCTGAACACAGCTTGATTGCTACAGCTGAGAGCCAGCTGACACTTTGTCGTGTCCATTCCCGTTGTCAGTCAGCGTTTTGAGATGCAGCTCTATTTATGACAGGTAATACAGTAATAATTAGCAGCAGCACAGTAAAAGTAAGAAGTTAATACAGTAAAACCCCATTTATATGAATCTCGTGGGGGTCATAAAAACATTCAGATAACTGTCTTGTCTGTAAATTGAGGTACTACAGGCTGGACCCATTAAGTGAGGAGAGAATATATCTCTCAGGGGAGAGATGCCCAAACACTGCCGCTCACCTCAGTGATTGGGGTAAGGGAGAGACTTACTGGCTTTGAAAAAAAAATGTAAACAGTCGAGCCAATCTGTATTTTCCAGGGCTTCCACGCAACTACAGGCATAGCACTGGCCCTTGTAGTTTATGGGTGGGGTGTTATCGGGATAAGGGAGGGAGGGACAGCAGAAATAACAAATCTTTCACACATCGAGAATAGCGCCACATAAATGACTGCATACAGAGGCAGTCACACCAAAAAAATCTGCAGGAAAATATGAAGTTGAGAGATGGGGACGATGTAATATGCCCGACTGATGACTTGTTTAATCCTTTAGTCTCCCTGGCTGACACCTGCATGGATCAAGTTCGCTCCACCATACGGTCAAGGGGCAGGGGTTCCCTCACGGGCAGCTCAAAGAGGTCTAACCACTTCTCTGTTTTCATCAGCCTGAGTTCAGATATGGGGTAGAGAAACATTTTGATCTGAGCTGGGGGGTGACAGGCCAAGCAAAATGCACCCACCGCAGGGCAATACAAGGAGTTTTGTTCCAGGTCCCCCCCCCACTCAAGCAGTTCTTTATCCCATTCCCCTACCACTGTGTATGCTCATTCTGTTACTAACTGGGTGAGTCTATAAGTACATACGAACATACAATATCGATACTGCCAGCAGAAAAAGGCTCACAGGTCTAGCAAGTCTGCCCAATTGTGCAGCTCTCAGTTTAATACCACTGCAGCTGCCCCACCCCACCCAATCCCCTTCCTCCATCCCCTCTCCCGGTCCTTCCCCCCATTGTGTCCTTGTCTGTACTAACTCTGCCCCTGACTCTATCCCACCCCCGCTTAAAGCTTTCCACTGTCCTCAGTTCGATTAACTCCTCTTGCAGTGCATTCCATCCCACCACCACTCTCTCTGTGAAGTACTGCCTTCTCATTTCCCTCCTGAACCTTCCCCCTTCCAATTTCAGACTGTGCCCCCTAGTGACCGTATGCCCCTTTAAGCAGAACAATCCTCCCTCTCCAACTTTGTTTATGCCTTTCCAAGTACTTAAAGGTCTCTATCATGTCCCCCCTTTCCCTTCTCTCCTCCAGCAAGTACATGTTGGACTCCTTCAATCTTTCCTCATAGGGCAACTCCCCTAGTCCCATGATCATTTTTGAAGCTGTACACTGCACCCCCTCCAGTAATCTCACATCCTTCTTGAGGTATGGGCACCAGTACTGTACACAGCATGGAGTCACAATGTTGTTGACAAAATTGTGCACACACACAACACCGCACACACAACGGTGTGTGCTCTAACTTCGTTGGGACAAAATCCTGACTGAAACAACAAGAGCACACGTCATTGCAAAATAAGCAACTGAGTTTCTTTTGCAGGGGGGGGCTCTGCCTCCCACACCCCCCAATGTGGGGGGCTTCGCACCCCAGACTTATAATAATCAACTCCAGGGGGTCATGGGTTTAGAGCAAAAAGGAAAAGTTGGAGCAGGGAAAAAGTTTAAAAAAAAAAAACACAGAAAAGTCACACTACAGTGGGACCTGGGGAGAATAGAACTGCAGCCCCAGGTCCCGATGCCGCCAGAGGTGGGTGCTCTAGCCACTCTGCCACAGTAGCTGCTTGGCCAGGCACTGCCCCAGCAGTATCCTTTATGTTCCTTAATAGCAGGCTACAGTGACAGGGGTAGCAGTTCTTACCGTATGCTGAAACAACCCATCGCTGTTAGAGCCATTTACACTTCCTACAGTGCAGTATTCCATGCACGTTTCTTTCCATGGTGTATTAACCCGGTACCACTGTACACAGTACTCCAAGTGCGGCCTCACCAGTGAGCTATACAAGGGCAAGATGACCTCCTCCTTTCTAGAGGTGATCCCTCTGGCAGTGCACCCCAGCATCCTATTTGCCCTTGCTGCTGCCCTCTTACACTGTGCTGATACTTTCATGTCCCCTGTGACTAGTACCCCCAGGACCCTTTCCTCCTCTGAAGCTGCTACCTGCGCTCCCCCCAGCCAGTAGCTGGTCCTGGGAATCCTGACTTTGAGGTGCATGACCTTGCACTTCTTAGCTTTAAACCCCAACTGCCACTCCCCAGACCAATGTTCAAGTTTAGCTAGATCCTCCCAGAGTGCTTGCCTCCCTTTCTCACTGTCCATTTTTGCATAAATCTTAGTGTAATCGATGAACTGGCTGCTCTTACTCTTGATCCCCTCTGCAATGTCTCCATTGAACAAAACAGGACTCAGCACTGAACCCTGCGGTACCCCACTAGTTACTGGCCTTGGCTTGGATGTCTCCCCCCTTACAACTACCCTCTGTTGTCTGCCATGCAGCCAGCTCTCAACTCACCCTACCAGTTTCTCCCCTGGCCCATGTCTCTCAGCATGCTCAGTAACCTCCTGTGCGGCACCGAGTCGAATGCCTTGCTGAAGTCCAGATACAGGACATCCACAGCATGGCCTTCATCAACCGTCTTAGTGACCCAGTCAAAGAAGTCAATTAGATTTGTCTGGCATGATCTTCCTAAGACAAGCCCATGCTGTCTCTTGTCCTGTAGACCATTACTATCGAGAAAGGTTATCAACCTCTCCTTCAGAATGGTCTCCATCATCTTCCCCACTATAGAAGTCAAGCTCACCAGTCTGTAATTGCCCAGTTCATCCTTGTGTCCACTCTTGTGGAGGGTCACCATGTGAGCCAT
This sequence comes from Neoceratodus forsteri, assembly GCA_016271365.2. Taxonomy (NCBI): domain Eukaryota; kingdom Metazoa; phylum Chordata; order Ceratodontiformes; family Ceratodontidae; genus Neoceratodus; species Neoceratodus forsteri. Next base: position 75,392,429 of record JADMNL010000027.1, on the reverse strand, counting down.
CCTCCAGTCTCTGGGTACATTCCCCATCTCCAAGGAAGTGTTAAACAGGTCTGCCAGAGGGCCTGCCAACACCTCTGCCAGTTCCTTCAAGACCCTTGGGTGAACACTGTTTGGTCTGGGTGCCTTGTCCACCCACAAGACTTTAAGGCCTTCAGAACTCTATCCTCTTGGATGACATCATGTGTTATCTCTGCCCCTCTCCACTCTTGCCCCTTTCCCTTGTGGTATTGGGCCATCCCTTTCTTTCATGAACACTGAGCAGAAGTACTTGTTGAGTGCCTCTGCCTGGTCTTCCCCTTTTTCTGCCCATCCCCCCTCCCTTTTGATGTCATCCCTACAACTCCTCTTTGTATAAAAAGAAAAACTTTCCCTCTCTCTGATCCCCTGAGCCAATTTCAGCTCCTTTGCTGCCTTGACTGCCCTGATCACCTCCCTTGATGCCTTTCTGAACTCCTGCCTGTCCGCAGGCCAAGATTTTTTGAACATAATGAAGGCCAGTCTTTTTTCCCATACCTTCCCCTCCACTTCTTTGCTAAGCCAGCTAGGTTTCTTTGACCTGGACTGCTTACTCTGAGACTTGGCACATGTGTTCATGGCCTTAATCAGTCCCTTCCTAATGACTGCCCATTTCTGTTCAGCACCCATCCCTGGGCTAATTTCAGCTAAATATCCCTCTAGGATGCTGCCCATTCTGACAAAATCTGCGTTTCTGAAGTCTAACACTCTTGTCCTGGTCTTAGCGGACTCCCTCCCTGTGTTGAGGAGGAACCACACTGAGCGGTGGTCACTTCCTGCTAGAGGGTCTTGCACTACCACATCCTGGATTTGGTCACCATTTGTTAGCACAATGTCCAGTATGGTCCCCTTCCTGGTAGATTCCATCACTCCCTGTACTAGGTAGCTATCTTGGGTAGCCTCCAGCAGTATCTGTTCCCTGGCATTTGTTGTAGTTACCATCCGCCAGTCAACCCCAGGCAGGTTAAAGTCTCCCACTGTAACTGTACTCCCTTTGCCACTGACCTTCCTGATTTGCTCCCCCAGCTCGCAAGGGTGGCCTGTCCACCACCCTATCCTGAGTTTCTTATCTTTGGAGCTTTGGAGCACTACCCATATGGCTTCTGGCCTCCCCTCTTCCCCCTCCTCCCTGGTACACAGTAACTCCTCCGGAACATAAATAGCCACCCCTCCCCCTCTCCCCCCCGGTCCCTGTGGTACACCTTGTATCTCGGGATCATGATATCCCAGTCATGGTATTGGGTGGCTCAGGTTTATGAGGTGGCGGCAACATCTACCTCCTCTTCCACCATCAGTGCCTGGAACCGGAGCAGTGTCAGTGGCTCAGTAGGTAGCACACTCACCTCTGAGGCCGGGAGATCGGAGAGCTGTGGGTTCATTTCCCACACCTGGCACTTGGGTTACTATCCCAATACTGACACTGTAGTGCAGCATGAGGGGGGCACGCTGCACTTCAGAGGTGCCGCCTTTCGGATGAGACGTTAAACCGAGGTCCCATCTGCCTTGATTGGTGGTAGTTCAGGTGGATGTTAAAGATTCCATGGCACTTATTGAAAAGAGTGGAAAATGTTTTATTAGAAAATAATATAACAAAGTGAACACATGAAATTATACATCAGAACCATACTTTTTTCAACTCCATGAGGCACCACTAAAGCAAAAAACCATCTTGAATAATTTAAACAAACCGTGACTGTCCTACATATTAGACTTCATATGCATTAAGAATTTATAGAACAAAACTAGTGAACCCCCTCTAAAGCATCACTATAAATGTCATCTTCCCCAACTCATTGCCTTAAACCTACTCCTCCCCTTCTTCCCACCAGTATAGGAAAGAGTAGCGGAATTTTTTATTGTCAAAGAATATAGTGATCAAATACATTTGTATATAAAAAAAAAATTCACATATTTACAAGAAAAGAAAGGAAAAAAATTAATGCACCTGTGTCATACAAGTCAGGCAGTACTCTTTCTTCCCTGTTCTTTCTACATTATGTATATAAGCTATACTTATCTCTATAATTAATGGCTTTGCCCTTTTTCCATAGGGAAACCGTGGTGTAATTTGCCATTATAAAGGAGTGTTTATAACGGCAAATATGCACACGGTTTCCTTTGCTCTGTGCATGCCCCACTGCACCTTTTCCCAACGGCATCACAAGGCACGAGTCACAGACCGGATGCTGAAAATGAATCGGGCAGGCAGCGTAGCAACCTCCATTCATTTTATATAATTGCTGAGGCAAAAAAGGCAAACCTAGCAATTATATAAAATAATATATGGGTTGGTGTGTGTAAACTCAAGCTTCGCTCTTTGTGTTTATTTAGCATCTGACCCCTCGGGTGTGTGTAAACATCTCGTTACACACATCGACCCATACTTTATTCTATATATAAAATACACATATGGAAAACAAAAAATAATTAACATTTCTTTGGAAATTGTTATTTATGTACTTGTATGTTTGCTGCAAGAAACAGCATTGTAACTTCATATTATAAGAAAAATCCCAGGACAGCAACATATCTGATGGGAAATACTTATTTCCATCTTTCCTTTATATACTTACATGACATAATATAATGTTGCTGTCCTCTTGTACTGACTCTGACTATTGTCTACCCCTTTGTTTCGAGTTACTTCTTCAAAAGGTATTATTAGCAATGCTCTCCACCAGTTGTTTACCAATGGTAGGGGAAGCATGGATTTCTCTTTTATATAAATGAGTGCTAACTCCCTTGTAATTTTCTCCATAAGCCTGACTAGTGGGACCAATTTTTGCTGTAAGGCATATTGGCACCTGTTTTGCCAAATACACCATTTTAATACAGCGCACACTACTCTCAAAGTACCTGGGTACAGGCTGCTCCACTCTGGGCCAAATGTCCCATATACTGGTTCAGTGTATGTCATATCCCTTAATAAGGGCATTGCCCATTTTGGGGCCAACTGCGCCCACAACTGTACAATATAAGGGCAGTCAAAAAACAAGTGCTGCATAGTCTCTATTTGAAGTATGCAAGCAGTCCTAATACAAATTCTCTCCTCCATGGCTTTGTGGGCATGGTTTCCTCTCACATTTAGTTTACCGTGGCAGCACATCAAATTGTATCCCACATTTTTCTTGGTATCCTGGCCTCAGTGAGTTGACTTGTCAGGCACTTTACTTCAATGTTTTGGGGACAATTAAAACAAGACCCATTTAAAAAATATTTTCTCAAGATATTTGTATAAAATATTTTTCTATTCTGAGTTTGGCATACTTGGAGAGAGACATCCCATTGTTTAATTTTTTTGGAAAACTATCAGATGTATAGATGTCCCATAAGGGATTAGTTTAAACGTGCTCCATTTGGGGGTCTTCCATTTATTAAAGAAGTACTGGGTTCTTTCCCTAAGACTTACTGCCCATGGCATTTGGCTACCCACTATAATGGGAAGCATATTTGAATACAAGAAGATGGAAAAGGAAAAGGAAGGACTGAAGTATGTAAGGGAGGAAGGGGAGGAGGGTAGTACAGAGTCGCTTTGGGTGCAAATCCAGGATTCCAAGAATAGGATTCTTAGAATGGGAGTGGTGTACAGGCGACCATCTCAGACGGAGGAGTTAGACAGGGAACTAGCGAGACAGATCAGGAGGACCTGTGAGAAGGGTAATGTGGTGATTGTGGGGGACTTCAACATGCCAGGAGTGGACTGGAGCACAACAACAACCAGGAACAGAAGGGAGCAGGTACTGCTGGATGCCTTCCAGGACAGCTTCCTGCTGCAAATGGTCAGTGAACCAACCAGGTCAGGGAATACCCTTGACCTTGTGCTAGAAAATGGGGACTTTGTGAGAGAACTTACAGTGGAGGAACCGCTGTCAGGAGTGACCACCACTCAGTATGGCTCACGATGGATATGGGCAAGGAAGAGTGGAATCTGGCACAAAGTGCTGGACTTCAGGAGGGCTGACTTTGGGAGGATGGGAGAAGTGGTAAAGGGTGCCTGGCCAGAATTCAATCTAGTATGGACACTAACCAGAGGTGGGAGCTCATAAAGCTGGGGATAGTGGAGGCAAGCAAAACCTGTTGCAAAGCCCAGAGCAAGAGGCTAGGGCTAAGAAACTGAGCTGGTTGAGCAAGGAGGTCATGGAAAGGTAAGGAGGAAAGAGCTGCCTTTAGGAAGTACAAGAAAACAGGGAGGGGAGGACAGGGAGGGTACTTGACAGAATCGAAGGAGGTGACAAGGGCAGTAAGGAGCCAAAGCATCTAGGAACTCAGGCTGGCACAAGGCATTAGAAGGGGAGAAGGACTTCTTTAAGTACATCAGGGAGAAAAGGCTGTAAGGACCACATAGTAAGGATAAGGAAGGAGGGTGTTGGGTGGAAGCAGGGTGCGATAAGGCAGAAGCACTAAATGAGTATTTCTGCTCAGTATTTACTAAAGAGAAGAGGGTGATACCCAAGGTTGGAGAAATGGCAGAAGCAGGGGAAGTGGTGACAGATGGGGAAATCATGGAAGGCAGAGTTCGAGAGGGTTTGAAGGCACTGAGGGTGGAGAAGGCGCCAGGCCCAGATGGCATCCATCCCAGGGTACTGAAGGAGCTGGCAGAGGTCCTTGCAGGACCTTTGGCAGACCTATTTAATGCCTCACTACATTCGGGGTGTATACCTCAGGACTGGAGGATGGCTCATGTGGTGCTCCTCCACAAGAGTGACCCCAAGGATGAACCGGGAAACTACAGACCAGTGAGCCTCACATCGATCGTGGGTAAGCTAATGGAGACTATCCTGAAGGAGAGGCCTCCTAAAGGCCAAAGGACTACAGGACAGCAGACAGCATGGCTTCATACGTGGCAGATCCTGCCAAACCAACCTGGTCGAGTTCTATGACTAGGTAACTAGGCAACTGGACAGGGGCCATGCAGTGGATGTCCTGTATCTGGACTTCAGTAAGGCATTCGACTCAGTGCCACATGGAAGGCTGGGAAGGAAGTTAGTAGGCACAGGGGCGGGTGCAAAGCTGGTGAGCTGGGTAGGGAACTGGCTTCAGGGAAGGCAACAGAGGGTGGTGGTGGGTGGGGAGCTCTCACACCCAAGGGCAGTGATGAGCAGTGTTCCACAGAGCTCGGTGTTGGGACCAGTGTTGTTTGGGATATTCATTGCAGACATATCATGGGACATCAAGAGCAAGATCAATCTGTTTGCTGATGATACCAAGGTAGGAGCGGTGGTGGATGACCTAGGGGGATGGCAGGGGTTGCAGGATGATCTGGCAAAGCTTGAAACCTGGTCAGACACCTGGCAACTGGGGTTTAATGCCAAAAAGTGCAAGGTGCTGCATTTTGGGATGAAGAACCCAAGCAGGAGTTACCAGCTGGGGGGAGTGCAGCTAGCCCAGACAGAGGAGGAGAAGGATCTGGGTGTGCTCATTACAGGGTCAATGAACAACTCGGCACAATGTAGGAAGGCAGCTGCAAAGGCCAACAAAATGCTGGGTTGTATTGCAAAGGGTATATCCTCGAGGAGGGAGGTGGTGATTCTGCCACTGTATAGGTCATTAGTTAGACCACACCTGGAGTACTGCTTGCAGTACTGGCGCCCGTATCTGAAGAGGGACATTAAGTTACTGGAGGGGGTACAGCGCAGGGCGACAAAGATGATCAAGGGGCTGGGGGACTTATCATACGAGAGGAGGTTGAAGGAGTTGAACATGTACTCACTGGAGGAGAGGAGGGGCAGGGTGACATGATTGAAACCTTTAAATACATGAAAGGAATAAACAAGATGGGTACAGAGGGCTGTTCAAAGTAAGGAGGGAGGGCCACCAGGGACCATGATATGAGACTGGAGGGAGGAAGGTTCAGGAGGAGATGAGGAGACACTTTTTTACAGAGAGGGTGGTGGCTGGGTGGAATGCGTTACCTGCAGAAGTGGTATGCAGTAGAACAGTGGACTGCTTCAAAAGGGGATGGGACAGGACAAGGGGGAGGGTTAATGAAGGGGAAGGGTGGAAGTGAGGGGCAGCTGCAGAATAAGGGGTGCTAGCTGCACATTCGAGCAGACTTGATAGACCTCTAGGCCTTTATCTGCTGGCAAATTTCATATGTTCGTAAAAGAAGAACAGGACAGGGTTTATCATATTCAACCCCTTGTTTAATAGGCCAATACGTAACTACTCTTTTGACTGGATTTAATCTGCTTCCCCAGAGTAGCTGGAAGTAGATATTATTCAGTCTGACTTCGAGCTTAAGGGGAAGTGGGAAAATATAACTTACTGTTAAGAAAATTGGGATGATAAAAGTTTTCAGCTTATAGATTCTCTTTGTTCTGGCCATGGGGTATGATTTCCACTTTGTTATCTTTTCTTCTGCTATATCCAATTTTGCATTCCACTTTTTTTCTGCAGCATCTGGCCCTCCAAAAGAAACTCCCAAAATCTCTAATTTATTCGGTTGGATTTTTATGCCCTTAATTTCTGTGACTGATAGTTCTGGTTGTATTGCTATAGCTGTGCCTGTGCTTTTTTGTTTATTTACCTTTGATCCTGAGATTTCTGAAAAGGATTTAATTGTCTCTAGGGCATGTTCTCCTGACCTATGATCTGCTACTAATAAACATATGTCATCTGCAAGGGCAATTGCACTCAGAAACATTGTGGGCCAGATTCACAATGCAGTTGGGGACTAAGTCCCACTCTGCAACCCCAGTGGCGCTCCGAAATCGCCGGGGCTGTGGAGCGCCCGATCCACAGTCACAGCAGTTGCGGAGGGTGTTACGCCAGGTACCACTGTCCGTAGCTGCCTCCCACAGCTGCAGTGCTGCCCCTGGCAATAGCACCTGAATGCTGCCATAATCCATGGAGCTGGTCATAATCTGGCTCCACCTTTGCGAATACCCGCAGTTGCGGGTAACCTGCGGATCCACAAGTGACAACCCACTTGTGTACGAGGTTTACCCGCAACTGCGGGATGTTCAGGAGTTTCGTGAATCCTGCCCTGTGTCTACAGGACTGATCATTTGTCTAATTCCCTGTTCCCCATTCAATTTCCTCAAAAGTGGGTCAATATTAAATATGTATAAAAGAGGGCTCAAAGGGCAACCCTGTCTAACCCCTTTTTTTATTGCTATGTGCAGGCCCATACACCCGTTTACTAATGGGGTCATTGATGCATTCTTATACACTGCCTGTATCCACTGAATGAATATTTGGGGAATGCCTTATGCTCTTAATACTTCAAACAGGTATGCGTGTGAAACCAAATCAAAGGCCTTTGTTCGTCTAAGCTTATGATGTATCCCCTCTGCTGTAGGGCTATCAAAGATTTTCCTTATTAATTTTAAATTATCTGACATTGACCATCGTGGCACTGCACATGTTTGAGTTGGATGTATTAGGGTGGGGGCTATCCTGGCTAAACGGATACATAAAATTTTGCATAAAATCTTCCAATCAGAGTTGATCAGGCTTATTGGCCTCCAGTTGTCCAAATTTTCTTTCTCATTTTTTGTGTGGAGGTAGATTAAAATGTTATTGGCTAATGTTGGTGGGACTGGGTGGTGTCCCTGTATGATTGTGTTGAAAGTTATAGCCAAATAATCTTTTAGCATCTCTACTGATTTTTATAAAATTCATTGGGCATGCCGTCTGGTCCAGGCATGACTCCATTTTTCAATTGTCCTACCACCAGGTTTATTTCTGACCCTGTAAATGGTTTTGTTAATTCTTCCTTTTCCTGTTCTGTCAGTTGTGGAATGTTTAAGTTCCCTTAAAAATCTCCTATATTACTGGAGGCTGAGGCCTGCTGCCCAAAAAGGGTTTTCGTGTGTGAGGTCACAACCTTTAAAATGCCTAAATTATCCTTTATGTTTTCACCCTCTCTACTAATGAGATGGAGCATATATTTTGTGTCTAGTCTGTGTTTACAACTATCATAGGGGTTTACTTCCTGCGCCGTACCCTTCATTCCATATTTCTTTTCTTAGAACAGATAGGCTGCCCTATCATATTGATAATTGCACATTTCTATTTTTTATTTGGGTGATTTGAGAAGAGTGATCTAACCTGTACTCTGCCTGTAGGGATGTTAATTTTTGTAAATATCCGTACTTTTCCAGGTACTGTATATATTTATCTTTATTTTTATTTTTTGCCGAGTGCTTACTATGATTTTTTTATCTCAAGTTTAGATTCCTGCCACCATGCTGTTGGGTTATCGTAGAGTTCAAGTACCAATAGTTTGGCCGTCACGATTGATTTTAATTCTTTCCACTCCATTTCTTCTTCTAACACCATGGTGTTCATTTTCTCACTCCAGGAATATAGAGAATAATGTATGGGGTGGTGTGTGTAACGAGAAGTTTACACACACACACACGAGGTGTAAGATGCTACATAAACCCCTAGAGTGAAGCTCGAGGGGTTTCTGCAAGCATCTTACCCCAAGGGTGTGTGTAAACTTTGAGTTTACACACAGCACCCCATATTTTATTTTTTATAGTTAATGGTGATTTGTACTGTTTGCGCAGTTTTGCCCGATTGCGCGGCACTGCACGACTTTGCATGGTTTGCTGTTATACACACTCATGTATAATGGGAAATTACACCACGGTTTCCCTATGGGAAAAAAGGGGAAGCCATTAATTATAATCCAATATTCCTAACTCTTCTGCAGTATGCCTCTAAGCCAGATCTGCCTGGATATAGAACATTATGCTAATGATGGAATCATTGGCATGTGCCACTTTTCAAATGCTGCCACCATTCAACTGCCTACATTCTAACCCTCAGGTTTCTCTTTCCGCCTGTCAAGACTAGATGCCTGGAGATCCTCTTTTCATCATCTTGTTCTGTGATGTGAAAACTTATAAAATATGCATAAGTATTTATTCTTTTTCATTTGCTGCCTTTATTCTTTATAATTTTAAGCTAACCCATCAGTTTTTAGTGTTAAATTATGAGTTTCCTCGGTTTCTTCCGGTTCGGTATAACTGGAGGAAAACTGAGGTTTGTTTTATATTTATCTGAAGTTTTCTGACTAAAAACTCCATTAGTTATATTTAATTTTATTAATTTAAACTTATTTTTAGAACCGCTATCCCCGGTTCTTGAACCGTTAGCTTTGGTTCACTTTTACTTCAGTTCCTGGTTCTGATCGGTTCTCCATCGGTTCCGGAACCAATTGCAATCGCTGTATATACTTTAATTTAAACAATATTTTAGCAGTTGCAAAGTTTATGGGTTTTGCATTTAGAAACTGAAAAGAAAAAAATGGTAATCCTGGTTTTTAAAGTTTTTTTGAGTGTGGTGAATTCTATTCAGACATGGACACTTCAGCAGTGTGAAACCTGTGTTCATGTCTTGACAGAATTATTAAAAGTGCCTGAATAAGGCTAAAAGAAGAAAACTGTCACCACTTCAGGGTCCCTCGAGTTCTGACCAGCCAACACCCTAAATTACTGTGGGTGAAACCACATTATTAACTACTGTAACTGCTACCCCTGAGATGGGTATACAAGCCATTTTTAAGAGGCTTGCTGAACTGGCAAACTCTCTGGTTCCCTCTAAAAATCAAAGATAACAGCACACAAAACCCCCTGCTGGACAGTATTTGGGGACTTCTGCACCTACTATAATGCCTGCCAACTCCTGCAGAAATTGCAGGCAGCTGAGATCATTCAAGATCATTCAAAGGCTGTCTGCTTTTAAGCAGCAGACCCCTGCAAGCAGCTGTCTCCTCTGCTCAATTTTACTATTAATGCTACAAAGAGGAATATGTGTTTATGATGATATGGACAAAGGGGAACCTAAGGTTTTCCCCTAAATAGGAGTTTGATTCTCTCCACAGAGCATGAGGATTATTCCTCACACTCCACATTTGTGAGATATGACTGGGCTGACACCCACCAAAACTTTCTCCTTCCTGTGAATATATCCTTCAAGGAAGATACTTTCAAGATTTTACAAACTCCTAAGCTCTGTCTCCCCTCTTGATAAGAGGCCGTACAAGACATATAAGGTGGATCAGGAGGGGCTGAATTTTTATCCTCCCTCTCTGTCTACTGAGGGGTGGTATAAGTGACAGCCTGTGACAAGGCAAAGATACCCCTGGCATTTATCAGCTTTCCTAGCTATCAGGCAAGCAACTTTTCAAGCTTATGTCTTACCAAAAGTTATTAGGGTAGTTGGTCCCTGCTATAGCAGTCAAGGTCCAGACTTCTCTGTCAAATGACCTAGCTAAAACAGCTAATTTTGGTTTGGAGCCAAATATCAGTCTCAAATGTCTGCTGATTCTAAAGACTCTTACCAGGGATGGTAAATACAATGGTAGAAGAGGTTTGCCTGGCTGCAAGTCACAAACCTCATTTAGGATACCCAAACCAAGACTCTGGATTTCCCAGCCAAGGGTAACTCCCTCTTTGGAGAAAAGATAAAGGCCTAAACAAAAAAAGGTGCATGAATACAATACAGTAGCAATTCTGCACAAGAAGGGGCTTCCCCTTCTACTAAAACACGTGGGATGGGAGGCAGATCATTTCACAGCAGGCTCCTTTGGTTACCAGGCTATGAATGCACCTCTGCATCTACAGTACCCACAGCAGTGGTACTTCAGGAATTGACATGCCCCCCTCCCCATTAAAAGCAGGTTTTATTTATTTGATTTTTTATTTATTTAGTTTTTGTTGACCGGGTAAGTGCACTAGACAAATTCTGCCTATTTTTAGGCATGACCCGGGGAGGAGGATACAGATAAATTCCAACTGACCTTGAACCAGATTAAGCTGTCAGTGGTATTTTTTAGTGAATGAGAGAAATTTGGCCAGGACACCGGAGAAATTCCCCTACTCTTTTTTTGATAAGTGCCTTGGGATCTTTAACATCCACCTGAACTACCACCAATCCAGGCAGATGGGACCTCGGTTTAACGTCTCATCCGAAAGATGGCACCTCAGAAGTGCAGCACCCCTCTCATGCTGCACTACAGTTTCAGTACTGGGTTATTAACTCAAGTGTCAGATTTGTCAAACCTGTTACTGTCAAGGACAGTGGACCTTGCCCTACTACAGCAAAGGGTACCACAAAGAAAATGGGGAGTGGTGGCCTGTTTTAGGCATCTAACAAAGCCAAAGTTCAAAGTACTTGACAGTTTTTTCTTTACCTAAATCATTGGCTGGGGGTTGTAAAATCATCCCACCAAGCGTAAGCATCTGCAACTTACCCGGGGTTCCTGCAGTCCTTAGGTTTCCTGATACAGCTAGAAAGTCTGTCCCCAGCTTGCTCAAGCACTATGGTTCATGGAAGCAGAGCTAGATACCCTGCAAGGCAGGGTCTACCTGCCTCTAGGCAGGGCAAGGAGTATCCCACGGACAGCAGGCTTATCCAGCTTGAATAAACCAAATACTCCAACACAGTTTCTTGACCTGCTGCACATGGCACCTGCTGCTGACAGTCCTGGAATCCAGGTTACAGATGAGGGACATTTAATTTTACCTCAGGGCTCACTGGGGTCAGGGTAAGGACCCCCCTTTCAAAACTAATCCTAATAACAAGAATATTGTTACTGGCCCTCCAAGAGTGGAAAGAGGAAACCAACCTCAGGAAGGGGTTCCCTTTTCAGCAAGAGTCCCTATCAGTTGTTCTAGCAACAGATGCATCCCTACTAGAGTGGGATTCCCATTTGGGGTTCACACCATCCAAGGCATATAGTCAAGTGCAGAGTCACTCCTGCATATAAATCTGCTAGAGCTAAGAGTAGTGTTACTGCTACAGGTCAGAGCAGACAATACCTCCACACTGCACTACATAAATAAGCAGGGCGAAATAAGGTCAAATCCTCCCTGCACAGAAGTCATGAAAATAAGGAGTCTAGCATACTCCATGGGGATTTCCTGGCAGGTTTTTCATCTGCCAGGCAAGGATAATACATTGGCAGGTACCCTGGCTCACCGATCAACCAGGCTCATTACTAATGGGCCTTGAACAGTTAGGTGGTACATTTGATCTTTAGGAGGTGGGGCACTCCAGTGGTACACTTGTTTGTATCCCATCAGAACTACCACTTGCCACAGTACTATTGCACAGCTGATGGAGGAATAGTCCCCCTGGATAGTCTGGCTTTGTTTTGGTCAGTGAGGCATGTGTATGCTTTCACTTCCCTTCTCCCTCCTCTTTGATGTACAGAGCATTGCTCAGGCTCAGGTCCAAATCAGCTTTAACAGTTTCTATAGCACCAGACTGAGCCAGACACATGGCACGCTCTGCTATCCTCTATGTCTGTGGCCGAGTCAATGTATCTTCCTCAGGAGACACAATTTACTGCCTCCAATAAAGGGAGGCTTCTGTACCCCAACCTCAACTCACTTGGGCCTAAAGCAGGGTTTTGAGAATCAATAATATGCATGCTTGCATCTTTCTAAGGTGTATTGGGTATTTTAAGGGGTTACAGAAAGCCTTCTGATGGAAAACCTATGTTACAAAATGGGAAAGGTTTTCTATTTGGATACCAGCACAGACTGGTGTCCCAGCTGTGCTGTACTATTTTATCTTTTTGCAATCACTGGGCTTACAGTCCAGTGCACAAAAAAAAAGTCCACCTGGCTGCAGCATTTGCACATGTGTCAGTTGTGCAGAGTATTTTTCTGGTTTTATACCCTATCTTTAGAAAGGTTCTTTAAGGGCTGGGTCTGTCTGCACCCCCTCACAGGGAACCAGTGCCTGTATGGGACCTAAATGTGTGCATAACTAGGCTCTTGGGTTCCCCTTTTTGAACCTAGGCATTCAGCTCATTTGAAATATGTCACATGGTAGTTTTCCTTGTCCCATTAAACAGGACTACATCTCATCCCGCAGAGACAAAGTGGTCCTGAGAACAAACAGGAGGTTTATTACTAGACTGGTTCCTAAATCCCATTTGAACCAAACCATTACCTTATTTGTCTTTTTCACTGAACACTCTAGTTCTGGTGAAAGGAGACTCCATAGCCTGGATGTCAAAGGAACTTCTACCTACTACTTGACAGCCACTGAAGCCCATAAGCAGGGCAGAAAACAGTTATTCCTGACATAAGGATACCGGTCAGGAAACCAGTGCCAGTGTGGGTCCTATACATTTGTTTTGCCAAGCTCATGGATTCCCCCTTTGAATCCATGTCTTCAGCAGCACTAAACTATGTTACATGGCAAATGCTACTTTTACTGGCCATTACTTCAGTTAGACCAATCAGTGACCTTCAGGCCCTATGCATTGAGCAGGTCTACATCCCTTTTCACAGGGATAAAGTGGTCCTTAAAACTAATAGGACATTCCTTCCCAAAGGGTTTCAGACTTTCATCTAAACCAAACTATCACTCTGTTAGTGTTTTTTACTGAGCATTCTTCTTCTGATGAATGTAGCTTGCATAGTCTTGATGTCAAGGGAGCTTTTAGCTACTACATGACAGCTACTAAGCCCCACAGGCAGGACAAGACACAACTTTTCCTCATTTATGGGGATGTGGGAAGGGGTAATCCAGCACCTAAAAGGTCCATTTCTCACTGGATTGTTTATAGTGTATTCAGTTTTATTATTGCACAGTGGGCAAACAAGCCCAAGCAGGGCTCAGAGCCCACTCCACAAGGGGGCAGCTCCCACACTGGCAGCCGTCAAGGATGTTTCTTTCTAGATATCTGTAAAGCAACTACCTGTAGGACAGTTCACACATTTACCGGACATTACAGCCTGGATATGCAGGCCAGGGCTGATGCCTGGTTGGTACAGCTGTCCTGCAGAGCCTGTCTCCAAAATAGGTTCTGTTCCCGCCTCCAAAGGTACTGCTTCTTAGTCTGTATTCCTGGGGTAAGAAGAAAAAGTTACTTACCATAGTAACCTTGTTTCTTCCGGGGGATACTCCAATATTCATAACTCTCCTACCCGGCCTCCCCTACCAGAAACAGTGACCTCTGCATTCCATGCTGTACCTTAAGGGTATGTATGCCACATTCTGACTTTTATTGAAACCAGTTTTCAGTGTTTTTTCTTCCTTCAGATGATTCTGACATTGGAGAATATATTATTTCTGATGTACATGTCTTGATATGTTCTTCCTCCAGTTGGAAGCTGCTTGTGAGAGTTCTAAATGTTAATGATTTTAAATCTTTTGGGCCCTGTCTTTACAGGTGTCCATGAAATCTGAGGGTTAGAATGTAGGCAGTTGAATGGTGGCAGCATTTGAAAAGTGGCACATGCCAATGATTCCATCATTAGCATAATGTTCTATCTCTGGGCAGATCTGGCTTAGAGGCATACTGCAGAAGAGTTATGAATATTGGAGTATCCCATGGGAGAAGCAAGGTTACTATGGTAAGTAACTTTTTCTTCCAATGGTTGTATGAACCTGGTTTGTTTTTGGGAAGTCCTATGTGTATTTTTATTAGGCAATAATCTGATGTTTCTATGGGAAGTACAAACAAATTATTACAAGGTATCCAGTCAGAGATAAACAAATAGTCTATTCTTGAGGAAGCCCTTCCTCTGTGATATATATGCTTGGGTCCTGGGGACTAAATGAGGCCCCATCTGTCAATTGAGCTGTTATATACATATTGTTGAGGTACTTTGAGTTGTTATATAATTTTTGAGTTGCCCCTGTTTTGTCTTTAAGAGATGTTATACAATTAAAATCCCTGCCAGAGATCACTGATTTTGTGGCGTGCAGATAGGGCTGGATTGTTTTTAACACTCCCACCCTATGAGATTTAATTTGGGGGTTGTAAATATTAATTAGTCGCCATTCCTGATTATGTATAGTGACATCCAATATTAATACCTTCCCCTGAATTAGGTCTATCAGTCTAGTTACCACAATCTTTTGTATATTAAACAAGATTCCCACTCTGGCACATGCTTCCTCCCTGGGGACCAAAAGGATACCCCAGTAGACCATTCCTGTGCTGCCTAACTAGTCTCCTTTATGGATAGTAGTCTAGTGTCCTGTAAAAACAAAACATGGATATTAAGGTCTTTTAAAATGGAAAAGGTAGTACATCTTTTCTTGGAGTTCTTAAAGCTATTCATATTTAGGGTGCCACATGTGAGATCAAAACCTAGAGTTATATAAATTCAAGATGTCCTCAGGACTTTCTCCCCTTTCCAGGGGATTTTAATTTATACCTCTTTTTACTAGAGGATCTTGAGTCACTAGACACCAATTCAGTGTCTGTCATTGGGTCAAGCTGTGATGAGGCCACCGAGGATGCATCAAAGTCATCCTCTGTATCAGCTCATTGCTTCCTTTTTGAAAGTAGGTCATACCGGTTTCTTATTAGCAACCCTTCTTCATGCTGGGATTTCATTGCCATGGCATCTCTGTTAGTCCTACTTCTTGTTACTCATGTTGGGTTCTTTTGCTTCTGGGTAGATTCTTCTGGAGGAAGCATAGTTTGAACGAGGTCATGGTCCAGGGCTGGTGGAATATCTTCTGATCCTGTATTAGGAGATGTAGGGCCCCCCCCTTCTGGCAGGAGAGTGGTTAAAGTATGAGGAGCAAGCGTGCCTATTCCACTGAGGTTTGTGGAGGTTGACTGTTCTTCCTCTGGAGCAGGAATGTTTTGTTAAGGCAAGTCTGTATCCTGTATCAGTGACCCTGTGGCTCTTATCCCACTTGGCTGGCTAGAAGAGGCTTCTGGCCAAGAGGCAAAGGGGGGCTAGTACTGGCTTGTTGTTGAGCTCTTGATACTGATTCATCCTGTTCATCTTGAGTATGTGCTGGGTTATTATGGAATGCCCATGTACAACTTTTAAAGGAATGGTTTGTAGTCTCACACAGATTGTAATATAATGGGGTTGGACAATGTATACCGGAGTGCCCAATCCCTGAGCAAAGGAAGCACTTGAGTTTGTTGCAGGCACTGTTCAGATGTGTTTGTGCCCCACATCTTAAAACAAGAGTTGGGTTGGCCCACATAGAAAATGAATCCACGGTCCCTGCTGAGGAAAAAAACAACTTGGCAAGTGCTGAATTGGCCCATTTGCCTGCGGCAGCCTTACTTGTATCCTCCACCCCCCTGTCTATAGCTGCTCCAAATCTATGATGGCCTCCAGCAGGCCCAGAATGGTGCATTTTAGGTTTAACCATCTCACAATGCCTGCTACTGCCACCCCTTCATTTTTGAACAGCACTGTGATCATTCTTATTGCTGGTTTTGTCAAAGGAATTTCTTCAAATGGTGTCCATAGCGGGATGTATTTGACCTGCTGATATCTGTGCCAGCATGATTCCAAGCCTGCGGCAGTTTTAAAGCTCAGGTCGAAACTGGAATCTCCTGAGGTGTGGATGACGGCATAAATCTCCGTGGGTAGGAACTGCAACCTTTCTTTCACTAATTTTTTCCCCACATATACTCTTTCCAGGAAGATGTCCAAGCCCCCTCAATACCTGATGCCTACTGCATTCCTACATTTTGTTTGTTTGGGGGGGTCCGTGGAATAGACCAGCATAAGGTCGGGTGTTAGGACGAGACCTTTGGTTCCCAGTATCGCCTCCCTTTTGCCTATTATTATGATTTTGTTCATTGTGGCTTGAGGTGTGGGGAGGTTGCCATTTCCCTGTCTTGGAGGGGGGGTTTCCTTCCCCTTGTTGTCTTCCCCCCTAATTTCCGTGGGCTGAGGATCTAAGTCTTCATTTCCCTTCTGTAGAGAAGGGTCTGTCTCAGGGTCAGGAATTTCAACCACAGCTGGTCTCTTAATAGGAAATATTGGGTTCTGTGTGAGATTTAAAGAAGAGGGGATGTCTAATGGGTCCTCTACGTTGAACAGATTTTCTTCATAGCCTGAACATACAGGGGGAAGTCCATGCCTGGTTTTCTTGTGATTTTACCCAACCTGCTCCTTTTAGTGGTTCTGCGACTGTAACCCGTTATAGATCAATTATTGTCTTAACTGGGAGGAGGGGCTGTTCCCTCTACTAAGGGGGAGTCTGTATTCTGCACTTTGTTTCTCCCCTGCCTTTTCCCCTCCATCAAAGCATTCCGTTACTGTGCATGCTTGTTCTAGTCCCCTGCTGATTTGGGTCACATTTTGCTCTATTACATTTTGGCTAGAGTCCGTATTACTCAGTAATTTCTCAGAACTAGTAAGAGGTTCTGTACCTGTGCAGTTGTGACCAGACTGCTTTTCCTCTGTCGGCTGATCTGGTGTGCTCTGTAAAGGCTCTTCTATCTGAATTCTGGTGCTTTGCGCAATATTTGTATTTGAGTGCGATTGTGACTTGGGATCCATTTCGCTTTCTCTGTGGAGATCCTCCTGCATTTCATTCTGATGAGAGCCTTCAATTCCCTTCTTCCTGGCTCTCATCTGTTTGTTTTCTCAAATCTGACCTTTTTCCCACTCCCCCCCCCCCCATTTCCTTTATTAGACTCTTTCTCCTGCAACTTTGGGCACACGTACAGATTTTTGCTTTCACTGCCAGTCACAATTCTTGTGGCTGTTTCCTTAGCTGACTCTCTGACAGTAGCCATGTTTGTGTCTTCAGGTGGGGCTGCTGGTGCCTTTGAAGAAGCTGCATCATTCGGCAGCTGTTTCAGTTTTGACAAGTGGCTGTGTAGGTTTGACAGGAGCAACAGAAGCTTTTAATAAAGCGATTTTGCCAAGAAGATCCTTTTGGTGTCTCGCTAATCATGATTCCTCTTCTTCCAACTGGAGCAATTCAGACTCCGTGGAGGGTGAAATATTTTGGTTGTACTGCTGACCTGTGTAAATATTCTCTGGGATTACTGAGGGCCTTTCATGACCTGTTTCGTCTGTCTAATGTTCTCCCACCTCAGTATCAATTTCTTCAGCCTCTTACAGAATCAAGGCAGGGAAGGAGGCCCGCTCCCCTACCTCCATCACTGAAGCACCACTCAGAGTGGCCATCTTGGATTGATGGTCAACGTTTTCCCTCTGACGAGTAGGGGAATTTCCCAGTTGTCCTGGCCAAATTTCCCCCATTCACTGGAAATACCACAAACAGCTTAATCTGGTTCAGTCTCACTTGCCATTCATCTGTGTGTGGGGGGAAGGGGCAGCTGCAAAGTGGGGTGCTAGCTTCACACTTGAGCAGACTTGATAGTCCATGTGGCCTGTATCTGCTGGCAAATAAGTAAGTAACTCTGCCACCTTGTTTGCCAGCTCCTTGCATTCAAGGATACAACAGTCCACCTTGCGTCCTGCCCCTCCTCTCCCTGTCCCTCCCTCCTACATTCCACCTTGGTAACTTCCCCTCAATCTCCTCCTCCCTCTCAGGGAGGTGAGACTTTCTGGTCTCCCCTGGAAGGTGACTCTCCCTTGCTGTCTGACTCAGCATCCCCCCCCATCTCAGTTTAAATCTATTTTGTTTTTAAAGTAATTCTCTGGCTCCTGTTTCAATGTCCGTGTACCCTCGATGTTGAAATACTGCCTATCCTTGGCATAAGGCCCCTTATTATTCAATGTCTTGCTACACTCCCCTACTGCCCCATACACCATTTCCACACACCACCCCTTCAGCCACCTATTAAACTCCTGTCTTCTTAGCTTCCTAGCAGTGCTTGCCCTAGGTACCAGGAGTACTGCAGAGAATGTCACCAAACTTCCTACCCAACTGCAGATACTCCCCACCTCCCTGAACCTCTCCTACACTTCATCCACTGTACTGCCCTCTAGGTCGTTTGTTCCTAGATGCACTATGATATGATGCTTCCCTCCCACTTTCTTCACACATTTCTGAATGAACTGCACTACTCTCCCCATTCCCATACCTGGCATACACTCCACCCAGGTTCAGCTTTTCCTTGCTCCCTTACCTACCAATTTCACCCCCCCCCCGAGCACAGAATCCCCTAGTACAAGTACTTGATCCCCCATGGTTTGCCCTACTACAAGTCCCTTTTCCCCAGCGCCTCTTCTCTAACACCCTGTCTTATCCCTCCCTCCCCCACCAACTGCACCCCCACCAGCTCACTTCCTCCTCCATCCTTTCTGTGCTCCTTCCCTGCACAACCACCCTCGACTAACTGTGGTTCCTCTCACTGCCCCATCATTGTGTCTCCCTCCCCCTACATGTTTTGTCCTCCTTCCCCCTTTAATTAATGTGTTCGTGCTAACTCCAACTGTTTCCCTACTGCTACCAGATTCTATCCCACAGTCTTCCCTGTCTTCTTGCACCCTGTATTTCCCCCTTCCCTCATGGTCCCCTATCCCCTGTTCTATTTTGCCTTCCCCACCCTCCTGCTCCATTTCATCAACCAGTACTATGTACCTGTTTGTTGTCTCCAGCCCCCTGCCCATGCCCTCTCCTGAAATCTCTCCCTGCCTCCACTTACCCTAAACCTCTTCCCTACTTCCTTTCTCTCTACTGTTGTTCCCTACCACCTGCCCACTGCCCCTTTCTGCACTTGCTGACTCCTGTGGACTTAGCCCCCCTAGCTTTCCTGGCTGGGTGCCCTCTTTCGGCCAGTGGTAGCCTGGGCTATCCTACAATGGAGCCCTCCCTGCCCCCTCTTCCCAGTTCCTATTTCAAGCTCTCTATTTCCAGCATAAGCTGTCTGAACAGCCTGCACACTGGATACCCTCCACCTTCCACCAGGTTCCCAGGAACAGTGCTGCTCCACACTCATTGCAGCTCACTACCTTTCCGGCTTCCCTGTGCCCAGTCATCCCTACCCTTCCACTCTTACCCCCCATTCATCCACCTGCCTCCTTGCCCTGTTCTCCAAATCCTCTTTGTATCCCTTAGGTGCTACTGGCCCACATTACTTAGTCTGTCCGATTCCACTCTGTTGATTCACTGCAACTCATACCCCTCCCTGTGCCTGCCCTTAACCAGCATGGCCTGCTGCCTGCTGTCCTCCCTACTGATGCCCTCTTCCCAGTCCCGCTGCATTTCCACCAAAGTGAACTTACAGTTCCCAGTTCACCACATTATCCCGCACATTACACACAGTAGCCCAGTGACAGAAAAAGAAATCAATACTGCCCTGCACACAGAACATCCTTCCCGCTCAGCGACGGGCCAAAACAACCTAACTAAACCCAATGTATAGTGTATGGCGATTTATTTTTTTCTTCTGTTTTATATTTATTTGTTTGTTTTTATTTGAACTCCAGAGATAATAAGATCCCATTATTGGATGCACCTGGTAATGTTTACCACTAATCCAGATGTGGCACCACCCCCAATAAGTGTAGAAGAACCTGGGAAGGGAGGTATGAGGGAGGGTGGACTGGGCCTACCCCAACTCCCGAAAGAGTCAATCAGCCCCTTTCACAAACATTATCCTCATCCCCTTCCATTACTGCTATCAAGTTTGTTTGATCCCCCAGCACAGATGACAGCACCCATTACAGAAAAAGTCAGCCTCTCATAATTATTGTTATTTAAATTCTGATCCCCAGTACTTTGCCTTCTGCAAGTACCATACCGAAGGTTTACAGTAAAGGCGATGGTACACTCAGTACTGGCATTTAGATGCAGGCCCCCACACCAGGACTACCATGACTACCATGAGGTGATCGTGCCCTCATCAACTATGTAAGTAGGGGCGCCAAACACAGTTTGCCAACTGGGGTTGCGCGTTGTTGAATGTTGAATGCCTGTGTGAGGCTCTAAGTGGATGGTGGAAGGAGAAGCTCTACAGACACAGTAAAGGTTGTTGGAAAGTAGGCAGTGGTGCTAGAAGGGAGAAAGGAAGAAACCCGGAGTTAAGTTGGTAACTAAACTTACACAAATGGCTTCTGGTCATCAGACTGGAGGACTGCACTGACTGTTGGCCCTCCACTGCAGTGTCTTCCCATTCTACAAATTCCTCTGCTTCTCAGGGGCTCATGAAAAAGCATCCAGGCTAGGAGATTCTCAGCCGAGATGGGTAGATGGGCCCAAAATTCCAACCTCTGTGGTGGCGTACTGTTTTCTGCCTAAACTTTAATGCTGCAGGGGGTGGGGGTTTAGAGGGCAAGGCAGGGAGTCCAGCACATTTAGGGAACACAGCACTGACAAGCAGTCTGTTGTCTTAAATGCCACAATTAACGCAGTAAGTAGGGCTCCAGCGGCCATAGGGGGGCAATGTCTCAAATGCCTTGTGGTACAGTAAGGTGGCTTCAGAAATACAGTATTTCAAAAAAAAAAAAAAGCAATGCATGAGTGCTTATTGTTACTGTGGAATGGTTCATCAAACCACCACCCCCCCGGTCAAGAAAGGCTATGGGGTATAAATATTTGAATAATGAAGTAGGTGAACCAGTGTGTTTTTTCCTTGCATTCTTGCACTTCTTGGTTAGTGATGGTGCCCCGTAGCATCGGGAACCTTGCATAGCATAAGCAATATCTTAAGAGTGATTGATAACAATCTTAGACCTATTTTGCATGAAAAACAGCTATCTGAGGAATGGACCAATTACCTGGTTTACCTCCAATTAATTTTAAACGAGACAGGATATGTATTTCAAGGTGATTTTGTTGCTCATCTGCATATTTATGTGTGAAATTATTGTGTTAATTTATTTTTGCCATTCTTATGTGTTGCAACTTTTTTTGTGTAGTTCTGTTCTGTGTTTTTGGTCTCACTTGATTAATCCATCAGCATTTCCAGAGGTTTGTGGACTGAGCTTCTCATTTAAACCCACATTGAAACAAAACAAACTGAAACTGGATAGGCAGAAAAGGGGAAAAATTCAGCAGAAGGGCAGACAGCAAGGAGAACCAGGGATAAAGGACAACCAAGGAAGGGGCTGGAGTAGAACAGCGAAACAGTCTAGGGAGGTCAAATCATGGAAAGCCATGTGTGCCAATGCCAGGAGCCTTAGCAACAAGATGGAAGATCTGAAGGCTGTCATGGTGCAGTCAGACCTGGACATTGTGGCCATCACTGAAACCTGGTGTAATGATAACCATGACTGGGAGACGGCCATACCTGGCTACAACATATTCAGAAGAGACAGGGCAGGCAGGAAGGGGGGAGGAGTGGCACTGTATGTGAAAAATGACATAAGGGCCACAGAGATCCAGGAGGAACAAAATGGGGGAGAGATACTGTGGGTTAAGCTGGAAAGGAAAATGGGGCCAGCCATCTGCATAGGTGTGGTCTATAGACCACCAGCCCAGGAGGAAGAAACAGATAGGGAGCTGATGCTAGCCATCCAAGGATGGCAGACAAAGAGGTGAGTAGTACTGGTTGGAGACTTCAATATTCCAGATGTGGACTGGAGCATCCCAGCAGCAGCATCAACTAGGAGCAGATTTATCCTGGACTCCCTTCAGGGTGCCTTCCTCAAGCAACTGGTCATGGAACCAACTCAGCAGAAGGCAATACTGGACCTTGTGTTCACAAACAGGGACAGTGTGATGGGGGCAACAGTGGAGGAGCACCTGGGGAACAGTGACCACCAGTCACTGTGGTTTGAAATCACAGAAAGAGCAGAACCAAACCACACAAAAACACGTATCCTGGATTTTAGGGGGGCAGACTTTGGGAAAATGGGGAGATACTTGAAAGAGGCATTAAGGGGAATGGGGCAGGAATCAGGAGTTGAGGAACAGTGGACAGTATTTAAAATGGGGATTACAAGAGCAACAGAATTATGCATTAAGCAGGTTAGCAAGAGGAAAGGAAGAGGAGACCATTATGGTTTTCCAAAGAGGTAGCGAAAAGCCAAAAAGATTGCATTCAGGCAATACAAAAGACACAGGCAGAAGGGGATAGGGAGAAGTACCAGGAGAAGCAAAGGGAGGTCAGTAAGGGAAGCCAAAGCTCAGACAGAAGAACACATTGCAAAATCAGTGGGTAGAGGGGACAAAACATTTTACAGGTACATAAGTGAAAAAAGAAAGCAAAGGGAGGGATAGTGAGACTGAAGGGGGAGGATGGGGGCTGCGTGGAGGATGACAACAGTAAAGCTGACATATTGAACAGATATTTCTGCTCAGTCTTTACTGAGGAAGAGGAGGGTAATGGGTCTGAAGGGAGTACAAGGGGTGAGAATGGTGCAGAAATGGACACAAGTCCCTTTACATGAGAAAGGGTCCTGAAGGAACTGGAAGTAATGAGTTGATAAAGCAATGGGGCCAGATGGGGTGCACCCCAGGGTCCTTAAAGAACTAAGAGAGGTGATGGCTGAACCTCTGGCTATCCTGTTTAGCCGATCGCTGGAAACAGGAGAGGTACCCAAGACTGGAGGATAGCAGATGTAGTCCCCTTATACAAAAGTGGGAACAAAGAGGAAGCGGGGAACTACAAACCAGTCAGCCTCACCTCGGTAGTGGGGAAGATCATGGAAGCACTACTGAAGGAGAGATTGGTGGAACATCTGGTTGTCAACGGACTACAGGACCCAAGGCAGCATGGTTTCACCAGGGGGAAGTCATGTCAGACCAACCTCGTTTAGTTTTTTGACTGGGTGACTAGGGAGGTGGATCAGGGAAGGGCAGTGGACATGGCCTATCTGGATTTCAGCAAGGCCTTTGACACTGTGCCACATAGAAGACTATTACACAAACTGGGGAATATGGGAGTGGGCAGGACAGTAGTGTGGTGGGTAGGTAACTGGCTGGGTAGCAGGACACAGAGGGTGGTGGTAAATGGCTGTCACTCCACACAGGGAAGAGTGACCAGTGGGGTACCACAGGGATCAGTGCTGGGACCGGTCCTATTCAACATCTTCATCAGTGACATTGCGCAGGACCTAGAAGGCAGAATTTCATTATTCGCTGATGACACAAAGCTCTGTAACAAAGTAGACACACCAGAGGGTGTAGACAGAATGAGAAGGGACCTGCAGAAACTTGAAGAATGGTCAGGGGTTTGGCAGTTGAAATTCAATGCAAAGAAGTGCAAGATAATGCATATGGGGCACATAAACCCTGGCACAAAATATCAGTTGGGGGGTGAGGATATAGCATGCACCAAGCAGGAAAGGGATCTTGGGGTTATCATCTCTGATGACCTCAAGGTAGGGAAACAGTGTGACAAGGCAGCAGGTAAAGCAAATAGAATGCTGGGATGCATAGGCAGGGGCATCACCAGCAGGAAAGGGAGGTCATAATTCCACTATACAAGACACTAGTGAGGCCCCATCTGGAGTACAGTGTACAGTTCTGGAGACCTTACCTACGTGAGGACATAGACAAGGTAGAGAAGGTTCAGAGGAGGGCAACAAAGGTGGTGCATGGATTGCATCACAAGTCCCTATGAGGACAGGTTGAAGGAACCGGAACATGTACTCCCTGGAGGAGAGGAGGAGACAGGGGATGATAGAGACATACAAGTATCTTACAGGGAGGAACAGGGTGCAGGAATACACTATTTTTAAGCGAAAAAGATGTTCCAGGACTAGAGGGCATGGGTGAAGTTGGAGGAGGGACGATTCAGAGGAAACGTGAGGAAGAATTTCTTCACAGAACAGGTGGTGGACAAGTGGAACACCCTGCCAGAGGAAGTGGTGGGGGCTGAAACTATTACAGGATTTAAAAATGCATGGGATAGACATAAAGGAATTCTGGAGGTCAGGGGTAAGGGGCAACAGACTTCTAGGAAAACATAAACTGAACTTACAAGCTCAAATGGGCAGACTGGGTGGGCCATAGGCCCTTATCTGCCGACACTGTCTATGTATCTATGAAACATATGTGCCAATGGCGGCAGCACTGACTGCCTTCTGCAATACCCAGGACTTCGAACTGTGGAACCAAATTTTCTGCTGTTCGTGCAAATGTATGATGTGCATTAAAACTGGATCTAGGGAGACATTTCTTTTTACTGGTTTGTTTACCTTCCTTTGACACAAGGTAGAAAGAGAAGGTAAAAAAACCCACATCCCTGCCTCATGAAATAACAGAAGGTAGCGTGGATGATTAGGGTCTCACATTTAGCCCGAAACAGGCTATCTGTCATTTCTTGAATGGGACAGTGCATTTTTAAAACATAATTTAGTGAGAGTAAGGAGACTGTGACAGGGCAGGTGATCAAAACAGAAAAAAAATGAAAATGAAATGGCAGATAGTTTGACAGTATGGTAACAAAGCTTACAATAAACACTACATTTTTTTGCCGATAGCACTGCTCATGTTTTTGGTTCATACATGCTTTTTACGTTCGCTTGCGCGCATGCGCAAGGAACGTTCTGGGAGAGTAGCACACTTTGGAGGTGTACCTCTCCCGTTAAATCCACTGCGGGAGCTGTGTATGACAGCGGTGGTCTTCGCTTCAAAGAAAACCACCGCTGTCATACAGAGCACCATCATGCTGCCCCCGCCGCATCACGGCACCCCCCCAAATCCTTGCTGCCACGCTGGGAGCCCACCCCAGAGTGGCAAACGTCCCCCGTTGTTTGCAGACAGGGGTGCCCAATCCCCGTCGGCTCCACGGCCCCCAAGCCATCCTTCTGCCACACTGGGGCCCACCCCAAGCGTGGCAGCGTCCCTATTGTTTGCGAGAGGGTGCCCAATCCCCGTCGGCTCCTCACCCCCAGCCATCCTTGTGCCATGCTGGGAGCCCACCCCAGCGTAGGCGATCCACGTCGTCAATTAAAAAAAAAACAACCTGTAAAGTAAAAATGGTCCCGCGGTCTCACCCCTCCACAACCCGCACCCACCCACTGCGCACCCTGCCTCCCCACACCCCCCTCACCCATACTTACCTCC
This sequence comes from Neoceratodus forsteri, assembly GCA_016271365.2. Taxonomy (NCBI): domain Eukaryota; kingdom Metazoa; phylum Chordata; order Ceratodontiformes; family Ceratodontidae; genus Neoceratodus; species Neoceratodus forsteri. The sequence continues at coordinate 75,366,797 of JADMNL010000027.1, read as the reverse complement.
GGAGCTCGGCGGCGATCTTCGGTGGACCGGGAACACGTCTGCACTCTTCAAAGCCGACCGCGAACTGAGGAAATGCCGGTAAGCTGTATAATGGGCTAGATGGGGGGTTTCAACTTTATTGCATATCTCAGGCATTTTTGGAATTTTGCACCAAATTTTCAACATGGGGTTTTTGGGACCCCTTCTCATGAATGATGTCACTGTCATGGCGTTATTCGGGCCTGAAGGGTGATTTCGCAGTCACTGCGTAAATCACCGCCAGACCTGAACAATGCCATGACGGTGATATCGATGAAAAGTCCACCATGTTAATTGATCAAAATATGACTGTTCTGGCGTGCGTTGCGCGGTTCCTACACAGGCTCGTAAGTTCACGAATTTTCAATATTTTCACTCCAGATTTTCAACATTGCCATTTTACCACACCTCCTTATGAGCAGTATAGCTGTCATTTTCACATCCTGCCCAAAATGTGTTTCCACCCATGTAGTGCACAATGGCGCAGTCGATTGTCTTGAAATCAATGTATGGGATGCAGTAAAGAAAATCACAGTGACACTGTTCATTGTAGAGGTCTTAAAATGGCTATGTTGAAAATTTGGTGAAAAAATTTCTAAAAATGACTTTTACGAGCGTGCGTTGCGCAGTTCCTACGCACGCTCGTTGGTTCTTGAATTTTCAATATTTTCACTCCAGATTTTCAACATTTCCATTTTACCACACCTTCTTATGAGTAGTACAGCTGTCATTTTTACATCTCACCCAAAACATGTTTCCGCCCATGTAGCACAATGGCGCAGTCGATTATCTGAACAATGTATGGGACACATTAAGAAAATCACAGTGACACTGATCATGAGCAGAGGTCTTAAAATGGCTGTTTGAAAATTTGGTGACAAATTCCTAAAAATGACTGTTTCACAGTGTTCATTCTGCGCAGTTCTATGCCTTTCGTAAGTTTCATGTTCAATATTTTCACTCCACATTTTCAACATTGCCATTTTACCACACTTCCTTATGGGCAGTACAGCTGTCATTTTCATCCTGCCCAAAATATGTTTCCGCCATGTAGTGCACAATGGGCATGATCGGTGTCTAGAAATCAATGTATGGGACACAATAAGAAAATCACAGTGACACTGTTCATTAGCAGGGGTTTTAAAATGTCAATGTTGAAAATCTGGTGAAAAAATTCCTAACAATGACTGTTTTACGAGCGTGCATTGCATAGTTCCCACGCACGCTTGTAGGTTTGCGAATTTTCAATATTTCCACTCCAGATTTTCAACATTGCCATTTTACCACACTTCCTTATGAGCAGTACAGCTGTCATTTTTCACATCCTGCCCAAAACATGTTTCCGCCTACAGTATGTAACGCACAATGGGGGTAACAAAAAGGTCATGCTGAAATTTTATTGTGCAAATACCAGCAATCGCACAGGGCATTAAGGTAAAGCACCATACGTGCCAAAACACCACTGCAAATACCTGCAAGCGAACGTTCGGCATTGACAAATGCTTGTTTCCTGCCTCAGTTACTGTATGTGTTTACGTAGCCTACATTGCATGCTTATCTAGCCTCCTGGCATGCTTATTTAGCCTCTATTACGTGTATGTTTTAGCTTCCGTGATATGTTTTTTTTGTGTGTTTTTGTTTGGGGGCGGAGAGAGCACAAGAGAACATGATTAAAACTAATGAGCAGCAAGACTCAAGCTGTCTAGTTAGCTGAAATAACTGAACACAATGTGACAGTGCCCAGTAGCGGGGGTGGGGTCGGGGGGATATCAAATTGCACTTGCTTTTATGTGGTGCATATTTCTGTTACTACTAGTCCACATTAATATTTGATTTTTTTTTCAAATGTTTTAACATCCAAGCAAAAGTAAATTGCGTTTTGAAATCATAAAACAAGGGAAGCATATAAGACCCATCTAAAAGATTTCCCTTCTTTGTTCATCAATCTGAAATCACATGTTTTAATGGATATACTATAAAATACCAAAACCCACTTGCCCAGGTTTCAGTATCCCAGTGCCACATGGTTGCCCAACACTGAAATTTTGCCCATGGTGGAGTTCATTTCAATGTTTTGTCCCCCTTAATTTATATAACTGTAACCCCTAGTTGGTGCTATGCCAAGGGCCACTACCCCTGCCTGCAGGGCTAGGAGCAGGTTAAGGGGCCCGAGTTCTGAAATGGATGCCTCCACCCGGTCAGGGTTGGTAGTAGTCAAACTAACCTGGGCACAGCCCTCCGGGACACTGTAATGCCATTCTTTCCCTTCTAGTGGCCTTAATCACTTTCATAGTACCCCTTATACACCATACCAGTACTCACACTGTTTCCACTTACCACCAGGGCTGGTTCCTCTGGCTCGACCCTGGGGACCCCCTGTAAAACAAGGTTATACACAGTAAATAGCAACAGTCCAGTACTCTTGGCACAAACTGGAACCACAGTCAGGTTAAATGCAGCAAAAAAAAAAAGTCAGATCTGATTTATTCAGAGGACTTGAACAAGGAAGTAATCAGGTTGATTGGCTTAAAGACTATATTAATCAAACAGTTATGCACGCACTTTAAGTCCCCACACAGTCACACACTCTGGGTACCCAGGTAGGGAAATGGTGGGCTAGCCAGGAACATTGCAGCTGGTTGGGGCCCTGTGATGGAAGAAAGCAACATGCACAACACACACTACTTGTAATCCGGAGCCGGAGGGGCTCAGTTTGTGAAAGAAAAAGCAACAAGACAATCAGATTACAACACTTTAGATTTAGCTGTTGTTGCAGGGAGCTACCCTGATGTTTACTCATGATACCCAATACTGGAAACAGGCAGGATGAAATTGAGACTGCAAGTTGTTGAGCTGGAGTGCCCAGAGAAGCGGGGCCTACACGAATCACTGAGGCGTCGTTCCTGTTCAAGTGTTGAGCAGGGGGCTGATCTCCAGTCAGGTCTCTGGTCGATGGCATTCTCTGTGCAGCGGGTAGTCAGGCTGGGCCAGTGTGGCAAGGCTCAGGCTCAATGGAGATGATTTTGGATTCAGTCCGTGGGGCTGGGTGCAGCTTCCAGCAAGCAGAATACAGTTTAAACCACAGTGGGGGAACCAAATTGCAACCCACTAGCAGCACACAGCACATTTACACATAAGAAAATTCTAATGCAGCTTCCAGCAAGCAGAATACAATTCAAACCACAGTGGAGAATTAAATCATGACCAACTATAAGCACACAACACATTCACATGTAAGGAAATTCCACTGTACCAGGCAAAAGGCTCTCCGGTCGCAATTACAGAGTCTCTGCACAATCCAGGAGTTCAGAGGTGGCTGGAAGTCCAGACAGGCCGATCGCATTCAGCAAATCTTTGGTCTTCTTCAGGTAGGAGCCTGGTCACAATTCAGTGGCTTACTTCGCTCTCCAAGTTCGGATTCAGTCCGAAAAAAGGCACAAGTTCCCTCTCAGGGACAGTAGGCAGGCATGCAGGCCAAAACTCAGGCCTTTCCACAGTTCTCCCACATGACTCTACTATGGATTGCTGCTCGAACTACCTCAAGCTGTTACTACTTCACTTCCCAACTTAGATCTAACTAAAACTTCAAGCAGTTTGGGACTTTCCCAAGATCCAAAAAGTTTGGTTGGGTGATCTGTCAGTCACAACAAGGGCTCCCCCTCCAGGTTATTTTAGGTGCAAAAAGCCCAAAACTACAATTCCTACAAGTTTTGACCCCACCAAGCCCCTGTAGGCAGGCTCCATTTTAGAGCCCCAAATGTACTGATTGGCCCGTTTCAGTAGTCCTGGACCAAAATGATGGAAACAAACAGAACTGTCCATGCTGCAAAGAAGGCAGGTTAGAACAAACTTCAATATTATTACTACTCTAATAAATGATCAGCAAATAAGCACATCTTCTAACAGAGCTCCCTTTCAGATTAATTATGACTGCAATCCAGGCAGCTCTTAAAGAGACAGTACACAGAGGCTATATAGGCACTCTCTGGCAATCACATTTAAACTGCAAAAATGCAGGACACCAGCCTGGCAGTGAGCATTTAGACAAGCTCAAGGAAGACTTTTTGGGAACCCCCATTTGTAGGAGAGTTACATAACTAACTCCGCTGCGGGTAAAATCCTAATGTCAGGCAGCCATGTGTCAGTCATATGGCATCAGGATTCTGAAACCCGGGCAAGTGGGTTTCAGTCAAACAAAAGTATACCATTTTGGCTAACAATGAGATGATGGGGTTTAGTGAGGAGTTGGCCCAGCCGAACCTGACAAAGATGTGGAAGGTGGTCTCGGTGACTCAGGGAAGTCTGACTTCAGGGTCATTGGGAGAATGATCGTAGAAAGGAACCATGCAGTTCATGATAAAAAAGTGCAGCATTTATAGTGCCTGTTTCCCTTTTGAAATCCCTCCTTTAACCTTAATTAATCATGCACACTTAAAGATGTAATTCTAACCCCAGGAATTCTTCAAAATGATTAACTAATGCAGTCAGCCTCCTGCTCTGGAGATTGTGGAACTTATGCAAACGATGAAACATCTAATTGGCTCATGCCACCATTCAAACTGCTGCCCTTACAAACTGATGAGTCCTGTAACACTCAGATTATTTTCTCCGCCTGCCTAGTAAGACACTTCAGAGATTGCTCCTCAGCTCAGCAGACTATTCGATTTCTTTTTTGCTAAAAAGTAATTGTTTTATATTTTGTTTTAAGAGCTGCCCCTATTTTAGTATTTTGGGTTAAGTTTAGTCTAGTTTTAGTGGGTTTTACTTCAGTTCCCGGTTCCTTAGCGGTTCTGTGGAACTGATAAAAAGTTACATTTTTTTATTTTTGTATTTATGCGCCTTAGAAACATAGAAGTTGATGGCAGATAAGGACCACAATGCCCATCCAGTCTGCCCATTTCTTTTTCTACCTTATAAATGTGCCATCAGCCTTTGCTCTGTCAATGGCCTATCTATTCATGCTCATCTGTATTTCTCCCTTATGCCTATCCCATGCCTGTTTGAAGCCCTGCACTGTATTCATAGCCCCCACTTCCTAAGGTAGACCGTTCCATGCATCCATCACCCTTTCTGTGAAAAAGAACTTCCTCACATTACTCCTTAATCGGCCTCCCTCTAATCTCATGCTGTGTCCTCTTGTCTTGCTATTTTTCTTATATTGAAACATGTTAGACTCTTTCACCTTGTTAATGCCCTTAAGGTGTTTGAATGTTTCGATCATATCACCTCTCTCCCTCCTTTTCTCTAGGTTATACATATTAAGCTCCGTTAATCTGTCCTCATATGTTTTCTGATGCAGTCCCTGCACCATTTTGGTTGCTGTTCCCTGGACTGCCTCAATTTGATTAATGTCCTTGTGAAGATGTGGCCACCAGTACTGCACACAGTACTCCAAATGGGGCCTAACCAGTGTCTTGTAAAGAGGGATTATTCCCTCCCTCTTCTGACTTGTGATACCCCTACTAATGCACCCCAACATCCCCCCTAGCCTTGCCTACTGCTTTAGTGGTCTGATTGGATGATTTCAGGTAATCTGTGATGATGATGCCCAAGTCCTTTCTTCCCTTGTGACTGCCAGCAACTCCCCTCCCAGCCTATAGGTGGCTTCTGAGTATCTCTTCCCTATGAGCATAATCTTGCACTTCTTTGCATTAAATCCCAGTTGTCACTCTTCTGACCATTTTGCTAGTTTATCCAGATCTTTCATTCTGCCCACTCCATCTGGATCATCTACTCTGTTGCAGATCTTGGTGTCCTCTGCAAACAGACAAACCTTACCCTCCAGTTCATCTGCAATGTCACTGATGAAGATATTGAAGAGAACTGGCACCAGGCCTGATCCTGAGGTACCCCACTTGTGACTTGCATCTCTTCTGACTGTATACCGTTTACCACCACACTCTGTTTTCTGTCTGTCAACCAGTTTGTCACCCAATTGACCAACTTCTGACCCACCCAGAGCCTACCCAGCTTACTAATCAATCTTCTATGTGGAACAGTATCGAAAGTTTTGCTGAAGTCAAGGTAGGTGACATCAACTGCTCCCCCTTGGTCCACCACTCTGGTTACCCAGTCAAAGAAATCTATGAGATTAGTTTGACAGGACCTTTCTTTTGAAAACCCATGCTGTCTTAGATCCTGTGCGCCTATGGATTCCAGGTGTTGCACAATCTTCCTTAAGGAGTGCCCCCATAATCTTGCCCACTACTGAGGTAAGACTGACTGGTCTGTAGTTCCCTTCCTCCTCCCTGCTACCATTCTTGTGGAGCGAGATCACATGATCCCTTCTCCAGTCTTCTGGGACCTCTCCTGTGCTCAGAGACTCACTAAACAGTTTTGATAATGGCTCTGCTAGTTCCACACTCAGCTCCTTTAGTACCCTGGGATGTATGCCATCAGGTCCCATTGCCTTGTCTACCCTGAGCTTATTGAGCTCTTGTAGGACCCTTTATTTTGTGAAGGGACTAGTGCACACACCTCCCTCCCCTCTGTGTCCATGGTGCTGAGCTGTGGGCCCTGCCCTACCTTCTCTTCAGTAAATACTGAGCAGATGTATCTATTTAGGATACATGCTTTTACGTGGTCCTCCTCCTCACATGCCCCCTTATCTCCTTTGATCTTAGCAATACCCCTTCTGGACTTTCTTGTTTCACTAATGTATCTATCGAAAGTCTTGTGACCTTCTTTTACTGTTTGTGCTAGTGTTTCCTTGGTTTGGGCCTTTGCCTGCCTTACTGCCTTCCCTGCTTCCCTCAGGGAAGTTTGGTATGCCTCCCTATCTTCATCCCGCTGCGTTCCCCTTATATTTCCTGAAGGCCAGACTTTTGGCTCTGACCTTTTCTGCTACTGTTTTTGAGAACCAATGTGGTCTCCTCCTTCTTTCGCACTTCCTTTTCTCTCTAACACAATGGAATGTTCCTTCAAGTATTGCATCCCTAATGCTTGCCCACTTTGCCTGTACCCCCTCACCTGTATTTCTTTTTGCCAGGGCTAACTTAACTCTGTTGGCCATCTTATCAAAGTCAGCTCCTCTGAAGTCCCATATTTTTGCCTTAGAATGGGATAATTTAGTTCTAGTGGCCATACTGAACCATACCATGTGATGGTCACTGCCCCCAGGTGACCTTCTACCTGGAGATCTGTGATCCTTTCCGTGTTAGTCTCTACTAGATCTAGGATAGCCTTGTCTCTTGTGGGTTGTTGTACCAGTTGTTTGAGGCCCTCCCTCTGCATGGAATCCACCATGTGTCTAGTTCTGGCAGATATTCCTGCTGGTATTGACCAGTCCGTATCTTGCATGTTGAAGTCTCCCATTATCAGACTGTCCCCTTTAGCTGTCATGTTTTGTATATCTTCTAACAGTAATGTGTCTGAGTCCTCCCCCTGGTCTGGGGGCCTGTAGACAACCCCAGTTCATATGGCTGTCCCATTTCCTGTTTCCAGGGTGACCCACAGTTCTTCTGCCTCCTTAGGTGTATTCTGAATTTCTGTAGCTTTGATATTTTCATTGACATACAGGACCACTCCACTCCACCTTTTTGGACCTCAGTCTCTTCTGAACAGTACACAGCCAGGTACTGAAGTCTCCCAAGTGTGGTTACTGGTAAACTAGGTCTCACTAATTGCTGCTATGTCCAGTTTAGCCTCTGTCATTATTGCTTGCAGGTCTGGGATCTTGTTTCCCAGACTGTGAGCATTTGTGTACATGAATTTCCATTGGCCAGATTTTGGTGTGTTAGTTGTTGGGTGAAGTCTGGCATTTCCCCTGTGCATCATATGAGGAACCGGACCTTTTTCCTTACCTGGTGATGTCGGTCAAACCCCCATCCAACTGACCCCCCCAGCCCCGTCCCCCAGAATTACCAGTGCTTACCTTGCCTGGCCGCGGCGTCGGTCTTCATCCTGCTGACCGGCATATTTTCCCCTCTGATTTTCTCCCAGGGGCCCCCGGAGTATGCACGCATGCACATGGAAGTGCGCATGCGCCGTACAGCCCCGGTTCTGACCCCTTTCCCCCACCCCATGGCCTAATGCCTAGGCTCCCTGGGGCCTGTGCCACCCCTAGCCTCCAATGGGGGTTGCCATCAGCCGAGGAATGCCACGCTTCTTCTGCTGAGAGGAGAGCTTGCCTGCCGGCAGCTCTATCTACCTCCACCCTCCACTCCTCATGCCGACCTCAGGTAACTCGGGTTCATTCCCGAATCTGGGTCACCGGAGTGGGTCGAGGTTTGGACCCAGCACCTCAACCCCCTATGCTACCAGACCAGCATATAAAAGTTAACTTTTTACTTTATTTTTACTTATTTGTGTCTTATCTTCATTTCGCAATCATTGTTTACTCAGGGCAGAGTTTCTAGTCAGTTTGCAGTATTTTTCCCGCCTGGGAACCGACCGCTGCAACCTCTGTGGTTTCAGACTGGAAATCTGCCATAGTTTTTCTATATTAGATACACACATACGTAGACAGTGTCAGCAGATAAGGGTCTATGGCCCACCCAGTCTGCCCATTTGAGCTTGTAAGTTCAGTTTATGTTTTCCAAGGAGTCTGTTGCCCTTTACCCCTGACCTCTAGAATTCCTTTATGTCTATCCCATGCATTCTTAAACCCCGTGATTGTTCCAGCCCCACCACTTCCTCTGGCAGGGTGTTCCACTTATCCACCACCTGTTCTGTGAAGGAAATTCTTCCTCCGTTTCCTCTGAATACGTCACTCATAACTTCATCCCATACCCTCTAGTCCTGGAACATCTTTTCGCCTAAAATAGTGTATTCCTGCACCCTGTTCCTCCCTGTAAGATACTTGTATGTCTCTGTCATATCCCCTCTCCTCCTCTCCTCCAGGAGTACCGTTCAGTTCCTTCAACCTGTCCTCATAGGACTTGTGATGCAATCCATGCACCATCTTTGTTGCCCTCCTCTGAACCTTCTCTTCCCTGTCTATGTCCTTATGTGGTAAGGTCTCCAGAACTGTACACTGTACTCCAGGTGGGGCCTCACTAGTGTCTTGTATAGTGGAATTATGACCTCCCTTTTCCTGCTGGTGATGCCCCTGCCTATGCATCCCAGCATCCTATTTGCTTTACCTGCTGCCTTGTCACACTGTTTCCCTGCCTTGAGGTCATCAGAGATGATAACCCCAAGATCCCTTTCCTGCTTGGTGCATGCTATATTCTCACCCCCCAACTGATATATTGTGCCAGGGTTTTTGTGCCCCATATGCATTATCTTGCACTTCCTTGCATTGAATTTCAACTGCCAAACCCCTGACCATTCTTCAGGTTTCTGCAGGTCCCTTCTCATTCTGTCTACACCCTCTGGTGTGTCTACTCTGTTACAGAGCTTTGTGTCAGCGAACAGTGAAATTCTGCCTTCTAGGCCCTGCGCAATGTCACTGATGAAGATATTGAATAGGACCGGTCCCAGCACTGATCCCTGTGGTACCCCACTGGTCACTCTTCCCTCTGTGGAGTGACAGCCATTTACCACCACCCTCTGTGTCCTGCCACCCAGCCAGTCACCTACCCACCACACTACTGTCCTGCCCACACCCATATTCCTCACTTTGTGCAATAGTCTTCTATGTGGCACAGTGTCAAAGGCCTTGCTGAAGTCCAGATAGGCCATGTCCACTGCCCTCCCCTGATCCACCTCTCTAGTCACCCAGTCAAAAAATTCAATGAGGTTGGTCTGACATGACCTCCCCCTGGTGAAACCATGCTGCCCTTGGTCCTGTAGTCCATTGACAACCAAATGTTCAACCAATCTCTCCTTCAGTAGTGCTTTCATGATCTTCCCCACTACCGAGGTGAGGCTGACTGGTCTGTAGTTCCCCGCTTCCTCTTTGTTCCCACTTTTGTATAAGGGGGCTATATCTGCTATCCTCCAGTCTTTGGGTACCTCCCCTGTTTCCAGTGATCAGCTAAACAGGATAGCCAGAGGTTCAGCCACCACCTCTCTTAGTTCTTTAAGGACCCTTGGGTGCACCCCATCTGGCCCCATTGCTTTACATCTTACAATATTACATCTTTAACTCTTGGTACAGAAACCATTTATAAGTTGCTCCAATTTGCGAGTAGGTGTCTGGTAGGTGTTATGTCGTCCAAGATACCAAAGAAAAGAACCAGGTCTACTGGTTTTAAAAATTGTGTAAAGTGTGGGGAAGTGTTCACCAAAGCCAATAAACACAACCTATGCTTGTTCTGCCTGGGTGCTTCTCATTTCCAGATTGTGATATTTGCAAAATGTTCTGTGCAAAAACCATTGAAAAAAGAGCCGGTTGGCCCATCAGTGCAGCGGTTGGATTTCCGCTTGTGACACCGGTGACCCAGGTTCGGGAATAGACTCGGGTCACTGGAGGGCTGGTCAGGGGGAAAAGGCTCGAGCATCTGATGACTGCTCACCTTATCCCGAGGGGAGGGGGGAGATGCGGCTCACTGAGTGCCGACTCCTGGCAGAGGCTGGGAATGCAGAACCACGGGGAGCTCGCTGAATGCAGGGGGCATGGTGGACACTGGCGTTCGCTTTGATGTCAGCGCATACCATGCCCTCAGGGAAAAATGAGAAAGCAGCTTCCCGACCGGCTGGATGACAGCTGCTGGTTCCCTCTGCCATGGAAGCCCCGGTCTTGATTACCACCTCAGCAGCCAGGATATGAACAAAAGTGTGCTGTTGACCCCCCAAATGCCTTCTCCCTCAGAGGAGAGGGACCCATCCAGTGAAGGGTGACACCAGGCTACCCCAGGGCAGCTGCAATCTGAGGTGGAAGGGATAGGTTGAGTATCAGAGGGGTCTAGGCTGGCCTGTAGGAGTGGTGGGCTGGGAAGCCAAAGGAAGAGCAAAAAAAAAAAGAGCCGAGTGGTACAAGAAAAGGATGTCCACCGCTGCTGTATCAACCTACCAGTCCTCTGAGGAACTGGGTCCTTCCCTTCCATAGAACGACAAACCTAAGGAACAGGAACTGAAAACAACTGAAGAGAGTGAGTCCTCCAAGTCAAAACATATTGGGGAACTGACTACAGAACCGGTTCCAGCCAGAAAGAAGCACAAGTAAAAACATATCACCACAACTCCTGCTGAAAAATCAAAGGAGCTCTCGGTTGAGAAGTCAGCCATGCCTTCAGCCAAATAAATTGCACAGGCCCTAAAGGTTTTACAGGCCATGCAATCAGCTGCCTCACAGGCTCTACTCCAGTTTCGCAGCAGCAAACACCAGTTGAGCTATTGGTTCTGATAACAATTCCATCATCGGTTCCACTCTCGGTTCCGTAGTTTCCATATTTTCAGGAACCGATCTTCTCCTATGAAGAGTTTGAAGAAGAGGATGAAGAGCTGGGGGAATCAATCGAACTGGAGGTCTCTCCGGAACAGGAGTTCAAATCCCTCCCAAACTGCCAGAGGACTACTACTCTCATTATACCTTTGTCAAACAGATGTGGAAGCCTTGGATCTTGCAACTCATAAAATGGTGTAAGATGAGGAGGAAGCAGAATTTTTGGACATGATAGGGTTAACACCCACCAAATGCCTATTGCTTCCCATTAATAGATTCCTGAAAAAGCAGGTTCTAAAGATTCTAGAGACCCCCACCTCTGTCCTGCCTGTAGACAAGAAGGTAGATAAAAAGTACCAACTGTCCAGGACTGGAGCAGAGTTTCCCTTTTCTCACCCTAACCATGAAGGGGTGGTCCAGGTTGTTGCCTGTGACAGAGCTAAGGTACGACTTGCAACTCATCCTCCGGATAAGAACTCCAGGAAACTGGACAGCATGGCCAAGAAGGGTTACCTGGTCACCTCTCTGGCTATTAGGCAGACAGACTATATGGCCTGTGCTGCCCAGTACCAAAAGTCACTCTGGAACTCAGTGATGGCTCTTGCTGACAAAGCTCCACAAGAATTGGCTGCTGGCCTAGCTGAAACAGCCAGCTGTGGCCTGGAAGCCACTAAATATCAATTCCATATGGCTGTAGATGCCAACAACACTGCAGCCCGGTGGATGGCACTAAGAGTGTTCTGTGAGGAGGTCTGCATGACTCAGGGCCACTAATCTTTCTCAGTATACCCAGACCAAAGCCATGGACATCCCACGTGAAAATAATGCACTCTCTGGGGACAATATGAAGAAGATGGATGAGTACAAGTCTACATACAAAAGTAATGCAGCCAAGAAAAAAACCTCCTCTTTATACAGACTGCAGGGAAGGGGAGGCAGGGGTAGAACTATAATAGGCCATTTTTCCATGCTCAAGCTCTCCCTGATTACCAACAACAAAGAGGGTACTTCAGAGGCAGGGGTAGAAGGGGTGCATAGACGTGCAGACTCAGCCCCCCAAACCAAAGCCCAAGCTAAGCAAACCCCTGACATGCTTGCCAGGGTCACCTCTCCAATGCCAGAAGAGGTCAGGCTGGTTCACTACTCCCAGGTTTTGAAAAATATTACCACAGACAAGTGGATCCTGGAGGTAGTGAGCCAGGGTCTTTCCCTCAGCTTGAAATTGTTCCCCAAATTGAGGGCAAGACTTTTCAATCCAGCTGCACCAGTGGAAAGGGCGCTTCTGAAATCAGAAGTATCCAACCTTCTGCAGGTAAAAGCAGTAGAACCAGTTCCCCTTTCTGAAAGGGGAAAAGGGTTCTATTCCAGATACTTTCTAATCCTGAAGAAAAATGGGCATGGCTACCCATTTTGGACCCAAGACTTCTGAACAGATACCTCACCAGCCAAAGTTCAAGATGATAACTCTGGCAATGATTCTTCCCACACTCCAGTGACTGGCTAGCATCCCTGGATCTCAAGGATGCGTACTTCCACCTTCCCATTAGGGAATCTTGCAGAAAGTACCTCACGTTCAGGTTACCTTCAGGTCACTACCAGTTTGCAGCTCTGCCATTTGGCTTAACCTCTGCTCCCAGAGTTTTCACAAAGTGCTTGACAGTAGTGGTGGCAAACTTGGGACAACAGGGCATCACAGTGTTCCCTTACCTAGATGACTGGTAAGTCATGGGACAGTCACCACAGCAGGTAAGGAACTCTCTTGCACTCACTCAGAGCACCTTAGGGTCCCTGGTGAACGCCCAAAAGTCAGTGCTCCAACCAGTTCAATTGTTGAACTTCATAGGTGCAGAACTGGATACACTGAGGGGAAGGGCATTTCTCCCTCAAGACAGGATAGACATTTTATAGATAGAAGACTCCTTCTGCCTCAAAACACCCAGACCAGCAAGGCACTTCCTGCAGCTGTTGGGCTAGATGGCTGCCTCCACAGCAAGTGTGCTAGGTGGCAGGTTACAGATGAGGGACATTCAGTTCCACTTAAGGGCACATTGGTCCCAAAGAAGGGACTCATTGTCAAAACTGGTACCAGTGACAAATACCTTACTTCAAGCCTTGCAGTGGTGGCAGGACAGGAACAACCTTAGAGAAGGGGTCCCATTCCAGCAGGAGTCCCCCACATTGGTCCTCACAACAGATGCATCCCTCCTAAGTTGGGGGGGTGCACCTGGGAGAGCATACTGTACATGTCACATGGTCCCCTGCAGAGTCCCTTCTGCACATAAACCTTTTGGACCTTTGGGTGGTACTTCTGGCCCTGAAATTGTTTGCATCCTTGGTAAGGAACAAGGTGGTACAAGTCAGGACAGACAATACCACCACCATATACTACATCAACAAGCAAGGAGGGACAAAGTCCATATTGCTGTGTACAGAAGCAATGCACGTTTAGAGTCTAGCCTGCTCCCTACAGGTATCCCCGTTGGCCATCCATCTGCCAGGAAAGGACAATACCTTGGTGGATGCACTCAGCAGAATCAACTAAAACCACCATGAGTGATCTCTCAACAGGCAGGTGCTGGAAACAGTGTTAAGAAAGTAGGGCACTTCAGAGATAGATCTCTTTGCCTCCCTGAAAAATCACCAGCTCTCCCAATTCTGCTGCATGCCTCCAGCAAAGGGCACAGTGCCAGTGGATGCCCCAGTGTGGGACTGGTCGGGGATGTTACTGTATGCCCTACCTCCCTTGCCCCTGCTGCTCAGGGTCATGATCAAGATCGGGTATCCGCCAGCTACCATGATCCTCATAGCTCCAAACTGGGCCAGACAGCCATGGTACTCCCTCCTGCTGTCCCTGTCAGTGGCCCAGCCCATCCATCTCCTTCAGAGGCACAATCTTCTGACCTCCTCACAGGAGAGGATACTTTACCCCCAACTTCAGTTCCCTCAAGCTCAGGGCCTGGCTCTTGAGGACTTAGAGTATGCTGACCTACACCTCAGAGTGTCATCCCAGGGTATCAAGGAAACCCTCCACTAGGAAAACCTACGCTTCCATGTGGTGTGACAGAAACTGTATAGTGCCTTCTCAGGCAGGGTTAACTGTTCTGCTGGACTAGTTCACCCATCTGCATTCACTGGGCCTGTGGCCTTCTACCCTCAAGGTTCATCTGGAATCAGTGTCAACCTACCTTTTGACTGGTAAGGGTGCTTCTATGGCCTCTAACCCCATTTTCAAGAAATTTTTCAAGGGGCCGTCTCATTTGCACCCTCCCCACAGGGAACCGGTCCCATCATGGGACCTCAGTATCTGTATTGCTAAGCTCATGGAACCTCCATTCGAGCCCATGGCTACAGCACACCTCAAGTATGTGACTTGGAAAACTGTCTTCTTGGTAACCATTACCTCAGCCAGGTGAACTGGTGAACTACAAGCCCTGTGCATAGAATTAAACTATATTTCTTTTCACAGGGATAAAGTAATCCTCAGGACTAACAGGAAATTCCTTCCGAAAGTAGTCTCTGACTTCCATCTGAACCAATCACCCTGCCAGTCTTCTTCACAGACCATTCTAGCTCAGGTGAGCACAGGCTCCATAGCTTGGACATCAAGAGAGCTTTGAGCTACTACCTTGACCACACCATGGCCCGCAGGCAAGACAGACAGCAGTGGTTCCTGACCTATGGGGAAGTGGGAAGAAGAAAACCAGATTCCAAAAGGTTCATTGCATGCTGGATAGTGGCATGTATCCAGTTCTGCTACAGTAAAGCTGATAAGGAGACCCCAGTAGGCTTGAGGGTCCACTCCACAAGGTGCACAGCTGTTACAAAAGCAGCAGCTAGAGGCATCCCTCTGTTGAAAATCTGTAAAGCAGCTACATGGAAAACAATGAACACTTTTACAAAGCATTACTGTTTGGACACCCAGTCCAGAAGTGATGCCAGATTTGGCACAGCAGTACTGCAGATCCTGTTCCCCAAGTAGGTTCTGTAATCTCCTCCAAAGGTACTGCTCTGTAGTCTGTACTAGTTAATCATATTGAATAATTTCTGGGGTTAGAAGAAATAATTACTCACCGTAGTAATCTTGTTTCTTCCAAGGGATTCTTCAATATGATTAAATCTCCCACCCTGTCTCTGTTTCCAGACCCAGTTGGGCTCTGCATACCAGCTGGATTTACTATGTTGTTTGAGGGTTCATTCCCTAGTTGTGTTACAATCTTCTGAAACCAGAAGAGTGTTTTTGTTCCCTTTCTTTGATCCTATGTGACTTTAATATTTGTGACAATTTATGGGGGATTTAATCGTTGTTATTAGAATAGCTGAGTTAGGGGGTCTTACCCCATAGGCTGTCATGAATCTAAGCATTATAGAATGCAGCAGTTAATAGGGGCAGCAGTTTAAATAGTGGCACGAGTCAATTATATGTTCCATCATTTGCATAAGTTCCACAATCTCCAGAGCAGTTCAGCACAGGATGCTGACTACATTAGTTAATCATATTGAAGAATCCCTTGGAAGAAACAAGATTATTACAGTGAATAATCATTTCTTTTCAGTTCAAGATGTGGCCCCCAACACTTTTGTACATTTGCTTATGACTCTCTGTGAAATTAAAAATGCTACTGCTACGCTACTTATTAGTCAAGACAAAACAGGCTAACTATTCATACATTATTTTGTATAGGAACCATTGCTATGATTTCCTCCTATTGCTGGATCTGAGAGTGATTGCTTAAAACTGTAAAACTTAAAACACTGTGCTAATATGTATGCTAGGCACTAATCCCAACTGTCCACAGCTCCATTGGATTACCTGCATTAGATGGCTAAAAACAATTTCAGTAAATTTTCTAATTCACTTTTAATAGCGTTCATTGTAAATCATTTGTTGCTGCAAGAGTTTAAAAGAGGTTACACTCATATTTATAATAGATTCTTAATGGTCAGCAGCGTGTATCAGTTTGGTATTGCAAATAGTAAAAATCACATGTTTTGAAACACGGTCCAATTCATAATTAGTAGCGGTGGCCATATAGTGTCAGAAACTAGAAAGATCAACCTCATATTTTTGCCACATAGTGCCTCCTCTCCCTCGATAGTTACCATTCTGTTCTGTACCGAGAATTAGATTTTGAATTGATGTTTAGATAGTGGGTAATCTCTATCATTCATGCATTGCTTGTACAGTTAAAATGATGACATCCTAAATATGCTGCAAAAATTAAAGGGGCACTGTCAACCCCTTAGGCCTAAACGTGTCCCTAGTTTAAAAAAACATATTTTATGACTGTTCACATTCTATAGAGACTTGTGATACAGCTGGGAGTTTGATTTGGATTCCTTTTTTCTCTTAAAAAGTGAAAAACTAAGTGCCCACCATACTGGTGTTAACACACCAAAACAGGTTTGTTTACATTTCTTGATCAACTCCCACTGCATCTTTCCTGGAATCAGGAACACCTCACAACACAATCTAGCCACTCATTATCCAGTGAGAGTAGAGGAGACTATTGTATCATGAGTGGCTGCACTATCGGGGGGTGTTTCTAGTGTTCAAATGAAATAACTGTTTTACATGACAATGCTTGTAGTATATCTAGAAAGTCTGATCTGCTGGCAACCAATATAGATTCTCAGAATCCGTGTATACTGGGCCTAAGTGAAACCTGGCTTAATGAAAAAATCAGAACTGAAATGAGTGTGCCAGCAAATCAGACTTTTATTTGTTTTAACCAGGTATAGCACACTAAGCTGAAAGCTTTTTTACAGGAGCGACCTGGGAGCACAAGGAAGTTAAGTGACTTGCTCAGGGTCACACAGTATGCAAGTGGAAGCTGTGGGATTCAAACCCAGGTCTGGTCTGCTGGATGTCACCAAATTTGCAGCTCAGAGCCTTAGACCACTGCGCTATACTGCCTCCTTTCAGACAAGACAGAAAAGGTAAAGGGGAGGGGTAATGTGTTTTGTTAAAAACTCACTAGGGTATGTTGAAATAACGATGGCAGAAAGTGAGGAAAATATTGATTACTTAGTTATCTCTGCTGTCCACCACAACTTAGTAGTAGCTGTGATCTATTGGCCCCCTCCCCCGAACAAATCTAAAAATTATAGAAGGGGTTTTAAATAAAATAGGGGACTACATAAAAGATAAACCTGTTGTTTTGATGGGGGATTTAAATTGTGACTGGGCTAATGTAAGAGGAAGACAATTAAAAGAAATTACAACCAAAATGGGACTTATACAATTGATTAACTCATCCACAAGGTACACTGATACTACAGAAAAGGGATCTATACTGGACCTAATTTTTGTTTCCCAAACTCTTCAAATAAAGGATTTAGGAATCTTGCCCCCCCTCCCTATTTTGGTGATCACAATCCTGTTTGGACTGTTCTCATTACCCACCCTAGAGGAGGGTTTGGAGGATATTTGAAACAAACTTGGTCTCGTGATATGAGACATTTTTCACAATTTCACTTTTTGAATAGTATTAGATCAGAAAGATGGGAGAGGTGTTTATTAATACCAGAGTTGGATCTCAGTATTGGATATTTTACTGATACCTTCCAAAACATCTGTATCATCCATGCCCCCAAAATAATAAAGAAATATAGTGATTTGCCTAAATTCCCATGGATAACAGATAAACTGCAAAAAAACAATTAAGAGTTAAAAATAGAATTTGGAAGAAAGCTAAAAAGACAAAAAAAAACTGTGATTGGGAATTATTCAAAATTAAAAGAAATGAGTGTAGAAAATTAACAAAAAAGGTAGAAACATGTTCTTATCGTAGTAAATTAAATCATAATGTTAATCCTAAAAGATTTTGGACGATTATAAAAAATCTGTCAAATCCTGGAGGGCATGGAGGACAAGCTAATTTAAATTTGAGGGTAAATGAAGGTATAAGTGAAGATCCAGGGGAGGTATCAAACATTTTGAATAATTATTTTGTTGATCGCCCTGATTTAGGCTTAATAGGAGATATACCAATAGCAATTAATATTGAAAGTGAAGAACATTTTTCAAACCAGCATCCCCCTTTTAGATTTAAAAAACTAACATTACAGGAAGTTACTAAAGAATTATTAAGAATAAATCCATACAAATCTGCAGGCTTAGATCATTTGGAGGGGCGCTTTTTAAAAATAGCTGCCCCATATATAGCACGTACAATCTTAGCTACATTTAACTGGAGTCTACAGGAAGGGCATTTTCCTACTTTATGGAAAACAGGGAAGATAGTACCTATTTACAAAACTGGTGATAAAACATCCCCCAACAATTATCGTTCCATTGCTATTTTATCTGTTCTATCCAAATGTTTGGAGAGACTGGTAAATCAGCAAATGGGAGCGTATTTGGAAAAATATGATTTGTTAACACAATATCAGTCTGGTTTTCAGAAGGGCTTTTCAACTACGTCGGCCTTGGTTGAGTTTAATGGTTAAATATGTACATCTTTGAATAAAGGTAAGGACACAGCAGCAATTTATATTGATCTCTCAAAAGCATTTGACCTGGTGAACCACTCCATTTTATTCGAGAGGTTGGCTGGTCTGGGTTTCTCTGGGAAGCCACTGACATGGTTTATGTCATAGTTAACTGACTGATCCCAGAGGGTACGGTTACAGTATCACCTTTCTAACCCTCAGACTGTTAAAAGGGGGGTTCCACAGGGGTCCATTTTAGGACCCTTGTTGTTTTGATCTTTAATAATGAATTACCATCAGTGATTCAGCATACAGATATAAGGATGTATGCAGATGATACGGTCTTGGTGGCTTCTGGGTGTAATTCAGTGGATCTCCAGAGAAACCTACAGACTGACTTTACCAGGGTACAGGAGTGGTTCACCAGGTCACAATTAATAATGAACGTAAATTAAACTAAATTAATGTGTTTTGGCACTAATAGACAACAGGTGTTTTCAGGTGTACAAATTTTGACACTGAATCAAATCCCAATAGAACAAGTATCAAATTATTATCTGGGAGTGAATATTGATTTTTCATTGACTTTTAAGGGGCATATAGAATACATTATTACTAAGACACACAAAAAATTAGGAGCCTTGAAGAGAACATCTAGGTGTTTATAATTGCAGGACAGGAAATTGATTGCAGAACAGCTCATACTTCCAGTACTTAAGTATGGAGAGTTCATTTATAGGACTGCAACCAGACAACTTCTAAATAAATTAGATAAATTACATTATAGGGTGGCAAGATATGTTCTACATTGTAATTTTAGGACCCATCATTGTGATTTGTTAACTAGGTTAAATTGGTTATCCCTTGATTTGGAATATAAGAAAAGTTGGTCAATATTTATTTATAAATATAGGACAATTCACTTAAATCATAATATAGCTAAACTATTGGCAGATAAAGATTCTGCCCTTAGGAAATATTTAGCAAGGTCATTGTACCAAAATAGAATTGATCCAGATAGGCGAAAAAATAAGTTTGGGGGATAGAACATTAGCATCACAAGCATCAGTATGTTGGAATATACTCCCTCCCTCATTACGAGCTGAGAAAACTATCAAGAATTTTATTGAGGGGTTAAAGATGTGTTATATTTACTCATGTGTATGTGTTTGATATTGATTTTTGTTGTTTTTTCTTTAAAAAAAATGTCTGTACTTTAGGGATAGATTTTTGTGTACTTATTTATATTTTGTATAAAATTGTTCGTGGTTGGTTTGATTATGTGAAACTTAAGAGTTTGCACAGGACTGTCTTGAAAACTGGATTGTATTATCCAAATGACATGTATTACTCCTGTATAAAAATTAATTTTTTACTACTTTTACTACTACTAGGAAGTATGCAGCACGCGTAATTCAATGGTTTGAAGCAAATCAAGGCTGGGCATAACTATACATTACCATGCATTTCAGTTCTAATAGGCAAGGAGGCAGATGAAACAACCAGCAACATCAATTAATTTTAGACAAGGTAAGTAATCATTAAATGTGGGGTTTTACCTAGAAATAATATGATGCAAAAAAGGTTGACAGTGTCCCTTTAAAACCTTCCGCCATATGTGATTGTTACAGTGACCACTGCTGAAACAATAGATACTTCAGTCAACAGCTCATCAATTTCATGCCTGTCAAATTAATGTAACAAGCAGTTGAATACCTGGCAACCATCATTAAATGCCAACTATTTCCTGGAGCTTCTTCTATACACTGTTGCTGTTCAATTAACCATGCTTTTCTGCCTCAGAAGTTTACCTATAGAGTTTCCCTGCATTTTGCCAATTTTAGGAAACCATTTTATAAACTGCTTTAAAATAATAATAATTGGGAGGTAGGAGGTGCCACTAGACACAAGGGAGCTACGACAGTTCGGACTGTCATGGACCTTTAATGTTCACAGTCTTTATAGTTTGAACAGTAAAGTTCGAACTGTAAAGCACTCCGAATTGTTATTTTCTGATTGACTGATCCTCAACTAAGTGAGTGATGGGCGATATGATTCTCACCCCCAAAAAGACATACTTACCCCCAACATTTTGAAATAATAATAATACAATAATGGAAGTAAGCATGTGACTGAGACCTGAATACAGGTCTTGGTCATTCCTTACCAAGTAGAATTATTTTAGAAATTAAATTTTAAACAAAAAAAAAAAAAAAAAGATGGTGGAAGCATAAACAGTATTTCTCTGAGCATGGACAATAAATCCTTAACAATTAACAGGTTGAACTGTTTTATTTACCTGCCTGTTTAGTGGCTATCACAAAAAATGTTATCATTCAATAATGGTAAGCTATCTTCTCACCACACTATCCAAAGGCACAGCCTTGGCACAGACCCCATCATCCCTGAAAATTTCAAGAAAAAATTTCATTCCATCTGGGCTGTAGATAAGGGCAAAAAAATCCCATGCTAACCAATGGGAAAAAAGTTTCATTTTTACCCATTTTTTTACCACTCCATATCTCAAAATAGACTTTCCACATCTTGAGACACTGGCAGAATGACAGTGCATGCCAAATTGCGGGCTATTTTGTCAAAAAATGCCAAAGTTAAGGTACAACATTTTGAATTTAACATAGAAGTGGCGGTACAACCCTAACTATAGGGATGCTACTGCACCCCTATAATATGCAGTATGTAAATGTATGTATATATGTATACAACAGGTGTGTGCATAAATTTATAAAAAAGATAATCATCGGTATCCCAGGTTGTATAAGAGCATTGTAGGCAGTATTGCCCTTTATTTGTTCGCCTTCTTCTCAAAGGGTACAGCTCACTACCACATTTTTTATGCAATATTCGTCTAATTTAGTCTTAAATTCTTCCATGCTCCTGCAGCCTATAACTTCAAATGGCAAGCCATTCCAGAGGGATACCACACTCTGTGAGAAGCACATAGCCATCCTTTTGGTTCAATTTATTTCACCTTTTAGTTGGAGTCCATGCCCTCTTATTACTCACCGAACATCTCTCAATTCGAAGCCCAAGCAGATCCACACTTCCTCATTGTCAAACGCCCTGAACACTAGGCACATATCACCTCTAAGTCTCCAGTATTTCAGGGTGTACAACCCAAGACTCCTCAGCCTTTCTTCATAATCTAGACCCTATAAATCTACCACCATCTTTGTGGTCCTTCACTTCACCCCAACTGTCTGATCTCAGTCCTCTTATAAGGTGTCCTTAATTGGACTTCTATGCCTTTTTGTGTCTGAGCAAATGGCTTTAGTGACATGAGTGTATTACTTACCAACAGCTGTTCCTCCAAACTTTTCATTATTGTAGGCTATATCAGTAGAATTGTCATCCAAGTGAACCAATAAATGTATATACGAGTTAAAAAAATGAAGACTGATAAACTAGTGGGGCAACATTTCTCTCAGGCTGATAACATGGCACCCAGTCAAAGATGGAGTTATCAAACTGTGTTCAAGCAGTGCTTCCGAGCATCGGACCCCAGTGCAGACAGTCCCTTACCTTTCACCAGCAAACAAGTGTGCCAGGTGCCATGTAACACCACTGTGTCGATGCAGTGCTTCTGAGCATTGCTCCCCAGTGCATGCAGTCCCTCTCCTTTCACCAGCACAACACTGTGATTGGTGCCATGTCACCCCACTGTGTTCAAGCCATGCTTCTGAGTATCATTCCCTTGTGCAGGCAGTCCCTCTCCTTTCACATGCACACAGTATACCACCATAATGGGTGCCAGGTCATCCCATTGTATTCATGCAGTACTTTGGAGCATCACTCCCCAGTGCTGACAGTCCCTCACCTTTCACCAGCATACAATATGCAGCTCTTATGGGTGCTATGTTGCCCCTCTGTGTTCATGTAGTGCTTCTGAGCATTGCTCCCCAGTATAGGCAGTTACTTCATTTCACCAGCACACAGTATGCAATAGGAATGGGTGCCATGATGCTCCACTGTGTTCATGCAATGCTTCTCGGCATCGCTCCTCAGGGCAGGCAATCCCTAGCCATTCATGAGTCTGCATTACATCATTGTTTGCCAGCACGCAGTATACAACCGTGATGAGTGGCAAGTCACACCACTGTGTCCATGGGACCAAGCTGTTTATTTCTTTCAGCACCCTGACTTCCCCCATCTGGGCTGGTCTTCCCAGCCCCATCACCCACTTTTGGGACTTACCTTTTCTGGTTGTCTTATCACAGGATCTTGGATCAGAGGCACCTAGTCATCAGTGTGGGGCCTGCTAGAAGGCAAGCTATCACTGTTCTACAGTTGGAGGGCTTTTCCTCCTATATTCTCCCCTATTTGGCCCAGACATGTGTGTACTTGGCCTCCATGGAGACACCTTAGGCACCCAGGTATGGGGTCACTTCCCATGCTGTCCCAGGGTGCTGCCACCTAGATTCCTCTCCCAGTCCTACAGGTGAGCCTTCTCCCTCTCAGGCCAGTCCCCAAGTGTCCCAGGTCTGTTCTTGAACCCAGGTTGCTGGCATGATAGTCAGTGGCTAAAAGCTTGTAACATAAATAGGCAGACAAACCTAGAACTGGAAACCAGAACTACACAGAGTAATGGCCCCTTAATAGAAGGTATCAGGCTGCACCTTGCAAAGTCCCTTTTCTTAGTGCAAATTAGTAGCAATCACTAAATTTGCTATACTCAAACATATTTGGAGGAAACTGCGAGTACCCCAAGCATGTTTGAATATAGCCCCCAAAGCAAAAACTAGGCGCTAAAATGTGCACTCAGCACAATTCACATCCCCCTGCTGGTCAATTAGTGCAAATTAGCACAGTTCACTAAATCTGCTATACTCAGACATGTTTGGAGCAAAGTGCAATTGCCCCAAGCTTGTTTTACTATAGCCCCCCAAAGCAAAAATGAGGCACTAAAACATGCACTCAGAACAATTCATACCCTCCTCCTGTCCAAAGAGAGATACAGCATCTGGTCACTGAAAACATACAGGCTTTAATGGAGTAAACTCATTTAGGGCATCCCAGACCTGTTAGTGTTACAAAAGGTACAATCAGGAACTCACTGAAAATGAGATCATGCATGTTAACCGACCTATCCTGGATAACTACATTGTAAAAATGTATAAAAGCAGGCCCTCAGTAAAAATTAGATTCTGCATTCTACCTGTGCTAACTCTACTAAATACATTGGAAAAATGTGTAAAAGCAGGACCCCACCAAAAATGAAATATTGTAGTTGCCTTAATCTACTGACACTCACACCCTATGTGTGTGCACAGCTGTTGTAACAGCTACATGTGTGCATGTGTGTGTGTGTTGTGTGCATTTTCAAGGGGGTGTTGTATGTCCAGAACCAAAAACACTTTTCACTGCATTATATTGATGTTTATGGTCTTGGGGTTTTTTATACTATTGTGGACTTTTACATTATTTATGTACACTATGTATTTATTTCAAAAGTTTCACCAGAAAAGACATATTGAGCTGAAAAATAGTTAATTTCCAGATGCATCTGGGGGAGGGGCAGGGAGAGGGCTGAGAGGTACAAGAACAACATAGAATAACTTGCACAATAAAACATCATACAGAGATATAATATAAACAGTACAAAATGAACATGAATGAGGTTCATCACACAGGTCAAATTATATGCAAAAGTTTAAAAGGACACAGCAGGAAACCTGTCCCATGGGCACATGCAATTTTACGTTTCAACAGTGAGGGTATCAGGGGATAGGGAGCTGAAGGAAGGAGCACAGATAGGTGGAGAAGAAGTAAAAGTGCAGACAAGTGAGGAAGGAAGAAGGGTTAGAAAGGTGTATGGAGGGACGAGGAGGAGGAGAAAGAGGGGAAGATGGTAAATTGTTGAGCATAGAAGGGCTATGACTACAGGGCAGCCACAGGAAGTAAGTAAGCTTTATTTATAAAGTGCCTTTCAAGTACCAAGGCGCTGTACAACAATACAACCACATAATAAATAGATGAATAAAACAGACTTAAATACAAGAAGTTAAATTCACATGATTAATCATCAAACGTCTGCAAAAATCGACTAAAAACTATCAGCAAAGGCTTATTGAAAAAGATAGGTCTTTAATTCAGATTTAAACCTTTTGATGGCCAGGCATTCTCTCAACCGATGAGGTAGAGAATTCCACAGGGTTGGCACCGCATAAGAAAAGGCTCGGGCGCCAGACGTTTTCAAACGCACCCTGGAAATCTCTAGCAATCCCTCGTCAGCAGATCGGGGAGGACAGAAGGAACAGTAGTGAGTTAGAAGATCTTTCAGGTAGCTGGGTCCCTGTCTGTGTAGGACTTTAAAGGTTAGCAAGCCAACCTTAAAGGTGATTCGCCACTAAACAGCCAGCCAATGCAGTTTGCGCAGCACAGGCGTAATATGAATGGCCCTAGATGTGCCAGTTGAAAGCCTAGCCACAGCGTTTTGCACTTACTGCAAGCAGCGAATATCAAGGCGGTTGGTGACAAAAGCATGGATCAGGGTAGCCAAATCATCCGGCGGGACCAGGTGTTTCACCGGGGCGATATTCCTCAGATGGTACAACGAGGACTTGACAATGGCCGACACCTGAGATTTCAGTCAAACCACTGTCAAAAATAACGCCAAGGTTCTTCACCCGGTCTGAGATGGACAGCTGGACACCGTCAAGCCATAAGCCAGACAGTTGCCCAGACCCTAAACCTACCCCCGGGCAACATGGGTCCATGACTAGAATCTCTGTCTTATCTGGGTTCAGTCTCAGCCAGCTGGCGCTCATCCAGTCTTTGATTTTGGCGACACAGTTGTTAAAGACGGAGATTGCATCCCCCTGTCCAGGTAGAAAAGACAAATACAGTTGAGTATCATCTGCATGGCAGTGAAAGCTCAAACCGTACTGTCTGATGATATTTCCTAATGGCAGCATGTACACTGCGAATAACACGGGTGACAAAATGGAGCCCTGTGGGATCCCACAAGACAGAGGGAAGGCATCAGAGGAATAAATTCCTGTGACAACCCTCTGAGATCTGCCTGTGAGGAAAGATTGTAACCACTTGAGGACGACTCCCGATAGACCACAAAGAAAACGCAGATGCTCCAAAAGCAGGCCATGATCCACAGTGTCGAATGCTGCAGAGAGATCAAAAAGGACCAAGATGGTACACGCCTTTCGGTCTCTCGCTATCAGGAGGTAATTCAATACCCAGACGAGGGCAGTCTCTGTGCTATGTCTCTTCCTGAATCCCGACTGGAGAGCCTCATAGATACCATGAAATCCCAAATAATCCTCCAGTTGTAATGCCACCACCCTTTCAATAACCTTGTCTACAAAAGGCAGATTAGAGATAGGCCTGTAGTTAGCTATTGGTTTGGATCTAAGGAGGGGGTTTTTAAGGAGTGGTCGAATGACCACCTCCTTGAGGGGATCAAGAAAGACCCCCTCTCCAAAGAACTCCAAACAATTTCAGCTAGGATTGGGCAGACAGTATCAACACAACCCCTAAGTAAAGGGGGTGGACCCGGATCCAAACTACAGCTAGTTGGTCACATAGTCTGGACTATATCCATGAGTTCTGACCTATCGAAATCTGACCAGATAGGCTAGGTGGTCATCTCCTCCCGCCGATCAATGCAACACCTCATGGGTGTGCCGGGCCAGTGCTGAGGCGTATGTTGGCAACCTTATCTGGAAAAAAAAAAAAAATCAAGCGAGCTCATTGCACTCAACCTGAAAAAAAGTTCTTCAGGGCTGGAGACAGATCAGATTGCACAATCTGTCTACAGTCCGGAAGAGCTGAGCTGGTTGATTTCAAGCAGCAGAAATCTTCCTGGACAGGAATTCTGCCTTCTTACCGGTGATTTCTGATTGATAGATTTCGTAATGCTCCATCAATCTAAGCCTGTCAACATCTGAGCCAGACTTCCACCATGCTCTCTCCAGCCTTCGACCTGCTCTCAACTCCATCATGGACCCATCAAACCAGGGGTTCCTTGGGCGAAGAATGAGTGGGCGAACACAAACAGGTGCACTCTTGTCCAGGGCATCTCCCACTGCACTATAATAGGCCAAAACCAGACCCCCCTGGACTCATGCATTCTCTCGACAAACCCGATAGATTCAGCACCGCCGTAAGACCTTTCGGGGTAATACCCCTTAAAGGGCAGTACTGGATCATCTCTGTGGAGGCAGGCCTTTTAGAGGGAGCCCTGAAATTAAACCTTTATGTTGTGATGGTCAGACCAACCAACTGGTTCCACCCCCAAATTGGTGATCTCCATCCCGAGGAGGAACATCAGGTCCAATGAGTGACACGTTATGTGGGTAATGGAGGAAATAACCCATGTAAGGCCCAGCATCGACATAAGCTAGAGGAAACTGTCCAAGGTGTGAGAGTTCATTGTCAACCCAGGAGGAAGCAGTGTGGTCATGGAGAAAGAAGGAATAAGGTAAAGTGAGGAGTGGGGAAGGACTATGACTCAAGGACAGGCACAGGAGGTAGTGGTGTGGTCAAGAAGCAGAGAGGGGAGAGAGAGCATTTGGAAGAGGCAGAACAAATGGTTAGGAGGAGACTGTTTTAAAGTTTAAGAAAGCAGAAAGAGATGGCAGACTGACCAAAGATTTTACATCACAGTAATACAACTAAGCCACACATTAATTCTATATCTCCTCTTTCACATCATTCATTCCCCTAGTTTTTATTTTGATAAGTTGCTATTTTTGTTCTTTGGTCAGTTCCACAATTTTTTGCTTGGCAACTAATTTTTGTCAATTTATTAAGACAAAATTGTCCTTTTTTATCTTTGTTACATTTACTCAGTTTCTATGAATTTTATATTCTGTATTTTTGTATCTGTTATCGTTTCCCCTTTCTCCCATGACACAGCTGTTACTAGCTCAGTACTGTATGTCTTTCTTCATTAAAAACTTTTAAATAAATAAATCTTTTATCATATTAATGCATTAGCAGCTGTTGAGGCTCTGACCAGAGTTTGTTATTTGATAGTGCAACATCACAAACCAATTGGGGGGGGGCACCTGTCTTGCAGCAACTAACCCTAACACTCATCCTATTCCATGTAAGCAATAATACCTAACAGGGTAGGTGATACTGAGGAATACCGAACCACCCAGGGGTATAATGAGGCCTGATGCTGCACACAGAGGGCCTTATAGCCCCTAGAAGGTCCAGTATTCCCCAATACTGCCCACACTAGAGAGCATCACTGCACTTAGAACAAACTCTAGCCAGAGCCAATATGGCTGCAAAGGGATATTATTGATGGAAGTGAAAAATATGTAAGAAAGACGGTATCATGGCAAACATATACCATGTGTATTTTTTTTTTTAGCAGCACAAGCATTTGGACATTGATCAGAAACTTACATCCATGAGACTCTCCGCTTCTCCATCCAGATTGTATTCCCTCTTCACAAACTAGTGGTATTATAAAGGGATGATAGTTTCATCATGTGATTGCTTTGCACATTCCAATCTCTTTTCTTTTTTATATGTGTACAGGAGGGAGGTTCATCCTCCCCCCAGTGCAAAAATCCAGATTGGCTCAGGACCTGAGGATGGAAGTATGGTAGGACATACGAAATTGCCAGCAGATCAAGGCCTTATGGTCTATCAAGTCTGCTCGACTGCGCAGTTAGCAGCCCTTATACTGCAGCTGCCCCTCCCTCCCCTCTCCAGTGACCTTCCCCCTTCCCCTGTCCTTTTGAAGCACCCTACTGTCCTACAGGATACAACTTCCTCTGGTAATGCGTTCCACCCAGACCCCACCCTCTCCATAAAAAAGGGTCTCCTCATTTCCCTCCTGAACCTTCCACCTTCCAATCTCAGATCGTGCCCTCGCATGTTCCTCCCCCTCAATTTGGAACTCTCCTCCATGCCCATCTTATTTATTCCCTTCATGTACCTGAAGGTTTCAATCATGTCCCCCCTATCCCTCCTCTCCTCCAGGGAGTACATGTTCAACTCCCTCAGCCTGCTCTTATAGGATAAGTCCCCTAGCTCCTGGATCATTTTTGTTGCCCTGCACCCCCCCCCAGTAACCTAATGTCCTTCTTCAGGTACAGTCACCAGAACTGTATGCAGTACTCCAGATATGGTCTAACCAGTGACCTGTATAGTGACAGGATCACATCCCCCTCCTGGAGAATATGCCTCTGGCAATATAACCCAGCATCCCGTTGGCCCTTGCAGCTGCCTTTCTACACTGTGCTAAGTTGTTTATTGCTCCCGTTATGATCACCCACAGATCCTTCTCCTCTACCATCTCGGCTAATTGAATCACCCCCAGCTGGTAGCTCCTCCTTGGGTTTTTTGTGCCACAGTGTAGCATCTTGCATTTCTTGGCATTGAATCCCAGCTGCCAAGTGTCTGGCCAGTCCTGCAATTTTGCCAGATCAGCTTGCAACCCCTGCCACCCTTCTAAGTCATCTACTACTGCTTCCATCTTGGTATTGTCTACAAACAGACTGATTTTGCTCTTAATGTCTATTGAGATGTCTGCTATGAAGATCCCAAACAACACCAGTCCCAGTACAGAGCTCTGTGGCACCCTGCTTGTCACCGCCCTGGGAGATGAGAGCTCCCTTCCCACCACCACCCTCTGCTGTCTCCCTTGCAGCCAGTTCACTAGCCATCCCACCATCTTCACCCCCATCCCTTCCAGCTTACTTCCTAGCCTCCCATGTGGCACTGAATTGAATGCCTTACTGAAGTCCAGGTACAGGACATCCACTGCATGGCCCCCTGTCTAATTGCCAGGTTACACAGTCATAGTACTCCACCAGGTTGGTCCGACAGGATCTGCCTGAAACAAATCCATGCTGTCTGCTGTCCTGCAGCCCATTAGCCTCTGGGAGGGAAACCAGACTTTTCCTCAGGACTGTCGCTATCAGCTTTCCCATGATGGATGTGAGGTTTACCAGTATGTAGTTCCCTGGCTCATCCTTGGGGCCACTCCTGTGGAGGGGTACAATGTGCACCATCCTCCAGTCCTGAGGTACACTCCCTGAGTCCAAGGAGGCACAGAACAGATCTACCAAGACTTCTGCCAGCTCCTTCAGCATCCTGTGGTATATGCCATCTGGCCCTGGCACCCTGTCCACCCTCAGTGCCCTCCAGTACTATGCCCACTGGGATTTCCCCATCTGTCATCTCCTCCCCCTGTGCCCACCCCTTTGGGTACAGCTCCCCCTTTCTCTTTAGTAAATACTGAACAGAAGTAATCATTTAATGCTTCTGCCTGTTCTGCCCATTTCCACCCACCCCATCCCTCTTCATCCTATTTGGTCCTTACAACTCCTTTTCTCCCTGATGTACCTGAAGAAGTCCTTCACTCCCTTTTTGATGCCCTGTGCTAGCCCGAGATCCCTTGACGCCTTGGCTGACCTGTCCTTCTCACCTCCCTCGACTCCTTCAGGTATTCCACTCTGTCCTCACCTCTCCCTGTTTTATTGTACCTTCTAAAGGTGCCTCTTTTCTTCCTTTTTCCATGATCCCGCTGCTCACCCAGCTAGGCTTCTTGGCCCTAGCCCCCTTACTCTAGACCCTTGTACATGTTGCCTCCTCAATTCTGTTTAATGACCTCCCACTTCTGATTAGTGTCCATGTTTGGATGGATCCTGGCCAGATACCCCGTACTATTTCCCTCATCTTCTCAAAGTTGGCCCCCCGAAGTCTAACACCCTTGTGCCCATTCCTACTCCCCCTTTCCCCATGTTTATCGTGAACCAGAGTGGTGATCACTCCCTGCCAGCGGTTCCTCCATCACCAGCTCTCTCTCAAACTCACCATTCACCAGCACAAGGTCTAGGAGAATCATGGGGCCTGCTTCTGCTTCCAGTTTTCCATTTTCTGTCCCCATCCCTGCACTGGGGCATGCAAGCCAGACGTGTGTACGTGAAGGCATGTGCATGCTCATGGAATCCTGCAGTTTCCTGCTTTCCCTGCCATCCTCAGACCAGCATTATCACCACACCTCCACCTGATGGTAGTCATTTAGCGGGAGAGGCAGTCCTCCCTCCCTGGAAAAGGACAACAGTCCAGCAGACCCTCAATCCTTTCCCTCCCCGGCCAACCCCCCAGAACCCCAGGCTTGTCAATGAACCAGGGTAGCTGGTGTGACAAGAGGTAAGGTGTCCAGTCACGTCGAAAACTTACCACCAGACATTCCAAGGTCTGAGACTGCTCAGGAGAGCTCTTCTCCCAATTTCACCCTTAGCCATGCGACTCTGGCATATCTAGAGTATTGAGTTCAGACCTCTTGCTAAGGACAATGTCGGTGCATGAATAAGCAGGCTGTTTAATCAGGATAGACATTAAGCCACCAGAACTACCAACACCTTCAAAGAACTCGGAGGGGCTGATGCTCGGGCGAAGAGATGTGCCCTATGCTGGAGGGTTGGTCCAGTATCAAAAACCTGAGATACTCTGAGTAGGACTGATTGAGGGAATGTGGTGGCAGGCATCCATCAGATGTATTAGGGCTTAAGAAAGCCTCTTGGCTGAGCAGCCCAGTGACTGACCTTCGCGGCTCCATCCTGAAAAGGTTTGTGGAGCACAAACTTGTTCATGTGCTTGCATTTAGAATGGGCCTGACAACTCCCAAACTTTCCGGGGACCACAAAATAAAACCAACAGGACCCCTGAACTCGTTGATTAGTGGAACCTGTATTATGGCTCTGAAAGAAAAGGAAGAGCCAGGAGCTCTGACATCTGGCTTTTTCGTCACCCTTGAAACTGGGGTGAAAAAGTGACCCCTAATGAGGGATCTGACATTATTCTGGCCCATCTTGAGGAAAACTCCTCTAATCTACCACGAAAAAATGGAGTCAGGGATGGGCTGCATGCTCTCTTGTGAGGCACGGTGCCTGGCCAGTGCTCCTCTAATACTGTAACCTTGTTACCCGAGTAGGCTCCTGCATTCTCAGGAGCAAATTTCTGAAAGATCAGAACGGAGTCCCCCAGGGAACTGTCTGTGCAGGCTGTTACCTTGACTCTACTGGGTTATGGTAGTCTTGCGCCATTGCTTGACACTGGAGAAAGCCCTTTTCACTGCATTTTTTTTGTTAAATAGTGTCCAGGGCAGAATCAAACCATAGGCCTCCCTCAAGGGGATGTTAAGCAGGTTAGCTTATAAAGCTTGACCAGACCCAATGACGAGCCGCATGGCCCACATGGTTGAAAACAACGAAGTAGGCAGAGTGGTTTGACACGAAATTCTCTAGTGAATAACTACCTGGAAAGGTGGAACCATGGCCATGAATCGCAAAAAAGGCTTGCCCCCTTCAGAAGGTGGAATGAAACTGGACAGGGCAGCGACCCATATGGTGAAGGCTCTGGCCAATAAAAGAAGCATAAGATGTATAACTGTTGTGTGCTGATAGAGGCAAAACCCCTCCTGCACACGGTGATCACCCTCTTAACATGAAGGACCGTTAGGGCCAGAGCCTTCTATAGGCAGGCAGTGTCTTTTCAGAAATACAAACGGCCTTGTCTTTCAGTGGAGGAGCTTCCCACCTGCGAGACCCTTTCCTTAAAAAGAAAGATTCTTCCTACAGTTGGGAAGACTCTTTTCTGATCCACACCTGTCCAATGCTGCTCAATAATTTTGGTCACATAGTAGCCAAAGAAAGATGCAGACAGAGACAGACTGACATCTGCCATCTCCACAGACTGTACCTCCTGAGCTGTAAGGTTCTACATGCCTCAGCTATCCAAAAAGACAAAGGTTATTTTATTTTTTAGCGTTAAAGTCAGGAACTTCCCCAAGATCCCCGTAATCTTCATCCTTGCCTTCAAAAAGGCAGGGTCAGGATCTGCTTGCACATCAGTTATTGCAGCGCCGCAACTAGACGTGCCTGGAAGGGGCCCCCCTGACCTGGGGGGACCCTACTTGGGTCGGGTGTATCTGTGTGGATATCCTGCGAGATACTGGAGCTCATGCTTACTCCGGAGCCACAAAGGTAATTTTTTACAATTCTGCTGCTACTGCCAATTAATTAATTAATTTAAAAGTTTCACCAAGACAACAAACTCAGCAAATAGCTTGTTTCCAGATGTGTCCTGGGGAGAAGGAAAAAGGGGGACTGGTACAGTAGAGGATGAGGGTAACAACAGTCAAATAGTCACTAAGTGCAATAACATAGGTTACAGGAATATACAAGTAAATACAGTACATTAGGATACAGTGGAGATGACATCTGACATATAGACAGGGATTACAATGATCACAAGGACTTCAGAGACATCTACTTGTCAACTAATGGTTGGACACAGTAAGTGCTTGCACAGATCATTAATGACTAACAGTAAAGGACAACGTGGGGGGTTCCTATGTGGGGGTCATTGAGGACAGACATGGGGTAGGGGGATAGAACTGAAGGGGGGGTGAGGGCAAGCCATATGAAATAAGGTACAGCTGCATGTGGGGGCAGTGAAAAAGTGCATGACAGAGGATGGGGCGCGAGTCTATGGGGTATTTCGAATGTCAGCTGGGGGAGAGTTGCAGAGCTTGGGGAAGCAGTGGGAGAAGAACACCTGGCCAGCAGATAAGGTCCTGGAGGAGACAGAAAGGGTCCGAGCAGTGCTACTCCTGAGGGAATGGGGGTGGGGGGGAAGAGTGAGGATGAGAGGTAAAAGAGAAGTGCGCTGAACCAGACATTACCAAGGAAGTTGGAACAGTGAGCCAGGCAACGATCAATGAGGGAGGGGAGTGCTAGGTATTGATATAAGGAGCAGTAGTGGGTGCATGGAGGGCAGTTAAGAGCAAAGTGACAGATGGAGGGAAAATGTGTGTCCAGTCTGGCTAGGGTGGTTTTGGAAGTGGCACTGTAGACTACATCACCGTAGTCAAATGCTGGAAGGATCATTCTCAACAGAATTTCTCTGTGTGCCAGCAAGGAAATGCATTCCCGATTCCGATATAAGCCACCTAGTTTGGGGGGTAGTTTCTTGTGAACAACATCTACATGACCAGAAAAGTCGAGGTTTTTATCAAGCCAGACCCCAAGGTACCTGAAGGAGGCAGTATCTTCCACTACGGTTCCCTCAAGAGTATGGAAGGAGGGGAGCCTAGAGAGTCTCATGGCACAAGGCAGTCTTCTTGGCATTAAAAACAGCTGGCTAGCATGTAGCCACTGCTGGACATTATCAAAATCCTGCTGAAGTGTGGATGCCAGCATGGAAATGGAGGGACTGGTTGCATACATGACGGTGTCATCCGCATACATGTGAATGGATGCAGATGTACAGACCGAGGGGAGATCATTAATGAAGATAGTGAAGAGAATCGGTCCAAGGACTGAGCCTTGTGGGACACCAATGTGGATGGGTAGGGGTGGAGAAAGAAGTCCCCGATTCTGACTGATTATGATCTGTTCACTAGGCAGGATTTGAACCAGTTGGTGGCAGCAGAAGACAACCCAGCAGTTGTGAGTTTGTCCAGTAGGAGGGTATAGGAGACGGTGTTGAAAGCCTTGGCAAGGTCAACAAAGATTGTGGAGGTGGTGAGGCCCTGATCCATGCCAGAATGGATGGAGTCAAAGAGCCTGAGGAGAGGTGGATGGGGAGTGGCAATTAGCCATCACAAACCTAGAAAGGGACCTAGGGGTCATGGTATCCAATGAGCAAAATTTAGGGAGACAAAGTGAGAAGGTGGCTCAGAAAGCCAGTAACATCCTCGGTTGCATCGGAACAGGGATCACAAGCAAAACGCACAAAGTGATAATCCCACTTTATAGATCCTTGGTGAGGCCACACCTGGAATACTGTGTCCAGTTCTGGAGAACCCACCTTAAAAAGGATATAGATCGGGGGTCACGTGATGCAGCGAGCTTGAGGAGACGCCTTATTATCCTCTCCCAACCACCGCCTTAGAATTTGGTCAAATTGCTGCTTTAACTTAAAGGATTAATCGTTAAAAAGGTATCTGAAGGCTGTACGAATACTTGGAGCAATGAACAGGGGGGTTATTCGGGAGATGGAAGCAGAAATGAAGAAAGCTTTACCAAAACATACCCCGCCTGCCACGCCCGAGAAAACTCCTAAGAAACAAAGGGCTAACACTGTTCCTGGATCATCCACATCACTCCCGAGCTTCTAACAGGAACCTTTAACATTGGCTGGCTTTCTGGCAGAATTCCGTCCTTTTAAGGAGGAATTAAAAACTATCACCTCCGAAATCAAGCTAATTTCACAAGCAATAGATGACACTGTCCAGCGCACATCGGATTGTGAGGCGCGTATTACATCCCTAGAGAAAAGAGCGGACAATACTGATCCCGAAATAGTAGCTTTTAAACAAAAGCTGGCAAAGATGGAGTTAAAACTAGAGGACTTGGAGGGTCGAAGCCGCAGAAATAATGCGGTAATAATTGGTCTCCCTGAAACTGAAAAAGGGCACGATCCCATCTTATTCGTGCAGAAGTTTGTTGAAAAGATGGTAGGTCCATCACCATACGGGGCAGGATACACTATAGAACGTGCCCACAGGGCACTGAGACCAACTCCTCCGTCTGGGGCTCCCCCCCGGCCGTTAATTTTTCGTTTCTTGAACTACTTGGAAAAACAGCATTTTTTTTAGCAAAACAAGAGAGATTCAAGATTTGAAATGAGAGGGGGTCAAAATCCAAGTTGCCCAAGACCTGCCTTTAACAGTACGACAGAGAAGATCGTCTTTTCATCCTTGGTCACTAAGATAATTGCAGCTGGAATCAAGTTTAAGATGTTATACCCAGCTAAACTGCAGGTTTTAATATCGAGAGCCTGGCATTCATACGAAGACTCGGAGAGGGCGAATAAAGGCTTGAAAATGGCTATGCCGGATTTATTTAAGAATGTCTGAAGTAAGTAGAGCACCTCGGTGAAGAAATCAGTGGGGAAAGGTAAAGAAAAACGAAGGTGAAATTCCTTGAGATGTGGATTGGGCTGCGCCTTGGAAAGTTCCTGGTTTCAAAACGAACTTCTCCTTAAGGACTTAGGTGATGGTTTTATGGTCGAGGGGTTCTTTAATCTTTTCTCCTTTGACTTCCTTTTTTTTTTTTTTTTTGTTTGTTTGCTGTTTAGATATTGCACTCCTCTGATGTGGACGGGACTTAAGTTATCTCGGACTCAGGATCCCTTAACCCGTCACGGGATGTATTAATTAAAGAGACTGCATGTACAAGACTTGGGGGGACTCAGATTATCGATGTATGGCATATGTTATTTTTGGCAGAGGGTTTCTAAGATAAGACGTCAATGTGTAGTATCTATTTTAATTTTAAATTTACAGGACACAGGATCACCTTCTGTAGGGAGGGGGAGAGTGCAACGCTGGGCCACGGAAGAAGGGGGTCAGACCTAGTAAGGCTATCGTTAATGTTAAGGGCAGGAGAAGAGAGTGAAATGGCAGTTCTTAGTATAAATATAAGCTCTCTTTCCTCTTCCTAGTATTTTCGTCCCTGCAGGGCTGGTAAGTTTTCGGTAGGAATGGAGATCTGGGGTAGACTGTAATAGCGGGGTTTCGCCACAAGAGGGCAGTATTGTCTGTGAATTTTCTTTTTAACACATAAGCAATGGAGGTTATGGGCCTATTAATTTAGCTGGATGGGTCTCTTTTGAAATGCAAGCTGATATTCTGTGTTGTTACCCGGTTAAAGTGTGGAGAAGCCCTGTTAGCTTTATTTATTTTACTGAATAATGCACAGGACGGACGGGCTGGTGAGATGCTGGCAGTGTGGAATTCAACTAAGTGTACAGTAATGGACTCAGTTTTAAAGACGGACACTTTTACCTTGCATCTCGTGTCCGGATTTGTTATCAAGGAGATTCGGGTAATTTGGTAGTACAATACGGTTAGGACCATGTTAAGAGAGCCCCTTCATGTTGCGGTTTGGTTGTGGGGGTCAAAGCTTTAATATATACATAATTCTTTTGTTTTATTGAATTAAAAGGCTTTATGGGTAGCTGGTTAGTTTGGTAGTTAGACCTCACGGGAAGCAGGGGAGTATAGGGTGAGTGGTGGGAGAGATAAGGCGAAGACTTGGTGTGCTGCAAAACAATTCGCAGGATTAAAGGGGGTAGGGTGGGCTGGGGGTTGGGGGCTCTGTAGGGTCTGGGAGTTTTTTTTTTGTGGTTGTTTTTGTTGGTATTTTCTAGGAATAAGGGGAGGGTTTGGGGGTTCACAGTCCATTGTAAACCATTATTTTCAGAGAATAATAAGGTCTAAAATCAGGTATGTTCTGTTTTTGATTAGGTAGGATGTCTAATGATTTGTTTATTTCCACGTGGAACGTTAAAGGGGTCCGACAGAAAATGAAACAATACAAAGTTCTGAAACACTTAAATTGTAATATCTCCCTCATTCAGGAAATGCATTTATTGGACTCTGAAGCCATTCAGATGAGAAGACTTCGAATTGGACAGGTTTTTTCTGCTCAAGGTACTTCCAATAGTCGTGGAGTATCGATTCTCCTGAACAGGGATGTTCCATTTATTCCTGATCAGGTGATTAAGGACCCTCAAGGTAGATTTGTGTTAGTGAAGGGGACCCTGTATGCCAAAGATATATTATTGGGGAGTATTTATGGTCCCAACAAGGAGGATCCCCTTTTCTACATGCAACTGTTAAACACTATTCTTTCCTTATTACCTGCATCCATAATATTGGGGGGGATCTAAATTTAGTGCTGGACTCAGGTATAGATCGTACAAATAGAAATCCTGAAAGATCCTCTTCAGCTCAGAGGGCTGTAAAGGATTTAATGGACCGATTGGGGCTTTGTGATGTTTCGAGAGTCTTACACCCAGATGCTAGAGAACATACCTTCACATCCACGGTTCATGGATCTTCATCTCGATTGACTATTTGTTGTTCTCACAACAAATGCTTCCAGGGTAATATCTTGGATATTCAACCAGGTCCCCCTTTGATTTCAGTAGTACAGGTTAGGGTCTCCCTCCTCCATATTCCTAACGCCAAATCGTTGGAAGTTGAATGATCAATTGCTTAAGGAACCTAAAATAAGGGAGGGCATTAAGGAACACATCACACAATATTTCAAAATAAACTCGACGCAGGATGTTAAACCTGATGTGGTGTGGTGTGCCTTTAAAGCCTACCTACGAGGTATCCTAATAGGGATAGCATCTAACAGAAAGAAGAAACAGGAGCTTAAACAGAAATCTCTGTTATTACAGATTAGAGTAGTAGAAGAGGAAATACGAACACAATCTTTAGATGAGCTCAAACAGAAATTAATAAAGCTGAATGACGAGTATTCTCAACGAAAAGGCGGAATTTGCAATTCTATGTACAAAAGCCTCATATATAGATCATGGAGAAAAAGCTGGGAAGTTATTAGCATAGCGAATTAAACAACAAGAATCAGCCCGTTTTATACCTCCAATTCGATCGAGGTTGGATGGATCATTGCTATCCACCCCGAAGAGCATAATTGAGGAATTTACTAGGTATTACAAACAATTATATACCACTATGGATAATCCACCCTCTAACTCATCTCTTCATCACTATTTACAAGAAGCTAAACTACCCGTGCTTTCCGAGATTCAGAAGTCAATGGTAGTGGCACCAATTTCAAGCAGGAGAAGAGAGACAGTAATTCAGGGTTTACCTGCAGATAAAACTCAGCCCCGATGGATTTTCTTCAATTTTATAAACAATTTGAAATGCTTATCCCACATCTACTTTCTTTATATCAGTTCATACTGTCGGGTGCGCAACCTGACCCTACATTATTTGAGGCCCTTATAGTTCTATTACCTAAACACGGCAAAAATTTGGAATTAGTAGAAAACTATAGACCTATTTCATTATTAAATCAGGATATTAAGATACTAACCAAGATTCTCATGGAGAGGCTTAGCCTAATACTCCCAGATTTAATAGGTTCACAACAGGTAGGTTTCATGAAGGGTAGATCTTCTGTAGATCATTTGCGTACCCTCTCGCATGTTCTCTCAGTGTCGAGGGATGCCTCATTTCCTGCGACTTTGGTATCGCTGGATGCTGAAAAGGCCTTTGATAGGGTTGATTGGAACTTCTTGATTCAAACTCTGGGTGCCTTTGGCTTTCCACAACAATTTTTAGATTGGGTCAAAGCGCTCTATCGATGCCCCACTGCTAGAATTTCGGGGAATGGGGTTATCTCGGAGTTATTCTCTTTATATTCAGGTACTAGACAGGGTTGCCCTCTTTCTCCCTTACTTTTCAATCTCTACTTAGAACCATTAGTTCGCAAATTGTCTTTAAATCCACGGATACTAGGTATCACAATTTTAAATACTGACATCAAAGTTTCGGCTTATGCCGATGATTTACTTTTGCAACTCTCACATTCAGAGTCCTCCATTCCCGTTATGTTAAATCTCATTGAGGAATACAGTAGATTCTCTAACTATAAACTCAATATTGGTAAGTCCATTGTATTCCCTTTGAATCATAGAGTTTTCAGAAATAGCATTACGTCTCTGGGCCTGTCTTGGACAAGTGAATCCTTATGTTATTAAGGTATTGAAATAACCAGAACCAATCACCTTTCCATAAAAAAAGAATCTGGACGATTTATTACGCTGATTGCATGGACCTGGAAGCGATGGAGTTCTCCCATTTCTTTGTGGGGAACAATAAATTTAATTAAAATGAATGTACTCCCAAGATTGATTTACCTCTTCCATTTATTGAATATTTACTTATCGGAGTATGGTTTAAGAGAGTGCAATCCCTAATAATGACATTTATCTGGGCTAAAAAGAAACCAAGATTAGCATATTACAAACTCGCGGCTTCTAAACTTAAAGGAGGACTAAGACTACCCCATTTAAATTTATATTATTGGGCCAGTCAAGTTTCCAAATATCTTCAATGGTTGGTTCCCAAGGACCCAGCCATTATTCCACCATGGTTGAAAATCGAATTAGAAATGATTCATTCATGCAAGATGGAGCCTTATACTTTGTTATTCCTAAAAGTATCAGATTTACCAAAAAAATTAAAAGGAACTGCCATTGAAAAACGTCAATCAGAATGCACTCACAATTATGTGGCTTCTTAAAATATAGGCATCACACAGATATGTCACAGTCAATTTGGAACTCCCCTGCCTTTAGAATAGATGATACATTTTAGTACCCTCATGGATACCGCAATTAGGAGAAGGTACTCTGTCCTTGTTGGTGAGGGATGACGGAACTTGGTTATCTTTACAAGAGATTGTAGTAAAATTTAATATACGACCGAAGGATCACTTTAAAATAATTCAATTAAGACATCTCTTGGTTAAAAAGTTTGCAGGGGTAATTCCTATCAAACCAAAGTACTCCTTTTATACTGATCTATGTCCCCTAATTAATTCTACAAAGGTAATCGCCAAATTATATGCCTTTTTATATGATTGGCGATTTCCTGAGGCCTTTGGACCTTCAAGTTACTGGTCTGAACTTCTACCACAATGGAAGGCAGACTGGCAGGTCCTATGGAACACTTGTCATCGTTTTGTAGTTCAAGATAGGTTACGGTTGATGCAATTTAATATATTACATAATCTTTATTATTCCCCGCAAAAATTGGCGACCTGGGGTGTTATATCTTTCAATTTATGAACTAGATGTGCACTGAGTGAAGGTAACTTGTTACATATTTTCTGGGAATGCCCCAAGATAGCGCCTCTTTGGAGAATGATACAAGACAAGGTGGATCCATTATTGGGGTTGTTAGATTTATTTTCACCTGAGATATGCCTTCTTGGGGACTATTCTCAGACATTGGTGAGTGCTCGTAAATATCACAAAGCTATGATCTCTATGTCTGTGAAAAAGTTAGTCCTCAAACACTGGAAGGATGATCAGGTATGTCTCTACTCTGAATGGCTTAATGAGTTTCTAGCGAATCTTAGAACAGAGAAGATTATTTCCAGTTTAAATAACAAAGTGAAGTATCAAAAGATATGGGCTCCCTTACATACGTTATATTCTACCTAACTTGCAAGCTTGGTGTTGAAGACGGAACCTTATCTCTTTTTACACCCGGACTGTGGGGGAGGGGATTGGGAGGTGGGGAGGGGGGATGGGATCATGTATGTTGCTTCAGATTTGGTTACAATCATTACTGTACAAACGTGGTCCCGTCCTTTGTAATTTGTAAAACTTAATAAACTTTATATTGTAAAAAAAAAAAAAATATAGATCTGGAAACTGTGCAAAGAAGAGCTACAAGGATGGTTCAGGACCTTCACCATGAACTCTATGAAACAAAACTTTAAGAATTGAAAATGTACTCCCTGGAACAGAGGAGAAACAGAGGAGACATGATAAAAACCTTTAAATACCTAAAGGGTATCGACTTGATGCAGAATCAGAACCTCTTCCAAGAAAATAAGGAGGCCACAACAGACGTCTAACGGGAGGGAGATTTTGGAGCAACATTAAGAAGTTTTTCTTCATTGAAAGGGTGGTGGAGCAGTGGAACAGGCTGCCTCTAGAGGCTGTGGACGCCAAGACAGTAAAGGAGTTAAAAATATCTTGGGACAGACATAGCAGAATATTTAAATAAGGGAATACACTTGGGGGGGGAGTAGGTCAAATAATGGGCAGACTAGATGGATCACGTGGTCCCCATCTGCCAACATGTTATTATGTTCTTCCGGAAGCCAGACTGGAAAGGGGTGAAAAAGGAGGAGGTGTCAAGGTAAGGAGCGAGCTGGGTGAGTACTATATGTTCTTCCAGTCTTGCAAGGATAGGAAGGAAGGAGGGAGATGGAGTGGTAGTTGCCAGCTGCAGAGGGGTCACCGCCTTTGTGGAGCGGGATGATGGTAGCATACTTTCAGGCAGCTGGGACCAAGGCTAACATAAAGGAGAGATTTAATAGATCAGCAATAGGATAAAAGATGGCAGGAGCGGACAGATATAGTAGTTTAGCACTGAGGTCATCAGGGCTTTTGCCTTTGGAAGGGTTCAGAGAGAGGAGAGTCTTGAGAGTGCTGAAGGGGGATATAGGGGAGAAGGGCGGCAAAGGAGGGGCAGGAGTGGGGTAGTGGGAAATGAGGGAAGGAGAAAGGGAGGAGGCACAGGAGTAAAGGTATTGAACTCTTAGGCTACCGGGGGTCGTCCAACAGGGTGGAGTCAGCCACCCCTAAGGATTGAGGGAGTACAGAGCATTTACCACCTTCCAGAATTTGGAAGGGTGGTTTATATTTGCCTGAAAGGTGCTGGAAAAGTAGTCTACTTTGGCTTGCCTGACTAGCCTAGTGCAGGTGTTATGGAGATGGTGGTATCGTTGATAAGCTGTAGTGGAGGGTGATCGTTTATGGTCCTTCCAATCTTAGTCCCGTAGACAATCCAGGAGGTATGATGTTATCCATGGGAGGTGGTATCCACGCACCTTGGTGCATCTGAGTGGGGCATGGCAGCTTTAGATGCTGAGGAAGGTTGATTTGAAATAATCGAGGACGGAGTCAATTGAGGTGGCAGTGTTTATGGGAGTCCAATCTGTACTGCACAGGTCATTAAGTAAGGGTGTGAGATCTAGTGATTTAAATTAATTTGTAAGAATTTAGGTGGGGCCGAGGTTGTTGGATTTTCCGTATGCAGTAGTGATGTGATGGTTGCTTAGCGTGTCTGACAGGACGCCTGCGTTTATGATGTGGTGTGGGTGTAATGCCAGAACCCAGCTAATGAGGGAATGGTTGTTGGTTTATTGTTGAAATGTGTGGATTCAGTAATAAGCTGGGATAGGTTTAGGGCAGTGATTGCAGAACTGGAGGAGTACGCAGTGGCAAGCCAATTCAGATTGAAATCACCCAGAATCAGTAGTTCA
The DNA here is from genome assembly GCA_016271365.2 of Neoceratodus forsteri. Classification (NCBI taxonomy): domain Eukaryota; kingdom Metazoa; phylum Chordata; order Ceratodontiformes; family Ceratodontidae; genus Neoceratodus; species Neoceratodus forsteri. The sequence continues at coordinate 75,324,239 of JADMNL010000027.1, read as the reverse complement.
CCCTAGGGAGCGTGGGTCGAAAGGGATGCCAGTAGGTCGGTGATAGAGGTGGGGGGGGAAGGAGTGCAGGGCAGCAGTAAATACCTGCTATAAAGATTGGTAGGAAGGAGAAGGGGGACATCTTTATTAATAGCTGTTCATACATAGAAGAGATCAAGGAGGCCAGGACAGTAGTGAAGTGAATGGTGGACCTGAGGTACATTACTACCCCATCTCCCCTCTTAGCATGGACCTGGTGAATGAGGGTGAAGCCTGGGATACAGATGCACTCATTAAGAATTTTGGGGCGGAGACATGATTCAGTCAAGATAAGGATGTCAGGTTGGAGAGATAGATCTAGGGGCTGGATTTGATCAATTTTGGGCAGTAGGCTCCCAATGTTTAGGTGTACAATTCGCAGCCTGTGACGTAGATATGGGGTAGGGCCATGGTTTGATTCTATGTCACTGGCAATCAACAGCAATAGGGCAACCAAATAATGGGTAAACATGAAGAATCGCTTCTTAGGCAGCCAAGGGGGTCGGTGGCAGGAATTTCCAGGTGGGAAGAACCAGGTGCTTCCCCTCCCCAGGCCGGAGAACTGGCTGAGGGGATGCTGAGCAACACAGTGAGGGCAGAAGGAACCCACAGGGGAGGGCCTCATCACCTTTTTTGCAGGAGCTACATCGTTTCTTGATTAATGGTCATGGTTAATAAGTCATGGTGCTAAAAAGAAATATATGGGAAGCAAAAATAATAATTAGCCCCAATATCTTTTCTGGGCTAATATTTCCCACAGAGCGGTCTTAAATAACTTGCTCAGAGTCACATATCATGCATGTGGGGGTTGTGGGAATCAAACCCAGGACTGCTGAATGTATAAACCATAATAATATAATAATTATTAGCACTATTGCTTGTTGGGCTAAAATCAGCAAAGGCAACTGTAATACTGCATTAGCGCACTTAGATGAGTGTGCACGCACCTGATGGGTGCGCGCATGCATTAGTGCGCTTGCATGGACATGCGTGCACTTTAATTCAATGGGGACTGCACTGTGCAAATGGGATTAGTGCTGTGCAAGTGCATGCATCACAGGCACATGCTCTAGACAATGGTGGGAAGTCTAACTGAAGGAGAGTGTGCCCAGCCCTAATGGCAGATGCTCAAATGGAAAAAAGGGTGGTCTGTGGTGGAAAACCACCAACATGTACCAAAATCACACATTAGCTGCATAAAAGTACCAAACACAAAACCTGAGGCGGGGGGGGGGCAAAAGGAACCAATGCCTGAGCTGAAGCCCCCCCCCACCCGAGACCCTACACTCCAAATAAAGTTGTATCTGGCACTGTTTTGTCTTTTTTTTTTTTTTTATGGAAACCATTAAAACACCTTAGCAATGCAGAAGTGGCTCCCAATCCACACAGAGAATGAGAAAAGGGCAGGTTATTCAATTTGAAAGCCGCAGCTTAACAGGCACGATTTTAATTTAGGAATGCTCCCTGAAACAAGCAGCCCCAGAAATCAGTGCAGAATTGCAGCCCCAAATGAAGTCTTGAAGTTCTTGAGAGAAGATAAAAGTAGCTCTGTCCCCTTCAAATGGCACAGCTGAACTGGGGAGTTGCTGCAGCATGGAATCCTTGTATGCTCAACATTCTAATGCTTGGGCTATGCCATTCCCCTGGTAGGGGGGCACTATACCCAGTTGTTATGATTACCCATTAACAATGTGGTGCACTACAGAAACCACAGATACATAAACCAGAATTATGGCTCCACCACTACAGACAAAAACTGAAATTTCAAAAATCACTTTCTGGTTATCCAGAACTGTTGCTTTAGGCCAGGAGGTAGAGGCTGCCTGAACAGCAAATTTTTCCAAGGAGGCATCAACTATTTCTAATGGAGTAAGACCTGTATTACTGCTTTGTTCCATAATGGTCCATACTCACCTCAACCTGTCCTTCTTATACTCTATCCAGGGTAGAAGTTGCGCTACCTGGTAATACAACTTAAGATTTGGTAGACCTACTCCTCCCTCCGATTGTGGTCTTTGCATGTCTCCCCACTTAATGCATGCTTTCTACCAGCCCAAACATAACAGTGGAGGGCCTTATTGATTTTTTTCCCACTCCACTAGGCATCTGGAGGGGCAAAGTTTGAAATAAGAACAGAAATTATGGCAACACATTCATGCGTATAGTTTCTCTCTTACCAAAGAGAGTGGGAGTACTTTCCATCTTCTCAGATCTATGTTAATTTCTGCAATAAGCTTACCATCGTTTACTTGGTATAGTCCTTTTAGCCCTACCAGAATGTGGATGTCAAGATTTCAATTTCAATTTTCAATTTATTGGAATACAATCGGAATTACAAACCTTTGAGTCACAAACTCTTTTGCAAAGGCTCCACGTCGGTTACAGGGGGTGGAGGGTAAACAAATACAGTAAAGGACATACATAAACAGGCAGTATTTACAGTTACTGAACTGAGGAGCAGTCCAGGCAAAACTTATATACTGGTGAGGGCATTAGGCAGCAATCTTAGCGTCCCAGGCCAGGGATTTGTTTGGTGCTAATACATGGGGCCTAGAGACCCTGAGTCGGCTAGAATGGGGGTAGAATACAAATGGGTGGGCAATGTTAGCCACAGTCACATTTGCACTCTCAAGTAGTTGAGCCTTGAGGCCTGTTTTAAATAGTGAGATGCTGTGGGTCTGTGAGTGAGTGTGGTAATGCACTGAGCCAGAGAGGGCTTGTGGCGGAAGGATCTTTGCCCAAAGGAAGTTCTACATGGGAGACCAGAAATGAAGAGCTTGGCGAGCCTGTATTGCACCTGTGGGGCTATACTGATTAAGGGAGAAGGCGGCCAGGGGCTAGGTGAAGGTGTATCTTTTTTGCGAGGATGCAGGTGTGGTACTTTAATCTTTGTTGGAAATTTAGCCAACCAGTCAAAGCATAAAGATCACAGGTGTGGGTTAGTCCATCACTGCCTGTGACTAGGCGGCAGGCTTTATTCAAGGCAGTGTTTATACTGTTAAGCGAGGTGGGTTCTGCAGAGCCGTATATAGTAATCCCGTAGTCAACTAGGGAGAGGATGGAGGAGGCGACTGCAAGCTGCATGGCCTGTGCGGGTAAGCAGTGCTTGAGCCTGTACAGGATGCCCACTCTAGTATTGACAGCGGAAGAGAGAATCTGGATATGCCTCTGGTAGGAGAGGGAGGTATCAAATGTGATACCCAGGTATTTGAAGTTGGTAACGTGTTCCAGAGGGGCACCTAGTGTGTTCTTGATATGGAGAGCAGACTGACTATGAGGGCTTTGGCAATGCACAAAAATCATGGACTTAGTTTTATTATAGTTGATAATTAGGCAGTGTTCAGTGAACCAGGTCTCTAGTTCCCAGAAATGACTTTGAAGGGCCTGTTGGAGGGCGGTCGGGTGGGGGTGTTTCCAAAACAGAACCACATCATCAGCGTAGAGGAGCAAATGACCACTGCACACCTTAGGGAGGGAGTTTAGAAAGAGGGTGAACAGCAGTGGGCCCAGAATTGACCCCTGTGGGACCCCAGAGCAAACTGTTTTGGGGGTGGAGAGGGTGGTGTTTATCCTGACTTGCTGTGAACGGCCTGAGAGGTAATCCTTGAACCAGGCCGCAGTCTCAGGGACCACATTTAGTTTTGGGAGGACACGAAGTAGTAGCTCGTGACTGACCGTATCAAAAGCCTTGGTTAGATCCACATAGATCGTCCCTATGATTGAGCCATGGTCGAGGGCTTCGTGTATGAACGTGGTGAGCTCTGAGAGTATGGTGATGGCACTATGGCCCGTCCGGAAACCATGCTGTTCCTGGCTGAGAAGTTTATGTTTAGTTAGGTGTTTGGTTATCTGATCAGATACTATTCTTTCCAGGGCTTTGGAGAGAGGTGGAAGTATTGAGATAGGTCTATAGTTGCTGGTGTTAGTGGGGTCACCGCGCTCTTCAGAATGGGAGTGATTATGGCTCTCTTCCAGGTTGAGAGGAACTAACCGAGGCATAGCGAGAGGTTAAGAATTTTAGTGAGGTGTGGTAAAGTGACATCAAGGGTGAGCCGAAGGAGTTTAAGATCTAAGGAGTCATTGCTGTAGCGGGTATTAGAGATAACTTTGGTAATATAGCATTTTGCCTCATTGCAGGTGATGACTCGAAGCCGGAAGGGGGGCATGTTGACATTACCGAGGTTTGGGGGAGGGTGGGAGAAATTTGGAGGGAGGATATGGGAGAGATCCGAGAAGGCTGAGTTAAGGGCTTCTGCGATAGTGGAATGATTCTGAGTGACCTCACCATTTAGAATAAGTTGGGTGGGGGTGGAGGAGCAGGATTTACCACTGAGTTCTTTTATGTTGTCCCAGAATTTTTTTACCATCACCCCAGGAGGAGGTAAGGGTTTGTTGGTAGTAATCTGCTTTTGCCTGCCGCAATGCCCATGTACATTTATTGCGTGCCTCCCGGTAGAGTTGTCTATCCTGGGTACTTTGGGAGTCAAGGGCCTTGTGCCAGAGGTTGTCCCGTTGCTGTAGCAGGCTTACAAGTGGGGGTGTGATCCATGGGGTGGTTCTGGATTTCACAACTTGCTTAGTAAAGGGAGCGAATAAGTCGCAGGCTTTGTTGAAGGTGGTTATAAAGTGAGCGAGAGCAAGGCCAACTGACTGGGCAGTGTAAATGGGGAGCCAGTTGCTGTTGGTTAGATGGGCTTTGAGGTTCTTTATGCCACCCCTTTTAAGTCTACGTTGCCAGGAGATTTTTGGTGGGGCAGGGGGCAATTTGCCCGACCACCAGCAAGTAACCAGGGAGTGGTCACTGATAGCATCAGGAGCACTGTTGCGTGAGAGGTTCCCTGGCCTGTTGGTGAAGATGAGGTCAAGAAGGGTGGAGGTCCCGGATCTTTGTCCCTTCTGGTGGGGGAGGTGACTAGTTGGGTGAGATCAAAGGCCAGGGCAGCGTCTTTGAAGCTGGATGAGGCTGGGGATAACCAGTTAACGTTGAAGTCACCCATTACGATGACTTCACTAGTGTTAGGTAGTTGGGAGATGATTTGGAGGATAGAGTCAAATGTGAGTTTTTGATTTCTCGGGGGGATGTAGGCCGAGATGATGTGGAGAGTTTTAACATAGAAACATAGAATGTGACGGCAGATAAGGACCGCTTGGCCCACCCAGTCTGCCCATTTCCCTACCTACTGGATAAGCTGCAGATCCTAGTTAACCAGCAGCCTACTTCTTCCTACCCCCAACCCCCAGAATTGCCTTATGACTATCCCATGCATGCTTGAATTCCACCACTGATTTTGACTCCACAACCTCCTCCGGAAGGCCATTCCATGCATCCACAACCCTCTCTGTGAAAAAATACTTCCTTAAATTACCTCTGAGCCGCCCCCTCTATCTTCAAATTGTGCCCCTTGTTCTTGCACACCTCTTTTTTGAAAGATGCTACCCTCTTGGACTTTGTTGATTCCTTGAGGTACTTGAAAGTTTCTATCATGTCCCCCTCTCCTCCTTTCTCGAGGGCTATACATATAAGCTCCTTAAGTCTCTCTTCATATGTCCTCCGGTGCAGACCCTGCACCATTTAGTTGCCCTCCTCTGGACAGCTTCCATCCTGTCTATGTCTTTGGGAGATTGGGTCTCAGAACTGCACACAGTACTCAGATGGGGTCTCACCAGCTGTCTGTACAGAGGATAATAACTTCCTGTTTTCTACTGGTGATGCCTCTGCATCCCAGTATCCCCCCAACCCTCCTTGCTGCCCTCTCACATTGCTTGCCCACCTTTAGGTCATCTGATATGACTACCCCAGGTCCCTTTCCATTTTTGTTGTTGTTAGTATCTCACCCCCCATTGTGTACTCTTCCCCTGGGTTTTTGTTTCCCAGGTGCATTACCTTGCACTTCTTAGCATTGAATCTAAGCTGCCATACATTTGACCATTCTCTAACCTTGCCAAGTCCCTTCTCATCCTTTCCACCCCACCCTGTGCATCAACTCTGTTGCAGATCTTAGTGTCATCTGCAAAGAGACATACTTTTCCTTCCAGTCCTTCTGCAATGTAAGCTATAAAGACATTGAAGAGGACTGGTCCTAATTTGAACCCTCGGTACCCGCTAGTAACCCTCCTTTCTTCTGAGTGGACTCCATTTACTATTACTCTCTGTGTCCTATTCTCCAGCCAATTCTTTACCCAGGCTGTCATCTTGGGACCCACTCCCAGGCTGGCTAACTTATATATTAATCTTTTGTGTGGGACTGTGTCAAATGCCTTGCTAAAGTCTAGGTAGGCCATGTCACAGCCCCTCCCTGATCTACTACTTTGGTCACCCAGTCAAAGAAATCTATCAGATTCGTCTGGCATGACCTTCCGGCTGTGAATCCATGCTGCCTAGGGTCCTGTGCCCTCTGGCCTCCAGATACTGTGACAATTCTTTCCTTTAGAAGTGATTCCATCATTTCCCTATCACTGAGGTTAAACTAACAGGTCTATAGTTTCCTGCTTCTGCCTTGCTCCCACTTTTGTGAAGGGAATCACATCTGCCCTCCTCCAGTCCTCGGGTACCACCCATCCTCCCATGATTTGTTAAAGAGGGTAGTCAGTGGTGTCACTAGTTCTCCCTTAGTTCTTTTAGAATTCTGGGATGAATCCCATCAGCCCCATTGCTTTGTCCACTTTCAGTTTTAAGAGTTCTTTCAGAACCCTTTCTTCTGTAAATGGGCTGGTATCAACTTCTGTATCCAGAGTGTTACTACTGTTTGTTTTATGTACCTCCCCTCTTCCTTTGTAAATACTGAGCAAAAATATTTGTTTAGTATCTCTGCCTTTTCACATTCTCCTCTGCCCACCTCCTCCCTTTATTAAGCCTCACTATCCCTCCCTTGGTCTTCCTTTGCTCCCTGATGTACCTATAAAGGTTTTATTCCCCTTCTTAACTGAGTTGGCTATCTTTCCTCAGTTTGGGCCTTTGCTGTTCTGACTGCCTTCCAGCCTCCTTTGCTTTAACTGATACAGTTCTCTGTCCTGCTCCTGCTGCGATTCCTTGTACTTCCTGAATGCTTTCTTTTCTCTTGAACCTTCACTGCCACTTCCTTTGAGAACCATAGTGGTTTCTTACATCGTCTTGTTTTGTTTATTTGCTTCACACAAGGCTCGTTACCTCTGTGATGGCAGTTTTATTATTCCCATTGTTCTTCCACCCCTCCTTCCGCCCATTTGCTAGTGCATTCCTTAGGCACTCACCCATTTTATAAAGTCAGCCCTCCTAAAGTCCAGTACTTTTGTCTTTGTATGGCTTGACTCTATTGCTGTGTTTATTGTGAACCATACTGTTCGATGGTCGCTGGTTCCCAGATGGCTACCCACTTCTACATCTGTGATCCTCTCCATCTCCATTTGAGAGTATCAAGTCTAATATTGCTCCCTCTCGAGTGGGCTCCAGTACTAGTTGTCTAAGGCATGCCCTGTAGGGCATCTAGAATAACTGCACTCTTCAGTGGCAGCTGCAACCGCTCCAGTTAACATCTGGCATATTCAGATCACCCATCAGCAATATCTCCCTTTTCTGCCATTCTAAGTATACTTTCTATCATTTCCTTGTCCACTTCCTCCCCCTGAGAAGGGTCTGTATCTAACCCCTGTGCGGATTGGTGCCATTGCCTGTCTCCAAATTTTACCCACAGTGCTTCTTCTCCTCCCTGTTTACCTTTTGTTCTGTTGCTTTTATTCCTTCCCTTATGTAAAGAACTACTCCTCCCTTTACCCTCCTGTCCCTCCTGTAGATAGTGTATCCTGGTATGTTTACGTCCCAGTCATGGTTTGTGTGTACCATGTTTCTGTGACTGCCACGATATCCAGATGTTCCTCCTCCATCAAGGCCACTAATTCAGGAAGCATGTTACCTAGACTACAGGCATTGGTACTCATTGCTCTCCATTTTTGATGGCCTTACCTTCTGTTGCAGCATCCCCACTGAGCCGTTCTACCTTGGTCTTTTTCTCATTTAGTACCCTGTTTTGTAGGGAGAGGCTGGGATTTTTCTGCTGCTTGTCAGTGCCTCCCCCATTGACTAGTTTAAAAGCTTGCCAATGAAGCATTTAAACCGATTGCTCAAAAGACTTGTTCCCTTCCTGGACAGATGCAGACCATCCTCCAGTATAGGCTGGTGTCCTCCAGGTGGAACCCCAGTCCCCAATGAAGCCAAACCCTGTGCTCCGCACCATTTTTCAACCATTCATTAAACTGCATGGTGCCAATTACCTCGCCTCCCCATGCCTTTGACAGGCAGCACCTCTGAGACGGATACTGTGTTTGCTACTTGTCTTAGGCCCCTCCCAACTCTGCAATGTCCTCCTGCACTGCTCTAACCTCATGATGAGCCAAGTCATTTGTCCCTAGGGTGGACAATTACGTCCAGCTCAGAATCCCTTGCAGCTGTTGTTGTGATCCTGAGGATCGCTTCCTGTCCCTCAAGCCATGGCACCAGGCAGGTAACTACTTCAGATTTCCCAGCTCCTCCCAGTTCTATCCCCTAATAACTGAGTCCCCCACCAGGAGCTGCTTCCTTTCCTTGGTGTCCTCTGCCTCCTTCCTGTGGGCCTCCCTTGTGACAGTTGTCCTCAGCCTCCTTAGTCTCCTCTGCGGGTGTATCTATAGGGAGCTATGCTCCCCAGAATGGCGTGATGGATTGTGGTGTGTAACATCTGACTGGGTGTGCCTCTGTTTCACCATCCTCATCCTCCCTGAGCCCACTGTGGTCCAACTGCTGTGCTTTCTTTGCAACCTCTGAGGTAGTGGTGGTGGTTCTGGTGCTCCCTGGATGGGGGAGGTTCCCTTCCGACTGTCCATTGTGGCCTGGGGGAAGGTCCCCGTACTACTGTCCAGTGTGGCCTGAAGACGGGCAACTTCCTCCCTCAGGGCAGACAGTTGTCTGCAAATAGGGCAGCATCTCAGCCTCCAGAAAGACTCCCGGAAGACTGCTGCCCCACAGCCATTACATTGCACTACTCCCATTTTTTTTTTTTTTTTGTGTGTGATTGGTTTGTAATGTAGAAATATATATTATATTATATAATGTTTATGATTATATTGTCAGTGCAGTGTGCTAGACAGGATATGACAGTGACATGCACCTTGCACTCTTGAGGAAATGATGTCAGAACCCCAGGTATAAAGGAACTATTTCCAGGGGTGGGAAAGGGTTGGGCCTAAACTGTGCCCTCGCAAAACAATCAGCTAGAAGCTCTGACCCACTGCTGCAATGAGGCCTTCCTGTCAGGAAGATGCCCTACACAACAATTTGATAGAGAAATACCCTGCTAATCAATCAGAGAAAAATCCACACATCCAAGTCAGACACAGGTAAACCTTCCAGCCCCAAAACAGGGCTGGTGGTTTGTGCTCTGAGAGCTGTCCGCCCCAAAATAAGTCAGCTGTGCTTTAAACTCTTCCTGCACTGAAAATCTTAGAATTGTAACAAACAAACGTAAACCTTAATCCACCACCCTCTGTTGCTTGAAAGACTGTCTTTTCCTGTTTCACAATGCAGGTTTTCTGTGACCACTCCTTAACCCCAGTAACTCTGTTTAAAGAGTTTAACTATCACAAACTCCTACGCACCAGTAAATTATTTAAAATAGTTTCAGTCCCAAAAGCCTAGTAGTCAATCCAGCTACCCCCAAGGGCAACCAGAATGAAGTATTTAAACACTTATGAGGTTACTTCCAAGATAAGCAGAGTTTGCAAGTTTCTTTTTCAACTCCTCAGCCACCTGAAATTTAAAAATAGTTTAACTGTCAGCAAATCCTAGTAGACAATCTAGCTACCTCCAAGGACCTACCCAAATGCAGTATTTAAATCCTTCTGAAGTTACTAACAAGATAAACAGAGTTTACAAGCCCCTTCTTGAGACATGGTACCCAGGCTGAGTTTTACTGTATCTGGGCACCGTATTGTGGTGCGGGTGTATGGACTTCTGTGGCACTGAATGAGGATTTAACATAAATTGCACAGCCACCGCCTCTCTTGCTGGTCCTATCTGCCCGGAAGAAGGCATAATTAGAGAGGGAGACAGCATCACAGGGAATTTTTTCAGAGAGCCATGTCTCAGAGAGTGCAAGTATTTCCGGAGCATACCGGGCAATCCAGCCTTGGAGAGGTGTGTGTTTTTTATGAAGGCTGCATATATTTAGGGTAGCTAGCAGCAGACGCCCCTGAGGATTTTTTGGGGAGGCAATAGTGCAGGGTAGTCCTGGGTTGGGGTGGATGTTGCCAGATAACAGAAGTAAAAAGGTGTGCCGCAGGAGGGCCAACCTGCAGAGTCTGGATGAGAGACGCTGGGATTGGTAGGGTGAAAGGCGTTTTGTGTTGTGGTGGGGACAGGAAGACTAGGAATAACACAGCAAAGAAGGGTCAGGGAAGAGAGGGGGACGTTGGGGAGGCTAGCATGGGTGGTGGGGGCTAGAGGTATGGGGGGGACAGGTGAGGTGCAGAGTTTACCTGGTGTGAGAGTGTGGGTTAACGAGCGTGTGAGAGAAAAGGCCAACGGGATCAGTTTGGCTAGTGTGGGAGATGCTGGTGGTACAGAGTCTGTGGTTACCTTTGAGAGCAGAAGGGATAGTGTAAAAGTTATACTGGTGTGGGTTGGGTGCCTCGGGGGTGTAGACCAAGCTGTGGGATCCTGGAAATCAGGAGGGCAGCTAATAGTAGTGTGTACACTGCAACTGCAGAGAGAGAGTGGTGTGTTACAGCGACCACTAGTGTACAGTTAGTATAACCTGCAGCTGGAAAAGTAGGCTGATAGGTTTAGTCAGGTGACCTGCTAAAATAACCTGTCTATAAATTGGAGAGCTGACCAAGGGTGGTAGTGGGGGTGGGGTTAGTACTACTACTACATGACAGAAAAAGGCAAAAAGCGCTTTAAATTACAGTCCTGCCGTTAGGCTGAGCCACTGGAGAGGAGATATTTTTTTGTCACTCTTTGAAAGAGAAAAAGGCGGCAACATGCAGTTTCAGCAGTGCAGGCAGGCAGAATGCAGGCGTTTCTTCCACGCGGTGGAATGAGCTTTACCTTGGCTGGGGGTTCGGGGACTCCCTCCGGCGATGTGGGAGAGGGCTGTGGAGCACCCTCACGACCTCCGCTCCTCGGGGGTTCTGCTCTTGGCTGGGGGTTTGGGGACTCCCTCCGGCGATGTGGGGGAGGGCTGTGGAGTACCCTCACGACCTCCGCTCCTCAGGGGTTCTGCTCTTGGCTGGGGGTTCAGGGACTCCCTCCGGCGATGTGGGGGAGGGCTATGAAGCGCCCTCACGACCTCCGCTCCTCGGGGGTTCTGCTCTTGGCTGGGGGTTCAGGGACTCCCTCTGGCGATGTGGGGGAGGGCTGTGGAGCGCCCTCACGACCTCCGCTCCTCGGGGGTTCTGCTCAGATACCTGATCTGGTGGTGACCCATTTAAGGAAATCATTTGTCTTAAGTTTGGGGTATGTGTATCACTAATCAGTATTACTTCTGTTTTACTCTACTTTAAATCCCAATGTTTCGCTGTAAGCCCTCAAAACTTGCCTTAAAATAGGAAAACTGTGGGTTGGGTTTTGAAGGTATAGCATTATGCCATCTACATAAAGAGAAATGCGATTTTCCATAATCCCCACCACTATACCCTCCAGTGACTGGTCCTCCCTAACCAGTACTGCCAATGTTTCAATGCTCAAATCAAATAAGACGGGGGATCCTGCTACCACTTTTGTGAAGTGGGGCACCTGCCCCCCTCCAGTCCCATGGAACAACATCTGTTTCCAGTCAGTTGTTAAAAAGGACTGTCAGAGGTGTAGCCGGTACCTCCCTCAGTTCTATTGGGTGTGTACCTCATCTGGCCCTATGGTTTTGTCCACTTTCAGATATGCAAGTTCCTTCAGGACTCTCTCCTCTGCAAAGGGATTTGTGTAAAACAGGGTTGAACTGGAGCTCACCTGGAAAACCAAGGGGGTAGGGCCCAGGATGACACACACATATCAGTATTCCATTTAAATTTGATAAATTAGCTCCGTATTTACATCTTACATTTACTTACAGTGCCTCAAATACCCCATTTAATTAAAAAACAGATGGTAAATGCAAAGATTTTCTGAGTTTAGAAGGTGACCAAATACTCAGCAGAGGTGAGCCCACCTGGAAATTACCAGGCATCAAGGTGGGCCAGTCTGACTCTGCTTGTGTCTACCCCACCCCCCCCCAAGCTGCTTTTATGTGACCCATCCCCTTCTGCTGTGAGGACTGAATTAAGTATTTGTTCAAAATATCTGCTTTTTCCTGACTTAATTTCACGGTCTGGATTTCACTAATACCCTCACCTTTAATGAACTCGGGGCCAGTCACCCAGAATGGGTGGACCAAAACAGTCTGGTCCAACCTGAACAGTTGGACTGTACAATGTCCGAATTCTACCAAGTCCCCTGTGCCATGGGTAGCTAATGCATGGGTAGCAAAGTGTCTTGCAGTACATGTAGCTAATCCTCTGATAGGGTATTCACATTTTCTGTGGTTATAACTTGCTATGGCAAAGGGATATTAAACAGTCTTCATTACACAACACATACCTGCATAGGTGGTGGAGCCAGGGGGGTCAGCAGACCCCTTACTTTAATAGCTGAACAATCTAACAAAGAATCAGTGGAGCAGCATTAAAATGAGGCTGGTTGGATCTCTCCAATGACAGCAGGGAGGCTACTTCTAAATCTTTTGGTGCTCAACTTACATTGAAAATTCAGTTAACCAAAAATACAAAACATGACAGCTAAAGGGGAGGTTCCGATAATGGGAGACTTCAACATGCCGGATACAGATTAGTCAATACCAGCAGGAACACCTGCCAGAACTAGACACATGGTGGATTCCCTGCAGGGGGAGGGTCTCAAACAACTGGTACAACAACTCACAAGAGACAGGGTTATCCTAGATCTAGTACTGACTAACAGGGAAGGGATCACAGATCTGCAGATAGAAGGTCACATGGGGGCCAGTGACCATCACATGGTATGGTTCAATTTGGCCACTACATCTAAATCATCCAATTCCAAGGCAAAAATATGGGACTTCAGAGGAGCTGACTTTGATAAGATGGCCAACAGATTTAAGCTAGCCCTGGCAAAAAGAAACACAGGTGAGGGGGTACAGGCAAAGTGGCCAAGCATTAAGGATGCAATACTTGAAGCAACATCCCATTGTGTTAGACAGAAAAGGAAGTGCAAAGAAGAAGGAACCACTTTGGTTCTCAAATACAGTAGCAGAAAGGTCAGAGCCAAAGTCTGGCCTTCAGGAAATATAAGGGAACACAGCAGGATGAAGATAGGGAGGCATACCAAACTGCCCTAAGGGAAGCAAGGAAGGCAGTAAGGTAGGCAAAGTCCCAAACTGAGGAAACACTAGCACGAACAGTAAAAGAAGGTGACAAGACTTTCTATAGATACATTAGTGAAAGGAGAAAGTCCAGAGAGGGTATTGCTAAGCTCAGAGGAGAAAAGGGGACATGTGAGGAGGAGGACCCTGTAAAAGCATCTATCCTAAATAGATACTTTTCCTCAGTATTTACTGAAAAGATGGTAGGGCAGGGCCCACAGCTCAGCACCATGGACACGGGGGGTGAGCACTACTCCCTTCACAAAAGAAAGGGTCCTACAAGAGCTTGCTAAGCTCAGGGTGGACAAGGAAATGAGACCTGATGGCATACATCCCAGGGTACTTAAGAACTAAGGGTGGAACTAGCAGAGCCATTAGCAGAACTGTTTAGTGAGTCTCTGAGCACAGGAGAGGTCCCAGAAGACTGGAGAAGGGCTCATGTGATCCTGCTCCACAAAAGTGGTAGCAGGGAACTACAGACCAGTCAGTCTTACCTCAGTAGTGGGCAAAATTATGGAGGCACTCCTTAAGGAAAGGACAGTGCAACACCTGGAATCCATAGGGGCATAGGATCCAAGACAGCATGGGTTTACAAAAGCAAGGTCCTGTCAAACTAATCTCATAGATTTCTTTGACTGGGTAACCAGAGTGGTGGACCAAGGGGGAGCAGTTAATGTTGCCTGCCTTGACTTCAGCAAAGCTTTCAACACTGTTCCACATAGAAGATTGATAAATAAGCTGGGTAGGCTCGGGGTGGGTCAGAAGTTGGTCAACTGGGGGGCAAACTGGTTGACGGGCAGAAAACAGAGAGTGGTGGTAAATGGTATACAGTCAGAAGAGATGCAAGTCACAAGGGGGGGTACTTCAGGGATCAGTCCTGGGGCCAGTTCTCTTCAATATCTTCATTAGTGACAATGCAAATAGACTAGATGGTAAGGCTTGTCTGTTTGCAGATGACATCAGTATCTGCAACAGAGTAGATGATCCAGATGGGGTGGGCAGAATGAGAAGAGATCTGGATAAACTAGCAAAATGGTCAGAAGAGTGGCAACTGGGATTTAATGCAAAGAAGTGCAAGATCACGCACATAGGGAAGAGAAACCCTGAAGCCACCTAAAGGCTGGGAAGGGAGTTGCTGGCAGTCACAAAGGAAAAAGGAGACTTGGGCATCATCATCACAGATTACCTGAAATCATCCAAGCAGACCTCTAAAGCAGCAGGTAAGGCTAGGGGGATGTTAGGGGGTATTAGTAGGGGTATCACAAGTTGTAAGAGGGAGGTAATAATCCCTCTTTACAAGACACTGGTTAGGCCCCATCTGGAGTATTGCATGGAGTACTGGAAGCCACACCTTCACAAGGACATTAACCAAATTGAGGCAGTCCAGAGAAGGGCAACCAAAATGGTGCAGGGACTGCATCAGAAGACATATGAGGACAGATTAACGGAGCTCAATATGTATACCCTTGAGCAAAGGAGGGAGAGAGAGGTGATATGATCGAGACATTCAAACACCTTAAGGGCATTAACAAGGTGAAAGAGTCTAACATGTTTAAATATAAGAAAAACAGCAGGACAAGAGAGACAGCGTGAAATGGGAGGGAGGCCGATTAACAGGGAATGTACGGAAATTCTTTTTCACAGAAAAGGTAGTGGATGCATGGAACGGCCTACCTCAGGAAGTGATGGCTATGAATACAGTGCAGGGCTTCAAACAGGCATGGGATAGGCATAAGGGAGCAATACAGAGGAATATGAATAGATAGGCCACTGACAGAGCAAAGACCGATGGCACATTTGTACGGTAGGAAAAGAAATGGGCAGACTGGATGGGCCTTGCGGTCCTTATCTGCCGTCAACTTCTGTTTCTATACTTTTTGGAAAATCTCTTGAATGTTTTTACTGTTGCGTGAGTAATTATTTTGGTGATTGTGCGAAATGGACTAGCAGCCACGTAACTGACACAATGAGCAAACGCTACGCTATGCACTTCACGAGCAGAGATAGCCTTTAACGGGGGGCAAAAGGTTAAATACATTGATTAAGTCTGCTATTATGTTTGTTTTTTTACACTTTTTCATGATAATTTATTTTATTTGTGGTCATACCTCTCAACCTCCTGTCTCATAAATCAGGGACAACGTTAAAAAAAAAAAAAAAAACACACAGGGACAAAGGACCAAAATCAGGGACACATTTTAAAAATTGGTGATATACACTCAGGAAGCTGGCAGAATAATGGGCTTAGTGTAAAATGTATTTTCTAATGAACAAGGCTAAAACTTTAATGTTTGACATCTTTTTGTGCTTCCAACCCCCACTGTTTGGTCAGGGAAACACAATTTTTAGGAGGGACAGAGTAAAATTTTGAGGCAAAAATTAGGGACGTCCCTGAACATCAGGGGCAGTTGAGAGGCACGTTTGTGGTAGCTGGAACAGGTGACACGCGAGTCTCGTTACGCAAGTTACGCTGAGCTTACGTTTACAGCGGAAAGCGGCGTGCGATTCCCGTGGCTTTTCCGCTACGCAACTTGGGTGGTCCGACTCTCTACACAATCGCCGTTGTTTTTGCCTTCCTTTCTCCTCTCAAACCTGTTCCAAATCTGCAATTCCTGACCCTGCTCGGTTTCATCATGAATAACCCAATGCATTTTTTTGATTATTCACCACATGTGTGGATTTAGATTATAAAAAGCTAGGTAGGATGACTAAAATACTGTATATTTAAGTACGTAATTGGTTTCCAAGCACCCTGTATTAAGGCGCTCTATGCAATTCCACCGTGTCCCCTACACACTTTTTGGTAGTTTTCCTTCGCTGCATACCTGACCTTACCAATGATCAAGTCCCAGTTTACACTCATTTCACTACCCGTTCCTCCCCCGCGCTGCCAGCTGAGTGTGCAGCTGCCTTATTCTCAAATTCATACGTTAACACTTTTCCACGACACAAAATCAAACTTTGCGTTAGAAGCATTAGTTGCTGCACTGTTTTAAGTCTTTATCCCCATGACTGACTCCATCTCTGAGGATGTAAAGTGAGTTGTCCTCTCACATCCCGAGGGCCAGTGGCGCACATTTTGATATTCCTGTCCCCAATTTCAGCGACATATTCAGAGATAAATGACCCAGCTCCTGTCTAAAATCACATCTCCACATGACTGCCTCATTCTAAAGGCATAAAGAACAGGTACTGTAATCAAACGCCTCCTCCTGCAGTCTTCACCCTCCTTTCACAGCACTGCTCCATGAAAGGCGCTAAAAACAATTGCTCTGGCGCTCCAACTCCTGCCTCCCACGCTACCGTTACGCTGTTGCTGGGCAATAGAGCCGTCAATCACGACGACTTTAGGATTGCTGCCTTCCCGGGTGGGCCCTTCGGCGAAAGTTAACACTTCCGGCGTTCGGAGGTTGCTAGGCGACGTTTTCCCTGTCCTGTCAATCACTGCTGTGAGTACTCTTTTGCAACTGGCTTGAGCGAATGGTGGCTGATTTTGCTGAAATCTAGGTCTCGTCTTAAAAAGTAAGTTTAAAGTTTTGCATGGCAACGCAAGCTGTATCTATTCGTGGTATTTCTGTACAAAAATGATGTCGATGTTTCAAACTGCAGTTCGCATACCTGGCAGCGAGTCAAAAAGTGTGAAAGCCGCGGAGAAGGAGGGGAGGGATTTAAATCTACAGCCACACTAAAAAATATCCGTTGGTACCCATAACTGATTGTGGGTAGTTTTAATGAGCTTTGATGAGATTTTTAACTTTTAGCTTCCTTACTGAAGAGGCATTTTTTTAACTGGTGTTAATTTTTTCTACAATACAACTTCATGTGCGTTTTATTATGTGCAACTTTAGCCTTGAAAACCCAGGGTGCAGCAAATCTCTCGGCATTTTAAGTGGCCCATTTAGGATAAACTAAAGATTGCATTTGCAGCCTCTGTTATGTCTACTGCAACTATTGGCAAATCATAAAAACACGGGTTCCATAAGATTTATGTTAAAGTTGGGATGAGAAGCTTTGCATCCTTTTTGAGTCTAGTGAAATGACATTATTGAAATATGTAGCACAGACCTCCACCATTTGTAACAAATGGTCCGAAGGGGTACAGTCTTAAAATACTGGGCACTATATGTTTTCGAAGGATAATTTGCTGTTCTGTAGTTTGTAACTTGCTCTAAGACCATGTGGAACACAGTGTGTTAATATAGAGCAAGAGGAAATCAAGATGTGAAATGTGGGTTGTGAGTGAAAACTTGAACGTATGCTGAACCAATTGACCCCAAATCCCAGAACTGAATGGCAGGGCCAAATACTGCTGGATTTGGGGGCGGGGGTACATTCTGACAATGGCAGTAACTGAAGGATTCAGTTTGGGGGCACCATGCTGGATTTGGTGTGCAATCTGACTTTCACCTACAAACTGGAAAACATTTGGAAACAGAATGCACTCCAGATTCAGAACGGTGCCCCAAACTGAATGCCCATCCTTTGTAATTAATGCACCTGCTGGTATGTCGTCCCCCGCCAGTTAATTCTTCAAGGACAAACTGTATGAACCATAAATATGGTTACTTTTTGAAATGGTCATAATTGATATTTATAAAATGGCAAGAAAAAATCTAGAAATCTCATTGGCCAAGACCGATCAGCTGACCATACATTAATTCTCTGTATACGCACAGTCATCCTGGTCCTAAACCACACTACACAATGAGCAGATCAGTCCTCCTACAACCAGAACTGATCTTCTACCACAAACATGGCCACTACCTTTACATTGTAGAAACCTTCAACTGGGCCCTAAAATTAAAATGTACCTTAAGTATAAAATAAAACAAAGTAATTAAATGTTTTTACCAGATCGTTAAACATGCTGATTTGTGTGCATCTGACTTTCACCTACAAACTGGAAAACATTTGGAAACAGAATGCACTCCAGATTCAGAACGGTGCCCAAACTGAATGCCCATCCTTTGTAATTAATGCACCTGCTGGTATGTCGCTCTCGCCAGTTAATTCTTCAGGACAAACTGTATGAACCATAAATATGGTTTTTTTGAAATGGTCATAATTGATATTTATAAAATGGCAAGAAAAATCTAGAAATCTCATTGGCCAAGACCGATCAGCTGACCATACATTAATTCTCTGTATACGCACAGTCATCCTGGTCCTAAACCACACTATAATGAGCAGATCAGTCCTCCTACAACCAGAACTGATCTTCTACCACAAACATGGCCACTACCTTTACATTGTAGAAACCTTCAACTGGGCCCTAAAATTAAAATGTACCTTAAGTATAAAATAAAACAAAGTAATTAAATGTTTTTACCAGATCGTTTGGGGGGGGGGGGGCACCATGCTGGATTTGGTGTGCATCTGACTTTCACCTACAAACTGGAAAACATTTGGAAACAGAATGCACTCCAGATTCAGAACGGTGCCCCAAACTGAATGCCCATCCTTTTGTAATTAATGCACCTGCTGGTATGTCGTTCCCCCCCCCCCGGCCAGTTAATTCTTCAAGGACAAACTGTATGAACCATAAATATGGTTACTTTTTGAAATGGTCATAATTGATATTTATAAAATGGCAAGAAAAAATCTAGAAATCTCATTGGCCAAGACAGATCAGCTGACCATACATTAATTCTCTGTATACGCACAGTCATCCTGGTCCTAAACCACATTACATAATGAGCAGATCAGTCCTCCTACAACCAGAACTGATCTTCCACCACAAACATGGCCACTACCTTTACACTGTGGAAACCTTCAACTGGGCCCTAAAATTAAAATTTATCTTAAGTATAAAATAAAACAAAGTAATTCAATGTTTTTACCAGATCGTCACAGTCTCCTTACACACATAAACAAATTAGAAACATTAAGTATTGCTTATAGTTTTCATTACAACTGTTTGCCAACAGTGAAAAATTCCCCTTCTATCTTTACCTGCTCATCGGGGAAATCTCTTCTGCTTTCCCCAAGTGAGATAATTGAGTCTCTGGCTTTGCTGTCTGTGTGTACACTATGTTAGTAGAGGAACATTCTGCTAGTAGAACTGAGCAGAATGTTGAATCCCTATATTCCATGGTAAACATTCCATGATAAACATTTCATTTCTTGAATGTGGGGAAACAAAGAGGGGAAAAAAACAGAATGAAGAAAGTAATCGATAATACTATAATATAGTATATATAGTATATAAACAAAGAGAAAAGGTGGTAAATGACTCACCTTGCTGTTTTTCTTTTAGGACAGAGCAAGCAGTTCATGATGCTGTCAGTGAGTGTGGCAGTTTTGAACCACACTCATGCTTGCAGCACTGGGGAACTGAGAAGCCTCTGTTATGGCGTCCTTTTAGTTTTGTCTACAGAGTGAGGAGAATGAAATGAAATAAAATAAGGGGGCTATGTATCATACTTAGAATGAGAAAAACAGCAATTGTGAATTAATGTAGCTGGAAGGGGAATATGAAGCTTAAGTGGGCAAGGAGGCACATACTGTATAACACTACTTTAATCTATCACCAATCGGCTGAAGGACTATTTTATGTTAAAAGCACAGATTCACTTACATTTTTATTTATTTAAAAATATGTTTAAAAATAGAAAAACTGCTTCTAAAAATAAAGGGACATTTTATAAGCGTAATAAGACACTCCGGGGTTGTGCAGTACGGTGTGATAACCGCACTCCTAGGTACGACCAGCACTCAGCCTTTGGCCTTGTGCCTAACTACGCCCCTCGGAGGTCGTTATCACAATTGTAACGCATACCTGTCGTGTCTATTGTTTACCTAAAGGATGGCTCATCAGACTTTTTGCTGCAGGTGTCATAGCAGACACCTTGCAGGTAAGTGGCAGATGAGTCTCGTGCTACACGAGAATACCGCTTTGGGACTACTCGTACTGCTCGAACACCACGATGCATCTGAAACTACAAGGGTTGCAGGCAGAACGTGGTCCAGCAGTTGGGTTTGTTTAGGGTAGTGGATTGATATAGGTAGGTATGCTAGGTAGTGCAGTAGGAACAGGGTTTGCATCTCGGTGCCGGTAGCTCAGCAAGCTAAAACCCCGAGGTCATACTTGGAAACTGAAAATGGTCTAAAAGTTTTTTCCTTCAATTTGGTGCAACCTTGTAGTTGATTATATTTATTTACACGCTCCCCCCCCCACCAAAAAAAAATGTTTGCGTCCGACAGACTGTTATGGTACTTCCTGTCTACCATGACACCTGCAGCATAAACTGCAAATGCTCCAAAGGGATTATCACACTAATCCTAAAAGGCTACAATTAGCATCTTTCCATCTAATACACAACTTAAAGAGCAGCGGACGCCTTCAGGATCACTTAAACCAAACAGAATATTTAGACACAGTTCAGTTTATATTTCTCGTTAGTTCTGTATTGTTCCTCTCCATTATTTATTACTGAGGCCATTTGCATGAAAACAAGATCTCTGCTCCTGAAGACTTCATCTATTCCTGTTGCTTTCTCCATACCTGAGGTCATAATGCACTGCTTGTGACATCACAGTTACTCCCATGGCAACAGATTGTAATGTCACAACAGAGGATTATGACATGAGGCAGATGAACTCTGACAGATAGAGAGCATGCATTTGTACAGATTTCCTCTGTAATAAAAGATGGAGAGAAGAAATGTATAGAATATATATGGAATGCAAGCGGAATTGTACCTAATTATTATGTTTTTCAAAGTTTTCTTTGAGGAATCAGCTGCTCTTTAAGTATAGTTTATTACAGTTAATTTCACAAGAAAGGAGTCTTGGTACAAAGTCTTAGCAGATGACACAAAACTGGGTGCTTGAGTGGACACTACGGGGTGAGGCAGTCCAGAGGGATAGATTAGTGCTGTGAGCAAAGAAATTGGGATGTTCTTTAATACTACTAAAGGCAGAGTAATCCAACTTGGGAGGTCAAATATAGGTTTCAAATACTACATACAAGACAAAAAATTAGAGGAAAAGAAACAGAAGAAAGATTTTGGCATTATTGTATTAAATGACTAAATTCCCTAACCACTGTATGGAGGTGTTCAGGAAAACTAATTTATGTATTTATTTAAGTCTTTGGTTACCGGGTAAGTGCACTGATCCGAGGGACCATTTTCAGGCACGACCCGAGCCAACAAAGTGGCACAACAAAAATGTACATTCAGTGCAAAACAATGTACAAGCAAAAACCAAATTGATACAGTACAGTATAAAAATGTGATGGGGGGAGCAGGTGCAATACAATTACAGCAATGTTTGGGAGAACAAGGAATACTTTACAAATTTACACTGGGTTAACAGTGGAGAGAATGTGATACAAACGGTGGGAATAAACAATACACAATAGCAAAATACAACTGTACATGGTGTATAGATTCCATAGCAACAGGAAGACTGATTATGATATAAGGAGCAGGTACAAAGGGCAATAGTGGTAGCACAGTTATAAGAGCAAGAAAAAGGAAAAGACTGCTGGGAAAAGGGGATAAGAAAAAGAAAATCGAAGTAGATAGATTACCCTGGTTGTATAGGCATTTAGCCTCATTTAGTAGCCAGTCTTCGAGTCAAAGTTTGAAAGTGCAGTGGGTGTCAGCAGATCGGAGCAAAGCAGGGAGGCTGTTCCATAGGGAGGGAGCAGTAACTGACAGGGTTTTGCCACCCATAGCAGTGGAAATTTTAGGTATTTCCTAAGGGGGGACCGAGGTCACACGTAGGCATCTGGAAGCTGCTCGGGTTTTTAGGAGGATAGGTATGGGGACACGTTGCCACCTCTTAGGGTGTTATCAGCTATGTTGCCTAGCGCATAGTCATGATGGCCAGAGAGTGGAAGCCAGCCAAGAGACTAGTATTGGTTACAGTGGTGAGTAGAGTGGGGTGCTACGAGTGCAAAACGACAGACATTGTCATAAACGGAGGTTAGGCATGAGCAAAGGGCAGAGAACATTCAGGAATAGATGGGGGAGCAGTAATTGAGGATAGGGAGAAGGTTGCCTTGGGCAATTGCTAGTCGGGCCTCTCTAGTCAAGAACTGTTTTTGCCTATATGTTACTTCGAGCTTTTGGTTCACTTGTCATATGATGGAATTTATGTGCTCCGTGAAGGAGAGGGACAGGTCGAGTATTATGGTCAAGTATTCAAAACATGGGATGTTTTCTAGTGGGGGTCAATCCGGCGTGAGCACTGAGAGGGAGGAGCCTGACTTGGTGATATTGGCCGAGTATGGTTTGGCCCTGAGAAGCATCATTTTTTTTTTTATATACATTAACCAGGAGCCTGTGTGACAGGAACCAGTTGTGGGCCGAGCCATAATTTTGTGACAGGATAGAAGATGTTTGTCAGTGACTTATCACTGCAAAAGAGGACGAGATCATCCACATACGGTAGTGCTTCACAGGTAAGGCAGTCAGAGGGGAAGGAATTAATTAATAAATATGGAGAACAGCAGTGGGCCCAGGATGGAGCCCTGGAGTCACCCGTGGAGACAGGCATGTCAGGGGAGATGGCAGTTCAATACACACAGACTGGGAGCAGCCAGATAGATGGCTCCTAAACCACTGAGAGGTCCCTGAGGAGCAGCCAAGTCGTAGAAGTGTGGTATGTAGAAGGGGGTGGTTGAGCAGGTCAAAGGCCTTGGTCAGATCCACAAACACAGTACCCGTAGCTTTGCCCATGTTCATGTTTCTAAAAAAAACATAATATATAATTACAATACATATATATATTATAGTATAATTATAATATTTTTGGTAACATAATTATATATTGAATGCAATAAACAGACACATAATTAGTAGATCTAGAGATGTTAAACTACCACTGTACAATACATAAGTTCTTGTAAGTTCACTTTAGTTCTTGTAAGTTTTTGTAATTGCCTTTTTGTAACAATGTTTATTTCCTATGCATTCTGTGTACCTGGGTAGCACCTGGAAACAAGTCTTGGCTCAATGTGTCTTTCCCAGTCACCAATTTTAAATAAATAAAATAATATATAAGCCCTCATTTGGGTAATTGTTCTCAGTTTTGGGAAGGATTGGGCAATACCGAGAGGAACAAATTTAGAATGCATCCAGGAAAAAACAACTAGTGTAATCAAAGGACTGGAGACTATGACATGCAGTGGTAGACTGAAAGAGCTCAAGCTGAATACATTGCATGACAGACATGTTAGGGGAAATTAATGTATATATGAATGTATAGAATGATACGTAATATCGAATTAATGCAGGAAATGAACTTCAGATATAAACTGAGCAGCAATTTATGAGGACACAACATGCAACTACTAACCGGAAATTTAAAAACAGAAAAATGTAAGAGGTTCTATACACAGAGAATTGTGAATATATGGAATAAGTTTCCATAAAATGTAGTGAATAGAGCAACTTTCAACATGTTCAAGTACAAGTTAGATAATTATTTGCCATTCGAGGGACTAGTCAATTATTACTATCAACAAGGGACAGCTCATATGGGCCTATGGCTTGTTGCTGCCTCAACAATTCCAAGTAAATCCAAGTAAAAGGGTAATAAACTATCAACAGTTGTACCTTCAAGGTGCAGTATCAGCACTCTTGCTCTAATGTCATTAGCGCCACCAGTGTGACCACCTTAGGCTCATTCAGAAATCTGGTTTGTTTGTAAATATCACTGCTGATGGTGAAATGCTATAATTTGGGGACAGAGGATGCAAGTAGATGCTCCAGTTGTTTTCTACCACTCTGCATCACTGCACTATGTAATCATATTAGTAATTTTTGACACTACCAGTTTGGTGGCTTAGGTATCCTTTGTTAATCTCATGTAATCACAGCCGATCTGCGTAAAGAGCTAGTGTCCCCTCTTTTAGATAAAAGTGAGCTTTTTGGTGTTATGTGGAAACCTTTTTTTGATTACTGCTTAAACTAGAATTTAGAAATTAATGTCATCATCTTAAGTGCCCAGTATCTTTTGCGTCATTTTTATTACAAGGCTTTAAAGCTAAGTTATTGTTATTTATGTTTTTAAAAATGGATAAGCTGTTTTTAAAATAGCGTATTTAAATGATTGTAGATGGAGAGTGAATTTGTATATTTAATGTACCTGTTTTAAATACTTGATGTATTTTGTTTCTATTGGTAAAAAATAAACTTTTAATAAAAAAAAAAAAAGAAGTGATGGTATAGATACTGTGGCTGATTTCTGAATCTGTAATGACAGTGGCTCATGGTATACTGTGGTTTATGGGAATTTCATCTCTTTTTGGGGGTGTTTTTAGGAAAAACTGTCCCTTCTGAGCAAACTATTTCATTCCTGGCATGAGTTCAAAGAGATATTTTATGTGCAGAAATGACTACTTCCATATTACGGTGGTATTCATTATAACTGTGGTATTACATACTGAACTGTGATGCCATGACAGCCTTGATTGGCTGCTGACAGTGAGATCCTTCCACCTCCTATCACACATTCTCATCGGAGCAGTGTACAGCCCACATGAATGCTGCATGATAGTTAGAGATCAGCAGCAGCAAGTGCCAGTTAGCATGCGGCATACTTTGTGTATTAAAAGTAATTTAAAGGTTTATTTAGCATACAGACAGTAGTCCTTTCAAGGACTTGGGTCAAAAGTCTAATTTGTTTTAGAAAGACCTTTTTAAGGGCTAGGGCCTTCAGACTAATGAAAGCAGGAACTTAGGGGGGAACTTTTTTTATTTTCTGTTGTAGTTTGGGGAGGAGGGTGAGATGGGGTGCTAAACTGGCTGGGGAAGGGGGATTATTCTTGTTTGTTTGACAGATGGGGAGGAGGGTGGGATTGGGTACTCTGAGGTTGGGGGTAGATAGTTTGTGTTTTTTTTTTTTTTTGTATCGATGAAATTACGCTAATAAAGGTGCAAATAGACAAAGATTCAAACTTTGCGAAGCTATGCGTAGTGCAAAGAGTGGCACTACACCAGCAATTTTCTGGCAAATTAAAACTTCAACACATGCCCCAAAGCCCAGAGATGATAAGTTCAGAGATAATGTTAGGAAGCACTTTTTGTCCACAAGAGTGGTGAACCTGTGGAACAGCCAGCCGACAGAGATAGTAGACATGAAGATAGTACAGGCTTTCAAGCCTGCAGCTATCAGTCAGCCAGTGTGGGAGCCATAAGGTGTCTGAACACCTGGGGCCAGATATTCAAAACTTTAACCGGCAAAAAGCATTTGGCGAGGTTTAGCGAGGATTAGCGCCGTGTCTGCTATATTCAAAGGCCAAATAGCGCAGTGGCAAACTGCATTAACGCCGGGCAAAATTATAATGTATGCAAGGGGCAAACTGACATGAATACAGGCGCAATGCTATATTCAGTGACTAGCGCCACGCTAAGTGGTTTTGGGCGACTTAGCGTGACACTTGCTGCGGTGCACACGTTACTGCCAGGAAAGCTTGTCTTAACCCTGGGCAATCAACTATGCAACACTGTAAACTTCTTGGCGGTGTTTAGCTGGTTTAGCGTGGGTTGCGTGACCTAACAAATAAATATGACACAAAGATAAAGCCAAACATAGAGGAAGCATGTTTAACTGATGGCATCACAATGATGCCATCATCTGCCACCAATCCCAGCCATGCCGGGCAGTAGTGGTGACCCTGCTGCCAGTGGACAGCATGGCGGTGTGGCCTACAGCACACACCTCGGACCACCTTCTGGACACCAACAGATGCCAGCACACACATGCAGCACTGTGGGCATGGAGGATGTTGAGGGGAAAGTGTATGGGTGGCGAGGCTGTGCTACAGACCAGGTGTGGCCACAAGGCTGGGACACATCATGCAGTGCACATGGGCCAGTATTGGAAATACCCCAACACCAGTGTGCCTTTTGGATAATATATGACCCCCCGGCCACATACCGCACAGCTGTACAACTGCCACAGCACTCAAAGCCAGAAATATACATGTCACTGTGAGCATCCCATGCCACAGGTGCAGCATCTGTGGGTCACACAACAGCGTAACAGTATTGTCCACTGTCAGTAAACACCTGCAGGTTGGGCCTCTCACTGTGTATAGTGCAGTCATCATCACTGCCCTACACACAATAGGCATTGCTGTGTCCACACACTACTGGCCCCCTTGCGACTGTAGTGTCTGCTGTGTACTGTAGCATGACCTACAGTGTGACAGTTGCATGCAGCTCCACCACCATCTGTGCCTATGTTGTGTTGTCCCAGTACAGCTGCAAGCAGCAGCACATGTGGAAGTAGTGTTCAAAACTGTATAATATTCCCCATGCTGTTTGCGCAGCGCTAACATGCTTGCGCGGGTTTAGCGCAGGGCTAAATAGTTAGCCCGGTGTAAACTGCATGTAAATCAGGGCATAATGAGATGCTAATCTGGATGTTTGCCCACAGACTACCTAAGTAGGCTCATTTGCATGTCACTTTTGAATATGGCAAAGTTTAGCGCTTGGGCAACGGTTACAGACTAGCTAACGGTTTAGCTCTGTGCTAAAACTCCAAGAAACGCATACGCTGCACCAACAGTCTGGGAATATTTTACAGTTTTGCACACTGTACTTTCATACACTTCTGCCTGCAGCTGTACTGGGTCCACGATTTGCTGGCACACACATTGGCCACATAGTTCACCTCTGTCTATCTTCACATCGCTGTGCACCGTGTTGCTGTTGTGGTTTGCACTTCCTGGTTGCCATATTCAGAGCTGTCTTATTCCAGGGCTAAGTTTGCCCTGCACTCCCAGCCCAGTTTGCCCGGCCTCATTCCCATGCTATATTCAGAAGCTGTTTGCCTGGGGCTATTCCTTTTGAATATGGCTTGTTTTGTGCTCAGGGCTAAGTTTACCCGCCGGGCAGTGCTAATTTACCCCCAGGGCAAAGTTTTGAATATCTGGCCCCTGATTTCTAACAGTAGAAACAGACAATGATGAGTCATTAATTTTTAATATATGTATTGTTAAAATAATAGAGTACTGAAGTATTCAAAAAGTTCCTGGTAATACCATCACTCCCAAAGTGATAATTCCACCATTTATGAGTGATAATACTATCGTTCAGGTGCTGTAATGGTATCGTTCGGGCCCTGAATGATAGTATTATCACTAAGCCTCAACAGTGCAACCGCAAGTCTGCCACCTAACGGCTTCCAAAGCGTGCCTCCTGACTGGCCACATTTCCTTAGTGGGTGGGCAGAACAACTCTTAAAACATGGCGTCCATCTCTCCCTTAGTGAGACTAAACCGGGTCCTTGGTAGTTTCCCAATTTTTTTTGTTTTACGTCTGTCAAAAATAGAATTATGTGGTTGATCCTACATTCCCCAAAAGAAGAAAAGGTAGGACTGCCTACCAGTTCTACTATGCTGTGCTACGGGAAGGGGGGGGCGAGGTGAGCAACATAGAGGAGCGAAAGTGAGGGGGTGAATGAGACAGTGCGATACAGTGCGGTGGTCGGGCAGGACCGAGACAATACTTCACTGAAGTGGCCGACTGCCCATCACAAAATGCGGCCAAAAAGAAACTTGGATCCATATATTAAAAAACACCAAATAGCTTAGTGAATATTGCAAGGCATTAATTCCATCTCAGATTCACTCTTGAGGTTCTCTATATTCCCTATATCCCCAGAACCTCTTGATGGAATTATTGCCTTGTAATATATTACTGTCTTGTAACATACACCAATCTATTTTATTTACATGCAGCTTTTCTGTTTATTCCCTTATATTAACAAACTATTAAATGCTAATACCACAGCCCACTTGTCAGTCTGGCCATGCCAGAAACAAGGCAGAGCAGGGCTGGCTGTTTGGTGCATCGGTATTACTGCTTACAACACAGGAGACCCGAATTCAGAAACGAACTTGAGCAATCATGGCCAGCTGGAATAAGGAGGCTTGAGCATCCCAGAGGATACTTTCCTCCTTAGAGAGGGGTGCAGTCTGCGCTGCTATACCGCCTCCTGGGTGAACATGGGTGGCAGTGCAGCAGGGGCGCTTAGGGTTGGGAGGCTGGTGTGCTTGTGTGCTCACACTTGTGACTCCTTCAGCCGACATTCTGAGGGAGTGGGAAGTAACGGAAAAACATAGAAGCATAGAAATTGTCGGCAGATAAGGGCCGGCCTGGTGGCGCTGAGGGTTGAGGCGCTGGACGCCACACCTTGTTCCACGCTGGCCACCCGGGTTCAGGAATGAGCCTGGGTCGGCAGGGGTCGGCAGGGGAGGACTAGGATTGCACATCTGATGACAGCTCTCCTAGTCCTGGGGAACAGGGTGGGATTCATGTTGTGCTCTAGCGGTCCCTGGGGACGCCCGGTGGCACTGCAGACGCGCACGTATCTAGGGGAAGGAGCACGGCAGACGTCTGCACGTTTGTGCATGGATGTCATTGCACGTCCATGTTCCCACTGGGCAGATAAAGGGAAAATGGGCTGGGCGCGACCGAGCAGCTTGATGGCTACGCCCTGCAGTGCAGGGAGGACTGTTGTGGAATCGCGATTGGGGGGGGGTGGCGCCGGTCCGGCTGGTAAGGGATGGGGGAGCCCTCCAGTGGATTGGCCACGGCCATACTGGACCCCACCATCATGTGAGTGAGCCTGCTGCTCTCCCCGCGGGCAGGGCTGGTGGCTGGATGCCCCTGCCGGTAGGCTTCGCAGCAAAGCACATAAATAAAGTTGCGATTTAAAAAAAAAAAAAAAAAAGAAAGAAATTGTCGGCAGATAAGGACTGCTAGGCCCACCCAGTCTGCCTGTAGGCCCTATACATTGTATGTGGCCACTGACCCTATGTGATCAATGGCTTTTCATCACTCCCTCCGCTGGGCGGCGGATGATCCCAGGCGTTAGCACGAGCTCCCTCATGGCCACTGAGCACCATCTCCACCCAAGGTTTCCTGCCTCTGTCCCTTTCAGAGGTAGCAAGTGTGTGCCCAGCACGGCCAGACCCCACCACTAAGGGCAAGCCTGTGGGGCTGAAAGGCATAGTAGTAAGTAGTAGGAATGTGGGGACATGGAGCTAAGCCCGACCTGGAGGATAGGGACTGCATTAGTGAGCAGCAAAAAAAAAAAAACAGACAGAGAAGGAATTTCTGCCTCAGTTTTCCATACTTCTGTGTGCTATAGTTGCCAAGACTGCTGAAATCTCCTAGTCAGTAAAAATCTTGTGTGGGACAAGAAGCACCAGGTGACAGAAGGAACTTTATTGATCCCAGATGATGGATCCTCTGTTGCTACAGATAGGGATTCATTGGAATGAACCCATAATAACTGGCTGGGGTGGTGAGAGGAGGGGTTTTGCTAGCCACTGTGGAGAGGGGTGGCTAAAAGTGCAATGAGGATTGAAAGAAGGAGGGTTCAAATATCAATTCAGATAGCTTTGGGGATAAGGGTGCCATGAGAGTTGGAGGACAGGATTTTTTTTTTTTAACTTTCTGTTTATGCCCTCTTCCTGTCATCGGCTCCAGTCTCCCTTTGAAGCGCCCAAGGCACACTTGACTGCATGCACCCCTCCTACCTGCATCCACCTTCCTCCATATATCCTGGGATTGCTACTTCTTCAGGTGGTGACAAGGCAAGGGGAATTAATCTCCAAGCTTCTTGTGTCATCAGGAGGTGCATAGGGGAGCGGCAGTGCTGCGATATACTGCAGTCTGTCATTGCGAGTGCTGGGGTAGTTTTTCTCCCTCACCCTCTGCCTTGAAACATCACATGCAATGCCATTGGAATTGCGCACACACACACACACACACACACACGCACAAGTGTGCCTTTGCATAGACGACTGCAATGTTCCCATAGCTCCCTCAGCCCAACTGTGCTACCACCTGGGGTCACTCAGATAGCAGTATAGTGGTGGAGAATGGAACCCTCTTTTCCTGGAGCAGGACACCGCCTTCTGGGATGCTCCATATTCCTCCTCCCCTTGGCCAGCCTGATGATCCAGGCTTATTCCTGAAACTGGGTGTCCAGCATCATGAGCACAAGCCCTACTGGTGTGCCAACAGGCCAGCCCGAAGAGAGTAAGTTAAATATAATTTCAGTTTAGGGGAAGGAGCTATAAGGATAGGTGAAGGGTCATAATTCCATTTTCAATTTGGTTGAGACAGGTGAGCTACGAGTACCATCAGAGTAGGGAAAGTGGGAACTGAGTTATAACTTTGGGAGGTGGGTGAGCGGTGCGTTGATAATGGAGCTACGAGGAAGAAGAGAAGAGGGGGCCAATTCAATTTTTCATTTAGTGTGCTTTTTTCCACTTCTGTCTGACCGTTCCCTATTGGTCCTGACCCCCTCACCCAGCTCCATCACCATCACCCACCTTTCCCTGGACGTACCTTTTCTCCATTCCACCCTGGCTTGCCCCCCAGGGTGGGGCCATCAGGGGTGTATCCTAACCCCTGATGAAGACTTGGTAGGTGCAAGTGGAGAGAGAAGAGAGAGAGCTGCAGTCAGTGGTGTGGCGCCGGTCAGTGGTGTGGGGCCTGTGGTAAGGGGTGGACATTTCCCTGCAGCAGTCAGGGTTTCTCCTGGTTTTCTGGTGCCCTGCCCCCAGGACACCAAATTCCCGATGTGCATGCATGCCATGTATGTTGCAGTGCATCAACATCCTCCCACTCGGTTCCTCGGCTCCAACTGCACTGCCACCTGTGGTCGCCCAGTTGGCAATAGTGTAGCAGAGTCCAAACTCCCTCCATCCCTGAGGTGGAGAGCATCTTCTGGGATGCTCAGCTCACCTCCCCCGGCCAGCCTTCTGACAACTCGGGCTCATTTCCTAACCTGGGTTGTCGACGTTGTGAGCGGTGCACCAGCTTACTGGCTTGGCCAGTTCAATTTTCAGTTTATGTAGGTGTGAAGAAAGGGTGATAGTGCTACAAGGGTTGGGGAGGAGGAATTCAAGTATATTTACTTTTTTTAAAGTATGGAGATTGGAGAAGTATTAATATAGCAATATTTTAAAGCTGAAAAACTCTCACTCTGCGTGCTCTGATGACATATCAGCTGCACTTTTTAAATTATTAAGTCCACATATTGCTACTCCTTTGGTAACCTTGTTTAAAAAGTCCTTATCTGACAATGACATCCCCCCAGATTGGTTGAATGCCATAATAACACCTGTATTTAAAAATGGTAGTAAATCTGATTATACCAGCTACAGACCTATTAGTCTCACATCAGTGCCTGGTAAGATTTTGGAATCTTTCATTAAAGAATCTATATATAAAGATAATGTGGATAGGAAACTTATAGATTAAATGCAGCATGGCTTTGTCACTGGCAGGTCATGCATTACAAATCAGTAATGTTTTTATGAAAAGATTTCAGCTGCCTTGGACAATGGTATATCTGTTGATTTGTGTATATACCTGAATATGTCAAAGACCTTTGATAAGATCCCTCATAATCAAATTGTCTTGACTCTTATAAAACATAGGATTGATCATAATATATATTTTTTTAAACTCATATTTATTGTGGAAAAAAAACCAGTACACTACATCCTTTCTTCAATTTACAGAACCTATTACACATTGGTGGTATGTTAACAAATAACGGTGGCCTTGTCTACTAGATAACTACTAACCCTGCATGGAGGTTAATGAATCTAAGGTAATATAGTGTTACATTTTCTGCAGGTAGGACCTCCGGATTAACTTACTTATACCTCTTTGCTTTAATACTTCCACCCTCCATCACCCTTTGTTAACCAATATGTTATTTTGTAGGTGCCATGGATTGTACCTTCTGCCTGGAGAATCCAGGAACCAACATCTCAACATGATGCAAAGAGCAATAAACAAAAACAAAGAAAATACATTCAGACTTCTTCAAGCTGTGCAGTTAGCATTGTCCTAATTTTGAACACCCTTCCTCTTCACCTAGTATCACCTCTTTGCTTAGCACTATATGTATACTGATTCTTTCTCTTCTTTTATATCTCACCATCAATATTGCTCCACAGGTATTCTACTCACTCTTTTCTACTCTTAAGTATCTCACCCTATGTACTGTGTACTTGACACCCAGTTACCCCACATCTCACTGTGTTTGTTCATCTGCAACCTCAGCTTTGCAGTAAGGGCTTCCATTCCCTTGACCTTTTCCACCCTCAGAACCTAGGAGTCGAATGGTGGGGGTGCTCTTCAGCCAATCAGCTGTAATCTCCTTAAGGGCTACTAGGCTCAGGATTCTGAAGAGCTTTTGGGACTTGGGGGTCCTGAGCTCCTTCCCCACCTGTCCCAGGACCCACAGTTTAAAGTCCATGGGGAGTGAACCCCCCAAATCTGTAAAGCTCATCCCTTATGTCACCCCAAAAACTTGTGACGTGTGGGCATGCTCAAAAATGTGAAAGTGGGTGTCTGATTGTCCACAACCTCTCCAGCACGAGTCCGAGTTGGTGGTTGCAAAGTGTTGGGTGATTAAAGGGGTGTGAAAGAACCTGGTTGAACACTTCCACTTAAATTCTCTCCAACCTAGGGACACTGTGACTCTCCAGCCCCTTTCTCACTCCCTTTCCAGACCTCCGCAGATAACTCCATCCCAGATTCTGCCTGCCATTTTGCTGTGAGGTCCTCCAGCATCTTATCGTTTGTCCCCATTAGAGCCTTGTATGCCCCTGATACTTTTCCCCTGGGATCCTTCAAGGTGGCTGTCCAATGGAGAAAGTTCTCTGGGGATGACATTTCCCTCTCTACTTTTTGTACTATTTGATTGGATCACATGTAGTGCCTAATTTGGAGGTATCTGTGAAAGTCTGAGTTTGGGAGGGCAAACTTGGTCTGTAGGTCCTGGAATGACAAGATGTTCTTGTTCTGGATGAAGGAACCATATCTAGCCAACTTATGGCGGTTCCATCTGCTGTATGCCGGATCTGAGAGAGCTGGGAGGAAGTCTGGGTCACCAACTATCGCTGTCAATGGGCCAACGGCATTAGGTGTATTTTTGAGGTTCCTTGCCTTCACAGTGACCCTCATAGTATGCCTGGTACAAGCGCTGCCCATTTCCCTCCACACCTGGGAGGTGTAGGTGGCATGGGGAGGGCAAACGGGGTTGTTGCCCATCTGGGCTGCCTCTATCTCTCTTCAACCTGAGGCATCACCCTGCTTAATCCACGTCACCACTGGAGCCAGCTGCACTGCCAAGTAGTATAATTTTAGGTCAGGCATGGCTAATCCGCCTGTCTCCCTGGGCAGTGATAGTGTCCTAGCTGATGTTCTGTGCCTTGCTTTGCTCCAAACAAATTCAACATGGCTTTGTTTATGAATATTTTTTTAACCACATTTAAGAAGGAAATTGGATGATATGAGCTGCAGAGGATGAGATCTTTCTTGGCCTTGTGGATAACAGAAATCTGTGCGTATTGGCAGAAGGGTGGAGCTCCCTTCCCCTCGTGAACCACCCTGCACACCGTCCCCAGCTGTGGGGCGAGATCCTTCAGGAAGGTTTTATAAAACTCTGCAGGATACCCATCTGTGCCAGGAGCCCTTCCTCCCTTGAGTTGTTTAATAATCTCCTCTATTTCTTGTTGGGTGATTGAGGACTCTAGCCTGTCCGCATGGGCCTCTGTTAATTTGGGAATCTTTAATTTATCAAAAAATGTCTCAGGTTCCCTGTGAAATTATCTGGCCTCCCCCATACAGATCCTTGTCAAATGCCTGGAGGTACTGTATAATCTTTTGTGGGTTGTGTCCAAGGAGCTACAGCCCTGTTTTTGTCTAATTTTTAGTACTAGCCTCCTTGCCGTTTCCCTCCTTAGTTGCCAGGCCAGTAGCTTTCCTGCACGGTTGCCCACTTCATAATATCTTTGCCTTGAATATCTCAAGGCTCCCTCAATTTTATCATCAAGTAGCTTGTTTAGTCTGCCCCTCCAATTCTGTCTTTATTCTTTCGTCTAAAGCAATTTTGTGCTCGACCTCTAGATCAAAAATTCTCACCTCTAGTGCTACTTGTTCTTTAAGCCTTTCCTCTTTTGCTGGGGTGGCTAATTCTCCCTGTCAACACCGCCTTGAAGCCATCCCACCACACGGCAGCTGAGTAGTCTTCTGGGTTGTTCAGTTCGTTGTATTCCTCCAGGCAAGCCCTAACTATTGATCTTGGTTTGAGCGGGCTCTTGCAATAGGTAATTACATATAGGACTGACGCCGGAAGGCATCAGGACCCCACGGAAAAATTTCTAGCTAGCAGTCTGTGGCGGGGGACGGCCTCCATGTCAGGTGACCGACATCGTACGACGTCAGTATAAAGGGGCTGTCCCCCACGCCTGCCTTCCAGTTTTTCCCACCGTTAGCTCATGTCAGCGCCTCGCAGAAAAGTTCAACGCTCGTTAGCCTCAGTCGTCGGAAGTTTTTACCGAGTTATTTTTGATTTTTTGAATTTTTGTCAGGTATGTCGTCCCCAATACCCTCCGAGCACAAGAACAAGTGCGACTTGTGTGGCACCCAACTCCCGCACACGGACGGCCATTCCCAGTGCCTCTTCTGCTTAGGCCCATATCATCAGGTGGAGGAGTGCCAGCACTGCCTTAAATTCAACGCGGCCACTCGCAGACGGTGGCAGCAGTCCCTGGAGGCCAAAATTTTAAAGAAGAAAATGTCCTCCATAGAAAAGGAGTTAAAAAAGCTCCGGCAGGTGTCCACTTCCCCCGAAGGCCATCGCAAGGAAAAAGACAAGGAGATGCACCGGGACAAGGTCTCCTCATCCACCACGTCTTCCTTGGGGTCGCCATGCTCCAGGTAACGTCCCCCCGGGGGACCAATCCAGACGCCGCCTTGGAGGTTTCAAGGTGGTATCGCCCGCCCATCTGGCTCGCCCTTCAGGCGCCTCCGGCTATTGGAGACCCCATTCCTGTGTAAAGCGCACCAATGCGCCTACTGGTTCGAGCGACTCTGGTAAGCCGGACGTCGGCCCTCCGACGCCTCATCGGGAGAAGGTCAATAAGTCGCAGGCCCTCTTCCACCTGAATAGGCCACCTCTTCGCGACCTGCCTTGGCGACGGTCCACTAACCGGACGCTGCCCCTCCGGTGTCTGCCTAGACCCCACTGATGAGTCGGACGTCGGCTTGCCAGCGTCCGCATGACAGCTGAGCTGACGCTGGACCTTCCAACATCCGCCGTTTCTGGCTCCCCACAGCCTTCGCTGCCCTCCGGGGACCGTGGGTCTCCTCAGCCTGACCCCGGAGATTTTTCCCCTCCATCCCCGGGTGATGCTGAGGTTCCTGCTGTGCCCCTGTCAGACCGTCCGCCCGCTGGGCTGACTGACCTGACGTCGGCTCCCCAGACACCGGCCCCGACGCCAGTCTTGTTGACCCCGGGCGACATCCCACTTCCGGATGCTGCCCCAATGCCAGGCCCTCCGCCCACAGGGCCTTCTGCTCCAGACCCACCCGTGGGCTCTCCAGCCGGGCTGTCTGCTCCGGCAGACCCCTCAGTTCCCGGGTATCTGACCCCGTCGTATCCGATGCCGTCTTTCCCGGCTCCGCAGTATCTGATGCCCCAGGACCCGATGCCGGCCTATCTGACGCCGCAGTATCCAGGGCCTCAATACCTGATGCCTGGCTTCCTGCCGTCAGGTTATGGATACGCACCTTACGGGTATAATCCATACCCCTATGCCCCCTCCGCCCCCTCAGCTGCCAGTGGACTTGAAGGAGACTCTGGCCTCTTGGTGGGCTGAGGCCAAGGCTCAACTCATCAGACAGGTGGAGAGTTGTCTCACGATGATGGTTCCAGTTCCCATACGTCCACGACGACAGACTCCCTCCCCACCTCTGGACACCAGGGCTGAGCCCTCTGGTTCCAGGGCGGGGCAGGACATGCTTCCCCTAGTGCTTCCCAAGGGGTCCGTTCCTCCCCACGCCAGGAGAGGGAGTCTTCCTCATCATCTTCTTCCTCCTCAGACACCTCGGACGACTCCGACGGTTGTTCCGAGCTGGACGACGACCCACGCTCTCTGTCTAAGCCCAGGCCGAGGACTCCTCCGAAATCGCCTCCGGAGGATCCTTCTTTTACAGAGTTGCTACGCAAAATCTAGGAGATTCATAAGTGGCATTCCTTGGAGCCGGATCCCCAGTGTAAGAAACTCGCTGAGCATCTGGATCTGCCCGTGACAGCTCCCACCTTGGTGCCACTCTGGATTGAGCCTCACGTCGATCTTGTTTCCACTATTTGGAAGCAACCGTCTGCTTTAGCCCCACTTCCTCGGAAGTCAAACAGGCTATATCAGGCTCCCGAGGGTGTTGACTTTTTAGATTCTCACCCTCAAGCTGATTTGGTCATGATTAGCGCCGCTCATGGCCGAACAGCTAACCCGATACCTCTGAGCTCGTCTCCACCTGGCAAAGAATCTTGTCTTCTGGACCAGTACGGGAAGAAGATCTATGCTTCTTCCACCCTGGGTATCAGGGTCCTAAATTATGTTGGTCACATGGGGGATTATCAGAAGGCAATTCTTAGTGAGGTGGAATCCAAATTGGACTCCCTTCCGGACTCTCAAGTCAAACAAGAAGTGGCTGACCTTGTCCATTCTGCACATTCGGCCAGTCGACACATGCGTCGTGCTACTTACGATGCAGTGGACACTGCTGGTAGGAGCTCCACTTTTGCTGTAGGCTTACGGCGTCATGCCTGGCTCCGTGTGTCAGGGTTGGTCCCGGAAGTGCAGGCTGCTATTCAGGAAGCACCCTTTCCAGGGTTTGGTGGTGATGTCAAGGTCATTATCAAATCGATCTGCAGGAGAAGGGGACTGCACTGAAGTCTGTGGACTCCCATGTACCATCCCCATCAAACGCAGTGCCGTCCCTTTCGTAGGCAGAATCGGTAAAAGGCAAAACCCCAAGGAAAGCAGGCTGCTAAACGCCGGGCCCCTCCGGCTACCAAGCCCCCTCCACCCAAAAAAGCAGTGGGTGCTTCAGCCGTGGCGCTGCCTTACACCACCTGACTCCTTTCCTCTCCCACAGCCTCTGGGCCTTCTGGAGGAACCGGTA
Source organism: Neoceratodus forsteri (assembly GCA_016271365.2). NCBI lineage: Eukaryota > Metazoa > Chordata > Ceratodontiformes > Ceratodontidae > Neoceratodus > Neoceratodus forsteri. The sequence continues at coordinate 75,286,873 of JADMNL010000027.1, read as the reverse complement.
AGAGAGAGGTTTTCCCTCCACGTCCTGGGTTGGGAGAGGATAACTTCAGATTCCTGGGTGCTCCAGCTGATCGCAGAAAGACACTCAATAGAGTTTCTCCAGAAACCACTTCTTCACTCACCCCCAAAGTCGTCGTACTCTCGGGAACACCTTCTTCTGGTCCAGGAAGAGATTTCAGCACTTTTGCTGAAGGAGGCAATAGAGCTTCTCCCCCTTCCTCTTCAGGGAACTGGTTACTATTCCCACTTGTTCCTGGTCCCAAAGAAGACAGGAGATTTAAGGCCGATTCTCAACCTCAGTTCCCTGAATTTGTTCGTGGAGTACAAGAGGTTCACAATGCTCTCCCTACAGGGTTTCCTGACCCTCCTTCAGCCGGGATAGTGGCTGTGCGCTCTGGATATGCAGGATGCTTACCTGCACATCCCTATCTGCCCTTCTCACCGCAAATACCTCCATTTTGCTTTCCAGGGGGACCACTACCAGTTCAAGGCCCTCCCATTTGGTCTTTCCTCGGCACCCCAGGTGTTCACCAAATGCCTTTCGGTGGTAGCGGCCTACCTGCGTACCCAAGGAGTGCAGGTTTTCCTGTACCTGGACGATTGACTTCTGGCGGCCCCATCCAGGGAGGATCTCCTGCACTTCCTTTCCCTTACCCAGGGGGTGTTTTTTTCCCTGGGCATCACCATCAACCACTCCAAGTCCCACTTGATCCCGTCCCAGAGGCTGCAGTTTATTGGGGCGATCCTGGACACGACCTCTGGCAGGGCCTTCCTGCCACCGGACAGGGTGGCCACACTCCAAGCTCAGGTCAGCCTGTTGTTCGGCCGCAGGCGGGTCAGTGCCAGGTTGGTCCTTCGCCTCCTCGGGCTTATGGCGGCTGCAATCCCAACAGTCCCTCACGCTCAGCTCCACATGAGGATTTCTCAGTGGATGCTTCAGTCTCAGTGGAATCGGTTGGCGGACGACCTGGACTAGCTTGTCCTAGTCTCCTCTCTCATGGTTCGGGACTTGCAGTGGTGGATGGGTCAAGAAAACCTTTGTCAGGGAGTTCCCTTCTGTCTTTCTCCCCCCTCCCAGACTCTGACCACAGATGCCTCGGACGAAGGTTGGGGAGCCCATCTCGGACCTCACAGGACCCAGGGCTCCCGGTCCAAGATTGAGAAAACGCTTCACATCAATGTGCTCAAGCTTCGGGGAAGTGCTTTATGTTCTTCAAGCTCTGCATCTGCACCTCCTTCCTGGCCACTTAGCCATACAGACGGACAATATGTGTGTGGTATGGTACATCAACAAACAGGGAGGGACTCGTTCCTACCCTCTTTGCAGGAAAGCGATGCGAGTTTGGGATTGGGCAGTTCTGCACAACCTCCACTGCACAGCAGTTCATGTCCTGGGGGTCGAGAACACCTTGGCAGACAAACTCAGTCGCTCGTCTGCTCAAGCTCACAAGTGGGAACTAGATCAGGGGGTCTTAGACGATATCTTCCTACATTGGGAACTCCACAGGTGGACCTGTTCGCCTCACCTCTAAATGCAAAGCTTTCCAACTTCTGCTCGCTCGCTCCAGAGCATGGCATTTTTTGGAGAGATGCTCTGTCTCTAGATTGGAAGGACAGATTCATCTATGCTTTCCCCCGATCCCTTTGATTCCGAGAGTCTTACAGAAACTCGGTTCAGAAGGAGCTTGAATGATACTGATCGCTCCTTTCTGGACCAGGCAAGTTTGGTTCTCTCTTCTGCAACAATACTCAGAGAAACCTCCTTTTCCTTTTCCTCTGTCGCGACTTTTACTGACCCAGGATCAGGGGACCCTGGTCCTTCCAGGTCTCAAGTCCCTTCAACTACACGCATGGCTTCTGCAGATGTAGCTCAAGCCCGATTTGGGGTTTCACCCCGAGTGGCTGAGATTCTGGTGGAGGCTAGAAATCCCTCCACTAGGTCTACCTATGCCATGAAATGGAAATGGTTCATAATCTGGGCCACTTCAAAAGATTTAGAGCGTTTCTCATACTCTGTTGGGCGGCTGCTGGATTACCTGTACCACCTCTTTGATCTGGGTCTCAGTCACTCGTCCTTGAAGGTACACATGGCTGCCATTTCGGCCTACCATGTCCCTTTTGCAGACAGGACATTTTCTCAGCTGGACGTGTCTGACTTTCCTTAGAGGGGTTCTCCACTTGAGACCCCCTGTCCGGGTTCCTGCCCCTCCTTGGGATTTGAATTTCATCCTCTAGAAGCTTACTCTGCCTCCTTTCAAACCAGCAGCCTCAGCAGACATGAAGTTCCTCTCATGGAAGACTCTCTTCCTAGTGGCCATTACTTCTGCTCGGAGGATTTCTGAGCTCCAGGCCCTGATGTGTAAAATCACATATTTGATTTTTTACAAGGAACTTGTGGCTCTGCGCACCAACCCTAAGTTTCTCCCCAAGGTGGTAGCAGAATCTACATAGAACCAGTCCATAGAGCTACCTGCTTTCTTTACGCAACACTCCAATCAAGGGGAGTATCTCTTACACACTCTGGACGTTCACCGAATTCTGAGATACTACACTAACAGAACAAAAGATCTCAGAAAGACTGATCTACTGTTTGTCTCTTTTGCCCACAAAAGAGAAGGCAATGCTGTTTCTAAGCAATGCCTGTCCAAATGGTTGGCTCATTGCATCACTTTCTGTTATGACAAGTACAACAAGACCCTTCCGGGTCAAGTGAGAGGCCACTCCACCAGAGGAGTCGCTGCCTCAGCGGCTTGTTTCAAGAATGTGTCAGCGGCGGACATCTGTACTGCTGCCACTTGGACTTCTGTCCATGCCTTTACAAAACATTACAGTTTGGATATTGCCTCTTGCCGTAGAGCAGGCTTCGGGCTTGCTGTTTTGCAAGGCCTCCTTTCCTAAGGCCTTCACAGCTAGAGGATCTACTTTGAGTAGCTTTCCTCCTCCTGTTCCACACTGCTTGGAACTCAGTCCTATATGTAATTCCCTACTGCAAGAGTCCTCTCGAAGTAAGATAGTTCAGTTACATAAGAACTTACCGTAACAGTAGATCTTCGAGACAGGCTCTTGCAGTAGGTAATACCTTCCCGCCCTCCATCCCCCTAAGCTTTTTTAGCTCTCTTTCCAGTTAGGAGATATCTGCTTCTCTCTCGTTTTGCCCTTTTGGGTCTTTGGCTGGAAGGAACTGGAAGGCGGGTGTGAGGGACCACCCCTTTATACTGATGTCGTATGATGTCGGTCACCTGACGTGGGGACGGTCCCCCGCCAGAGACTGCTAGCTAGAAATTTTTCCGTGGGTCCCGATGCCTGCCGGCGTCAGTCCTATATGTAATTATTTACTGCAAGAGCCTCTCGTAGCTCTACTGTTATGGTACGTTCTTACGTAACTACTTTCAAACAACGTGAAGTCTTGCTGTATTCTGACAATTGCAGTGATTGCCAACCTTTGAACTGCTCCAGAGAACAAAGAGTTAACTTTCTATGCAGGACATAGAATGCTGAGCTCGAGCTCGGTTGAAGTCTCTGTCTGGAGTGATTCAAACCTAAACCGTCAGATTCCTTACTCCACCTCACTGAATGGTTGCTCTGGAGATTTCTCCTTCAGCTCAGTTCGAAAGGCAGTTAAAGTTTCAGTTTTCGTCATTTTTTAAACCAAAAAAGTATCCGCATAGTCGGTTCAGTCTCTGTCTGTGGTGCCGTGAGTACTAGATAGGAATTGTTCCATTTTTTTCTGTGTGGAACTTATAAAAGTGTGGCTCGGTTCGGCTGAACCAGCCATTTGATAGTGAAATTTGTGTGTTTTACTTAGTGTGTGGTTACCGGTTCTAAAAAATAAAAAAACATGTTTTGAAGCATTTTTTTCCAATACCCGTGACACGGTTAGGAACCGATAAGGGAGTCTTGCCTGGTGGTTGCTGAAAAAAGGGTAAGTTTGGTTTGGTTGGCCATGTCTGAGAAACCCAAGAAAAAAACAGGCCCACTGGGTTTCAACACTGCAGTGAGTGTGGGGAGGTCTTTGCTAAGGCCGATCCCCACACAACCTGTGTTTATTGTCTGGGGTTTGACCACCTCGATTCAGACTGCCAAATATGTAAAAACTTTCCCAAATCTACCCTTGAGAAGAGATTAGGTAGACTGAGGAAAGAGGCCTAGAAGTTAGCTGATCCGGATGTCCAGCCGGTTCGGTTTCAGCGAACCAGAAGGTGCCCTCTGACCAGGGCGATACTTCGGGCAAAAGGAGAGCCAATTCCGAGGGATCGGGTCTGACAAAAAGAAAATACAAAGATAAATCGACTGGTTCGGATCCAGAGGTTCATGTTCCGACTGCTGAAGAGATAGCCAGAGCGATTCTGATTGTGGAATCGCTCCGTCCAGTTCCGTCCGATCCGGCTCCTTCTGGCAGGGGTTCGGTTCAGTTGGTTCCCCTTGTTCAAGATTATACCCTTGAAGATTTTTATGAACCAGAATTTGAAGAGGAAGGGGAATATGAGGATGATGATGCAAGTAAAGGTCTGGATGTGCCTGTGGAACCGGACATCTCCCCAGACAGACCTTCAGGTGTTTCCCCCTCCTAGGCTTTCTGAGTCCCCTTCTCATTTTATGTTTTACAGAAAGGTGGCTGAAACCCTCCAGCTTCCTATGGAGGAAGTTGTGGAAGATCAAGAGGAGCCTGATTATGTAGAGATGACGGACATCTCAGAGTCCCGGAGACTGTCTGTTCTTCTCCATGAATCTTTTGGGAAACGGACACAAAAAATCTTAGTCTCCTAACACTATACCTTCTGTAGATAGAAGAATAGACAAGAGGTATACACTTTCAGGTTCAGATACGGAGTTCTTATATCAGCAATGCAGCCATGTTGGGGTAGTACAGGCTGCTGCCTGTGACAAGGCAAATATTCCCTTGGCTTCACACCCCTCGACAAGGACTCCAGGAAGATTGATGCCATCGCAAAGAAGCAGTACATGGCATCTTCTTTGTGACTCAGGCAGGTGAATTACATGGCCTGTACAGCCAGGTACCAGAAGTTCAGGTGGGACACTGTAGTGGCACTGGCTAAACAGGCCTCCCCCCAGCTAGCCAAGGAGCTGGAGGTGGTGGCTGCAGATGGGATTGAGGTAGCTAAGGTTCAGTTTCATGCTGCTGTGGACTCTAATAATGAGTCATCAAGAGTCATGGCTACATCTGTGACTCTTCGGAGGATGGCTTGGCTCAGATGTACTAGCCTCTCGCAGGACACCCAGGCTTAGGCCATGGATTTTCTTGTAGTGGGTAATTCTCTGTTTGGGGAGCAGACAGAGAGTTACATGAAGAAAATGGATGAGTATAGGACCACTTACAGGAGTGCTCAGGCCAAGGAATGGCAGGCAACTCCTCAAAGGTAGCAGTCTGGGGGCAGGGGCAGGCCTTTTCAAAGGTCTTTTTACCAAGCACAGGCCTCTTCTTCCTTTTCTCAGAGGGGGTTCTTCAGAGGGAGAGGCACAAGGGGGATGAGCAGGGCTGCATCCACTCCTCAACCTAAAGCCCCTGGCTAGCAGACACCCTGATGGGCCTGCCCGGGTCAACTCTCCTATACCAGTAGGGGGCAGGCTGGCTTACTTTGTCCAGCACTAGATGTCTATTACATCAGACAAGTGGGTCCTGGAAGTAGTAAGCCAGGGACTGGTTCTCAGCTTCAAAAAATTTCTAAAGATGAGAGCCAGATATTTTCCACCTGCAAATCTCTCGGAAACCCTTGCCCTAGAGGCAGAGGTTTCTTCTCTCCTAGCTTTAAGAGCTATAGAGAGAGAGAGTACCTACCTTACACTGGGGCAAAGGGCTGTACTCCAGGTACTTCCTGACCCCCTCAGGCCATTATCAGTTCAGAGCAATGCCCTTTGGCCTAACCTCAGCCCCAAGGGTTTTCACAAAGTGCCTGGCAGTAGTAGTTGCCTTTCTAAGAAAGCAAAAGATTTCCATTTTTCCATATCTGGACGATTGGCTAATAGCGCGTCAGTCTCCAGACCAAGTCAAGTCTCACCTGCAAGTGACCCAGCAAGTGCTCACTTCTCTAGGATTTCTTCTCAACCTTCCCAAGTCAGTTCTCGAACCAGTCCGGTTTCTTACCTTTATAGGGGCAGAACTGGACACACTCCGAGCAAGAGCCTTTCTTCCTCTAGAAAGGGCAAGGGTTCTTATGGAACTAGCTTCTTCCTTCAGACTTCGGGTATCTCGACCAGCAAGGCATTTCCTCCAGCTCTTGGGCCACATGGCAGCTTCAACAGCAGTGGTCCAAGGGGCAAGATTCCAGATGAGGGATATTCAGTTCCACCTGAGAGCTTTCTGGTCTCAAAGGAAGGATTCCCTTACCAAACTGATCCCAGTGACTCTGACCTTGATCCAAGCCCTCCAGTGGTGGCAGGATCAGGATAATTTAAGACAAGGTGTTCCTTTTGTTACTCAGCCTTGTTCTCTCCTGGGCTGGGGAGCCCAACTGGGGTCCCTTACTTCCCTGGGGCTGTGGTCCCCCCCAAGAATCCCTTCTTCACATCAGTCTTCTAGAGCTCAGAGCAGTTTTTCTGGCTCTAAAAGCTTTCTCACAGTCAGTACAGAACAAGGTGGTTCAAGTCAGAACAGACAACACCACCACCATGTAGTACATCAACAAGCAGGGAGGCACTCAGTCCACAGCTTTATGCACAGAAGTCATGAAGTTGTGGTTCCTGGCTTACTGCCTGCAAACCTCTCTTGTAGCAGTTCACCTTCCAGGCAAGGACAATGTGCTAGCAGATGCACTGAGGAGGATTTCTCAAGGACATCACGAATGGTCCCTGGACCCTCAGGTGTTGAAAGTGATTTTTTCAAGGTGGGGCACTCCAGAGATAGATCTCTTTGCAGCCCCAGACAATCACCAACTCCCTCTCTTTTGTTGCAGACCTCCAGTCTTGGGCCTGAGCCCTCTGGACGCCCTGATCCTGAATTGGGAAGGGAAGTTTCTGTATGCCTTCCCCCCTTCCCACTCTTGTTCAGAGTTTTGGTAAAAATAAGGTCTCAACCTTGTAAGGTGATTTGATTGCCCCAGATTGGGCCAGACAGCCCTGGTACCCCCTGTTGGTGTCCCTAGCAGTCCATCTTCCCTTGTCTCTTCCCAGGAATTACAACCTGTAACATCCTCTCATGGAAGGATTTGGTACCCCAGTTCTCAGTCTTTCAATCTCAAAGCATGGCTCTTGAAGAGTTAGAGTTTGCAGATCTGCATCTTTCCCAAGGGGTTCTGGATATCCTCAAGGCTTCTTGAAAGCCTTCCACCAGAAAGACTTACAACTCCAAATGGAAAATATTCAGCATTTGGTATTCTAAGAAGCACGTTTCTCCAGACACTGCTGGATTGCCTACAGTTCTGGATTATATGGTCCATCTTAATGGCCTAGGCCTCAGACCAGCTACTCTCAAAGTACACTTGTCAGCTGTTTCTGCGTTTGTCAGTGGGGAAGTCTTCCTCACCATCTTCCCATCCTGTGTTCTGTAAATTTTTTAAAGGATTGCTTCACACCAATCCTCCTTTTAGAGACCCTGCCCCTGCCTGGGATTTGAATGTTTGCATTGCTCAACTTATGCAACCCCCCTTTGAGCCTATGTCTTCAGCAGAGCTTAAGTACTTGACTTGGAAAACTGTGTTCCTGGTAGCCATTAATTCTGCCAGGTGTATCAGTGAATTGCAGGCCCTGTCAGTGGAACCTGATGTTCTCTAATTTCAGAGGGATAAAGTGGTCTTTAGAACCAATAAAAGGTTCTTGCCCAAAGTGGTTTCAGACTTCCATTTAAACCAGTCTGTGTCTCTCCCTGTTTTCTTCACCAATCATTCTTCCTCAGGAGAGAGGAGGCTACACAGTTTAGATGTCAAAAGAGCCCTTAGTTACTACATAGAGTGTACCAAGGGTCATAGGTTTGACTTCCTCCTGTTGTTCCTCACTTATGGAGAAGTGGGAAAGGGCAAACCTGCCACCAAAAGATCTATTGCTAGGTAGATTGTGTCTTGTATACAGTTCTGCTATGAAAAACTGGGAAAAACTCCGCCCTCAGGCCTGAGAGCTCATTCCACAAGAGGTACAGCTGCTTCCCTAGCTGCTGCTGCCAGGGATATCCCTCTCTTAGAAATTTGTCAAGCAGCCACCTGGAAAACGGTCCATACCTTCACCAAGCATTACTCTGAGGATATCCAGGCTAGGAGTGATGCTGGGTTTGGCACAGTAGTACTTCAGAGCCTATTCCCAAAGTAGGTTCTGTCCCTCCTCCTTGGAGGTACTGCTTGGTAGTCTGCAATTGTCAGAATACAGCAAGACTTCATGTTGTTTGAAGAAAAAAATTACTCACCTTAGTAATTATGTTCCTTCTAATGGAGTCTTGCTGTATTCTGACCTCCATCCCTGCCTTCCCTCTCAGAACCTGTTTTTGGGAAGTGGGTGGGCAGGTGCAGTGTTGCACCCCAGGGGTGTTTTTTGCGTGCACCCTCCTTCTTTTTGTTTGGGTGCTGATTTATTATTATTTATAGTACATTGGGTTTTGGTTTTTGAGTTTCCTGACTTGAGTCTTCCTTGGGAATCCAAAACTTTTTTCAGCCAGTTGGCTAGTAAGAATTTTTACAATTTCCACATAGAATTTTTAGTTTAGTTGGGCTCGTAAGAATCTGATGGGTTAGGTTTGAATCACTCCAGACAGAGACTTAAACCGAGCGCGAACTCAGCATTCTATGCCCTGCATAGAAAGTTAACTCTTTGTTCTCCAGGGCAGTTCAAAGGTTGGGAATCACTGCAATTGTCAGAATACAGCAAGACTCCATTAGAAGAAACATAATTACTAAGGTGAGTAATTTTTTCCTTTGAACTCCTTCTTATTGAGGAGGGAAACATTGAACCTCCATGCAGAGGTGCCCGGCGATGGGGAGAGGGACATGGCCATGGAAACTGCCTCGTGGTTGAAGATGGTCCGCAAGTGTATCCTAGCAGAACCTAAGGTGTGTGCCCAGTCTTTGGAAATTAGGAAAAAGTGTAGTCGTGAGTAAACCTGGTGTGGGGCAGAGCAGCAGGTGTAGTCCCTGACTTTGGGGTATAGGAATTGGCAGGCTTCTGTTAGGCCCAGCTCCTTAATTAATCCCCCAAACACTTTGCCGCCTGCCCCTACTTGCCAATCTAATACCCAACCTATCCAGAGAGGGGTTCAGGGCTTTGTTGAAGTCCCCTCCCACTATGTAAAGTTCGCCAGGCAGAGGGGTGAATCTGATGAAAACCTGTTTAAAAAACTGAACCCTCTCCTTTTCTAGATTTGGTGCATACACATTCAGCAGGGAGCATGGTACACTCCCACAGGTACCTTTTAACCATTATAAATCTACCTTCAGGGTCCGAGTGAGTTTCCTTCACTTCCAATGGGTAATTTTTATGTATCAGAATTGCCACTCCTCACTTATGGGGCTGTGCTTGACAGGAGGAGTGGAACACCTGGCCCAACCACCCTCTTTTAAGCTTCCCAGCTTCCTCCGGGGTTAAGTGGGTCTCCTGCAGGAATTCCATCTCTGCTCCCTGCTTTTTTAGTTCATTTAGCACTCTAGTTCTTTTAATAGCAGTGTTAATGCCATGAATGTTGTAAGAGATTACATTTTCATCAACCATTTCTGGCACTAGGTGAGTTCTTCCTTTGACTCTCTAGGACCTTTAGTGCAATACAACAACAACATATAACTGTTGGAATAAATATCCCATAACTGAGCCACTCATGGCTCAGCACCAGGAATCTCCACCACTTAGCCCTCCCTTCCGGTAGTCTCTGAGGGGCTGTGTGAGGTCCCTTGCCTTGGTACCTTGTGCTAGTCGTGTGCTTATGAGCTGCCATCTCCCTACTGACCTTCTGTTGGAAGCTTGAGTTGAGAATTCCTCCTCTCTGTCTCTCCCACCAAGAGGTCTATACTGTCATCGATTACATTGTCCAGCACTCAACGCTCCTCCCCCAAATCATGCTTCCTCTCCTGGGGGGGTATCTGGATCCGTGGGTCTCTCCCTGGTCACCCCCCCCCCAAGTAGCGCAGACCCGTGTCCACTTTTCCCCAGTTCATGACACCCCCTCGCTTTGTCGTTCATTATTTATTTATTTAAACTCCCCCACCCTTTTAAGCAGGATTTCTCTGCTATTACTTGACCCATGCAGGACCCCAGAATTCATGGCTCCCTGTTGGAAAACCGTTCACAGTATCTCTATGTCCTATCCTTTTTGGTGATGGGGAGGGCAACCTCCGAGATGCGCCCCCCCCCCCGCGGGCAGTAGTTACCCAATGTGTACTCCATCTGGGGACTAGGCGTTACTTAAAGCAAAAAAAAAAAAATGAGGGCTTACTCTGGGGGAGGTATCCTGTCGGCCTACCATGGCCCCCTACACTCTGAGCCACCTTGCCATCACCTCACCTCTCTCCAGGTTCTGAATCATCCTCCCGTAGCTCAGCCTGGTCTCCGATGTAACCTGCCTTCGTGACTGCTGCATTTTCAGCACCAGGAGTCGGCCCACGACAGGAGAGGCTTACCTTGACTCCCAGTTGCTCCAAAGGCAGCTGTTGTCACCCGTGGGTCAGTCCTCAGCATTTCGGCACATCCGGGCTGCTCTCTGGAGTGGGCAGTGATGACTGCTCCACAGCTCACCCTCGCTGGTCACAGGTCGCCAGCCCCCACTCTCAGCTGCGACTTCTTCTCTGCTCTTCCTCCTCGGTTACACCAGGGATGCTTTTACCAGGCTTCAAGGTCCCTGTAAAAAGGAAAACACAAGTGGAGTTAAAGTTAGCAGGGGGGGCAGTCAGGAGACAGATCCCTAGTTCAACCTTTTTACCTTTGCTGTTCACCCCCCCGGCTCCTCCCAATCCAGACGCATGTTCCAATATCCCCAGAAATGTCCCCCCTCTGTCCAATCAGATAATCCCAAATTTAGCAAACCCATCAGTCCCTGTTTCTTTCTTTTTTTTTGCCCAGATTCAAAAAAAGAGTCCCCGCTTGGCCTGAGGGTTCAAAGATGTCTTCTTCCTCCCAGTCTTCCACTGCGACATCATATCTCTCCACATCACAAACTTCTCTGAGTCCGTAAGTGTTTGTTGTTGCAATTAGTCAAGTTTTTGGAGCGGTGGGACGGGGCTCCTCAATCGGATCAGTAGCCACCCTCTTTCTGGACCTGGAGGCATGATTTCCTCTACTAGGGCCCGTGGCCTTCATCACAGGCTGGAGTTGAGAAAATCCATTTCGGTAGCCTCCTCTGGCCTGGCATACAATTCTGGCATAACTCCTAACCTCTGTAGTGTCGGTTTAGCCTCTTTGAGGGTCCAGAAGGACACCAGGCCATCTTTAAGAAATATCTTGAGTTGTGCTGGGGCTATAAGGTGCATCTTCATATCTTGAGAACCAAGATATTTTTTCACTGCCAGGAGAGTCCACCTTTTTTGTTGCATCAGTGGGGTGAAGTCCTGGTCAAAGTAGAGTCGTTTGTCCACAAAGATCACTTCTTTTTTGGCCCACGCTTTACGAAGGACCGTTATTTTCACCCTGTAGTCCATAAATTTCATCACTATGGACCTTGGGTTCGCTTTAGGATCTGTTGATTTTTTTTGCCAATGCCCTGTGCACTCTGACAATGTTCAGGGCCATTTCTGGTGGGAGACTGCGCAGTTCTTTTAAGAAAGACTCCAAAAATACTTCCATGGGGCCCGATTCAGTGCTTTCCGGGAGCCCGTATAGACAGAGGTTGTCTCGGCGTGTCCTGAGCTCTTGATCGTCTATTTTCTCTGATATCTCCTTTTCTTTTTTTAATAGGTGGCGGAGCACTGCTTCATGTTGCTCCACTATCTCTGTGGTGTCAGTCAGGTTTTTCTCTATGTCAGTTGTACGCTGAGATATCTCCTGTATCCCTCTGATATTGTCGGAGATAGCTTTCTGTAGGCTGGACAATGTGCTGCTAATTTTATATAGTTCCCTGAAGAGTCATTTGGAGGTAATTGTAAACATTTCATTGCCCTCATCTTCGCTGTCTTCGCTGCGGGAACCAGAAGGAGTAGAGGCCGTCCTGGTCCGACTCGAGGCCCTGGTGCTGCTGGCCCTGCTCGACTTGGTATACCGGCTTCAGGTATTCGAGCAGAGTGTCTTTTTGCTTACCTCTGCCTGACATTCTTAGTGGACTGGTTTTATCAATGCTTTTCTCGAGATTTGGGTCCATTTTATGGGAGGATTATGATCGATAATCACCTCGGGGAAGCAGAGCAGAAATCCCTCATGGCTTGATCAGAAGAAGGCAGAACCGGAAGTCGAGATTGATCATACTTTAATTAGATGGATACAATGTTGGCTTGACAATAGAACACAAGTAGTATGCATCAGTGATTTCCGCTCTTTAATATCAAATGTCAGTAGCGGGGTGCCTCAGGGCTCCATTTTGGGCCTGTTACTTTTTCAATTGTTTATTTCTGGTTTAGGTAACAAAGAATGTGTTTGGATTAGTAAGTACACTGATGACACCAAACTAGCTAGTGTGGTATCTAATGAAGAAAATCATATCAATCTTCAAAGGGTGTTAAATAACACTACACACTGGGCTGACTCAGTAGGCATGTCATTTAATATGGACACGTGCTCTGTAATACATTTGGTGCCCATAACAAATTACTGGAGTATAAAATGGGTAATGGCTTATTAAAGAAAACAGAACCTGAAAAAGACCTTGGTATATTTATTTTCAACAAATTAACATTCAAAGCACATACTGATTTTCAAGCTGCAAAAGCCAAAAGTATCCTCCAGTCAATTAAAAGAAATTTCAAAAGCAGAGATGCACAAGTAATAATGCCTCTGTACAGAGCCAAAGTAAGGCCAGTGTTAGACCAAGGTTCACAGTTATGGGGACCGATTGGGGGGGATAAAGGACAGGGTGGAAAAGGTACAGAGGCAAGCCACTAAGTTGGTTTACCCTGGAAACAGGAAATGGGACAGCCATATGAACTCGGGTTGTCTACAGGCCTCCAGACCAGGGGGAGGACATAGACACATTACTGTTAGAAGATATACAAAACATGACAGCTAAAGGGGAGGTTCTGATAATAGGAGACTTCAACATGCCAGATACAGATTGGTCAATACCAGCAGGAACATCTGCCAGAACTAGACACATAGTGGATTCCCTGCAGGTGGAGGGCCTCAAACAACTGGTACAACAACCCACAAGAGACAGGGCTACCCTATATCTGGTACTGACTAACAGGGAAAGGATCACAGATCTCCACGTAGATGGTCACCTGGGGGCCAGTGACCATCACAGGTATGGTTCAGTTTGGCCACTAGAACTAAATCATCCCATTCCAAGGCAAAAATATGGGACTTCAGAGGAGCTTACTTTGATAAGATGGCCAACAGAGTTAAGCTAGCCCTGGTAAGAAGAAATACAGGTGAGGGGGTACAGGTAAAGTGGGCAAGCATTAAGGATGCAATACTTGGAAGCAACATCCCATTGTGTTAGAGAGAAAAGGAAGTGCAAAAGAAGAAGGAAACCACTTTGGTTCTCAAAAACAGTAGCAGAAAAGGTCAGAGCCAAAAGGCTGGCCTTCCGGAAATATAAGGGAACGCAGTGGGGTGAAGATAGGGAGGCATACTAAACTTTCCTAAAGGAAGCAGGGAAGGCAGTAAGGCAGGCAAAGGCCCAAACTGAGGAAACACTAGCACAAACAGTAAAAGAAGGTGACAAGACTTTCTATAGATACATTAGTGAAAGGAGAAAGTCTAGAGGGGGTATTGCTAAGATCAAATGAGATAAGGGGCATGTGAGGAGGAGGACCATGTAAAAGCATCTATCCTAAATAGATACTTCTGCTCAGTATTTACTGAAGAGATGGTAGGGCAGGGCCCACAGCTCAGCACCATGGACACGGGGGAAGGAGGTGTGCACTACTCCCTTCACAAAAGAAAGGGTTCTACAAGAGCTCGATAAGCTCAGGGTGGACAAGGCACTGGGACTTGATGGCATACATCCCAAGGTACTAAGGGAGCTAAGGATGGAACTAGCAGAGCCATTTTTAGAACTGTTTAGTGAGTCTGTGAGCACAGGAGAGGTCCCCGAAGACTGGAGAAGGGCTCATGTGATCCTGCTCCACAAGACTGGTAGCAGGGAGGAGGCAGGGAACTACAGACCAGTCAGTCTTACCTCAGTAGTGGGCAAGATTATGGAGGCACTCCGTAAGGAAAGGATAGTGCAACACCATCCATAGGAGCACAGGATCCAAGACAGCATGGGTTTACAACAGGAATGTCCTGTCAAACTAATCTCATAGATTTGTTTGACTGGGTAACCAAAGTGGTGGACCAAGGGGGAGCAGTTGATGTCGCCTACCTTGACTTCAACAAAGATTTCGATACTGTTCCACATAGAAGATTGATTAATAAGCTGGGTAGGCTCGGGTGGGTCAGAAGTTGGTCAGCTGCGTGGCAAACTGGTTGACAGGCAGAAAACAAAGAGTGGTGGTAAACGGTATGCAGTCAGAATTGATGCAAGTCACAAGTGGGGTACCTCAGGGATCAGTCCTGTGGCCAGTTCTCTTCAGTATCTTCATCAGTGACGTTGCAGATGGACTGGAGGGTAAGATTTGTCTGTTGCAGACGACACCAAGATCTGCAACAGCGTAGATGATCCAGATGAGGTGGGCAGAATGAGAAGAGATCTGGATAAACTGGCAAAATGGTTGGAAGAGTGGCAGCTGGGGTTTAATGCAAAGAAGTGCAAGATCATGCACATAGGAAAGCGAAACCCTGCAGCCACCTGTAGGCTGGGAGGGGAGTTGCTGGGAAGAAAGAGAGTTGGGCATCATCATCACAGATGACCTGAAATCATCCAAGCAGATCACTGAAGCAGTAGGTAACGTTAGGGGGATGTTAGAGTGTATTAGTAGGGGTATCACAAGTCATAAGAGGGAGGTAATAAGCCCTCTTTACAAGACACTGGTTAGGCCCCATCTGGAGTACTGCGTGCAGTACTGGAGGCCACACCTTCACAAGGACATTAACCAAATTGAGGCAGTCCAGAGAAAGGCAACCAAAATGGTGCAGGGACTGCATCAGAAAACATATGAGGATAGATTAATGGAGCTCAATATGTATACCCTAGAGCAAAGGCGGGAGAGAGGTGATGTGATCGAAACATTCAAACGCCTTAAGGGCATTAACAAGATAAAAGAGTGTAACATGTTTTTATATAAAAAAAAATAGCAGGACAAGAGGACACAGCATGAGATTAGAGGGAGGCCAATTAAGGGGTAATGTGAGGAAGTTCTTTTTCACAGAAAGGGTGGTGGATGCATTGAATGGCGTACCTCAGGAACTGGTGGCTATGAATACAGTGCAGGGCTTCAAATAGGCATGGCATAAGCATAAGGGAGCAATACAGATGAGTATGAATAGATAGGTCATTGACAGAACAAAGGCAGATGGCACATTCATAAGGTAGAAAAAGTAATGGGCAGACTGAATGGGTCTTGCGGTCCTTCTCTGCCGTCAGCTTCTATGTTTCCATGTTTCTGTGAATGCAGAAATATGCCATATGTAGACCGTTTAACAAAACTAAACCTAATGACTTACTATTATGTTACATCTTATGTCAAGGTAACAATCTCTTTGAGGAACTGAACCTAAAAATAAAAAATCATAATAAAGGTACTAGAGGACATAAGCTGCCGTGGTATCCAATGAACAAGGCGACCGCAGTTGAGCGCTTACAAAAATGGCGACTGAATTGCGGCGCCTTTGTTCAGGGCTACCTGGCAGGATAGTGACCAGATAACTGAGTGGGCTAGGTGGGGCTACAGTAAGTACGCGTTTATATGCGCGCACACGTGGGGGGAGAGGAAGAGGAGGGAAGGTATGTGGGAGGGGGGTATGGCAGGCAGCTGCCGAGCTGGTCCGCTAGTGTGGTGGGGAAGGTGGTCAGTTGGGAGGTGCAGGGTTCAGGTCCAGCATGGTATTTTTGTTTTTGCTGGCAGATGGCTTGTATTTTTTTAAGTATTTCACCCCTTCCCCCCCGACATGCATTCCCCCTGGAGTTGAGAATCCTTTAGTGGGGGGCAAGAAAAAAATACATAGTTCTCTGGCGCCGTCTTGCCATTTGTTGCGAGTGTGCATCGCCGAAATTCGTTTTTGGCGATGTACATTCACCCAAATGGCGATCGCTATTTTTTTTACTCAATGTATTGTTAACCCTTGGAATAACCTACCAGATGAAATAATTAACAGTACCAATAAAGAACAGTTTAAAAAAATGTTAGATCGATTTATTTTAAACAGTAATTCACTCTCATATTACAGCTAGTTCAAGGAGTGTATATGGGCTTCCTGCCTTGCTTAGCTCCTCAAGACTTCGTATGAGACATAGTGTAAGGGGTTTGTGGCCAAAGCTATAAATGAATCCGAAAATGTGAAGTTACGTTTCACAAATCCATAGCCAAAGCTTTAGCCTTTCATGCAGTAAACCACAACATCATACTCTTTTAATTTCATAAACTGGGATTTTTACATGAAGTACCAATCTAGATAAAATACTGCTTATTGGACAGGACACAAGTAGTCAAGCCAAATGGTGAAATCTGCACTCCCAAACTGCTCAACCTAAGAGTACCACAAGGTACACTTACCTCATACATTAAGTCCATTACTTTTCATTCATTTTATAATCAACCTCCCTTCCATATGTACCACTTCTAATATAAGGCTGCATCTCTGTGCTAGTTACACTATGATCTATACCTTATCTGACTCCCTTGATATACTCAAATACAGGCTTGAAATGGCCTTTGAAGTTACTCGGGTCTGAATGAACTTCAGCTCTCTCTTACTGACCAACTCAAAGACTAAGACCATGCTTTTTACTAGCACAAAGTTGTAACTCAGTACACTTCAGTTACTACCATGCTCAGGCTCCCCACTGGAAAATGTGCTTCCTTTTAAATACATGAGGGTTTGGCTAGCAAAACACTCTACCACTTGGATATCACCAAAACTTTGACGTTCCCATCAAAAATTTGATTAATCTGCCAAAACAGGGCCTGTCTCAACCTGTACATCAAAAAGCATCTCTTACCATCGTCCCTTTTACCTGCCCAGGAGTACGATAGTGAAGTCTATAAGGCTGAACATTCCACGTCACTACAAAAATAAACGTAGCCTTCAGTAATATGTGTACGTTTGTACTGAGTTGCGACAAAGACACTTACCACTGCATTCTGTACCACACCTTAGGCCTCCTGTCCCGAGATGAGAAGGGAGAATGTACTGCAAGAACAGATAGGGATCATGATCTGTGGTGCTGGAAGTGGGTACTTCTACTGGAATTAGTGGCTCCAAACAAGTACATCAACGAGCAGGAATGTAGTGAACATCAAGTCAGGATTCCAACTTGCAAGCAGCACACCAGCAGTCAAAGTTCAGAGATACAGTAAAGTTTAATAAAGTGAGTACTGCAAGTGAACAAACAGCCCAGATAGAAATTACATATTGGCACTGGCTAGGTGCCCCTGTGGTTTGCTCATGTAGGGGGCCCCTTGACGAAGCTGATTGCTAGTGTGTTGCTTGCAAGTTGGAATCCTGACTTGGTGTGCACTACATTCCTGCTTGTTGGTATTTGAAATGCACTTACTGTAGATGATGTGTCCTGATCCTTTGTCATTTTGATTAAAGTAGTTTAAAAAAAATAAATGGGCATCTTCAGTTTGAAACAGGATTGGAGAATGGCAAAGATAACCCCCATCTATAAAAAGGGGAATGGGCAGTTCATTCGTAAATACAGACCGATTAGTCTGACGTCTGTGCCTGGTAAAATCCTGGAGTCCATAATAAAGGACAGATAATGTCATCATATAAAACTAAGTAATATTGTTGATACCAACCAACATGGTTTTACATCAGCATGTTCCTGTGTGTCAAATCTTATTTGTTTTTATATGAAAACTAGCAAAATTCTGGACAAAGGTAGACCAGCAGACATACTCCTGTTAGATTTCAGTATTGCCAATAATTAACTCAATAAGTTGGGACCAGGCAATCACATAGAAAGATGGATATGTAACTGGCTTTTAAATAGAACCCAGAGGGTTGCAATAAATGGGTATTTCTAACTCCAGGAATCGCACAGTATGATTAAACTAATGCGGACAACCTTCAGTGTTGAACTGGTTGGAGAGATGGAGTGTATGCAAATTATGGAATTCTCATTGGCTCGTGCCAGTTTCAAACTGCTACACTCTGAGTGCTCAGATTATTTACTCTGCCTGCCAGTTAAGATGCCTTGGAGAGAAGGCTGGCCCGCCCACACAGCGGCAAGGCGTTCACTTGTGGTGCCGACATCCTGGGTTCGGAGATGGACTTTGGAGTCGGGAGGGCCGTCGATGAGGGAGGATTGAGCATTCTAGGGACTGCTGTCCTCCAGGTGAAGGGCGAGGTGAGAGTGTCTGCTGCATTATGACCCTCTGTCAGACTTAGTACTGCTGTAGCTGGTGTCATCATCTACAGGGGGCGGGGTTGACGCTGGATGTCATTGCACATCCTCACCCTCAGGGATCAACATTAAAGAAAGATACCGCTGCCTCCCTCTATGAGGCTCCATGCCTGTCCTTTCCCCAACCCTGCCGGTGATAGACATGCATCCGCCGGTGTGTGTGTCCTGGTCCCCACCCTGGGGGGGGCAAGCCAGGGGGTTCCTCCTGTAAGGGATTCCTGCCGAAATCCCAACTTCAGGTCCATGGATCCTGGTATTGGCTGACGGCCCCTCCCAGTGGGGACAATCCTAGGATCCGATTGCCGAGCAGGTAAGTTGGGGAATGGCTAGAGCTTGGCATGGCGGGAGCTGAGGCTTGGGAGGAGTGGCGCGTAAAGCAAAGTAAATAGCAAAAAAAAGATGCCTCGGAGGACTTTCCTCAACTTTCTTCTTGTATCTTTATTTGGCGATAAGTAATGCTTATTTACTTTATTTTAACAATTGTTGCCCTTAGAGTTCTGTTTAGCTTAGTGTTTAGGTATTTTAGTAGTGTTTTTCGGTTCCTCATTGGTTCCTTGGAACCGAGAAGAGACACTCTTTCTGAGGTGTTTTTTACCTCAGTGGTTAGTTTAAAATTTGTTTATTTGACTGTTCCCATTGGGATCCGTAGTTTGTGTTTTGTTTTTTTAACAATTTTACTAACTTTGTGGGCTCCTTCTTTAGTCAGGGAACCGATTAGCACTTGGTTCCATTTTACATTAAGGAACAGACTGTTTTATTTATAGTCTGTATTTATCTGTTTTGAGAACTGATTTCTTAGATAATGGTTTTGCTTTTATTATTTGCTCAATGTCAGAGATTCCTAGTGTGAAACCTAAGAAAAGGATGGGACCCACTGGTTTTAAATATTGTGAGAGTTGTGTCTAGATAATAGCCAAAGCAGACAGTGACCTGTGTTTTTTGCTTGGGTACCAGTCACATTTTTTTCTAATTGTGCCATTTGCAAAACATTTGCCCTAAAACACTTAAAAAGAGGGCTAAAAAATTGGAGGAAATGGCTTCTGCTTTAACAGAGATTGTTCCCTCCCCCTCCACTGCCAAGAAAGATAAGGACAGGTCAAAGGAGGCTGTGGAGCCTAAGTCCACAGAGAAATCAGACTCTGAGAAATCAAAAAAGCCTGTGGAACCAGCTAGTGAACTGGTTCCAACTAAGAAAAAGCATAAGGAGAAACATGTCGCTGCGCCTCTGGCCAGTAAGGCTGAGGAGCTCCCAGCAGACAAAGCTGTCATGCCCACGGCTGAGGGCATTTCAGAAATCCTCCAGGTCTTGCAGGCTCTGCAGCCTGTGGTCACTGTGCCTGTACCAGTTCCATCGGTTTCTGCTCCGGTTCAAGGGGTCTAGGAGCTGGCATATATAATGATAACCCTGAAGAGGAGGAGGAGGAGGAGGATGATGAGGGGGAACCCATAGAACCAAAGGTATCGCCCGAACAAGACTTCGGTTCCCCGTCTAGGGGTCCAGAGGATTATACATCCCACTACTCATTTGTCAAATAAATGGTAGAATCCCTCAATCTTCTCATCCAGGAGACTGAAGAAGATGGGGAGAAAGCAGACTTCCTCAAAATGATGGGGCTGGCACCGACAAGACGTCTGATGCTTCCCATGCACAAGTCCTTAAAAAAGGCAGTACTGCATATTTTGAAAACCCCCACTTCTGTCCCAGGTGTGGACAAAAAAGTAGACAAAAAAAAAACAGCTGGACAGATCCACGGCTGCATTTCTCTTTAGCCACCCAGATCATGAGGGAGGTGGTTCAGGCAGTAGCCTGAGATATGAAAGGATCCCCCCAGCTTCTCGCCTACCTGACCAGGACTCCAGAAAACTGGATAGGGTGGAGGAAAAAGGGATACATGGCTGCCTCCCTACTAGTGAGACAGGCCAACTATATGGGCTATGCAGTGCAGTACCAGAAGGCCTTGTGGAACACTGCTGGTTTTAGCTGATAATGTACCAGGCGAGGTGGCAGTGGACCTCCAGAAAACTGCAAGGACAACACTGGATGCCACAAAATACCAATTTCATATGGCTGTGGATGCAAATGACACTACAGCCAGGCCATGACTCTCTCTGTCTCCATGAGAAGGTTTGCCTGGCTTAGGGCTACCAACCTAACCAAGAACACACAAGCAAAGGCAATGGACTTCTCTTGTGTGGGGGATTCCCTTTTTGGGGACAAAACAAGCCTGTATGAAAAAGGTGGAAGAGTACAAGGCCACCTATAGAAGTAATTCTAAGGAAAGGCCAACATCCTCTTATAGGTCCCAGTATTACCTCTTGTAGGTCCCACAGCTCAAAAAGGACATTAACCTGCTGGAGAAGGTCCAGAGGAGGGCTATAAAGATGATAGTTGCTCAGCAGGTTAAGGCATACGAGGAGAGGTTGAGGGCACTGAACATGGACTCTCTGGAAGACAGGAGAGAGGGGACATGATTGGGACCTTCAAGTACTTGAAAAGGATAATGAAGGTTGCTAAGGAGAGTCTCTTTAAGCTTACTGGTAACCATAACATGAGGGTGCACAGTCTTAAGCTGAGAGGGTGGGAGGTTTAGGAGGGAGGTCAGGAAGCACTTCTTCACAGAGAGGGTGGTGGACACTTGGAATGTGCTGCCAGAAGAAGTCTCATTGAAGACAGTGGTTAGCTTTATGAGAGACTGGGTCAGGTATGGGGGAAGGTAAGGGACATGCGTAGGGAGGATGGGAGGAGTGGGGAGAGGGGGCAGAGACAGTAGCTCAAGCTGTAGACCCTGCAACACGAGCAGACTTGATAGACCAAATGGCCTTCTTCTGCTGGCTTCTTTGTATTTTCATATGTATTGGGGGGGCAGGGGCAGGGACTCCTACTCCTGGCCCTTTTTCCAGGCACAAGCTATGAAAGACTACCAACAGCCCAGGGGGTACTTTAGGGGTAGGGGCAGGAGATCCGTGAGACAGCCTGCTCAGGCCCCACAGGTACAGGCTCAGTCTAAACAGATTCCCTGATGGGCTAGTATAGGTCGCCTCCCCCTTGCCAGTAGGCGGCAGGTTGGCTCATTACCTCCAAGTTTGGCACATCGTCACCACATACAGGTGGGTTCTGGAGGTAGTGAGCCAAGGACTGGCTCTAAGCTTCAAGCTACTACCCAGGCTAAGAGCCAGAAACTTTGCCCCAGTCACATCTGCAGACAAGGTACTCCTGGAAGCAGAGGTGAAAAACCTATTTGCAATCAAAGCAGTGGAAACCATCCCCCTGCTCCAGAGGGGAAAGGGTTTCTATTCCAGATACTTCCTCACTCAAAAGAAAAATTGGGACTGGCGACCCATTCTAGATCGGAGACTTCTAAACAAACACGTCCTGAAGCCAAAGTTCAAAATGGTGACCCTAGCCATGATATCCCCATGCTGCAAAAAGGGGATTGGCTAGCATCCCTAAACTTAAAGGATGCATACTTCCACATTCCTATCAGACCAAGCCACAGGAAGTACCTGAGGTTCAGACTACCCTCAGGCCATTACCAGTTCGCAGCAGTGCCCTTTGGCTTAAATTCAGCACCAAGGGCATTCCCAAAGTGCCTAGCAGTGGTAGTGGCACATTTTAGAAGGCAGGGAGTGACCGTGTTCCCTTGTCTAGATGATTGGCTAGTAGTAGGTCAGTCCCTGTAGCATACCAGAGAATCTCTGGCCCTTACCAGGAGAACATTAGAGTCTTTGGGATTCCTCATAAATGAGCAAAAGTCCCAGCAAGAGCCTGTGCAGGTTCTGGACTTCATTGGAGCAGAACTAGACACCAGCCTGGGCAGAGCATTTTTTCCCCCAGGACAGGGTGGAAAGCATCCTGCAGGTAGCAGGATCTTTCCAGTTAAACAGGCCAAGGCCAGTCAAATAGTTCTTAAGTCCGCGGGGCCACATGGCAGCTGCCACAGTAGTGGTTTCAGGATCCAGATTTCAGATGAGGGAGAGACAGTTCTATCTAAGAGCTTATTGGTCCCAGAAAAAAGACGCATTGGCCAAGCTGGTTCCAGTCAGAGACACCCTCATGCAGGCCCTGCAGTGGTGGCTAGACAGAGACAATCTCAGGGAGGGAATTCCCTTCCTAAAGGAACATCCCTCAGTGGTGCTCTCAACAGATGCTTCCCTGTTAGGTTGGGGGGCACACATGCTGGACTTAACAGCCAGTGGTACATGGTCCCCTCAGGAATCACTTCTGCACATCAACCTACTAGAGCTCAGGACAGTATACCTGGCTGTATTGGCATTTGCTCCTTACTTGCAAAACAAAGTGGTTGAAGTCAGAACAGACAACACCACCACCATGTACTACATCAGCAAGCAAGGAGGAACCAGATCCACTCCATTGTGCACAGAGGCAATGAAGCTGTGGAGTCTGACTTACTCCATGCAGGTGACACTATCAGCTATCCACCCCTCCTGGGAAGGACAACATCCTGGCAGACTCCCTCGGCAGGATAAGCCCGGACTATCATGAATGGACACTGAATCCACAAGTGCTGCAGGCAGTGTTCAGAAGGTGAGGCAGACCAGAAATAGATCTCTTTGCTCCACGGATAAACATCAGCTGCCACAATTCTGTTGCAGGCCTCCAAGCAAGGGCACAGTCCCACTGGATGTAATGGCACTAGATTGGATGGGAAGATTCCTGTATGCCTTCCCTCCTTTCCCCATGTTGTTCAGGACCCTGGTGAAACTCTGGTCACAACCAGCAACCATAATCCTAGTGGCACCAGACTGGGCCAGACAGCTAAGGTATTCACTCTTGCTGACCCTGTTGGTATCTCCCTGATACACCTGCCTCAGTGGCACAATCTCCTGACATCCTCTCAGGGCAGGATACTGTATCTCAGCCTCAGGTCCCTTTGGCTCAGGGCCTGGCTGTTAAGGACCTAGAGTGTGCTAGCCTGAACCTCTCAGAAGAGTCCCTGACAGTGGTCAGGAGGTCAAGGAAGCCATCCACTAAGAAAACCTACTCAGCAAAGTGGAAAAGGTTTTCCATCTGGTGTTCAGGCAGGGATATTGTTCCCTCGAGGGCTGGCCTCCCTGTCCTTCTGGACTACCCGACACACCTGCATATACTTGACCTTCGGCCTTCCACTCTGAAGGTACACCTAGTTGCAGTCTCAGCATAAGTGTCAGCTGGCAAAGAAAGGTCGATGGCCTCTCACCCCGTCTTTCAGAAATACTTCAAAGGTCTCAACCACCTTCACCCTCTCCTTGATGAGCCATTTTTGGCCTGGAATCTGAACATTTGTATTGCCAAAGTGGTGGAGCCACCATTTGAGCCTGTGGCAACTACAGACATGAAGTATGTCACTTTGAAAACTGTTTTTCTCATTGCCATTACTTCAGCCAGAAGGATAAGTGAAAAGTCCTGTGCACTGATCTGGACTATATTTCATTCCACAGGGACAAGGTGGTGGTTAAGACCAACAGGAAATTTCTCCCTAAAGTGGTCTCAGACTTCCATTTGAATCAAACTATCTCTTTGCCTATTTTCTTCACTGACAATTCCAGCTCACCTGTGTGGAAACTACATTGCCTGAATGTCAAAAGGGCCCTCAGCCACTACCTTGACAGGACCAAGGCTCACAGGCCACCACATACCCAGCTGTTCCTCACTTATGGGGAAGTGGGTAAGGGAAAACCTGCTACAAAGTGAACCATTGCACACTACATTGTAGCTTGCATACAGTTCTGCTACAGTAAAGTTGGCAAACAAACTCCCCTGGACCTCAGGGCACATTCTACCAGGCGTACAGCTGCATCAGTCTCAGCTGCAAGGGATATCTCACTTTTGGAAATATGCAAAGCAGCTACATGGAAAACAGTACGCGCATTTACCAAGCATCACAGCCTGGACATACAGTCCAGAAGTGATGCTAGATGGTACAGCAGTGCTGCAGAACCTGTTTTCAAGATAGCTTCTTGGCCCACCCTCCAAAGGTACTGCTTGGTAGTCTGCATTAGTTTAATCATACTGTGTGATTCCTAGGATTAGAAGAAAAAAATATTCACCATAGTAATCTTGTTTCTTCCAGGGGCTCACACAGTATGATTAGGGCTCCCACCCTGCCTCTCCTACCTGAACATATAGACAAAAGGACAGACTTTGGTTCTGCATCTCTGCTTTGTCTTTTATGCGGTTTATGACCCAAGATTGAAGTCCTTTAACCAGTTGGTTCACACTGTTGTCCACTTTGAGACTTGTGGGTTTGTTGGGGATGTGATTAAAGGTTTTTTTTCTGTATAATCAGCTAGTTAGAGGGTCTTTACCCTGTTAGGATGCATAATGAATCTGAGCACTCTGAGTACAGCAGTTTCTAAGGGCAGCAGTTTGAAATTGGCACGAGCCAGTGAGAATTCCATAATTTGCATACATTCCACCACTCTGGGCTGTTCAATACTGAAGGCTAACTACATTAGTTTAATCATATTGTGTGATCCCCTGGAAGAAACAAGATTACTATGGTGAGTAATTTTTTCTTGTCTGTGGAGGGGACGGTTACCAGTGGTGTTCGCAGGGTTTAGTTTTGGCCCTGTTCTATTACAACTGTTCATTGCAGATCTAGTTGTTAAAATCATAAATAAAATTACAAAGTATGTAGACGATACCAAACTCGGTGGTCCATGTGAGACACTAGAGGACTTCCAATCGATACAGGCAGACCTGGATGTTATAACTGAATGGGCATTCACGTGGGGTATATCATTTAATACCCATAAATGTTGCATGCTCCATCTGGGATGGAATAACATGCAGTCTCAGTGCATGTCCTACAACTCAACACTGAAATCGACAGACACCGAGAGAGAGCTAGGTAACAAATGGAAGTATTTTTTTCACTGAAAGAGTGGTGAATTTATGGAATGGACTGCCAGAAAGTATTGTAGTAAGTGAAACTAAGGAAAAATTCAAGACATTTTAGAAAAAAAAATAGATTTTAGAGATCTGTGTATAAATGCTGTTTCAAAGGCAAACAGAGTGGTCAGAAATATTAAGAGTAGAAAAGCCAAGATTTTACTCCCATTGTATAAATCTTATGTTGGGCCCCACCTTGACTTTTGTAGTCAACTCTGAAATCCCCACAAGAAGGTGGACATAAACAGAATAGAAAGGACACAACATAGAATGACTAAAATAGTAGCAGAAGTCAAGGATCTTCCATACCAGCAAAGATACACTCAGTTTAAAACTATATATGTTAGAGGAAAAAACAATACGAGGAGACTTGTTGCTATTCTATGATGTTATAAATTAACCATCTCTTGTGGACAAATTAAACATCAAATTCGAAGACTATAGCTGTGGTATTGGGGGACATATACTACAAGTGCAGAGAGGCTGATTCAGGAGTAACAAATGGAAGTATTTTTTTCACTGAAAGAGTGGTGAATTTATGGAATGGACTGCTAGAAAGTATTGTAGTAAGTGAAACTAAGGAAAAGTTCAAGAAAGGGTTGGATAAGTTCCTAACGGAGGGAGGAAAACTGAAATTTTACTACAACGATTAGGAGCTATTGTGGGCCAGGCATTTTGTTGCTCCTTTTACAATAGTGACAATAAAAGTGCATCCACAGCTCTACCCTTCGCCTTCCAGACCCTCCCCCCAACCTATCCACTAAGCTCACAGTCCAGAAACCTCCCACAGTACATCTGCTGAGGGCTTACAAAATATGGGCCTGTCACCTTTCCTATTGCTCTTTCAGGTACCTCGAACTACCTCCCAGGCAATGTTAAGGACTGAGCTTCTGTTTTTCTTCCAGAGGGCTCTGTTCAGCCACTTTAACACTCCCTGCAATATCAGAAACTTTACCTTCTCACATAACCTATTCCTCTTGACAAATATTGTCTTCTGTTCATTATCACAGGAAGTAAGTTCAAATACATTTTTAGGCAGCAAGCATACTGTAGCTTGCAGCACCTCTTGAAGTCATGCATATCGTCTTGTGTGGATTGTTAATCCCCCGAAAGGCACAGGTTAAAACAAGTTCAGACAGTGGGATTTGGAATTACTTGGTATTACTTGGTATGAAAGAACAGAAGAAGGCCAGAGCCCATTGAGACTGTTCCCCCACACTATGTGGGACATTATTTATATTATCCCCCAACCAAACATCTAATTTGTTTTTAAAGACAGTGGAATTTGGGCAAACTGCCTACAGAATTCATGTCCCACTTCACTTGTCACTGATTGCCATCACAAGCATGTCAGCTTTACTCATTAAATACATTATAGATTGCGAGAGTGCTCCCAACCAGTCAGAGCGCTCCTTTCCCCTGCGCGTGAGACACTCTTATTCTGTAAAAAGCATCTCACGCGCAGATGGCCTGGAAATGGGCATGTTCCAGGTACAGTTTTTTAAAATATATTATTGATCGCTATCGATCAGTCACCACCATCGCCACTCGTTGCTGTATCAGAGAGGTGTCACTTGCCTTCAGCTTGAGCCAGAACAGCTCAGCTTCACTTTGCTGTTCTCACTCCAGCAGAATGGGCATAAACCACTCATTCAGCAACAAGTGGCTCTGAGGGATGTATTAACATATATTTTAACAAAGCCCTAAAATATAAAACTCCCTTAATTTTCCATCAGTAAATAACTGCTTAAACATTGTTTCCTGTCATGGTCCCCTCACTACATGCCGAAATGAGTAATACTTCCTGGTGTTTCTTTGGTGACCATGAAAACCCTCCCTTCTGTCCTTACCAGCTTGCCAAGGTAATGTCTGCTGTTTACCCTGACACAGATACAATTGAGACCTTGGTTCTGTCTGAGGCCTTCTGTTGTGTGTAAGGGATCAAACAGTCTGCCAGAAGAATTCTGTAAAAGTTTGGATTTCTGCATTCCATGATAAACATTCCTTCTATTGAATGTGTGGTAATGAGATGATTGACAGGTGGGTAGAGGATACTTTTTACTGGTTACTTTTAACAAAAGCCTGTTTATTTTTTTTTTTTTAATTGGCATTTTTTTGTTTTAAATGGTTTCACAGTTTAACGTAAGCATTTTATAAGCACAATAGGACGTTTTAGGATGTGGGTTATTGATTTGATAACTGCTCTTCCAGATGCTGAAGCACTCCGCATAAAAGCCTCATGCCTCACAATGCACATGGGTGTGCAGTTATCACATAACAACCCGCAATCTGTTGTGTCTTATTGCTTACTTGTATATTTGCAAAGCATAATTTGCATTCATTCTGTTTGATGCCCCTGCCCACTATTGAACAGGCTCTAGACTGTTTTATTATGACGTTTACAAACAGGTATGCATCCCTAACCAAATGCAGGTCCAAAGGCATCAAAGCTCCTTGGCTTTACAAGGAAATGAGGTTCCTCATGAAAAAACGGGTTGCTGCATGGAAATCCTTCAAGACTAGTCATCTCCACTCTGACTGGTTCATCTGTCGGCAGTTGAGAAATACTTGCAAAACCAAGCTCCAGGGAGCAAAAGATCCTACTACTGCTCACTTCAAACAGAAAACCTTAGCAAGCCCAAGGAATTCTGGAAACAGAATAACTGTTTCATCAAGGGTAAATCAGTGCAATGTCCTAGTTCCATTCTTTCAGGTGGCAACCACTTGGAAGACACCCCCTTCCTTTGCAGAGGGAATAAATCAATTTTTTTGGTGGCTCAGTGGCACTGAGGGTTGAGGCGCTGGACGTCACACCTCACGCCATACCAGCGACCCAGGTTCAGGAATGAACCTCGGTTGTCAGGGGTCGGCAGGGGAGGGAGGGGATCGAGCGTCCAGAGGACAGCTCTCCTCTTCCGGGAGAGGGGGTTCCTGCTCGGCGCTTGGCTGGCCTCTGGCGGAAGCCAGAGGCTTAGCAAGCACTGGAGCATAGAAAAGGGGGTCGGGAGTGGCAGATGTCGGTGGCAACGCCTTAACGTCAGGGCGCTAGCCATTCCCTAGAACAGGGAAAGAGCCCTTTCAGCTCTGGCAGAGATGGATCACTGGAGCTTGCTCTCGATTTGTGGCCACCCTCCTGGCACCTTCCCGACCGACAAGACTAGAGGTTCAGGGTGTCGGGGGCCCGTCCCATCCCCGACTGGGGGGTAAAGCCGCTGCTACATGGGCGAAGATGGGTCAACCAGCTGTGGTGCACTGCAGAGAGATGACTCCTAGGTGCTCCCGAGGAGACCAGAGCTGAGGGGGAAGAGGAGGAGAAAAATAGCAAGCCCTAGATAGGTACACTCCTCATCTTTCGCCAACCCCTGACTTCTCCATCCCCGCACATCCCCGTACTATTCTAGGCTTGCGCCCCACTTTCCACTTAAAAACCACAACCAAAAAGGAAGTTCTCAGATTGCTGTTAAAACTCAAAGAAGAGAGCTCCCCTGGTCATGATACCATTGAACCAAAGTTCCTTAAATTAAGGGCAGCCACACTTGCTGTACCTATCTGTAATCTAATTAACAGGTCCTTTTAACCCCAGTAATACTCAGGTATTCATAACTTTCTGCAGTAAGCCTGGAGGGTTGGACTGCCCAGAGAGAATGGGAACATATGCAAATGATGGAATCATCTGCACATGACAACTTTTCAAATACTGCCCTATACTAACCGCCAATGTTCTAAACCCCCTCAGATTTTACTCTCCGCCTGAACAGTCTGGTCGATCAGAGTGTCGCTCTTCAATCAACTGCTTGACATGAAGAAACTTATAAAACATATATAAGTATTGTTTCTAATTCATTTGCTGCCTTATATAAATTATTTTACTTACTGTAGTTAAACTTAGTTTTTATAACTATTTAGTTGTTTTTGCCGGTTCCTTTAGGTTCGGAATAACTGGGAGGGAACCGGGTTTGTTTTTTATATTTTTGGGTTTTTCTTCAACAAAACCCATTTAAATTTACCCAAAAATAAATTTAAAAGTGTTTTCTGTAACCATAGTTTTCGGTTACTGAACCGCTAGTACCGGTTCCAAATTCTTTATCGGTTCGGTTCCCCCGGTTCCTCTTCTGTTCCGGAACCAACTGCAAGTGTTATTATTTAAATCTTTTTTACATAGCGGTTGTCTTTTTTAATGGTTCAATGGCAGAAAAACTGAAGAAAAAGACCGGTGAGCCCGGATTTAAAAACTGTGCACAATGTGGGGACGTTGTTTGAAAAGGCAGATAAGCACACTATGTGTGTGTGGCTTATCTGAGATATGAGTATCTTAAAAAGGATTGTCAAATCTGCCTGACTTTTTGACAATTGAAAAACACCTGGAACGGCTGAAAAAGAAGCTCCCCAAGGGTCCCTCTGGCTCTGACCAGCCGATACTCTCTGTTATTGTGGCTGAAGCCACATCTGTTGCTACTTCCACCCCTGAGATGGTGATAAAGCTACCAGGAGGATTTCTGACCCGGCTAGCTCCCCGGTTCCCTCTAAAAAAGCATGCAAGCTAAAGCATACAGAACCCCCAAAATTGATCAGGGGACTTCTGTACCTTCTAATATCATGCCTACTCCTCAGGAAATCACACAGGCTTTTAAAGTCATTCAGGCATTGCAGGGCTTAGTGCCTCCTGCTCAGCAACCACCTGTTCCAGCAAAATAGCCTGGCAGAATTCCCCTTATTGAAGAGGAGGAATACAACGAGTATGAGGAGGATGAAGGGGAATCCATCTTACCTGAGGTGTCTCTGGAACAAGAATTTGGTTCACCCCTTAGAACATCTGAAGATTTTTCTTCTCACTTCACTTTCGTGAGAAAAATGGCAGATGCCCTAGACATCTCCACAAGAGAAGAAGTGGCAGATGAGGAGGAAATAGAGTAATAATAATAAATAATAATAAAACTTTATTTATTTAGCGCCTTTCAAGTGCCAAGGCGCTGTACGAATGAATCATAAAATCAAAATATACATATAAAAATGACAGTTAATAACGACATCAGTCCACAAAAGCCTTGTTCCATAACAAAGTCTCAAAATCCCGCTTAAAGAGTATCTGGAGATGATGGATTTGACTCCTACCAAAGCCATCCTCATCCCAGTGAACAAATTCTTTAAAAAAAGATTCTCTAAAATTGTTGCAAGCCCCAAATTCTGTCCCCCCTCTGGATAAGGGACGGGGCAGAGTTCCTTTTTCCTATCCAGATCACCAAGGGGTCATTCAACAAGCAGCCTGTGATAAGGCTAGAGTCTCTCTGGCATCCTACCCACCAGATAAGGACTCTACGAAAATAGATAGTATGGGTAAGAAAGGGTACCTGTCAGCCTCCCTAGCCATACGATAGGCTAACTTTCAGGCCTGTGCTGCCCAGTACCAAAAGTCCCTATGGCAGTCAGTTTTGGACATTTCTCAGAAAGCTCCCTCACCCATGTCTCATGACCTAACAGAAGCAGCTAGGTTTGGGCTAGAGGCAGCTAAGTACCAATTCCAGATGGCTGCTGATACCAGCGACACTGCCGCCAGATGAATGGCAAATACGGTAGCCCAGAGGAGATTTGCCTGGCTGAGAGCCACAAATCTCACTGCTGATACAGAGTCTAAGGCCCTGGATTTTCCTTTAGAGGGAAATGCTCTTTTTGGAGAATCTACAGTGGCATACATGAAGAAGGTGGATGCGTATAAGGCCACTTACAGAAGCAACTCTAGTAGAGAGAGAGCTTCTCCATCTACCAGGCCTTATGGAAGGGGAGGCTGGGGCAGGTCCTTCCACACCAGGCCCTTTTTCCAGCCAGCGGCCACACCCCAGTATCAACAGTACCCACAGCAGGGGTACTTTAAGGGTGGGGTCGAAGGGGTTCTAGGCGTGGATCTCAAGCACAGCCTCAACCCCAAGCTAAGCAGACCCCCTGAAGTACAGGCCACCTCCTCACTCCCTGTAGGAGGCAGACTTTCCCACTTTCTCCAAGCTTGGCTGAACATCACCACAGACAAGTGGGTCCTGGAGGTAGTGGGTCAGGGTCTGTCTCTGGCTTTCAGATCCCTTCCTCCTCTAGCAGCTAGGGGTTTCAGTGCACCTTCCCTGGTAGAAAAGAACCTGATGGAGGCAGTGGTTCAGAAACTGTTACTTTTAAAAGCAGTGGAACCTGTCCCAAGCTCACTGAGAGGAAGGGACTTTTACTCCAGATACTTCCTCACCACAAAGAAAAGTGGGGAGTGGCAGCCTGTATTGGATCTCAGAGCCCTAAACAGGTATCTGAAAAAGCCAAAGTTCAAAATGGAAACTTTGACATTGATTCTGCCAGCATTCCAGAAAGGGGATTGGTTGACATCACTGGACTTAAAAGACGCCTATTTCCACATTCTCATAAGGGAGTCTCACAGAAAATATCTTGGGTTCAAACTCCCTTCAGGTCATTACCAATTTTCAACCCTGCCTTTTGGCCTTTCTTTGGCCCCAAGGGTATTTACAGAGTGCCTAGAACCAGTGGTAGCACACCTTGAAGACAGGGTGTGACAGTTTTTCTGTATCTAGATGATTGGCTGGTGGTGGGCAAGTCACCACAGCAGGTCACTCAGTATCTAAACCTTACTCAAGGCCTGCTGGAATCCTTGGGGTTCATTATCAGTCTCAAAATGTCAGTCCTCATTCCTGTACAAAAGATGCAGTTCATAGGGGCAGAGATAGACACCTTGCAAGGCAGGCCCTACCTCCCTCTGGACAGGATCAGAAATCTTCAGTTAGTGGCAAATTCCTTCACCTTAAACAGGAGCAAGACAGTTCTTGCAACTTCTGGGTCATATGGCTGTGTCCACAGCCACAGTGCTGGGTTCAAGGTTTCAAATGAGGGACATCCAGTTTTACCTCAGGGTCATTGGAGTCAAAGAAAAGTTTATCTTTTCAAAACCCGTTCCGGTCTCAAGAACTTTGCTGCAAGCTTTGCAGTGGTGGAAGGAAGTACCCAATTTAAGGGAAGGTGTTCCCTTTCAGAAAGAATACCCCTCAGTTTTCCTCACAACAGATGCATCCCTACCAGGCTGGGGTGTCCACTTGGGAGACCATACAACCCAGGGTACTTGATCACCCACAGAGTCCCTCCAGCACATAAACTTGCTGGAACTCAGGGCTGTTTTTCTGGCTCTAAAAACCTTTTCAGGACTAGTGCAGTCAAAGGTGGTACAGTTCAGAACAGACAATACCACCACAATATACTACATCAACAAACAGGGAGGCACCAGGTCAGGGCCCCTTTGCACAGAGGCCATGAAAATTTGGACCCTGGCGTACTCTTTGGGAGTCTTCCTGCATCTCCAAATCATAAATATACAGGAGTCTTCTCCTTTCAGGTTAAATCTGAAATTTGGCAGCATAATAACTTTGAAACCGTATGATGGATGTGCTCGGTCTGGAACCATAGATCTGGCAAATTGCGTTATGGTCGGTTGTACGGTTGCAGAGCTACAGAGTGCCAAATCCTGCATAAATTATGCATTTTTGCACATTTCTTTGCTCATGCCTACAGGTTGCATGATGTGTGCGATCAGTCCAAAAACTTCAGGGAGCATGCAGCCAGGGTCCCTGATGTGTCTTTCGAAGATTTCGTGAAAAAATATTTAACGGTTCAAAAGTTATTCAAAAAACACTGAATCCCATTATAGTCAATGGGAAAAGTTAAACTATGCAACAGTGTCGCAAATGCAGTTTTTATTGTCACAGATCAGCCTTTTACTTTCATGACTCATCCATTTTTTTTCAGTTGATGGACAGAAAAATGCTTGGCATTTAAATTTAGGACTCTCTAGGGCCACAATTCTTCTTGTATTCACCTAGTCGAGTCCTGAGGATGCTAGCCAAGTCTTTTTTGGGGGGGTAAAACACCCCAGAAATATGTTTTTTACATTTTTGTAAAAAGCTGTATCGCAAAGTACTTTTGCAAATGCCACACTTTCGTGATTTTTTTTTGTGAAAGTGTCATGGTTTGCGAAAGTAATTTGGGACAGTATGGCCAAACAATAGGAAATCTTTGTCACCCTGCTGCAAAACAACAGTTTGGTCTTTTGGGCTGAAATTTACATGGAAGAAGGGCAACATCCTACAGATGTGCCTTTTGGTGGTTTGGTGCCAAAATATTACTGGGCTGCAAAGTTACAGCAGTTAAAAGTTGACAACTTTTCCCATAGGATGACATTACGGCGTCTGCTGTGCCTTTCGGGTCCCGTATCTCTAAAATGGTTCGAGATACAGACTTTTCGTTGCAAAAATGCTTAGGCCCCCGCTGGGGGACTAAGTGCAAAACTAGCTGGAAAAGTTATAAATATGAGATTTAAATGTTTTTTCTATGTTGTACGGTTCCTGAGTTATAAGCAATTTAGTATTCCAGGTGCTCATTTTCTGGTCCGAGGGCCATTATTATGCCCACATTCTTTGTATTCACCGTGCTTGTGGATGCACCTGTTTGGGACAGAAATCGTGTGCGTTTGCGTTACTGTTAGCGTTTGCGTTTACATTTCTGCTTGCGTTTCCATAACCGTTTGCGTCACCGTGTCCATTACAGTTTGCATTTCTGTTTGCGTTTGCATTTGCGTTAATGTTACCATTTGCGTTTCCGTTACCATTTTCAGTAGCGTTTCAATTTGCGTCACCGTATGCGTAGGGATGTAAGTTTGTCATGGCAGTCATACATGTCACTGATTCCATGACGTTTGATCTTTATTCAGGACTTCCATGACTTTCACTAGTGTCATCAGAATGTAGCAATGATGACAGTGCCACAACATTTACTACTGTTTACTAATGATTTCATGAACAATGAGTCATTAAAACCTCTTCCATGACAAACTTACATCCCTACGTATGTGTTACCATTTGCGCTTCCATTTGCGTTTTCGTTTGTGTTACTGTTTGCGTTACCATTTGTGTTTGCGTTTGCCTTACCATTTAATTCTCGTTACTGTTTGCGTTACCATTTGTGTTTGCGTTTCCCTTACCATTACCGTTTGTGCTTCTGTTATCGTTTGCGTTAAAATTTCCATTTATATCACAGTTACCGTTTGCGTTACTGTTTACATTTGCATCACTGTTAACGTTAACGCTAACACTTCGCTTTGCATTTCCATCAATGTCAACGTAATGGTCAGCGTTACCATTTGGGTTTGCACTTGCATTTCCATTAACGTTTCTGTAACAGGTTCCATTTGTGTCACCATTGCCGTTTCGCTTGTGTTTGTGTTACCGTTTGTGTTTCTGTTTCTGTTACCACTTCGCTTTGCATTTCCATCAACAATAGTGTTATGGTTAGCGTTACTATTTACATTTAGTTTTGTGCTTGAATTTTTGTTACCATTTGCGTTACGTTTACTATCCCTGTTTGCGTTTCCGTTTGCGTAACTGTTTGCGTTTACATTTGCATCACCATTAGCATTACCGCTTTGCTTTCCATTTCTGTCAACATTAGAGTTACAGTTTCCATTACCGTTTGCGTTAGCATTTCTGTCTGCATCACTGTTACCATTTGCATTTCCGCTTGCGTTTGTGTCACCGTTTGTGTTTGTGCTTACGTTTGCGTCAACATTAGCGTTATCGTAACCGCTTCGCTTTGCGTTTCCGTTACCGTTGGCACTACCGTTACTGTTTCCATTTGCACTTGTGTTTGTGTTACTGTTTACGTTTGCATTTCCGTCTCCATTTGCATTACGGTTTGTGTTTGTGCTTGCGTTTCCGTTATTTGCATTTACATTTACATTTGCGTCACTGTTACTGTTAACATTTGCGGTTACATTACAGTTACCATTACCATTTCCTTTTGCACTTACATTTGCTTCACCGTTACCGTTTGCGTTACCAGTTGCATTTACATTTGCATTACCCTAGCAGTTAACATTTGCATTTGTGTTCACGTTTCTGTTGGTGTTACAGTTACCATTAGTGTTTACGTTTCACTCACCGTTACCGTTACTGTTATGCTTATTACGCAGACATGGGCAACATGGTGGGAGCGCGGGGCCCAAAAGGTCCCAGCGCTTCCACCACCATTCCATTCACTGTTTATATTTTACATTCTCAAAAAGAAGGGAAATTCATGGCAAAAAAACTCTGTTTAATGCATCAATTAGGGTTATTCCACAGCAACAAAAGCGAGGAAATTCGGTGTTAAGGTTACCACCCCTTGCACCCCACATCCACCAACAGGCGGGGTGTGTGTTGGAGTCATTGAGCCTAACTCTCACCTCATTCTCCTATACTGCACCACCTCAGGTTATTTACACGTGGAATGAGGTGAGAGTTAGGCCCGATGACCCCAACGCACACCCGATGCTGGTTGGTGGGGGTGGGGTGCAAGGGGTGGTAACCCTGACACCAAATTTCCTCGCTTTTGTCGCTGTGAACAACTCTAACTGATGCATTAAACAGAGTTTTGCCATGAAAAAATAATAATATGTGTATATATAGGTGTGTGTGTGTGTATATATACACACACACACACACACACACACACACACAATATGTACATATATTATATAGTACTGCATTTAATGTATCACATAGAAAGAAGAACAAAGTGAGGAAATGAATGTTGGAGTTGAGTTTCCTACCCCCACACATGCACCTTACACTCCCATCCTCCACAGACTGACAGATGCAGGGTGTACCATTGGTCGTGGGGCCCAACTCTCACCCCATTCCATATGTAAGCAGGTTGACGTGCTACAGTAAAGGAGAATGGGATGAGAGTTAGGCCTCACGACCCCAATGGCACACCACGGCATCTGTCAGTCTGTGGAGGATGGGGGTGCTGGGTGTGTGGGGGGTTAGGGGCTCAACCCTAATGTTTCATTATCTCACTTTTGTTGCTTTAACCATAACTGATACATTAAATGCAGCTTTTTGCCATGAATGTCCTTACTTTTTGGAAAAGTGTAATATAACTAGTAAAAAACATGCATTGGCGGGGACCCCCACCAAGTTGCCCATTTCTGCACATATAGCTACAGAGCCACACAGCAGTCCTATAGGGCAAGAAACCCTTGTAACACTAATTTGCTGATATCTAAGGAACTTTAACAGGTAGAAAAATATGTAAAGTGTCATTGTAATCGTGACAGCGAGTACTGCAGGCAACAGCTAATGACCAAACCCGTATCTCGTATCGATTACGAGATACGGGCACCAAAAAGCACTGTACAGGCACTCTTTAAACCCTTGTGACACTAATTTGACTATCTCATTAACCGTGCCACCCACTAAAAAAATTCCACTGCAGGCTTACTCTGTGGTTTCAAATCTTTTTCCAGCGGCATAGATTGCCTAAAGTGATCTAAGCCGCCAGTAGCAAAAACTCTGTATCTGGCTTCGTTTTCCAGATATGGGTGTCGAAAGGCTTGACAGACCCAGCAGTGTAATCCTATGGGTAAAATCTCAACTTTGTGATGGCATATCTATGGAACCACTTAATTTCCCAACACCTCAACAGCAAAATTCACACCTGTAGGGCATCCGCTCAACACCCTGTAAATTTTAAGTAAAAAGACCAAACCATTAATGAGCTAAGCAATTTGAAAGTTTTCACACCTTTAAAAATTATTCATTCGTGAAATAGCAAAATCGTGGGCTGTCGGATCAATCCTAGTCTGTGAGCTAGCAAAATACTAGTCCGTGAGGGGGACATCTGGTCGTCCCCAGGGATATCTGGTCATGCCCAGGGACATCTGGTTGTGAAATTCCGGCTATCTGGTCGTCCCCTGATGGACAAGGCTCGCAGACCAGGATTTTGTACGCTCGCGGACTAGGATTATTCGCGAGTTACAAAACAAGAATTTAAAATTTTTAAAAAGCTATTTTTTGACAAAGCGAACCAAACCAAAGGCATGGCTTTGTAGAGGACGTCACCCTGGACAAAACCCATGCCTCATTTGGTCAAAAAGTCACCCATACGCAAAGCTACATTTTGTTTGGCTGAAAAAACAGAAAACAAGTGGTGTCTCGCAGACAATGTATTTTTCTGACAGACTAGGATTTTCCTTTGCGAGATAGCAAAATCCTTGACCGTGAGACCATTCTTGGGTCCCAAAAAATGCATATAAATTTTAATGTGAACTGAGCATGCTCAGAACTCAAAAATTTAAAATTAAATAACTTTTGAATGGATCAATCTTTTTACCAAACCAATGCTGGATTGTTCCTTGACTCAAACTCTTTCTATGTTCCAGATTTCAGACCAAAAAAAACACATGGTGTGATCGCAGTGCCATGGGCAAAAAACGAGTCAAAACTGTTGGAAAATGCATTTTGGGGCGTTTCGCTGCACAGAAACCATATGTCCAACCGAAACACAACTTGGTAAATCAAGAGCTCTACCATACCAGACCGCACATTCCAAATTTCGTTCAAATCCATTGAATGATTCCAAAGTTATTAACGTGCAAAATTTGAGGTTTAATATTAAAGTGCCTACTCAACCGAGTGCCCCTATAAAATATATATATATATATATATATACACACGCATACACATACATGTGTGTGTGTGTGTATATATATATATGTGTATATATATATATGTGTGTGTGTGTATGTGTGTATATGTATAAACGTTTGTCTGATGTGTCTGAAATTTTGCACGCACAGTTGCCAACCATAGACCTCTGGATCTGCAAAGTTTCATTCGGATCGGATGTATGGTTGCGGAACCGTGAGGCGCTCAAAATGTGAAAAATAACACCTTTTTTTGCATTTTTCAGTAAGCCATAATGGACTGAAGAATGCATTTGAGTGGCTTCAAATGTGTTTGTCTACATGTGGTCTGGGTTGAACTGGTGCTTTTTGAAGATTTGGTGAAAAAATATTGCTCCATTCAAAAGTTATTCAATTTTTTCATGCCCCATTATAGCCTATGGGAAAATTTTATATGTGCATTGCAAAACCTTTTGCGATCACATTTTTGTTGTCAAGCTCCTTGAAATTGTTTTTGTGCTGCAGCCATCTTGTTTGCAGTTAGCAAGAGGGAAGAAAACATAACGCAAAAAATAATGCCCTTTGGTAAACACCAGCAGTTGTGTTTACCTAATCGGACCCTGAGGAACATGACCCTGGCATTAGTTTTTTAGTAGGTGGTCCGCAAATATGTTTCTTAAACTTTTGCCATTTTCTGATCGTGGCAGCATTTTATGTTGCCGTGAAAACAGTCGCGATCAGGAAAAAAGTAACCTCGGCAAAAATTGTTGTGCGTGACAACATTCCCACTATAGAGATAGGAGTGTCGCGAAAACATTAAAGTAATCGCGGTAACACTGCACAAATACATTTTG
Organism: Neoceratodus forsteri; assembly: GCA_016271365.2. Taxonomy (NCBI): domain Eukaryota; kingdom Metazoa; phylum Chordata; order Ceratodontiformes; family Ceratodontidae; genus Neoceratodus; species Neoceratodus forsteri. The sequence continues at coordinate 75,248,124 of JADMNL010000027.1, read as the reverse complement.
CTATGTGTTGTTTTCTTTGTCACTTCATTGTGCCAAGGTGAATTGTGCTTTTGGCTTGAAATTTTCAGGGTGGCAAGCCCTGGTTCCACAGATGTGCCTTTTAGTGGTTTGGTACAAAAACATTGAACAGGCCCATAGTTACAGCATTCCGAAATTCAGAAATTTTCCCATAGGATAACATTGCGGCACCCGTGATGCCTTTCGGTGTCCGTATCTCGAAAATGGTTTGAGGTACGTATTTTTTGTTGCAAAAATTCTTAGGGATTAAGTACAGAAATAGGTTGGAAAACCATTAATACCATGAATTTTGATTTTTTTTCTACCTTGTACGGTTACTGAGTTATTTGGAAATTAGTATTCCAGTTGCTCATTTTCATGTCATTAGGCCAATGTTATGCCTTCAGAGTTAGCACTACAGCTGTTTTCGGTGCCTGTATATCGGAAATGGTGCGAGATATAGATTTGGTCGACTTATCTTGCGTGGACATCTCGCTGTCACAATTACAAAGACACTTGAATTTTTTTCCTAGCTGCTGCGGTTCCCGAGATATTGGCAGATTTGTGTTACAAGGCTTCCTTGCCCTATAGGGCTGCTGTATGGTTCCGTAATTATGTGAAAGTGGGAGCACAGGGCCCAGAGAGCCCACACTCCCACAGACACATATAATTCTGCACAAATGGGCAGCTTTGGTCCCTACGCTTCCACCAACACATACCATTTACTATTTATATTACACTTTTTCAAAATGTAAGGAAAGCCCTAACGTTGAATTTCCACACTTTTGCCATTGTGGAAACAACCCTAACTGGTGCATTAATGAAGTTTTTTTGTAAAGAATATACATATATAAAATAATTTCTATTTATCAAGCACAGTTCAAATATCAAAACACTGTACAGATATAAATGATAAACTTTAAAACAAAAGTTAAAATCCAGTGTACACAACGAGTAATTACTCACAGTAATTCACAAAGGCAAGATTAAATAAATGGGTTTTTAGTGCCTTCTTGAAACTCTCCACGGTCTGGCACTCTCGAACCCAACAAGGTAGAGAATTCGACATGGTAGGTGTTAAAAAAGCAAATGAACAAGCACCAGAAGTTTTCAGCTGCACCACGGGAACCTCTAGCAATTCCTCATCAGTGAAACAAAGGGGGCGGGGGGCGGTAGGGGCAAAGAAGCTCTCACTGGTAACTCTGACCCAGTCCATGTAGGGCTCTGTAGATCAGCAAGCTGACCTTAAAGGTGACCTGCCATTGCACCGGCAGCCAGTGCAGCACAGGCAGCACAGGAGTAATATGGCTAGATTGAGGAAGCCCAGTGAGTAACCTGACTGCTGCATTCTACACTAGCTGCAAAAAGTGGATATCAACCCCGGTAGCCCTAGGTAGAGGGCATCGCAGTAATCCAGGCGAGAGGTCACAAAGGTGTGGACCAAAGTTAGAAGATTACTAGGCAGAACCAGGTGCCTAATCTGAGGTCTTAACCACAGATGACACCTGAAACTTCAAGGTCATTACCTCATTGAGGATAACACCCAAACTACTCTCCCATTTAGAGGTCCTCAGCTGGCAGCCACCCAGTAGCGGGCCAGATGCTCACCCTGCCGAAGACCCCTCTATCCGGTGACCCGGGTCCACCACCAAAACCTCAGTCTTGTTGGAATTCAGCTTCAGCCAGTTGGCACACATGCATTCATGGATCTCAGATAGGCAGGAGTTAAATACTGAGAGCGCAACATCCTGGCCTGGTGCAAAGGACATGTACAGCTGAGTATCATCTGTATAGCAGTGAAATCTCAAGTTGTACCACCTTACAATGTCCCCCAACAGCAACATGTACACCGCGAACAACATAGGGGAAGCACCGAGCCCTGCAGAACCTCACATGGCAGGGAGAAAGGGTCAAAGGAAAAAATTCCTGACCCAACTCTCTCAGACCTGCCAGTGAGGAAAGAATGAAACCATCTGAGGACTGTACCAGACAGTCCACAGATCAGCCGCAAGTGTTCTAGCAATAGTCCATGGTCCATGGCAGTCTCAGTACTGTTCTTTATCCTGAAACCCAACTGGAAGGGATCATAGATGTCATAGATTTCATGGATGGCAAGATGATCCTCCAGCTGTAGCGCAACCACCTTCTCAATAACCTTCCCCACAAAGGAAAGGTTGGAAACGAACTGTAGTTGGCAAAACAGTCCGGGTCAAGAGAAGCTTTCTTAAGAAGAGAAAGCACCAGTGCCTCTTTAAAAGAATCAGGGAATACCCCAGTCTCTAATTAGCTCTGGACTATCTCCACTAGGACCGGGCTGATGACATCCACACACCCCACAAGGAGGCAGGTCAGGCCTGGATCCAAACTACAGAAAGTTGGACGCAGACTCTCAATGATCAGCATGACATCCAAGATCACCACCTGTCCAAACCCTGACCAACCAGACCGAGGTTCTGTGACCTCCCCAGTGCGTGCCGAACAGATCTCAGACCTGATGCCAGAAACCTTATGTGCAAAGAATCGAGCAAACTCATCACATTTATCCTGTGACAATGCTCTTCACAACTGCAAACAGGCTGGATTGCAGTCTGTCCACAGTGTGAAAAAGCTGAGCCAGTCAGTTCCATGCAGGACAGGAATTCTGCCTTCTTATGGGAAATCTCTGATTGATAGTCCGCATAATGTGCCATCAGTCTAAGCTTGTTGGCATTTAGGCCGGATTTCTGCCAGCATCGCTCTAGCCTTCGCTCCACTGTCCTCATCTCCCTCAAGATCTCATCAAACCATGGGGATTGAGGTCGAAGGGAGAGGGGCAAACAAGGACAGTTTCTGTGGAGTCCAGAGTCACCACCATGGCCCTATTATAGGTCTGTAGTAGAACCTCTGGATCCATGCTTGCACTCGGACATCCCGATAGGTCCAGCATCACCATTAGGTCATCTGGGACCACATCCCTCAATGGGTAGTACTGGACCATCTCTGAAGGGCAGACCCATAGGGGGTGCCTGGAAGCTGAATCTGATAGTGTGAAGGTCAGACCACCCGACTGGTTCCACCACCAAGTCGGCACTTTCCATACCCAGTAGAAAGACCAGATCCAGACAGTGACCTGAAATATGAGTCACAGAGGAAACAACCTGTGTGAAGCCCAGTGTATACATTAGTTGGAGGAAGTCCTGTCCAAAATGCAAGAGTTCATCATCGATCCAGGCATTGAAGTTGCCGAGCACCATCACTCTGGGTCACTTCAACACCTTGTCAACCAAGAAATCTGTGACTTCATGCAAATATTACTTCCCATCCCGGGTGGACAGTAAATGAGAAGTATTTTGCACCCCACACCTATGCCCAGGATGCACTCAAAGGATCTGGTCTCACTCACCGGCACCTCTACAAGGTCATTGTGTGTGTGTGTGTGTGTGTGTGTGTGTGTAAAATATACATATATTAGAGGCAAAAAAACTCTGTTTAATGCATCAGTTAGGGTTGTTCCACAGCGACAAAAGTGAGGAAATTCGGTGTTAGGGTTGAACCCTCCCGGACCACACAGCCCACCCCCCCAACCGGCATTGGGGTGCGCATTGGGGTTGTCGGCCTAACTCTTGCCCCATCACAAGTGTAAAAGAAGCAGAGGTATAGGAGAATGGGGTGAGAGTTAGGACCAAGACCCAATGCCGGGTTGGGGGTGGACTGGGGGTCCGGGAAGGGTTTAACCCTAACACCGAATTTTCTCACTTTTGTTGCTGTGGAACAACCTTAACTGATGCATGAAACTGATTTTTTGCCTCTAATTTCCCTTATTTTTAAGAATGATAACGAGAAATAGTGAATGTAATGCGGCGGCGCCCCGCGCTCCCGCCATGTGATGTCTTGTGACATAGGAACAGGAACAGCAATGCAAACAGAAGAGCTAACAGTGGCGCACATGGTAATGCAAGCGCGAATGAGAACAGAAAGGGTAACGCACACGGTGGCGTAGACGGGAACGGTCCGCCACGTGATGTCTTGTCACATAGTAACATGGTGCCTGCAAACGCAAATGTCAATGGGCATGGTGACGCAAAGCGAAACAGAAAGAGAAACAGTACTGTAGACACAAATGGTAAAAAATAATGGAAACGCAAGCGCAAATGAAAACGCAAAGGATAACGCACATGGTGGCTTAGACGTGAACGGTAAGTGAAACGGGTACAGAACTGCAAGTGGAAAGTGCAACGGTAACAGTAATGTTAGCGCACAGGCTGGTTTTCCCCAAAAGCTTCATAGAGAAAGACAGTGAGTACAAAGAATGTATGCATAACAATGGGTCTTGGAGCAGAAAATGAGTTGAAATACTAAATTGCTTATATCTCAGGAACCGTACGACGTAGAAAAAAAATGTAAAAGTCATATGATTTATGACTTTCCTGGCTAGTTCTGTGGTTAGCCCCTATTAAGGTCTAAGTATTTTTCCGACGAAAAGTCCGTATCTCATACCGTGTCCAAGATACGGGTCCTGAAAGGCACAGCGAACGCCATAATGTTATCCTATGGGGAAAAAAGAGAAGTTCGGAGTACCATAACTTTGGCTCCCTGAAATATTTTTTCACCAAACCACTAAAAGGCACATCTGTGAGATGTTGGCTGCGTTCCCTTCAAATTTCAGCCCAAAACACCAAACCATTCTTTTGCAGTGGGGTGCCAAAGAATTGCTGTCATTTTCCCACAACCTAGAAAATTACTATCGCAATTTGCGAAAGCTTTCGCAAATTCATTCGACAGTGTCACAAGTGCGAAAGTACTTTTTCCAGAAATGTGAAAAACATATTTCTGGGGTGTTTTAACCCAAAATAATGACATAGCTAGCATCCTCAGGGCCCGACTAGGTGAATACAAAAAGAATTAGGTTGCTAGAGGGTCCCAAATTTAAATGCCAAGCAATTTTCTGATCATCAACTGAAAACAAAATGGTGGATTTACGACAGTAAAAGGGCCATTTGCGAAAGTAAAAACTGCATTTGCAACACTGTCAAACTTTTTGCTAACTTTTCCCATTGACTTATAATGGGAACTTGTTTTTTTAATAACTTTTAAACCGTTTAATATTTTTCACGAAATCTTCAAAAGGCACATCGGGGACCTCAGCCACACGTTCCCTGAAGATTTCGGACGGTCAGCATAAACCATGCAACATGTAGGCACCACCGTAGATCCAAAAAAGCGTAAACGTACGCGCAGATCATGCTTGATAACTCTACAATCATATATCCAACTGGTACGAAACTTGGCAGATCCCAAGGTGTATGGGTCTTGATTTTGTATTCCAAATTTCAGGCAAATCTGTTGAACGGTTGCAAAGTTATTAAGGTGCAAAATTTTAGGTTTAACATGTAAATGGCTCCTTAATCCTTACTATGGTAGCACTACCATGCTACCATAATATATATTACAGTGGCGTGGTCACGCCACTATAGTTAGGATTGAGCAGCCACTTACATACTAAAGTCAAAAGTTTGGACATTAATAACTTTGGACCCGTTCAATGGATTTGCCTGAAGTTAGGTAGACATCAAAGGCTGGGGCGCACTTAGATCTCTTAATTTGCCAAAATTGGCGTTTGTGTCGGAGTGCTGGTCTTCGTATATGAAAGCGCTGAAAAATGCAAAATTATCCATTTTTGAAGGCACCTTTTGCCATTCTTAATGTGGTCCTGCACGGCCATCGTGTAGTGTGCTGCTCTGCAAGATGGCTTGTTTGAAAGAGCTTTGGTGGTCGAACATGCCGCTTGTTGTTTGGTGAAAAAATATTAAGGCATTCAATAGTTATAGTACTTTTAAGTTCCCATTATAAGTCAATGGGAACATGTATGTGTACAGTATATCTTGAGATCAAAGAATGGGCGTTCTGGCCATCTGGTCTCGCCTGACGATCAAAGAATTTGCAGCCTCGCGGTTCAAGAATCTGTTCCCGAGGAATTTTCAAAATTCTTTGACCGAGGGGTCTGCCATCTTGTTTTCAGTTTTCCAATCACACAAACACAAATTTCTAGGGACATGGATATGTTGTTCATCCACACTGTCTGGCAGGTATCCTTGCCACTTTAAATCTTGCTGGAAGGTCTTCAAGCTGGCTCCTCCCACCCACCCGGGTGGTAAAACTCTCGGCTCCACCCCATGATGCCAGATCTTCCTTACCGCTTGGAAGCTCAGGTTCCCTCCTTAACGCTCTGTGTATAAGACTGGTTCCTAATTCTTCGGTTTTGCGAATTTAAAAGTTTTTTGCACTTCTAGACTTCGGTCTTCTATCCCTCGTGGCTGCGATGGATAAATCGACTCCCGATTTTCGGAGATGCCCTTGCGGGCAGAAGATGTCGCGGACAGATCCGCACTCCATGTGTGTCTACTGTTTAGGCCTTGAGCACGACCCACAGGCTTGCGACCTGTGCTCTTCCTTCTCAGCCTACGTCCTCGAAGACCGTGCTGCCCGTTTACAACTGGGGCGTCCCGAGAAACATTTTCCTCCGGTAAAGTCAAAAGAGGCCCGGTCGGTGGTCTCCACGGCGGCGGGCTCGGCGGATCAGCTAGAGCAGATGATCGCCCTCGAAGAGGAGGCGGCGCGGGCCGCATCTTCCTCGACCACGGCATTTGTCCCGCTCTCCCTGGGTTCCTCTTATACAGCATCTTTTAAGGAGCTTTGTCTGTCCCTCTCCACTAAGGGAGAGGGACCAACATCTGCTGGACCTTCTTCTCGGTCCAAAAAGAAAGACGAGGGTAAGTCCCTCCGTCGACGCTCTTGGGAGCGGGAAAGGTCCCTCTCCCGAGTTATCGGCCCCGACTTCAGTCGATGCGTTTAACCGACCACTGGTCTCACGGTGTCCCGTCAGGCCAGTTGGCCGAAGACTCGTCGGCCGCGGTCGAGATTTTCTCGACCGTTGGACGGGTTGTCGCCAGGCGAAGCTGAGAATCCTCTCTCCCCGGTTCCCCCGGTGGGAGTTGAGGATCCCGTGGGCTTGCCAGTGCCTCTGGTTCCGGAGCCCTCGGGTGAACCCTCCGAGCCGAGGGAGGCGGTTCCCCGTCCCCTCCCGCACCGCCCTCAGAAAAGCGAGGTTCTCGGTCTCGGTCTCGGACTTCTTCCACGGTCAGCGATCCCGCCGTCCTCGCCGTCTCGGTCCTCGGCACCGTGGTAGCGGCGCGCCGCGTCCTCGTCCTCCCCTTCTCGGACGAGGGAGGCCGATGTAATTACGTCGACGAGTACGAGGACCTTATGTGGCAACAGCTCCTTCTGACGGGAACAAGCCGGCGCCATCGCCTTCCCCAGCCATTAAGTGGCTGTCACGGGCGGCGAAACAACCTCTGGACTTACCGAGGGCTTGTTCCCAGGCGGTTGTTCGGCCAAAACCAGCTGCTCCACCGATTCCGGTGGAACCTCCGCCTCCACGAGTGGTTATTTGGGGCTCCAACCAGAACTCGGTCGGCTCAGGGACTGCCCCATAGGCTGTCTGTTACCTCACTCCCGATCAACCTCGGCAGGTGGAGGGTGGCTCAGAGCCGAGGCAGCTCTTTGCGGACTCTTCAGAGTTTGGGCTGATTCCTCCTTTTTCCAGGTGAGTAGACTTGGAGTCCTTTGGAGGTCCAGTCGATGGACGATAATATAGCGTCCTATCTGGGATTGCTTCGCTCATCTCGGAGTCTACCGGGATGGCTCGAACCAGGCCTAAGGGCCAGGTATCCCTCACGGAGATACTGGACCGAGGGGATTCCCCACGGAGGCCTTTCGGTGGCGAGGCCATAGTGAGCCTGGCCTTGGAGCTCTGGCAGCGCCCTGCTTCCTGTCCCTGCGCCTCGGCCAGGATGGCCAGAAATATACGGTCCCTACGGTTCCTTGTCCGTTTTCAGAACACCCTCAGCTGAGGGGCTAGTTACCGACAGCGTTTTCAGCGCACTGGGAATGCTAGGATGTGGACAAACCTCCCGACAAGGGTCAAGAAATTGGACTATGCCGGGCGCAAAGTCTACCGCTGCGTCCTCCTCGGCCCTTCGTCAGGCCAGTTCGGCCGTACTCATGGCACATTTCTCTCATGCCCTGTTGGGCTCCCTGGACGAGGTAGTTCCTCATCTTCCGGCGGACCTGCAGACCATGGTTAGGCAGGTGCGGGACCAGGCAGGCAGTGGCCAAACAGCAGCTTCAGACTGCTCTGGACATTGGAGACTCATGTGCCAGGTCAGTAGCGGCCGCAGTGGCTATGCACCATCGGGCATGGCTGAGGATATCCACCTTCACTTCGGATACCCAGCACAAGTTGGCAGATGTCCCCTTCCTGGGGACCGACCTCTTCGGCCCTGGGGTGGAAGGTCACCTGCAGAGGATCGAGAAGTCCAATGCTACCTTGGACTCGGTCTCATCCGCACAGAAGGACAAGGCACGCAGCCTAAGCCCTTTGTCCCTCTGCACCAGCTGCACGTCCGGCCCAGCAACGTCAGGGCCAGCAGGCTCGAGCTTGGCATCCCAAACCTAAGCCCTCGGCTTCCTCCTCCAGGAAGCAGGGAGGTAAAGGCCCTGGAGGTCCCTCCGCCGGTCCTTCCTCCAAGCCTGCCCAGTGACGGGTTGAGGGGTGTCGCCCCCAACCCTGTTGCCTCACCCCAGGTGCCCCCGGGGGCGGCTTCGCCACTTTCTTTCCGCCTGGTCCGTTATCACCACAGACCGGTGGGTGTTGGAGATGGTGGGAAAGGGCCTGCCTCTGGAGTTCGAGCAGGCCCCACCCTTCAGACCCGTCGCACCTCGGGGGGCCTCGGGATCCGAAGCCTCGCTGTCAGCTCGCCGAGCCGACATCGCTCTCCTCCTCGAGAAGGAGGTGATAAGAGGTGGCGGACCCTCCCTCAGACCGGGGTTCGTGTCCAGGTACTTCCTGGTTCCGAAACGGACGGGGGCTGGCACCCATTCTCGACCTACACGACCTAAACAAGTTCCTAAGGTCTCGAACCTTCAGGAGGGTCACTCTGGCTCAGATAATACCATCCTTGGAACACGGCGTGTGGTTCTGCTCTCTGGACCTGCAGGACGCGTTCTTTCACGTCCCTATCCGTCCGTCACATCAGAGGTTCCTTCGCTTTCAAGCGGAGGGATCCCTTTTCGAGTTCCAAGCCATGCCCTTCGGCTTATCTCCAGCTCCCAGGGTCTTCACCAAATGCATGGCAGTGGTGACAGCATTCCTGTGGCACCGAGGAGTCCAGGTTTACCCTTACCTGGACGATTGGCTGATAGCAGCCCCCTCCAGACAGGAGGTGGAGCGGTCCAGAGATCTGGCCCTCCAGGTTTGCTCTCAGGTCGGCCTCCTCATCAACGAGGCCAAGTCGGAACTCGAGCCGAAGCAGGTGATTCTTTTCATCGGGGCAGAGCTCGACTCTCTTGAGCCAAATGCGGCTCCTGGCGGACAGGGCCGAGTTCTTTCCTCCTTTGCCCAATCATTTCTGGTTGGGCAATTGCGCCCTGCCCGGGACTTCCTGCACCTCCTGGGTCTCATGGCGGCCTGTACCAGCGTGGTCCATTGGGCCCGCTGGAACATGCGCCCCCTTCAGTGGGGGCTGGCCAGCCAGTGGTCCCAACGCTGCGATCCATTGGACCAGCTAGTGACGGTGACCCAGGGGATGTGGAACGCTCTCCAGTGGTGGACCGTTCCAGTTCATCTGCAGGAGGGCATCCCGTTTGTCCGCCCGAGCCGATGGTCTCTCTATTGACCGATGCCTCTCTGATGGGTTGGGGTGCCCATCTAGGGGAACACCGAGCGCACGGCCTTTGGTCCCCGTGGGAGTCCCGATGCCACATCAACCTGCTGGAGCTCCGGCGGTCCCTTCTAGCTTCACGCCTTTGCTCGTTCTGGGAGTCAAGTGGTCCAGGTCCAGACGGACAATACCACGCACTATGTACTGTCTAAACCGGCCAGGCAGGACGCTACTCCATGCTTCTATGCAAGGAAGCTCTCCACATCTGGTCACTGTGCAGCCTGAGGCGGATCTCCTAGCCATTCATGTGGCAGGAGTCTCCAACACCCTGGCCGATGCCCTAAGCCGGATAGGGGCTGTGTCCCACGAGTGGTCTCTCCTGCCGGAGGTGGTACAAGATCTAGTCTCCCATTGGGGCACACCTCAGGTGGACCTGTTTACCTCCAGGGAGAATGTGAAGCTGAGGCTGTTCCATGCCCACCCCCCTCAGCAGGGTTCGCTGCAGGGGATGCCTTCCCGAGGCTGTGGACCCCGGGCCTCTTCTATGCCTTTCCCCCATTCCCTTTGATGCACAAGGTGCTGCTCAAAGCAAGGAGGGACAAGGCGCAGGTGATTCTGATAGCCCCAGACTGGCCCTGCCAATACTGGTACCCAGATCTCCTCAGCCTCAGTTCCAGGCTCCCGAGGCAGCTTCCAGGTCGCCCGGACCTGCTCTCAGTCAATCAGGGGAAGGTATTCCATCCGGACCTTCAGTCCCTGCACCTGACAGCCTGGTTCCTGAGCGGCTAGAGTTCCAGGCCTTGGGTCTTTCGGCGAGGTCCTCAACGTAGTTGAGCGTCCCGTGGAGTCGACCAGAAAATGCTATGCCTTCAAATGGAAAAAATTTTCCATTTGGTGCCAGAACAAGGGCCTGGACCCTTCCTCTTGTTCTTGGCGGGCATATTAGACTACCTTTGGTCCCTTTCTCAGCAAGGGCTTAGGTCGACGACCCTTAAGGTGCACCTGGCAGCCATCTCTGCTTACCGGGCGCGGGCCGGGAAGCAGTCAGTGGCGCAGGAGAAGGTGGTCTGGCGCTTTTTCAAAGGCCTTGATCACATTTCCCCTCCGGTGCGAGAACCTTCACCTCCGTGGGATCTACTGCTGGTACTGGCAAAGCTCATGGGCAAGCCTTTCGAACCAATGCACAGGTGTGAACTCTCTCACCTGTCGTGGAAGACTGCCTTCTTGGTGGCTATCACATCAGCCAGAAGGATGGGAGAGCTCCAGGCGCTCTGCATCGAGTCTCCTTACCTGGTCTTCCACAGGGACAAGGTTGTCCTGCGCCCCCAACCAAAATTCCTTCCGAAGGTGGTGTCGGAGTTTCACCTTAACCAGTGTTGACTCTGCCAGTGTTCTACCCCAATCACACCTCGGAGGCGAATATAGGCTCCATACTCTGGACCCTAGAGGCGCTAACACTATAAGGGCGCCACGGCTGAAATCGGGGAAGGTTCAGCCAGCTGTTTATCACCTACGCTGGAAGCGCACCTGGCAGACCTGCAATCAGCGAGACGATAGGCAGGTGGGTCACCTCCTGCATAGATCTCTACTATAAGTTGGCGGGCATGGAGCCTCCCAGAGGGATAAGAGCTCATTCTACCGCCATACTGCTGCAGCGGTGGCTGCTTCCAGGGGCGTCCCTATCCAGAAATCTGCAGGGCTGCTACCTGGAAGTCAGCACACACCTTCATCACCCATTACCACATCGACCTTGAGTCACCCGGGATGCTGGTTTGGGGCCTCGGTTCTCCAGTCTCTGTTCCCTAAGTAGGGGGTGTGCGCCTTGCCTCCCTTCTCCAGGAGAACTGCTAGGAGTCTGCCAGACAGTGTGGATGAACAACATATCCATGTCCCTAGAAATACAGGTTACTCACCTGTAACAGGAGTTCTAGGAATGGTATATGTTGTTCATCCACATACCCGACCTCCCCGGCTTCGACGCACAACCTGAGCTTCCAGCGGGTCAGATCTGGCGTCATGGGGCAGAGCCGTGAGTTTTACCACCCGAGTGTGTGGGAGGAGCCAGCTTGAAGACCTTCCAGCAAGATTTAAAGCGGCAAGGATACCTGCCAGACAGTGTGGATGAACAACATATACCATTCCTAGAACTCCTGTTACAGGTGAGTAACCTGTATATCTTGGCTCAGGGGTCACTTCTGAAGTAAAACTTTGATGGGTTTTACTCAGGGGACCCTGATATATATGAAGCCATGGCTTTGGTTCCATCCAAATCGGTCAAAAAAATAGAGTTGTAAGCTTTTAAAATCTTTATTCGCGGCTCGCTAATGATCTTTGATTGTGAGCCTGCAAATTCTTTGATCGTGATCTTGCATCGTGACCTAAAACACTAATATATTGGCTCAGGGGTGGGCTAGGGACACAAATGAGGGCTTGTTTTGCTCAGGAGGGTCCGTTCTGTCGAACCATGCCATTGGTTTGGTTCAAATCGGTGAATAAATTGCGTTTCACCCTTTTTTTATTCTTTGATCGTGAGCCTGCAAATTCTTTGATCATGAGCCTGCAAATTCTTTGATCGTGAGATTCTTTGATCGCGATCTTGCATCGAGAGTGAGGGACCAGGTGGCCGAATTTAAAAATCATTTTTCTCAGCCCATGGGTGACCTAGGAAATCAAATGAGGGTGGGTTTTGCTCAGGGGGCTTCATTCTCTCAAACCATGGTAGTGGTTTACTGCAATTCCTCCAATTTTTTGATTTATTACATTTTTTATTCTTTGTTCGTGAGCTTGCAAATTCTTTTATCATGAGGCTGCAAATTCTTTGATCGTGTGATTCTTTGACCACGATCTTGCATCGCGAGGGACAAGATGGCCCAATTTAAAATTCAATTTCCTTAGCCCAGGGGTGTCCTAGGAAGTCAAATGAGGATGGGTTTTACTCAGGGTGCTTCATTCTGTTGAACCATGGAGGTGGTTTACTGCAATTGCTTCTATTTTTTGAATTATTAAATTTTTTATTCTTTGTTCATGAGCCTGCACATTCTTTGATCGTGAGGCTGCAAATTCTTGGATCGTGTGATTCTTTGACCGAGATCTTGCATCGCGAGGGACAAGATGGCCCAATTTAAAATTCAATTTCCTTAGCCCAGGGGTGTCCTAGGAAGTCAAATGAGGATGGGTTTTACTCAGGGGGCTTCATTCTGTTGAACCATGGAGGTGGTTTACTGCAATTGCTTCTATTTTTTGAATTATTAAATTTTTAAGTCTTTGTTCATAAGCCTGCAAATTCTTTGATTGTGAGGCTGCAAATTCTTTGATCGTGATCTTTGATTGCAAAATGGGGACAAGATGGCCAGATTTTTTATAATGGAATAGATAGAGAAATGTTTGCCAATCTTTGACATTGAATATCTCAGAAATGGTTTAGTCTTTTTACTTGAAATTTGGAGGGAAGAAAGGCAACATCCCACAGATGTGCCTTTTAGTAGATTGGTTAAAAAATATTACAGGGCGGCAAAGTTACATCACTACGAAGTTGGCGCTTTTCCCCATAGGATAACATTACGGCATCCGCTATATTACAGGAATTCTTTGCCGCTCTGCTGGAAAATAATGGTTTGGTCTTTTCAGCTGAAATTTGGAGGGAAGAAAGCAAACATCCTGCAAATGTGCCTTTTGGTAGGTTGGAGAAAAAATATTACAGGGTGGCAAAGTGACAACACTCCGAAGTTGACGATGTGTCCCATAGGATAACATTATGGCGTCCGTCACGTCTTTCAGGGCCCATATCTCAGAAACTATGCGAGATACGGACTTTTTGTCAAAAAAATGCTTAGCCCCCAATTGGGGGGCTAAGCAAAAAACTAGCCAGGAAAGTAATAATTCATACAAAATTTTAATTTTTTTCCTACGTCAATTCGGTTCCTGAGATATAAGTAATTTAGTATTCCAAGTCGTAATTTTCTGCTCCAAAGTCAATTATAATGCATACATTCTTTGTTTTCAATTAGTTTTTTCAATGCAGTTTTTGGGGAAAAGAAGGGTGTGCCCTTTTGTTACTGTGACAGCTAGTGTTTCCAGTTGCTCTTCTATTACCATTCGAATCACCGTTCCTGTCTATGCCACCATGTGCGTAACGGTTTGCATTTTTGTATGCACTTGCATTACTGTTTCTGTTGTCTTTACTGTTGCTGTTACCATTTACGTTTACTATTGCGGTACCATGACCTTATGTGTAACAGTTTGTGTTTTCGTACGTGCTTGCGTTTCTATTTACTTGGGTGTTATTGTTGGTGTTACTGTTACAATTTGCATTTACAGTTGTGTTACCATGAATGTGTGTGTTACTACTTGCGTTCTGTATGCACTTCTGTTTGATGTTTCCATTTACGTAACTGTTTGGTTTGGCGTCACTTTACGCTTGTGTTTCTATTAACGTTTGCTTTGCCATTTACATTTGCTTTGCCATGTGCATTACTGTTGCCGCTTGCGTTTGCTTTGCAGTTCCTGTTACTGTGTAACAAGACATCACATGGTGGGAGCGCGGGGCCCAAAGGGCCCCATGCTGCCGCCACTGCATTCCTTTCATTATTTATCATCCTCATTCTCAAAAAGAAGGGAAATTAGAGGCCAAAAACTCCGTTTAATGCATCAGTTAGGGTTGTTCCACAGCAAAAAAAAGCTCGGAAATTCGGGGTTAGGTTTGAAAGCCCCCCTTGGACCCCTCCAGCCCACCCCCAACTGGCATCAGGGTGTGCGTTGGGGTTGTCAGTCCTAACTCTCACCCCATTCTCCTTACCTCAGCTTCTTTACACATGTGATAGGGTGAGAGTTGGGTCCGGCGACCCAATGCACACCCTGATACGGTTGGGGATGGCTGGGGGTCCATGGGGGCTTAAACCCTAACTCTGAATCTCCTAACTTTTTTAAGCTGTGAACAACCCTAACTGATGCATTAAATGGAATTTTTGCCTCTAATTTTTATGATAATATATATATATATATATATATATATATATATATATATACAGTATATAATGTAATGGGCAGGAGTGTGATATGGATAATCTCTCACTCCTGTAGAGTGAGCTCTGGATACTCAAGAGTGACAGCATCCAGAGCTGTTGATGCAGGACTGAGAATATTTTCCATAGTACACAATCTGCCCATTGCGTATGCTATTTATACAATGAGAGTGAGTGTTTCAGAAGTATAGTTATGTTTTCCTGTTTGCTGTTTTATTTTATTGTTTGGTAACTGGATAAGTTTTTAGAGGTGACTTGGGAGCACTGGGTAGTTAAGTGATTTGTTCGGAGTCACACAGTGTGGAAGTGGAAGTGGAGGTTGTGAGAATGAAACCCAGGTCTGGTGTGCTGGATGTACCAAGCTTGTTCAAAGATTATTACTCTAACCTCTAGGCTATACTGAGAGCACTGTTTGTGTGTGTTCTGAGTGTGTGTAAGAATTTCTGAATGGGCTGGGAGTATTAGAAACATTATGGGAAACAGCTGAATGTCCTTTGCAATGTTAATTGAGTTACTTGCAAGTAGCAGTGAGAAACAGAAACTGTGAGGCACTGTCATTTAGAATGCAGACTTTCTTGAAAATGAGAGTAGTGTAGTAATGGGTTGGGAGTTTTACAAACACTTTGGGAAACAGCTGAATGTCCTTTGCAATGTTAATTGAGTTACTTGCAAGTAGCCGTGAGAAACAGATTTGTGAAGCAGTTCACTTTACAGTGCAGGCTGGAGTGAGTGAGTGGTGACATAGCAGAGTATATATATTTGTCAGATATTTTAACTCTCGTGATGTCATCAGCAGATATCACACTCCAGTGGAAATAACCTATTCAAACAACATGAAGTCTTGCTGTATTCTGACATTATGCAGTTAGCCCCAGCACTTGAACTGCTCTGGAGAGGAAAGAGTTAACTCTATGCCAGAGCATAGAACATTGAGCTTGAGCTTGGTTCAAACCTCTGTTTGCTGCACTTTGAAGTGTAACCATCAGATTCTTTACTCTGCCTAACTGAACAGTTGCTCCGGAAATCTCTCCTTCGCTTTTGGTTCGGTACAATAAAAAAATGTCTGTTTAAACCGCTGTTTCTTATTTTATTTGGTTCAGATCCCTGTCTGCAGTACAGTAATTGCCTAGGTAGTGGACTGAGTGTGAGTTGTGTGTGAAAATTGCAAAAACATTTTTTTCAATCGGTTCGGCTGAACTGATTGTCTCCTTTACTTCTAAGTTTATTTTGTTTCTGTATTTAGTGTGAGGTACTGGTCCTTATCGGTTCAAAAAAAAAAAATTATTTTAAACAGTTTTTTCAAATACCCGTGACACAGTTAGGAACTGATAAGGGGGTCTTGCTTGGCTTTTGCCCAGTAAAGGGTAAGTTATAGGATGGCTTCATCTGAGAAACCCAAAAGAAAAACCTGGCCCACTGAGTTTCAGCACTGCAGTGAGTGTGGGGAGGCCTTTGCTAAGGCTGATCCCCACTCCACTTGTGTTTACTGTCTGGGTTTTGACCACCTTGATTCAGACTGCCAAATTTGTAAAAATTTTCCTAAGGCCACCTTAGATAAAAGATTGGGCAGACTTGGAGAAAAGGACGCCAAGAAGTCCGGTGACCCAGATGGCCAGCCTGGTTCAGTTCCAACCGAACCAGAGGGAGTACCCACTGACCTGGGAGAGACTCCCTTGGGCAAAAGGACAGCTGATCCTGAGGGGTCAGTTCCGGGAAAGAGAAAGGAGAAATCGGCCAGTTCGGATCCAGAACTGCATCACCCAACTGCCGAAGAAATTGCCATGGCGATTAGTATAGTTGAATCGCTCCGTCCGGTTCCGACTGATCAGGCGCCTCTCGGTAGGCACTCGGTTCAGTCGGTTCCTCTGGTTCCGGACTATTCCCCAGAAGAGTATTATGAACCGGATCTGAAGGGGATGAAGACTATGATGACGACGATGATGATGGTATTGAAGGCCTGGATGAGCCTATAGAACTGGACATCTCCCCAGACAGACCTTCTAGTGTTTCCCCTCCTAGGCTTTCTGAGTTCCCTTCACACTTTTTGTTTTATAAAAAGGTGGCGGAAACCCTCCAGCTCCCCCTGGTTGAAGCTGAGGAACAAGAAGAGCCTGACTTTGTGGAAATAATGGACATCCCAGAGTCAAAAAGATTGTCTGTTCCCCTTCATAAATCCCTGGGGAAACGGACACAAAGACTGCTTAAAGTGCCAAATTCTTTACCTCCTGTTGACAAGCGAATGGACAAGAGGTACATGCTGTCAGGCTTATGTATGGAGTTCTTGTACCAGCAATGCAGCCATGTTAGGGTTATGCAGGCCACAGCCTGTGATAAGGCTAACATACCCTTTGCTTCACAGACCCCCAGATAAAGACTCCAGGAAGCTGGATGCCATGGCTAAAAAACAGTACATGGCAGTCTCCTTTTTACTCAGGCAGGCTAACTACATGGCCTACACAGCCAGATACCAGAAGTCCAGATTGGATACAGTTCTGGAACTGGCTAAACAGGCTTCCCCCCAGCTGGCCAAGGAACTGGAGGAGGTGGCTGCTGATGGGATAGAAGCATCTAAGATCCAGTTTCATGCTGCTGTAGACGCTAATGATGTTTCATCACGAGTCATGGCTACATCTGTGGCTCTTCGGAGATTGGCTTGGCTCAGATGTACTAGCCTCTCACGGGACACCCAGGCTAAGGCTATGGATTTCCCTGTCATGGATAACTCTGTTTGGGGAGCAGATAGAGAATTATATGAAGAAAATGGGTGAATACAGGACCCCTTACAGGAGTGCACAGGCCAAGGAAAGGCAGGCAACTCCTCAAAAGCAGCAATCTAAGGGCAGGGGCAGGCTTTTTCACAGGCCTTTCTACCAGGCACAGGCCTCCTCTCCTTTTTCTCAGAAGGGGTTCTTCAGAGGGAGAGGCAGAAGTGGGATGAGCAGGGCTGCATCCTTCTCTGTCCAATGCTCCTGCCAAGCAGACACCCTGATGTGTCAGCTCGGGTTGACTCTCCCTTTCCAGTAGGAGGCAGGCTGGCTTATTGCTTCCAGACCTGGAAGTCTACTTCGGAGAAGTGGGTCCTGGAGGTAGTAAGCCAGGGACTGGCCCTCAGCTTCATAAAATTTCCAATGTTGAGGGTCGGGTCTTTTCCACCTGCAGACATCTCCGAAACCATTGCCCTAGAGGCAGAGGTTTCCTTTCTGCTAGTTCTCAGAGCCATAGAGAGAGTTCCTACTATATATATATATATATATATAAACTATATATATATATATATATGCAAAGGTCTATACTCCAGATACTTCCTTACCCCAAAGAAAACTGGGGAGTGGCCGCCCATCCTAGATCTAAGATACTTAAACAAGCACCTAGTAAAGCCAATATTCAAAATGGTGACTCTGGGAATAATTCTTCCCTCTCTAAGTCCAAGGGATTGGCTAGCCTCCCTGGACCTCAAGGATGTCTATTTTCATATTCCCATCAGGTGCTCCCACACAAATTACCTCGGGTTCGAACTGCCTTCAGGCCATTATCAGTTCAGAGCAATGCCCTTCTGCCTAACATGAACACCAAGGGTGTTCACAAAATGACTAGCAGTAGTAGTAGCCTTTCTAAGGAGACAAAACATTTCCATATTTCCATACCTGGATGACTGGCTCATTGTGGGTCAGTCTCCAGACCAAGTCAAGTCAAACTTGCAAGTGACCCAGCAGTTGCTCACTTCTCTGGGATTCCTCCTCAGTCTTCCAAAGTCAATTCTTGAAACAGTGCAGCTTTTGACTTTCATAGGAGTAGAGTCAGATACTGTCAAAGCAAGAGCCTTTCTCCCTCTGGCAAGGGCAAATGCCCTTATAGACCTGGCTTTTTTCTTTCGCCTCCTGGTGTCTCAACCAGCAATGCATTTTCTTCAACTCCTGGGCCACATGGCAGCTTCCCCTGCAGTGGTACAAGGGGCCAGATTTCAGATGAGTTCCACTTGAGGGCTTTTTGGTCTCAGAAAAAAGATCCTCTAACCAAACTAATTCCAGTGACTCAGACTCTGATCCAGGCTCTCCAGTGGTGGTTGGATCAGGACAACCACAGACAAGGAGTCCCATTCATTACTCAGTCTCACTCTGTGGTTCTAACTACAGATGCTTCTCTCCTGGGGTGGGGAGCTCACTTGGGAGTCCTCATAGCACAGGGAGTGTGGTCCTTTCAGGAGTCTCTACTTCACATCAATCTTCTGGAGCTCAGGGCAGTGTACCTGGCTCTACAATCTTTCTTGGACTCAGTACAGAACAAGGTGGTTCAGGACAGACAACACCACCACCATGTGGTACATCAACAAGCAGGGAGGCACTCGGCCCACGGCCTTGTGCAAGGAAGCCATGAAGTTATGGTAACTGGCTTATTCGCTACAAACGTCTCTGGTAGCAGTCCACCTTCCAGGGAAAGACAATGTGCTAGCAGATGCATTGAGCAGGATTTCTCAGGGCCATCATGAGTGGTCCCTGGATCCCCTAGTGTTGAAGGTGATTTTTTCAAGGTGGGGCACTCCAGACATAGATCTCTTTGCAGCCCCAGACAATCACCAACTTCCTCTTTTCTGTTGCAGGCCCCCAATCTTGGGCTCAGTCCACCTGGATGCTCTACTTCTGGATTGGGAGGGGAGATTTCTGTATGCCTTCCCCCCCTCTCCTCTGTTATTCAAGGTTCTGGTCAAGATAAGGTCACAATCTTGCAAAATGATCCTGATTGCTCCAGACTGGACCAGGCAGCCTTGGTATCCTCTATTGCTGTCCCTAGCAGTCCATCTTCCCCTATCTCTTCCCAAGAATCACAACCTGTTAACCTCCTCTCAGAGGAAGATTTGGTACCCCAACCTTCGGTCTCTCAATCTCAAGGCATGGCTCTTGAAGAGCTAGAATTTACAAGCCTGCATTTATCTCAGGGGGTTCTGGACATTCTCAAAGCCTCTCGAAAACCTGCCACCAGAAAAACATATAACTCCAAATGGAAAAGATTCGGCATTTGGTGTTCCAATAAGCACGTATCCCCAGATTCTGCTGACTTGGCTACAGTTCTGGATTATATGGTTCATCTTAATAGCTTAGGCCTCAGACCAGCTACCCTGAAAGTACACTTGTCAGCTGTTTCTGCATTCCTGTCAGTGGGGAAGGCCTCCTCACTGGCATCTCATCCTGTTTTCTGTAAATTCTTTAAAGGATTGCTCCATACCAGTCCTCCTTTTAGGGATCCTACTCCTGTTTGGGATCTTAATGTTTACATTGCTCAGCTTATGCAACCACCCTTTGAGCCCTTGGCCTCAGCAGAACTTAAGTACTTGACTTGGAAAACTGTGTTCCTGGTAGCTATTACCTCTGCCAGGTGGATCAGTGAATTACAAGCTCTGTCAGTAGAACCTAATTTTATCTCTTTCCATGGAGATAAGGTGGTCCTTAGAACTAACAGGAGGTTCTAATCAAAAGTGGTTTCAGATTTTCATCTGAACTAGTCCATGTCTCTTCCTGTGTTCTTCACTGATCATTCTTCTTCAGGAGAGAGAGAAGATTACACAGTTTGGATGTTAAAAGGGCACTTAGCTACTACATTGAACGCAGTAAGGCACTTAGGTTTGACTGTCCTCAGTTGTTTCTCACTTATGGTGAAGTGGGAAAGGGTAAACATACTACTAAGAGGACTTTTGCCAGGTGGATTGTCTCTTTTATACAATTCTACTATGAAAAGCTAGGCAAAGTACCCCCCTCAGGCCTGAGGGCTCATTCAACTAGAGGTACAGCTGCTTCTCTGGCTGCTGCCAGAGATATACCCTTGTTGGAGATATGCAAAGCAGCAACCTGGAAAACAGTCCATACATTCACCAAGCATTATTCTTTGGATATCCAGTGATGCTCGGTTTGGTACAGCAGTACTGCAGAGCCTATTCCCAAAATAGGTTTGGTACCCTCCTCCACGGAGGTACTGCTTGGTAGTCTGCATAATGTCAGAATACAGCAAGACTTGATGTTGTTTGAAAAAAAAAAATACTTACCTTAGTAATTGTGTTTATTCTAATGGAGTCTTGCTGTATTCTGACCTCCCTCCCTGCCTTCCCTCTCAGAACCTGTTTTTTTAGGAAGTGGGCTGGCAGGTGCAGTGTTGCACCTCAGGGATGCAATTGGCACTCTCCTCTTTACAGAGAGGGGGAGTGGATTTAGTTATATATTTTCTATTGTTATGTTTTGTTCACTACTTAGTTTTTATTTTGGAGTTCTCGACTTGAGTCTTTTTGGGGACCCAAAATATTTGGTTGCCTTTTGGCTAGTAGATTTTACAATTTCCACTTAACAGGTGTAGTTAGTTAGTATTAGCTCATAAGAATCTGACGGTTACACTTCAGAGTGCAGCAGACAGAGGTTTGAACTGAGCTCCACGTTCTGTGCTCTGGCATAGAGTTAGCTCTTTCCTCTCCGGAGCAGTTCAAGTGCTGGGGCTCACTGCATAATGTCAGAATACAGCAAGACTCCATTGGAAGAAGCACAATTACTAAGGTGAGTAATTTTTTCATTTATCACACTGATCTTGCTCTCTCCCCCATCGTGTGTATGTATGTATATATATATATATATATATATATAAAAAAACATGGGTTTGAAATGGAGGCAACCCGATTGGTCAAAGAGCATCAGGTGACCATTTATTGAATTTACTCTTTAATCAACAGTTATTGTGGTAAGTTTGCCTGACAGATGTCCCTACACACACGTATATATACACACACACACACACACACACACAGAAAGGATAGGAATTGTATGCCTCTCTTCATGGGTTTCAGGGCAGAGAACAGAAATGAAACAGTAATGTGCTGAAACAATTAAAGGATCACAGCATGGGCTGTGAAAGCCTTGTGGCTGACATCCTGTACCTTACTTTGTTGTGTAATGGAGGCAATAAACATGAAGCAAGCAGCTGATCAAAGGTAATATTTTCCATAGTCAAGTTAAATAAAAGCTGGATAAGGGCAAGAAAGGCACATTTGTAGGATTCAGAATAGTTTGATTTTAGGACAGGTAGCAAGTGAGGTACAGTAGATTCAGAATATAGAATGTTATCTGAATGTGAACTTTTATTGGTGGAGGGAGGGGGAGAGGGGAAAGAGAGAGTTAGGGCCCATTCACGCCACTCTGCAGCGCATCAACCCATGCGCAACAGTTGATGCACTCTAAATCGCACTGTGTGGACATTCACGAGTACGCCTATGAATGCCTCCTCTGCCACTTTCTGATCCTGTGCAGGAGAGGGAATGTACAACGAATCTAGTGGCTTGCCATGATGTGTAAACTCACATCTGCGCTCGATCTGCAGCAGTGGGCTGCTTCATTCTGGAAGCAGGAAGCATCGGGACACCGGTGAGCGAGAGAATGGCAGCATTGTTCTTCTGCATGTGTGCGATTCCTGAAATCAGTAAATCTATTGTACTCCACTAGCAGAAGGTTGATGTTTTTATTTGCTGGGCACTCTACTGTTGGTCCTCGAGGCAGGGGTTGTGCCGGGGGGGGGGGGTTGATGGTATATAAGTCTCTTGGAATTGAGGGACGCTGCAGCAATGCACTTCTGTGCGGGGGGGGCAGAGTGTGACTGACTGGTGGAGAACAGAGGGATATTGCGATTATAAACCCATGGTACAGCCTGGGTGCCCTCCCAGGTGCAGAGACGTGCATGTCCCCAGCATCCACTGCTGAGATTACAGCTGAAATGTGCAGTGCAAGAGCTGAGAGCAGCTCATGGTGTGGGTTGTTTAATGTGCAGTAGGTGAGCTGGCAAGGGACAAAGTGGGTTGGCTACTATGCTGTGAGGGTTTGTGTTCAGGGACGCTATGGCCATGCATCTCTGTGCAGCTGTGGGGGGGGGTGACAGAGTGTGACTGCCTGCTGGTTCCTGTTTCTTAGAAGGCATGGCAACCATTGGATGTGATGCAGCAGTGGAGTGCATCGCACAGCACGTCAGAGTAGACATGAACAAGCAAAGCCCGCCCTGCTGTAGAAACTGCCCTGTTGTTGTGCACAGTGCAGCGCTGCATCAAAAGCTGTATAAATTATTAATGACGGACACAGGCGGCAGCACACCAGAAGGAGGTGATCAAAAATTGGGAGCAATATGGTAATGTAAACAGGATATATATATATATATATATATACACACATATGTATGTGTATATATATATATATACATATATACATAGAGAGAGAGACTTCTGTTCAGACTGATGTCTGGGGACTACTTTGTAAGTTGGCATGATATACCTGGATTCTTTCCATTCAAAAAGAGAACAAAATACCTTTGTGAATGTTTTTTTTTCCTCCATAACCCATGTAATAAGTACAATAACCCACTCCAAACTAAGTGGCAACAGGGATTTAATGCAGGTCTCATGTGCTAAGAGGGCACTCAGCTTTGCCTTGTGCCTCACAATATACCTGAGGTGGGCATTTAATTCCTGTATACTAACACAAATATCCTCTCTCAACCCTTATTAAGTAATATGAATCAATATAGCTCTCAAATTGTTTTACAATGTGACAGTGCTCCCTTATTGTAACATTTCAGAGCTAAGTTCCTTCATCAGACATGGAGCTTGTATTTCTGTGAACAAAAATGAAAGAAAAAAAAACAGCTAATGAATATATGATTTGCCATTTAAAAATTATTAATAATGCAATCATAATAGGTGGAACAAACCTATTGATGCATAAAAATCTCTCTTGTTGAAACAAGCTAAGGGAGCATTGTTAAATTGTAAAACATTTTGTTTTGCTGAAATAAGCTGGAATGAAGTTTTAGAAGTAATATCCTAATAATATATTGGATTAATAAAGTGTATAATCATTTGAGAGCTATATTGATTTATATTACTTAATAAGGGTTGAGAGAGGTTATTTGTGTTAGTATGTTGATTCTCCTATCTTCATCTCTCCTCTTAAAATCATAAAGGGAACCTTGGGAAACTCAGAAATATTTATGAATTAATTTAATTCCTGTAACCACATAGCCACATGCATGTGTGGATAGCTCACTATCATATGCCCAGCATGTTGAGAATGTTACCAGGTCTGCCAGTATCAAGGTAGGGTTACTCCATAGACATAAACACAATCTGACACCTGAAGCACTTATACGAGCTATCTGTAGCTCCATAGTATTCATTTTTTGACTATGGTTTGGTTATCTATGGTTCAGCTTCCACCACTACCCTCCACAGAATATCAGTGGCACTCAGTAAAGCATGCCGACTTCTTACTGGAGCAGCACGCCTTACTCACACATGTGAACGATATGCGCAAACAGACTGGCTTCAGCTAAATGGGAAGATTCACTATCAAACCTGCTTGCTAACTAAAAAGGCACTTCTTGGGCTCCTACCTTCCAGTGTTACAAACTTACTCAACCCATCTTGCAGCTCCCTGCACACACGTAGCTCAGTCAACCAACTCTTCTTTGTCCCAAGATGCCGGACTACACAAGGACAATCATTGTTTGCATATAGAGCACCACTATGGTTTAATGCGCTGCCCAGAGATACCTCTTCCTTACCAAAACTGAGACCATTTAAAGGCACTCTTCATCAGCATCTTACAGCTAATAGTTCCTGTGACTGTTTCAACTGACAAGACAGTACCTCAGCAGTATTGACACATCCTTGTATACCGACTTCTCCCCTTTTCTCTGCGAATGACCACTTTCACCCTAACGGCTCTGCCTTATTTCCTACCTTCTTCCTCGATCCTTCTTTCACCTCACCCCTCTCACCTTCCACCTTCTTTCCACTGTTTATCTTCACTTACTTGAACTTTTGTTCACCCACATCTAGCTATACTTACTTTACAAAGCACCTTGGGCTGCCTCCTTTTATTAGGTTATTTTTGATTTCCTACCAATTCATAGTTTTTAATTTTAGTTGCAATATTAATGTCATATTGTCATTTTAAATAGTTTCTTGTCAATATTTTATGTAATACCATCCATTGTATGTCTGCCACCCTTCCCACTGACGTGGAGCCTTTGTAAAAGAGCTGTTATGTGCTCAAAGGTATTGTAATCCGAGAATGAATAAATAAATAATAAATAATAAAAAAAAAAAATATATATATATATTCTCTGCAAGAAACTTCGTTAATGCATCAAGGTTGTTTCCACACCGACAAAAATGTGGAAATTCAGTGTTAGGGTTACTACCCCACGCCCCTTTCTCAAAACCCTAACTCTGCATCCACACACACACACATACACACATATGCAAGCAAGGGAAGGGCCAAGGTAAGACAACCAACCAGAGACGAGCAGGATCAGGTAACAGAAGTAACATACAACTCTGTAAACATTCCACAAGACACAGGCATCGTCAGTGGTCCACCAACTATACGAGTTCTGCTGCCATCATAGTACCTTGGGGGTACACACACATGCTGGGCAATCATGGGTGATGGCTTACAGTAAGCATTTTTGCGTTATAAACAATAACAAGATTTAAACAGATGCCCATATTTCAATAGTTGACAACTGATGAAACACACAGTATGTTATCCACACATAGTGTATTAGAAATGACAGCATGTGTGAGCCTAGCAACAGTCATTGGATGTTTGCATTTTTTTTTCTGATACAGTGAGTCAGTCCTAATAACAAACAGTGGTAATAATAAAAGTAATTTTTTTGTAGCATAGTTTACAAGTAAGATGTAAAAGCAAGAGTTGTAACATGCAGAGGTAACCATAACATACTGTTATTGAGTACTTCCAGGTAACGTAGCAGCATAACAACATGTGATGGTGGTAGTTTCCCACCTGAGCAGTATCTCCAAACTACTATGTATGTGTCAGGTGTATCTGTCCTACTGCCACATGCCTATGCGGTAGCAGTGATACTTGCAATGACTCAGTTGTTGAATTATGACACATATAAATCAATATTTTGAAAATGTGTAAAGAGTCGATTATACTGTATTTGTTTTTTCATTACATAGTGTTGCGTGAAATCAGTACAGTGTTGTGATTATTGTGCTTACAGATGTGCAGGAGTGGAATAGTGTCTTACAGTCTTGCGTGTGTGTGTGGTGGGGGTGGGGAATGCAGAGTTAGGGTTTTGAGGAGGAACGTGGGGGTGGGGTGTTAATTCTAACATTGAATTTTTACACTTTTGTCGGTGTGGAAACAACCCTAACTGATGCATTAATGAAGTTTTTTGCAAAGAATGTCCTTTCTTTTTGAAAAAGTGTAATATAAGTAGTGAATGTTATTTGTTGGTGGGAGTGTGGTGCCCAAGCTGCCCATTTGTACATAATGATATGTGTCTGTGGGAGCACGGTCTCTCCGGGCCCTGTGCTCCCACTTACACATAAGTCTGGAGCCATACAGCAGCCCTGTAAGACAAGGAACCCTTGTAACACTAAGGTGCCAATATCTCAGGAACCGTAGCAGCTAGAAAACAATTCCAGTGTTGTAATCATGACAGTGAGTAGTTCTCACAACCGAATCCATGTCTTGCATCGTTTCCGAGATACGGACACCGAAAGGCGCTGTGAGTGCTAACTCTGAGGGCGTAATAGTGGCTGACAGACATGAAAATGAGCAATTGGAACATTAATTCCCAAATATCTCAGTAAACGTACAAGGTAAAAAAAAAAATTCAAACATGGTATTCATGGCTTTCTAACCTACTTCTGTACTTAGTCTCCCTTATAGATGGACTATGCATTTTTGCGAAAAAAAATCTGCATCTCGAAAACATCACTGACGCCGCAATGTTATCCTGTGGGAAAATTCTGAATTTTGGAATGTTGCTTGCAACTATGAACCTGTTCAATGTTTTTGTACCAACCCACAAAAAGGCACATCTGTGGAACTATGGCTTGCCACCCTGAATATTTCAGGCCAATTGTACAATACACCTTGCCGCAATGAAGTGACAAAGAAAACAACACATAGCAAAATGTGTTCATGCAGTCTGCCGCGATTACTTTAATGTTTTTGTGAGTCTCCTAGCTCTATAATGGAAATGTTATGCACATATAAAAGTTGCCGCAGCTGCTGTTGTTCCTGAGCTCGAATGTTTGCGTGGTAAAAAAAAAAAAAAATGTTGCTGCAATCAAAATATGGCAAAAACTTGAAAAACATATTTGCAGACACGATAGAGACAAACTAAAGCCAGGGTCATGTTCCTCAGGGCCCGATTAGGTAAACACAACTGTTGGTGTTTACCAAACTGCATTATTTTTTGAATTACAGCATTTTTTTCTCTGTCGCTAACTGAAAAACAAGATGGCAGCAGCATGAAAACCATTTGGGAAGCTCGACAACAAAAATGTGATCGCAAAAGTTTTCGCAATGCACATATACATTTTTCCATAGGTTATAATGGGACATGAAAAAATGTAATAACTTTTGAAAGAAAGCAATATATTTTCACCAGATCTTCAAAAGGCACCAGTTCAACCCAGGCCACATATAGATCAACACATTTGAAGCCACTCAAATGCATTCTTCAGTCCATTATGGCTTACTGAAGAATTCACAAGCGTGATTTTTCACTTTTTGAGCGCACTATGGTTCTGCAACCGTACATCCGACCGTAACGAAACTTTCTGGATACAGAGATCTTTGGTAGATGGTTCTACATTTCAACTTTGAGGCAAATCAGACAAACAGTTGCAAAGTTATTAAAGTGCAGACTTTGAGGTTTAACATAGAGGTGGCCATGCAACCCTAACTATTGTGGCACTACCGTGCCACTATAATATATATATGTAAATAGAGATAGAAAGAGACTGAGAGAATTGTAGCAATATATGGCAGTGTATACCGAGACGCACATGCACATATGTGCGCGCACACACATACATATATATTTTATTTATATATATATATATACACACATATATATGCATGATTGTATGTCTGTATACATATATAAAGATATCAATATGTACTGAGACAAATGTGACCATCACATATTCCTTCCATACTGCAAACTTCCACACAAGTGTTGCATACAGCTGCAGCTCATAAACCCTTAGCCTGTTGTGTAACCAACAAAAGGGATAAAAGCTATTCACCACACAGCATTCCAGAACTTATAACCAACATACATAGATATATCACGGATGTCACAGGATGTTAGAAAGGAATGTAATGTAGATATTAAAATACTCGCTTTTTGAGGATGCTTAGAAATCTGATTTTGTCAGTAAGTCTGGTGTAAAGGCTCAATATGTATACCCTTCAGCAATGGAGGGAGAGAGGTGATATGATTGAAACATTCAAACACCTTAAGGGCATTAACAAGGTGAAAGAGTCCAACATGTTTCAATATAAGAAGAATAGCAGAACAAGAGGACACAGCATGAGATTAGAGGGAGGCCAATTAAGTGGGAATGTGAGGAAATTCTTTTTCACAGAAAGGGTGGTAGATGCATGGAATGGCCTACCTCAGGAAGTGGTGGCTATGAATACAGTGCAGGGCTTCAAAGAGGCATGGGATAGGCATAAGGGAGCAATATAGATGAGTATGAATAGATAGGCCACTGACAGAGCAAAGGCCGATGGCACATTTATAAGGTAGAAAAAGAAATGGGCAGACTGGATGGGCCTTGCGGTCCTTATCTGCCATCAACTTCTGTGTTTCTATAATATGTTTCAATTAGGATGAGAAGGTTGTGCTGGGGATATCCTTTATATATTTCTGGTTGCTTACAGCAGAGACAGGGTCTGACAGCAACTAGGTTAATCAGGTGTGGAGCAGAAATGTGCAAGTTATGAAATATATGTGATTTGCAGCACTGTCTTAATAGCGACTGGTATAGAAGAGACCCAGTTAAGTACTGAATGGAGTCAGCAGTAATAATAGTCACCGTGAAGTGAACATAATAAAATCAGGTTTCATCAATCACAATGAAATCAAACACACAATATATATACAGGAAAAAAGAAAATACAAGTTGCAAATGCCACATGCTGTAATTATATTTTCTAACTGTTATAATGACCATGTGTAAAAGCCCTGTTTTGTGACAGAAAGGAGAGAATGTAAGGGATGGGTAGCATTATCGGATGTAACCCAAGTCTGCAATCTGCAGGGCTACTGACATTGCTGATGTTCAGATAGACAGACGGAGGGATGGGCAGACAGACCGAGACAGATAGATGGAGGGACAGACAGATAAAAGAGAAACATATACATAGAAAGATAGATAGATAGATAGATAGATAGATAGATAGATAGATAGATAGATAGATAGATACTTCAAAGCAGTCAGGATGCCTGAAGCCCGCAGTTACATCAGTAAGGCAATTGCCAGATCCAGGACAAGTAGCGATTCCCTTGACGTCAGATTACTGTCCCTTGCTCTTGATGAAGTCCTATCACCTCTAATTGCAATTTTCAATCTCCCTCTATCCCTGGTCAGTTTCCTGACCGATGGAAATCTGCCACTATAACACCGGTCCACAAGGGTGGTTACAGGGCTCTTCACTCAAACTATCGGCCCATCTCCATATTACCCCCACTGTCCAAGGCCTTTGTATGTATAGTAGCTGACCAGCTATCTGATTACCTGGACAAATACAACATCCTGTGTATCCAACAACATGGATTTAGAAAAGGTCACAGCAATGCCCCTTCTCGAGTTCACAGGTGCCATCCACCACTCCCTGGACAACACTCTCCTCTCTGGGGTGGTCTTCATAGACCTTACCAAGGCCTTTGACACCGTCCATCCACCATCGTCTATTAATCACTCAGTTGCTTTCCGCTGGTCTCGCCATCGAATCCTCTGCTTGGTTCTGGTGCTACCTTGAAAATCGCTCTCAAAGAGTGAAAATTGCTGATGCCCATTCCGCCAAAAGGCCAGTTCACTCAGGAGTTCCCCCAAGGGTCATCTTTGGGCCTCTCCTGTTTAGCCTCATCCTAAACTGTCTCCCGCAGTCGTCTACTGAACAAGTCCTTCCCTATGCAGACGATGCCGTCATTTACTCCACCCACAAGGACCCTTACCTCCTTCAGCACAACCTTCAGCTTGGCTTCTCTGCAATCGAAACTGGTTCTGTAAGCATAAATTAGTCCTCAACTACAAGAAAACCAAGTCCATGCTTTTCAGCAGTTCTCACAGCAAACACTGGTCCCAACCCCTCTTGATCACCAGTGGCCTTGGTGCAACCCTCGAACAGGTTAATTCATTCAAATACCTTGGGGTCACTATTGACAGTAATCTGACATGTAGCACCCACATTGAAAGTGTCTCAAAATCTACAAACTCTCGCATCGGCCTTCTCTACAGGCATAGGCAGTGCCTTACCACTGATGCCTTAAGGATCACAGTGCAGAGCTCGGTGGATTCCTTAATTGACTATGGCCTCATCATGTATGGCTCAGCCTCAGCCGTTAGGGATTGTATCCTTGACCCTTAACAAAGCATGCAGGCTCATCACTGGCTCCCACCGCCTCACCCGCACCTGTGATCTATACTCTCAAACTGGTTGGCTCCAATTGTCTAATCACATCAAGTACCAGACCTGCTTAATGGCAAAAAAAATAACAATGGGCTTAGCCCCCCCAGGTGTCCAAGCTCTTCTCCGCAGAGCGCAGAATCCTCGCCCCACTAGGGGCTTGAAATTACAGCTCCTGTACATTCCATGATGCCGTTCCATGCAGGGACAAAGGTCCTTCGCTTACAGAGCTCCCAGCTGGCTCAATGGCCTTGGCAATGACATCTCCTCCCTGCCTAAGCTTGGCTCCCTTCAAATATAACCTCCGCCTCCTACTCTCTGCCACCAGCTCCTGTGATTGTCTGGCTTAACCTGCTCCACCCAATTAATGCTCTTACTTACCTCCCATTTCATCTCCTCTACCGCACCCCTCTCCCTCCTAACCTTCTCCTCCTTCCCCTTTTGCACTTTCTTGTTCCTGACAATTGCCACTGGCTGCACCTGTACCATAGTAATGTATGTTTGCAACTGTTTGGAATTGACTGTAGTCTGTATTGCAATCCGCCATCTCAGATTGCATTGCTCTTTCCTGTTGTCCCAGTTTCTAACTGTTTTGTCTACTACTGTCCTTCATCTGATGTGGAACCTTTGTAAAAGAGCCTTTGGCTCAAAGGTACTTGTAATCCTAGATTCAAATAAACAAATAAAGATATATAAGTAGATAGGTAGTTAGATAGAAATATTTATTTATTAGAATGTTTATTAGAATTTTTTTACCAGGAAGGCACATTGAGCAACAAGCCACTCATCTCCCGGTGTGACCCAGGGGGAAGGGGTACAACTAGAATGAGACATTAAACATTCAAGTTACAATATCAACATTAACATACAGTTGTAAGGCAAGTGTTACAAACAGTGTTGCAACAGTGTTGCGCATAACATGTAGAAAGAGTGGACAATAATAAGTGCCGGGTTAATAAGTAAACAAGTGCTTACATGAAAGAAAAAGGGGAAAGGGGAGGGAGGGATGAGGTGGGGGAGGGTGAA
This sequence comes from Neoceratodus forsteri, assembly GCA_016271365.2. Classification (NCBI taxonomy): domain Eukaryota; kingdom Metazoa; phylum Chordata; order Ceratodontiformes; family Ceratodontidae; genus Neoceratodus; species Neoceratodus forsteri. Next base: position 75,216,900 of record JADMNL010000027.1, on the reverse strand, counting down.
GAGTCGTGCCCCTGGAAACCCCTTTTGGATGTGAGGAACCCTGCAAGGGGACTGGAGGAACCAGAGAGAAGGGGATAAGGCAGTGTCCCAGGGAGGCCCCTTTAAGATGGTGGGGGAAGAGAGTAGATGAGAGATACAAGCCCCTTGGGAGGGTAGGAGAGGGACCCATGGAGAGCATTTGGGGTCCTTTACATTCTGTGAGAGATCAAGGGAGGCCAGTAAGGGGGAGCAGTTAGGGGGAAGGAGGAAGGGCAAGAGATTTGGGGGGTGGGTGTACACAGGGTAAAATGAAGGTGAGGGTAGGGGGTAGGGTTTGTCCAGGGCTTAGATGAGGGGAATTAGGGTGGGACATGGCAGGAGCTGCTAGGTGCAAGCTAATTATTGAGAGCAGAGTTGATGGAGTAGATGGAGGATGAGTGCCAGATTTTTTTTGGGGGGAGGGCCGAATTCCAGATTTGTGGGATGCAGTGAAAGTAACTGGATTGGCCAATTTGGGTGGATCTGCGGGGGGCAACCAGGATATGGGAGTCAGTTGATCTGAAGGAATGGGAGGGTAGGTGGGTGTTATAAAGGGGGAGGTGAGGTAGAAAGGGGGCTCACCCACCAGTGCTTGGAGGTGAATTTAGCACAGTGGGAGAGTTGCCTATTTGTAAGAGAGGGAAAGGATAGAGCACAATAAAGATTGCAGTGATGGGTCCAAGGGAGGCATCCAGGGCAAACCAGCAGAAGGAACTGAAGAGAGTGTCCAGTCTGGCCAGGGAGGACTTAGTGGCAGCACCATAGACTATATTACAGTAGTTGAAAATGGGCAGTATCATCTTCTGAACAAGTTAACGCCTAGCCATAGGAGGGATGCAACTATGGTGCAACATACTCAAATATAGGTAGAGTTTGAGAGAGATATGAAGAGAGAGATAGATAGATAGATTGATTAGCAATGGGGGGTGAGATACTAACAACAACAAAAATGGAAAGGGACCTGGGGTAGTCATATCAGATGATATAAAGGTGGGCAAGCAATGTGAGAAAGCAGTAAGGAGGGCTGGCGGGATACTGGGATGCATAGGGAGAGGCATCACCAGTAGAAAACAGGAAGTTGTTACTCCTCTGTACAGACAGTTGGTGAGACCTCATGTGGAGTACTGCGTGCAGTTCTGGAGGCCCCATTTCCGCAAGGACATAGACAGGATGGAGGCCGTCCAGAGGAGGGCAACTAAAATGGTACAGGGTCTGCACCAGAAGACATTTGTAGAGAGATTAAAAGAGCGTAATGTGTATACCCTCGAGGAAAGGAGGGAGAGGGGGGACATGATAGAAACTTTCAAGTGCCTCAAGGAAATCAACAAAGTCCAAGAGGGTAGCATCTTTCAGAAAATGAGTTGTGCGAGAACAAGGGGGCACAATTTGAAGATAGAGGGGGGGATGGCTCCAAGGTAATGTGAGGAAGTATTTTTTCATGGAGAGGGTTGTGAATACATGGAATGACCTTCCTGAGGAGGTAGTGGAGTCAAAAACAGTGGGGGAATTCAAGAATACATGGGACATACTAACATACTAAAATGCCAGCAGAGTAGGCCTCGTGGCCTTTCGTGTCTGCTCGATAGTCAGCACCGATACTGGGTGCCAATTTTGCTGCCCCCCCTTGGGTTTCCCTATCCCTTGTCCAAGATATTCCCCCTGTATTGGACTTACTCCACTTCACCCTTCCCCTATATCTGTCCCAACCCCTCTTTAACCCCTGTGCAGTATCTGCCTCCACCAGTCCCTTGGGCAGCGCATTCTATGGTTTCACCACCCTCTCAATGAAGTAACACCTCCTTCTCTCCTCCCTTGAGTCTCTCCCCCCCCCCCCCAGCTTCCACCCATGTCTTCTGGTTGCCCCCCATCTTTCTTTTGGAACACGGGTCTGAGCCTCTCTTAATTAATCCCTTTTATGTGGGCCATTTTGCCTTGCCTTACTTGAAGACCTCTATCATGTCCCCCGGCCCTCCTCTCCTCCAGAGTGTACATGTTGAGCTCCTCAAACCTCTCCCCGAAGGTCCTCCCCATGCCCCAGATCATCTTAGTTGCCCTCCTTTGAACCCTCTCCAGGAAAGCAATGTCCCTTTAAATGTGTCCTCCAGAACTGCACACAGTACTTGAGGTGCGGCCTAACCAGGCAGTTATACAGAGGGAAGATCACTTCCCTCGTTCTGGATGTAATCCCCCTAGTGATGCATCCCAGCATCCTATTGGCCTTGGCTGCTATCCTCCTACAAGTCTCAGAGTTGTTCATTTTGACATCCACCACCACCCCCAGGTCGCTCTCACCCTTTGAGACTTGTAGTGTGTCTCCCCCCAGGGTATACACTTGGCCTGTGTTTCTGGCCCCCAGGTTCAGAACCCTGCACTGAATTTCAGTTTCCACTTACTTGACCACCTCTCCAGAGCCTCCAGACATAAGGCAGTTCTAGTGGGGGGAATAGGAGGAAGTAGGCTGTTAGCTAGGATCTGCAGCTTATCCATTAGGTAGGGAAATGGGCAGGCTAGGTGGGCCAAGCGGTCTTTATCTGCCATCAAATTCTATGTTTCTATAGATAGATAGTTACACAGGCAGACACATAGACTGATAATAAGCAGTACTATGTGGTTAGGAAATATTAAGGAAGATTAATTCTCTGACATGTATTAGTTGAATGCATGACAAGGGTCACAGAATTACATAACAAAGTACAGTAAGCGTACAATGAAATAGTTTGAGAGAATAGTGACACGTGTGTTGCGATTTAATACACAGGTGTAATGGTGGGTGGTGCTTTCAGAGGGGATGTCAAAATAAGTTACAGTACACCAAGTGTTAAATGAAATGTATGTTTTTTTGTGGAATCACAAGTGTATCCAAGAATGGAGTGGAAATACACAATATATAAGTAATATCTGATGGTCAAATGTGTCTTAGTTTCTGGTAGCATTATATATACATACATATACGTGTGTTTAACAAGATAAATACTGATACTGTAGAAGGGATATCCAGTGATGATAGCGATTATAAATGAGCGACTGTAAAAACAGCAGCTTATTTATAGCGCTATCATCATCAACTTCCTGCAAAGGGTGAGTGATGGTACAGCAAGGAAAGCGACCGGAAGGGGAGGGATAGGGAGGTGTAGGGGAGGGATAGGAGGGAGGGTATGGATGGGTAAGGGGTCCTGCTGCAGTTGAGCCAGTCCTGTGGTGTGGTGTTGAGGGTGGCTGGCTACAGTGCAGTAGTCGCTGGGTTTGGAACTTGCCTGGGGCAATTGTTTTGCCGCTGCTTGCGGCTGCCTGTTTGTTTTTTCACCGCTGTATTTTGTCCCCTCCTCGATGTGCACCCCCCCACCCCGGAGTTAATCTTAATCAGGGTGTGCAGGGGCAGCCCCCACAAAAACACTTTAGTATGCTGGAAGATGGGTGCTGAGCTTTATATCCACATTCACTATGATAGCGATCGCTATCATCACTAGGAACCATAGAAAGACATAGAGATGAGTACAACAATATATTGGTATGTCAGCGTATACAGACACACATAAGCATGTATACATGTATGTAAGTATATATATATATATATATATATATATATATATATATAAAGCTAACAGTACCTAATAACACAAATGTGACCATCACATAGTCCTTCTGTATGGTATATTTCCTGTCACATACTGCATACAGCTCCAGCTGGTAAACCTATGGCCTGTTATGTAACCCAGAAAAGCCATAAAATGTATTCACCTCACAGCGTTCCGTAACTTATTGGGACATGTAATTTCAAAACAGCAATGACCATTACACCTGTGTTGTGGAACACAACAAATGGTTGTATATTTTGACACAGTTCTGTTACCTACATAGGTACAGTAGATGCATGATGGATGTCACAGGATGTTGGAAAAGTTTGTAAGGAAGATATAAAGACACTTTTGAGAATGCTGAGTAATTTTATTTTGACAATAATTTTGTTGCAAAGGCTGTTTGTTGAAAATAAATGTGTTTGTTAGGATGAGAAGGCTGTGCTGGTGATAACCTTTATGCATTTCTGCATGTATACCAAAGAGACAGGGTATGACATCAACTAAATTATTCATGAGTGGAACAGAAATATGCAAGGCACAAAATATGTTATTTGCAGCAGTCTTATCAGCGACTGGGATAAATTAATATATGGATGGAGAGTATATATTTATAAAATGGGTAGAAAATACAAATCCAGTGTTCTGATTGTATAAAACGCATCACATGACTGTGCGTATATCAGAGCATGACCGCACACCTGCACCTTTACCTCCCTGCAAAACAATTTTGCCATTTTATAAAATAGATAACCCACACTAGGGTGTGCCGTCGCACTCTGATATATGCGTGCCGTGGGTAGTTGATGCACTCGGCTTGCGGCCTCGTACGTAACAACGCACACCAAGGCATGCGCATATCAGAGCACTACCACACACCTGAGAGTGGGTCATCTATTACATATGCATATACTGTATATCTTGAAAGACATAGCGAAAGGAACAGACAAGGAGACAAATACTGTAGATAGATAACTGGTACGTTATTGATATATCTAGGCAGAGAGAGATAGAGACAGAGAAACATAAATAGATACCGAGAGAAAGAGACAAAAATACACAGACATAACTAGATAGACACATAGATAGATAGATAGACATAGATAGATAAATAGACAGAAAGAATAAGTTATGGTACACTAAGTGTTTCATAAATTATGTGGATTTTTGATAGTACTCAACAGGCCAAGTGTTAGTGCAGCTGTGTGTGACAATGGAATGAAAATATATGATATATAATGAATATGTAATGGTCAATGTGTCACAATGCTTACTGGTTGCAGTAGATATACACATACACACACACATATATGTATGTAATTTATGTGTATAAACACACATATACATATATATATGAAAAATAAACACCAGATCGATGAGAAACAGTGACGTCACCCTTACACTGACTACCCATTGTCCATTGCATAATAACTAACCATTAATATAATTCCATGTATTCAAGAGATACATGCTTTCCATAGAGATGTAGTACTTCTGTCTCTCCCCATTCTGGAGCACTCTCCATTACATATACAATAATGGATGGGGAAGTGTGCTTAATGAGAAATTGATGGTTGCCCGAGGTGTGGGATGCTACATAACTGAGGGGTTTATTATTTAAAGCATCCCACACCGAGGACAACCATTAATTTTGAATTTAAGCACACTTTCCCATCTTTTATTAATTGTAATTGCTGGTCAGCAATGTTTTGCCTAAGGGGATTTTGCTGCTGTTACAGACACACACACACACACACACACACACACACACACACACACACACACTTCCTTACACTCTCTCTCTTAGTGAGAAAAGAGAGTTTCATCGTATGGAGTTTTTTTTTTTTTGTTAACAACTGTTTCTTTTTACTTTGGGGTTTCAGACTGTTGGGATGGCGCTTACCTTTGAGAAGTGCTTCGGAGCTGTTCCTGGGACGTGAAGTGCATCTGAGCAGTTTCATTTCTGGGAAATTGTTCTGCAGTGTGGGTTGTGGACGGCAGGATCAACCAGATATGTTTTTTTTTTTAAATAAAAAAGCAACCCAAGTCCCGGTGTGGCAGCTCCTCGGTAAGCGTGATGAGGAGCCGCCATGTTTTTCACAGTGTTTAGCCCGCCCATTAACAGTGGAGAGCCAACCAGGAATGGCTCCTGTGGGACTGACGTGGCGTGTGTTTGCCGTTATAACCCGCAGGTTATAACAGCAAATTATAACTGGCTAAGCCTATAATTGCTGGCCAGTTATTATATAATAATAATATTAGAATTTTTAACAATATTAAAATGTTTCTGATGATAGATTTAGCACACTAACCAGATTTTTAATATACCCTGCCATCGCACTTCTCTGGGACAAAGGTCCTTTGCCTACCGTGCTCTGCTATGGATGAACTCGCTGCACATGACATCACTTCAGCATCCACCTTGGGCTCTTCCAAGGTTAAACTTAAGCAGCAGCTACTTGTTGATGCCAGTTGTGACCGTTTCCAAGAACCTTTCTTTTTGTGACCAGCACTTATTCTAACCTTATGCTATCCTGACCTTATGCATAACTGTTCTCAGCATGTAAATAACTGTTCTAAGTTGCTAATCATTCTCCTTTCACATTTCCTCTTGATCCCTTCCACTCTTGCCCCTCACCCCTCTATGGCTTTCCCTATCCCCCTCCTCCCCCCGTTATATCTCCTAAGCTCCGTTGCTCACTTTAAAATGCTTTGTTCCATTCCTATGGACCTCTGACGAGGCCCCTGGGCTGATGCCATCCCTTACCATGTTGATTATTAGATAGTAGGCTGAGTCGGATCTCATTTTCCTGTAAAGGGTAATTTCATAAGACCCCACCCCCTTTGATATGACCCTTTGAATTCCAGGTTTTAATCAAATACACACCTTGGCATACATTGTACAATGCCACATCTATTGGAACTTCTGTAGTTATACACTCTTGTAATGTTTTGTATAATTCCTTGTTTTGTTTGTTCTCCATCTCATACTTTTCCGGTATATATTGTCATCTGACGTGGAACCTATGAAATGAGCTTGTTCTCAAAGGTGTTATCTGAAATTTCAATAAATAAAAAAATAAATAAAATAAACATTAAGCTGAATCTTTTTACAGGTGCAACCTGCGAGCACAGGACAGCTAAATGACTTGCTCAGGGTCACATAGGCTCCAAGCGGGGGTATGGGATTCAAACCCAAATCTCTAAATTTGAAGCTCAGAGTCTTAAATCAATGCACTATATTGCCTTCTTATTTTTACCACGTGCTCGCTGCTCACTTTCAATGTCATATCAAAAGCCATATAAAGGGGTTACATAACACTGGAGGGTTTGGGAGTTTTTGAGGGGTGCAGTGGTAACAGAAGGGACTGCAAAATATATTCTGAATCCCCATGCCTTGTCCAGTTACCCTTGGTGGCCAGGATAGTATCTCAACAATGAGAAAGTGGTTGGGTGCCCTAGACAATTGTATTCCTTCTTCCTCATCCACATTGCCTGGAACAGGGAAAATAATGACATTTCAAGATGCAGAGTTGTATAGCATCTAGCTGCTCCAACCACAGCCTCTACATGAGGTCTGCGACACTATGCTATTTTACATGATTGCCGTGTACCGAGTCTAAGAGAATTAATTCTTTTATTTCCCATTTGCTAGCCTGTGGAACAAGGGGACTTATCACATGTTTTTAATAAAGGGGGAAAAAAAACTCTGCCTGTGTCGGAAAGATAGCAGTCTAGGTACTGCTTGTTGGTGAAAATCCATCGGCTTACAGAGCGGTGCTAATAAATAAATTACTCTGTTCCTTTCGCAGCTGTCACTTGTGACTGTAAACACCAAAAGAAGTGTTGACTAACTAAGCAAGAGTTTTAAAATATTCACAGTGGCACACAAAGGCTTCTGTTCCTGACTTCTTGAAAGTGTCAGACCACACCTAATATACTGAATGCTACACCCTATGTGCTACAATGGTCTTACGGTGTTTTAGCTTCTGTCTTCTGTGTAAAGAGAAAAAAGTACAGTTGACATGTATGCACTAATATTTTTTCTTACCACAAATGTATTAATTATCCTCAGCATTTACAAGCTGATTGCATGTACTATGTAGATCAATGTCAGAGTGAATCAAAGGGCTAATAAAACAGGCTCCTTCCAGCATGTCTTTCACTACCATGTTTAACGTTAAACCCTGATCTACTGAAATATTATCTCAGCTGCAAAACCGTGATTGCCATGGTGATTTCGGACCTCACTGTGTAGTGTGAACAAACTGTGCTCAGTACTCAATATGTACAGTATACCAGTTGCATTTTAAATTGTAACAAAAATTGAAAATTAATGTTTCATCTGTAATTTCACAGTACTGGTAAATGTTCCAAACTGTAAACAGTATCTCTGTGTTTGGTTGTGTGCATTTTTCTTAATATGTGTTCGGTTCGGGGAGTGGGTGGCGGCATGCAGTGGTTGGTTTTGACAGATGAGGCCTCACAATACACTACATAATAAAGATCCTACTTCACATTTCCACTTTCTACTATGTGGAGCAAATGCTACAAAGTGCTGCATTTTTCTATGTTATTTACATGCTCTTGCATCTGTAAACCACATTTAGAATGGTCACACTCACAAATGCTACTTAATTTATATGCTGAAATGTGCAGCTTGTATCATCACTTCATAACTTCAGATAGTGTTTTATTTAATTGAAATGTTACTCTTTTGTCACTTATCAAGACACAATATGCCCATAGTCTGTTCCCATGAAAACTGAACCTTTTGCAATATTGAGATGCTGAAGACAGCTGCATGTATGCACAATATGTTTTTGTTTCTGACGTGACACAATTTTATTACATTTACTCAGCATTTACACACTCAATGCAGGTATGTTCTTGATACGTGTCCAAGCAGGTAACAAAGGAGATATAACATTGTCCCTGCAGCATGTCCGTCATTAACATGTTAAAAATAATACCCTCTTTCACTGAAATAGTATGGTAACTACTTCTTCATCTATAAAAAAAAATTACAATGGTCAACTACCAATCTGCTCCATGTGTTAATATATGCAAAAACATTCCACGTGTTAGGCTTCATAGTTACTAAAAGAAATTCTCCGATGAAAACATTCTTATTGCAGTATGCCATTGAGACTCTGCTACCTAATTTTGGAACAGACACCACCCACAGTCACTGCATGATTTAATTACATTTTGTTAAATAAATTAATTTTATAACATAAAATGTAGTATACATCCTTATTCTGATATTTAAAGGTAAAAATTCATAATTTTTACATTACTTACTTTTTCTAAAAGTGTATCAACATAGGAAAGTTACTGTATCTTGCATAATTTATCAGTATTGTTAAAATGTTCACATCTGTGCACTGTATTTGCGTGTGTGCTTCTATACGTTAAAGACCTACACAGGCATGGTTAAAAATATACCATTTAAACTGTTATTCAGCTTATTAACCACATCTTTACTGACATATAGTAAAAAGAAGAAAAAATCTAGCAGCTTGTCCGATTAAGTACAGTGGCATCACAGTGACACTGCTTAACTGCTGTCCTGTGTGGAATACATGAGTAGCAAGGAAAAAAAAATCTCTGATTGTGTAGCACAGAAAACATTACAGGTACTGCTTGTTGGTGAGCATTGATCGCATAACATTGGTAGAGTGGTGCTAATCTATAAATTAGGCAGTCCCTTTACCAATTATAATTTGGGACTTAAATTCCTTAAACACGTGTTGACTAACTAAGCAACAGTTTTTAAAACATTAACAGGGGCACCCAAACGCTTCTGTTCCTGACTTATTAATTTTGTCAAATGCCACCTAACATGCTACACACTATATGCTAATACTGTCCTAAGAATTCTATTTTTTTTCTGCTGTGGAAATAGATAATAAAGCAAGCAGCATGTATGCACTACTTTTTTCTTTAACACAAATTCTGTACTTACGCTCAGCTTCTGCCATATGATTGCATGTAGTGTCTAGATCAGTGTCAGAGCAAGTTACTGGGACTATGTACCAGGCTCCTTTCTGCATGTCTTTCAATAGCATTGTTATAATTAAACCATCATGTAATAAAATATCTGAACTATAAAACATGGACTGACATGCTGATTTCTGACACCCCAGTCTGTTTTACTCCCTCAGTGTAATGCAACATGGTATAGCACTGAAGATCTCTAGTAACAATTACTCTTCTAGCTTTAACATATCACACATTATTTAACATGATTTTCCACATAAATCACTGTAATGAGTACCCTGTCCTTAGAAAACCCATAAATTTGCAGTCATTTGCCCGCTGCTGTACCATGCAGACATAGTATTCAACAGTAAAGGAACGATAAAGTAACAGTCATTATTAAAAAAAAAAAAAAATCCTCCTGTCCACATACATATATTTTTTTGTTAGTTATGTGACCTGGACTAGCACACAAAGCTGAAAGCTTTTTTACAGGTGTGACCTGGGAGCACAGGGAAGTTGAGTGACTTGCTCAGGGTCACACAATATGCAAGTGGAAGCTGTGGGGTTCAAACCCATTTAATGCAATATTCATGATAGTCATTGAACCTTAAAAGGGAAAAACTATTCTACACAGCTGACTGATGAGAACCACTGACGTCACCTTGACACTGACTAATTCTTATCTCTTGTATAATAACTAGTAACGCAATTGCATGTGATAATTACATACATGCTTTATGTAGCACTCATCGCCCTCCCCATTCTGATGTGCTCTTTATTACTTTATGATAACTTCACAATTTTTAACGGAATTTAACTGTTGTTTTAATTTTTTGATGTTTAACCAGGAGAGGCACACTAAGCTGAAGCTTGTTTACAGATGCAATCTGGGAGCACTGTGAAGTTAAACAATTTGCTAAAGGTGACACATTTTGCAAGTGTGGCATGTGGAATTAAAACCCAAATCTTCAGATTTGCGGCTCAGACCTGTAACCGACTGCACTACATACAATGCCTCACTATTTTAACAGGTGTGTAATAACTCCAATTGTGTTGAACCTCAAATAAGGTTCAATATACCCACTAAAAATAGATTTGCAAATTTGCCATTGTATGAATCTTGATTTACTGTTTCCACTATAAATGTGGACCATAGTCCATACATGAATAACTTGGTTTGCTGGCCAAAGCACCTAGCTTCACCTGAGCTCTTTCCTTCTAAGATTGCTTGAAAGGCAGAGTAGAAAATCTTACCAGAGCAAGGGAAAAGGATTAAGACTTCTTTTGGCTAAGCAGATTTACTGTGTGTTGTTATTTTTATTTTGTACTCACAGGGATTGCTACTGTTTGTTTCTAACATTTCATTGCTTTATTTTTCTCTGATTCAAATTGTTGTTGCTGGTATACCTTCTTCTGCATTATTACAAGAGACCCCATCTCCGCAAAGACATAGACAGAGTGGAGGCTGTCCAGAGGAGGGCAACCAAAATGGTGCAGGGTCTGCACCAGAAGACATACGAAGAAAGACTAAAGGAGCTTAATATGTATACTCTTGAGGAAAGAAGGGAGAGAGGGGACATGATAGAAACTTTCAAGTACCTCAAGGGAATTAACAAAGTCCAAGAGGGTAGCATCTTCCAGAAAAAGAGATGTGCAAGAACAAGGGGGCACAATTTGAAGATAGAGGGGGGACGGCTCAGGGGTAATGTGAGGAAGTATTTTTTCACTGAGAGGGTTGTGGATGCATGGAACAGCCTCCCTGAGGAGGTTGTGGAGTCAAGAACAGTGGGGGGACTTCAAGAATGCATGGGACAGGCATAAGGCAGTCCTAGGGGCGGGTAAGAGGAAGTAAGCTGTTGGTTAACTAGGATCTGCAGCTTATCTGTTAGGTAGGAAAATGGGCAGACTAGGTGGGCCAAGTGGTCCTTATCTGCCGTCAAATTCTATATTTCTTTGTTTCTGCAAGGTGTGCCTATAGGTGTGTGCTAACAGATTACTGCTGTAATCTTCTGATTCAAATTGTCTTTTGCAAGGTATATCTTCTGTTACTGCTTTATTTTTCTCTGTAGCAAAGTGTTTCTTACAGGGTATATCTTCTGTGAAACTATTACAGGTGGTGCTTTACAGGTTTTACAGTTTTATCTAACATTAGGATATGCTTTCAGGGTTACTGCATTTGTTGTTGACTGTTTCTGCTCTTACCTCCTTGTTCTTTCATCTGTGGTTCTTCTTTTTCGGCAGGGGAAGGGCCCAGCCACCCACCCCCATCCCCAACCTCCCCCACACTACACTCCTTTTATAGGGTACCACCGTTGTGACATTTCCTGTGGCAGAGCAGGAAGGGGCGGATCAGTGGGGCATCCACAAGGTGAGCTCATTTACAGGGGCAGTAGTAATTTGACTTGTTATAACAAGTTATATAAAAATAAAACACAAAATCAAACCATTACTTGCATTTTCTTCCTTCTAATTACTCTGACTAAGGTTATAAACCCAGCAACTTATTTGGAATGGATATCATTAACTGCAGGTACTGTGGAACAATTTTCAGAAGGACAGTCTTACAGGATTTAGGACACTGTCCTACATGCTGGGCCATTGGAGATCTTAGGGCTCGGCTCCAGGCAGCATGGGCAGAGATTGCGCACCTCAAATTTCATATTCAAGAGGAAATACATTATAAGAACCACCCGCCGTTTCCCCAACATCCAACAGAAAAACCTTGACCGCAGAGGGTAGTTGGTCCAGGAGGTTGGCAGGTGGTTAGGAGGGGCAAATCAGGTGCCCCATCACTCTCTGCTCTCCAACATATTACCTCCAAAAAACATATAAATATGACAAACAGGTATCTGCCTGTATCTCTGAAATCAAACAAAGGGGCGGAGGACACTGCAGAGCAGGACACTGCAGCACAGGAGCTAGCACAACAAAACTCACCCAAATCAGGAACCAAAACAAAAAAATCAAAAAGGAAATCCAAAAAACTTCTGATCATAGGGGACTCCATGATTCGGGGAGTTGATACCCATCTCTAGCCAGGGGTAATGGTCAGATGTCTCCCAGGTACATCAGCGTGAGAGACACTGACCGCATTATAAAATTGTTCACAAAGCAGGAGAAAACATTAACATCCTGGTACACATAGGGACTAATGATCTCGCCAAGCCGGTCAGTTGTGGAGACCAAGGAACACCTGACCAGGCTGGGTGACAAACTATCATCTATTTCGTCCGCATCTCTTTCTTTGAGATCCTGCCAGTCTGGGAGAGGAGGCAGATGGATGGAAGGTCAGAGAAGGGAGATAGGGAGCTAAATATGTGGCTCAAGGGCTGGTGCCAGGAAAAGGACACAGATTTGTAGGGAATTGGCAACAGTTCTGGGAGCGAAAGTTCTTTAAATTTGATGGACTGCATCTGACTAAGGAGGGAGTCAGTTCATTGGGGCAGAAGTTTGACGTCTTTGCAGAATATTTAAACTAGCAAATGGGGAGGGGTGCAGCACCCCATACGTTGAATGGGAAGAACATCCCCCCTTCAGCTAGTGGTCAAACAGGGATTCAGCATGTTTGCAGTTAATTTGCATCACCAGGTAAGAATAAAGGTCCATCTCCCCATACGACGCACAGGGGAAATGCCAAACCTCACCCAACAACTAACACACCGAAATCTGGCCAATGGAAAATCATGTAAACAAATGCTCACAGCCTGGGAATTAAGATCCCAGACCTTCAGACAATAATGTCAGAGACTAAACTGGACATAGTAGCAATTAGTGAGACGTAGTTTACCAGTAACCACACTTGGGAGACTTCAGTACCTGGCTATGTATTGTTCAGAAAAGACCGAGGTGCAAAGGGGGGGGTGGAGTGGCCCTGTATGTCAGTGAAAATATCAAAGCTACAGAAATTCAGGATACACATAAGGAGCCAGAAGAACTGTGGGTCACCCTGGAAACAAGAAATGGGACAGCCATAAGAACCGGGGTTGTCTACAGGCCCCCAAACCAGGGGGAGGACATAGACACATTACTGTTAGACGATATAAAAACATGACAGCTAAAGGGAAGGTTCTGATAATGAGAGACTTCAACATGCCGGATACAGATTGATCAATACCAGCAGGACATCTGCCAGAACTAGACACATGGTGGATTCCCTGCAGGGAGAGGGCCTCAAACAACTGGTACAACAACCTACAAAAGACAGGGCTATCCTAGATCTAGTACTGACCAACAGGGAAGGGATCACAGATCTCCATGTAGAAGGTCACCTGGGGGCCAGTGACCATCACATGGTATGGTTCAATTTGGCCACTACATCTAAATCATCCCATTCCAAGGCAAAAATATGGGACTTCAGAGGAGCTGACTTTGATAAGATGGCCAACAGGGTTAAGCTTGCCCTGGCAAAAAGAAACACATGTGAGGGGGTACAGGCAAAGTGGGCAAGCATTAAGGATGCAATACTTGAAGCAACATCCCATTGTGTTAGACAGAAAAGGAAGTGCAAAAGAAGAAGGAAACCACTTTGGTTCTCAAATACAGTAGCAGAAAAGGTCAGAGCCAAAAGGCTGGCCTTTAGGAAATATAAAGGAACACAGCGAGATGAAGATAGGGAGGCATACCAAACTGCCTTAAGGGAAGCAGGGAAGGCAGTAAGGCAGGCAAAGTCCCAAACTGAGGAAACACTAGCACGAACAGTAAAAGAAGGTGACAAGACTTTCTATAGCTACATTAGTGAAAGGAGAAAGTCCAGAGGGGGTATTGCTAAGCTCAGTGGAGAAAAGGGAGAATGTGAGGAGGAGGACCCTGTAAAAGCATCTATCCTAAATAGATACTTTTGCTCAGTATTTACTGAAGAGAAAGTAGGGCAGGGCCCACAGCTCAGCACCATGGACACGGGGGGGGGGAGGTGAGCACTACCCCCTTCACAAAAGAAAGGGTCCTACAAGAGCTCGCTAAGCTCAGGGTGGATAAGACAATGGGACCTGATGGCATACTTCCCAAGGTACTTAAGGAGCTAAGGGTGGAACTAGCAGAGCCATTAGCAGAACTGTTTAGTGAGTCTCTGAGCACAGGAGAGGCCCCAGAAGACTGGAGAAGGGCTCATGTGATCCCACTCCACAAGACTGGTAGCAAGGAGGAGGCAGGGAACTACAGACCAGTCAGTCTTACCTTAGTAGTGGGCAAGATTATGGAGCCAATCCTTAAGGAAAGGATAGTGCAACACCTGGAATCCATAGGGGCACAGGATCCAAGACAGCATGGGTTTACAAAAGGAAGGTCCTGTTAAACTAATCTCCTAGATTTCTCTGACTGGATAACTAGAGTGGTGGACTAAGGGGGAGCAGTTGATGTCATCTACCTTGACTTCAGCAAAGCTTTTGACACTGTTCCACATAGAAGATCGATAAATAAGCTGGGTAGGCTCGGGTGGGTCAGAAGTTGGTCAACTGAGTGGCAAACTGGTTGACGGGCAGAAAACAGAGAGTGGTGGTAAATGGTATACAGTCAGAAGAGATGCAAGTCACAAGTGGGGTACCTCAAGGATCAGTCCTGGGGCCAGTCCTCTTCAGTATCTTCATTAGTGACCTTGCAGATGGACTAGAGGGTAGCTTGTCGGTTTGCAGATGACACCAAGATCTGCAACACAGTAGATGATCCAGATGGGGTGGGCAGAATGAGAAGAGATCTGGATAAACTAGCAAAATGGTCAGAAGAGTGGCAACTGGGATTTAATGCAAAGAAGTGCAAGATCATGCACATAAGGAAGAGAAACCCTGAAGCCACCTATAGGCTGGGAGGGGAGTTGCTGGCAGTCACAAAGGAAGAAAGAGACTTGGGCATCATCATCACTGATGACCTGAAATCATCCAAGCAGACCTCTAAAGCAGTAGGTAAGGCTAGGGGGATGTTGGGGTGTATTAGTAGGGATATCACAAGTCGTAAGAGGGAGGTAATAATCCCTCTTTACAAGACACTGGTTAGGCCCCATCTGGAGTGCTGCGTGCAGTACTGGAGGCCACACCTTCACAAGGACATTAACCACATTGAGGCAGTCCAGAGAAGGGCAACCAAAGGTGCAGGGACTGCATCAGAAGACATATGAGGACAGATTAACGGAGCTCAATATGTATACCCTTGAACAAAGGAGGGAGAGAGGTGATATGATCAAGACGTTCAAACACCTTAAGGGCATTAACAAGGTGAAAGAGTCTAACATGTTTAAATATAAGAAAAATAGCAGGACAAGAGGACACAGCATGAGATTAGAGGGAGGCCGTTTAAGAGGGAATATGAGGAAATTCTTTTTTACAGAAAGGGTGGTGGATGCATGGAACAGCCTACCTCAGGAAGTGGTGGCTATGAATACAGTGCAGGGCTTCAAACAGGCATGGGATAGGCATAAGGGAGCAATACAGATGAGTATGAATAGATAGGCCACTGACAGAGCAAAGGCTGATGGCACATTTATAAGGTAGAAAAAGAAATGGGCAGACTGGATGGGCCTTGCGGTCCTTATCTGCCATCAACTTCTATGTTTTTATGTTTCTATGAATAACTGGGCCCTTGTTTCTTGGAATATTTCAGGATTAGTGTCAAAATTATCAGATACTGATTGGAGAGCATTTATAAATTTACATCATATTGTCTGTTTGCAAGAAACATGGCACTTAGATGCCACTGATGTTTCTTTAAACAGGTGCACCTGTTTTCAGGTACCGGGGGAAAAAATTGCTAAATATGGCAGGGCTTCTGGTGGGTTAGCAACATGTGTTAATGAAGGTGATAATCTTAAAGTTCTACATATAGCAAGTAATGCAATTGCACAGGCTTTTTTGGTCCATACCAAGAACTTTTCATATTGTTTAATAAAGGCTTATATTCCACCCTGAAAATCAAGATATTATTCTATAAAACTTTGGGACGCACTAGAACATTTATTATATTCTAGCTGAATTAGTACAGGATGTGGTAACATCCTGATTTGTGGTGACTTTAATAGTTGCATAGGTCCCTTTGACTGCTATGGGGACTGTGAGGCCCATACTTGGGTATATGATAATGCATCTGCTTTTCAGAAGAATGCAATGGACCAAAGAGTCACTATCTTGGGGTAAAAATCGATAAATCTGCTCTAAACTTTTAATTTAGTTCCTTTAAATGGTAGAATTCTGGGTGATCAGTCGGGGAGCTTTACATTTATTAATTCCCTGGGCTCTTCTACTTTAGATTTATTCTGTTGGAATGGCAGTATGGAATTGTGGTCTTTTTTATCAGTCCTTACTAGAAGCGAGAGTGATCACTCTCTAGTGATCTACACCTGGGGAATTAGAGCACCTGAAAAATTCTATCTAGCAAATACTTCTGAAAATAGAGGCTATTCAATAATAAGATGGGACCTTGGTAGATTAGATATGTTGGTGCCAATATTGGAAGGAATTGTAATTATTCTTGATAATACCCCAATAAGTAAGCAGACATTTGAATTTTTGCATACCTTGTTGACTAGTTGTTATGATAAACTTAGGGAACATCTTGCTTACCCTACTACACTGGAAAGAAATTAGAAGAAATGGGCTGACCATTTTATTTCTAATACATGGTTTGATACAAGTTGCTTAAAGTTTAAGTGTCAATTAACAAAATTGACTAGGATTACTAGAACAATTAATACCAAGAGTGTCTATAGGGAATTAAATAATACAAGATCAGCCTACAAAGAGTTTCTGACACACAAACAGAGAATCTGTCAGCAGAAAAATGGGATATAGCAATACAATATAATGACAGTCAAACATTTTGGCTTTTAGTCGCTAAAGGAACAGCTCATAGTAATCACCATGATTCCCATGTACGTATGGAAAAGTGGGTTGCTCATTTCGAAAATTTATTGTATGATTCAGATTTAATTGAGATGTCAAACAATTGGTGTAAACCAACAAATAAAACCCAAGGATTGATAATTACTATTAGTGAGACTTATTTTGCAATAGCAGTAAATTTATTTTTTAAATCACAAACTTTTGTTGCGAGTCCCCCCGCGACTCTAGCAGGCACTTCTGTGTTACTGGGACTTATAGCTCACCTCTGTAGCGAGCAGGCAGCTTAAAATATACACCTTGAAACTTCTTTATGTGCTGGAATATCTTGGAAGTGTATGGGGAGATGAAACAAATGCCTTGCGTGTGACAATTTACTTTGTTTTAACTGGAGCCCTATTTTCTATAAACAGGAAATAGGAAGGGAGTAGTGCTGCCCCTCTCTAGTCAGGACTAACTACTGTTGCACTTACATAGTGCTTTTTATGTGATTTTCTGCACCTTAATTCATCTGAGCCTTGTAGTAGCTCAGGGCAGTTGCCCAGCAGTAAATTTATTTTTAAATCGCAAACTTTTGTTGCGGAGTCACCTGACCCCATCAGGCACTTCTGGGTTACCGGGGCTTTATAGTTCGCCTCTGTAGCGAGCAGAGGCGGCGAGACGCATGCAGAGACACGCGTGTAGGCGCATGTCGGCTGTCTCAGCTGGGACAGCTGGAAACACTACCTCTTTATGCCCAGTAAGGTAACTTGTCAAAATGAGGGTTTGCATTAAGTGTTGTATGTTTAAGGAGGAGGAGGAGGAGGTGGAATGTTATGAGTGTGACAAATGTCTCCTGATTTGTGAAGTACAGATAGAAATCAAGGCATTAAAACAACGTATCAAAACATAAGCTGATGTTACCTCACTTGAACACTACATTGATGCTATGGTAGCAGGTGTCCCAGAGCCAAGCCAGCATAAGTCCTCTATATGTTTCGAACCGCAGGGGATCCATAATACTGAAACCAATAATATAGAGGAATGGTGTTTGGTGAAGGGGAAAACATTTAAAAAAAAAAGGGAAGAAGAAATATAGGAGGTTCATCCAATATACTTACCTCAAATAGGTTTCAAGCCCTAACATCGGAAGAAAATATTGATGAACCTCTGTATTCTAACTTCCAATCTGTTCCAGAGATGCATGGTCAGTTACATTCAAGCACTAAAAATGATAAAGAGGAAAGAAATAGGATTCAGACCCAAACATCAAAAGAAAACATTGATGATACCTTGCATCCAAACACCCAGCCTGGCCGGGGACACATTGACAACCACACTTAAGCAATAAGGGTGACAAAGAGGCAGGGAAATGTAATAATATCCTTAAAATTGACACACCCCATGACATTTTATACATAGGAGACTCTGTGTTAAGATACACCAACCATGTATTATGTAAACACCAAAATGACCATACTACATTCAGTGTATTGCCTGGAGCTGGTATTGGGGATATTAAAAAACTCCTTCCTGGTCTATTAGAGAATACAAATGCACCAGTAGTTATTGTGCACATTGATGTAAATGATGTTGGTAAAAGGAAGCTATTAGACATACAAAGAGACTTTGAATGTGTGGGAACATCCCTAAGAAATAGAGGGTATGAATTGATAATTTTTGGGTTATTATCTGTCCCTCTTACCAGAGACATGTTAAATAAGGACATAGTAGAACTAAACGGGTGGATACAACGTTGGTGTTTCAGGGAAGGGCATGCTTACATAAATCATTTGCAGGAATTCCAAGGAGGCCATTTGTTTGCACGGGATGGATTGCATCTCAATAAACTATGGAAACGTATACTAGCCCAAAAGCTTAGGCATATAGTGGCTAGTCATTTAAACTGCATCATCATCAGGGGGCTGTGGGGGGGGTACACAACCTACTGTCATACACACCAGGAAGAACATTCAATCCTGCTGGAAGTTTTTGTTAATTAATGCCAGAAGCCTTACACATA